>CM060873.1:12331529-13796811 GCA_030737845.1 Acorus calamus | reverse complement strand
GAAATCTGTTTTTACCAATCATTTTAATACATATTAAAATTTTAAAAATTTCAAATTAGATAATAGAATCTGATCAAATTTTTATTTCAAATTATTCAAATTTTCAATTTATATTTTAAAAAAAATTTATGTTTTTAAAATTTTTTTTATACTTCAGATTAGATTTTTATTATATAGGGATTGTTTCTCAGAAAAAAAGATATTAATTTTAAAAAATAAATGAATAAAATAAAATTCTTTATTTTTTTAAGAAAAAAATATAAAATTTAATATATGATACATATAATAATCAATTTTTAAATTTGAAATACATGAAATGGATTAGAAGTAGCAAAAAAATTTAAAAAATTCGGTTTTTAATGAATTTTAAATTTCGAGTAAATCAGAGATAATTTAAAATTAAATATATTGTGCTTTTAAAAAAATAAAAAATAATATACATGATATATAATTTAAATTAACTATAACGCATATGAAATCTGTTTTTACCAATCATTTTAATACATATCAAAATTTTAAAAATTTCAAATTAGATAATAGAATCTGATCAGATTTTTAGTTCAAATTATTCAAATTTTCAATTTAAATTTTAAAAAATTATTATTTTTAAAATTTTTTTTATACTTCAGATCAGATTTTTATTATATAAAATAAATTTTTTTCTCCATTATTATATTTATAGATTATCTATTTTCTATTATATGTATATGTGTATTACCTTATTTGTAATTGTAATTTTTTATTTAATATTAAAATAAATAAATATATAACAGATGGTATATGTTTTGAAAATTATATAAACATTACTATAAAAATATATTACCTTATATATATATTATATTACACTTTATTTTTTATTCTTTTTTTATTTTTTATATTAAATAAAATGGAAGAAAATTTTGATTTATAAAATTTTAATTTTCATTATTGCCCCTATATAATGGTAGTATATTCATTAGTGTTTTATATTATTCCCTTAAGTATCTCCTTCAATTTTTTTTTATTTAGTTTTTTATTTTTTTGGGTTTTTCTTTCATTGAATTCTCAATGTTTTATACAAACATATATATTTGTGATATGGACATATAAAATGGCTTAATCATTTAGGGCCCGTTTGGGGTGTGACATAAGGTTATTTGCCCTTGATAGCTATACTGGGATAGATAACAATCCATGCTGAATAGGTAAATTTTTGTTTGGTTGTCTTTTCTGTTATTCTCATTAGGAAACGTAAAATTGATTTTTTTGTTGTTTGGTTGACCTTGAATAAAGTAAGGATAAGTGGTAGATAAGAGATGGATAAGAGTTTATGATTTTTGAAATGACAATTATACCCCTGCATAAATTATTTGTGTTTGAGAATAAGTATGAGAGATATGTGTGTGATGTGATAGATGTGATAGTTTTTGGAATGTGTGCAGAGAGTATTAGGTAAGATAATTTTTTTAAAATGACAGATAAGAGTATTTTTATCCATTGGTATAGATAAGCCCTGATAAGCAATTCTAGCACTTTCTGATAATAGTTATCAGGCCTTATTCTAGCTTATCCAGACATAACTATCAAGGTTTATTCTAGTCAAACGAACAGCTGTTTGGGGGTTAATCTACTGTATTCTCCCCTATCCAGGGTTTATTCCCCACCCCAAACGGGGGGTTAGTGCTTTCACATGTTATTCAAAGTTGGGCTATTTATTTATTATTTTTTAATTGAGTGGTTTTGTTTCAAAAAAAAATTTAATTTTTTTTTATGATGTTGGTTTTTGAGGGTTGAGAAAGAATGGGATCTGCAAGTTGACTTTTTCGTTAAAATTGGATTTTTGAATTTATGAGGATATTATGAGGTAAGAAAACACTTTTAATTAAAAAATTAAGATTTTTTTTTTTTGAAAATGAGTTGAGGATGAAAATAGAATTCTTTCTCAAATATACGTCAATAACTCTGTTCATTTGTTTGAATTTTTTACCATTTGTTAAAATTATGATCTTAATTAATATAGAATTATAAATTAATATCAAAATTTTAAAATAAATAATTTATAAATATGTTTTTTTTAGTCTGGATAGTCATATCAATTTTTTAAAAAGAATTTCCTCTGGACAGTAATAAATTTTGTTAAAATACCCTTACTGTGTATGCAAATCTATGATGTAGCTCATAGTGTTAGATTTATTTATTTAAAATTCATTAGAATATTAATGTGTAAAATTAAATTTAAATATGATAAAATAATATTCATATCTAATTCAAAATTTCAAATAGAAAAAAAAATCATAATTCCGATATTAGATTAATAAACATATTTTAAATAAATAATCAACTAAACTAATCAATACTCTGAAAATATATTAATCATCTAGTTTAAATAGAGATGTGAAATTTAAAAGGATTTTGGGATAGATATTATATAACGCACATTCCCATGATTTTAGGACAAAATCCATCTAAAAATAATAAATAAATCCCACGCCTCACCTGTTCACTTCCTTCATTAATTTTTCTTTAGAAAATGATTCACAAGCCTCATTTCATAAGCCACATGTAAAGCATTTATTTGTGATTTGTTTTCCAATTTTGGATTATATTTTTTGAATCATCTATTGATAATTGAATTTTCTCCTGAATTGTTTTTGTCTTGGTTTTTAAATCTTCTTAAATATGGGAAAATATTTTATTTTTATTTATTTATACTTTGTGGTTTTTATATTGGTTATGTACTTATTATATTACAATAACAATTAAATTAAAAAGTTATTTTGTGTTTTTTAATATTTTTGAATGTTTTATTCTGATTTCTTCACAATTAATTTTTATCTTCTTATTTATTTTATTTGGATTGATATATTATTCTTTGATTAAAATATATTTTATTAAATGCTAAATTGAATCAAAACAAAATATATTTTACCTTTGTGAGATTCATTCGATCTATATATATATGTTGAAAGAGATTTACAGGATTGATTGTTTAGATTTTTTTCCTTGAACTCTTACTTTATATTTTTATTTTTAATGATTTATTCATGAGAGTGAAAATGTGGCACATACTTTGGATCAATCTTGATATTTTTAATATTTGTAATGGATGATGGTTTATAATTTTTCATTGAAAATATATTAATACAAAATAATTTATTTTTCTGATTTTTGAAAATTTATAGTGATATTTCTATTTCTATTACTTATTAAAAGGAAAGACCTTTCTTTTTTTTCATTTTTACCATCCTCGAATTTGTAATTACTTATGGCCTATTTATTCAAAATTTAAAATTTTCTATTAGATTTTAATAAATCATAAGTGACCTAATTTTTTTATTTTATTTTTACCCACATATAAATTTGATAATTATGTATATCCTATTTATTTAAAATTTATGATTCAAATCAGATTTTGATAAAACATAAATATCTTTTAAGATTTCAAAATAAAATATAATTAAATTATATCTCAAAATTTTATTTATTAAAAATATTCATTTTTTAAATTAAAAATAATATAATTTTAAATATTTTATATTCAAAATAATTATAGTTAAAATCGAATCTTAAGAAATTAAAAAATAAAAAGAGGTATTAATGATTTTCAACCTTAAATATTCATTATTTTTAATTCAAAATACATATATAGATAAAAATGGATCTTAAGAACCTAAAAAATTCATTTTAGTTGTTTTAAAATTTAAAATAATGGTTTTTTTTTAAAATTAAAAATGCATATAATTATAATAGTAATTTCTCAACATATATGCATTTACATAAAATGGATCTTAAGAAAATAAAAAATTGGTTTTAATTATTTTCAAAGTAACATATTCGATTTTTTTTAAAATTCAAAATAGATATGTATAAAATAATTGGTTTCTATATTTAAACTAAAATATTTGAAAAAATAGTATGTTATAAGAAACAAAAATGGTTATTTCTACACAGCGTTCATTGAGTTTTCTCTGGTGGAAGGGATGCCGAGACATTGGCCACGGACCATGCGGGCAGCATATGGTCGCGAGGCATTCCTTATTCAAATTGAAGCTCGAAGTGCGATATTGGCTACAATTGTAGATGTCTTGTCAACAAAATAGTTTATGTGTAAAAGATATATGTAACAGATATAATAATCGGTTTTTTATTTTTACAAATTCAAAATGCATATAAATATAAGTATATCTTAATAGACAAAAAAATATGATTTAATGATTTTCAAATTTAAAATAATCTTTTTTTTTTAATTTTCATATAGATAGTGATAAGGTTATCTTGAAGATATAGATAAAGATGTATAATAAGAAACAAAAAAATTGGTTATTTCTATAAATAAAAATATAATAAGCATTTATTTAGAATGAAAAAATCTAACTGATCCAAAAAAAAAATCTACAAATGCCCATATTCAATTCACTTTGTGGAGTTGTTTTTTTAGCTCTTTAAATCTTTGGAAGATGATTTTATATTTTTTTCATATTCATTTATTTATGTTTGAGTTTTTTTAATAATATTTAGATTGAAAGATTGAGTGTTTTTGTTTGTTTTTAATAAAAAAAATTTAAGGATGATAAATATTTTTTGTTTTTAATATTTTGATCATTTTTATTTAAAATGTTCTAACCATTTATTTTATTGAATGTTTTTTGTTATTTCAGGAGATTCGAATGTGCATGCAAAAGTTCTATTCAAGACGCACATCAAAAGAGTAAGTTGTTATTTTTAATTTTTAAATTTAATTTTATAATCTAATTCTTGATTTTAATAATTTTCATGTGTATAATTAATTTTCATATTTTGTGTACCAAAATAATATAGACAATGCTGAAATTAACGTTTTCAATGCCTATATCAAATATTTTAAATTTTTTAGTAATATGAATTGATAGAGGTTTAAATTGATATTGACCTGAAAATTCTATATGTTATGTGTCAAGCTATATATTTTAAAATAATCTTTTGATTTAATTTAATTGATAATGAAATGATAAAAAATATTTTGGAAATACTTATAAAATAAGATCATATTTTAATTTTTCTTCAATGAGAACTTGATATTTCTTTAAAATGTATACACGCCATTTTTGGATTAAGTTAATTACAAGCAAATCAATAGACATGTGTATCCATTAATTTATGTAATTATATTATTATGTGATCATCGTTTTTTATTTTTATTTTTATATGTTTTTTGGAATGTTATAACACATGCTATGATAACTAGTATTGTAGAATAAAAATTGGTTATGCACTAACTCAGCAAAAGTGAGGGCTAAACTTACTTGGAATGAGAGTGGTTGGAAAGACTTTGAAGTGATGTAGTTGGGATTTTTGTTAAGCAAGTCAATAGATTGGTTACGGATTATCTATCTTAATATTCATATCATATCCTAAAAATTTATTTATTTTGTCCCAATTTTATGAGGACTATATTTTATTTATTATTTTTTGGTAGGTCAGTTATTTAATTATGTGGGAAAAATGAATTACAAGAAGTATAAAATTACAAGTATTCTTGGTTTGTCTCAAGAGATGGAACTAAACCTACAAGTTCCGAACCGAGCGAAAGGAACATATTTTTCAAAAAAACAATTATAATGCTAATGACTGAAAAATTGTGCACAGAAAATTGTTTATATTTTTTATTTGGACTCATTGGAAGTGTGCAATGATCTTTGTATAATTCTTGAAAGACATAATTTTATATAATGTTTTAGTTTACATGTAAAATTATCATCAATACAAACATTCTATTCGTTTTCCTATTCAATCTCCAAGATTTTCATGTCATGGCTTAATGAACTGATAATATATGGAAAACTATATGTCTAAACTGCATGCAGCCCCATGTATAGCTTTCACGGTCACCGGTTTTCCTTTTTTTTAAAATATTAATCTTCACCATGCACGGTATTCGTATAAGTAAAACAGTATTTTGAAAATCTTTTTCAATCCATTTATACACGATACAATATATCATATTATATATACATAAATAAACTAATGATAAAATAAATCATTTATAAACTTTAAAATGAAACATAAAAGAGATATGTTACAACTAAAATGAGTTTTTTTTTTTTTTGCATATATACCCCCTCCACCAACTCTATATTGTATCATTTGAAACTCTAAAACCAATATATACCCGAAATTTGAGCAGATTTGGTTAAGATTTTAGCATTCGGGTCAACCCGAGCAACCCGAACCTATTTGGTTTGGGTTTGGTTTAATGGTTTGGGTAATTCAAATCATCCCGAACATGAAGTTTTCATATCTAAGTAAAATGTTTTAAGAAAAATTATAATTTTTAATGTGTATGATAAATTTTGAAATGTACAATTTATTTTTATGTAGAGCTTTCACTTCTATAGTTTTTATATATTTATTCTCTAAATAAAGATGTTTCTCATTTTCATTTTTTTTATTTTTGTTATGCAGAGAATTAACTTTTGTAAAGTTTTAATTGTTTAAAATAATATATTTTTTAAGTCAAATCCGAATCCAACCTGAACCCAATCGAACCCAACTCAACCCTAATCAAACCCGAACTCAACACAACACAACCCTAATCAATCTCGAACTCAATCCAACCCTAATCAAATCAGAACCTAACACAAACCAAAACAAAACCCGATGGGTTGGGTACGGGTTGGATCACATATTCTAAACTTTCACTTAGTATATAGATAGATGAGAATCAATTATGAAATCTAAAATCAGGGATTGCATTTATATTAATTGTGTGCTTTAAAAAATAATATATCTCATATTCTTAATATTTTGAGTACCCTATAATTCATTATAAATAATAATATACTTTAATATGTAATAAAAAATATTCCAAAAATATACTAAAAATATACTATAAAATGATTATGAGTAAGTTACAATTAAAAAATAATCCATTATATTTTCATAATTGAATGAGATTTGGTGGATTTGGATATGTTGTTATGATATTTAAAATCTATATATTGTCCATGATTTTCTTAACTTAAATCTAATAAAAAATAATACTAAAAAATATGATGATGTGGCATGATCACCACCGTTCTTTTAATATATTTTTAAAACAATTATTATTGTGACACAGTTCAAAACACTTTTGGTTGGTAATATAGATAAATGAGTAATTAAATAATTGATTAAATAATAAAAAGTGAAATAAAAATACTGGGTCACATAATCCTTTTAATAAGTAAGTAATAGATAATTAAACAGCAAAGGAAATTAAAAAATTTTGGTCACAGAATCATTTTAATAAGTAAGTAATAGATACTATTAGTAATTAAATAATTTATTAAAGAATAAAATGAGAAATGAAAAATAATGGGTCACATAATCCTTTCAATAAGTAAATAATAGTCCTTTTAATAAGTAAGTGATAGATACTATTAGTAAATAAGCAATTGATTAAAGGATAAAAAAGAAAATGAAAATACTGAGTCACATAATCTTTTTAATAAGTAAGTAATATAAGTAATAAGTAATAGATAATTAAACAATTGATTAAAGGATAAAAATAAAAATGAAAATTTTGGGTCAAATGATCCTTTTAATAAGTAATAGATATCATTAGTAATTAAACAATTGATTAAAGGATAAAAGAAAAATGAAAATAATGGATCACATAATCCTTTTAATAAGTAATAGTCCTTTTAATAAGCAAGTAATAGATATTATTAGTAATTAAACAATTGATTAAAAGATAAAAAATAAATGAAAATATTGGGTTACATAATCCTTATAATAAGTAAGTAATAGATACATTCATACATTAAAGTACATACAATTATAAAAAAAGTGAAGTATAAACTGAATCACATTAGTGTGTTTTTCTTAAAAAAAAATTCATACACTTCGATAATTCATTATACATATACTACATTATCGCAGTGTATAGTTTATAGGCAGGGCTGGCCCTAAAATTAACCCGGAGAGATTAGGCCCTCGGTGTGGTCCTAAAATAGGGCCCCTATATTCACATGCATTTTTTTTTAGAAAAAATAGATTGAAAGTAAAATAATATAGTATGCTTGAAATAGAAATTAAAAGAAGATAAAAAATGGAAAATAACTTAAAAATGAAAATGAAAAATAAAAATAACATGGAACAAATATGATTTTTCATTATAAATAAAATCAAATAATAAATCAAACAAAATCCCAGTAAAAGAATAAAAAACTAAAGATTAGATAAAAAGAGACCATGGATAAGTTTTTAAAATAAAAAGGTGGTTATAAAAAATCTTAGGCCCATTGGAATATACGATTAGATTCTGCATTTAAAAAACTAATAGATTCTCAAATGTGGATCAAAACACATTTTCAATGTTTAGCTTTTCAAACCATTATCTAACAATTTTAGGCTAAAAAAATCTAACAATTAAAAAGCTAACAAGAACAATGATTTTCAAAAATTGAGTTTAGAATGCAGGATTTTAAAAATCTCAGTATTTTAACCTAACATCCAAACACGCACTTAGTAAAAAATAGAAGATAAAATAACATAAAAACAAATATGAAAATAATATGTGATCCAATATGATTTTTAATTTAAAATAAAATCCACGTAAAATAGGGACAATCAAAATTAAAAAGTAGAGAGCTTATGGATAAGGTTTAAAGATAAAATAAAATAATTTGAAAATAAAATAAAAGAATCCCAATTAAATAGGGAGCAAGACAATGCAAAATGAATAGAAGTTAAAAACAAATAAATGGACCCAATAATAAAAATTCAAAATAAACATTGAAAAATAACATTTGTGTCGATCTTATTTTTTAAAATAAAATGATAAATAAAATAAATTTCATAAATTGAAACAAACAAAACTAAAATAACATATATAGAAGATATGAATGATTTTTAAAAATGAACTATATTAATTAAAAATAAAATAAAAATTCTAATAAATAAAGGATATTTTTTTTTGTTGAAAGATTTATGGACCCTACAAATGTGGGGGCTTGAGGCGACTGCCTTAGTCGTCTAGGGTCATGGCTGGCTCTGTGTATATGTATATGCAGCTGGGGTCCACTTTGAAATGAAGTCGAAGCTGTAAAACATATAGTATATAGAGTGTATTATCACTCATTCAATGTAGATTTTTTTTGGGGGTCAATATATCCATCAATTCCAATGGATTTCCACCAACCACTTTTTTTATGTCAATTTTTTCCTCGGGAATAAGAGAACAAAATTTGGACTACCCAAACTAAAGTCACACAGCTCAACTTTAGCCACAGTCCCATTAATATCATATTAAAAACATATAAAAAGTCAAGTTTGATAACCCTGAAAGTATTAAGATCAGATGCGCCAGTCAATAAGATCACATAAAAGACACAAAATCATTACTAATGAAATCACATTCACTTTAATTAAAATTTACATGAAAATCATACACTCCGATCTTAAAAATCATCGAGTGGGGTAGATTTGGGCAATTTGGCACATGAGTAACTCAACATGTTCCAGGGGCAACATTTTATGATGACAATCTTTGGGAGACCACATAAAGTTTCATGAAGGGTGGGGTAGATTCATTGCGGATGCCAAGCACATTGAATTTCATCCAGGAGCCATGTGGATTGAAGCATGACAAGAAGGGCAAAGAGAATATTAGAATTTGGTGACCAAAAATACATAATAATGTGTTGTAACTGGCCCTTATTATTACAAACTTTTTAGAGGTTTATTCACATATAAATGTTTTATAATTGCATGCATGAATGTTAATTAATGCATGAGTTACAAATGAAATCATTGCATGCATATAAAGAGTTTAATTCTCAAAAAAATGTTTAATCGGCTGATTTAATTGTATGAGACATTTTGCTTTATAAAGGACTGTGTCATATTTCTTGAAGGGAATCAACCCGTGAAGCATCTATTTCCATATACACACAAATATGTGAGTTTCTAAGTTTCATCTCCACCATAAAATGTGACCTGCTGCTAGAGGAGATGAGAGCGACATGCTTAGGGCTTTGCCACATCAACCAGAAAGTGTTCATTCTCAAAAGATTAAATCATCTATTCCTTTTTCAAATCTCTTGTTATTCTGATCTTTGATCTGAGTGTCTGAAAGTATCGCAGTTAGGCATGCGGGTCGGGTCGGGGTGGACCCGGACCCGACCTGGGCTTAGGTCCGCCGGACTTGGGTCCCGGGTGAGACCCGGCGGACCCAGCCAAATGAGGACCTGGGTCTAGACCCGGCGGACCCGAGTCGGGTCCGGGTCAACCCGGTTATACATGTACAAAAATAACCTGCATATGATGTCCACAATCCACATAGAAGACTTCATTCGTCCAATGAATCCCCAAAGCAATTTTTGATACATTTCATCATCCAATGTATAGAAAAATAGAAATTCAAGTTGAATGACCCAACAAAACTCGTAAAATACAGAACTTTATTCGTCCAATGAGTCTCAAAAGCAAATTTTGATGAGGGCTCTTACGGGTGGACAATGAAGGAGTCCTTCGAAGGCTCCCACTGGAAGGGGCAGATGCCAAAATGGACGACGACGAACCTCTCGACAGAGTCCTTCACCTTCAGGTACCCCACATTGAGGCTATGGAACTCGATGCCTCCCTCCATGGTGCGCTCGTCAGCCTCGTCATCTCCAGGTCCACCGACATGAAATCCGAGGCCCTCACCAGCCGCGGGAGCTCCTCCACCGCCGCCACGAAGTTCTCCCTCGTCATCCTTTTCACTGTCGCTCCTCCTCCGGATAAGGTGGTGTAGATGTGGTGATGGCGGAGGGTTAGGGTTTCATAGATTGCCCTAACAGACATGGTTTCCTCATTTTTTGGGGGGCTCTTGTTTTTTTTTCTCTGGTGAGAAGTTGTTTTGAAGTGATAGGGAAAAAGGTCCACTTGATCGGTTTTAATTACATCTCAGATCAACTAATTTATTATCAAAACATGAATCTCGGGGTGGTTCAGTGGGCTTGGGTGGGCTTGGGCTTGAATATTGAATACTTGGGTTGTGTTATAAATAAAAAAATGGAAGGGTTATTACTTATTACTAGGATTATTAGTCAAGACCTAAAATATTATCGGGTCCTACGGGTCCATGGGATCGGGTCGGGGTAGACCCGGACCCGTCCTGTTTAGACGATCGGGTCTTTTGGGTTGGGTCCATATCAGGTCTCGGGTCCTTCGGATCGGATATTTTACTCCTTTTATCGGGTCGGGTCCGGGTCGACCCGCGATCCGTTGACAGACCTAATCGCAGTTCATTCATTGTAGTTTTTTCGTAGCTCACAACCTGGAAGAATAAGACCCATTGTTGGGGTATCTCTCAGTGGTAGGAGTCATTCAACACTCTGCGTGAGGGGACCTTATTCACCGATGACAGAGTGTCTTTATTCGCTTCCACATTTTCAGATACACTTTTCTAATCCCTATATCATTTACATCTTGTTTTTACAATATATTTTAGAATATGCATGACTTAATATATATTTGATGTTTATATTCTTGATGTGATAATTATAAGAATTTGTGTTTAGTCTAGTATTTGTTTATCATGCACAAAAATTCCAACAAAGGAATCCTCTTTTATTCAAATCTCTTGTTGATAATTTATTGAATTTTTTATTTCATATTTTGATTTTTATATTTTAAAAATAACAAAAATATTTTTTTTATGAGAAAGTGGTTGAAATGACTTTTGTAAAAAAAAAGAAAAAAAAACTATTTTGAAATTTTGTTTGTGATAGGGTGATGGAATATGCATTGTACTCAGCTCCTCATGTGCTTGCAGTCCTTCATAACATAGTATCCCATTGGAGGTTCTCCAAAACATTGAATTTAAATTCAAGTTCAAATATATCACCTCCTCTTTTCTCGGATTTTATATAAAGGATTGGATCTTTACTTAATGAGTCTTACTACACAGGCCCCATCTTATAGGCCCCAGTCACAGGCTCCATTAGATGTCACATTATGATTGGCTGTTTGATTGACTTTTTTAAAATGGCAAAAAAGCAAAATACAAAACTACCCCTATTTAAAATCACTAGTTTCTCACGCCAAAACCCCTTTTTTTTGTTTTCTGTTTTGTCTTCCCTTCCATTTTGGAAACCGAATTTCAAATTTCAAATTATCTAGGGTTTCCAAAAATGGAATTGATAATCAAAATCATTCCAACAACCTCTTTCCATTTTGTCTAAAATAACGAAAAAGATCTAAAATTTGTTTGTGGCTTCACTTTCAACTAGAAATAAAACATTTTCTTCATTTGATTGTATAATCAATGGCGAAAATGGGTAAGTAGTATTTTTTTTTTGAAATGCATTTGTTGTTCTAACGATTATTCTAATAAAATCATCATAAAAAATTATTTGGGTAAGTAATATATTTTTTTTTCAAATGCATTTGTTGTTTTAATGATTATTCTAATACAATCATCATAAAAAAATTATTTGTTATTAGTATATTAGTTTTTTTTATGAATGATTTGAAGAATTATATGAATCTGATGTTATTCTAATTTTTGTGTAGCTAACCGGGTGCATCTAACTTTTTAGATAAATGTATCTGATGTTTCTGATACAGCTGTAGCAGAAATGTTGTTGGACGTGACATATTGTTTCCTAATTGCACAAGGAATGTAACTGAATTTTTATTTGTTTATATTTTATAATGTATAAATGTATCTGACTTTTAACAAGTTATTGGATGTATGTGGATTTCATATTCTTATGTGTAACATGTTTATTTTCTCCAAAATGTAACTAACTACTGAAATAATGTGATTGACTTCTTTTTATTATGTATATTATGTGTATCTGAATATTGCATGTGTATGTGTGTTATGAAGTATGTGGGATCATTCATTAGTTGTATATGTATCCGATAATGAGTGATTATGAGTGTTTTATCATATATGTAGATGATAAATGTTGCAAAGAACCATAAACAAGTTCAAATGTATTATGATATGTCTAAATGAAAAATTTTAATTTCTTGTAACTGATTTAAACAGAAATATAACTGACTTTTTAAAAATGTAACTTAATTATGATAAATGTAACTCACTCTCTCATTAAGCACATTACACACAGATTTAACAAAAAGGATACAAAACATGTCATTGGAAAGAAAAATTAATCTAAGATGAAAAAAAAAGAATATAAAAGAAGCACATCTAGCAGCTTCGCATTTTGCACATTGCAACATTTAGAATTATTCATTTTTTTTGTTGGCTTGAAAACCTTAGATGTCTTCACCAACATACGCACATCTTCTTCTTAATCAAATGTCATTTCAACAATTTGAATAATTGCTTCTGCACATTGCTATTCAACTTCATCAATCAATTTTTTTCATGGACCGCCTTCCAAGGAAAATGTACTGAATCCCTTGTATTCCCTATATGCAAAATTCAGATAAAAAGTCAATTACAATTTGTGAATGTAATTTAGTTTCAAAATATATCACACAAAATTTTCAGTTACATTTGTGAATGTAACTGACTTTTACTATGTATTACATATAAACATCTGTTATATTAAAAAAGGTAACTGGCTTACAAAATGCAATACATAAAAGTTCAAATTAGTTGAAAATGTAACAGACTTTAAAAAAATAATTAAATATTTTTTGAATGTTAAAAATGTAATTGATTTTGAAAAATAATGCATATAAGTCCAAAGAAAAAGTTAGAAATGTAATTGATTTTTGAATGTTATTCAAGCCAATGCAAATATAACATCAAAACTCTAAAAAGTCATTCAAAAAAACAATATTAACATTAAAACAACATATTCAAACAACATCAACCATAAATTCAATAAGAAAATTTAAAAATCGAATGATTACCAATTCAATTGTCAAAACTAAAAAAAATAAGAAAGCACCCATAGTTCCACATGAGGAAGCTGTAACCGTCCAGTGGTTATTGAATGCACCCATTAATTACGTTGAGAAGTTATCTAAATTTGTTTAAAGGGTATATTCGGTAATACAAGCTATGCCACGTCATGGGGCTTACATGGGGCCTATATAATGGGTCTGTGAATCATTTTCCTTACTTTATTGGTCAAAATATGTTATTTTCAAACTCATGTATTGGCATGAAAATTATCTAAAATGGGCCTTATAAACTTGAGGGACAAATACAGCTCAAGTTGACATGGGAGAATTCAATTTGGGCCGTCCAAAGTTTGATTTATTAGAAAAGGAAAAAGAAAAAGTTTGGTTGGTGGAATCCAAAGTCCATGGTCCGTGCATTTTTAGTGGATGGATCAACACACAGAATATCCAATGACTTACTTTATGCAAAAAGTAGTACATGTTGGTGCTTGATTTTGACAAGCAATAGGAGGGACAGAAAATAGCGATCCGGGTTTGGATCGGTACGATCCATCCACTTCATTTTTCTTGACAGCTTTCATTGGATTGCTGGCGATCCTCTTCCTCGGGCGGCGTTAGAAACAAGGTTGTGGGTGACCTACAGAAGACCCTCTGATGAATGTACAACTTAAGATTTTGCAAAAAAAAAAAAAAAAAAAAACACCTACCTTAATGGAGAGAACTGATTCACTATATATAATACTTTGGTGGGTGCCCTATAATCAATGGTTTTCATAATCTCAATTGAAATAATGAACCTTCCACATCAAATTTTCATCATTATATATTTCAAAAGAAAAAAAGGAGTGGATCTCACTCCCATCACATGGATGGAGAGGAATCTTTGATGGGAAAAATCAGTCAGTGATGATCCTTTTTAAAAAAATCGAATGTAAAATACTGACTTGAGTTTGTGCTTGGTCGTAGGGTATAGATGGCTCGATGGATCAGATCCACGTTTGGTTGGCTATCCAGATCATAGGCCACCGGTACGTGGAGCATAGTTTGTGTACCTAAATTTTAGCCCCTACAGCAATACAAGCCTTTTGGGCATAAATTGAGGAATCTTATGATAAGGCAAAGTCTATATGACATAAAGAGCAAGTTATCCTGATTTTACATGGTTATACCCATGTTCATCAACCATAATCTATATTACTATATAAAAGTCTCTTAAACAAAAAACCTGTCGTTTGACCTATTTGCCCCTATCAATTCATTCAATCCCATTACAAAAAAATCTATTTACATCATTTTAATCTCATTTATAGTATTTTATAATACATATATTTTATTATGTAACATATTCATTAACTTATAATTAAAATTAATTATCATAATATTATTATGATACTCTTACATTTCTATTCAATCTCATGAAAATTCATTTACAACATTTTAATTTCATTCATAGTTTATTATAATACATACATTTTATCATGTAACATATTGATTAACTTATAGTTACATTTTATTATCATAATATTATTAGGATAAGACATGATCTATTATACATTAAAAATATAATTCCAAAAAAAAAAGAATTATTCTCATTTCATATGCAAAAACATGATACATTAAAAAAATATATCAAATATTAATGTAATTCACATCTATTAGCATTTATTTAATTCACACATATTTGATTAGCATTTACTCTATTCACTTTAGATTTCTCTACTCTATTAATGCCCCAAATAATCAATAGTCCATAAGATCTACCCAACAAAAAAAAGTATACTTCACGGTAATTAAAAATGCAATCCAATAAAAAAAACAAACGTATAAAATACTGCTACAAAAAAATTTATTGCTATAAAAATGGATAAATTCAGAATTGAGCTTTGTGTGAACTCAACAATAGATTTAATCCAATGAAAATCCATTCATATCATTGTAATCTCATCCATAATTTATTCATATTTTTATCATATTATGCATGACATATTAAAATTTTAAGCTTCACATTTCATCATACTTATATGATGACTACGATAGATATATCATAAAATAATATTAATAATTTACATCATTTATGATTAAATTACATTCATATGCCGACTTTTCCATGAAAAAAATTCCTTTACATCAATTATGATTAAATTACATTAATAAGCCGACTAAAATTATATTCATATGTTTATTATTTTATAATCATATTTGAATATCATAATATTATTAGGATAAGAGAATCCTTATAAAATAAAAATATATTCAAAATATAATTCCTAAAAAAAAATTCTCATTTCATATGCAAAGACATGATACATTAAAAAAGGCATCAAATATTAATGTAATCTCTTCATTATAGATTTTCAAATTATGTTATGAATATTCAATACACCTTTCAACCTCCACCTATAAAACGGCCACCCTCATTCATCCACCCTCCATTCAACTCCTCATCATCCATACCCTCTCCATTCAATCCATTCATCTTCTTCTAGAGACAATGGCTAATGCTCTTCCACAAACACCCAAATTTATTTATGCAACATTGAATACCCATTTATTGTCATCTCTATTCCTTTGGATAAATGGATCTATCATCTCTCTCTCAAAATTTTTTTTACCTTAGGAAGGTGAGTTAATCTTTTGTAGATATGATGCTTATTTTGGAGTTTTATGTTGCAAATAAACTAAATATGTTATTTTTTCATTTGGTTCCTTTTTAAAAAGAATTTGGTATGTATCTACTATTAGAAGAAAAAAATCCTCAAATAAGAAATTTGTTTTCCCTTTAATAGATTGATCTTCGATTCTCTATTATGATTGGAAACAGTGCAACAGTGGATCTGATATTTATTCATATATCTTTTGTAATATAATTTCATTATGATATTTTCATCATTATAATAGAGTACCATTTTTTTCTATCTAATCATGAAAATATTATGATATCCGAATTTAATTGACTATTTATCCAATTTAAAAAAAGAATTTTACTATCTGAATTTTTTTCCTCAATTTAGCTTTTCATGATACAGGATGTGTAGCTGTCTTCAAATTATTAAATCTGGTGATCTTAAAATATTTTATTTTAAATTTATTACCCATATCAATTGTTGGTTTTTGCATTCACCATGTTTGAGTTTTAATGATACAGTTTATAGCATTACCACTCGCCATCGACCAGAGAACCCACGTTCATAATCTTGTTAATTCAAATTGTTGATCTCATTATTTAAAAAAAAATTACCAGTGGACTATAAGTGCAACATTTTCCATTAACTAAAAACAACTTTGATTATTCTAAGTCTCTTAAATAAAAAACCCGCCGTTTGAACATTTTACCACTATCAATCCATTCAATCTCATTACAATCCATTCACAACACTTTAATCACAACCATTTTACCATTTTACCCCTACATTTGTATTTAATCATATGAAAATCTATTCACATCATTTTAATCACATTCATAATTTATTCCAATACATACATTTCATCATATAATATATTTATTAATTTATAATTAAAAATTCAAATCCCTTGTTATTGATTTTGTTAGCCTTTATTTCATATTTTGTTTTTTAGTGAAATCAATGAAATGTTATGACGTTTCCGTGATTTAATTACAGGCTTCTTAGAATTCGAGTTAGGTCATCCCTGGTAAACCGACACCATTTTTTTATGACTGGGACACATTTCATTTCAATTAGGATAAAACTTCATCATGTTTTCTTTTTTTATAAATCACTCTGCACTTTAATGTGATGCTAACATGCTTCCTATCCTTTTTCATATTTTTAACTTTAATCCTTTTAATATTTTTTAAATATATGTAGCACACAACATATTTATCGTTTTTAATGTTGGGACTCATTATTGTCTCAGATATATCTCATTTTCTCTTTTTCCAAATTCAGTTCACATTTTTTTCTATTATTCTGTTTAAGGGACTCAGACGCATCACCTTCCCTTTTCAACATTCATCATCTCTATCCAGTCTCTATCTTTTCTAAATGCACGAGTTTTACTTGCACAAGGGAATCAAAACATAAAAAGTTAGGCAAAAGAGGGGTTCTTTGGACCATCCGGCCATTTACATGCATTTTATTTAGCTCAAGATAGGTAATCATCCCCTGATAATAAACAATTACTTTGATGAATGATGATTGTTTGATGCTGATCCAATCAGGCTTTTTGTGTAACCACTGAGAGATCTAATTTTTATGAAGTTTTTCATTTTAAAGGATTATTATGACTGTATAAATATTTTTATACATTTTTTTATTGTCATGATTTGTTTGAAATAAGTGATTTAATGACTAAATGATCATGTTTATAGGATTGGAATTGCATAATTATATGGATGAAGCATTAAATAGTTATCCTGGGTGATGGCCACAAACACAACATAAGAAATACAGATTAAAGACAGATAAATCCATGAGACAAGCACTGACTATACATTAATCCATGAGACAAGCACAAAAGAACTAAAATAGAGCAAAACTAAAGGACCACACATGAGTCCCCCTGATTAGGAATTCCTCTACAGATCCATGTGTTCCAAGAAAAAATATATATATACAGTGTATCAAGAGTACTAACTAATGAAAGGGATTTTTTTTTCTTTCTTTCTTAAGAGTTGCTGTCAAGATAATTAAGTGGTTAGAAGATGTATGATTTAATTCGGGTGCGTGTGTGGGGGTTCTTCAGAGATTCGGATCCGGTGCATGCCTTGGTAGGCTCGGTCGGAGCGTCTCTCGGAAGGGTGGTGTTGGGTCATTTCTGGTCGAGGCACCCGACAGCGGCTCGAGAGGATTCAATTGGGGTTGTGATCACCACCTGCTTTTTTGATCGCCTACGGGGGAGTTTGTGGGGTTTCCACTTTGAGACACAGATATACCGTACACAGAGGTGAAAAACAAGTAATCATATTCTGCTTCGGGGCTTGGCTAAAGGAGTCGGGTAGGGGGCGGCTGCTTAGGGTTAGCCATCCGGTGCCTGGGTTAGTTTGGGCAGAACCTGGGTAGGAAATGGGTTTGGTTTTTACAGAGGTTAAGCTAGGTTCAACCTGGATTTTTGGAGGGTGGAATGAGAGGGTGATTTTGTGTAGGGAATGGATTTTCCTCTCACAAATGGGACTCTCTCTCCCTAGGGATTTCAAGTGGGAATTGTTGTGGATTGGGAATGTGAGAATGAATGTGAACTCTTGATGGGAATTGATGGATGATGTAGAAATGTTTTGAACCCCCTCTATTTATAGTAAAAAAGAGGCAGGGAAATATCTAGGGGATAATAGAGTAGCTTGGTTAATAGTGTGTTTGATTAGACCCTTCATTAATTATCTGGTTCTTCTGTCAGAGACCAGGTGAAGGGCGGCTAGTTAAAACTAGCTGCCCAAGATGGGGTGGCTACTTCCTGGTAGTCGCCCCCATCATGACCTGCCAAACGTCCCATCTCTGACAAGCGGTGGCTCGAATCGGTTACTTGGATTGATCCGGCCAAGATGGGGCGGCTAAAGGTCACAACCCATTGTAATGATTAGCATTTAATGCTGCTTTATGTCCCATCCAGGGAAGCGATTTGGGATCGACCAGGGGGCGGCTAGTTTTGGTTAGCCACCCCTCTCAAGGGTTTTTTAGGTTTGGGCCAGGTTTTTAGGGTTTCCGGGGTTTGGGCTAGGGTTTAGGGTTTCTGGGGTTTTGGCCAGGGTATAGGATTTCCAGTTTTGGGCCAGAGTTTAGGGTTTATGGGGTTTGGGCCAGGGTTTATGGTTTACGGGGTTTGGGCCAGGGTTTAGGGTTTCCGGGGTTTTGGCGAGGGTATAGGATTTCCGGTTTTGGGCAAGAGTTTAGGGTTTTCGGGGTTTGGGCCAGGGTTTAGGGTTTCTGGTTTTCTGAAGTTTGTTTTCTATTTGATTCCCCAATGTGGGTTATTTGCAGGTGTCACTTGAAGTATTTTTTTCTTTCTGGACGGCTCCCTTTGGAGAGGCTTTCAGGGCAGTATGGCCTCGGTTCCTTTATAGAGCGCTAGAAGGGTGAAGCTGTAGTTAGCTTCGAGAGGAGACGGGTGATGATCGAGGCGAGAGAGGCGGCCGCGTACCCACAGAGGGCTTGAAGGGAGCTGAGGGCGTTCTTCCTTTACTTCTTCGGCCGGGTCCTTTTTTCGACGGCCTCTGATAAGGTCTCCTCCCATTCCTTGTTGCTGATGCGGGATTTGGAGGGCATGGGGCATTATGCTTGGGGAGCCGCGATGCTTGCCCATCTCTTCGCGGAGCTCTCAAAGAAGGTGAAGCGGGCCAGGGGTAAGAACCTCGGTGGTTTTTCTCCCTTTCTCCACGTACATGTGAGTAGAGGGCGTTTTTCTTTATTGGTTTGACTCATTCGATTTTGATAGTTTCTATCTTGTTCGGCAGGTCTTTGGGTATGAGCACTTCATGATTGATCACCCAACTCCGGCTCCGTTCAGCCATACCCTCCCTTGGGCTATGAGATGGGCACCCCGGGGGTCTTCACGCTTGCACCGCTTCGCCCAATTCTGTGAGGCCTTCCGTGTCTTGACAGAGGAAGAGGTATACATTCTTTTGAGTTTCTTCGGCTTGTATTTGATTTTCTTTTGACTAAGCGCTCTTCATGTTTCTTTTGGTGCTTTGTAGATGATTTGGAGGCCCTATGCGGAGGAGGTCCCTGAGGAGTTTTCACGGGACGTATGGCTGATCTACTTTAATGAGGTCGTGTTCCATGCAATCAGCCAAGTTGTCCGCCAGCTTGTGTACCACCAATGGGTGGCAGATCCTCTGTCGAAGCGCCCCTCGATCCCTGTTGCCGAGATTCCTCGGGATACAAACCTCCCGAGGAACTACGCGTCATATGTGGCCGGGTGGATGGGTAGGGGAACCTTGGTGGATCGTCGGCCCGAGGTGACCAATAATGAGGAATACCTGGCCTAGTACCGCCAGGAGTATGCCGGCATTCTTGAGACTATGGAGGAGGAGATCCTGGATGCTTATTTCCTTCTTGTTTGGATATTTCCTGAGTGATGCCACCTTTGCAGGTTGAGTTGAATGAGATGGAGAAGAGGCTCAAGACCGCCAATGAGCACCTCCAAGTGCGAGCCAGGCAGATAGAAGTGTTGCGGGTGCAAAGGAGGCATTTACAGGACCAGGTTCAGGTGGATGCTCTGTCGAGAGCGAGAGCTAATGGCGCCTCTTCTTCTTCTGCTCCTCTTCCGGCCACTGCTTCTGGTTGAGAGTTCGAGCTGAGGGGCGAGCTAGATGTGGCTCGGAGCGAACTCCTAGCCGTTCATTTAGAGCTTGACCAGGCCAGGGAGAGGGTCACGAGGGTCGAGGATGAGGTGGACCAGTTGAGGTCAGAAAGAGATTTGAGAGAGAAGGAGATGGACCAGCTGCGGTCCGAGTTGTCAACGAGAGAGGGGGAGTCAATTGCTCTGGTCCATGAGCGAGATCTTCTTCAGGCTTGGGTGGTGGAGTTGGAGTCATCAGTTGGGATGCCTTGTGGGCTGAGGGGGGACTTAGTCTGTTCTCTCAGGTAGCCAGGGATAGAGACCGAGAGGCACTCAGGGCATCGGAGATGAGGGCGTGGGAGTTGGAGGAGAGATTGAGGGTGGAGAGGATCAGGCCAGAGGGATAGAGAGTCACCTCCAACAGTGATTGGAGAGGAGGGACAGAGATATGTAGCAGGTCCATCTCTGGGAGGCGACTATGAGGGGGAAATTGGTTGGAGGGGGCTCTATGACTGAAGTGGATCTTGACCTTCTCTCGCTTGAGCCCGACCACTCAGTCTCCGCTTTGTAGGCCACTGGAGCCACCTTCAGTCGTGCTTCTTGCCCCTCTGTGACCCAAAGCCGTTGGAGATACTCCAGGGTGTAGATACCCCAATTTAAACCGTCCAGAGAGACAGAAATACTTCAAGTAACACACGGAAATATCCCACAGTTGGACATCCAAGTAGAGAACCAAAGGTTCAGTAAACCTAAACCCTAACCCTAGCCCTGACCTAAACCTAAACCGGGAACCCTAAACCTAAACCTAAACCTAAACCGAAAACCCTAAACCTAGCCTTGACCTAAACCTAAACCCTACCCCAAACCAGAAGCCCACCTAAGAAAAACCCTAAAAACCCTGAGCCCCTGGCAATGGGCGGCTAGCCCTAACTAGCCGCCCCAAACCAGGCGGCTAGTTAGCACTAGCCGCCCCCTGGCCGACTTTGGACCAGTCCCCTGGATGGGACATAAAGCAGTATTAAATGCTGATCATTGCGGCGGGTCATGACCTTTAGCCGCCCTCTCTTGGCCGGATCAACCCAAGTAACTGACCCAAGCCACCGCCTGTCAGAGATGGGATGTATGGCAGGTCATGATAGGGGCGGCTAGTTGGAACTAGCCGCCCTTCACCTGGTCCTGACAGAAGAACCAGAGAATTAATGATGGGTCTAATCGAAGCCAACCCACTCTATTACCCCCTGGACATTCCCCTGCCTCTCTTTTACTATAAATAGGGGAGGTCCCAAGCCTTTAAACCAATCACCAACAATCCACAACAATCACCAATCAACATCTTCAACCCAGCATCCTCACTTGATCAATCCCTTCCACCACTAGAAATCCCAAGAGAGAGAGAGAGAGAGAGCCCCTTTTTGTGAGAGAAAAACCTATTCCCAACACAAAAACACCCTCTCATTCCACCCTCAAGAAACCCGGGCTAAACCTAGCTTAGCCTCTGCCCAAAACCAAACCCATTTCCTACCGAAGTACTGCCCAAACCAAACCAGACCTGAGACGGCTATTCCCTAGTAGCCGCCCCTCACCAGACGGCTAGATCCAACTAGCCGCCCCTTAACACACCCCACTTACACCCCCTATGTCCCATAACTCCTTTAGTCAAGCCCCGTAAGCAGAATAGGATTATCTGTTTTTCACCTCTGTGTACGGTATATCCGTGTCTTAGAGCGGAGACCCCACAAACTCCCCACGTAGGCGATCAAATCCAACCCAAACCTTTTCCTGCTTTTAGAAAAAGCAGGTGGCGATCACACAAACCCTGGAATCCTCTTGAGCCTCTATCGGGCGCCTCGACAAGGAACGACACCCCTCGCCCTTCCGAGAAGACGATCCGACCGAGCCCGCCAGGGCACACATCCGATCCGAATGCCCGAAGAACCCCCACACACGCACGCGCACACCGCGCACCGCCGGGACCCCTTCCGAAAGCTCCAACGCCACGCGGCCCTTCGGAGGCCTACCCGACGATACCGACAAATCTGGTGATCACGGTGGGACCTCCCTCGTGAAAAACAACAAAACGTAATCCTCTTCTGCCCCCTTTTACAAGCTTGACTAGAATGCTATCAACCCTCTAGGAAGGTTAGAGTTTCCCACCCCTCGAATCAGTTCCTCCTCTACTTCGCATCACTGCATCATTTACTGCTTTGTAAGCCGCACACCGCTGCGCAATCCTTTATTGCTTTGTAAGCCACACACCGCTGCGCAATCCTTTACCGCTTTATTTACTGCTTTATATTTGCATTTGTTCCCTTAAATCATTTCACACGCATCATGGGATCCCGCATAGAAGAGGAGATACTAGAGGAAAGAACCCACCAAGAGGGTCAGGCCACGCAATTCGTGACCCATCTAGAGGAAAAGATGGCCAGTCTAGGATACCAATCCGTAGAGGACATGTTTCATGACCTCGTCGACTACCGCCAGGTCAAAACCCTAAGACAGGAGGCCCCTGTCGAAACCCCTAAGGCCATTCCCAAGACCCCATTCACACCCAGTCACTCGGTCAACCCGAGCGTCTTATCATTCACCCCCTTTCTCCAGTGAATCCAACGTTCCCAACCGTTTCCATCCCAAGCCCTTACCAGGCCACCCCAAACCCGGGACCATTAGGCAGCCCTCCCAGGGGTGAAACGCTGGATGAAACAATCCGGAGAATCCTCTCTGAGACCAGTCCCTCAGCCCCCAAGCACATGTCTCTACATAACCTGAGACAAATCCCGTCAGTCCACCTACCGGAGGGATTCAAAATCCCCAAATTCTGCCGGTATAACGGTCGTGGAGACCCAGACATCCATTTTACTGTCTTTTATCTAGACGCACGCTCGTTTCTAGATAATCAACCTCTGCTAGTCTTCCTCTGCCAGAAATCATTGGAAGGAGAAGCACTACAATGGTTCTCCACCCTCCCTGTAGATCGCTTGTCGAACTTCTCGGCTGTAAGCGAGAAGTTTTTAGGCCGCTACGGTTACCAGAGGATCAGCACCCCCTCTATTTCAGATTTAACCATTGAGAGGATGAGGCCTAGGGAGGAATTTGAACAATACGTGTCTCGGTGGCGCACACTTGTCCACCGGACCGGCCTGCAACTCACGGAATGTCAAGAAATTGACATGATGTTACAGAGCCTGAGTCCAGAGCTTCGTACGAGCCTTTCGTATGGGGACTGTACTACGTATTAGCTTCTAATTGACCGCCACAACAGGATTTCCCGTTGTGCAGCCCTAGTAGTCCAAACCCAGTCCCCACCTATTAAGCATAGGGTTGGACAACCGCCTCGCAAGGCACAAACCCCCATGGTAGAGGGGATTATCACCCAAGTGTCGGCACTCTACCCGAACGGAGCATGAGTTCCTGATCGAGGAACGGTTCTGAGACAGTACACGTCTGGTTCATCCGGGTATGCGCCGCCTCAGCCAATCAACCAAAACTTCACTACTCGATCGGTACCCGTCCCCGTGCCGATACGACAAAACCCCGCAACCCATGATTCCCCAATTCAGGCCCCCTCAATCCAAAACCTGGACCAAAGCAGGAAACCCTTCTACCCTATCTCCCCAAGAAAGCAAGGTATAGCCCCTAGAGAATCCGCGCGCATCCCCCGTAATAAGGCTACACCTTCTTCCTTCTACGGCCCAAGATGGTCAAACAGAAGAGATAGCTACGCTCCCCTTCCAGAAACCCTAGGGAACATCTTCAGAGCCTTATTAAAAGTCAATGGTATTTCCTTACCCACGGCTAGACCTTCGCCTATCGGTGCTGACCCCACCCGTTTTTGTCAATATCATCGACATCACTGCCACACCGTCGAACAATGCTCCTCGTTTAGAGACATTGTCAACAACTTTGACAAAGGGAGGCACTTAGACTGGGCCACCATCAGGGGACTCAAAAACCCCCAACCCTGTAGAAATCGCAACTCAAGACCCAAGGCCGGCCACGAAGGCTCCCTTGGAAGAACCAGAGAGCCTAAGCTATGAAAGTCTCTACACCATAAAAGACTCTGACCACGAAGAGTCACCCAGGATCATCCCAAGTGGCTTAATCTTACTAGCCTCTTCCCCCGTCCTACCAGTCCCCTCCCCCATTCTCCCCAAACCCACAAAGCTCTCTCTCCCTAAAAAACTCCAACCATTATCCCCCTCACCAATTAACGAAAGCCTATACCCATTAAAACAAAACCCCCGAACCACCATTGACGCACTAAACCATCATACTACTAGAGCAGGCAGAATTTTCAACACTATACCCTCTTATAGACACCCTGCCTGAAACAGAGACTGAGGAGCCCCGCACCGGAGATAAGATCGACATCCTAGACCAACTCTGAAAAATCCTGTGAAAATTTCAATTTTAGAGCTAATAGAAACCTCAGAACACCACCAGCAGGCTCTAAAAATGTTCCTAGAAAGAATCCAAGTCGACCCACAAATCTCTACCCTAGGCATACCAATAGCTCTAGCCACCGCAGGACTAGGGCCCATCATAACCTTTAGACCTAAAGAAGAGATTCATGATAAGGTCATTAGCACCTCAACCCTATGCATAACGATTAGCCTCGAAGGATACTCGGTGGATAAAGTTCTAATTGACACCGGGGCAGGAGTAAACCTCATATCACTACAAACCTTAGAGCACATTGACGGACGCATAACTACACTCTTCGAAACGGACACCCATATATTTTCCTATGACAAAATGGCTCGTCTAGTTCTAGCATATGTCCTAGAAATGGATTCAGATGATAATATGATCCTAGGACGCAAATGGCTAGCATCCATAAAGGGGGTCTCCTCTCCCCTACACCAATGTTTGAAATTCCCCTTGGGAGGTCGAATAATCAAAATACAAGGAGATGCAATCAAAGGACCTAAATCAAGGTTCGCCGATAATGAAACCATCACTGTAAAAACCAGTAGCCCAAAACCCATAGAAGCCACCATCCACATCTTAGATTTTCAGCCGATTGGCTAAATCCCCGGAATGCTCTCCCCACTACCTCAAAAGCAAGCCACCCTAGGCTTGAGAACCCTGGCTGGCATATCATGGGGATCATGGGTTACCTTCCCGGGGAAACCCTGGGACACAAAAATGGGATCTTGGACCCCATCGGACTCCCAGCATGGCTAGATAAGAAAGGCATTGGCTCATCCAAGCATCACCCTAAACTAAAGGGAAAATATAATTGGAGGTTGTACGAACATTTCGTAAGAGGAAAAATCGTAGAGCCCGCCAAAGAAGTCGTATGCCCCTACCCCCTGGACCCTATCCTGGAGACAGAACCAGACTATCTGTCTGGCTCCCTAGAATGGCTGTTCCCACAGCCTGATAAACACCTAAACACACACTCACCGCCAGACGATAAAACTCCAGCTGACCCAGCCTCCTTTTCTCGCAGTGCTCAAGCAT
The DNA here is from genome assembly GCA_030737845.1 of Acorus calamus. Taxonomy (NCBI): domain Eukaryota; kingdom Viridiplantae; phylum Streptophyta; class Magnoliopsida; order Acorales; family Acoraceae; genus Acorus; species Acorus calamus. The sequence continues at coordinate 13,770,300 of CM060873.1, read as the reverse complement.
CGCAACAAAGGAGCGCCAGCTGCTGAGAAAAGTCGGTTGAAATGCTTCCATCAATCCAGTAGATTGTAAATAATAAGTGTCTTTTCTGTTAAAAAAAAACAAAAAAAAAAGAAAAAAAAGAAAAAAAAAGATGGAAACCAAAACCCTAGGATCCCTGTTCGACAAGGATGATTTCACCCCAGCATGGCACCCCTTCAGCGATGACTCTGATCTCCTGAATAAACTACAACATCTAGCCAGTCAGGCTAAAAATCCCAACCCTAGTACCTCGTCCAAAACAGTCAAGCCTACTAGGAGTCAAATTCCTGACCAAATCATTAGCAACTTAGAAGGGTATAGCACGACCATGTTAGGTTTAGAAAAATTTGAAACAATAGCAGTTATAGAAGAACCAGACCTGGCTAACATAGAGAACCCAGACGATGGTCTAAGAGTCTTCAAAATCTGTGATGAGGACGATGAAGAAAAAGGGGACCTATCTCAGGAATTCAAGCAGAGCCTTCAAAGGTTCGATGAAAAGACGGAAGAAGCAGATGAGAAGATAGAGGAGCTAAACCTAGGGACAAAGACTGACCCCAAAATCATTTCAATTAGCGCAGGACTAAATCACAATGAGAGGGAGGGCCTAGTTAAAATATTACACGAGTATAAAGACGTCTTTGCGTGGTCTTACAAGGACATGCCCGGACTCGATACCTCGTTAGTCGAACATCAGTTAATCTTAGAGCCAAACGCAAAACCAGTAAAGCAAAAGCTGAGGCGCCTTCATCTCGAGGTGGCCTTAAAAATCAAAGAAGTGGGTAGCGCCTTCATCCCGGACTCCACCAGGCTAAATTTATCCGGGTAGTCTTATACCCAAAGTGGGTAGCGAATATCGTTCCAGTGTCCAAGAAGGATGGGAAGATCCGGATATGCATCGACTTCAGGGACCTCAATCGAGCGTGCCCAAAAGATGACTTCCCACTCCCACATATTGACCTCCTTGTCGACAACACGACAGGATATGAGATGCTCTCATTTATGGATGGCTTTTCTGGATACAACCAGATCCGGCTGGCAGAAAAAGACCAAGAAAAGACTTCCTTTACCACACCCTGGGGAACTTACTGCTACATAGTGACGCCTTTTGGGCTCAAAAATGCAGGTGCAACATATCAAAGGGCTATGACCTCAATATTCCATGATATGATGCACAAGCTAGTAGAAGTATATGTGGATGATATCTTAGTCAAATCTAGAACTCGAATAGGACACACAGACATACTTAGGCAAGTGTTACAGAGATGCAGGGAATATTCACTCAAAATGAATCCAAAGAAATGTCGCTTTGGGGTTTCCTCTGGGAAACTTTTGGGATTCATGGTGAGTAAACGGGGGATAGAAATAGATCCGACCAAGGCAAAAGCCATCGCCCAAATGCCCCCACCCAAGAACCTAAAAGAATTGAGGGGGCTCGTAGGAAGGTTGCAATTTATTAGGAGATTTATTTCGCAACACGCTGAAAGATGTCGCCCCTTTTACAAACTATTGAAAGGGGGGAGTTAAGTTTAAATGGGATAGTGAATGCCAAAAGGCCTTTGATAATTTAAAAGAGTACCTTCTCAAACCCCCAGTCCTTTTGGCCCCATTGCCAGGACGACGACATGGGAAGAAGTCATTGGTGCAGTGCTTGCACAACACGACGACATGGGAAGAAAGGAAAAGGCCATTTACTACCTGAGTAAAACCCTGATTGAGTACGAAAAAGTCTACCCTCCTACAGAAAAAACTTGTCTAGCATTAGTATGGGCTTCCCAAAAATTGCGACATTACTTTCTTGCCCACAAAGTCAAATACTTTGCCAAAATGGACCCAGTAAGGTTCCTATTCGAGAAAGCCGTATTAACTGGACGCTTAGCCCGATGGCAAGTACAGTTAAACGAGTTTGACATCACGTATGCCACTCAAAAATCCATCAAAGGGCAAGCCATCGCTGACCACCTCGCTCAACTACCCCTCCCTGATTACGAACCAGTAAAAACTAACTTCTCGGATGAAGAAATATTTGCGCTTATTGAAGAAAAGGATAGAGAGACATGGACGCTATACTTTGACGGAGCGGTCAACCAAAAGGGAAAGGGAATAGGAATAGCACTAATCTCCCCCGAAGGCGTCATTATCCCACAAGCGTTTCAGCATACGTTTAAAGCCACCAACAATATTGCCGAATACGAGGCCCTGATAGCAGGTTTGAAGGCAGCCCTAACCCTAGGAGCTAAAAATTTAGACATTATTGGGGACTCCCTCTTAGTGATCCACCAAACTCTTAAAAAATATCAGACTAGAGACCCAAAACTGAAGCAGTACAGAGAACTAGCCATAGTCCTGCTAAAACAATTCCGTGAGGTTACTCACATTTTCAAACCCCGGACCGGCAATATTCTTGCAGATTCTCTAGCCTCTTTAGCCTCATCGCTCACCTTCCCCTTATCTAGGACATCTGAAACAGTCACTATCCAGAGACTAGAACACCTGCCACCGAACTCGGTGACTATAAAAGTCAAAGTCTCCTAAAAATGAACCGGGCCAACAAAAATGCTAGTACCACGGAAATCCTAGCCCTTGAACTAAGAGATATAGACGACGGAAACCCCTGGTACTTTGATATTAGAAACTACCTTAAAAACGGTTCATTCCCAAGCTACGCTACCAACAACGACCAGAAAATAGTTAAAAGGATAGCAGTCAAATACTGCCTCCGAGGGGGGATACTCTTCCGAGCCTCCTTCAATGGGGAACTACTCAGGTGTTTGGACGACGAAGAAGCATATGCCATGGTAGAAGAAGCTCACTCTAGAATATGCGGAGGACACGTCAACGCCCAGATACTAGCAAAAAAGGTACTGAGGATGGGCTACTATTGGCCCACACTTGAAGGGGTTTGCAACAAATACGTTAAGCGTTGTATCCAGTGTCAAACTCATGCCAACAAAATACACGCACTATCATCTTCTTTACATCCCATGACTTCACCATGGCCCTTCTCTATGTGGGCATTAGATGTGATAGGACCATTCTGGGACACTATAGAAAACACCACCCAGAAAGCCTTCATCCTCACCGCTACAGAATACTTTACCAAATGGGCTGAAGCCGAGTCCTATGTAGTAATTAAAAGCTCTACCCTGACGCGTTTTGTCTGCACTCACATCCTTGCACGGTTCGGCACCCCCAAAGTGATCATAACTGACAATGGCCCCCAATTCATCTCCCAAGAATTTCGAGACCTATGCAATAAACATCACATAGAACTTCATCATTCCACGCCATATTATCCACAGGGGAATGGACAAGCAGAGGCCACCAACAAAACCTTGCTCAAAATTATAAAGAAAACGGTAGAAACCCATAAGGCTACCGATTGGCCTGATAAATTGGTAGACGCCCTCTGGGCATACCGAACCTCCATTAGGACACCCACTGGTCAAATCCCCTATTCACTCACGTTTGGGGCCGAAGCAGTAGTACCTTACGAAATCCTCGTCCCATCCTTAAGAATAGTACTAGAAGAAGACCTCCAAATAGAGGAAAGAAGAGAGGCACTCCTACTATGCCTCGAACTACTAGACGAGAAAAGATTAAGAGCGGCAGACCATGCCCAGGCCTACCAAGGAAGGGTGGCAAGGGCATTTGAAAAGAAGGTAATAAAAAGAAAATTTGAAATCGGGGAATTAGTACTTAAGCAAATCATGCCATCAAGACAGCCTCACCCAAGAGGGAAGTTGCAACCCACATGGGAGGGATCCTATGTGATCACCCATGCCTATTCCGGGAATGCCTACCGCCTGGTAGATGCCGAAGGAGTCGAGGTTCCAGGTTCGTGGAACGCACTTTATCTAAAGAAATTCCATGCATGAATAGCTTTCAATACTTAAGAACTATTATTCTTCCTTCCTGCGATTTCCAGCGTTTAGTACTTGATGATAGAATTATAAGACTCTCAAAGATAAACTCGTATCTATTTGAACACATCTCCGCCAAATCATGCCGTTTCCTTCACACACGTATAACTGGACTAGATTCACCTGAAAGAAGAGAAATTGCCTACCCCGTAGACTGGAACAATTTAAAACCCCCAAAGCAAAACATCCCTTATTTCCGCCCCACTCGTATTAACCCTAGGTCAAAATGAGGAGTTACCTAGACCTGGCATATGTCCCAAAACTGGCTCTGGCACTATACAAACACTTCTAGAGGGGAAGCATGAAAAGAATCGGGGTGAAAAACAGAAGAGCCCCCCCCCCCCTCAAATAAAAAAATAATAATTAGGCAATGAGAGGCCAACAAAAGAAAAATAACACCCAAGTGAACGGGTTAAACTCTCTATTTTAGCAGGCTTTCACGCCTTTACGCACGGTATACACTAGACAACGGCTATACCAGTACACATCCAAATAACGGACTGTACTTTCACCCAAAATAAAGGAGTGGTAAAAAGAAAAAAACCAGAGGGACCTAGAAAGTAAGACATGTGCTAGACTGGGTCAATTCTAAAAATTGCCCGAAAGGAAGATATTACTCTTACCCCATTCCCCCCCCCCCCCCCGCTTTTTATTTTTCACAATGGGATTCTAAATTGAACTACGTCTACCGGGAAAGGTGAAATTTTGACCAAAGGTAGGTCATGTCCAGGTTTACAACTACACACACTCACATGAGTTCACTTAGAAACTTGCTTGTCCAAGAGAAGCTTATTTGACTCGACTCTTGGTACACTCATGGATTTTTCAGCATGTTTAGAATAATACGATTAAGCATTTGAAACCCTGAACCTAGAAAAAATCGACACCTGAGGCTTATACCGTTCAAATACAATCCTGGTTTGGACATGGGTGACCACAAGGGCTCCTCCACAGGGACTTAATGGCATTTTTTTACTTCAGAAAGTCGAGAACATTACCCTCTCACGTAAGAAACCATTGAAGAACTAAAATGCCCCCTTATGCCAACTATACTTATGCATAAGCTTGCATTTTCCTTTTCCAAAACACCTTGGCGTCCGATTTTTTTGGAATATTATATTTGATCCCCCGTACCTAAATATTAAAATTGTCCCCACTCATTTCGTGCCCTTGCCGCACATGCCTGAAAAGAAATTGTCCCACCTTTACACACACTTAAGAGTTTTTCTCACGCACTTGGAATCCCTTCCTTGCATACTAAAGCATGGTCTCCCGCACTTTACTTTCTCGCATTATCTTTTTCCATTTCACCTTAAGATGGGTTGTAGCCCTTGACAATTCAAGCAAAAAGGGCTCGAAAGTCAGTGCAGGGGCGCAATCTGGATAGATTTAACACTTGGTCCATGGAAGGAATGTTTTTATAGGTCTCGAAGGTTGAAACGGTCACCAAGGCTTTCGGCAGCAGCAGCAAACAGGAGCAGTAGAACCAGATTGCCCCAGGTAGGGGGCGGCTAGACCCAACTAGCCGCCCCACCCAGTTTTCTCGTTTCCACTTGAAACCCCTTTCCAAACCTTTTCTAGCCCGAGTTCCAAGGTTTTCCATACCAAACAGCCATGTATTGGCTTATTTCCAAGCATTACTTGATCAAACACGGCTTTCCCGAAGTTTTGCCGCACTTTCAGTACCATTCAAATTCGAATTTCTTCAGTTCTGGTCTTTTTCAGAGTTCTTACCATTCGGATGATCCAAATCACCAAATCAACTTTTACTTGCTTTTTGTCGGCGATATCCCCTCCTTGCTGAGTTTCCCAAGCACGGGAATGGTAGGCACGAGGAAACTGACGCTGGGCTGCTCCGTACACGATAGCTAAAAACCCCGACCGCGGGTTGGATCATTCACCATTTACTTTTCCCGCCTTCCACCTGGATCATCTTTTCGGTTAAAAATTCTAAGTCAAGACCTAGCGTCTGACGGTCTAAATCAACTCCCTGAATAGTACTGTTTGTGTTGTCATAACTTCTTGAAGGTCGGGCCGGCCAAAATAGGGGTCTATTTCCTTATCATCGGTTAAAGTCTTTTCTGCTTCTCACAAAGACTTATCCGATGAGGGGCAATTATAGATACCCCAATTTTGACCGTCCAGAAAGACATAAAATACTTCAAGTAACACTCGGAAATAACCCACATTTGGATATCTAATAGAGAACCAAAGGTTTAGGAAACCGGAAACCCTAAATCCTAACCTTAAACCCTAGCCTGACTAGAAACCCTAACCCTAACCTTAAACCCTACTGACCAGAAACCCTTAAACCCTTTAAACCTTAAACCCTAGCCTGACCAGAAACCCTAACCCTAAACCAGACCCTGGCCCAAGCCAGGAACCCCCACCTCGAGAAACTCTAAGCCCCGAAATCCTGGAGAACCCCAAGTACGTGGCAAGGGGTGGCTAACTCTAACTAGCCACCCCTGGCCGACCTTGAACCGCTTCCCAGGATGGGACATAAAGCAGCATTAAATGCTGATCATTGCGGCGGATTGTGACCTTTAGCCTCCCCATCTTGGCCGGATCAATCCAAGTAACCGACCCAAGCCACCGCTTGTCAGAGATGGGATGTTTGGTAGGTCATAATGGGGGTGGCTACCAGGGAGTAGCCGCCCCATCCTGGGCGGCTAGTTAGGACTAGCTGCCCTTCACCTAGTCCTGATAGAAGAACCAGAGAATTAATAAGGGGTCCAATCAAACACACTATTAACCAAGCCACTCTTTTACCCCCTGGATATTCCCCTGCCTCTTTTTTGCTATAAATAGAGGAGGTCCCAAGCCTTTAAACAACATCCACAACTCACATCCACCAATTCCCAATCCACTTGATATCAATTGACCATTCCCTTCCTCCACTAGAAATCCCAAGAGAGAGAGAAAGAGAGCCCCTTTTGTGAGAGAAAAATCCATTCCCTACACAAAAACACCCTCTCATTCCACCCACCAGAAACCCGGGCTAAACCTAGCTTAGCCTCTGTCCAAGACCAAACACATTTCCTACCGAAGTTCTGCGCAAACCAACCCAGGCCCCGGACGGCTAAACCCTAGTAGCCATCCCATACCCGACGGCTGGATCCGATTAGCCGCCCCCTATCCACACCCCACTTGCACCCCTTTGTCCCAAGACTCCTTTAGTCAAGCCCCGGAAGCAGAATAGGATTACCTGTTTTTCACCTTTGTGTACGGTATATCCGTGTCTTAGAGCGGAGACCCCACAAACTCCCCACGTAGGTGATCAAATCCAACACAATCTTTTCCTGCTTTTAGAAAAAGCAGGTGGCGATCACACAAACCCTGGAATCCTCTTGAGCCGTTGTCAAGCACCTCAACCAGGAACGACACCACCCTTCCGAGAAGACGATCCAACCAAGCTCGCCAGGGCATGCATCCGATCTGAATCCCCGAAGAACCCCCACACACGCACCACCACACACGCGGATTTTTCTTTCCCAACGCCGACGAATCCGACATCGACAGCACAGACTTTCCATTCCTTCTTGCTTGAATTGTCAAAGGCTACAATCCATCTTAAGGTAAATTAAAAGATAATGCGAGAAAGTAAAGCACGAGAAACCGTGCTTTGTACGCAAGGGAGGGATTCCAAGTGCGTGAGTGAAGAAGAATCTTAAGTATGTATGAGAGTGGGACAATTTCTCCTCAAGCATGTGCGGAAGGGCATGAAATGAGTGTAAATAGGGACAATTTTAATCTTGGTACGGGGGGTCAACTTCAATATTTTAAGAAAATTGAATGCCTAAGTGTCTCGAAAAGGAAAATGCAAGCTTATGCCTAAGTGTGAGTGACATAAGGGGGCATTTTAATTCTTCAATGGTTCTTTATGTGAGGGGGCCTCATTTTCAATTCTCCTAAGTAAAAAATACCATCAAGTCCCTATAGAGGGACCCTTGTGGTCACTCATATCCAAACTAGGATTGTATTTAAAAGGTATAAGCCTTGGGTGTCATTTTTCTAGGTTCATGGTTCTCAAATGCTTGATCATATTATTCTAAACATGCTAAAAATCCATGAGTGTACCAGGAGTCAAGTATTCATGTGAGTGTGTGCAGTTGTAATCATAGGAGAGGGTCTACCTTTGGTCAAAATTTTACCTTTCCCAGTAGACATGGTTCAATTCCGAATCCCATCGCAAAATAAAAGGGGAGGGGGAAATGGGGTAAGAGTAATATCTTCCTTTTGGGCAATATTTGGAATTGTCCCAGTATAGCATATGTCCTACTTTCTAGGTCCCTCTGGCTTTCTTCTTTTTATCACTTATTTATTTTGGGTGGAAAGTACAGTTCGTTGTTTGGACGTGTACTAGTATAGCCGTTGTTTGGCATATACTTGTGCATAAAGGCATGAAAGCCTGCTAAAGTAGAGAGTTTAACCTGTTCACTTGGGTGTTATTTTTCTTTTGTTGGCCTCTCATTGCCTGATTTTTTTTATTTGAGGGGGGGGCTCTTCTATTTTTCACCCCGATTCTCTTCATACTTCCCTTCTAGAAGTGTTTGTACAGTGTCAGAGCCAGTTTTGGGACATATGCTAGGTCTAGGTAACTCATCATTTTGACCTTGGGTTAATACGAATAAGGGCGGAAATAAGGGAGGTTTGCTTTGGGGTTTTAAAATTGTCCCAGTCTACGGGGTAGCCAATTTCTCTTCTATCAGGTAAACCAACCTTTAAGTCATACATGTGTGAAGGAGATGGCATTATTGGTGGATATGAGTTCAAAAAGATACGAGTTTATCTTTGAGAGTCTTATAATTCTATCATTAGGTACTAAACGCTGAAAATCGCAAGAAGAAAGAATAATATTTCTCAAGTATTGAAAATTTTTTACGCATGGAATTTCTTCAGATAAAGTGCATTCCACGAACCTGAAACCTTGGCTCCTTCAGCGTCTACCAAGCGGTAGGCAATCCTGGAGTAGGCCTGGGTGATCACGTAGGGTCAATCCCATGTGGGCTGCAACTTCCCTTTTGGGTGAGGTTTCCTCAATGGCATGATTTGCTTAAGTACTAACTCCCTGATTTTGAATTTCCTTTCTATTACTTTCTTTTCGAATGCCCTTGCCACTCTTCTTTGGTAGGCCTGGGCATGGTCTGCCGCTCTTAATCTTTTCTCGTCTAATAGTTCTAGACGTAGTAATAACGCCTCCCTTCTTTCTTCGATTTGTAGGTCTTCGTCTAATATTATTCTTAAGGATGGAATGAGAATTTCGTAGGGTACTACTGCTTCTACCCCAAACGTAAGTGAATAGGGAATTTGTCCAGTGGGTGTTCTGACGGAGGTTCGGTACGCCCAGAGGGCGTCCACCAATTTATCAGACCAGTCAGTAGCTTTGTGGGTTTCTACTGTCTTCTTTATGATCCCGAGCAAGGTTTTGTTGGTAGCTTCTGCTTGTCCATTTCCCTGGGGGTAATATGGTGTGGAATGATGAAGCTCTATGTGATGTTTATTGCACAGGTCTTGGAACTCTTGGGAGATGAATTGGGGGCCATTATAGGTTATGATCGCTTTGGGGGTGCCAAACCGTGCAAGGATATGAGTGCGGACGAAGTGAGCTAAGGTAGAGCTTTTAATTACTACATAGGATTCGGCTTCAGCCCATTTGGTAAAGTATTCTGTAGCGGTAAGGATAAAGGCCATTTGAGTGGTGTTTTCTATAGTGTCCCGAAATGGTCCTACAACATCTAATGCCCACATAGAAAAGGGCCATGGTGAAGTCATGGGATGTAAGGAAGATGCTGGTGCATGTATCTTGTTGGCATGGGTTTGACATTGAATACAGCGCCGAACGTATTTGTTGCAGTCTCCTTCAAGCGTGGGACAGTAGTAGCCCATTCTTAGTATCTTCTTTCTAGCATCTGGGCATTAACATGCCCTCCACATACTCCAGAGTGAGCTTCTTCCATGATGGTATATGCTTCTTCATCGTCTAAGCATCTGAGTAGTTCTCCGTTAAAGGATGCTCAAAACAGTATTCCTCCTCAGAGACAGTATTTGGTCGCTATCCTTTTAACTATTTTCTGGTCATTGCTAGTGGTGTATCCCGAGAATGAACCATCTTCAAGGTAGTTTTTATGTCAAAGTACCACGGGTTTCCATCTTCCATATCTTCTAGTTCAAGGGCTAGGACTTTCGTGGTACTAGTGACTTTGTCTGCTTGGTCTTGTTTTAGGAGATTTTAAGTTTTACATTCTCAAAGTTTAGTGGCAGGTGTTTCCAGTCTCTGGATAGTGACTATTTCAGATGTCCTAGATATGGGGAAGGTGAGTGATGAGGCTATAGAGGCTAGAAAATCCACAAGAATATTGCCTGTTCGTGTTATGAAAATGTGAGTAACTTTATGGAATTATTTTAGCATGACTATGGTTAGTTTTCTATATGGCTTCAGCTCTGGGTTTCTAGTCTGGTATTTTTTTAGAGTTTGGTGGATTACTAAGAGAGAGTCTCCAATGATGTCTAGATTTTTAACTCCTAGGGCCAGTGTTGCCTTTAGACCCGCTATCAGGGCTTCATATTCAGCAATATTGTTGGTGGCATTGAACGTAAGCTGAAATGCTCGTGGGATAATGACACCCTCGGGGGAGATTAATGCTATTCCTATTCTCTTGCCTTGTTGATTGACTGCTCCGTCGAAGTATAGCGTCCAAGTCTTCCTATCTTTTTCTTCGATAAGTGCAAATACTTCTTCGTCCGGGAAGTCAGTTTTCACCGGTTCATAATCAGGGAGAGGGAATTGAGCGAGGTGGTCAGTGATAGCTTGACCTTTGAAGGACTTTTGGGTAGCGTATGTGATGTCAAACTCATTTAATTGTACTTGCCATCGGGCCAAGCGACCAGTTAATACAGCTTTCTCAAATAGGAATCTTACTGGGTCCATTTTGGCAAAGTAATTGACTTTGTGGGCAAGAAAGTAATGGCGCAATTTTTGGAAAGCCCACACTAATGCTAAGCAAGTTTTTTCTGTGGGAGGGTAAGCTTTCTCATACTCAACTAGTGTTTTACTTAGGTAGTAGATAGCCTTTTCCTTCCTTCCTACATCATCATGTTACGCAAGTACTGCACCAATGGCTTCCTTGGTTGCAGCTACATAGAGGAGTAGGGGTCGTCCAGGTACCGGTGCTGAGAGGACCGGGGGATTAAGAAGGTATTTTTTTAAGCTATTGAAGGCCTTTTGGCATTCGCTATCCCAGTTAAACTTAACTCCCCCTTTTAACAGCTTGTAAAAGGGGTGACATCTTTTGGCATGCTGTGAGACAAATCATCTGATGAACTGCAGTCGTCCGTTGAGTCCTCTCAATTCCTTTAGGTTCTTGGGCAAGAGCATTTGGGCGATGGCCTTTGCCTTGGTTGGATCTACTTCAATTCCCCTTTTGCTCACCATGAATCCCAAGAGTTTTCCCGAAGAGACACCGAAGCGACACTTCTTTGGATTCATTTTAAGTAAAAATCCCCTGCATCTCTGCAACACTTGCTTAAGTGTATTTGCATGCCCAATTCGAGTCCTAGATTTAGCTAGGATATCATCTACATAAACTTCTACTAGATTGTGCATCATATCGTGAAATATTGAAGTCATAGCTCTTTGGTATTTTTAAGTCTGAAAGGCATTACTACATAGCAGTAAGTCCCCCAGGGTGTTGTGAAGGAAGTTTTTTCCTGGTCTTTTTCTGTCAATCTAATTTGATTGTATCCGAAAAAACCATCCATGAAAGAAAGCATCTCATATCCTGCCGTGTTATTGACAAGGAGATCAATATGTGGGAGTGAGAAGCCATCTTTCGGGCACGCTCGATTGAGGTCCTTGAAGTCGATGCACACCCGGATCTTGCCATCTTTCTTGGATTCTGAATGATATTAGCGACCCATTTTGGGTACATGACTATCCGGATAAATTTATCCTGGTGGAGCTTGTCCACCTCGTCCTTAATTTTTAAAGCTACCTCAGGATGAAGGCGCCTTAACTTTTATTTTTCTAGTTTGGCATTAGGCTCTTGAATTAATTGGTGCTCAACTAAAGAGGTGTTGAGTCTGGGCATGTCTTTGTAAGACCATGCAAATATGTCATTATACTCACGTAGTATTTCAACTAGGCTTACTCTCTCGTCGTGTTTCAGCTCTGCGCTAATTAAAATGATTTTGGGGTTAGCCTCAGTCCCCAGGTTCAGCTCTTCTACCTTCTCATCCGCTTCTTTCGTCTTTTCATCAAATCATTGAAGGCTTTGCTCAAATTCCTCGGATATGTCCTCTTCTTCTCCGTCACTCCCATCACAGATTTCGAACTCCTAGACCATCGTCTGGATTTTCCATGTTGTCTAGGTCTGATTCTTCTATAACCGCTATTGATTCAAAATTTTCTAAGCCTAACATAGCCTTGCTACACCCTTTTAAGTTATTAATGATCTGGTCTGGTATCTGACTTCTAGCAGGTTTGACCGTTTTAAGTGAGGTGGTGGAGTTGGGATTTTTGGCTTGACTGGCTACACGTTGTAGCTTATTTAGAAGGTCAAAGTCATCACTGAAAGCGTGCCATGTTGGGGTAAAGTCATCCTCGTTGAACAGGGACCCTAGGGTTTTGGTTTCCGTTCTAAAATTCTTCCCCTTATTGTTTGTGTGTTTTTTTTCTTTTTGTTTATTTTTTTGTTTTTTGTTTTTGAAAAGGAGAAGATACTTTATTATTTATAACCTACTGGATTGGTGGGAGTGCTTCAACCGACTTTCCTCAAGCAGTTGTCGCTCCTTTGTTGCGACGCCGGAGCACTGCGGGGAAAGAGTGCTTGGTTAGCTGGGGTTTCATTGTCTAGTGGTGAGTGTGTGCTTAAGTGTTTATCATGAAGTGGGAACAACCAATCAAGGAGCCCGAGAGATAATCAGGCTCTCTTGCTTGGACCGGGTCAAAGTGGTGTGGGTGTGCGGCTTCTTCAACCTGCTTTGCGGCAGTCTCCTTAATGAAAAGTTCATATAACCCCCAATCACATTTTTTCTTTAATTTAGTGAGGTGTTTGGACGAGCCAAGGCCTCTCTTATCTAACCGGGCCGGAAGCTGGATGGGTTCCAAGATCCCATCCTTTAGTCCCAAAGCCTTCCCTGGGATGTGGCCCATGATCTTCATTATGTGTCAGTCGGGATTTTCATTTTTAGGGTAGCTTATCTTTGCAGTACTGGGGGGAGGGTATTGGGGATCCAGCCAATTGGCCTGGAAGTCTAGAATGTGGACGGTGGTTTCCATGGGCTTTGGGTTGGTGGTTTTTATGGCGATGGTCTCGTTGTTGGTGAACCTGGCTTTGGGTCCTTTGACCGCATCCCTCATTATTTTGATTATTTGATTCCTCAGGGGGAATTTCAAACACTGGTGTAGGGGGGATGAGACTCCATTAATAGAGGTCAGCCATTTACGACCTAAAATCATATAATAATCCGAATCCATTTTGTTAGGCCTGTGTCATTTAGAGTCCTAATTTCGATCGGAGTCGCTAAAATTTTAGTTTTTAGCTACCTTCTGGGGTTTGAGGACTCTGATTGATGATATAACTGTATATTATGGGTCTGGTACTGTTTAGTACTGCCCATAAAATTTTCGTTTAATTCCGATAAAGTTTTTGGAATATACAGTTTTGGATTTGGTATTCGGATTTGATTTTGTTAAAATCCAAGATGAAGAGCTAAAAATCCGATATTATTACGAGATGTTCAGTTTTGAGATAGCTTCCATATAGAAGTGGAATTGGATCAACTGGATTTATGTATCAAAAGTTATGGGTATTTTTCCGAGTATACACCGAAGATGAGAAATCCAGGCAGCGGCCCTGTAAGATGTTTAGCCTAGATTTCGGAATAGCTGGAGAGGTTATTTGATCTGAATATAAACATGAAAACTGTAGATAATTTTCTTGTCTTTATAATGGCATTAGAATCATGCAATTCGGAGCTCTATTAAGGAAGTTATGGCCGTGTTGCACCCTAAATATGCTAGATATCATGTATGCTAGGTTGTATAGCTCGTATATTGTGTAGAACCCCTATTCTACCTTATATTTGCCTATGTATTGTATAGAATATGGCATGACTTAGGTAGTTTTGTTTGAAATACTACCCCTATTTATAAAGCATGTTTAACTTGGGTTAATAACAGGGTGTACGCGTAATATTCCTCTGATTTAGGACTTGAGGGTGTGGTATAGTTGTTGCACCCATCTGTTGGGGCAAATCTATGACCCGCTTCAAGAGAAGATGAGGCATTCCCTCTCTCTCGCCCTCCCTCTTTTAGCGAGCTGAGTAAGTAGATGTAGTTCCTACTTGACTCAGGCTTGCTTAGAATTATTGGCATGCACCTACTGTTGCACATATCGCACTTAACCCTTCCCTTCTAAGTTGGTGCTATCCAACGCATGTTAGGTTGTAACTCGTGTGCTTGCTTGATTGATACCATGTATGCATGTTTAAGTAGGCGATCCTTAAGCAATTATTTGCATATCATGTATATGCTTGTTAGGCCATGAGCCTTGTCTAATGAGATTCGACGAGTGTATGACCTCTTATAGGGTCATACCGTGGCGTTGACACTTAGAATAAAATGTCTTCTCCGCATCTGAGTTATGCGCCCTGGAGGAATTCATGAGAATTCGTTGCGCTAAATCGGTGTTTGATGACCGATGACGACGGATCCAAGAGGATCGTATTCACGAGCGTAGATTGTTTTTCCCCTTCGTTGGATCCATGTAGGAACTTCCCGGCGTCAGAAACGCTGTCCTGGCACCGGGGTCCCATCCGTAGGTACCATCGATGCGGTCGACAGTGTACTGATCGTGGGAGTATGTCAGGTAGAGGCTACTCGGGGAAAGGGCTACAGTTGGACCAAGGGCTTAGAAATGATCTAGTCTCTTCCCAAGAGCCTGGGTCACCCCTTTGGGGGTGAAGGTGAGGGATTGGTACAGTTACTCCCAACAACCTAGGTCACCCTTTGGAGGTGAGGGTGTTGGTGTGAGTGTGGTGGGTTCGAGTTGATACTCGACCCACCAGCTTGTGTTGTTGATTTTCCCAGAGGGTTCACATTGTGAACATGTAGTGGTTCCTCTCAATATCCTTGTATTCCGAGGCTCTGACGTTGAAGCTGCCTTGATAGAGGACTCCCACTTGTAGGTACTCCCGATGCGTTCGGCAGAGGTACTGATCATGGGAGTATACCAGGTAGAGGCTAGATGACGGTGGGCCATCGGACGATATTGCGAGCGTGAATAGTTCCCACCTTTGTCGGATCTGTTTTGAAGCTGCCTAGGTTTGAGCCACCCTGGGTGGAGCCCCCACCTGTAGGTACCATCGATGCGCTCGACAGTGTACTGACCGTGGCTAGCTCCAGGTAGAGGCTGCCCGGGAGAGTGCTGCCGGATGACGAACGGTGTAGAACAGTAAGTTTTGTCCTACAAGTCCCTAGGTTCACCCCTGTGGAGGCTAAGGTGAGGGCGAGTGTGAGTTATACCCATCGAGTATACTCTGGGTATACCTCCTAACGCTTAAGGTGTCGAAGTCTATTTCTACCTCGTAAGCGGATGGACTCTTTGTAACTGTTACACGGTAACACCAAGTGGTTAACGACTATTCCTCCCTGTCAGTCCCAAAAGCCTCCACCCTTGGGAGTGAGGGCGAGGGCGAGGGCGGGGTATGGTCGCGCCGCCGTGTGACCTTGTTAACCGTTGGGTTTCTACCCATGGCTTTCCTTGATAGGAGATTGCCTTTGTATCGAATGATTATGTTGGTGTTTTGTTTCTGACCACTCACTGAGCTTATAGCTGACCCCTCGCGTACTGTTTCCTTTTACAGGGGCGTTGTTGGACGTGGAGCTGGAGCTTCCTTGTGGCGTGGTCTTGCGTGCGTGGAGCGTCCTGTCCGGCGGATTGGCGAGTGCGAGGCTGTCAGCAGTCCTAGAATCTTGTGTATTTGTAGACCGTACATGTGGCACTTGTTGTATTTTTATTTGGCTAGACTTGGCTCTCACAGGACAGTGATTCTGTATTCAAGTCTGTAATAATATTTTTTATTTACAGACTTATTGATTTTTTTATCCTTCCGCCTTTCATTTGAGTTATCAGTTATCATTGATTGCTAGCCTTGTGTATTATTTATTGGAGTCATTTGTTGACCTCTTGTATGATAGCTGATACTTTATATATTTGCCACGTCTCGGGGACGCCTGGGGTGTGACACATTTCTAGGACATATGCTTCGGCACTAGTTTCTAGCGG
Source organism: Acorus calamus (assembly GCA_030737845.1). Lineage (NCBI taxonomy): Eukaryota > Viridiplantae > Streptophyta > Magnoliopsida > Acorales > Acoraceae > Acorus > Acorus calamus. The sequence continues at coordinate 13,754,069 of CM060873.1, read as the reverse complement.
TCCTACTCTTAATTGAAAGCTTTTAAAACCCAGAACCGGATGTGCCATTTTGTCATAGGCAAATATACGGGTGTCCATTTCGAGGAGCGTGGTCATGTGCCCATCGATGTGCTCGAAGGTGTGTTGTGACATGAGGTTTACCCCTGCACCAGTGTCAATAAGAACTTTATCTATTGGGTATCCCACGAGGTCAACTATTATGCACAAGGTGGCGGTGTTGATGACCTTATCATGGATTTCTTCCTTGGGTCTAAAGGTTATCATCGGTCCTAGTCTGGCAGAAGCCAAAGCCATTCTTAGACCCTTTCTAGAAACATTCTTAGAGCATGTTGGTGATGTTCTGAGGTTTCGATCAGCTCTAAGATGGAAATTTTCGTGGGGATTCTTAGAAGTTGGTCGAGGATATCGATCCTATCCCCGACACTGGGCTCCTCAATTTCTGTTTCGGATACGGGATGCCTATAAGAGGGGATGGCATTGAAGATTCTTCTTGCCCTAGTAGTGTGATGGATTAAGGTGTCAACCGTGGTCTGGGGATGCAGCTGTGACGGGTTCAGGTTCTTGCCGGTTGATAAGGTGGGTGACAGCTGGTGGATTAGTTTAGGGAGGGGAGGCCTTATGGGGCTTGGGAGAATGGGAGAAGGGGCCGGCAGAATTGGAGAAGGGGCTGGGAGAATGGGAGCAAAGGCTGGGAGAATTAAGCCACCTAGGATGATCCTGAGTGGTTCTTTGTAGTTGGCATCCCTTATGGTGTAAATGCTTTCGAAGCTTAGGATTTCTGGTTCTTCTACGAGGGCATATGTGGCTAGTCTTGGGTTTTGTGTTTTGGTTTCTATAGGGCCGAGTTTTTCTGGGGTTTGCCTGGGTAGTGGACTCGATTGGGCCTTTGGTGTAGCCAAGCTGTTCCTAAGCCCTCTGATGGTGGTCCAGTCTAAGCGTCTTTTTTCATCAAGGTCGTAAACAATGTCTCAGAATGCGAAGCATTGTTCGATAGTGTGACCATGATATTGATGATATGGGCAGAAAAGGGCGGTGTTGGCACCGATAGGTGAAGGCTCGGCTGTGGGCAAGGGAAGGTTGTTGGTTCCTATCAGGGCCTTGAAGAGGTTTCTTAGGGTTTCTGGGAGGAGTGGATAGCAATTCCTCTTACTTAATCCTCTTCGATCATAGGAAGGTGTAGCCTCTTTGTAGGGGATTGCCGTAGGCTGCTTAGGGGTTGGGTTTTGGTTCCACAGGAGAGTGGAATAGATATGGGTCCTAGGATGGCCTTGTCTTGAAATTATGGGGCTTTGGCCTGAGAATTTTGGATTTTCGGGTTCCATTGTGTTGGCACGGGGATGGGTACTGATCGAGTAGTAAAATTTTAGTTTGGTCGCCGAGACGAGGCATATCCGAACGAACCGGGCGTGTACTGTCTCGGAGCCGTTCCTCGATCAGGAACCCGCGCTCCATTTGGGTAGAGTGCCAAAACTTGTGTAATCCCCTCTACCATGGGGTTTGCGCCTTTCGTGGCGGTTGTCCAACCCTATGGCTGATAGGTGGGGATTGGGTTTGGACTACTAGGGCTCTTACGAAGCTCTGGACTCAAGCTCTGTAACGTCATGTCAATTTCATGACATTCTGTGAGTTGTAGGCCGGTCTGGTGGACAAGTGTGCACCACCGAGACACGTATTGTTCAAATTCCTCCCTAGACCTCATTCTCTCTACGGTTAAATCTGAAATAGAGGGGGTTCTAATCCTCCGGTATCCGTAGCGGCTGAAGAACTTCTCGCTTACAGCAGAGAAGTTCGACAAGTGATCTACACTGAGGTGGAGAACCATTGCAATGTTGCTCCTTCCAATGATTTCTGGAAGAGAAACACTAATAGAGGTTGATTATCAAGAAACGGTCGGGCGTCTAGATTCAAGGTAGTCAGATGAATGTCTGGGTCTCCACGACCGTTATACCAGCAGAATTTTGGGATTTTGAATCCCTCCGGCAAGTGAACTGATGGGATTTGTCTCAGGTTGTGTAGAGACTTGTGTTTAGGGGCTGAGGGACCAGTCTCGAAGAGGATTTTTCGGATGGTTTCATCTAGCATTTCTTTACTAGGAGGGCTGCCTAGCGGTCCCGGGATTGGGGTGGCCTGGTAAGGGCCCGGGGTAGAAACGGTCGGGAATATTGGATTCGCGGGGAAAAGGGGGGCGAACGAAAAGATGCTCGGATTGATCAAGCGACTGGGTGTGGACGGGGTTTTGGGAGTGGCCTGGGAGGTTTTGACAGGTGCCTCCTGTCTCAAGGTCTTGGTATGACGGTAGTCAGCGAGGTCATGAAACATGTCCTCTACCGTTTGGTATCCTAGACTTGCCATTTGTTCCTCTAGACGGGTCAGGAGTTGTGTGGCCTGACCCTCTTGGGTGATTCTCTCCTCTAGTATCTCCTCCTCTAGATGGGATTCCACGATGAGTGTGGAACGATTTAAGAGAATGGATGCAGATATAAAGCGGTAAATAAAGAAGTAAAGGATTGTGCAGCGGTGTGTGGCTTACAAAGCAGTAAAGGATTGCGCAACGGTTTGTGGCTTACAAAGCAGTAAAGGATTGCGCAGCGGTGTGCGGCTTACAAAGCAGTAAATGATGCTGTGATGCAAAGTAGAGGAGGATCTGATTCGAGGGGTGGGAAACTCTAACCTTCCTAGAGGGTTGATAGCATTCTAGTCAAGCTTGTAAAAGGGAGGCAAAAGAGGATTAGCTTTCGTTGTTTTTCACGAGGGATGTCCCACCGTGATCGCCAGATTTCTCGGTATAGAATTCGTCGGTGTTGAAAAATCCGATGGGGTGCGTGTGTGGGGGTTCTTCGGGGATTCGGATCCAGTGCGTGCCTTGGCAGGCTCAGTCGGAGCGTCTCTCAGAAGGGTGGTATTGGGTCGTTCCTAGTCGAGGTGCTCTACAGTGGCTCGAGAGGATTCAATTGGGGTTGTAATCGTCACCTGCTATTTTGAAAAGCATGAAAAGTTGGGTCGGATTTGATTGCCTACGGGGGAGATTGTGGGGTCTCCGCTCTGAGACATGGATATGCTGTACACAGAGGTGAAACACAAGTAATCCTAATCTGCTTCGGGGATTGGCTAAAGGAGTCTTGGGACAAATGGGTGCAGGTGGGGGGCGGCTAATGGGTTTGAGTCGTCAGGTAGGGGGGGCTACTTATGGTTACCCGTCCGGGGCCTGGGTTAGTTTGGGCAGAACCTAGGTAGGAAACGGGTTTGGTTTTGACAGAGGTTAAGCTAGGTTCAATCTGGGTTTTTGAAGGGTGGAATGAGAGGGTGATTTTGTGTAGGGAATGGATTTTTCCTCTCACAAATGGGACTCTCTCTCTCTCTCTAGGAATTTCAAGTGGGAATTGTTGTGGATTGGGAATGTGAGAATGAATGTGAACTCTGGATGGAAATTGATGGATGATGAAGAAATTTTTTGAATCCCCACTATTTATAGTAAAAAAGAGGCAGGGGAATATCCAGGGGATAATAGAGTGGTTTGGTTAATAGTGTGTTTGATTAGACCCTTCATTAATTCTATGGTTCTTCTGTCAGAGACGAGGTGAAGGGCGGCTAGTTAAAACTAGCCGCCCAAGATGGGGCGGCTACTTTCTATTAGCCGCCCCCATCATGACCTGCCAAACGTCTGATCTCTGACAAGCGCTGGCTCAGATCGGTTACTTGGATTGATCCAGCCAAGAAGGGGCGGCTAAAGGTCACAACCTGCCGCAATGATCAGCATTTAATGTTGCTTTATGTCCCATCCAGGGAAGCGATTTGGGGTCGGCCAGGGGGGCGGCTAGTGGAAACTAGACGTCAGGTGTGGGGCGGCTAGTGAAAACTAGACGCCTGGTGTGGGGTGGGTAGTTTTGGTTAGCCGCCCCTCTCCAGGGTTTTTAAGGTTTGGGCCAGGTTTTTAGGGTTTCCGGAGTTTGGGCTAGGGTTTAGGATTTCCGGTTTTCTGAAGTTTATTTTCTATTTGATGCCCAAATGTGGGTGATTTACAGGTGTTACTTGAAGTATTTTCATCTTTTTGGACTGTCAAATCTGGGGTATCCACAATTGGGCTAGCCCTTAACTGCTAAACTTTTATTGTTACTATGTAATCCGGGCTCCTAGCCTGTAAAAAAACTATCTAGATATAGCACTAACCACAGTAATACAAATTCTTTTTTACCTACCAAAAAAAACGTATATGTTTTGATAAAAAAAATGTATATCTCTCCATTTCAAATTGAATGAACCCATTTTTAGTAAGTATAAGAAAATATTTAATGAGGTACATACAACGTCTAACAAGGCATATGTTTTATTGGATTTCTAATGAGGTATATAGAACTGTATTTTGAACTAAAAAAAAGACTGAGTGTAACAACACTCTCTTCAAAAATGTTCATAGCACCTTTGAGCTGATTCATGGGTCTATGGCATACTGCCTAAGATGGGTTCATGGACCTCTGCCTCCTAAAAAGTGGTTACATCCTTTTGGGATTGTTCATGGGTCTCTGATCCAATGTTTGTTTTAGTGGACCGAATCCCATCAGGATCCAAATTCATCAGTCCATCAGTGTTGTTGGGGGTTGATTTTTCGGTAATCCCCTCCTGGGTCGGATCTGCTTCGATTCGGGTTATTGAAGTGAATCCGGGAGGATGTGTGGGCTTGGTCTCTTCTTTTCATCGATCCGGCTAATCCTTCCTATCCACGTTGTCCCCGTTAGGATCCTCCGCTTCTCGCCGGCTCTGGCCTTCGTGTACCTATCACTCACACCAGTGTGGTGTCAACTAACACCCCTTCGACGCTCAAGTCAGTAATCCTTCTCTTTTCAAGGGAAGAAGAAGAACTTAAAACACTTGAGATTGCAAGGAGAGAGAATTAGGGGTTTTTTGCATACTTTGAGAGGGAGGGGTAGCCTCCCTTTTATAATGGATTGGGGCGTGCCGACTCGGGCCTTGCGGGGTGGCCTTAACGCCATATGGAATCTCCACGTGGCCTATGAATTTCACGACACGTAGCGCCTAGGGATCATCATTATCCTATAAAGGTTTCCCTGATGCACCGTCCTTTTTGGTGTCAGAGAATATTCCCTTCGTTAACCGTTTGACCTCAAGGAACGACTTTGTGACCAACTCGTTCTTTAGCTCGTGCTTCGCTACATTCCATGGTTCAGGCCGGTCGCTGTAGGCCCATCCGTTCTTATGCTTTCGCCAGGTGGTTAAACTATCTTGGCCGGGCACAGTCCCGTCTTTAGCTGCCCGACTTGCCATGTTTTCCTCTTTTTCCCGACCTGACTAAGTCGAGGTTAACTAACTGTCTGTTTCGGGAGCAGAGAGATTTTATCCTGGCAACCGTTGGGCCCCGAGTCGATGGGCCCTCTTCTTAGGCCCTCCTTGCCCTTGGTCCATTCCCGATTAATCAGAGAATGAGCTATTCTTTGATCAATCCTCGTGTTTAATCTACTCTATTCTTTATTCGATGTCTCAGTCGGATTGGTCTCCCACAATTGCTCCCTTCTTTTGGCCTCTCAATTACTTGTGAGTCCGAATGAACTGACTCTGGGAGACCCATTTAGTGGGAAGGTGTGTCTCTCAAGTCTTTCTTGATTGACCATGCCTCGATGTCCGATCCTGACGGCCCATGTTCACGCCATCTGTCGTTCGACCATACGTCTCCCCCATTAATGCCATTCAGGCGGTTATTTCAAATTTCTTGGTTTTTGCCGCTTCGTTTCACTTTGAATCGTCGCGAGGGTTGGACTATTAATTCGAATCTATGATATATGCACGAACTGTTTGCGCGTTCCCTTTCACCCTCTGTGTTCAATCATGCTTCCGGAAAACTTTCATTGCCCCCTAGTCCTTTCTCTTCTTACCTTGGTTTTGATGGCGCCTGTCCCTTTTGGAATACAGGGGGGAAATGCCTCCCCCGCTAGACCCTGAGTCGTTCTAGGTCTATTCCGGCCAAGTGGAGGCCGGCAGGATTCTTTTCCACTATCTGTGTTGATAGTGGAGTTTTTTAGCTTCTTCAACCAGCATCCTCTTAAACTTGTTCCAAGCACCTTTCGTATTCTGGCGGCTGTCACCGCCCTCAACCGCGCCCTTGGAATCAACCTCGATCTGAACGAGGTGAGGAGCTTCTACATTTTGAAGCCCCAGGTCGGAAGAAGTCATACCTTCTACCTGACCCGGAGACCGGCCTCGGGAACATTGATTCTGGATGCCTAGGATTTTATTTATGACTGGCGCTCGAAAGTCCTTCGGGTCAGAGGTGCTTGGATGCCAGAAAATTGCCTTTTTCGCATTCCTACCGAGATGCGGGGCTCGTTTTTGGGCTCAGGTTAGTCTTTTTTTTTACCATCGAACGTGGGACTTTGCTTACGACATTCTTCCTTTTGTCCCAGGAGCATCATCTCTCAATGCCTGCCCTCCTCCAGAGACTCTTCGATTCAAGGATGTGGACCGGGTCTTGGCTTTTGAAGGCAGAAGCTGGAGGGCTCTGTTGGGCATGGTGTCTTCGAGTCTTGCTGTTCCCCCTTCTCAAGTCGCTCCGGCTTATTCAGCAAGTCGGTCTTCTGGTCGGCGTCCTTCGGATTCTCCCTTTCTGGGTGGAACCTCAAGCTCAGCTTCCGGTCATGGGGGAGCGCTGAGGAGGTCAAGACGCCGGTCCCGGATTGTGACTAGATCAACCGTGCCCTTCGACCGCCCGATTGACATTCCCGAAGACGAGGGGATTGGCGATGGGGAAGTTTTTCTTGGAGGTGGTCATCCCCGGTCTTCCCCCTTTGCTCTGTCTCCTTCGGTTCAATCGCCAGCTACAGCGTCAACTTCTACGCGGTGGGAAGGAGTTGAGACAGAGAGGTCGGGCAATCCTCAACTTTTCTCTGCTCCGGCTTCCGGGGTTCCCGTGGAAGATGTGGGAGAGTTTACGAGTGGCAGCTCTCCCCTTCCTGGACTAGTGTTCTCCTTTCCTCCTTCTGTTCCCCCTTTGGGTCATTTTTCTGGGAGGAGAGGCCTGCTGAACCCCCACGAGAATCACCTACAGCCGAGAGGTGTCCTCGGGAATCGATTCCAGCTCCCACATCCCCTTCCCGGGTACCATAGTATGTGTACTGCGTTAGTCCTACCCGAGTTGTGGCTATTTGCTGATTTTTGATGCCCCTGACCCCCTCTCGCAGAGCCGGACTCATAGCCTGCGGCCACGTCGCCGCTGCGTGTAAAGAGCTCGAGAAGATGAGGCATTTGATCGAAGAAGAGGAGAATGAGCACTTCAAGGACTTCTGCACCGGCTTTTGCACGGGTTATTCGGCTAGACAAGATAGGGAGGTCTTCCCTTCCACGTCCAAACTGAAGGAAATGTACGACCTTTCTCTTTTCGAGAGGAGGTTCGGTCGCTTTGCGGAGGAATATCCGGGCATGTCAACTCAGGTAGCACCCTCTACTTCTCACCCGGGTCAGCAGAGGTGAGGCTGACGCTGATGTTGTTTATATAATTTTCTCTCTCATTTTTTTAATTTAAAAAAACATTTTCCTGGTGGGTACCAGGCATTTATCCGGACTATGTCCCGAGGTTATTACTTGCTTAAATGCTGAATTTCTCGCTATCTGTTTGTGCATGGTGAATGATTATGCTTTTTAATGGTCGTATTGATTATCCTAACGGTGGGATCAACCTCGTGACCCCTCGATAAGCGGACATGACCTATTATTGCACGAACGACTCCTCGCATTCATCAGGTGTTTGACTCGTCTTCCTAGGTCACCATTAGGACCTCGAATTCGCAATGAATGCATGCTCATTATCCCACATATATATTCGGCTCATGGTAAATGTGTTGCCTACTTTTCATAGCATTCCCTCTGAGCATTCTAATTTGATTAAGATGTATGGCACATCCAAGACCATCTCAGTTGAGCCTTATGAGGGTAGGGTGCCCCCAACTTCTGACCGAGCTTCCTGCGTGTTCTTCTTCTCCCAGATAGAGGCGGGGAGACTGTTCTTCCTCCTTCCGGACCATATAGGGTTCTTCCTAAGATTCTTTGGGATCCACCCTCTTCAGCTGGTTCCCAGCAGCTACTTGATTTTGTCTAGTGTGGTCGCTCTCTGTTACGCGGCAAAGGTGCGGTTTAGGGTGAAGGAACTTTTAAAGTTTTGTCGGCTCGAAGCATCACCGGGGGGGATGGCTACTACTATCTGGCAGACGCTTGAATGTCCCTCCTTTGATTTTGCACGTGGATGACACCTTTTTGGGGTGGAGGAACCACCCCTTAAAGGTATCCGGAGCATGGAAGTCTGCTGATTTGACATGGCAGCTTCCCACCGTCTTCAGGACTTCTCCCTTTGGTAAATGCTCCATGTCTTTTCTAACGTCATTGCTTGGCTGCCTATCAGCATTTTCCAATGATTCATTTTCCTTTTATTTCTCTGCATGGGAGGGTTCAGAATGCCCCTCCGACGGAGAGCTCAGGCTGGAGGATATTGCCAAAGCTTTGGCCTTTCGGGAGCGCAGCTGGGTCATTAACCGTGGCTTGAATTAACCGTGGCTCTTCACGTCGGCTTGAATTAACCGTGGCTCTTCACGTCAGACCTTTTCCACTGGTGGCTCATTAAGCCAGAGGCGATACAAGGATTGCGTCCCGCACTTTTCTCTATTTCTTGCCTTCAGAAGGGCCTCCAACTTCGCAGCACCCGTATCCTGGGAGGCGAAGGGATCCGAGTTCCCGTTGAGCGAAGATGAGTGGGCCCATCCCGATTCTCCCTCTGTCGACGAGGTTATCACATGTCCAACTTGAGGCAGCTGTGATTGGTAAGGGTGAGTCATCCTTCCCGCGACATGGAGGATGAGCGGCTAGAAGATTATGTTTCTGGATTCCAAGCTGGCTTCCAAGGTGGGAAATCTGGTCACGCCTTTCCTTCCATCCGCGAGTTGAACGAGTCTTTCCATTTGTCGTTGAAGCGCCGGCTCGCCACGATCCGTACTCAAGAGGGGAGTTCCACCATGCCCTGACTCTGGACCACGTCGTTTGTGCAAATGCATTTTGTTCTTTTTTTTTGTTATTCTGCCTGTTCGGCGAACGATATTGTTGGTTTTATATTTATAAGAAGTCAGGCAATGGTTTTATTTAAATCCTGTGATTTGGTTTTGCATGCCACTGTTTGACTGACCGCATTGTTCCAAGTCGACCTATTAAGCTAGTCGGTCATTAGATGTGGTCGGGCAATTCTATTGTACCCGAGCGAAGGTTCCTCCCATTTTGGGTAGGCTTTACCGATTCTGCCCCCTTTTCTAGCCTGCTTTTGCAGGTCAGACGGGGTTGTCCCTAGTCTCGTCTGCCAAATTTCATAAACACCGTCCGATCCTCCAGCTCAGAGAGGGGGACCTGCTTCCGTGGCCACGGAAGGTCTGGCCCTCGCGATTCTGCGTATCTTCGAATGTCAGGGATCCACGCAGGCCTTACACGTGGCATCTTTGGCGGGATATTTAAGGCGTTTGAATCATCTTTCATGATTAGGGTTGCCGTATTTTTCACCTCGAAAGGCCACTCGTCTCTCATTGGCCAGCCGAAAAGACGCGTCGCCTCTTTGGTATGATCGACGTCTTTAAAATAGGGATTTTATTATCATTTCTGACGACTTTCAAATTCAAACGCCCGACTCGAAGGTATTTCTACTTCTATCTTTCTCTTTGTATTATCTTTCAAACTGCTCTACTCGGCTTTCTTCGTCTTCGTCGCTCTGGGGTTTCTCATTTTAGGGAAGTTTCTTCCTCCGTACTTGACCTTTTTTGCTTTTCTTGCCCACACTAAAGATGTCTGTCTTAAAATCATTATATGGTCTTAGGGGTATGTTTGATATTCCTGAATCAGTTAGGATGGATTGGTCACCGTTTGAGTCATTCCCTATCCCCCTAGATCACATGGATCATTCGTGCATGTACATATATCCCTCTCACATAGCAAGGGGCGGCCTGTCTTTGCCCTTTCCCTCATTGGTTAGGAGGTTCTTAGCGACATTTAACCTTCATCCTACCTAGTGCAATCCCAACTTTTTTGGGGTTTTAATGTGCTATGTGGCGATTGTCGGTATCGTCGGAAGCCTCTGAGGCTGTCGGTGTTGTCGGAAAGGATCCCGACGGTGCGCTGGTGCGCGTGCGTGTGTTGGGGTTCTTCAGGGATTCGGATTGGATGCGTGCCCTGGCGGGCTCGGTCGGATCGTCTTCTCGGACTGGTCCAAAGTCGACCAGGGGGGCGGCTAGTGCTAACTAGCCACCTGGTATGGGGCGGTTAGTTAGGTCTAGCCGCCCCTTGCCAGGGACTTAGGGTTTTTGGGTTTCTGGTTTTCTGATTTTAGCTTAGGGCTAGGGTTAGGGTTTGGGTTTAGGTTAGGGCTAGGGCTAGGGTTAGGGTTTAGGTTTAGGTTAGGGCTAGGGTTAGGGTTTCCGGTTTGGGTTTAGGTAAGGGCTAGGGTTAGGGTTTCCGGTTTCCTGAACTTCGGTTCTCTACTAGATGTCCAAATGTGGGATACTTTCGGGTGTTACTTGAAGTATTTCTGTCTCTCTGGACGGTCAAAATTGGGGTATCTACAGCGATGAATAGAGATTTGGACCTGGATCTAGGGGTTCCCAAAATCATGTACGCATATGAACTTAGAAAGTCTAGTAGGGGTTACCATTTTAGGGCTAGAAACTCAAGAAAATCTCATAGATGAACTTCCAGATTCCGATAAGGGTTTTGTGATGCCCCTGAGGATGCCTGGAAGGTGCCACGTTACATCTTGATGGGCACATTAGGTTGAGCAACACCTCCTTTATTCGCTTACGATTCGATTTCTTATTTTAGCCCTTCTGATGATTTTATTTTGCTTCAAACCAGTCCCTGGCGCCAACTCTCGCCCACCCAAGGATTCGGTGAAGTCAGAACATATCAAGGCCGCTTTTAGAAGAAGTGAACGGGTCTTCTACAGAATTCTTGGTTGGGACAATCCGAATCCAAGTAGCACTCATCAGCTAAGGTCTCGCCACACTGACATCTATGTGGCCCCTGCCTCCCTGGTGCAAGAGTCTAAGCTTCAGGCAGTCCATACAAGTCACCCTTCTGAGCTAGAAGAAAATTCTAAAGAGGAGCTCGAGCTTGTAGATACCCCAATTTTGACCGTCCAAAAAAACAGAAATACTTCAAGTAACACCCGGAAATATCCCACTTTTGGATATCCAGTAGAGAACCAAAATTCAAGAAACCGGAAACCCTAACCCTAGCCCTAAACTAAACCTAGCCAGAAACCCTAAACCGGAAAACCTGACCCTAGCATTGACCTAGACCTAAAACCGGAAACCCTAACCCTAACCACTAAGACCCAAAAAACCCTGTGTCCCTGGCAAGGGGCGGCTAGATCTAACTAGCCGCCCCATACCAGGCGACTAGTTTGATCTAGCCGCCCCCCTGGCCGACTTTGGACCAGTCCCCTGGATGGGACATAAAGCAGCAATAAATGCTGATCATTGCGGCGGGTCATGACCTTTAGCCGCCCTCTCTTGGCCGGATCAAATCAAGTAACCGACCCAAGCCACCGCTTGTCAGAGATGGGACGTTTGGCAGGTCATGATGGGGGCAGCTACCAGAAAGTAGCCGCCCCATCCTGGGCGGCTAGTTGGAACTAGCCGCCCTTCACCTGGTCCTGACAGACAAACCAGGGAATTAATGAGGGGTCTAATCGAAGCCAACCCACTCCATTACCCCTGGGATATTTCCCTGTCTCTCTTTTACTATAAATAGAGGGGTCCCAAGCCCAAATACAACATCACCAATTCATCTTCAATCACCAAAAAATCCCAACATCCTTCAAACCACAAAATGCACACTAGAAATCCCTAGAGAGAGAGAGAGAGAGCCTTTTGTGTGAGAGAAAACACCCATTCCCTACACAAAAACACCCTCTCATCCCACCCTCCAGAAACCCGGGCTAAGCCTAGCTTAGCCTCTGTCCAAAACCAAACCCATTTCCTACTAAAGCTCTGGCCAAACCAACCCAGGCCCTGGACGGCTAAACCCTAGTAGCCGCCCCATACCCGACGGCTCAAACCCACTAGCCGCCCCCCATATCCACACTCCTTTGTCCCAAGACTCCTTTAGTCAAGCCCGGAAGCAGAATAGGATTACCTGTTTTTCACCTCTGTGTACGGTATATCCGTGTCTCAGAGCGGAGACCCCACAAACTCCCCCCGCAAGGCGATCAAATCCAACACCAACTTTTCCTGCTTTTTGAGAAAGCAGGAGGCGATCACAACAAAACCCCGTCTTTTCTGAGAAGCAGTCGGGCGGCTCAGAAACGACTCTCCGGGCGGTGATCTGATCAGTCGCGAGACGGACCAGGACCAAGTTCACAGAACCCCCAGTTTTACATACCGACAAATCTGGCGATCACGGTGGGACATCCCTCGTGAAAAACAACAAAAGGTAAATCCTCTTCTGGCCCCTTTTACAAGCTTGACTAGAATGCTATCAACCCTCTAGGAAGGTTAGAGTTTCTCACTCCTTGAATTAAATCCTCTTCTACTGTGCATTATAACATCCTTTATTGCTTTGTAAGCCGCACACAGCTGCGCAATCCCTTACTGCTTTCGTAAGTCGCACACAGCTGCGCAATCCCTTTACTGCTTTCGTAAGTCGCACACAGCTGCGCAATCCTTTACTGCTTTATTTACTGCTTTCAATCTGCATTCATCCCCACTCCACGTCATGGAATCCCACATAGAAGAAGAGGTATTAGAGGAAAGGAATCACCAAGAGGGTCAGGCCACACAGTTCCAGACCGATCTAGAGGAAAGGATGGCTAGTCTAGGGTATCAAACGGTAGAGGACATGTTTCATGACCTCGCTGACTACCGTCATGCCAAGACCTTGAGACAGGAAACCCCTGTCGAAACCCCTAAATCCACTCCCAAAGCCCCATCCACACCCAGCTGCTCGGTCAATCCGAGCATTTTTTCATTCGCCCCCCTTTCCCCCGCGAATCTGAAATTCCCAGTTGTTTCCACCCCAGGCCCCTACCAGGCCACCCCAAACCCGGGACCGCTAGGCAGCCCTCCCAGGGGAGAAACACTGGACGAAGCCATCCGGAGAATCCTCTCCGAGACTGGTCCCTCGGCCCCCAAACACATGTCTCTACATAACCTGAGACAAATCCCGTCAGTCCACCTACCGGAGGGATTCAAAATCCCCAAATTCCGCCGGTACAACGGTCGTGGAGACCCAGACATTCATTTAACTGCCTTTTATCTAGACGCACGCCCGTTTCTAGATAATCAACCTCTACTAGTCTTCCTCTTCCAGAAATCATTGGAAGGAGAAGCACTACAATGGTTCTCCACCCTCCCTGTAGATCACTTGTCGAATTTCTCGGCTGTAAGCGAGAAATTCTTGGGCCGCTACGGTTACCAGAGGATTAGGACCCCCTCTATTTCAGATTTAACCGTAGAGAGAATGAGGCCTAGGGAGGAATTCGAACAATACGTGTCTCGGTGGCGCACCCTTGTCCACCGAACCGGCCTGCAACTCACAGAATGTCAAGAAATTGACATGATGTTACAGAGCCTGAGTCCAGAGCTCCGTACGAGCCTTTCGTACGGAGACTGCACTACGTATCAACTTCTGATTGACCGCCACAACAGGATTTCCCGTTGTGCAGCACCAGTAGTCCAAACCCAGTCCCCACCTATCAGCCATAGGGTTGGACAACCGCCTCGTAAGGCGAAACCCCCACGGTAGAGGGGATCATTAGCCAAGTATCGGCACTCTACCCGAACGGAGCGCGAGTTCCTAACCGAGGAACAACTCCGAGACAATACACGCCCGGTTCATCCGGATATGCACCGGCTCGGCAAGCGAATCAAAATTTTACCCCTCGAACAGTACCCGTCCCCGTGCCGACATGACAAAACCCCACAGTCCAAAATTTCCCACTCCAGAGCCCTATAATCCACAGCCAAACTCAAACTCGGGCTCCCTTTTACTCTGCTCCCCCAAGAGCACAAAATCCAACCCCTAGGCAGCCCATACGAAGCTCTTATAACGAAGCTAGACCTCCCGCATCCTACGACCAAAGACGAATGGGAAAGAGGGACTCTTACCCTCCCCTCCCAGAAACATTAACTAGGATCTTTAGGGTGATGTTGGACACAAATAGTATCTCCCTCCCCGACGCCAGGCCTTCACTACCCGGGCCCGGCATGACGCGTTACTGTCAATATCATCAACAATATGGCCATACCGTAGAACAATGCATTGTTTTTCGGGACTTCGTTTATGATCTTAATGATGACAGGCGCCTTGACTGGGCCATAATCAAAGGCCATCTGAGCCAGGGAAATCCCCAAGCACCCAAGCCACTTGGCATATTAACTGACCCCTTGCCAGGTCACACCCAAGCCTCCACATCTAGAGCCCACGCGGTCAACATGATCAGGAGAGGAGACAACCATCACCAGAACCAAGCAGCTCGGAAGATGCTACTGATGGCAGCCTATCCGAAGAGTCCGAGGAGGAAGAGCAGAACGAGCCCTTCCAGCTGAACCTCGACGACCATGACCTCGCCATACTCTATGGCGAAGAAGAAAACGCAATTCTCACCCTTCCCACAGTCATCAACATCGAGTCCGATGAAAGCGGACTAGAAAACCCGGGAGGAGACGAAGAGGAAGAGCCGTTTGAGGAGATCCCCGAAGGAGCTAGCGAAGGACCCGAAGGAGGGGAATGTACGTCGGATGATCTGCATCCGGACGGCAACGGGTCCTCCAAGAGTACCGACACTGTCAATGGCCCCCGCCGCCCAATGACCATTTCATTCACTGACCAAGACCTCCCGGATCCCAGACTGCGAGTCTACCCCCTACACATCCGCGGACGACTCCAAATGTTGTGGCTAAACAACATCTTTGTAGACCCAGGGTCAGGAATGAACATAATGACGTGCTCCACCTACCAAAAGATACCCGGATTAGGCCGACCTCCCGTCCACCCGGCCCACCATACTATTCAAGCTTTAAACCATACCGGGAAGACTCTCCGCGGCCCCGGAACATTCGAGTTATCTGTCGGCCCTCTTATCTGTGAGGTAGCCTGCTTCGTGGCCGACATCGACACAAGGTACCCATTGATGTTGGGGCGACCATGGTTAGACAGCATCCAAGCTATCTGTTCCCCCCGGCACCAATGCCTTCGACTGCCCTTCTTAAGTCATATCCTGACAATCTGGGAGAGGCGCGCCTCCAGTATGAGAACGAGAACAATTGGGCGATACATAATATGTTCACACTAGCCCTACGACCGGGGAACGAGGACGAAGGTGATAGCCCACCTGGGTCCCCTTACAACTATCCCTCAGAAGAAACGGCCAGGACCCCGCATCCACCCAGCAATCCTATGGAGCCCAACTCGATCACCTTCCTCCCCCATGAAGTCGCAAAAGCCGGAGCACGTTCCGCACCCCTCGCTATCACCGCCATACTCGGGGAAGGGAATTCCGGCACATTCTCATTGACACGGGAGCGGAAACTAACGTCCTTACATATTCCGCCTACCAAAAGCTAGAAGGCCGGGTTCCCAGATTGGAGCCCTCAGACGAATACATTTATGCCTTCGACAGCACACGCAAGAACGCTTGCGGACTGGTCACGCTCCCACTGAAGATCGGCCCAGTCTCCACCATCGTTAACTGCATGGTGATGAACATTCAATCGCCCCACCCTCTGATTGTTGGGAGGACATGGCTCAACAGCATCGAAGCCGTCTCATCCACCCGACACCAATGTCTTCGCTTTCCGTACCGCGGAAAAGTAATATCCATATGGGGAGAGGCGCGCTCTAATAATACTCAGGCCCGGAATTGGAGTGTCTGTGCCATGCGCATCCGGCTAGAGGTGCTCGCATGTTGGCAACCAGGCGCCACAGACGAAAAACTGCTCCATCAAGGGAGGCCCCTGAAGAGACTCAGGGAGGGAGAATTTGGGAACAGGGGACCCCCACCAGACATCAGCCGGCCATCAAAAAGAAGCCGACCTGAGGAGGCAATACAAATTCAAGAACCAGGTACCGATCCTCCCGGGTAAGTTTTCAAATCCTGTACATAGTTTACAGCTTTCCAAAAAAAAAAAAAAAAAAAACTCAAAATATTTGTTTACCAGCTTTCACTTCCAACTCAAACCCTGTACATATTTGTTTACCTGCTTTCCTAAAAAGAGACCAAAATCAAACAAAAATACATGCCGATCAGCTTTCATTCCCCAACTTTGAGCATACTTATTTCCAGCTTTATTTCCACTCTTCTTTAAAAACAAAAAATGTTTTTATAAAAAAAAATGTTTTCCACGCTCCCCTTCAAAATCTTTTTTTTTACAAAACCATATTTCCATACTTCCAAAGAATTTTTTTCAAAACTTTCTTTACTTGTTTACCAAAACAACGAAAATTTTTACAAGCCGCATTTCCAACAAAAGCGTTTTTCGAATCTGCGCTTCCACACCTTTCTTCAAAGCAAAATATTTTACAAAGCCGTACTTCCATGATTTCCACCGAAAACATTTCTTTTTAACTACTTTTCCATACTCCCCTTCTAAAAACAAAACCGTTCCCCAAACTTCATCCCCATTCTCTTTCCAAAAACATATCTATTCGCCGACACAGGCCCCTTTTCAAAAACATAAGTATACATTTGTCTTTACTACGCCTCGAACTGCTAGACGAGAAGAGATTAAGAGCGGCAGACCATGCCCAGGCCTACCAAAGAAGGGTGGCAAGGGCATTTGAAAAGAAGGTGATAAAAAGAAAATTCAAAATCGGGGAATTAGTACTTAAGCAAATCATGCTATCAAGACTGCCCCACCCGAGAGGAAAGCTGCAACCTACATGGGAGGGACCCTATGTGATCACCCGTACCTATTCCGGGAATGCCTACCGCCTGGTAGATGCCGAAGGAGTCGAGGTTCCAGGTTCGTGGAATGCACTTTATCTAAAGAAATTCCATGCATGAAAAGCTTTCAATGCTTAAGAACTATTATTCTTCCTTCCTGCAATTTCCAGCGTTTAGTACCTGATGTTAGAATTATAAGACTCTCAAAGATAAACTCGTATCTATTTGAACATGTTTCTGCCAAATCATGTCATTCCCTTCACACACGTATAACTGGACTAGATTTGCCTGATAGAAGAAAAATTGCCTACCCGTGGACTGGGACAATTTAAAAACTCCCCAAAGCAAGATATCCCTTATTTCCTCCCCGCTCGTATTAACCCTAGGTCAAAATGATGAGTTTCCCGGACCTAGCATATGTCCCAAAAACTGGCTCCGGCACTATATAAACACTTCTAGAGGGGAAACATGAAAAGAATCGGGGTGAAAAACAGAAGAGCCCAGCCCCCTCAAATCAAAACAATCAATCAATAAAAAAAAAAGCAAAAAAAAGGAGAAAATCAGGCAAGGAGAGGCCAAACACCCAAGTGAACGGGTTAAACTCTCTATTTAGCAGGCTTTCACGCCTTTACGCACGGTATACGCTAGACAACGGCTGTACCAGTACAGATCCAAACAATGGATTGTACTTTCCACCCAAAAATAAAGAAGTGATAAAAAGAAGAAAGCCAGAGGGACCTAGGAAGTAAGACATGTGCTAGACTGGGACAATTCTAAAATATTGCCCGAAAGGAAGATATTAGTCTTACCTCATTCACCCTCTCCCCTTTTATTTTTTGCAATGGGGGTTCAAAATTTTGACCAAGGGTAGATCACGTCCAGGTTTACACCTACACACACACTCACACGAGTTCACTTAGAAACTTACCTATCCAAAGGAAGCTTATTTGACTTGACTCTTGGTACATTCATGGATTTTTCAGCATTTGAAAACCATGAACCTAGGAAAATCGACACTTAAGGCTTATACCCCTCAAATACAATCCTGGTTTGGACATGAGTGACCACAAGGGCTCCTCCACGGGGACTTGATGGTGTCTTTTACTTATGAAAATCAAGAACATTGCCCTCTCACCTAAAAAAGTCATTGAAGAACTAAAATGCCCCCTTATGCCAGTTATACTTACGCATAAACTTGCATTTTCCTTTTCCAAAATACCTTGGCATCCGATTTTCTCGAAATATTAAAGTTAACCCCCCCCCCCCCGAATATTAGAATTGTCCCTACTCATATGAGAATTGTCCCCACGAAATTTAAAATTATCCCCACTCATATGAGAATTGTCCCCACTCACCTCATGCCCTTCCGCACATGCGTGAGAAGAAATTGTCCCCACCTCCTACACATAAGTTCTTCTTCACTCACGCACTTGGAATCCCTTCCTTGCGCACTAAAGCCTGGTCTCCCACACTTTACTTTCTCGTATTTATATTTCCATTCCGCCTTAAGATGGATTGTAGCCCTAGAAGATTCAAGCAAGAAGGGCTCGAAAGTCAGTGCAGGGGCGCAATCTGGACGGATTTAACACTTGGTCCATGAAAAGAATGTTTTTATAGGTCTCGAAGGATAAAGCACTCAGGAGGACTTTCAGCAGCAGCAGACAAGAAGCAAAACCAGAAAATTGTCCCAGGCAGGGGGCGGCTAAACCCGACTAGCCGCCCCTGCCCCCTGCCCTCTTGTCCAGGTAAAAACCCAGGCAAGGGGCGGCTAAATGCAAGTAGCCGCCCCTCACTAGGCGGCTAAACGCAACTAGCCGCCCCTCACCTGCTACCCCATCTACCCTGTCAGTCCCAGTCTCAATCAACTCTTCAACTCCTTTGAATACCTGTCAAAACATTCCTTTCCCAAACATGCATACACACATTTTAGGCACATATTCATACACAAGACCTGTATCGATACCATGCTATAATGATTATATATTAGAATTCTACATCCATCCATAAATCAAAACCTATAAACACCAAGTTCATTCATCCACACACATACACATCCCTATAGATTAGGAAGGCTTTCTAAAAAACATTAAACATCCACGCTAAACTATACCAAACCATGCATACAAACAAGAAATTAAATTGTCCCACCATGACCATAAACGTAAATTGTCTTCTAAAAACACCTAAAATGCAAAAAGTAAGAAAGAGATAGGTCCACCAAGAGCTCCAAACTCCAAAGTCTTGAGCTATACTTCACCGAAATATCACCTAAAACCAAAAACAAAAGAAGAAAAGCATGAATTCATCGCATATGTACTATTCTTCTATTAAAACCAAGACACAAAGAAGCTATACCTTGGCGTATCGTCATCCGCTGGAGGCTGAGTAGGAGGAACGTCCTGAATTGGCTGAGAAGGGAGCGGCGGATAAGGAGAAGACTGAACCTCTGGAGCATCGGGAGCGGCAGGAGTCTCTCGAACCGAAGACGCGGCCCTCGCGTATATCCCACGACTCCGAGACACCGAAGGACGAGAGGCACGGCTGAAGGTGGCCCCAGTAGCCAAGGAAGCCGAGAGAGAATGGTCAGGCTCAAGTGGAAGAAGATCGAGGTCCGCCTCGGTCATGGAGACCCCTCCAACCAATTTCCCCCTCATAGCAGCCTCCCAGAGACGGACCTGCTGCATATCTCTATCTCTCCTCTCCAATCTCTGTCGGAGGCGACTCTCCGTCCCTCTGGCCCGATCCTCGACGACCCTCAACCTCTCCTCCAACTCCCGCGCCCTCGCCTCCGACGCCCTGAGCGCCTCTCGGTCCCTATCCCCGGCCGCCTGCAGAGAACGGACTAAGTCTCCCATCAAACCTCCGGGAACACCCGCCGAAGCCTCCAACTCCGACACCCTCATCTGGAGGGAGTCCCTCTCACGGCCTAGGGTAATGAACCCCTCCTCTCTCAAGGCCACCATGGACCTCAGCCGGTCCGTCTCCTCCTCAGCCCGAGAGGCCCTGCCCCTCGCCTGGCCCAACTCCATCCGTATGGCCGTCAACTCGCTTCGGGCCACATCCAATTCCCTCGTCAGTTCGAGCTCCTCCTCGAAAACCACGAAAGGAGGAGGGACGGAAGAAGAAGAAGCACCGTCGGCCCTCCCTCTCGACAGAGCATCCACCTGAGCCTCGAGGACCCGGACCTGGTCCTGCAAACGTCCTCTCTGTGCCCGCAAGGCCTCTATCTGCCTGGCCCGCGCTTGGAGGTGCTCATTGGCGGTCTTGAGCCTCTTCTCCATCTCATTCAACTCAACCTACAAAAAGAAATACCATTCAGAAAGATACTCA
Source organism: Acorus calamus (assembly GCA_030737845.1). NCBI lineage: Eukaryota > Viridiplantae > Streptophyta > Magnoliopsida > Acorales > Acoraceae > Acorus > Acorus calamus. Next base: position 13,733,827 of record CM060873.1, on the reverse strand, counting down.
AGCAAGGGAGAACGATGAAAGGAAAAAGGATGTTTCAACTTACATAAGCGTCCGGGATCTCCTCCTCCATCATCCCGAGGATACCCGCATACTCCCGACGATACCAAGCTAGGTATTCGTCACTCGAAGTTACCTCAGGAGGACGCTCCACCAAGACGCCTCGACCCATCCATCCTGCCACGTACGTAGCGTAATTCCTCGGGAGATTCGTGTCCCGAGGAATCCCGGCCACCGGAATCGAGGGGCGCCGTGGAAGAGGATCGGGCACCAACTGATGGTACCCAAGCTGGCGGACGACCCGGCTGATCGCATGGAACACGACCTCATTGAAGTAGATCAGCCAGACGTCTCGCGCCACGGCCTCGGGAACCTCCTCTGAGTAAGGCCTCCACGTCATCTAAAGAAAAAACATCGAAAGATAGGAAGAGCGCTTAGTCAAAAGAAAACCAAATACAAGCCAAAGAAATTCAAAGAAAACTCATACCTCTTCCTCCGACAAGACGCGGAAGGCCTCTCGGAATTGGGCGAGGCGGTTCTAGCGGGAAGATCCCCGGGGTTCCCATCTCATGGCCCAAGGGAGGGCACGATCGAACGGAGCCAAAGTCGGGCGATCAATGGAGAAATGTTCATACCCAAAGATCTAGCAAAACAAGAGAGGAATCGTCACGATCAAAGAGAACTAAGCCAAAGAAGAGACATTTACCGCTCACTTACGCGTACCTGAAGAAATGGCACAAAGCCACCAAGGTTCTTTCCCCCGGCCCTCTTGACTTTCTTCGAGAGCTCTGCAAAAAGATGGGCGAGCATCGCCGCTCCCCAAGCGTAGCACCCCATGCCCTCCAGGTCCCTCATCAGCAAGAGAGAATGCGAGGAAACCTTATCAAAGGCCGTCGAAAAGAGGACCCGGCCGAAGAAGTCTAGGAAGAACTCCGTGCCCTCTGTGGACACGCGGCCGCCTCTCTCACCTCAATCATCGCCCGCCTCCTCTCAAAGCTAGCTGCAGCTTCGCCCTTCTGGCGCTCGGTAAAGGAACCGAGGCCGTACTGCCCCGAAAGCCGCCCCAAAGGGATCCGGTTCAGCGTCCGCTCCCGCTCCACGAACTCTCATTCCCCGATCAACTCTCGAAAAGCCCCCTGTAGTCCGCAAGAGTGGCCGCAATCACTGCCTCCCCCGAGACCGGAAGGCCGGTGATCCGATGAACGTCCTCAAGCGTCGGCATGACAGCACCGGTAGGGAGAATGAACGTGCAACTCTCCGGATCCCACCTCTCCGCCAAGGCCTCCACATATGGACGGTGGACGTGGAATGGCTCGATCAGGAAGAAGGAACGGAAGCCCGCTCCATCGACCAAACTCCTCTCCCCCTGCCCCAAGGCGTCGTACCATCTCTTCGTCCCGTGCCATAAGGCCCGAATACGGTTCGGTCTCTACAAAACGAACGAAGGGAACACGGGTTAGTTTAAAAGCGATTGAAAGGTAAGAGTCCAAGTTTACGAAATCATGTTAAACCATGCTTAGCAAAAATATGCTAAATATAGAAACAAAAGCATGAAAGTAAGAAGCTACACTCCTCATATGATCACGCATACTAGACAAACATCAACATATCTCACCGTGGTCACCACTCACAGGCTTTCTTACATCACAGCTTATCATGCTTATACCTTCCCTAAACACACCTAAGCAATATAAAACTGGGACCCGTGAAATGCTTGCGTACACTCCCCCATGCTCTACCACAATCAAACACATACGACGTCACATACAGGTATAAAAGTATCAAATGCAAGCATGCTAGCCGTATCACACCTCTTTCTTTTATATGCATACAACAAGCATGGGTGTACATGTAAAAATTGTCCCCTTCCCTTTTTTTATCTCTTCTTCAACACGAACCCGTTCGCATGCTTACAATATCCCACCGTGATCAAACTATACATACAAGCATGCATATTAGACACACATATCACCCACTATTATCTACTCATGCATGTTAGATACACATATCATCCACTATTACCTATTCATACCACGAAAGACATACACATACAAATAAAAGGCTAAGACTAATGTTAGGAACATACCATGGCCCGCGTGGACCCAGGAGCGTCCACCTCGGCCTCGTCGGGATCGTCCATCCCATCGTCATCCCCCTCCTCGTCCTCCTCAAACACGGCCTCCTCGGCCTCAGCCCCAGTACCAACACCGGCCTCCGCGGCCCCCATGTCCACACCCTCGGCCTCCCTGGCCTCCTCCCCAACATCAGCCCCTCCTACCTCCTCCGTGCCCGCCGCATCGGAGGCTAAGCCCTCAAAAACACCCATAGCTCTTCTCTCCTCCTCTGCTGCCCTGGCCTCCATGGCCTCCCAATCTAACATCCCAATAATGGCGTCCAATGATGCCCTCTCACTCTCACTCACCCCCTCGGCCTCGGCCCCTCCCTCCATTGCACCCCCAACCAATCCCCCGACCCCCGAAACCACCTCCTCGACCACTGCCGGTCGATCCCCACGCCTCCTCTTGCGTGAGTAGCCTATCATAACACCCACAACCTCCAGGACAGCCCCCGAAGACGTACCCGTACCCCTAGCCGCACCGGTATCCACTAACGGCACCCCCGCCGCACCCAAGACCTCCCTCACGGCCTCCTCCTCCACCCGATCACTCCCCGATGAACTAGACCCCGAGACAGCCCCTCTCTGCTCTCGGGAATGTAGATACCCCAATTTTGACCGTCTAGAGAGACAGAAATACTTCAAGTAACACACAGAAATATCCCACAGTTGGACATCCAATAGAGAACCAAAGGTTTGGTAAACCGAAAACCCTAACCCAAGCCTTGACCTAAACCTAAACCGGAAACCCTAACCCTAGCCATGACCTAAACCTAAACCGGAAACCCTAACCCTAGCCATGACCTAAACCTAAACCGGAAACCCTAACCCTAGCCTTGACCTAAACCTAAGCCCTAAACCCTAAACATAGCCTTGACCTAGCCCTAAACCATAACCCTAACCTAAACCTAAACCTAAAACCTAAATCGAAAACCCTAATTCTAAAAACCCTAGAACCCCAAGTCCCTGGAAAGGGGCGGCTAGATCTAACTAGCCGCCCCATACCAGGCGGCTAGTTTGCACTAGCCGCCCCCCTAACCGCCCCATGGCCGACTTTGGACCAGTCCCCTGGATGTGACATAAAGCAACAATAAATGCTTATCATTTCGGCAGGTCATGACCTTTAGCCGCCCTCTCTTGGCCGGATCAATCCAAGTAACCAACCCAAGCCACCGCTTGTCAGAGATGGGACGTTTGGCAGGTCATGATGGGGGCGGCTACCAGGAAGTAGCCGCCCCATCCTGAGCGGCTAGTTGGAACTAGCCGCCCTTCACCTGGTCTCTGACAAAAGAACCAGGGAATTAATGAGGGGCCTAATCGAAGCCAACCCACTCCATTACCCCGGGATATTTCCATGCCTCTCTTTTACTATAAATAGAGGGGTCCCAAGCCCAAATACAACACAACCAATTCATCTTCAATCACCAAAAAATCCCAACATCCTTCAAACCACAAAATCCACACTAGAAATCCCTAGAGAGAAAGAGAGAGAGAGCCTCTTGTGTGAGAGAAAACACCCATTCCCTACACAAAAACACCCTCTCATCCCACCCTCCAGAAACCCGGGCTAAACCTTGCTTAGCCTCTGCCCAAAACCAAACCCATTTCCTACCAAAGCTCTGCCCAAACCAACCTAGGCCCTGGACGGCTAAACCCTAGTAGCCGCCCCATACCCGACGGCTCAAACCCACTAGCCGCCCCCCATATCCACACTCCTTTGTCCCAAGACTCCTTTAGTCAAGCCCGGAAGCAGAATAGGATTACCTGTTTTTTACCTCTGTGTATGGTATATCCGTGTCTCAGAGCAGAGACCCCAAAAACTCCCCCCGCAAGGCGATCAAATCCAACCCCAACTTTTCCTGCTTTTTGAGAAAGCAGGTGGCCGATCACAACAAAACCCCGTCTTTTCTGAGAAGCAGTCGGGCGGCTCAGAAACGACTCTCCGGGCGGTGATCTGATCAGTCGCGATACGGACAAGGACCAAGTTCACAGAACCCCCCCAGTTTTTACATACCGACAAATCTGGCGATCACGGTGGGACCTCCCTCGTGGAAAACAACAAAAGGTAATCCTCTTCTGCCCCCTTTTACAAGCTTGACTAGAATGCTATCAACCCTCTAGGAAGGTTAGAGTTTCTCACTCCTTGAATTAAATCCTCTTCTACTGTGCATTATAACATCCTTTATTGCTTTGTAAGCCGCACACAGCTGCGCAATCCCTTACTGCTTTCGTAAGTCGCACACAGCTGTGCAATCCTTTACTGCTTTCGTAAGTCGCACACAGCTGCGCAATCATTTACTGCTTTATTTACTGCTTTCAATCTGCATTCATCCCCACTCCACGTCATGGAATCCCACATAGAAGTGGAGATATTAGAGGAAAGGAATCACCAAGATGGTCAGGCCACACAGTTCCCGACCCATCTAGAGGAAAGGATGGCTAGCCTAGGGTATCAAACGGTAGAGGACATGTTTCATGACCTCCCTGACTACCGTCATGCCAAGACCTTGAGACAGGAAACCCCTGTCGAAACCCCTAAATCCACTCCCAAAGCCCCATCCACACCCAGCTGCTCGGTCAATCCGAGCATTTTTTCATTCGCCCCTCTTTCCCCCACGAATCCAATATTCCCAGCCACTTCCACCCCAGGCCCCTACCAGGCCACCCCAAACCCGGGACCGCTAGGCAGCCCTCCCAGGGGAGAAACACTGGACGAAGCCATCCGGAGAATCCTCTCCGAGACTGGTCCCTCGGCCCCCAAACACATGTCTCTACATAACCTGAGACAAATCCCGTCAGTCCACCTACCGGAGGGATTCAAAATCCCCAAATTCCGCCGGTACAAAGGTCGTGGAGACCCAGACATTCATTTAACTGCCTTTTATCTAGACGCACGCCCGTTTCTAGATAATCAACCTCTACTAGTCTTCCTCTTCCAGAAATCATTGGAAGGAGAAGCACTACAATGGTTCTCCACCCTCCCTGTAGATCACTTGTCGAATTTTTCGGCTGTAAGCGAGAAATTCTTGGGCCGCTACGGTTACCAGAGGATTAGGACCCCCTCTATTTCAGATTTAACCGTAGAGAGAATGAGGCCTAGGGAAGAATTCGAACAATACGTGTCTCGGTGGCGCACCCTTGTCCACCGAACCGGTCTGCAACTCACAGAATGTAAAGAAATTGACATGATGTTACAGAGCCTGAGTCCAGAGCTCCGTACGAGCCTTTCGTACGGAGACTGCACTACGTATCAACTTCTGATTGACCGCCACGACAGGATTTCCCGTTGTGCAGCACCAGTAGTCCAAACCCAGTCCCCACCTATCAGCCATAGGGTTGGACAACCGCCTCGTAAGGCGCAAACCCCCACGGTAGAGGGGATCATTAGCCAAGTATCGGCACTCTACCCGAACGGAGCGCGAGTTCCTGACCGAGGAACAGCTCCGAGACAGTACACGCCCGGTTCATCCGGATATGCACCGCCTCGGCAAGCGAATCAAAATTTTACCCCTCGATCAGTACCCGTCCCCGTGCCGACGCGACAAAACCCGATAATCCAAAGTTCCCCGGTCCAAAACCCTGTAATCTCAAGACAAGGCCAGCCTTGGACCCCTTTTTATTCCAGCTTCTTAAGAAATCAAAACCTAAATCCTAGGCAACCCTCCCCAAATACTTATAATGAGGTCTCCCCTCCAACATCCTATGATCAAAGACGAATGGGAAAGAGAGACTCTTACCCTCCCCTCCCAGAAACACTAACTAGGATCTTTAGGGTGATATTGGACACAAATAGTATCTCCCTCCCTGTAACGCCCCGCATTTACCTAACCGCTTATCGGACGGTAAATGTGTCGCTACTAAACTTAATCCAAACACAAGACCAAAATTTGTACTTTTAAAAAAAAAAAACAATACTAATATAATAAAAACTGAAAGTAATAAAATGAAAACAATATCCAAAAGTTATAAACTACTAACGGTCTCATAGAATATCAGAGTCTGACATAAATAAAATACTAGAATGAAAAGACACACTAAACCACCCCTGTGGGAGCCATCTAAACTAAAGTAAATCCAAATAATTGACCGTGACTATTATTTATTCTCCAGTACTGCTACCTCGACGAGATCCCTGAAGCACATGAAAAGTTCAAGCTTTGTCTTGGTCCTCAGAAGATGAGCTACCTGGTTATGAAACAACCAGCCCATATCGAAAAGGGTGAGTGATTAACTCAGTGAATAAGCCCACTGACAAATTACCTCACGTGACAGTATATATAAAAATAAAGTTTTATGAAAATCAGAATTTCATTTAATAAATCTTTTATTTTATTAAATCAATTTAAAATCATGAACTTTAAAAAAATATTTTAATGCGCACGTGGCCCAATCCTTTGCCCACATTAGAGAAATCATGAGAGTTAAATGATACCAACATATATATATATAAAGTTATATTTAAAAACAAAACAAGAATTTTCTTTACTAAATCAATTTAAATGCATGAGCTTAATAAAATATAATTTTAATGCAACACGTGGCCCAATCCTTTGTCCACGTCATAGAAATCATGCAGCTTAAATGATATGACCGGGTAGGGTTCTCAATCGGAAGAACCGTTTCCCAAAACAGGTGTGCGAAGCCCCAAGCGACTAAATCGCTCAAAAAGCTCCCTCGAGGAGACGTTGGATCTAGAAGACGCTGATGGGTCGCCGCTGCCATCACTACGAGAACACCAGCACAGGATGCCCCGGTTGCTGCAGACTCCAAACAAAGGAATCCGCCGCTACAAGGAATGCTTTACCACACCCCTCACCGATCTTGGGACTCTTCGAGTCCTAGACCTTCCTCCCCAAAGGCGAAATAATACGGGGGGATTTATTCCAGAAAATATGTCATGATATGCATCTTGATAAAATCTCCTAGGACTAGGTTGTCTCCACTAGTCCTAAATTTTTCCAAAACTCTCGAAATGAAAATCTTTAATCCAAATATTATTTCGAAAGCATAAGCATCAGAATAATATTATGTTAATTCTTGAAACATGAATAGCATAATTCATGCTATTTTAATGACATGATGAATGAATTAAATCATGCAACTTCATTCAACGAAAATGCAATTTGATCAATATGAAGAAAATATCCAAATCATGCAAATTTATCAAAATATAAATGCATGGATGACACATAATATCACACAAATATGATTGGCATATGAAATTCAATGTTATAGAGCAAAAGCTCACACGAAATAAATCGATAGGCCTACTCACCTTCGGTCCACGCAAGCATCAACGATACACACTCGCACGTTGATAACCTAGCATAACAATTATACAATAATAGATCAGAAACAATCAATCACGACCCAAACAACTGACAACCAACTTATAACAGCACTATGTCCAATAATCCCAAAAGCCGATATCTTATAGACCTACAATCAACAACTCACTTCAAAGTCCTAATGAAAATCCCAACTTCGAATAAATATTAGAATACTCATATACTCACAATGATCCGATCCGATAATCAATATCCATTTATTCCATAAGACCCATATGATCGATCAATCCTCGAATAAAATATTTGAACAAATCCAATAAGGCTCAACTATAATTCCATGATCGAGTAACTCAAATCCAATCAATTTACATCCAAATAACAACAATATCCAATCAATATTCATTGATCCCACTAAACCAAATTATCGATTTAAGATTCTATTTAAGTTCTCAAGATCAATAAAATCATCAAAACCCGCAAAACAAACTATACTTCATTAAACATCAAATTTGGGATCATCTAAATCTCTAACATTCATCAAACTTGGTCATCAAGCTAAATATTTGAATTTCAATAAACTGCACAGAAATCTTTCAAAAACCATAACTTTCTATCCGTAACTCCGAATTGGACGATTAATGATTCGTTGGAAAGCTCTTTTCAAAACCTATTTCTGTTTTTCAATTACATTTTTTCCAGAAACGACTCTATCATAGTCAAAAACACGATTTACGTCCAAGCATAAAATCAACCCGAAAATGCCATTAAATCCCCAAAACTAATAAATCTAATTTGATCTTAAGAATTCCTTTGAGATCCATAAAAATCAAATCAAATAATCATTAAATTAAATCAATCAAACCCTAACCCTAATCCATCAAACTTCTTCCCCAAACAATTACTTGACGTAATCATATCCTAACAAAAATAAATTAAAACTAACAAAATCAATAGGGAATGATATCTCACCTTAGATCCGGTTAGGTCATCACAACCCTTCATAACTTCTGAGATTTGGATGAAAAACCCTAACCCAAACATGTTATTTAAAGGGGTTTACCGAAATTACAAAACGACCCCTGAAGTGTTTCCAGTTTACAATGACATCCCTACCCGATTTACAAACAGATCCCTATCCGATTTACAGAAATGTCCCAGAAGGCTATAAAAATGTATTCTGGATTCGCAACTAGATCCCTAGGCCCAATAACTTGACACTAAGCCTAAAAATCAAATTTTCGAACTCTGAATCTCACCAAATTTCAACCAAAGTATCTTAACACTATAAAATCTACAGAAAAATATAAAATAATTATTTCAACATCAATTTATAATTATCATAATTATAAATCAAATTGGACCCATTTGGGCCCACCGCCAAATCTGAAAAATGAAATATAAAAAATCAAATTTTAAAATTTCCATTATATATTTAAAATAAATATATAAGGCCGAAAAATACCGAAACGTTACATTCTTCCCCCCTTAAAGGAATTTAGTCCTCTAAATTCAAGGGAGAACACAAAAAGAAAGATATATAACATTCAATAATAACAATCATCCAACCAATAGTTGAAGAGTAGTCTTACAATTCTAAGTCATAACAACATCAATACAATCATTACACCAGTAGGTTTACACGTCTGTGTAATACCAAACAAGCACAATAATATAGAAAATAGTATAAGAATCCAACTTATACCCCACAAACAATCAAACAAATGTACATTCATACAATAATTGTATAAGTCAGCTTATAGGTCTGACTCATACTCAACAAGCTCAATAATGTAAAAATGGTATAAGATTCTAACTTATACCCCACAAACAATATTCAATCGTATGCACAAGCAAAACTATCAATGATTTGCATTGAAGTTCCAACAAATATCAATACAGACAACTATCATACAACAAAATAACCACATAAATCAGATCCACAATTCTTCCGCTGCGCCACTCTGATAGTGACCCAAATCACAGGTGGATGAACTTATACATCACCAACAATGACAAAAATCATTTACAAAAATTAAATGTGTAGGTCAAATCCACCCATGTTTCACATCATAGGTGTTATAACTCATACAGCATAAGCAATGACAAATAATACAACGAAAATATACAAGTCACGCTCACCCATGTCCCATACCATGGGTGATTCAGTTTGTACAGAACAAACAAAGACATAACAAGCAACAAATTGCATAAGTCAGCCCACCTACGTCCCATACCATAGGCGGTCCAACTAATACAATGCAAACATTGACAAATAAAAACAATCACATCAAACAATTTCGTACATAATTGTACAAGTTAGGCTCATCTACGTCCCATACCATAAATGATCCAACTTGTACCATCAACATAAGAGCAATAATAATGACAACAAGATGAAACTAAAGATATTTACAATCTTTAGAATTTACATATATATAAGAAAATCATCTACTGACATGGACATTCACGGATTGATTAAATCATCCGTGATGCTATACAAAACATGAAAAACATCCTAATAAAATTGTGAATACATAGTTACACTTAATAACTTGAAAATATCGGTTATTAAGGTATGTCTCTCATGTGTGTACGCTATGACGTATATTGAGTATGAACGATCATCCACTATATAGAGCTCTTACATAGAGTAACATCTAATAAGAATTCAAATCCTATATGCATCAATTCTAATTGACTCAACTTATTCTAGGCTTCAAAAAAAAATGACTCTCATACTAGCTTATCTCAAGGCTCTAAAAAAAAAAATTTACAATCAACCAAAATAACTAAGCTCTAAAGATAGGGTATCCAAAAAAATCAGGTGGGATATCTTAAGATCCAATCATGCAATCTAAACTCTTAAAGATATAGATAAATCTATACGCGTTCTAAATGCACGTGAATCTGAATTTACAAGATGCAATTGTAATATCGATATGCATAACATAATGTATAAAAAGATATTTAACACATTAAAATATTATATATAAAAATAAAACCTTCAAGAAAAACAAGTATAAATAATGTACTAAAAGAATTTAAAGCTCATTATATTTAATATATAGCATAATAAATTTGTAAGCCATGTAAAATATATATAGAGTTACATTATAATAAATTAACGTAACAAATATGTAGAGAGTTTAATTAAGAAAGATCTAGTAATGTCTTTATTTTTGAATTATTAAGATTTAAATACATCGATATGATTTACTTAAATTTGAATATGAAAATTCAAAATATAATTACAATTTATATAAAACTGATTTAAATTTTTTTTTATTTAAATAAATAAACATGATTAATAGCTAAATTTATGGCAATATAAAAATGTATATATATAAAAATATGGGTCACTTCCCCTTTAATAAGAAATTAATAGATTTAGCCTCTAGTATAACAAAAGTAAACAAATAATTTTCTTTATATATAGACTAATATAATCTCCTTATGATGATCGAACTTAAGCTCTAAATTTCATAGGCTAACTAAACTTAGGCTTATAGAAAATCAAGAATAAAATCACTAGAAAACACGATGTCACGATCAGGAGAAGACAATGCAATTAAGCTGGAAATATTCAGGAAATCCAAAAGCAATAGGAGTTACACTAACTTAGGCTTTCAAGTCAATAGTAGTATCCATAATAATGGCTAGATATTGTTCACACCCCTTAACTAGTAACCTCTAAGCATGAAGGGAAGAGACGAATATAATCGGATATGATCCACTAAAACCCCCAAAGCAGAACGATTATTGGCCAGGAATACAAAAGGACACAACTTTTGAAAAACAATCAACACTTGCACGGAAGGCTAACAACCAATCTATGCCAAAGATTACATCGAAACCAAGAATATCGAGAATGAAGAGATCAATAGGTATCTAATGCCCATTTATCTGGACCAAGCAAGAAAGAAGAGCAAACCTTGGTGATAATTTGTTCACCAACTACAATGGTTATGTGAAGTGTAGACATCGAGATCGTAAACTTCTTTACTAAGAGTTTTGTAATTCCGATGAAGTGAATGAATGTGTGAAACACCAAAAAAGAACATACGCTGAATTACCAGAATAGAGACAATACTATGATCCTTTGCTGTCACAAAAAAAAAGATCTTAATTTTTCTCCTAAACACAAACCCTAACCTAGGCTCCGACAGGACGTGGCTCTGATACCATCTGTAACGCCCCGCATTTACCTAACCGCTTATCGGACGGTAAATGTGTCGCTACTAAACTTAATCCAAACACAAGACCAAAATTTGTACTTTTTAAAAAAAAAAACAATACTAATATAATAAAAACTGAAAGTAATAAAATGAAAACAATATCCAAAAGTTATAAACTACTAACGGTCTCATAGAATATCAGAGTCTGACATAAATAAAATACTAGAATGAAAAGACACACTAAACCACCCCTGTGGGAGCCATCTAAACTAAAGTAAATCCAAATAATTGACCGTGACTATTATTTATTCTCCAGTACTGCTACCTCGACGAGATCCCTGAAGCACATGAAAAGTTCAAGCTTTGTCTTGGTCCTCAGAAGATGAGCTACCTGGTTATGAAACAACCAGCCCATATCGAAAAGGGTGAGTGATTAACTCAGTGAATAAGCCCACTGACAAATTACCTCACGTGACAGTATATATAAAAATAAAGTTTTATGAAAATCAGACTTTCATTTAATAAATCTTTTATTTTATTAAATCAATTTAAAATCATGAACTTTAAAAAAATATTTTAATGCGCACGTGGCCCAATCCTTTGCCCACATTAGAGAAATCATGAGAGTTAAATGATACCAACATATATATATATAAAGTTATATTTAAAAACAAAACAAGAATTTTCTTTACTAAATCAATTTAAATGCATGAGCTTAATAAAATATAATTTTAATGCATCACGTGGCCCAATCCTTTGTCCACGTCATAGAAATCATGCAGCTTAAATGATATGACCGGGTAGGGTTCTCAATCGGAAGAACCGTTTCCCAAAACAGGTGTGCGAAGCCCCAAGCGACTAAATCGCTCAAAAAACTCCCTCGAGGAGACGTCGGATCTAGAAGACGTTGATGGGTTGCCGCTGCCATCACTACGAGAACACCAGCACAGGATGCCCCGGTTGCTGCAGACTCCAAACAAAGGAATCCGCCGCTGCAAGGAATGCTTTACCACACCCCTCACCGATCTTGGGACTCTTCGAGTCCTAGACCTTCCTCCCCAAAGGCGAAATACTACGGGGGGATTTATTCCAGAAAATATGTCATGATATGCATCTTGATAAAATCTCCTAGGACTAGGTTGTCTCCACTAGTCCTAAATTTTTCCAAAACTCTCGAAATAAAAATCTTTAATCCAAATATTATTTTGAAAGCATAAGCATCAGAATAATATTATGTTAATTCTTGAAACATGAATAGCATAATTCATGCTATTTTAATGACATGATGAATGAATTAAATCATGCAACTTCATTCAACGAAAATGCAATTTGTTCAATATGAAGAAAATATCCAAATCATGCAAATTTATCAAAATATAAATGCATGGATGACACATAATATCACACAAATATGATTGGCATATGAAATTCAATGTTATAGAGCAAAAGCTCACACGAAATAAATCGATAGGCCTACTCACCTTCGGTCCACGCAAGCATCAATGATACACACTCGCACGTTGATAACCTAGCATAACAATTATACAATAATAGATCAGAAACAATCAATCACGACCCAAACAACTGACAACCATCTTATAACAGCACTATGTCCAATAATCCCAAAAGCCGATATCTTATAGACCTACAATCAACAACTCACTTCAAAGTCCTAATGAAAATCTCAACTTCGAATAAATATTAGAATATTCATATATTCACAATGATCCGATCCGATAATCAATATCCATTTATTCCATAAGACTCATATGATCGATCAATCCTCGAATAAAATATTTGAACAAATCCAATAAGGCTCAACTATAATTCCATGATCGAGTAACTCAAATCCAATCAATTTACATCCAAATAACAACAATATCCAATCAATATTCATTGATCCCACTAAACCAAATTATCGATTTAAGATTCTATTTAAGTTCTCAAGATCAATAAAATCATCAAAACCCGCAAAACAAACTATACTTCATTAAACATCAAATTTGGGATCATCTAAATCTCTAACATTCATCAAACTTGGTCATCAAGCTAAATATTTGAATTTCAATAAACTGCACAGAAATCTTTCAAAAACCATAACTTTCTATCCCTAACTCCGAATTGGATGATTAATGATTCGTTGGAAAGCTCTTTTCAAAACCTAATTCTGTTTATCAAATACATTTTTTCCAGAAACGACTCTATCATAGTCAAAAACACGATTTACGTCCAAGCATAAAATCAACCCGAAAATGGCCATTAAATTCCCAAAACTAATAAATCTAATTTGATCTTAAGAATTCCTTTGAGTCCATAAAAATCAAATCAAATAATCATTAAATTAAATCAATCAAACCATAACCCTAATCCATCAAACTTCTTCCCCAAACAATTACTTGACGTAATCATATCTTGACAAAAATAAATTAAAACTAACAAAATCAATAGGGAATGATATCTCACCTTAGATCCAGTTACACCACCCACCATCTCCATCTAGGGTTAGGTATTCACAACCCTTCATAACTTCTGAGATTTGGATGAAAAACCATAACCCAAACATGTTATTTAAAGGGGTTTACCGAAATTACAAAACGACCCCTGAAGTGTTTCCAGTTTACAATGACATCCCTACCCGATTTACAAACAGATCCCTATCCGATTTACAGAAATGTCCCAGAAGGCTATAAAAATGTATTCTGGATTCGCAACTAGATCCCTAGGCCCAATAACTTGACACTAAACCTAAAAATCAAATTTTTCGAACTCTGAATCTCACCAAATTTCAACCAAAGTATCTTAACACTAAAAAAATCTACAGAAAAATATAAAATAATTATTTCAACATCAATTTATAATTATCATAATTATAAATCAAATTGGACCCATTTGGGCCCACCACCAAATCTGAAAAAAATGAAATATAAAAAATCAAATTTTAAAATTTCCATTATATATTTAAAATAAATATATATGGCCGAAAAATACCGAAACGTTACACTCCCTGACGCCAGGCCTTCACTACCCGGGGCCAGCACGGCGCGTTACTGTCAATATCATCAACAATATGGCCATACCGTAGAACAATGCATTGTTTTTCGGGACTTCGTTTATGATCTTAATGATGACAGGCGCCTTGACTGGGCCATGATCAAAGGCCATCTGAGCCTGGGAAATCCCTAAGCACCCAAGCCACTTGGCATATTAACTGACCCCTTGCTAGGTCACACCCAAGCCTCCACATCTAGAGCCCACGCGGTCAACATGATCAGGAGAGGGAGACAACCATCGCCAGAACCAAGCAGCTCGGAAGATGCTACTGATGGCAGCCTATCCGAAGAGTCCGAGGAGGAAGAGCAGAACGAGCCCTTCCAGCTGAACCTCGACGACCATGACCTCGCCATACTCTATGGCGAAGAAGAAGACGCAGTTCTCGCCCTTCCCGCAGTCATCAACATCGAGTCCAACGAAAGCGGACTAGAAAACCCGGGAGGAGATGAAGAAGAAGAGCCGTTTGAGGAGATCCCCGAAGGAGCTAGCGAAGGACCCGAAGGAGGGGAATGTACATCGGATGATCTGCATCCGGACGACAACGGGTCCTCCAAGAGTACCGACACTGTCAATGGCCCCCGCCGCCCAATGACCATTTCATTCACTGACCAAGACCTCCCGAATCCTAGACTGCGAGTCTACCCCCTACACATCCGCGGACGACTCCAAATGTTGTGGCTAAACAACATCTTTGTAGACCTAGGGTCAGGAATGAACATAATGACGTGCTCCACCTACCAAAAGATACCCGGATTAGGCCGTCCTCTCGTCCACCCGGCCCACCATACTATTCAAGCTTTCTACCATACCGGGAAGTCTCTCCGCGGCCCCGGAACATTCGAGTTATCTGTCGGCCCTCTTATCTGTGAGGTAGCCTGCTTCGTGGCTGACATCGACACAAGGTACCCGTTGATGTTGGGGCGACCATGGTTAGAAAGCATCCAAGCTATCTGTTCCCCCCGGCACCAATGCCTTCGACTGCCCTTCTTAAGTCATATCCTGACAATCTGGGGAGAGGCGCGCCTCTAGTATGAGAATGAGAACAATTGAGCGATACATAATATGTTCACACTAGCCCTACGACCGGGGAACGAGGACGAAGGTTTTAGCCCACCTGGGTCCCCTTACAACTATCCCTCAGAAGAAACGGCCAGGACCCCACATCCACCCAGCAATCCTATGGAGCCCAACTCGATCACCTTCCTCCCCCATGAAGTCGCAAAAGCCGGAGCACGTTCCGCACCCCTCGCTATCACCGCCATACTCGGGGGAAGGGAATTCCGGCACATTCTCATTGACACGGGAGCGGAAACTAACGTCCTTACATATTCCGCCTACCAAAAGCTAGAAGGCCGGGTTCCCAGATTGGAGCCCTCAGACGAATACATTTATGCCTTTGACAGCACATGCAAGAACGCTTGCGGACTGGTCACGCTCCCACTGAAGATCGGCCCAGTCTCCACCATCGTTAACTGCATGGTGATGAACATTCAATCGCCCCACCCTCTGATTGTTGGGAGGACATGGCTCAACAGCATCGAAGCCGTCTCATCCACCCGACACCAATGTCTTCGCTTCCCGTACCGCGGGAAAGTAATATCCATATGGGGAGAGGTGCGCTCTAATAATACTCAGGCCCGGAATTGGAGCGTTTGTGCCATGCGCATCCGGCTGGAGGTGCTCGCATGTTGGCAACCAGGCGCCACAGACGAAGAACTGCTCCATCAAGGGAGGCCCTGAAGAGACTCAGGGATGGGGAATTTGGGAACAGGGGACCCGCACACGACATCAGCCGGCCATCAAAAAGAAGCCGACCCGAGGAGGCCATACAAATTCAAGAACCAGGTACCGATCCTCCCGGGTAAGTTTTAAAATCATGTACATAGTTTACAGCTTTCCAAAAAAAAAAAAAACTCAAAATATTTGTTTACCAGCTTTCACTTCCAACTCAAACCCTGTACATATTTGTTTACCTGCTTTCCTAAAAAGAAACCAAAATCCAACAAAAAATACATGCCGATCAGCTTTCATTCCCCAACTCTGAACATACTTATTTCTAGCTTTATTTCCACTCTTCTTTAAAAACCAAAAAAAAATGTTTTCTAAAAACATGTTTTCCACACTCCTTCAAAACAAAAGTTTTACAAGACCGTGTTTCCATGCTTCCAACAAAAAAAATGAAACACTTTTCCAAACTTTCTTTACATATTTTTCCAAAAACAACGAAAATATTTACAAACTACATTTCCACACTCTTCTTCACGACGAAAATGTTTTCCAAATTTGCGCTTTCACACCTTTCCTCAAAGCAAAATATTTTACAAAGCAAGTACTTCCATGATTTCCGCCGAAAAACGTTTTACAAACCGTTTCCCAAACTTTATCCCCATTCTCTTTCCAAAAATATATCTATTCGCCGACACAAGCCCCTTTTCAAAAACATAAGTATACATTTGTCTTTACTACGCCTCGAACTGCTGGACGAGAAGAGATTAAGAGCGGCAGACCATGCCCAGGCCTACCAAAGAAGGGTGGCAAGGGCATTTGAAAAGAAGGTGATAAAAAGAAAATTCAAATCGGGGAATTAGTACTTAAGCAAATCATGCCATCAAGACTGCCCCACCCGAGAGGAAAGCTGCAACCTACATGGGAGGGACCCTATGTGATCACCCGTACCTATTCCGGGAATGCCTACCGCCTGGTAGATGCCGAAGGAGTCGAGGTTCCAAGTTCATGAAATGCACTTTATCTGAAGAAATTCCATGCATGAAAAGCTTTCAATACTTAAGAACTATTATTCTTCCTTCCTGCGATTTCCAGCGTTTAGTACTTGATGATAGAATTGTAAGACTCTCAAAGATAAACTCGTATCTATTTGAACACGTTTCCGCCAAATCATGTCATTCCCTTCACACACGTATAACTGGACTAGATTTGCCTGATAGAAGAAAAATTGCCTACCCCGTGGACTGGGACAATTTAAAAACTCCCCAAAGCAAAATATCCCTTATTTCCGCCCCGCTCGTATTAACCCTAGGTCAAAATGAGGAGTTACCCGGACCTAGCATATGTCCCAAAAACTGGCTCTGGCACTATATAAACACTTCTAGAGGGGAAGCATGAAAAGAATCGGGGTGAAAAACAGAAGAGCCCCCCCCCCCTCAAATCAAAACAAAACAAAAAAAAGCAAAAAAGAGAAAATCAGGCAAGGAGAGGCCAAACACCCAAGTGAACGGGTTAAACTCTCTATTTAGCAGGCTTTCACGCCTTTACGCACGGTATACGCTAGACAACGGCTGTACCAGTACAGATCCAAACAACGGATTGTACTTTCCACCCAAAAATAAAGAAGTGGTAAAAAGAAGAAAGCCAGAGGGACCTAGGAAGTAAGACATGTGCTAGACTGGGACAATTCTAAAATATTGCCCGAAAGGAAGATATTACTCTTACCTCATTCACCCTCTCCCCTTTTATTTTTGCAATGGGGGTTCAAAATTGAGCTATGTCCACCGGGAAAAGCGAAATTTTGACCAAGGGTAGATCACGTCCAGGTTTACACCTACACACACACTCACACGAGTTCACTTAGAAACTTGCCTATCCAAAGGAAGCTTATTTGACTTGACTCTTGGTACATTCATGGATTTTTCAGCATGTTTAGAATAATACGATTAAGCATTTGAAACCATGAACCTAGGAAAATCGACGCCTAAGGCTTATACCTCTCAAATACAATCCTGGTTTGGACATGAGTGACCACAAGGGCTCCTCCACGGGGACTTGATGGTGTCTTTTACTTATGAAAATCAAGAACATTGCCCTCTCACCTAAAAAAGTCATTGAAGAACTAAAATGCCCCCTTATGCCACTTATACTTACGCATAAGCTTGCATTTTCCTTTTCCAAAACACCTTGGCATCCGATTTTCTTGAAATATTAAAGTTAACCCCCCCCCCCCCGAATATTAGAATTATCCCCACTCATATGAGGATTGTCCACATGAAATTTAAAATTATCCCCACTCATATGAGAATTGTCCCCACTCACCTCATGCCCTTCCGCACATGCGTGAGAAGAAATTGTCCCCACCTCCTACACATAAGTTTTCTTCACTCACGCACTTGGAATCCCTTCCTTGCGCACTAAAGCCTGGTCTCCCACACTTTACTTTCTCGCATTTATATTTCCATTCCGCCTTAAGATGGATTGTAGCCCTTGACGATTCAAGCAAGAAGGGCTCGAAAGTCAGTGCAGGGGCGCAATCTGGACGGATTTAACACTTGGTCCATGGAAAGAATGTTTTTATAGGTCTCAAAGGATAAAGCACTCAGGAGGACTTTCAGCAGCAGCAGACAAGAAGCAAAACCAGGAAATTGTCCCAGGCAGGGGGCGGCTAAACCCGACTAGCCGCCCCCTGGAGACGGCTAATTTATACTAGCCGCCCCTGCCCCCTGCCCTCTTGTCCAGGTAAAAACCCAGGCAAGGGGCGGCTAAATGCAAGTAGCCGCCCCTCACTGGGCGGCTAAACGCAACTAGCCGCCCCTCACCTGCTACCCCATCTGCCCTGTCAGTCCCAGTCTCAATCAACTCTTCAACTCCTTTGAATACCTGTCAAAACATTCCTTTCCCAAACATGCATACACACATTTTAGACACATATTCATACACAAGACCTGTATCGATACCATGCTATAATGATTATATATTAGAATTCTACATCCATCCATAAATCAAAACCTATAAACACCAAGTTCATTCATCCACACACATACACATCCCTATAGATTAGGAAGGCTTTCTAAAAAACATTAAACATCCATGCTAAACTATACCAAACCATGCATACAAACAAGAAATTAAATTATCCCACCATGACCATAAACGTAAATTGTCTTCTAAAAACACCTAAAATGCAAAAAGTAAGAAAGAGATAGGTCCACCAAGAGCTCCAAACTCCGAAGTCTTGAGCTGTACTTCACCGAAATATCACCTAAAACCAAAAACAAAAGAAGAAAAGCATGAATTCATCGCATATGTACTATTCTTCTATTAAAACCAAGACACAAAGAAGCTATACCTTGGCGTATCGTCATCCGCTGGAGGCTGAGTAGGAGGAACGTCCTGACTTGGCTGAGAAGGGAGCGGCGGATAAGGAGAAGACTGAACCTCTGGAGCATCGGGAGCGGCAGGAGTCTCTCGAACCGAAGACGCGGCCCTCGCGTATATCCCACGACTCCGAGACACCGAAGGACGAGAGGCACGGCTGAAGGTGGCCCCAGTAGCCAAGGAAGCCGAGAGAGAATGGTCAGGCTCAAGTGGAAGAAGATCGAGGTCCGCCTCGGTCATGGAGACCCCTCCAACCAATTTCCCCCTCATAGTAGCCTCCCAGAGACGGACCTGCTGCATATCTCTATCTCTCCTCTCCAATCTCTGTCGGAGGCGACTCTCCGTCCCTCTGGCCCGATCCTCGGCGGCCCTCAACCTCTCCTCCAACTCCCGCGCCCTCGCCTCCGACGCCCTGAGCGCCTCTCGGTCCCTATCCCCGGCCGCCTGAGAGAACGACTAAGTCTCCCATCAAACCTCCGGGAACACCCGCCGAAGCCTCCAACTCCGACACCCTCATCTGGAGGGAGTCCCTCTCACGGCCTAGGGTAATGAACCCCTCCTCCCTCGAGGCTATCATGGACCTCAGCCGGTCCGCCTCCTCCTCAGCCCGGGAAGCCCTGCCCCTCGCCTGGCCCAACTCCATCCTTGTGGCCATCAACTCGCTCCGGGCCACATCCAACTCCCTCGTCAGTTCGAGCTCTCGCTCGGACACCGTGGAAGGAGGAGGGGCGGAGGAAGAAGAAGCGCCGTCGGCCCTCGCTCTCGACAGAGCATCCACCTGAGCCTCAAGGATCCGGACCTGGTCCTGCAAGCGTCCCCTCTGTACCCGCAAGGCCTCTATCTGCCTGGCCCGCGCTTGGAGGTGCTCATTGGCGGTCTTGAGCCTCTTCTCCATCTCATTCAGCTCAACCTACAAAAGCAACATCGGTCAGAATATACCCAAGGAGAAGAAAAGAAAAGAAAAGAAAAGAAGGGGAGAAAGACTTACATAGGCATCCGGGACCTCCTCCTCCATAGTCCCAAGGATACTGGCATATTCCTGGCGATACCAAACCATATACTCCTCACTGCTAGCCACCTCGGGACGACGATCCACCAAAGCACCTCGGCCCATCCATCCCGCCACGTACGTCGCGTAGTTCCTCGGGAGGTTCGTGTCCCGAGGAATCCCAGCCACCGGGATCGAGGGGCGCTTTAGTAGAGGATCAGGCACCCACTGGTGGTACCCAAGCTGGCGGACGACCCGGCTGATCGCATGAAACACGACCTCATTAAAATAGATCAGCCAGATATCCCGCGACAACTCCGCTGGGACCTCCTCCTCCGTGTAGGGCCTCCACGTCATCTATAAAGCATCAAAAGACAGGAAGAGCGCTTAGTCAAACGAAAACCGAATACAAGCCAAAACAAACCTCGAAGGAAAATTTATACCTCTTCCTCCGTCAAGACACGGAAGGCCTCCCAGAACTGAGCGAGGCGATACAAGCGTGAAGATCCCCGGGGTGCCCATCTCATGGCCCAAGGGAGGGCACGATCGAACGGAGCCAAAGTCGGGCGATCAATGGCGAAATGCTCATACCCGAAGATCTAGCAAAGCAAGAGGGAAATTATCATGACCAAAGTAAGCTAAACCAAGAAGAAGACACTCATCACTTACACATACCTGAAGTAATGGCGCGAAACCACCAAGGTTCTTTCCCCCAGCCCTCTTGACCTTCTTCGAGAGCTCCGCAAAAAGAAGGGCGAGCATCGCCGCTCCCCAAGCATATCGCCCCATGCCCTCTAGGTCCCTCATCAGCAGAAGAGAATGAGAGGAAACCTTGTCGGAGGCCGTCGAGAAGAGGACCCGGCCAAAGAAGTAGAGGAAGAACGCCCTCAACTCCCACCGTGCCCTCTGTGGACACGCGGCCGCCTCTCTCGCCTCAATCATCGCCCGCCTCCTCTCAAAGCTAGCTGCAGCTTCGCCCTTCTGGCGCTCGGTAAAGGAACCGAGGCCGTACTGCCCCGAAAGCCGCCCCAAAGTGATCCGATTCAGCGTCCGCTCCTGCTCCACGAACTCCCATTCCCCGATCAACTCTCGGAAAAGCCCCCTGTAGTCCGCAAGAGTGGCCGCAATCACTGCCTCCCCCGAGACCGGAAGGCCGGTGATCCGATGAACGTCCTCAAGCGTCGGCATGACAGCACCGGTAGGGAGAATGAACGTGCAACTCTCCGGATCCCACCTCTCCGCCAAGGCCTCCACATATGGACGGTGGACGTGGAATGGCTCGATCAGGAAGAAGGAACGGAAGCCCGCTCCATCCACCAAACTCCTCTCCTCCTGCCCCAAGGCGTCGTACCATCTCTTCGTCCCGTGCCATAAGGCCCGAATACGGTTCGGTCTCTACAAAATGAACGAAGGGAACACGGGTTAGTTTAAAAGCGATTGAAAGGTAAGAGTCCAAGTTTACGAAATCATGTTAAACCATGCTTAGCAAAAATATGCTAAATATAGAAACAAAAGCATGAAAGTAAGAAGCTACACTCTTCATATGATCACGCATACTAGACAAACATCAACATATCCCACCGTGGTCACCACTCACAGGCTTTCTTACATCACAGCTTATCATGCTTATACCTTCCCTAAACACACCTAAGCAATATAAAACTGGGACCCATGAAATGCATGCGTACACCCCCCCCCCATGCTCTACCACAATCAAACACATACGAAGTCACATACAGGTAGAAAAGTATCAAATGCAAGCATGCTAGCCGTATCACTCCTCTTTCTTTTATATGCATACAACAAGCATGGATGTACATATAAAAAATTGTCCCCTTCCTTTTTTTTTCTTTTTTTCAACACGAACCCGTTCGCATGCTTACAATATCCCACCGTGATCAAACTATACATACAAGCATGCATCTTAGACACACATATCACTCACTACTACCTACTCATGCATATTAGACACACATATCACTCACTATCACCTATTTATACCACGAAAGACATACACATATAAATAAAAGGGTAAGACAAAGGTTGGGAACATACCGTGGCCCGCGTGGACCCAGGAGCGTCCACCTCGGCCTCGTCGGGATCGTCCATCCCATCGTCATCCCCCTCCTCGTCCTCCTCAAACACGGCCTCCTCAGCCTCGGCCTCAGCGCCAACGCCGGCCTCCGCGGCCCCCATATCCATACCCTCGGCCTCCCCGGCCTCCTCCCCAACATCAGCCCCTCCTACCTCCTCCGTGCCCGCCGCACCGGAGGCTAAGCCCTCAAAAACACCCATAGCTCTTCTCTCCTCCTCTGCTGCCCTGGCCTCCATGGCCTCCCTATCTAACATCCGAATAATGGCGTCCAACGACGCCCTCTCACTCTCACTCACCCCCTCGGCCTCGGCCCCTCCCTCCGTTGCACCCCCAACCAATCCCCCGACCCCCGAAACCACCTCCTCGACCACTGGCGGTCGATCCCCACGCCTCCTCTTGCTTGTATAACCTATCGTAGCACCCCCAACGAACTAGACCCCGAGATAGCCCCTCTCTGCTCTCGGGAAGACCTGAGGCGCTTCATCATCGAAGTTGTCTTCTTCTCCTTCGTCATCTCCTCCGATTTCGCACAAAGAAAGACCTAAAGAAAAACCTAGGGCTTCGAAATCAAGAAGAAAGGGATGATGAAAGGACGAAAACAAAGGATTCAAGGCAAGTTTTTCCGGTTTGGAACTAAGAAGAAGAAGAAAGGAGGGAAGAGGAACCGTTTTAAAACGTATGGAAAGAGAGAGAGAGGGTCTTTTCGGTTATAAGGGGCGGCTAGATCTAACTAGCCCCCATACCAGGCGGCTAGTTTGCACTAGCCGCCCCCCTAACCGCCCCCCTGGCCGACTTTGGACCAGTCCCTGGATGGGACATAAAGCTGCAATAAATGCTGATCATTGTGGCGGGTCATGACCTTTAGCCGCCCTCTCTTGGCCGGATCAATCCAAACAACCGACCCAGGCCACCGCTTGTCAGAGATGGGACGTTTGGCAGGTCATGATGGGGGCGGCTACCAGGAAGTAGCCGCCCCATCCTGGGCGGCTTGTTAGAACTAGCCGCCCTTCACCTGGTCTCTGACAGAAGAACCAGGAAATTAATGAGGGGTCTAATCGAAGCCAACCCACTCCATTACCCCCGGGATATTTCCCTGCCTCTCTTTTACTATAAATAGAGGGGTCCCAAGCCCAAATACAACACAACCAATTCATCTTCAATCACCAAAAAATCCCAACATCCTTCAAACCACAAAATCCACACTAGAAATCCCTAGAGAGAGAGAGAGAGAGCCTCTTGTGTGAGAGAAAACACCCATTCCCTACACAAAAACACCCTCATCCCACCCACCAGAAACCCGGGCTAAACCTAGTTTAGCCTCTGCCCAAAACCAAACCCATTTCCTACCAAAGCTCTGCCCAAACCAACCCAGGCCCTAGACGGCTAAACCCTAGTAGCCGCCCCATACCCGACGGCTCAAACCCACTAGCCGCCCCCATATCCACACTCCTTTGTCCCAAGACTCCTTTAGTCAAGCCCGGAAGCAGAATAGGATTACCTGTTTTTCACCTTTGTGTAGGGTATATCCGTGTCTCAAAGCGGAGACTCCACAAACTCCCCCCGCAAGGCGATAAAATCCAACCCAAACATTTCCTGCTTTTCAAGAAAGCAGGTGGCGATCACAACAAAACCCCGTCTTTTCTGAGAAGCAGTCGGGCGGCTCAGAAACGACTCTCCGGGCGGTGATCTGATCAGTCGCGAGACGGGCCAGGACCAAGTTCGCAGAACCCCCCCAGTTTTTACATACTGACAAATCTGGCGATCACGGTGGGACGTCCCTCGTGAAAACAACAAAAGGTAATCCTCTTCTGCCCCCTTTTACAAGCTTGACTAGAATGCTATCAACCCTCTAGGAAGGTTAGAGTTTCTCACTCCTTGAATTAAATCCTCTTCTACTGTGCATTATAACATCCTTTATTGCTTTGTAAGCCGCACACAGCTGCGCAATCCCTTACTACTTTTGTAAGTCGCACACAGCTGCGCAATTGATTTGTCGGTACCGTCGGGGAGGCCTCCGAATGTGTTGGATGTGTCGGAGCGGATCCCGGCGGGGTGCGCGGTGAGCGCGTGGTGCGTGTGTGGGGGTTCTTCGGGGATTCGAATCGGATGCGTGCCCTGGCGGGCTCGGTCGGATCGTCTTCTCGGAAGAGGTGAGGGGTGTGTCGTTCCTGGTTGAGGCGCCCGATAGCATCTCAAGAGGATTCAGGGGTTTGTGTGATCGCCACCTGCTTTTTCTAAAAGCAGGAAAAGGTTGGGTCGGATTTGATCACCTACGTGGGGAGTTTGTGGGGTCTCCGCTCTGAGACTCGGATATACCGTACACAGAGGTGAAAAACAGGTATCCTATTCTGCTTCCGGAGCTTGACTAAAGGAGTCTTGGGACAAAGGGGTGTGGATAGGGGGGCGGCTAGTTGTGTTTAGCTGTCGGCCAGGGGGCGGCTAGCTAGGTTTAGCCGTCCAGGGTCTGGGTTGGTTTGGGCAGAACTTCGGTAGGAAATGGGTTTGGTTTTGGACAGAGGCTAAGCTAGGTTTAGCCCGGGTTTCTAGAGGGTGGGATGAGAGGGTATTTTATGTAGGGAATGGGTGTTTTTCTCTCACAAACGGGGCTCTCTCTCTCTCTCTTGGGATTTCTAGTGGTGGAAGGGTGTGAGGATGGTGGATTGGTGGATTGAAGATGGTTGTGGATTTTTTGGTGGATTGGTCATGTTGTATTTGGGCTTGGGACCCCTCTATTTATAGTAAAAGAGGGGCAGGGAATATCCCGCGGGTAATGGAGTGGTTTGGCTTCGATTAGACCCCTCATTAATTCTCTGGTTCTTCTGTCAGAGACCAGGTGAAGGGCGTCTAGTGCTAACTAAAAGCCCAGGATGGGGCGGCTACTTCCTGGTAGCCGCTCCCATCATGACCTGCCAAACGTCCCATCTCTGACAAGCGGTGGCTTGGGTCGGTTACTTGGTTTGATCCGGCCAAGAGAGGGCGGCTAAAGGTCATGACCCGCCGCAATGATCAGCATTTAATGCTGCTTTATGTCCCATCCAGGGGACTGGTCCAAAG
This sequence comes from Acorus calamus, assembly GCA_030737845.1. Lineage (NCBI taxonomy): Eukaryota > Viridiplantae > Streptophyta > Magnoliopsida > Acorales > Acoraceae > Acorus > Acorus calamus. The sequence goes on along the minus strand of CM060873.1, from coordinate 13,707,957 downwards.
TCGGCCAGAGGGCGGTCAGTGGGGCGGCTAGTGTAAACTAGCCGCCTGGTATGGGGCGGCTAGTTAGGGCTAGCCGCCCCTTTCCAGGGACTTGGGGTTCTAGGGTTTTTAGAATTAGGGTTTCCGATTTAGGTTTTAGGTTTAGGTTTAGGTTAGGGTTAGGGTTTAGGGCTAGGTCAAAGCTAGGGTTAGGGTTTAGGGCTTAGGTTTAGGTCAAGGCTAGGGTTAGGATTTCCGGTTTACCGAACCTTTGGTTCTCTATTGGATGTCCAACTGTGGGATATTTCCATGTGTTACTTGAAGTATTTATGTCTCTCTGGACGGTCAAAATTGGGGTATCTACACCAGGTCCGTTGCTGGCTGGTGAATGAGTGTCCCGAACCGTTGACAGTTCTTGCACTTTTGAACCAATTCTACAGAGTCTATTTTCATGCTTGGCCAAAAATAGCCGATCGACACTGCCCGAAGGGCTAGTGATCTAGACCCTATGTGTCCCCCACATAGGCCCGAATGATGCGTGTTGAGGACTCGCTGTGCTTCCCGAGGTCCGACACACCTGAGATAGGGTCCCTAAAAACTCCTTTTATATAGAATTCCCATTGATGACATCCAATACCTGGCTGCCCATTGCCTAAGCTTTCTTGCCTCGAACTTGCTTTCTGGCAAGACTCTTCTGAAAGGTATCGTTTGATGTCAATCATCCAATTGGGTGAATCCTCTACGCAAGCTACCATCAAAATCTCACCGATCCTCTCGATACTCGGGGCTTTTAGGTAATCAATGTGGATGCTTCTGGCCGGCTTCTCGTTGACGGATGATGCCAGGGTTGCCAAGGCATCTGCTTGGGCATTGAGCTCCCTTTCTATCTGATGCAATTTTGTAGACTTAAAATTGGATGAGCAATAGTTGCACTTTCCCTTGGTATGCCGTCATCCTTTCGTCCCTGGTCTCATATTCGCCAGTGCTTTGGAACACCACCAGTTGTGAATCACTATAGACATTGATGACTTGTGCCCCTAGATTAACCGCGAGTTCTAATCCCACGATGATAGCCTCGTACTCTGCTTCGTTGTTAGATGCTCTAAAGCCCAGCTTGATAGCGTGTTCAAACAAGAGCCCATCACTGTTTCTTAAGACCAGTCATACGCCTGATCCTTTCCGATTAGAAGCTCCAACGACGTTCAAAGTTCATTTCGGGCCAGACACCTCCTCTTGACTTTCTACCATCAAGACTTCCCCTGACGGTGGGGTCAAATCGACCAAAATGTCTACAATAACGTGTCCCTTGATGGCGTTCCTCAGAACACAGTAGAGATCGAAAGGAGAGAGTTCGATCGCCAACTTCAGCATTCGCCCGGTGATATTTGCTTTCTTTAGAATAGGCTTCAAGGGGTAGTCGGTCACGACATTAACCGAATGGGCTACGAAGTAATGCCGAAGCTTTCGAGACGAAACAAGTAGGGCATAGACGACTTTCTCTAAGTACAAGTACCGGGACTCCAGTCCACACAGGGATTTACTGACATAATATACGGGCCCTTGCACTCCTTCATGTTCCTTCACAATGGCCAAGCTAACCACATGATCGGACGCTGCCAAATAAAGATAGAGCGGCTCTCCGGGATTTGGCTTCATCAACAGCGGAGGTGACGAAAGATATTTCTTTAATTATTCGAAGGCCAGCTGGCACTAGGGGGTCCAATCAAATTTCTCAGTCTTTCTTAACAACTTGAAAAAAGGGAGATTTCTTTCAGTTGCCATGGAAATAAATCGATTTAGGGCGGCTAACCTCCCGGTTAGTCTCTGAACCTCCTTTCGATTTTTCGGTGGGTCCATCTCAAGTACAGCTTTGATTTGGTCAGGGTTAGCTTCTATGCCTCGAAGCGTGATCAGAAAACCGAGGAACATTCCTATCTCTACTCCGAAGGAGCATTTAGCCGCGTTAAGCTTCATGCGGTAGCTCCAGAGTACTTCGAAGGCTGCCCTAAGGTGCCCAAGGCGATCCCCTCTCCTGTCACTTCGTACTAGCATGTCATCGATGTATACTTCCACAGTCCTGCCAATTTGGTGCTCGAACATTTTAGTGACTAACCTTTGGTAGGTTGCCCCCGCATTCTTCAGCCCAAAGGGCATCACCTTGTAACAATAGGTGCCCATTGGGGTGATGAATGCCGTTTTCTCGATATAATGTTCATACATCGGGATTTGGTGATACCCTGAGTATGCATCCATGAAACTCATTAGCTCGTTGTCTGATGAAGCATCTACTAGTCGGTCTATCTTCAGAAGTGGGAAACTGTCTTTTGGGTAGGCTCTGTTTTGGTTGATGAAGTCGACGCAGACCCACCACTTTTTGTTCTTTTTCGGCATGACTACCGTATTGGCTAGCCAATCGGGGTATCGAACTTCTCGAATAAAGCTGGCCGCCAAGAGCTTTTCTACTTCCTCTTTGATAGCTTTGGCGTGGACTGGCGTCACCCGCCGTTGCCGCTGTTTGACAGGCCGGACCGTTGGGGAGATGTACAATCGATGGGATATCACTTTGGGGTTATTGCCCGGCATCTCTGAAGGCTTCCAGGCGAACATGTCTACAAAAGTGTGGAGCAACTTGATCATTCCTACCCTTTCTGTCGGGTCCAGCGCGGTGCCAATGAGAAAATACTTTTCTGGATCTCGCAGGTCGATGATGATTTTCTCGAGGTCCTCCACCACCCGTTGAGTAGGATCGGGTCGGGCTTCATCGGCCCTCACCTGATCCCTCAGTAATTGCTATCTCTTGGGGTGGATATCGCCCACCTCCCCCGCCTGTTCTTCGATTCTGGCCTTTCTGGAGGTTGCGATGTCATAGCATTTTCTTGCGACAGACTGGTCGCCCAGTATCTACATGATCCCTTGGGCAGATGGGAAGCGCAATTTTTGGTGATAAGTGGATGGGATGGCCTTCATTGCCCCATCGAAGTGCGTCCCATAATCGCGTTGTACGGGGAGTGCAAGTCCATGACTATGAATTCCATCAGGACAGTCTCTTCTCCTACCCGAACCGACAGGGTTATTCATCTGGCTGGAACTGCCTAGCTCCCGTTGAAAGCTATCAACGGTTCCCTCATCGGCTCGAGGCTTGATGGTTTTAGTCCCATCTAGAGGTAGGGCTGCATGAACAGTATGTCCGCCGAGCTCCCGGTGTCGACGAGTATGCGCCTAACATCAAAATTCATGATCTATAGTTTGATGACTAGGGCATCGCTGTGGAGAATGGCTATTGCGGCCAAATCATCATCGAAGAAAGAAATCACCCCCGGATCGTCAGTTCTCAACTTCTTTGAGAACAACATTGCTTCCTGATCAATCTGCAGGACCTCCAGGTGTCCTGAACTACGTTTGACCGACCTCTAAAATGACTTGGGCCCCGACAGCTGTGGCAGTCCTCCGCAAATCATGTCGATGACCCCTGCTGCGTGTGATGGTCCTACGTCGACCACGTGTTTTTCTGGCCTCTTCTCCTCCTTGGGCTCGATGAATTCTCTTTGCCTTCCTTTGCGGACTAAGGATTCCAGGAACCCTATCAGAGTTCGACATCCTTCAGTTTGATGACCGAAGTCTTGGTGATAATCGCATTTGAGACCTTTGTCTCGAGTCGCCGGATCAGAATGGGACATGTTTGATTTTTTCCAATATTTGGACAAGGGGCTGGGTGAATTTCGTGTATGGCCTTTCCCGGACCTTGTTGGTCACCGGACTGCTCTTCTGGTCACTGCGCGGCTTGCGCCCTTTATCCTCCCTCAGCACGGGATTTTTTGTGATAGCGGCAACAGCCTGGGGTCGTGAGGAGGTCTATTCGTCCTCAACCTTCGCATACTTCTTCGCCCTGCACATGAGTTCGCTTAGCGATTCTAGGACTTTCTTGACCAAGGAATTGCGCAGGTCATGCTTTAGCGGTAATCCATTCTGAAAGGCCATTATGGCCGCATTTGAGTCGCACCGGTCTACCTCAAACTTGAGGAGACGGAATCGGTCAACATATCCCCGAATAAACTCCCTCGCTTGCATATTGACCTTCATGAGGTCACCGAGGTCCTTCTTTTGCTTCCTGCTGCAAATGAAGTGCTCGGTGAACAGGGTGCCGAGTTCTTCAAAGCAGCGGATTGACCTGCCCGGGAGCTGGTAGAACCAGCTAAGATCTGCCCCTTCAAGGCTTGACGGGAACATGCGGCACATGAGCTTCTCATGCTGCTCGTAGAGAGACATTGCAAGATGAAAGCTCAGGACATGATCGAAGGGGTCCGTCGTTCCGTTGTATAGTCGGAACTTTGGCTGGACGAATTTCCTCGGGGGTGCTGTGCAGTATGTGCCGCACGAAGGATGATTCGAACCCCTTCAAAGCTCTGGAGATAATTTTTCGATCGCGGGTGTTTATCATCTCACTCCTGTACGTTCTTTTCGTATGCTCCTGGTGGTTTTGTTCGTATTCATCGTCTGATGAGACTGAGTACCAACTCAAGCTTTGGTAGCGTTCCCGCCTCACCATTCTGTGAGTGTGGGCGCGTTTGCCCCATTGTTCACGGCGCGGGGAATAATCTCGACGCTCCCCGTTGTCGACTCCTGTTTGGATCTCCGTTGTTGGAAAGACCGGCGGTCTTTGTACATATTCTTGTTGCCTGTGCCGCTTGCCAGACAAGTACACTGACTCGTGGGTCCGCATGCTCGCCCGTTGACTTTGGTGGTCGTGGTCCCGCTACTCGCCTCCGGCCATGATTGGGTCCGGTTGGTTTCGCTCCTCCGGCGGGGGAGGTGGCAGTGTGCTCTCTCTGCGCTTCAAGAATTGTTCCATCAGGTTTTCCAAGCGTTGATAGCGCTGCTCCATAACCTCCAGTTCTTGCGCTAGGTCATGCCGGCCTCCGGGGTTGGATCTTTTGAAGACGATCCAATTGGTACCTTTCCCTTCGGCGAGAGTGGATCGTTGGTGTCACTCTTCCATCGTCCACATCTTGTTCGTGGATCGTCGACCGAGTCCGCATCGCCACCATCTTTTCGGGTCAATTTTTTCGGGACGACTTCTCGCTCATGTCCCACAGACGGCGCCAAATGTTGGGGGTTGATTTTCTGGTAATCGCCTCCTGGGCCAGATCCACTTCGATCTGGGCTTTTGAAGTGAATCCGGGAGGATGTGTGGGCTTGGAGTCTTCTTTGCGTCGATCTAGCTAATCCTTATGTTCCTCGTCGTCCCCGTTAGGATCCTCCTCTTCTAGCCGGCTCTGGCCTACATGTATCTGTCACTCACACCAGTGTGGTGTCAGCTAATTCCTCCGACACTCAAGTCAGTAATCCTTCTCTTTTCGAGGGAGAAAGAAAAACTTAAAACACTTGAGATTGCAAGGAGAGAGAATCAGGTGTTTTTTGCATACCTTGAGAGGGAGGGGTAGCCTCCCTTTTATAATGGATTGGGGCATGCCGACTCAGGCATTGCGGGGTGGCCATAATGCCATATGGAATCCCCACGCGGCCTATGAATTCAGGACACGTAGCTGTCGGTATCGTCGGAATCTCTGAGACTGTCGGTGCTGCGGAAAGGATCTCGGCAGTGCGCGGTGTGCGCGTGCGTGTGTGGGGGTTCTTCGGGGATTCGGATCGGATGCTTGCCCTGGCGGGCTTGGTCGGATCGTCTTCTCGGAAGGGTGAGGGTGTCGTTCCTGGTTGAGGTGCCCAATAGCGGCTCAAGAGGATTCCAGGGTTTGTGTGATCGCCACCTGCTTTTTCTAAAAAGCAGGAAAAGGTTGGGTTATATTTGATCCCCTACGTGGGGAGTTTGTGGGGTCTCCGTTCTGAGACACGGATATACCGTACACAGAGGTGAAAAATAGAAAATCCTATTCTGCTTCCGGAGCTTGACTAAAGGAGTCTTGGGACATAGGGGTGCAAATGGGGAGTGTATAGGGGGCGGCTAGTGGGATCAAGCCGTCTGGTGAGGGGCGGCTACTAGGGTTTAGCCGTCCGGGGCCAGGTCTGGTTTGGGCGGAACTTCGGTAGCAAATGGGTTTGGTTTTGGACAGAGGCTAAGCTAGGTTTAGCCCGGGTTTCTAGAGGGTGGAATGAGAGGGTATTTTATGTAGGGAAATGGGTATTTCTCTCACGAAAGGGGCTCTCTCTCTCTCTCTTGGGATTTCTAGTGGGGAAAGGGAATGTGAATTGTGGGTTGTGTATTGGTGTCTATTGGATTGTGGATTGATGGATTGATGGATGTAAAGGCTTGGGATCTCCTCTATTTATAGTAAAAGAGAGGCAGGGGAATGTCCAGGGGGTAATAGAGTGGCTTGGCTAATAGTGTGTGTGATTAGACCCCTCATTAATTCTCTGGTTCTTCTGTCAGGACCAGGTGAAGGGCGGCTAGTGCTAACTAGCCGCCCAAGATGGGGCGGCTACTTCCTGGTAGCCACCCCTATCATGACCTGCCAAACATCCCATCTCTGACAAGCAGTGGCTTGGGTCGGTTACTTGGATTGATCCGGCTAAGATAGGGCGGCTAAAGATCATCACCTGCCGCAATGATCAGCATTTAATACTGCTTTATGTCCCATCGAGGGGACTGGTCCAAAGTCAGCCAGGGGGGCGGCTAGTGCTAACTAGCTGCCTGGTATGGGGCGGTTAGTTAGGTCTAGCCACCCCTTGCCAGGGACTTAGGGTTTTTGGGTTTCTGGTTTTCTGGTTTTAGGTTTAGGGCCAGGGTTAGGGTTTCCGGTTTTAGGTTAGGGCTAGGGTTAGGGTTTCCGGTTAGAGCTAGGGTTAGGGTTAGGGTTAGGGCTATGGCTAGGGTTAGGGTTTGGGTTTAGGTTAGGGCTAGGGTTAGGGTTTCCGGTTAGGGCTCGGGTTAGGGCTTCCGGTTTCCTGAACTTCGGTTCTGTACTAGATGTCCATATGTGGGATATTTTTGGGTGTTACTTGAAGTATTTTTGTCTCTCTGGACGGTTAAAATTGGGGTATCTACAATTGTCCATCATCGGACGGAGTCTTTGTGCGAAGCAGTAAAGACTTCGACCAATGATAAGGAAAGAGACCCCTATTTTGGCTGGCCCGACCTTCAAGAAGTCATGCCAACACGAACAGCACTATTCAGAGAGTTGATTTAGACAGTCAGAGGCTAGGTCTTGACTTAGAAATTTTTAACCAAAAGGATGATCCAGGTGGAAGGCGGGGAAAAGTAAATGGTGAGTGATCCAACCCGCGGTCGGGGTTCTTAGCTATCGTGCGCGGAGCAGCCCAGCATCAGTTTCCTCATGCCCACTGTTCCCGTGCTTGGGTAAACTCAGCAAGGAGGGGATATCACCGACAGAAAGCAGGTAAAAGTTGATTTGGTGAATTGGATCATCCGAAGGATAAGAACTCTGGAAAAGAACCAGAACTGAAGAAATTCGAATTTGAATAGTACTGAAAGTGTGGCAAAACTTCGAGAAAGTCGTGTTTGATCAAGTAGTTTCTAGAAATAAGCCAATACATGGCTGTTTGGTATGGGAAACCTTGGAATTTTGTGCTGAAAAGAGATTGGAAAGGGGTTTTAAGTGAAAGTAGAAAACTGGGAGGGGCGGCTAGTTGTAACTAGCCACCCGAGATGGGGCTGCTACTCGTGAGTAGCCACCTTCAGACTGGGTCCCTTATAACCGAAAAGGGACCCTCTCTCTCTCTCCCCATACGTTTTGAAAACGGTTACTCTTCCCTCCTCTCTTCTTCTTCTTCATTTTAAATCAAAAACCTTGATTCCTTTTGCCTTTTCTTCCTTCATTTTGACCTAGATCTATCCTCCTCTCTTGATTTAGAAACCCTAGTTTTTGGTTCTCTTTTTCTTTTCAATCCGAGGAAGATGACGAGGTCGAAGGCGATTGCTTCGAGGGGGAAACGACAACGGGTGGCTCGTGGAGAGCGTAGCCCGAGCTCTTCATCGTCGGAGAGCGATAGGCCGAAGGTCGTGGTCGTGGGGGAGGCTACGGGTGTGACGGAGGTGCCGCCGGTGGATATCGGTGCGGGTGAGGTTGGGGATTTGCCTTTGGGGGCTGTCCCGGAGGTTGGGAGTAGCATGATAGGGTATACACGAAAGAGGAGGCGTGGGGATCGACCGGCGGTGGTCGAGGAGGTGGTTTTGGGGGTCAGGGGATCGGTTGAGGGTGCAACCGAGGGAGTAGGGGCCGAGGAGGTTAGTGAAGATGTGAGGGCGTCGTTGGATGTCCTTGTTGGGATGTTGGACAGGGAGGCCACAGAGACCAGGGTGAGGAGGAAGAAAGTAGGGCTATGGGTCTTTTGCGGAGTTTATCTCCGGCGCGGGGAGAGTGGAGGGGACAGGAGAGGTTAGGGATGAGGCTGGGTCTGAGGGTATGGGCACCGGGGCTACAGAGACCGGTGTGGGTGTTGAGGCTGAGGCCGAGGAGGACGTGTTTGAGGAAGATGAAGAGGAGGGGGATGACGACGGGATGGACGATCCCGACGAGGCCGAGGTGGACGCTCCAGGGTCCACACGGGCCGTGGTATGTTCCTAACCTTTTACTCTTAGCCTTTTTATTTTGGTGTATATGCATGTGTTTTGGTGGTATGAACAGGCTGTATGTGTGTATTATACTCGTATATGTTTGTTTTAAATAGGAATGCTTGTGTATAAGTTAATCACGTGGGATAATAAGCATGCGAACGGGTACGGGTTGTAGAAAGAAAAGGAGATAATTCTTCATGCATACATCCATGTTTGTTGTATGCATATAAAGGAAAGGAAATGGAACGGCTTGGTATGCTTGCATGTGATGGTTTTGCATGTATGTAATCTTCAAAGTATGTTTCTATGTGTATTTGACCTTGGTGGACTAAGAGGGGGTATAAGAGGGAGTATATGCATGCATTTTTATGGGTTTAAGTTCCTTCATATGCTTAGTTTGTGGAAAGTATATATAAGCATGATAAGCGGTATTTTGAAAAGGAAATATACGAGTAATGACCACGGTGGGGTAAGAGGGTAAAGCATGTGATCTTATAGGCATGTTTTGCAAATAAAGGAGTGTAAATTTTCGTATGAAGTCTCATATTTCATGCTTCTGTGTAGGAGTTTTATTGTGCTAAGCATGGTTTCTAGAAGATGAATTCGTTTAGACTTGGATCCTTACCTCTCGATCGCTTTGGACTAACCCATTTGCGTTTGTTTCATAGCGGCCGAATCGCATCTGGGCCCTTTGGCATGGGACGAAGCGGTGGTATGACGCTTTGGGGCAGGAGGAGAGGAGTTTAGTGGACGGAGCAGGCTTCCGTTCCTTCTTTCTGATTGAGTCGTTCCACGTTCATCGCCCATATGTGGAGGCATTGGCGGAGAGATGGGACCCAGAGAGTTGCACGTTCATCCTCCCTACTGGCGCTGTTATGCCGACCCTTGAGGACGTCCATCGGATCACCGGCCTTCCGGTCTTGGGGGAAGCGGTGATTGTGGCCACCCTTGCGGATTATAGGGGGCTGTTTCGAGAGTTGATCGGGGAATGGGAGTTCGTGGAGCGGGAGCGGACGCTTAACCGGATTCCTTTAGGGAGGCTTTCGGGGCAGTATGGTCTCGGTTCTTTTTCGGAGCGTCAGAAGGGAGAAGCTGCAGCTAGCTTCAAGAGGAGGTGGGCGATGATCAAGGCGAGAGAGGCGGCCGCGTGCCCACAGAGGGCACGGAGGGAGTTGAGGGCATTCTTCCTTTACTTCTATGGCCGAGTCCTCTTCTCGACGGCCTCTGATAAGGTTTCCTCTCACTACCTTTTGATGATGAGGGACCTGGAGGGCATGGGACGCTATGCTTGGGGAGCGGCGATGCTCGCCCATCTTTTCGCGGAGCTCTCGAAGAAAGTTAAGAGGGCTGGGGGAAAGAACCTTGGCGGTTTCACGCCATTTCTACAGGTATGTGTAAGTGGTAAATGTCTTTTCTTGGTTTAGCTCACTTTGATCATGATAATTTCCCTCTTGCTTTGCTAAATCTTCAGATACGAGCACTTCGCCATCGATCGCCTGACTTTGGCTCCGTTTGATCGTGCCCTCCCTTGGGCTATGAGATGGGAACCCCGGGGGTCTTCTCGCTTGTACCGCCTTGCCAAATTTCAAGAGGCCTTCCACGTCTTGTCGAGGAAGAGGTATAAGTTTTTTTCTTCGAGTTTCATTGGCTTGTATTTGGTTTTCTTCTGACTAAGCACTCTTCCTATCATTGATGTTTTTTAGATGACGTGGAGGCCTTATCTGGAGGAGGTTCCCGAGGCTCTGGCGCGAGACATCTGATTGATCTATTTCAATGAGGTCGTGTTTCATGCGATCAGTCGGGTCGTCCGCCAGCTTGGCTATCATCAGTGGGTGCCCGATCCTCTGCCACGGTGCCCTTCGATTCCGGTGGCTGGGATTCCTTGGGACACGAACCTCCCGAGGAATTACGCTACGTATGTGGCGGGATGGATGGGCCAAGGCGTCTTGGTGGAGCATCGTCCTGAGGTGACTTAGAGTGACGAATACCTGGCTTGGTATCGTCAGGAGTATGCGGGTATCCTCGGGACGATGGGGGAGGAGATACCAGACGCTTACGTAAGTTGAAAAAAATCCTTCTCTTCTTCTCCGTTTTTCTTCGCTTGAATATTTTCTGAATGGTATTTGTTTTTGCAGGTTGAGTTGAATGAGATGGAGAAGAGGCTCAAGACCACCAATGAGCACCTCCAAGCGCGGGCCAGGCAGATAGAGGCGTTGCGAGTGCAACGGAGACGCTTGCAGGAACAGGTCCGGGTCCTCGAGGCTCAGGTGGATGCTCTGTCGAGAGCGAGGGCCGATGGTGCTTCTTCTTCTTCCACCCCTCCTCCTTCCATGGTTTCCGAGCGAGAGCTCGAGCTGACGAGGGAGCTAGATGCGGCCCGGAATGAATTGACGGCCATATGGATGGAGGCCAGGCGAGGAGTAGGGCTTCTCGAGCTGAGGAGGAGACGGACCGGCTGAGGTCCATGATGGCTTCGAGAGAGGAGGGTTTCATTACCCTAGGCCGTGAGAGGGACTCCCTCCAGATGAGGGTGTCGGAGTTAGAGGCTTCGCGGGTGTTCCTGGAGGTTTGATGGGAGACTTGGTTCGTTCTCTCCAGGCGGCCGGGGATAGGGATCGGGAGGCGCTCAGGGCATCAGAGGCGAGGGCACGGGAGTTGGAGGAGAGGTTGAGGGCTGTCGAGGATCGGGCTAGAGGGACCGAGAGTCGTCTTCGATAGAGATTGGAGAGGAGAGACAGAGATATGCAGCAGGTTCTCTCTGGGAGGCGACTAAGAGGGGGAAATTGGTTGGAGGGGGCTCCATGAGCGAGGCGTACCTTGACCTTCTTCCGCTTGAGCCTGACCATTCTCTCTTGGCTTCCTTGGCTACCAGGGCCACCTTTAGCCGTGCTTCTCGTCCTTCGGCATCTCGGAGTCGTGGGATATACGCGAGGGCTGTGTCCTCAGTTCGAGAGACTCCTGCCTCTCCTGATGCTCCAGAGGTTCAGTCTTCTCATCAGCCACCGCTCCCTTCTCAGCCAAGTCAGGATGTTCCTCCTACTCAACCTCCAACGGTGACTGTCGGCGTGGGAAAAGACGGTGTTTCTTCCGCGTGTGTGGGGGTTCTTCGGGGATTCGGATCTGATGCGTGCCCTGGCGGCTCGTTCAGATCGTCTTCTCGGAAGGGGTGAGGGTTTCGTTCCTGGTTGAGGCGCCCGACAGCGCTCAAGAGGATTCAAGGGGGTTTGTGATCGCCACCTGGTTTTTCTAAAAACAGGAAAGGGTTTGGGTCGGATTTGATCGCCTACGTGGGGAGTTTGTGGGGTCTCCGATCTGAGACACGGATATACCGTACACAGAGGTGAAAAACAGGTAATCCTATTCTACTTCCGGGCTTGACTAAAGGAGTCTTGGGACAAAGGGGTGTGGATATGGGGCGGCTAATGGGTTGCAGCCGTCAGGAATGGGGCGGCTAGATAGGGTTAGCCGTCCAGGGTCTGGGGGGAATTGGGCAGAACTTTGGTAGGAAATGGGTGGGGTTCTGGATAGAGGCTAAGCTAGGTTTAGCCCGGGCTTGTGGAGAGTGGGATGAGAGGGTTTTTTTTTGTGGGGAATGGATATTTCTCTCACAAAAGGGGCTCTCTCTCTCTCTCTTGGGATTTCTAGTGGGAAGGGGGATTGGATGATTCTTGTTGTGTATGAATTGGGGATGGATTGATGGATGTTGGGATTGTTGTATTTGGGCTTGGGACCCCCTCTATTTATAGTAAAAGAGAGGCAGGGGAATGTCCAGGGGGTAATGGAGTGGTTTGTCCTTGATTAGACCCCTCATTAATTCTCTGGTTCTTCTGTCAGGACCAGGTGAAGGGCGGCTAGTTCTATCTAGCCGCCCAGGATGGGGCGGCTACTTTCTGGTAGCCGCCCCTATCATGACCTGCCAAACGTCCCATCTTGACAAGCGGTGGCTTGGGTCGGTCACTTGGATTGATCCGGCAAGAGGGGGCGGCTACAGGTCACAACCCGCCACAATGATCAGCATTTAATGCTGCTTTATGTCCCATCCAGGGAACTGGTCCAATGTCGGCCAGGGGGCGATTAGGGGGGCGGCTAGTTGAAACTAGCCACCTGGTATGGGGCGGCTAGTTATGTCTAGCCGCCCATTTTCCAGGGACTTGGTTTTTTTGGGTTTGTTAGGGTTTCTCTAGGTGGGGTTCTGGTTTGGGTGGGGTTTAGGGTTTCCAGTTTCCTGAATTTTGGTTCTCTACTGGATGTCCAAAAGTGGGATATTTCTGGGTGTTACTTGAAGTATTTCTGTCTTTCTGGACGGTCAAAATTGGGGTATCTACAATTGTCCCTCATCGGACGGAGTCTTTGTGCGAAGCATGAAAAACTTCGACCGATGATAAGGAAAGAGACCCCTATTTTGGCCGGCCCGACCTTCAAGAAGTTATGCCAACACGAACAACATTATTCGGGAGTCGATTTAGACCCTCAGAGGCTAGGTCTTGACTCAGAATTTTTAACCGAGGGGATGATCCAGGTGGAAGGTGGAAAAAGTAAATGGTGAGTGATCCAACCCGCGGCCGGGGTTCTTAGCTATCGTGCGCGGAGCAGCCCAGCGTCAGTTTCTCGTGCCTACCGTTCCCGTGCTTGGGAAAACTCAGCAAGGAGGGGATATCACCGACAGAAAGTAGGTAAAAGTTGATTTGGTGAATTGGATCACCCGAAGGATAAGAACTCTGGAAAAGAACTAGAACTGGAGAAATTCGATTTTGAACGGTACTGAAAGTGTGGCAAAACTTCGAGCAAGTCGTGTTTGGTCAAGTAATGTCTGGAAATAGGCCAATACATGGCTGTTTGGTGTGCAGAATCTTGGAATTTAGGGTTGAAAAGAGATTGGAAAGGGGTTTCGAATGAAAACAGAGAAACTGGGAGGGGCGGCTAGTTGTAACTAGCCGCCCGAGAGGGGGCGGCTACTCGCGGGTAGCCGCCCCATGACTGGGTCCCTTATAACCGAAAAGACCCTCTCTCTCTCTCCATACGTTTTAAAACGGTTCCTCTTCCCTCCTTTCTTCTTCTTCTTCGTTCCAAACCGGAAAAAACTTGCCTTGAATCCTTCGTTTTCGTCCTTCATCATCCCTTTCTTCTTGATTTCGAAGCCCTAGGTTTTCTTTAGGTTTTTCTTTGTGCGAAATCGGAGGAGATGACGAAGGAGAAGAAGACAACTTCGGTGATGAAGCGCCTCAGGTCTTCCCGAGAGTAGAGAGGGGCTGTCTCGGGGTCTAGTTCATCGGGGAGTGATCGGGTGGAGGAGGAGGTCGTGAGGAGGTTGTGGGTGCGGCGGATGTGTCGTTAGTGGATACCGGTGCGGCTAGGGGCACGGGTACATCTTCGGGGGCTGTCCCAGAGGTTGGGGGTGTTATGATAGGCTACTCACGCAAGAGGAGGCGTGGGGACCGACCGGCAGTGGTCGAGGAGGCGGCTTCGGGGGTCGGGGGATTGGTTGAGGGTGCAACGGAGGGAAGGGCCGAGGCTGAGGGGGTAAGTGAGAGTGAGAGGGCGTCATTGGACGCCATTATTGGGATGTTGGATAGGGAGGCCATAGAGGCCAGGGCAGCAGAGGAGGAGAGAAGGGCTATGGGTGTTTTTGAGGGTTTAGCCTCCGATGCGGCGGGCACGGAGGAGGTCGGAGGGGATGATGTTGGGGAGGAGGCCGGGGAGGCCGAGGGTATGGACATGGAGGCCGCGGAGGCCGGTGTTGGCGCTGAGGCCGAGGAGGCCGTGTTTGAGGAGGATGAGGAGGGGGATGACGATGGGATGGACGATCCCGACGAGGCCGTGGTATGTTCCTAACTTTAGTCTTAGCCTTTTATTTGTATGTGTATGTCTTTCGTGGTATGAATAGGTAATAGTGGGTGATATGTGTATCTAACATGCATGAGTAGATAATAGTGGGTGATATGTGTGTCTAATATGCATGCTTGTATGTATAGTTTTGATCATGGTGGGATAATAAGCATCTGAATATGGGTCCGTGTTGGAAAAGAAGGGGGCAATTTTCATATGTACATCCATGCTTGTTGTATATAAAAGAAAGAGAAGTGGTACGGCTTAGTATGCTTGCATGTGATACTTTTCTACGTGTATGTGACTTCGTACGTGTTTGATCGTGGTAGAGCATGAGGGAGTGTATGCATGCATTCATGGGTCCAAATTCTATATTGCTTAGGTGCGTTTTGGGAAGGTATAAGCTGTTGGAAAAATAAATCCCGACTGCCAAGATCCGTCGATCGAGGTATAGATCGAACAACAAAATTTTTTTTTTTATTTTTTTTTATTAAACCTTTTTAACGCAAACCCTACAAGGCGGAATTAGGGTTTACCTTCAGAACTCATATCAGAGTTCTGCCGTAGAAGAAGATCGGATCTGATGGATGACGATGAATCACTCAATCGGAACCTTCAGATCTTCTACCGTATGTCCTTTCTATGTTGCAGATCTGCGGCGGAGTGTGGTCTCCTTCTTGCTTCGAACGGCAGCCGCGAATCCCTTCGCTCTCCTTCTCTCCTTTCCTCACCTTTTCTGGATCCAGAGATCCTAAAGGATTTCTAGGGTTAGGGTTTTGATTTCGGCTGAAATCATATGTCACTTGAGAGAGAGAGGAAGCCACATATTTATAGGCTAGGGCAGGAACCTAAAGGAGAAATCAGTAATTGGCTCCTATGGGCTTGGGTACCATAATTCAACCTAGAATTAAAACCAAAAGCCCATAAGTCATAATTCATTCCACTAAAGGATTATGACTGCACTCCAAACATACTAATCTCAAAAATAATATTTCGAGCTCCTTATATTATATGCTTAATATCTCCCCACGCTAAGATTCCAATACTCGTTATGAAATAATTATTACTGACAATATTATTTTATAACATCTTATTTTCCTTGAGATCTTTCGCTTAACTTATTTGATATGTCGGATAATTAAATCGACCGGCCGGGTTAGACATAATCAAAACTTATAAGCATCCTCAAGAGAGTATCATCAACCTCCTATTGGAGACGTGGATTCCATCAATAGCAATTATTCATCATACAAGCGTTATTGTCACCCAACTTACCGAGCCTATTGATCTATAGTAGAATCTCACTCTTTAATAAATCAAAATGACAAATAACAAATGCACATGTTTAAGAACCATTTTAGGATTAAGAGCATAAGCAATCATAATAAAGATGGGGTGTAAATTATTTTATCTAGTCAGTACAAAAAATAATTACCCCAACTTGGTCCGTTCAATACACACAAGGTGTACTAGTACAATCACCCAAAACCTATCAACCAGTCTTTTATAGTCAAGATAAACTACATAAGATGAACTGCACTACAACCTTTATCCAATGGATTATCCAAGTCCATCTAAGGTTGTGAACCTCAACTTATAATTCACAAGGAACCAATAATCTGATCCTCTGTGTGTAAGCAAACTCTACACACCAGATTATCTACAATGTAAATGAAAGGATTAAATTAAAACAAGCACAATATTTCAAACAATATAATGCAAGCATTTACCAATAATAATTCTCATCAAAATGCTAAGACCATCTTAATAATAGAGTTTATTACATAAGTCATGGCTTTTAGAACACTGCTCTAACATAAGCATGATAGGGCGTGATGTAAGAAAGCATGTGAGTGGTGACCACGGTAGGATGTGCTGATGTTTGTCTAGCATGCGTGATCATATGGGGAGTGTAGCTTCTTACTTTCATGCTTTTGTTTCTGTATTTAGCATATGGAAGTGTCATTTTGCTAAGCATGGTTTTAAAATAATTTCGTAGAGTTGAACCCTTACCTCTCGATTGCTTTTTAAACTAACCCATGTTCCCTTCGTTCGTCTTGTAGAGACCGAACCGCATTCGGGCTCTGTGGCATGGGACGAAGAATTGGTACGATGCCTTGGGGCAGGAGGAGAGGAGTTTGGTGGATGGAGCGGGCTTCCGTTCCTTCTTCTTGATCGAGCCGTTCCACGTCCACCGTCCTTACGTGGAGGCTTTGGCGGAGAGGTGGGATCCGGAGAGTTGCGCTTTCATTCTCCCCACCGGTGCTGTCATGCCGACCCTCGAGGATGTTTATCGGATTACCGGTCTTCCGGTGTCAGGGGAGGCAGTGATCGCGGCCACCCTCGCCGACTATAAGGCACTCTTCCTGGAGTTGATTGGAGAATGGGACTACGTGGAGCGCGTGAGGACGCTGAACCGGATCCCCCTTGGGCAGTTGTCGAGGCAATACGGCCTCGGCTCCTTTACAGAGCGTCAGAAGGGCGAAGCTGCAGCTAGCTTCGAGAGGCGGTGGGCGATGATCGAGGCGAGAGAGGCGGCCGCGTGCCCACAGAGGGCACGGAGGGAGTTGAGGGCGTTCTTTTTATACTTCTTCGGCCGGGTCCTATTCTCGACGGCCTCCAACAAGGTTTCCTCACATTCTCTTCTGTTGATGAGGGACCTAGAGGGCATGGGGCGATACGCTTGGGGAGCGGCGATGCTGGCCCATCTATTTGCGGAGCTCTCGAAGAAGGTCAAGAGGGCTGGGGGAAAGAACCTTGGTGGTTTTGCGCCCTTTCTCCAGGTATGTGTGAGTAGAGGGTGCTTTCTTTTGGGTTTAGCTCACTTTGATCATGATAATTTTCCTCTCGCTTTGCCAGATTTTCGGGTACGAGCACTTCGCCATCAATCGCCCGACCCTGGTGCCTTTTGATCATGTCCTCCCCTGGGCCATGAGATGGGCGCCCCGGGGATCCTCGCGCTTGCATCGCCTCGCTCAGTTCTGGGAGGCCTTCCGTGTCTTGACGGAGGAAGAGGTATAAATTTTTCTTCGAGTTTTCTTTGGCTTGTATTTGGTTTTCTTTGACTAAGCTCTCTTCCTATCTTTTGATGCTTCACAGATGACGTGGAGGCCCTACACGGAGGAGGAGGTCCCTGCGGAGTTGTCGCGGGATGTCTGGCTGATCTATTTTAATGAGGTCGTGTTCCATGTGATCAGCCGGGTTGTCCGCCAGCTTGGGTACCATCAGTGGATGCCAGATCCCCTGCCGAAGCGCCCCTCGATCCCGGTGGCTGGGATTCCTCGGGACACGAATCTCCCGAGGAACTACGCGACGTACGTGGCGGGATGGATGAGCCGAGGCGCCTTTGTGGAGCGCCGTCCTGAGGTGGCTAGCAGTGAGGAGTATATGGCTTGGTACCGCCAGGAATATGCCAGCATCCTCGGGATTATGGAGGAGGAGGTCCCGGACGCCTATGTAAGTCTTTCTCCTCTTCTTTTCTTTTCTCTTCTTCTCTTCTCCTCGAGTATTTTGCTGACTGATGTTTTTTTTTTTTGTAGGTCGAGTTAAATGAGATGGAGAAGAGGCTCAAGACTGCTAGTGAGCACCTCCAAACGTGGGTCCGGCAGATAGAGGCCTTGCGGGCACAGAGAGGGCGCTTGCAGGACCAGGTCCGGGTCCTTGAGGCTCAGGTGGATGCTCTGTCGAGGGCGAGGGCCGACGATGCTTCTTCTTCTTCCACTCCTCCTCCTCCATGGTGTCCGAGCGAGAGCTCGAATTGACGAGGGAGTTGGATGTGGCCCGGAATGAGTTGACGGCCACAAGGATGGAGTTGGGCCAGGCGAGGGGCAGGGCTTCTCGGGCTGAGGAGGAGGTGGACCGGCTGAGGTCCATGGTAGCCTTAAGAGAGGAGGGGTTCATCACCCTAGGCCGCGAGAGGGACTCCCTCCAGGCGAGGGTGTCAGAGTTGGAGGCCTCGGTGGGAGTTCCCGGGGGTATGGGGGATTTGCTTCGTTCTCTCCAGGCGGCCGGGGATAGAGATCGGGAGGCACTTCGATAGAGCGAGGACAGGCTCCGGGCTGCTAAGGCGAGATCACGGGAGCTTGAGGAGAGGTTGAGAGCAGTGGAGACGCATCTTCGAGGGAGGTTGGAACGTAGAGATAGAGATATTCAGCAGGTCCTCCTCTGGGAGGCGACTATGAGGGGGAAATTGGTTGGCGGGGGCTCGATGACCGAGGCGGACCTCGACCTTCTTCCACTTGAGCCTGACCATTCTCTCTCGGCTTCCTTGGCCACCGGGGCTACCTTCAGCCGTGCTTCTCGTCCTTCGGCGTCTCGGAGTCGTGGGATATACGCAAGGGCTGCGTCTTCGGTTCGAGAGACTCCCGATGCTCCAGAGGTTCAGTCTTCCCCCCAGCCGCCACTTCCTTTAGGCCAGGACGCTCCTCCTTCAATTCGGCCTCCCGGGGATGATGATACGCCGAGGTAAAGCTCCTTTGTGTCTTGGTTTTAGGCAGAAGAATAGTATATATGCGATGAATTCATGCTTTTCTTCTTTTTTTGTTTTTGTTTTAGGTGATATTTCGATGATGCACGACTCAAGGCTTTGGATTTGAAGTATTTGGTGGACCTACCACTTCCTTACCTTCTATATTTTAAATGTTTAGCAGACAATTTATGCTTATGGTTTTGGTGGGATAATTTAATTTCTGGTTTTGTATGCATGGTTTAGAGTAGCCTTAACATGGATGTTTAGTGTCTTAGAAAGCCTTCTTAGTCTATAGGGATGTGTATGCGTGTGTAAATGAATCGACTTGGTGCTTATAAGTTTTGATTTTATGGATGGATGCAGAGTTCTAACATATAATCATTATAGCATGGTATTGATACAGGTTTTGTGTATAAATATGTCTAAAATGTGTGTGCATGTTTGGGAAAAGAATGCTTCGACAGGTATTCAAAGGAGTTGAAGAGTTGATTGAGACTGGGACTGACAGGGCAGATGGGGTAGCAGGTGAGGGGCGGCTACTCGCGTTTAGCCGCCCAGTGAGGGACGGCTACTTGTATTTAGCCGCCCCTTGCCTGGGTTTTTTACCTGGACAAGAAGGGCAGGGAGCAGGGGCGGCTAGTATAAACTAGCCGTCTCCAGGGGGGCGGCTAGTCGGGTTTAGCCACCCCCTGGCTGGGACAATTTTTTGGTTTTGCTTCTTGTCTGCTGCTGCTGAAAGTCCTCCTGAGTGCTTTAACCTTCGAGACCTATAAAAACATTCTTTCCATGGACCAAGTGTTAAATCTGTCCAGATTGCGCCCCTGCACTGACTTTCGAGCCCTTCTTGCTTGAATCGTCAAGGGCTACAATCCATCTTAAGGTGGAATGGAAATATAATGCGAGAAAATAACGTGCGGGAGACCATGCCTTAGTGTGCAAGGAAGGGATTCCAAGTGCGTGAGCGAAGAAAAACTTTTAGGTATGTAAAAGGTGGGACAATTTCTTCTAACGTATGTGCGGAAGGGCATGAAGTGAGTGGGGACAATTCTCATATGAGTGGGGACGATTCTAAATTTTGTGGGGACAATTCTCATATGAGTGGGGACAATTTTAATATTCGGGGGGGGGGGGTTAACTTTAATATTTCAAGAAAATCGGATGCCAAAGTGTTTTGGAAAAGGAAAATGCAAGCTTATGCGTAAGTATAAGTGGTATAAAGGGGCATTTTAGTTCTTCAATGACTTTTTATGTGAGGGGGCAATGTTCTTGATTTTCATAAGTAAAAGACACCATCAAGTCCCCGTGGAGGAGCCCTTGCGGTCACTCATGTCCTAACCAGGATTGTATTTGAGAGGTATAAGCCTTAGGTGTCGATTTTCCTAGGTTCATGGTTTTCAAATGCTTTAATCGTATTATTCTAAACATGCTGAAAAATCCATGAATGTACCAAGAGTCAAGTCAAATAAGCTTCCTTTGGATAGGCAAGTTTCTAAGTGAACTCATGTGAGTGTGTGTGTAGGTGTAAACCTGGACGTGATCTACCCTTGGTCAAAATTTCGCTTTTCCCGGTGGACATAGCTCAATTTTGAACCCCCATTGCGAAAAATAAAAGGGGAGAGGGTGAATGAGGTAAGAGTAATATCTTCTTTTCGGGCAATATTTTAGAATTGTCCCAGTCTAGCAGATGTCTTACTTCCTAGGTCCCTCTGGCTTTCTTCTTTTTACCACTTCTTTATTTTGGGTGGAAAGTACAATCCGTTGTTTGGATCTGTACTGGTACAGCCGTTGTCTAGCGTATACCATTTGTAAAGGCGTGAAAGCCTGCTAAATAGAGTTTAACCCGTTCACTTGGGTGTTTGGCCTCTCCTTGCCTGATTTTCTCTTTTTTTTTGTTTTTTTTGTTTTTTTTTTGTTTGTTTTGATTTGAGGGGGGGGGTCTTCTGTTTTTCACCCCGATTCTTTTCATGCTTCCCCTCTAGAAGTGTTTATATAGTGCCAGAGCCAGTTTTTGGGACATATGCTAGGTCCGGGTAACTCCTCATTTTGACCTAGGGTTAATACGAGCGGGGCGGAAATAAGGGATGTTTTGCTTTGGGGAGTTTTAAATTGTCCCAGTCCACGGGGTAGGCAATTTTTCTTCTATCAGGCAAATCTAGTCCAGTTATACGTGTGTGAAGAGAATGACATGATTTAGCGGAAATGTGTTCAAATAGATACAAGTTTATCTTTGAGAGTCTTATAATTCTATCATCAAGTATTAAACGCTGGAAATTACAGGAAGGAAGAATAATAGTTCTTAAGTATTGAAAGCTTTTCATGCATGGAATTTCTTTAGATAAAGTGCATTCCACGAACCTGGAACCTCGACTCCTTCGGCATCTACCAGGCGGTAGGCATTCCCGGAATAGGCATGGGTTATCACATAGGGTCCCTCCCATGTGGGTTGCAGCTTTCCTCTCGGGTGAGGCTATCTTGATGGCATGATTTGCTTAAGTACTAATTCCCCGATTTTGAATTTTCTTTTTATCACCTTCTTTTCAAATGTCCTTGCCACCCTTCTTTGGTAGGTCTGGGCATGGTCTGCCGCTCTTAATCTCTTCTCGTCTGGGAGGATCGGTACCTGGTTCTTGAATTTGTATTGCCTCATCGGGTCGGCTTCTTTTTGATGGGCGGCTGATGTCTGGTGGGGGTCCCCTGTTCCCAAATTCTCCCTCCCTGAGTCTCTTCAGGGGCCTCCCTTGATGGAGCAGTTCTTCGTCTGTGGCACCTGGTTGCCAACATGCGAGCACCTCTAGCCGGATGCGCATGGCACAGACGCTCCAATTCCGGGCCTGAGTATTATTAGAGCGAGCCTCTCCCCATATGGATATCACCTCCCCGCGGTATGGGAAGCAAAGACACTGGTGTCGGGTGGATGAGACGGCTTCGATGCTGTTGAGCCATGTCCTCCCAATGATCAGAGGGTGGGGTGATCGAATGTTCATCACCATGCAGTTGACAATGGTGGAGACCGGGCCGACTTTTAGCGGGAGTGTGATTAGTCCGCAGGCGTTCTTGCGCATGTTGTCGAAGGCGTAAATGTATTCGTCCGAGGGCTCCAATCAGGGAACCCTGCCTTCTAACTTTTGGTAGGCGGAATACGTAAGGACGTTGGTTTCCGCTCCCGTGTCAACGAGGATATGTCGGAATTCCCTCCCTCCAAGTATGGCAGTGATTGCGAGGGGTGCGGAGCGTGCTCCAGCTTTTGCGACTTCATGGGGGAGGAAGGTGATCGAGTGAGGCTCTGAAAAGTTGCTCGGTGGATGCGGGGCCCTAGCTGCTTCCTCCGAGGGATAGCAGTCGTTAGGAGGGGACCCAGGCGGGCTACCACCTCTATCCTCATTCCCCGGTCGTAAGGCCAGTGTGAACATGTTGTGTATCGCCCAGTTGTTCTCGTTCTCGTACTGGAGGCATGCTTCTCCCCAGATCGTCAGTACATGACTTAAGAAGGGCAACCGGAGGCATTGGTGCCGGGGGGAACAGATAGCCTGGATGCTGTCTAACCATGGCCGCCCCAGCATCAATGGGTAGCTCGTGTCGATGTCGGCTACGAAGCAGGCTACTTCGCAGCGGAGGGGGCCGAAGATAGCTCGAATGTCCCGGGCCGCGAAGGGTCTTCCCGGTATGATTGAAAGCCTGGATAGTATCTTGGGCCGGTTGGACGGGAGGACGGCCAAGCCCGGGTATCCTCTGATAAGTGGAGCACGTCATTATGTTCATGCCCGACCCTGGGTCTACAACATCTTAAGTCATCCGCGGATATGTAGGGGGTAGACCCGTAGCCTGGGATCTGGGAGGTCCTGGTCGGTAAATGATATGGTCATTGGTCGGCGGGGGCCATCGACAGTGTCGGTACTCTTGGAGGACCCGTTGTCGTTCGGATACAGATCATCCGACGTACATTCCCCTCCTTCCGGTCCTTCGCTGGCTCCTTCGGGGATCTCCTCAAACGGCTCTTCTTCTTCGTCTTCTCCCGGGTTCTCTAGTCCGCTTTCATCGGACTCGATGTCGATGACCGCGGGCAGGGCGAGAGCTGCGTCTTCTTCTTCGCCATAGGGTATGGCGAGGTCATGGTCGTCGAGGTTTAGTTGGAAAGGCTCGTTCTGCTCTTCCTCCTCGGACTCTTCGGATAGGCTGCCATCAGTAGCATCTTCCGAGCTGCTTGGTTCTGGCGATGGTTGTCTCCCTCTCCTGATCATGTTGACCGCGTGGGCTCTAGATGTGGAGGCTTGGGTGTGACCTGGCAAGGGGTCAGTTAATATGCCAAGTGGCTTGGGTGCTTGGGGATTTCCCTGGCTCAGATGGACTTTGATCATGGCCCAGTCAAGGCGCCTATTGTTATATATGTGTCACTTTTTAGCCTATGAGTAACCTTTGGGTCAGTTCTGGCCATTTTCGAAATTTTCTTTTTCGATCGGAACCGCTAAAATTTTGGCTTTTTAGCCATCTGCGTGAGCTAGAGAACTCCGATGGGAAATCTAACTGCATATTATGGGTCCTGGTACCATTCTGTACTACCCATAAAAATTTCATCGAATTCCGGTAACGTTTGAAAAATTATGCAGTTCTGAACCGTATCCGGGTTTTCTTTGTTACTGGTTTTGTGGGAGGAATAGTGTTAGATATTTTGGTGGTTATGGTGACTCTTGGTAAGCTTACCCCCCCCCTTACTTAATGGTTAAGCTAAGTTGAGATATTTGTGTGTGTAAGTGGGTGAAGGTAGATTAAACTCACCCCCCTTTTGATTTTCTTTTTTTTTCTCTTCTTTTTTTTCTCTTTTCTTTGTTACTGGTTTTGTGGGAGGAATAGTGTTAGATATTTTGGTGGTTATGGTGACTCTTGGTAAGCTTACCCCCCCCCTTACTTAATGGTTAAGCTAAGTTGAGATATTTGTGTGTGTGAGTGGTGAAGGTAGATTAAACTCACCCCCCTTTTGATTTTCTTTTTTTTTCTCTTCTTTAATGGGAATTGTAGTCGTAATCTCTCTTTGGCTCTCTCTCTCTCCCTCTCTCACACTCTCTCCCTCTCTGATTTTCTGGTTTTGTGTATGTGTGTTGTGTGTTTTGGGTTGGTTGGAGAAGAAGAAAGCACACAAGCAAGGTGAGTAAGAGTGTGTGTTTGTTGTTGTTGATGTTGTTTCTCTTCTTCCTCCTCCCTCTCATGTCCCCCTTTTTTTTGTCCCATGTTTTCAGTTAAGGAGAGGTGGTAGGGGGGCTGTGGAGGTGGTAGTAATAGTTGTGGTGGTTGGTGTGGCTTCGGGTGCGCGGAGGGCCCGAATCTCCCCCTTTGGCTCCCCCTCTCTTGGTAGGCTCTCCCCCTTCTTGAAAATGGTGTTTTTTTGGGTGTCAAGGGTGCTAGGGGACCTTGCACCCCTTATGCATGAGTTTGGCTGTATGTGGGCATGGGGAGAGAGTTGGAAACGGTCTGGGCACGCGCGCGGGACCACCCGTGCGCGTGCACGCGCAGGCACGCGCGCAAAAGAGCCCAGGCGAACTGGTCAGGCGCGCAGGCGCGCGCGTGCGCGTGCGTGCGCGCAGAGCACAATCGGGCGCGCTCGGAGCGCGGGCACTGGGCGCAGGAGCGAGCGGGTGCGCGCGGGGCGCGCGCGCGGGGGCCGTGCCCGCGAGCGCGCGCGAGCGTGCGCGTGCGCGCGGCAGGAGTTCTGGGCGCGCAGGGGGTGTTCGGGTGCGCTGCTGGGCGCGCGTCTGAGCGCGGGGCAGTGGGCCGGCTGGCGCGGGGGCGCGTGCGCGCGTGCATGCACGTGCGTACGCGTGCGGGGCCACGCGTGTTGCTACCCGAGGGCTCAGGTTAGTGTCGGGGTGCTCGGATAGGCGTGCGTACGTGCGTACTCGCATGCGTGCGGGCCCATATGCGCGCATATCTGAGTCTTTGACATTTCTTGTAATTTTCAAGTGTTGTTAAGTAGTTTAACTCACCTATCGGGATGCCTTGTCTTGCAGATCTTGGCGAGCGGTCGCGCGACGACCCGGTTTACGGTGAGTGGGTCAATCCAACCCACTTGGGAGGTGTTCGAGGCACGTTGGGGTGCATCGCCCTCCCCTGGGGTACCATAACTGCGTATAACCTGAGATATATTGTAGATATATGCATGATATTGTCTGTTAGGCTAATAATGCACCCATGCTATGATTGGATATGATATGCTAGGTTTATACACCCCTGTATCATGCATAGGAGCCATGTATACCTAGACACATGCTACTTGTTAGTATAAACCCGACCTATGCATGTCCCCACCTAGTTTAATTTAATTAATCATATGAGGAGGTATAAGTATAAGCATGCCTTAGGAAATATTATGCCTTGTAATTAAATTAAGATACTTCCATGTTTAATCTATACTTCTTGTAAGAATTAATGCATGCTTAGGCCTTATGTTTCTTCCCTAATGAGATTAGGTAAGTGTGTGACCACCTATGGGGGCACGCTAGGTCATGGACACTTAGAATCAAATAACTTCCCCGCATCTGAGTTATGCGCCCTGGAGGGAATTCATGAGAATTCGATGCGCTTATCGGTGTTCGATAACCGATGACAACGGATCCTTAGAGATCGTATTAGCGAGTGTCGGGTGTTCTTACCTTCGTCGGTTCCGAGTAGAGACTGTCCGGCGTAGTAAAGTCCGGTGGAGACCTCCCTGATACTACTCATGACGCGTGTTGGTGTGCCCATACAGCTGAGGTAATGATCGTGGGAGGCTAGTCCGGTAGAGGCCTGAACCCTGTGAGGTGCTGGGAGGCGGCTAGGTAGTATGGGCCACACCGGGAGAGACTACCGGAGGACGAGCGGTGTAGAACAATCGACCCTTTTTTTTCCCAAGATCCTAGGTCACCCTTCGGGGTGAGGGTGAGGGACTTGTTGATTGTTGAAGTTATATGATTTATGATACATGAATTGTTCCATTCACTGAGCGTGTGGCCTACCCCTCGCATATGTTTTCTCCAGTTGTCGCTGATCCAGATCCGAAGGAGGAGCTCCCTGAGACGCGATTCCAGTAGGAGACAGCGTTCACGTTAGACATCTTGCGAGTGAGAGGCCCTCAGCATCCCCCGTTTTCTTGTATGTATTTCTACTTGTGCTTGGGCACAGTGTATGGGTTGATGTTGTCTTTTGTTGTACATATTGGCTCTCACAGGACAATTTGATTGAGTACTCTGGTCTGTTATATATCTTTGAATCACAGACTTAGTCATTTTTGCTTCCGCTATTTTCGTATGTATTTGATGTCAGTTACTTGATTTCGCTTTATCGCCTTTGACATTGTGGTGTATTTATTGACTTCGTGTACGTATTACTGATATCATATATATACTTGCCACGTCTCGGGGACGGCCGCCCTGGGGTGTGACACCTGTCATCATTAAGATCACAAACGAAGTCCCGAAAAATATTGCATTGTTCTACGGTATGGCCATATTGTTGATGATATTGACAGTAACGCGCCGTGCTGGCCCCAGGTAGTGAAGGCCTGGGGTCGGGGAGGGAGATACTATTTGTGTCCAACATCACCCTAAAGATCCTTGTAAAAGTTTCTGGGAGGGGAGGGTAAGAGTCCCTCTTTCCCATTCGTCTTTGATCGTAGGATGTGGGAGGTCTAACCTCGTTATAAGAGCTTCGTATGGGCTGCCTAGGGGTTGGATTTGTGCTCCTGGGGGAGCAGAGTAAAAGGGAGCCCGAGTTTGAGTTTGGCTCTGGATTATAGGGCTCTGGTGTGGGAAATTATGGACTGTGGGGTTCTGTCGTGTCGCAACGGGGACGGGTACTGATCGAGGGGTAAAATTTTGATTCGCTTGCCGAGGCGGTGCATATCCGGATGAACCGGCGTGTACTGTCTCGGAGCTGTTCCTCGATCAGGAACTCGCGCTCCGTTCGGGTAGAGTGCTGATACTTGGCAAATGATCCCCTCTACCGTGGGGGTTTGCGCCTTACGAGGCGGTTGTCCAACCCTATGGCTGATAGGTGGGGACTGGGTTTGGACTACTGGGGCTGCACAACGGGAAATCCTGTTGTGGCGGTCAATCAGAAGCTGATACGTAGTGCAGTCTCCATACGAAAGGCTTGTACGAAGCTCTGGACTCAGGCTCTGTAACATCATGTCAATTTCTTGACATTTTGTGAGTTGCAGGCCGGTTCGGTGGACAAGGGTGCGCCACCGAGACACGTATTGTTCGAATTCCTCCCTAGGCCTCATTTTCTCTACGGTTAGGTCGGAAATAGAGGGGGTTCTGATCCTCTGGTAACCGTAGCGGCCCAAGAACTTCTCGCTTACAGCCGAGAAGTTTGATAAGTGATCTACAGGGAGGGTGGAGAACCATTGTAGTGCCTCTCCTTCCAATGATTTCTGGAAGAGGAAGACTAGCAGGGGTTGATTATCTAGAAAGGGGCGAGCATCTAGATAAAATGCAGTTAAATGGATATCTGGGTCTCCACGACCGTTGTACCGACGGAATTTGGGGACTTTGAATCCCTCTGGTAGGTGGACTGACGGGATTTGTCTAAGGTTATGTAGAGACATGTGCTTGGGGGCGGAGGGACCAGTCTCGGAGAGGATTCTCCGAATGGTTTCATCCAGCGTTTCTCCCCTGGGAGGGCTGTTTGCCAGTCCCGGGTAGGAGGTGGCCTGGTAAGGGCCGGGGGTGGAAACAACTGGGAATTTTGGATTTGCGGGGGAAAGGGGGGCGAATGAAAAAATGCTCGGATTGACCGAGCAGCTGGGTGTGGATGGGCTTTGGGAGTGGATTTGGGGGTTTCGACAGGGGTTTCCTGTCTCAAGGTCTTGGCATGACGGTAGTCAGCGAGGTCATGAAACATGTCCTCTACCGTTTGATACCCTAGACTAGCCATCCTTTCCTCTAGATGGGTCAGGAACTGTGTGGCCTGACCCTTTTGGTGATTCCTTTCCTCTAATATCTCCTCTTCTATGTGGGATTCCATGACGTGGAGTGGGGATGAATGCAGATTGAAAGCAGTAAATAAAGCAGTAAAGGATTGCGCAGCTGTGTGCGAATTACGAAAGTAGTAAAGGATTGCGCAGCTGTGTGCGACTTACGAAAGCAGTAAAGGATTGCGCAGATGTGTGCGGCTTACAAAGTAATAAAGGATGTTATAATGCACAATAGAAGAGGATTTAATTCAAGGAGTGAGAAACTCTAATCTTCCTAGAAGGTTGATAGCATTCTAGTCAAGCTTATAAAAGGGGGCAGAAGAGGATTACCTATTGTTGTTTTTAACGAGGGAGGTCCCACCGTGATCGCCAGATTTTGTCGGCGTGGGAAAAGACGGTGTTTCTTCCGCGTGTGTGGGGGTTCTTCGGGGATTCGGATCTGATGCGTGCCCTGGCGGGCTCGTTCGGATCGTCTTCTCGGAAGGGGTGAGGGTTTCGTTCCTGGTTGAGGTGCCCGACAGCGGCTCAAGAGGATTCAAGGGGGTTTGTGATCGCCACCTGGTTTTTCTAAAAACAGGAAAGGGTTTGGGTCGGATTTGATCGCCTACGTGGGGAGTTTCTGGGATCTCCGCTCTGAGACACGGATATACCGTACACAGAGGTGAAAAACAGATATTCCTATTCTGCTTCCGGGCTTGACTAAAGGAGTCTTGGGACATAGGGGTGTGGATATGGGGCGGCTAATGGGTTGCAGCCGTCAGGAATGGGGCGGCTAGATAGGGTTAGCCGTCCAGGATCTGGGGGTAATTGGGCAGAACTTTAGTAGGAAATGGGTGGGGTTCTGGACAGAGGATAAGCTAGGTTTAGCCCGGGCTTGTAGAGAGTGGGATGAGAGGTTTTTTTTGTGGGGAATGGATATTTCTCTCACAAAAGGGGCTCTCTCTCTCTCTCTTGGGATTTCTAGTGGGAAGGGGGATTGGATGATTCTTGTTGTGTATGAATTGGGGATGGATTGATGGATGTTGGGATTGTTGTATTTGGGCTTGGGACCCCCTCTATTTATAGTAAAAGAGAGGCAGGGGAATGTCCAGGGGGTAATGGAGTGGTTTATCCTTGATTAGACCCCTCATTAATTCTCTGGTTCTTCTGTCAGGACCAGGTGAAGGGCGGCTAGTTCTATCTAGCCGCCCAGGATGGGGCGGCTACTTTCTGGTAGCCGCCCCTATCATGACCTGCCAAACGTCCCATCTCTGACAAGCGGTGGCTTGGGTCGGTCACTTGGATTGATCCTGCCAAGAGGGGGCGGCTACAAGTCACAACCCGCCGTAATGATCAGCATTTAATGCTGCTTTATGTCCCATCCAGGAACTGGTCCAAAGTCGGCCAGGGGGCGGTTAGGGGGGCGGCTAGTTGAAACTAGCCGCCTGGTATGGGGCGGCTAGTTATGTCTAGCCGCCCATTTTCCAGGGAGTTGGTTTTTTTGGGTTTTTTAGGGTTTCTCTAGGTGGGGTTCTGGTTTGGGTGGGGTTTAGGGTTTTTGTTTTCCTGAATTTTGGTTCTCTACTGGATGTCCAAAAGTGGGATATTTTCGGGTGTTACTTGAAGTATTTCTGTCTTTCTGGACGGTCAAAATTGGGGTATCTACAGTGACGATACGCTGAGGTATAGGTTCTTTGTGTCTTGGTTTTAGGTAGAAGAATGGTATATTCTGGTGGAGTATAGCTCAAGACTTCGATGGAAGCGTTCGATGTATTTTTATTTTATTTTGATTGTAGGTTTACCTTTTTTTAAAAAATTTCTCTTTCTTTCTTTGGTTTATGAACAACCATGGCTGTTTTAAACTTGGTTTATTGGGTTCAGTTTGGTCGCGTATGTGGAATAGTTTTTATAAGGTTGTATGGGGAGATGAAAGGATGAATGGGTGCATGGTTTGGTGTATGATTTTTGTTTTAGTTGTTGTTTGATTCGTAGTTATACTGTTTTTATGTGCGTATGAATGTATGAAATGTGTGTGCACAGGGGGAGAATGTTTTCTATAGGTATCAAAGGAGTCGAAGAGTTGAAAAGTGGGACAGACAGCAGGTTTTTTTGGGCAGCAAGTAGGGGGCAGCTAGTGCAAACTAGCCACATAGTGAGGGGCGGCTAGTTAGGTTTAGCCGCCCCCTTCCTGGGACATGCTTACCTAAAACCAAATGCTGGGACGGCTAGTTGTGTCTAGCCGTCTGGTGAGGGGCGGCTAGTCGGGTTTAGCCGCTCCTTGCCTGGGACAATTCTTTTGGTCTTGCTGCTCCTGTCTGCTGCTACTAGAAGCCTCCGTGACCGTTTCGACTTTTGAGACCTATAAAAACATCATTTCCATGGACCAAGTGTTAAATCTGTCCGGATTGCACCCCTGCACCGACTTTCGAGCCTTTCTTGCTTGAATTGTCAAGGGCTACAATCCATCTTAAGGTAAATGAAAAGATAATGTGAGAAAGTAAAGTGAGGGAAACCATGCTTTAGTATGCAAGGAATGGATTCCAAGTGCGTGAGAGAAAAACTTTTAAGTGTGTGTGAAAGTGGGACAATTTTCTCTCAAGCATGTGCGGAAGGGCGTAGAATGAGTGTAGGTGGGGGTATTCTTATCATTGGTATGGGGGGTCAATTTTATATTTCAAGAAAATCGAATGCCTGGGTGCTTTGGAAAAGGAAAATGCGAACTTATGGGTAAGTATTGTGGCATAAGTGGGCATTTTAATTCTTCAATGGCTTCTTTTACGTCAGTGGGTAATGTTTCGACTTTCTGAAGTAAAAGATACCATCAAGTCCTCGTGGAGGAGCCCTTGTCACCTATGTCCAAACCAGGATTGTATTTGAAAGGTATAGGCCTTAGGTGCCGGTTTTTCTAGGTTCATGGTTCTCAAATGCTTGATCGTATTATTCTAAACATGCTGAAAAATCCATGAGTGTAGCAGGAGTCAAGTTAAATAAGCTTCCTTTGGATAGACAAGTTTCTAAGTGAACTCAAGTGAGTGTGTGTAATTTGTAAACCTGGAAATGATCTACCTTCGGTCGAAATTTCGCCTTTCCTGGTCAACATAGTCCAATTTTGAATCCCATTGCAAAAAAATAAAAGCGGGGGAGAAAGGGGTAAGAGTAATATCTTCCTTTCGGGCAATATTTTAGAATTGTCCCAGTCTAGCATATGTCCTACTTTCTAGGTCCCTCTGGCTTTCTACTTTTTACCACTTCTTTAATTTTGGATGGAAAGTACAGTCCGTTGTTTGGATCTGTACTGGCATAGCCGTTGTCTAGCGTATACCGTGCGTAAAGGCGTGAAAGCCTGCTAAAATAGAGAGTTTAACCCGTTCACTTGGGTGTTATTTTTCTTTTGTTGGCCTCTCATTGCCTGATTTTTTTATTTGAGGGGGGGGCTCTTCTGTTTTTCACCCCGATTCTTTTCGTGCTTCCCCTCTAGAAGTGTTTGTATAGTGCCAGAGCCAGTTTTGGGACATATGCCATGTCTAGGAAACTCCTCATTTTGACCTAGGGTTAATACGAGTGGGGCGGGAATAAGGGAGGTTTGCTTTGGGGGTTTTAAATTGTCCCAGTCTACGGGGTAGGCAATTTCTCTTCTATCAGGTAAATCTAGTCCAATTATATGTGTGTGAATGAAGTGGCATGATTTGGCAGAGATGTGTTCAAATAGATACGAGTTTATCTTTGAGAGTCTTATAATTCTATCATCAAGTACTAAACGCTGGAAATTGCAGGAAGAAAGAATAATAGTTCTCAAGTATTGAAAGCTACTCATGCATGGAATTTCTTTAGATAAAGTGCATTCCACGAACCTGAAACCTCGACTCCTTCGGCATCTACCAGGCAGTAGGCATTCCTGGAATAGGCATGGGTGATCACATAGGATCCCTCCCATGTGGGTTGAAACTTTCCTCTTGGGTGAGGTTGTCTTGATGGCATGAATGGTTAAGTACTAATTCCCCGATTTCAAATTTTCTTTTTATTACCTTCTTTTCAAATGCCCTTGCCACCCTTCTTTGGTAGGCCTGGGCATGGTCTGCCGCTTTTAATCATTTCTCGTCTCTCTCCTAGTTTGTTTTTTTTTTTAAAGCGTGTAAACAGATATGTAGAGGGGTTTGAAATCATAAGCTCGTAAATAAATATTTTGATTTTTTTGTTATCTTTGTTTGAGAAAGTATGTAAAGCATTTAGAAATAGGAAAACAGGTAAAAGATAGTATATAGCACTGAAGGGTGACCTCCAGGAAATGATGGTGCAAGGTGAGTCCTCTATGGAGGCTCAAATTGCAGGATTTTTAGGGGAATGATACTTGAATTTTCTGATGTATCTTTCATTGCGTATCGATTCTTCACTGTCTTGAAGCGCGTTTGACGCCTTCTCAACCACTGTTGTTCAGCGTCTATTCTGACAGCATCTATCAGAATATCAAAGCCTAAATGTTGTTGAAAATGCAAGTGGTGCTTGATCTGCCATAGACTCTTAGTAGGAAGAGAATCTTTCTTCAAAGGGGGTTCAATCAACAAATATGCGGATATGAAAAAGCAAGTCGCAGTGGCAACTATTGAATGAACCGGTGCAAGGGAGCACGATTCAAGATAATGTTGAGGCCCTAATGATGGTGAGGGTGAAGACTCTTCGACTAGAGTAATCAGGGGCTTATGGGTCTGATATAGAATAATTGATTTAGATATTGCGGGGGAATCTGGAGGAAAGAGCTCCTTAGGTAGATGAGATGGCAAGTCTGGCAATTTGGATGGCTTGACTGCTCCCTCAAATTGTGCATTTTTAAATATCAGCGGTTCTGGTTCAGAGACATGCATAATTGGTTGAACCGGACCTGGATCAGTCTCATAATCTGATGAGTCAAAAGGTGAGTCATCCGAGACCACCAGGGTAGGTTCGATGGGCATTGATATGATTTGGTCTTGAGCAGGTAGAGACAAGGGGTCTTCAGATTTAATCGGTGGTAAGGCTTGGATGATGGATTGAGGTTGTGTTTGGGAAGGGTAAAATAGTTCTGGTAATTCTCCAGCCAAAAACTCTTCATCATCGTCAGAGTCCTGCTTGGGACATTCTACGGATTCAATAATTTCAGGTACTGGAGACTCATAGGTCAATGGGGGCGGAATAGCGGTGTATTTCCTTTGGGGTGGTTGCTGGGGAACAGAGGCTTGTGTCCCCGATGGAGTAGAGGGATAGGCAGGAAGAACTCTGGCTTTGTTGCCAAAGATCTGACTAGGTTGTGTATGGGAGAAATGGTTCAATGGTCGGATGGGACCTCCCTTTATCGGGTGAACCAGAATGGGCTCGGATACTTGTTCTATGTATAGGGGGAGGGGTTTGATGGGGTTTGGGTGTATTGGGAAGGTGCTGGAAGGATTAGGCCGTCCGAAATGATCCTAGGCAGGTCTTCTGGTTCTTCCATCAAGGGTTGCATAGTAGGTTCTAGATTTTTCTTTCCAATATTTGTTACAGGATTTACACGTACGAAGATCTGATTTATAAAGTTTTGGAATATAGGACTTAGTCGTGTTGGCACGGGGGTGGGTACTGATCGGGCAATGAAATTTTCATTGGCTTGCCGAGGCGATGCATACCCGGATGAACCAGACGTGTACTTTCTCGGAGCCGTTTCTTGATCAAGGACACGCGCTCCATTTGGGTAGAGTACCGAAACTTGTGTAATCCCCTCTACCGTGGGGGTTTGTGCCTTACAAGGCGATTGTCCAACCCTATGGCTGATAGGTGGGGACTGGGTTTGGACTACTAGGGTTGCACAACGGGAAATCCTGTTGTGGCGGTCAATTAGAAGCTGATACGTAGTACAGTCTTCGTACGAAAGGCTCGTACAAAGCTCTGGACTCAAGCACTGTAACATCATGTCAATTTCTTGACATTCTGTTAGTTGCAGGCTGGTTCGGTGGACAAGTGTGCGCCATCGAGACACGTATTGTTCAAATTCCTCCCTAGGCCTCATTCTCTCCACCGTTAAATCCGAAATAGATGGGGTTCTGATCCTCTAGTAACCGTAGCAGCCTAAGAACTTCTCGCTTACAGCCGAGAAATTTGACAAGTGATCTACAGGGAGGGTGGAGAACCATTGTAGTGCTTCTCCTTCCAATGATTTCTGGAAGAGGAAGACTAGCAGAGGTTGATTATCTAGAAACAGGCGTGCGTCTAGATAAAAGGCAGTTAAATGAATGTCTTGGTCTCCACGACCGTTATACCGGCGGAATTTGGGGATTTTGAATCCCTCCGGTAGATGGACTGACGGGATTTTTCTCAGGTTATGTAGAGACATGTGCTTGGGGGCTGAGGGACCAGTCTCGGAGAGGATTCTCCGGATGGTTTCATCCAGTGTTTCTCCCCTGGGAGTGTAGATACCCCAATTTTGACCGTCCAGAGAGACAGAAATACTTCAAGTAACACACGAAAATCTCCCACAAGTGGACACAAATAAGAGAACCGAAGGTTCGGTAAATCAGAAACCCTAACCCTAGCCTTGACCTAGCCCTAAACCCTAATCCCAGCCTTGACCTAAACCTAAACCGGAACCCTAAACCTTGACCTAAACCTAAACCGGAACCCAAAACCTTGACCTAACCCCAAACCCTAGCCCTAAACCCTAAATCCCAGCCTAAACCTAAACCTAACCCCAAACCCTAAACCTAAGCCAAACCCTAACCCAGACCTAAACCAAAAACCAAAACCCTAAAAACCTAAGTCCCTGGAAAGGGGCGGCTAACCCTAACTAGCCGCCCCTCACTGGGCGGCTAAGTTCACACTAGCCGCCCCCCTAACCGCCCCGTGGCAGACTTTGGACCAGTTCCCTGGATGGGACATAAAGCAATATTAAATGCTGATCAAGCCACCGCTTGTCAGAGATGGGACGTTTGGCAGGTCATGATAGGGGCGGCTACCAGGAAGTAGCCGCCCCATCCCGGGCGGCTAGTTAGCACTAGCCGCCCTTCACCTGTTCTCTGGCTGAAGAACCAGAGCATTAATGAGAGGTCCAATCAAAGCCAAACCACTCCATTACCCTCGGGATATTTCCCTGCCCCTCTTTTTACTATAAATAGAGGGGTCCCAAGCCCAAATGAAAAAGAAAAGGACCAAGTAATCCACAACATCAACAACCCACAAACCCACTTGTCCAACCTTCCCCCACTTGAAATCCCAAGAGAGAGAGAGAGAGAGAGCCCCCTTTTGTGAGAGAAACACCCATTACCCACATAAAATACCCTCTCATCCCACCCTCCATAAACCCAGGCTAAACCTAGCTTAGCCTATGTCCAAGACCCCACCCTTTTCCTACCAAACCCCTGCCCAAATCCCCCAGACCCTGGACGGCTAACCCTACCTAGCCGCCCCAATCCAGACGGCTAGATCCAACTAGCCGCCCCCCCCCCCCATACACACCCCATACTCACACCCCTTTGTCCCATAACTCCTTTAGTCAAGCCCGGAAGCAGAATAGGATTACCTGTTTTTCACCTCTGTGTACGGTATATCCGTGTCTCAGAGCGGAGACCCCACAAACTCCCCACGTAGGCGATCAAACCCAAACCCTTTCCTGTTTTTAGAAAAAGCAGGTGGCGATCACAAACCCCCCCTTGAATCCTCTTGAGCCGCTGTCGGGCGCCTCGACCAGGAACCACACCCTCACCCCTTCCGAGGAGACGATCCGGCCGAGCCCGCCAGGGCACGCATCCGATCCGAACCCTCCGAAGAACCCCCACACACGCGCCGAGACCAATTTCTCGACACCGACAAATTCTGGCGATCACGGTGGGACCTCCCTCGTGAAAAACAACAAAAGGTAATCCTCTTCTGCCCCCTTTTACAAACTTGACTAAAATGCTATCAACCCTCTAGGAAGGTTAGAGTTTCTCACTCCTTGAATTAAATCCTCTTCTACTGTGCATTATAACATCCTTTACTGCTTTCGTAAGTCGCACACAGCTGCGCAATCCTTTACTGCTTTCGTAAGTCGCACACAGCTGCGCAATCCTTTACTGCTTTCGTAAGTCGCACACAGCTGCGCAATCCTTTACTGCTTTATTTACTGCTTTCAACCTGCATTCATCCCCCCACTCTACGTCATGGAATCCCACATGGAAGAGGAGATCTTAGAGGAAAGGAATCACCAAGAGGGTCAGGCCACACAGTTCCTGACCCATCTAGAGGAAAGGATGGCTAGTCTAGGGTATCAAACGGTAGAGGACATGTTTCATGACCTCGTTGACTACCGTCATGCCAAGACCTCGAGACAGGAAACCCCTGTCGAAACCCCTAAATCCACTCCCAAAGCCCCACCAACACCCAGTCACTCGGTCAGCCCGAGTGTCTTTTCATTCACCCCCCTTTCCCCCGCGAATCCAAAATTCCCAGTTGTTTCCACCCCAGGCCCCTACCAAACCACCCCAAACTCGGGACCGCTAGACAGCCCTCCCCGGGGAGAAACACTGGACGATACCATCCGGAGAATTCTCTCCGAGACTGGTCCCTCGGCCCCCAAACACATGTCTCTACATAACCTGAGACAAATCCCGTCAGTCCACCTACCGGAGGGATTCAAAATCCCCAAATTTCGCCGGTATAACGGTCGTGGAGACCCAGACATTCATTTAACTGCCTTTTATCTAGACGCACGCCCATTTCTAGATAATCAACCTCTACTAGTCTTCCTCTTCCAAAAATCATTGGAAGGAGAAGCGCTACAATGGTTCTCCACCCTCCCTGTAGATCACTTGTCGAATTTCTCGGCTGTAAGCGAGAAATTCTTGGGCCGCTACGGTTACCAGAGGATTAGGACCCCCTCTATTTCAGATCTAACCGTAGAGAGAATGAGGCCTAGGGAGGAATTCGAACAATACGTGTCTCGGTGGCGCACCCTTGTCCACCGAACCGGCCTGCAACTCACAGAATGTCAAGAAATTGACATGATGTTACAGAGCCTGAGTCCAGAGCTCCGTACGAGCCTTTCGTACGGAGACTGCACTACGTATCAACTTCTGATTGACCGC
Organism: Acorus calamus; assembly: GCA_030737845.1. Taxonomy (NCBI): domain Eukaryota; kingdom Viridiplantae; phylum Streptophyta; class Magnoliopsida; order Acorales; family Acoraceae; genus Acorus; species Acorus calamus. The sequence continues at coordinate 13,671,166 of CM060873.1, read as the reverse complement.
CACAACAGGATTTCCCGTTGTGCAGCCCCAGCAGTCCAAACCCAGTCCCCACCTATCAGCCATAGGGTTGGACAACCGCCTCGTAAGGCGCAAACCCCCACGGTAGAGGGGATCATTAGCCAAGTATCGGCACTCTACCCGAAAGGAGCGCGTGTTCCCGATCGAGGAACAGCTCCGAGACAGTACACACCCGGTTCATCCGGATATGCGCCGCCTCGGCAAGCGATTCAAAATTTTACTCCTCGATCGATACCCGCCCCCGTGCCGACACGACTAAGTCCTATATTTCAAGACTTTATAAATCAGATCTCCGTACGTACAGATCCTGCGACGAATATTGGGAAGCAAAAAATAGAACCTACTATACAACCCCTGATGGAAGAACCAGAAGACCTGCCTAGGATCATTCTGGGTGGCCTGATCTTTCCGACACCTTCCCCAATACACCCAAACCCTACCAAACCCCTCCCCCTATACGCAGAACAAATATTCGAGCCCATTCTAGTTCATCCCATGAAGGGAGGTCCCATCCAACCATTGAACCATTTCTCCCATACACAACCTAGTCAGTCCTTCGACAACAAAGCCAGAGTTCTTCCTGCCTGTCCCCCTACTCCACCAGGGACACAAGACTTTGTTCCCCATCAACTACCCCAAAGAAAATACGCCGCTATTCCTCCCCCATCGACCTATGAGTCTCCAGTACCTGAAATTATTGAACCCGTAGAATGTCCCAAGCAGGACTCTGACGATGATGAAGAGTTTTTGGCTGTAGAACTATCAGAACTATTTTACCCTTCCCAAACACAACCTCAATCCATCATCCAAGCCTTACCCCCGATTAAATCTGAATACCCCTTGTCTCTACCTGCTCAAGACCAAATCATATCAATGCCCATCGAACCTACCTTGGTGGTCTCGGATAACTCACCTTTTGACTCATCAGATTCTGAGACTGATCCAGATCCGGTTCAACCAATTATGCATGTCTCTGAACCAGAACCACTCATGTTTAAAAATGCACAATTTAAGGGAGCAGTCAAGCCATCCAAATTGTCAGACTTGCCATCTCATCTACCTAAGGAGCTCTTTCCTCCGGATTCCCCCGCCATATCCAAATTAATTATTCTATATCTGGCCCGCGAGCCCCTGATTGCACCAGTAGATAAGTCTTTACCCTCGCCATTATTAGGGCCTCAACATTATGGTGAACCGTTCTCTCTTGCACCTATCGAGTCAATAGCCGCCCTTGCGACGTGCTTCCCCATATCTACATCTTTATTGACTAAACCCCCTTTGAAGAAAGATTCTCTTCCTACTAAGGGTCTATGGCAGATCAAACGCTACTTGCATTTTCAACGACATTTAGGCTTTGATATTCTGATAGATGCTGTCAGAATAGACGCTGAACAACGGTGGGTGAGAAGGCGTCAAACGCGCTTCAAGACAGAGAAGAATCGACACACAATGAATGATACATCAGAAAATTCAAGTATCATTCCCCTAAAGATCCTGCAATTTGAGCCACCATAGAGGACTCACCTTGCACCATCATTTCCTGGAGGTCACCCTTCAGTGCTATATACTATCTTTTATCTACTTTCCTATTTCCAAATGCTTTACATGCTTTATAATACCAAAAAATATATATATATATATACCAAAAAGAGAGAACTACTAGACGAGAAAAGATTAAGGGTGGCAAGGGCATTTGAAAAGAAGGTGATAAAAAGAAAATTCGAAATCGGGGAATTAGTACTTAAGCAAATCATGCCATCAAGACAGCCTCACCCGAGAAGAAAGCTGCAACCCACATGGGAGGGACCCTATGTGATCACCCATGCCTATTCCGGGAATGCCTACCGCCTGGTAGATGCCGAAGGAGTCGAGGTTCCAGGTTCGTGGAATGCACTTTATCTAAAGAAATTCCATGCATGAAAAGCTTTCAATACTTGAGAACTATTATTCTTCCTTCCTGCAATTTCCAGCGTTTAGTACTTGATGATAGAATTATAAGACTCTCAAAGATAAACTCGTATCTATTTGAACACGTTTCCGCCAAATCATGTCGCTCCCTTCACACACGTATAACTGGACTAGATTTGCCTGATGGAAGAAAAATTACCTACCCCATAGACTGGGACAATTTAAAACTCCCCAAAGCAAAATATCCCTTATTTTCGCCCCACTCGTATTAACCCTAGGTCAAAATGAGGAGTTACCCGGACCTAGCATATGTCCCAAAAACTGGCTCTGGCACTATATAAACACTTCTAGAGGGGAAGCATGAAAAGAATCGGGGTGAAAAACAGAAGAGCCCCCCCCTCAACTCGAATCAAAACACAAAACAAAAAAAAAGAAATAAAAAAGAGAAAGATAGGCAAGGAGAGGCCAAACACCCAAGTGAACGGGTTAAACTTTCTATTTAGCAGGCTTTCACGCCTTTACGCACGGTATACGCTAAACAACGGCTATACCAGTACAGATCCAAACAACGGACTGTACCTTTCCACCTAAAAATAAAGAAGTGGTAAAAAGAAGAAAGCCAGAGGGACCTAGGAAGTAAGACATGTGCTAGACTGGGACAATTCTAAAATGTTGCCCGAAAGGAAGATATTACTCTTACCCCATTCACCCTCTCCCCTTTTTACTTTTTTTTTTTTGCAATGGGGGTTCAAAATTGAGCTATGTCCACCAGGAAAAGCGAAATTTTGACCGAAGGCAGATCACGTCCAGGTTTACACCTACACACACACTCACGCGAATTCATTTAGAAACTTGCCTATCCAAAGGAAGCTTGTTTGACTTGACTCTTGGTACACTCATGGATTTTTCAGCATGTTTAGAATAATACGATTAAGCATTTGAAAACCATGAACCTAGGAAAATCGACGCCTAAGGCTTATACCTCTTAAATACAATCCTGGTTTGGACATGAGTGACCACAAGGGCTCCTCCACGGGGACTTGATGGCGTCTTTTACTTATGAAAATCGAGAACATTGCCCTCTCACCTAAAAAGTCATTGAAAAACTAAAATGCCCCCTTATGCCACCTATACTTATGCATAAGCATGCATTTTCCTTTTCCAAAACACTTTGGCATCCGATTTTCTTGAAAATTGTCCCCACATATTAAAATTGTCCCCACGTATTGTCCCCACAAATATTAAAATTGCCTCAACTCACCTCATGCCCTTCCGCACATGCGTGAGAAGAAATTGTCCCCAACTCCTACACATAAGTTCTTCTTCACTCACGCACTTGGAATCCCTTCCTTGCGCACTAAAGCCTGGTCTCCCGCACTTTTACTTTCTCGTATTTATATTTCCATTCCGCCTTAAGATGGATCGTAGCCCTTGACAATTCAAGCAAGAAGGGCTCGAAAGTCAGTGCAGGGGCGCAATCTGGATGGATTTAACACTTGGTCCATGGAAAGAATGTTTTTATAGGTCTCGAAGGATAAAGCACTCAAGAGGACTTTCAGCAGCAGCAGACAAGAAGCAAAACCAGAAAATTGTCCCAGGCGGGGGGCGGCTAAACCCGACTAGCCGCCCCCCTGGAGACGGCTAATTTATACTAGCCGCCCCTGCCCCCTGCCCTCTTGTCCAGGTAAAAACCCAGGCAAGGGGCGGCTAAATGCAAGTAGCCGCCCCTCACTGGGCGGCTAAACGCAACTAGCTGCCCCTCACCTGCTACCGGTTGCACCCTCAATCGATCCTCCAACCCCCGGAACCACCTCCTCGGCCACCACTGGTCAATCCCCACGCCTCCTTTTGCGTGTATAGCCTATCACACTCCCCCCTACCTCCAGGACAGCCCCCGAAGGTAAATCCCCGACCTCACCTACGCCAATGTCTGCCGGCGGCACCTCCATCGTACCCATACCCTCCCCTACGGCCTCGACCTCCGGCCTATCACTCTTCGATGATGAAGAGCTCGGGCTACGCTCTCCACGAGCCACCCGCGATCGTATCCCCCTCGAAGCAATCATTTTCGACCTCGTCATCTCCTCGGTTTGATAAAGAAAAAGGAGAACCCAAACTAGGGTTTCAAAATCAAGAGAAAGAGAAAGATTGAGGTCGAAATGCAGGAAGGAAAGGCAAAGAAATCAGGGTTTTTTAGTTTGAAACCGAAGGGAAGAAGAGAGGAGGAGAGAAACCGTTTTTGAAACGTATGGAGAGAGAGAGGGTCTTTTCGGTTATAAGGGACCCATTCCAGGGGCGGCTACCCGCGAGTAGCCGCCCCCTCTCGGGCGGCTAGTTACAACTAGCCGCCCCTCCCAGTTTCTTTGTTTTGCTTCAAAACCCCTTTCCAAACTCTTCTCAGCCCTAAATTCCAAGGTTCTTCATACCAAACAACCATGTATTGGTTTATTTCCAGACATTACTTGATCAAACACGACTTTCCCGAAGTTTCGCCACACTTTCAGTACCATTCAAATTTGAATTTCTTCAGTTCTGGTTCTGTTCCAGAGTCCTTATCCTTCGGATGATCCAATTCACCCAAATCAACTTTTACTTGCTTTCTGTCGGTGATATCCCCTCCTTGCTGAGTTTTCCCAAGCACGGCAACGGTAGGCACGAGGAAACTGACGCTGGGCTGCTTCGTGCACGATAGCTAAGAACCCCGACCGTGGGTTGGATCACTCACCATTTAATTTTCCCCGCCTTCCACCTGGATCATCCTTTAGGCTAAAAATTCTAAGTCAAGACCTAGCCTCTGACAGTCTAAATCAACTCCCCGAATAGTACTGTTCATGTTGGCATAACTTCTTGAAGGTCGAGCCGGCCAAAATATGGGTCTCTTTCCTTATCATCGGTCGAAGTCTTTCTCGCTTCGCGCAAAGACTCCGTCTGATGAGGGACAATTGTAGATACCCCAATTTTGAACGTCTAGAGAGACAGAAATACTTCAATTGGACATCCAATAGAGAACCAAAGGTTTGGTAAACCGGAAACCCTAACCCTAGCCTTGACCTAAACATAAACCGGAAACCCTAACCCTAGCCTTGACATAAACCAAAACCGGAAACCCTAAACCTAGCCTTGACCTAAACCTAAAGCGGAAACCCTAACCTTGACCTAGCCCTAAACCCTAACCCTAGCCTTGACCCTAAACCATAAACCTAAACCAAAACCTAAACCCTTACCCTAAGCCAAAACCTAAAACCCTAGCCCAAACCCTAACCCTAAACCAAACCCTAGCCCGGACCTAAACCTAAACCTACCCTAAAATCCAAAACCCTAAAAACCTAAGTCCCTGGAAAGGGGCGGCTAGCCCTAACTAGCCGCCCCTCACTGGGCGGCTAGTTTACACTAGCCGCCCCCCTAACCGCCCCCTGGCCGACTTTGGACCAGTCCCCTGGATGGGACATAAAGCAATATTAAATGCTTATCATTGCGGCGGGTCATGACCTTTAGCCGCCCTCTCTTGGCCGGATCAAACCAAGTAGCCGACCCAAGCCACCGCTTGTCAGAGATGGGACGTTTGGCAGGTCATGATAGGGGCGGCTACCAGGAAGTAGCCGCCCCATCCCGGGCGGCTAGTTAGCACTAGCCGCCCTTCACCTGGTCTCTGACGGAAGAACCAGAGAATTAATGAGAGGTCCAATCGAAGGCACCCACTCCATTACCCTCGGGATATTTCCCTGCCCCTCTTTTACTATAAATAGAGGGGTCCCAAGCCCAAATACAACATCAACAAATCCACAAAAAACCATTCCAAACCAACATCACACAATTCACATTCCCTTTCCACACTAGAAATCCCAAGAGAGAGAGAGAGCCCTTTTTTGTGAGAGGAAGAAACCATTCCCTACACAAAAACACCCTCTCATTCCACCCTCCAAAAGCCCGGGCTAAACCTAGCTTAGCCTCTGCCCAAAACCAAATCCATTTCCTACCAAACCTCTGTCCAAATCAAACCAAACCTGGGACGGCTAAACCCTAGTAGCCGCCCCTCACTAGACGGCTAGATCCCACTAGCCGCCCCCCCTATACACACCCCATACTCACACCCCTTTGTCCCATAACTCCTTTAGTCAAGCCCTAGAAGCAGAATAGGATACCTGTTTTTCACCTCTGTGTACGGTATATCCGTGTCTCAGATAGGAGACCCCACAAACTCCCCATGTAGGCGACCAAAACCAAACCCAACCTTTTCCTGCTTTTTAGAAAAAAAGCAGGTGGCGATCACACAAACCCCTGAATCCTCTTGAGACGCTATCGGGCGCCTCAACCAGGAACGACACACCCTCACCCCTTCCGAGAATACGATCCGACCAAGTCCGCCAGGGCACGCGTCCGATCCAAGTCCCCGAAGAACCCCCACACACGCACACGCGCGCTCACCGCGCACCCCGCCGGGACATCCGCAACCGACATCCGGAGGCCTCCCCGACGGTACCGACACTCGCATGTTGGCAACCATGCTCCACTGATGAAGAACTGCTTCAACAAGGGAGAACCCTGATGAGGCTCAGGGAAGAGGAATCCGAAAACAAAGGACCGCCACCGGACATCTGTCGACCATCAAAGATAAGCCGACGCGAAGAAGCAGCACCAATCTGCAAACCGGGAACTAATCCCCCCAGGTAAGCTCCCATTAGTCTAATCCTGTACATATTTGTTTCTGGCTTTCAAAAACAAAAAAAAATCAAAACATTTATTTACCGGTCTTTGCTTTCATCATCCATGTACATATTTGTTTACATGCTTTTCTGAAACCGAAATACAAAAAAATATGTGCTAATCAGCTTTCATTCCTCAACCCTGAACATATTTATTTTTCAACTTTACTTCCACCTTTCCTTACAAAAATCTAAACAAAAAAAAAAGAGATTTGTTTTCCAAGCTTTATTTCCAGCTTTACTCCTCACAAAAAAAAAACACAAGAAAAACAAAAAAAAACACAAACAAAAGAGTGGCAGACCACGTCCAGGCCTACCAGAGAAGGGTGGCAAGGGCATTCGAAAAGAAAGTAATAGAAAGAAGGTTCAAAATCGGGGAGTTGGTACTTAAGCAGATCAAGCCATCAAGGCAGCCCCACCCAAGAGGAAAGCTACAACCCACGTGGGAAGGACCCTATGTGATCACCCATGCCTACTCCAGGAATGCCTACTGCTTGGTATACGCCAAGGGAGTCGAGGTTTCAGGTTCGTGGAATGTACTTTATCTGAAGAAATTCCATGCGTAAAAATTTCAATACTTGATAAATATTATTCTTCCTTCCTGCAATTTCCAACGTTTAGCACTTGATGATAGGAATATAAGACTCCCAAAAATAAACTTGTAGTTATTTAAACTCATATCCGCCAATCATGCCACTTCCTTCATACACGTATGACTTAAGAATTGGTTCATTTGATAGAAGAGAAATTGCCTACCTCGTAGACTGGGACAATTTTTAAAAAACACCAAAACATCCTTCCCTTATTTCCGCCACTATTCGTATTAATCCAAGGTCATAATGAGGAGTTGCCTGGACCTAGCATATGTCCCAAAACTGGTTCTAGCACTATACAAACACTTCTAGAGGGGAAGCATGAAAAGAATCAGGGTGAAAAACAGAAGAGCCCCCCCACAAATCGAATAAAAAAAATCAGGCAATGAGAGGCTAACAAAAGAAAAATAACACCGAAGTGAACGGGTTAAACTCTCTACTTTAGCAGGTTTTCATGCCTTTATGCATGGTAAACGCTAAACAATAGCTATACTAGTACAAATCTGAACAAGCGGGTTGTACTTTCCACCCAAAATAAAGAAGTGGTAAAAAGAAGAAAGCCAGAGGGACCTAGAAAGTAAGACATATGCTAGACTGGGACAATTCTAAATATTACCCAAAAGGAAGATATTGATCTTACCCCATTCCCTCTCACCTTTTATTTTTGCAATGGAGTTTTGAAAATTGAACTATGTCCGCTAGGAAAGGTGAAATTTTGACCAAAAGTGGACCTTTTCTATGATTACAACTGCACACACTTACATGAGTTTATTTAAAGACTTGCCTGTCCAAAGGAAGCTTATTTGACTTGATTCCTAGTGTATTCATGGATTTTCAGCATGCTTAGAATAATATAATCAAGCACTTGAGAACCATGAACTTAATAAATCGACCCCCAAAGCTTATACCTCTCAAATACAATCATGGTTTGGACATGAGTGACCACAAGGGCCCCTATATAGGACTTGATGGTATCCCTTGCTTAGGAAGATTGAAAACATTGCCCTCTCACATAAAAGAAAGATTGAAAGATTAAAATGCTCGCTTATGTCACTTACACTTATGCATAAGCTTGCATTTTCCTTTTCCAAAACACTTAGGCATTCAATTTCCCTAAAATATTACAGTTGGCTCCCCATACCAAAGCTAAAATTGACCTATTACACTAATTTCATACCCTTCCACACATATTTAACACTTGGTCCATAGAAAGAATGTTTTTACAGACTTTGAAGGTTAAGACAAATACTTAGGAGGACTGTCAGCAGCAACAGACAAGAGGCAGGACCAGGAGATTCACCCGGACAAGAGGCGGCTACTCCAAACAAGCCGCTTGTCCTCGAGCAGCTATTCTCAACATGCCGACCCCCTGCCCCTTTGTCCCAGGTAAAAATGCCCCAGGCAGGGGGCGGCTAAAGTTAACTAGCCACCCCTCACTGGGCTATTAGTTTGAACTAGCCGTCCCCCTCCTGCTGCCTTACCTGCTCTTGTCAGTCCCAAATGTCGATCAACTCTTCGAATCTTTAAAACCTGTCGAGAATTTCTTTCAAAAACTACGTACACACATTTCATACATATATTCATACATAAAACCAGTATTACTACAAACCAAACAGCCACCAATTCCAAGATCATACACCAAACCATACATCCATTCATCCATCCATATGAAACCATTCCATAGATACAAACCATATTTAAACCAATAAACACCCTTTCAAAACCAAAGCAAACACCATCCATGTCTGTCCACACACCAAAAGAGGGGTAAAATTGTTCATGAAAAGAAAAAAACAAACCTGGGATAGAACTAAGAAGTTTTTAAGCAAATAAACCAAGAGGTAGGCCCACCAAAAGCTCCAAAATCCCAAAGTCTTGGGCCATGCACCATCAAAATATCACCTAAAAGACATGAGAAAAGAAAAGAAGCATGAATTCATTGCACATACACGATTCTTCTACCCGAACCAAGACACAAAAGGCCATATCTAGGAGTATTATCATCATCTGCGGGAGGCTGAGTAGGAGGAACATCCTGGCTTGGCTAAGAGGGGAGTGGTGGCTGATGAGAAGACTGAACCTCCGGGGCCTCCGGAGCAGTAGGAGTCTCTCGAACGGAAGACGCGGCCCTCGCATATATCCCACGACTCCGTGATGTCGAAGGATGAGAAGCACGGCTGAAGGTGGCCCGAGTAGCCAAGGAAGCCGAAAGAGAATGCTCGGACTCGAGAGGGAGAAGATCGAGGTCCGCCTCGGTCATGGCCCCTCAACCAACTAACTTTCCTCGCATGGTGGCCTCCTAAAGGTAGACTTGCTGCATATCACTATCTCGCCTCTCCAACCGCTGGTGAAGGAGCACCTCCACTCCTCTCGAACGGTCCTTGACCGTCCTCAACCTCTCCTCGAGCTCCCTTGATCTCGCCTCAGTAGCCCAGAGCCTATCCTTGCTCAATCGGAGCGCATCCAGGTCCCTATCCCCAGCAGCCTGAAGGGAGTGAAGCAGATCTCCCATCAAACTCCCGGGAACGCCTGCCGATGCCTCCAACTCCGACACCCTCATCTGGAGGGAGTCTCTCTCGCGACCCAGGGTGGTGAACTCCTCTTCCCTCGATGCCATCATGGACCTCAGCCGGTCCATTTCCTCCTCAGAACGTGCGGCCCTGCCTCTCACCTCGCCAAGCTCCATCCTCATGGCCGCTAACTCATTCCGGACCACATCCAACTCCCTCGTCAACTCGAGCTCTCGCTCAGAAGTCATGGATGGAAGGGGAGCGTAGGAAGAAGAGTCACCGACGGCTCTCGCTCTTGACAAACTGTCCACCTGAGCCTCGAAGACCCAAACCTGGTCCTGCAACTGACGCCTCTAAACCCTCAAATGCTCCACTTGCCCACCACGCGCTCAGAGGTGCTCATTGGCCGTCTAAAGCTTCTTCACCAGCTCATTCAAGTCAACCTACAAAGCGACATCACTTAGAAAAATACTTATGGAGAAGAAAAGAAAATAAAAGAAGAGGAGAAAGACTTACATAGGCGTTCGGGATCTCCTCCTCCATAGTCCCAAGGATGCCGGCATACTCCTGGCGGTACCAGGCCAAGTACTCCTCGCTGCTGGTCACCTCGAGATGACGCTCCACCAAGGCACTCCTGCTCATCCACCCCGCCACATACGTCGCATAATTCCTCGGGAGGTTCGTATCCCAATGAATTCCAGCCACGTGGATCGAATGACGCCTCGGCAAAGGATCGGGCACCCACTGGTGATACCCAAGCTGACGGACGACTCGGCTGATCACGTGGAACACGACCTCGTTAAAAGAGACCCGCGACAGCTCCTCGAGGACCTCCTCCTCCATATAAGGCATCCAAGACATCTACAGGACACCAAAAGAATAGGAAGGGTGCTTAGTCAAAAGAAAATAAAAAACAAGCCAAAGAAACTCGAAGAAATATAAACCTTTTCCTCTGTTACAGCCCGGAAGGCCTCTCGAAATTGAGCAAGACGATGTAGGTGCGAAGATCCCCGGGGTGCGCACCTCATGGCCCAAGGGAGAGCACGGTTAAATGGCACCGGAGTTGGGCGGTCGATTACAAAATGCTCATACCCGAAGACCTGCGAAACAGGATAGAAATTATCAAAAATCAAGTGAGTCAAACCAACAAGAGAACACCTCTACTCGCTAAACACATACCTGGAGAAAGGGAGCAAAACCGCTGAGGTTCTTGCCCCCTGCCCACTTCACCTTATTTGAGAGCTCCGCAAAGAGGTGGGCAAGCATCGCAGCTCCCCAAGCATAACGCCCCATGCCCTCCAAGTCCCGCATCAGCAACAGAGAGTGAGAGGAGACCTTGTTAGAGGCCGTCGAGAAGTGGAACGAAGAAGTAAAGAAAGAACGTCCTCAGCTCCCTCCGTGCCCTCTGTGGGCACGCGGCCGCCTCTCTCGCCTCGATCATCGCCCGTCTCCTCTCGAAGCTAGCTGCAGCTTCACCCTTCTGACGTCGCGTGAAGGAATCGAGGTGGTACTGCCTTGATAGCCACCCCAACGGGATCCGGTTCAGTGTTCGCTCCCGCTGCAGGAACTCCCACTACCCGATCAACTCCTGAAAGAGGGCCTTGTAATCAGCAAGGGTGGCCGCAATCACCGCCTCCCAAGGAAGACCGGTAATCCGATGAACGTCCTCGAGGGTCAGCATGATAGCACCGGTGGGGAGAATGAAGGTATAACTCTCCGGATCGCACCTCTCCGCCAAAGCCTCCACATAATGCCGATGGACATGGAACGGCTCGATTAGAAAGGAGCGAAAGCCCGCTCCATCTACCAAGTACTTCTTCACCCTTAAGGCATCGTACCATCTCTTCGTCCCGTGCCAAAGCACCCGGATACGATTTGGCCTCTGAAAGACAGAAGAAAAGGGTTAGTCCAAACAAAGATATACAAAAGGTAACCAAACCCTTCATTTTAAAACCATGCTTATATAAAAATTCCCCACATACGAAGACAAAGGAAAGTATGAAATATACAAAGCCTAAAAAGGAAATTCCATCTCCCTTACCATAGGACCTCCTTATATGATCGAACATTTACCCATCTCTTCATCACATCTTTATCATATAAATTCTTTTTTTGCCCCTCCCCTTTTTATATGACGTATAGGACAAACGCACACTAAACATTATCCTAAATACACTTATATATGGTCATCCCCATCAGATTGCTTCTTACAAACTCTATAGATTCATGCATATCCCCTTCTTATCCCCACCATGACTAGATAAATATAAGAAACATGCCTCGAACATCATATACATATAAAACCACCATGATATGAGACATGCAAGCATGATAGGTATACTATTTCTCCCTTATATCTTTGTATATGTACATAACAAATGTAGACTACGCGTAAAAAATCGTCCCTTTCTTTACAACCCTCGCTCACATATGCACACAATCCCACCATGATTAGTTTTCTACATACACACAACAAGCATGCCTATTAAAACACATATATATGGTCCTTACACACTATCACCCATTCATGTTGTAAAGGACACATATGTAAAATAGAAAACTAGAAAAAAGGAAAAGGAAATACCGTGGCCCGTATGGACCCAGGAGCGTCCACCTCGGCCATGTCGGGATATTCCATCCCGTCATCATCCCCCTCCTCCTCATCTCCCTCCTCCTCAGACACGGCCTCCTCGGCCTCAACCTTAGCACCAGCCCCCGTGGTTCCCATACCCAAGTCCGTGGCCTCCTCGGCCTCGACCCCAATACCCCTGGTCTCCTCCGTGCCCACTACGCCAGAGGCCAATTCCGCAAAGGTCCCCATAGCCCTTCTTTCCTTCTCCTCTACCCTGGCCTCTGTAGCCTCTTTGTCCAGCATCCCAACAATGGCATCCAATGATGCCCTCACATCCTTGCTAACCCCCTCAGCCTCAACGGCTGCTTCGGCCATGCCCTCAGCCGGTCCGCCAACCTCCAAAACCACCTCTTCGACCACGACCGGTCGATCCCCATGCCTCCTCGTGTGTGTATACCCTTTCATACTCCCCCCTACTTCCGGAACAGCCACCGAAGGCGTGCCCCCGACCTCACCCGCTCCGGTGCCCACCAACGGCACCTCCGTCGCACCCATGGCCTCCCCCACGGCCTCTACCTTTGGTCTATCGCTCTCCAATTGTCACGACCCCAGGCGTCCCCGAGACGTGGCAAATATATAAGCATTAGCTATCAAACAAGAGGTCAACAAATGACTCCAATAAATAATACACAAGACTAATGAAGCAATGATAACTGATAACTCAAATGAAAGGCGGAAGGATCAAATATCAACATGTCTGTAAATCAAAACATTATTACAGACTCGAATACACAATCACTGTCCTGTGAGAGCTAAGTCTAGCCAAAAGAAATACAACAAGTGCCACATGCACGGTTTACAAATACACAAGACTCTAGGATTGCTGATAGCCTCGCACTCGCCAATCCACCGGACAAGACGCTCCACGCACGCAAGACCACGCCACAAGGAAGCTCCAGCTCCACGCCCAACAACGCCCCTGTAAAGGAAAACAGTACGCGAGGGGTGAGCTATAAGATCAGTGAGTGGTCAGAAGCCAAACACCAACATAATCTTTTTATACAAAGGCAATCTCCTATCAAGGAAAGCCATGGGTAGAAACCCAACGGTTAACACGGTCACACGGCGGTGCGACCATACCCCGCCCTCGCCCTAACCCCCACAGGGGTGAGTCTAGGGACTTGAAGGACAAAACTTGCTGTTCTACACCGTTCCTCATCCGGTAGCGCTCTCCTGGGCAGCCTATACCTGGAGCCGGCCACGGTCAGTACACTGTCGAGCGCATCGATGGTACCTACAGGTGGGGGTCCACCCAGGGTGGCTCGTACCTAGGAAGCATCCACACGGATCTGGCGAAGGGGAGAACGTATCATGCTCGCAATATCGTCTGGTGGCCCACCTTCGTGTAGCCTTACCTTGTACACTCCCATGATCAGTACATCCGCCGAGTGCATCGGGAGTACCTACAAGTGGGAGTCCTCTGTCAGGGCAGCTTCAACGTCGGGGCCCCGGTCACGATGATATTGGGAGGAACCATTACATGTTCGCAACGCGAACCCCATGAGAAAACCAACTACACCAGCTGGTGGGTCGAGTATCAACTCGAGCCCACTACATTCACACCAACACCCTGACCCTCACCCCGGCGGGTGACATAGGATTTTGGGAGGAATATAGATTGTTTCTATGTCCTTGGTCCACCGGTAGCTCGTATCCAGGGAAGCCCATACCTGGTAATCTCCCATGATCAGCACATCCTCACATATCGGTAGTACCTACGGATGGGAGCCCTCTGTCAGGCTGGCTGTCTCAACCAGGAAGTCCCTACACGGATCCAACGAAGGGAGAAAACCAATCTAAACTCGGGAAAATGATCCTCTCGGATCCGTCATCACCGGTTATCAAAACCGATCAGCGTAACGAAGTCTCAATGCCATGGTATGACCCTATAAGAGGTCATACAGTTGCCTAAATGCATTAGGCAAGGCTCATGGGCAATTAGGCATATACATAATATGCAATCAATATCCAAAGGTGGTTTACTTAACATGCATACATATAGTCAAACAGGCAAATATATAAATTACAACCTAACATACGTTGGATAACACCAACCTAGAAGGGAATGGTTAAGCGCGATCCGCACAACAACAGGTGCATGCCAATAATTCTAAGCAAGCCTGAGTCATGTAGGAACTACATCTACTTACTCAGCTCGCGAAGAGAGGGAGGGCGAGAGAGAGGGAAAGCCTCATCCTCTCTTGAAGCGGGTCATAGTTTTGCCCCAACTAGATGGGTGCAACAACTATACCATACCCTCGAGTACTAAATCAGGAATATTACGCATACCCCCGTTGTTAACCCAAGTTTAAACATGCTTTGTAAATAGGGGTAGTATTTCAATAAAAAATACCTAAGTCATGCCATATTCTATACAATACATAGGCAAGTATAGGGTAGAATAGGGGTTCTACATAATATACGAGCTATACAACCTAGCATGCATGATATCTAGCATATTTAGGGTGCAAATAAAGCCCCATGGAAGCGCGAAGCACGACTACGTGCCTCGAGCACTCCTAGAAGGGTTGGAATCACACCACTCACTGATATCCGAGTCATCGCGCATCCCATCCGACGAGATAAGTAGGTCCACCAATGCCAACAACAAGCAAGGGCTTTGGTAAAGGGGCCAACTCATCATGCCATCTCGCATCAACAACTCAGAGCAACTGAATCGGCTTGATGCAAGGCTCCAATAGTGAGTCCCACATTCCTACTTGGTGGTTCTCGTGGAGTTTCCATCTCATCAAAAACTGAGGGATTTCCTGCTGTCACTGGGTGTCAATGAGTAGTAATAATGCTAGGGAGTAACCACTTCATCAAATCTATCAAGTTGCAATCTGTTTGCATCTTCTTCTACAATAGATGATAAGCTAGTCTTTCCAACCATTTAGGGGAGTAAATGGCACCAACTTACGCCCTCCAAATACCACAGAAAAAAATGTGAATCATCAAATACCTACTTGATAACATAGTCTAATCTTTTATGTAGAGAAACTGGGAGCCACCGAAGCCACCCAAAGATTCCCTCTTGAACTGCCTCTACAGGTTGACTATGTCATCCCCAACACCAAACCAAGACCAAATATGGCATCGCAGCCACCCAAAGATTCCCTCCTCTTGGTCTAACGACACCGTAAAGGGAATCGACGGTCGGAGAGTCCCAAAGCGCAGACGAGGCCGACGCACTGGTTCTCGGGGCCGACGAATCCGTTGCCGCTGACGAGGTTGTGCCGGACGACGCTGTAGGCCCCTCCTCCGAAGACCTCCAACATCCCCACCGAAACGCTCGGTGGCTCCAGGAGCTTGATCGGCCACTTCTATAGGGGCGACAACAGGTTCCTCTGATCGGCGGTTTGGTTGGACAAGAGAGAGAGCTTGATAAGGAGAGAGTGAATACAACACACACAACATTCTCATCAACACCACCTTGACTTCCTTCACACCTTCCTTTGCCTTCCCTTCTCCACCACTTCTCCATCTCCTCTGTTTCTCTTCGATGCAGCACCGACAAAAGAAACCAAAATGAGAGACCACAGCAATTAAGGCTCAAAAGAGTGGTAGGTGGGTTGTGTGAGGGATGGGGTGAGTTTAAGTTACACTCACCACTAATACACAATATCAAAGAGAATGACTTAGTGGAAAAGTCACGTGCACCACAAGACGGCCCTAACTTCCCCAATACAGCTCCGAATTGCACGATTCTAGTGGCATTGGAAAGCTAAGAAGATTATCTACAGCTTTCATGTTTACACCCAGATCAAATAACCTCTCCAGCTATTCCAAAATCTAGGCTAAACATCTTACAGGGCTGCTACCTGGATTTTTCAATCTCGGGGTATAAATGGAAAAATACCCATACCTTTTGATATACGAATCCAGTTGATCCAATTCCACTTCTATATGGAAGCTATCTCAAAACTGAACATCTCGTAATAATATCGTATTTTTACCTCTTCATCTTGGATTTTAACAAAATCAAATCCGAATGCCAATCCGAAACTGCATAATTCCAAAAACGTTATCGGAATTAAACGAAAATTTTATGGGCAGTACTAAACAGTACCAGGATCCATAATATGCAGTTATATCTTCAATCAGAGTCCTCAAACCCCAGAAGGTAGCTAAAAATCAAAATTTTAGCGACTCTGATCGAAATTAGAACTCTAAATGACATAGGCCTAACATTCTCCCCCCCCCCCCTTAGGAAATTTAGTCCTCAAAATTTAAGGAAACCCAAAGGGAAGACCGAACGTAGAAGTGTTGCCCATAGAGTCCCTTGGCTCCCGAGTGGTCCATGTCACCAAACTGGTATTACCACGCACTTTAACCGAAGGAACGGTCTGGGTACGGAGCCTCTTCTCACATTGGTCCATGGTCTCGATCAACTGCTCAACGAACGACAAATCCAGCACGAGGGTGAGCGGCTCGAACGGAATGACGTTAGCAGGATCGTGGACAAAATGCCTCATCTGAGACATTGGATGACGGCACAGGCACGAGTCAGGCACAGGGGCAAGGCTTCATGACAACCACCTCCCCTAATCCACTCAAGGACGAAAACCGGTCCGATGGAAGGCCGACTCAACTCACCCCGAACGTCGAAACAGAGGATGCCCTTAAACCGGGACACCTCATGCCATCATGATCGCCGAACCCTAATGTAGGCTCCTAGCGACGATGACCTACGTAGCCCTTCCGACGGTTCTAGGTGGTGCAGAGGCACGCACGAACCATCTCAGCCACCGCAAGGTCAATTAAATAACTTATGGCCCCTCCAACAGGCGCTCTACAACCATCCCAGCACAGGGGAGGTGTAAAACTGCGTAGAGTGCCCCTTTTCCATTTCATCTGGATGCTATAATGGCAGTCGTCTCACAGGCAGACCCCTACCCAAAGGGTGGTGCCTCATCCAACTGCCCCAAGTCGAGCACACAGGAAAATGGCACGTCTTCCAAGGCCTAAATCGTCCTCATTGCCTGGCTGTCCGCCGGTATCGAAACGCTGTACTTAAAAGGGAGGCTCGCGCGAAAAGCCTGCCAAAGGCTGCGCCAGAACCTTGAAGTAAACCACGCGTCTCAACCCGAAATATCACCGACCGGAGTGCCATGAAGACGAACAATCGCGAAGGCTCAAACCCGCGTCGAAGCGTCTAGAGACTGAGTCAGTTGGGATAGGGAGGAAAGTGCGGACCTAGTCAGTAGGTCGGTGATCACCGACACGGCATCGTGACCCGGACGTGATTTTAGAGAGCCCACAACGAAACCCATGATAACTCACTCCCACGTCCACTGAGGAATCTCGATGGACGAACACATTCTAACGCGACGATCCACAACTTCGCCTGAGGGCATGCCGACCAACAACCTCAACGAGGGCTACCTCAGAACAGTCCACGGAGGTCCAATAAAACATTCGAGATCCTTGTAGGCATCTGACGCATTCGTCTACCCCGACGGCAGTACTCAAAATTCGTAGTGCCCGAAACAGTCACGAAAGGCTAACTAGGGAATGCCCAACTCCCGGATGTCCAATTAGGGTACCCTGCGCGAAGATCGATCAACAGAAAGACACTGACTCCCAAAGCTGGTCAAAACAGATCATCAATTCACGGCAAGGGGTACTTGATCTTCAACCCCAATGGGGAGATCAAAATAATTCCTGGGACGATTAAGTCCAAATCTGCTCCTCGAGCAAGGCTGACGCTTATGATGACCCTTACACGCTGGCTAAGCCGCTCGACCGCACTTAATCCGCAAGACACGCAATAGTAGGTCGTCGATTCCCGACAACGCCTAAGCGACGTCATCTACCTGATATGGCGGTTGAGTCCCATCACGAACGCTTAACGTCGCGTCTCCTCATTTACGACCGATGTGGGGGCAAAACTGCGACAATACCGCGAACTGTGCTTCACATGCCGCCACCAATAGGCTGCCCAACAATAACCGTTGGAACTCCAGCATCATGCACTCAATGGGCAGATTCATCACGGGGAGTCCAATCTCTCGACGTCATCCTGTAGCACTCTTCCGGTGTGGCCCCTACCTGGTAGCCTCCCATGTCCACTATCTCTGCTATATGGGCACACCAACAAGCGTCGTGGATAGTCCCAGGGAGCACCTCACAGGACTCTTGCCTCTACCGGGTAGCTACTATGCACGATGATATATCAAAGCGACTCCAGATATGGCTATGGAACCCTAGTCCATAAGCTATCGCCCACTAAGCTGCAACAAGATGCACTCAATCCCGATCGTATGCATCACCATCCGCTATCGCACCTTCCAAGTGAGGAAAAATCAATCATCAAGTTGATGCTTCAAAGGTATTCCTTGACTGGGAAAAGAACCTCGGGAGGGCCTCATGAGGCCCCGATATAGGATATCCCGACAACCAAACAAGGAACACGGAGTACCCTAGCCCGGGTCTCAACGCTGACCCTGCAAGGCCCCTTATCCTGAGTAGGAAGACTGAAAGAAGACATCACCCCTTAATGAGCAATACGCCACATCCTCAACACTTGAAACTGGTCCTGCACGCGAACTCCATGGTTACTAGCAATACCGATGTCCGGGAATGAAGCTCCAAAATCGAGAGGCGATCCAAACCCACAATCACAACAATTCCATCAATACGACACAATTGGGCTGGAAACTCATTTCCCAACCTTTGTCCCACAACAAGGAACCCAACACTGACCCTGATCCGTCGACCCTGTCGACAACTTAAGCGAAGTCCAGAGGTGGCCACGTCCACGTCTACGGATGCGAGGAGGCATGTCAGCAACCTAAGAAAACTTCTAAAACCAGAGTACTCGGATAGCAATCCTACGACTCATATACACGACTCGACTTAGGCTCTGACAGGACCAGGCTCTGATACCAACTTTTGTCACGACCCCAGGCGTCGCCGAGACGTGGCAAATATATAAGCATCAGCTATCATACAAGAGGTCAACAAATGACTCCAATAAATAATACACAAGACTAATGAAGCAATAATAACTGATAACTCAAATGAAAGGCGGAAGCATCAGATATCAACACGTCTCTAAATCAAAACATTATTACAGACTCGAATACACAATCACTGTCCTGTGAGAGCCAAGTCTAGCCAAAAGAAATACAACAAGTGCCACATGCACGGTTTACAAATACACAAGACTCTAGGATTGCTGACAGCCTTGCACTCGCCAATCCACCGGACAAGACGCTCCACGCACTCAAGACCACGCCCCAAGGAAGCTCCAGCTCCACGCCCAACAACGCCCCTGTAAAGGAAAATAGTACGTGAGGGGTGAGCTATAAGCTCAGTGAGTGGTCAGAAACCAAACACTAACATAATCTTTTTATACAAAGGCAATCTCTATCAAGGAAAGCCATGGGTAGAAACCCAACGGTTAACACGGTCACACGGCGGTGCGACCATACCCCGCCCTCGCCCTAGCCCCCACAGGGGTGTGTCTAGGGACTTGAAGGACAAAACTTGCTGTTCTACACCGTTCCTCTTCCGGTAGCGCTCTCCCGGGCAGCCTCTTCCTGGAGCCGGCCACGGTCAGTACCCTGTCGAGCGCATCGATGGTACCTACAAGTGGGGGTCTACCCAGGGCGGCTCGTACCTACGAAGCATCTACACGGATCCGGTGAAGGAGAGAACGTATCATGCTCGCAATATCGTCTGGTGGCCCACCTTCGTGTAGCCTCACCTTGTACACTCCCATGATCAGTACATCCGCCGAGTGCATCGGGAGTACCTACAAGTGGGAGTCCTCTGTCAGGGCAGCTTCAACGTCGGGGCCCCGGTCACGATGATATTGGGAGGAACCATGAGAAAACCAACTACACCAGCTGGTTGGTCGAGTATCAACTCGGGCCTGTCGGTATGTAAAAACTGGGGGGGTTCTGCGAACTTGGTCTTGGTCCGTCTCGCGACTGTTCAGATCACCGCCCGGCGAGTCGCTTCTCAGAATAGACGGGGTTTTGTTGTGATCGCCACCTGCTTTCTCAAAAAGCAGGAAAAGTTGGTGTTGGATTTGATCGCCTTGCGGGGGGAGTTTGTGGGGTTTCCGCTCTGAGACACGGATATACCGTACATAGAGGTGAAAAACAGGTAATCCTATTCCGCTTCCGGGCTTGACTAAAGGAGTCTTGGGACAAAGGAGTGTGGATATGGGGGGCGGCTAGTGGGTTTGAGCCGTCGGGTATGGGGCGGCTACTAGGGTTTAGCCATCCAGGGCCTGGGTTGGTTTGGGCAGAGCTTTGGTAGGAAATGGGTTTGGTTTTGGGCAGAGGCTAAGCTAGGTTTAGCCCGGGTTTCTGGAGGGTGGGATGAGAGGGTGTTTTTGTGTAGGGAATGGGTGTTTTCTCTCACACAAGAGGCTCTCTCTCTCTCTCTCTAGAGATTTCTAGTGTGGATTTTGTGGTTTGAAGGATGTTGGGATTTTTTGGTGATTGAAGATGAATTGGTGGTGTTGTATTTGGGCTTGGGACCCCTCTATTTATAGTAAAAGAGAGGCAGGGAAATATCCCGGGGGTAATGGAGTGGGTCGGCTTCGATTATACCCCTCATTAATTCCCTAGTTCTTCTTTCAGAGACCAGGTGAAGGGCGGCTAGTTGGGCGGCTAGTTCCAACTAGCCGCCCAGGATGGGGCGGCTACTTCCTGGTAGCCACCCCCATCATGACCTGCCAAACGTCCCATCTCTGACAAGCGGTGGCTTGGGTCGGTTACTTGGATTGATCAAGTCAAGAGAGGGCGGCTAAAGGTCATGACCGGCCGCAATGATCAACATTTATTGCTGCTTTATGTCCCATCCAGGGGACTTGTCCAAAGTTGGCCAGGGGGCGGTTAGGGGGGCGGCTAGTGCAAACTAGCCGCCTGGTATGGGGCGGCTAGTTAGATCTAGCCGCCCCTTTCCAGGGACTTGGGGTTCTAGGGTTTTTAGAATTAGGGTTTCCGATTTAGGTTTTAGGTTTAGGTTTAGGTTAGGGTTAGGGTTTAGGGCTAGGTCAAGGCTATGGCTAGGGTTTAGGGCTTAGGTTTAGGTCAAGGCTAGGGTTAGGGTTTCCGGTTTAGGTTTAGGTCATGGCTAGGGTTAGGGTTTCTGATTTAGGTTTAGGTCTTGGCTAGGGTTAGGGTTTCCGGTTTACCGAACCTTTGGTTCTCTATTGGATGTCCAACTGTGGGATATTTCCGTGTGTTACATGAAGTATTTCTGTCTCTCTAGACGGTCAAAATTGGGGTATCTACAATTGTCCCTCATCGGACGGAGTCTTTGTGCGAAGCATGAAAGACTTCGACCGATGATAAGGAAAGAGACCCCTATTTTGGCCGGCCCGACCTTCAAGGAGTTGTGCCAATACGAGCAGTACTACTCGGGGAGTTGATTTAGACCGTCAGAGGCTAGGTCTTGACTTAGAATTTTTATCCGAGAGGATGATCCAGGTGGAAGGCGGGGAAAAGTAAATGGGGAGTGATCCAACCCGCGGTCGGGGTTTTTAGCTATCGTGCACGGAGCAGCCCAGCGTCAGTTTCCTTGTGCCTACCGTTCCCGTGCTTGGGAAAACTCAGCAAGGAGGGGATATCACCGACAGAAAGCAAGTAAAAGTCGAGTTTGGGTGAGTTGGATCATCCGAAGGATAAGAACTCTGGAAAAGAACCAGAACTGGAGAAATTGGATTTTGAACGGTACTGAAAGTGTGGCAAAACTTCGAGCAGGTCATGTTTGGTCCAGTAATGCCTGGAAATAAGCCAATACATGGCTGTTTGGTATGGAGAACTTTGGAATTTAGGGCTGAGAAGAGTTTGGAAAGGGGTTTTGAAGCAAAACAAAGAAACTGGGAGGGGCGGCTAGTTGTAACTAGCCGCCTGAGAGGGGGCGGCTACTCGCAGGTAGCCGCCCCATGACTGGGTCCCTTATAACCGAAAAGACCCTCTCTCTCTCTATCCATACGTTTTAAAACGGTTCCTCTTCCCTCCTTTCTTCTTCTTCTTCGTTCCAAACTGGAAAAACTTGCCTTGAATCCTTTGTTTTCGTCCTTTCATCATCCCTTTCTTCTTAATTTTGAAGCCCTAGGTTTTTCTTTAGGTCTTTCTTTGTGCGAAATCGGAGGAGATGACGAAGGAGAAGAAGACAACTTTGATGATGAAGCGCCTCAGGTCTTCCCGAGAGCAGAGAGGGGCTATCTCGGGGTCCAGTTCATCGGGGAGTGATCGGGTGGAGGAGGAGGTCGTGAGGGAGGTCGTGGGTGCGGCGGAGGTGCCGTCGGTGGATACCGGTGCGGCTAGGGGCACGGGTATGTCTTCGGGGGCTGTCCCGGAGGTTGGGGGTGCTATGATAGGTTATACATGCAAGAGGAGGTGTGGGGATCGACCTGCAGTGGTCGAGGAGGTGGTTTCGGGGGTCAGGGGATTGGTTGGGGGTGCAACGGAGGGAGGGGCCGAGGCCGAGGGGATGAGTGGGAGTGAGAGGGCGTCGTTGGACGCCATTATTGGGATGTTAGATAGGGAGGCCATGGAGGCCAGGGCAGCAGAGGAGGAGAGAAGAGCTATGGGTGTTTTTGAGGGCTTAGCCTCTGGTGCGGCGGGCACGGAGGAGGTAGGAGGAGCTGATGTTGGGGAGGAGGCCGGGGAGGCCGGGGAGGCCGAGGGTGTGGACATGGGGGCCGCGGAGGCCGGCGTTGGCGCTGAGGCCGAGGCTGAGGAGGCCGTGTTTGAGGAGGACGAGGAGGGGGATGACGATGGGATGGACGATCCTGACGAGGCCGAGGTGGACGCTCCTGGGTCCACGCGGGCCATGGTATGTTCCCAACCTTTGTCTTTCCCTTTTATTTATATGTGTATGTCTTTCGTGGTATAAATAGGTGATAGTGTGTGATATGTGTGTCTAATATGCATGAGTAGGTAGTAGTGAGTGATATGTGTGTCTAAGATGCATGCTTGTATGTATAGTTTGATCACGGTGGGATATTGTAAGCATGCGAACGGGTTCGTGTTGAAAAAAAAGAAAAAAAGGAAGGGGACAATTTTTTATATGTACATCCATGCTTGTTGTATGCATATAAAAGAAAGAGGAGTGATACGGCTAGCATGCTTGCATTTGATACTTTTCTACCTGTATGTGACTTCGTATGTGTTTGATTGTGGTAGAGTATGGGGGGGTGTACGCATGCATTTCACGGGTCCCAGTTTTATATTGCTTAGATGTGTTTAGGGAAGGTATAAGCATGATAAGCTGTGATGTAAGAAAGCCTGTGAGTGGTGACCACGGTGGGATATGTTGATGTTTGTCTAGTATGCGTGATCATATGAGGAGTGTAGCTTCTTACTTTCATGCTTTTGTTTCTATATTTAGCATATGGAAGTGTCATTTTGCTAAGCATGGTTTAACATGATTTCGTAAACTTGGACTCTTACCTTTCAATCGCTTTTAAACTAACCCGTGTTCCCTTCGTTCGTTTTGTAGAGACCGAACCGTATTCGGGCCTTATGGCACGGGACGAAGAGATGGTACGACGCCTTGGGGCAGGGGGAGAGGAGTTTGGTGGATGGAGCGGGCTTCCGTTCCTTCTTCCTGATCGAGCCATTCCACGTCCACCGTCCATATGTGGAGGCCTTGGCGGAGAGGTGGGATCCGGAGAGTTGCACGTTCATTCTCCCTACCGGTGCTGTCATGCCGACGCTTGAGGACGTTCATCGGATCACCGGCCTTCCGGTCTCGGGGGAGGCAGTGATTGCGGCCACTCTTGCGGACTACAGGGGGCTTTTCCGAGAGTTGATCGGGGAATGGGAGTTCGTGGAGCGGGAGCGGACGCTGAACCGGATCCCTTTGGGGCGGCTTTCGGGGCAGTACGGCCTCGGTTCCTTTACCGAGCGCCAGAAGGGCGAAGCTGCAGCTAGCTTTGAGAGGAGGCGGGCGATGATTGAGGCGAGAGAGGCGGCCGCGTGTCCACAGAGGGCACGGAGGGAGTTGAGAGCGTTCTTCCTCTACTTCTTCGGCCGGGTCCTCTTTTCGACGGCCTCTGATAAGGTTTCCTCGCATTCTCTCTTGCTGATGAGGGACCTGGAGGGTATGGGGCGCTACGCTTGGGGAGCGGCGATGCATGCCCATCTTTTTGCGGAGCTCTCGAAGAAAGTCAAGAGGGCCGGGGGAAAGAACCTTGGCGGCTTTGCGCCATTTCTTCAGGTACGTGTAAGTGAGCGGTAAATGTCTCTTCTTTGGCTTAGCTCTCTTTGATCGTGACGATTCCTCTCTTGTTTTGCTAGATCTTTGGGTATGAGCATTTCTCCATTGATCGCCCGACTTTGGCTCCGTTCGATCGTGCCCTCCCTTGGGCCATGAGATGGGAACCCCGGGGATCTTCCCGCTTGCATCGCCTCGCTCAGTTCCGGGAGGCCTTCCGTGTCTTGACGGAGGAAGAGGTATAAATTTTCCTTCGAGGTTTGTTTTGGCTTGGATTCGGTTTTCGTTTGACTAAGCGCTCTTCCTAACTTTTGATGCTTTATAGATGACGTGGAGGCCCTATACGGAGGAGGAGGTCCCAGAGGAGTTGTCACGGAATATCTGGCTGATCTATTTTAATGAGGTCGTGTTTCATGCGATCAGCCGGGTCGTCCGCCAGCTTGGGTACCACCAGTGGGTGCCTGATCCTCTGCCGAAGCGCCCTCGATCCCGGTGGCTGGGATTCCTCGGGACACGAACCTCCCGAGGAACTACGCGACGTACGTGGCGGGATGGATGGGCCGAGGTGCTTTGGTGGAGCGTCGTCCCGAGGTGGCTAGCAGTGAGGAGTATATGGTTTGGTATCGCCAGGAATATGCCAGTATCCTTGGGACTATGGAGGAGGAGGTCCCGGATGCCTATGTAAGTCTTATCCCCCTTCTTTTCTTTTCTTTTCTTTTCTTCTCCTTGGGTATATTCTGACCGATGTTGCTTTTGTAGGATGAGCTGAATGAGATGGAGAAGAGGCTCAAGACCGCCAATGAGCACCTCCAAGCGCGGGCCAGGCAGATAGAGGCCTTGCGGGTACAGAGGGGACGCTTGCAGGACCAGGTCCGGATCCTTGAGGCTCAGGTGGATGCTCTGTCGAGAGCGAGGGCCGACGGCGCTTCTTCTTCCTCCGCCCCTCCTCCTTCCACGGTGTCCGAGCGAGAGCTCGAACTGACGAGGGAGTTGGATGTGGCCCGGAGCGAGTTGATGGCCACAAGGATGGAGTTGGGCCAGGCGAGGGGCAGGGCTTCCCGGGCTGAGGAGGAGGCGGACCGGCTGAGGTCCATGATAGCCTCGAGGGAGGAGGGGTTCATTACCCTAGGCCGTGAGAGGGACTCCCTCCAGATGAGGGTGTCGGAGTTGGAGGCTTCGGCGGGTGTTCCCGGAGGTTTGATGGGAGACTTAGTCCGTTCTCTGCAGGCGGCCGGGGATAGGGACCGAGAGGCGCTCAGGGCGTCGGAGGCGAGGGCGCGGGAGTTGGAGGAGAGGTTGAGGGCCGCCGAGGATCGGGCCAGAGGGACGGAGAGTCGCCTCCGACAGAGATTGGAGAGGAGAGATAGAGATATGCAGCAGGTCCGTCTCTGGGAGGCTACTATGAGGGGGAAATTGGTTGGAGGGGTCTCCATGACCGAGGCGGACCTCGATCTTCTTCCACTTGAGCCTGACCATTCTCTCTCGGCTTCCTTGGCTACTGGGGCCACCTTCAGCCGTGCCTCTCGTCCTTCGGTGTCTCGGAGTCGTGGGATATACGCGAGGGCCGCGTCTTCGGTTCGAGAGACTCCTGCCGCTCCCGATGCTCCAGAGGTTCAGTCTTCTCCTTATCCGCCGCTCCCTTCTCAGCCAAGTCAGGACGTTCCTCCTACTCAGCCTCCAGCGGATGACGATACGCCAAGGTATAGCTTCTTTGTGTCTTGGTTTTAATAGAAGAATAGTACATATGCGATGAATTCATGCTTTTCTTCTTTTGTTTTTGGTTTTAGGTGATATTTCGGTGAAGTACAGCTCAAGACTTCGGAGTTTGGAGCTCTTGGTGGACCTATCTCTTTCTTACTTTTTTGCATTTTAGGTGTTTTTAGAAGACAATTTACGTTTATGGTCATGGTGGGATAATTTAATTTCTTGTTTGTATGCATGGTTTGGTATAGTTTAGCATGGATGTTTAATGTTTTTTAGAAAGCCTTCCTAATCTATAGGGATGTGTATGTGTGTGGATGAATGAACTTGGTGTTTATAGGTTTTGATTTATGGATGGATGTAGAATTCTAATATATAATCATTATAGCATGGTATCGATACAGGTCTTGTGTATGAATATGTGTCTAAAATGTGTGTATGCATGTTTGGGAAAGGAATGTTTTGACAGGTATTCAAAGGAGTTGAAGAGTTGATTGAGACTGGGACTGACAGGGCAGATGGGGTAGCAGGTGAGGGGCGGCTAGTTGCGTTTAGCCGCCCAGTGAGGGGCGGCTACTTGCATTTAGCCGCCCCTTGCCTGGGTTTTTACCTGGACAAGAGGGCAGGGGGCAGGGGCGGCTAGTATAAATTAGCCGTCTCCAGGGGGGCGGCTAGTCGGGTTTAGCCGCCCCCTGCCTGGGACAATTTCCTGGTTTTGCTTCTTGTCTGCTGCTGCTGAAAGTCCTCCTGAGTGCTTTATCCTTTGAGACCTATAAAAACATTCTTTCCATGGACCAAGTGTTAAATCCGTCCAGATTGCGCCCCTGCATTGACTTTCGAGCCCTTCTTGCTTGAATCGTCAAGGGCTACAATCCATCTTAAGGCGGAATGGAAATATAAATGCGAGAAAGTAAAGTGTGGGAGACCAGGCTTTAGTGCGCAAGGAAGGGATTCCAAGTGCGTGAGTGAAGAAGAACTTATGTGTAGGAGGTGGGGACAATTTCTTCTCACGCATGTGCGGAAGGGCATGAGGTGAGTGGGGACAATTCTCATATGAGTGGGGACAATTTTAAATTTGTGGGGACAATTCTCATATGAGTGGGGACAATTCTAATATTCGGGGGGGGGGGGGTTAACTTTAATATTTCAAGAAAATCGGATGCCAAGGTGTTTTGGAAAAGGAAAATGCAAGCTTATGCGTAAGTATAAGTGGCATAAGGGGGCATTTTAGTTCTTCAATGACTTTTTTAGGTGAGAGGGCAATGTTCTTGATTTTCATAAGTAAAAGACACCATCAAGTCCCCGTGGAGGAGCCCTTGTGGTCACTCATGTCCAAACCAGGATTGTATTTGAGGGTATAAGCCTTAGGCGTCGATTTTCCTAGGTTCATGGTTTTCAAATGCTTAATCGTATTATTCTAAACATGCTGAAAAATCCATGAATGTACCAAGAGTCAAGTCAAATAAGCTTCCTTTGGATAGGCAAGTTTCTAAGTGAACTCATGTGAGTGTGTGTGTAGGTGTAAACCTGGACGTGATCTACCCTTGGTCAAAATTTCGCTTTTCCCGGTGGGCATAGCTCAATTTTGAACCCCCATTGCAAAAAAAATAAAAGGGGAGAGGGTGAATGGTAAGAGTAATATCTTCCTTTCGGGCAATATTTTAGATATGTCCCAGTCTAGCACATGTCTTACTTCCTAGGTCCCTCTGGCTTTCTTCTTTTTACCACTTCTTTATTTTTGGGTGGAAAGTACAGTCCGTTGTTTGGATCTGTACTGGTATAGCCGTTGTTTAGCGTATACCGTGCGTAAAGGCGTGAAAGCCTGCTAAATAGAGAGTTTAACCCATTCACTTGGGTGTTTGGCCTATCCTTGCCTGATTTTCTCTTTTTTGCTTTTTTTTTTTTTTTGATTTGAGGGGGGGGCTCTTCTGTTTTTCACCCCGATTCTTTTCATGCTTCCCCTCTAGAATTGTTTATATAGTGCCAGAGCCAGTTTTTGGGACATATGCTAGGTCCGGGTAACTCCTCATTTTGACCTAGGGTTAATACGAGCGGGGCGGAAATAAGGGATATTTTGCTTTGGGGAGTTTTTAAATTGTCCCAGTCCACGGGGTAGGCAATTTTTCTTCTATCAGGCAAATCTAGTCCAGTTATACGTGTGTGAAGGGAATGACATGATTTGGCGGAAACGTGTTCAAATAGATACGAGTTTATCTTTGAGAGTCTTACAATTCTATCATCAAGTACTAAACGCTGGAAATCGCAGGAAGGAAGAATAATAGTTCTTAAGTATTGAAAGCTTTTCATGCATGGAATTTCTTCAGATAAAGTGCATTCCACGAACCTGGAACCTCGACTCCTTCGGCATCTACCAGGCGGTAGGCATTCCCGGAATAGGCATGGGTGATCACATAGGGTCCCTCCCATGTGGGTTGCAGCTTTCCTCTCGGGTGGGGCAGTCTTGATGGCATGATTTGCTTAAGTACTAATTCCCCGATTTCGAATTTTCTTTTTATCACCTTCTTTTCAAATGCCCTTGCCACCCTTCTTTGGTAGGCCTGGGCATGGTCTGCCGCTCTTAATCTCTTCTCGTCCAGTAGTTCGAGGCGTAGTAGGAGTGCCTCCCTCTTTTCCTCAATTTGGAGATCTTCTTCTAGTACTATTCTCAAGGATGGGACGAGGATTTCGTAAGGTACCACTGCTTCGGTCCCAAATGTGAGTGAATAGGGGGTTTGACCAGTGGGCGTCCTAATGGAGGTTCGGTATGCCCAGAGGGCGTCTACCAGTTTATCAGGCCAATCGGTAGCCTTGTGGGTTTCTACTGTTTTCTTTATGATTTTGAGCAAGGTTTTGTTGGTGGCCTCTGCTTGTCCGTTTCCCTGTGGGTAGTATGGCGTGGAATGATGAAGTTCTATATGATGTTTATTGCATAGGTCTTGGAATTCTTGGGAGATGAACTGGGGGCCATTGTCAGTTATAATCACTTTGGGGGTGCCGAACCGTGCCAGGATGTGAGTGCGGACAAAACGAGATAGGGTAGAGCTTTTAATTACTACATAGGACTCGGCCTCAGCCCATTTGGTAAAATATTCTGTGGCGGTGAGGATGAAGGCTTTTTGGGTGGTGTTTTCTATAGTGTCCCGGAATGGTCCTATTACGTCTAATGCCCACATGGAGAAGGGCCATGGTGAAGTCATGGGATGTAAAGAAGATGCTGGTGCGTGTATTTTGTTGGCATGGGTTTGACATTGGATACAACGCTTAACGTATTTGTTACAGTCCCCTTCGAGCGTGGGCCAATAGTAGCCCATTCTTAGTACCTTCTTTGCTAGCATCTGGGCGTTGACGTGCCCTCCGCATACTCCGGAGTGAGCTTCTTCTACAATGGTGTATGCTTCTTCGTCGTCCAGGCATCTGAGTAGTTCTCCGTTGAAAGATGCTCGGAAGAGTATACCCCCTCGGAGGCAGTACTTGACTGCTATCCTTTTAACTATTTTCTGGTCGTCGTTGGTAGCATAGCTTGGGAATGAAGCGTCTCTAAGGTAGTTTTTAATATCAAAGTACCATGGGTTTCCGTCGTCTATATTTCCTAGTTCAAGAGTTAGGATTTCCGCGGTACTAGCATTTTTGTTGGCCTGGTTCGTTTTTAGGAGACTTTGAGTTTTAGGGTCACCGAGTTCGGTGGCAGGTGTTTCCAGTCTCTGGATAGTGACTGTTTCAGATGTCCTAGATAAGGGGAAGGCGAGCGATGAGGCTAGGGAGGCTAGAGAATCTGCAAGAATATTGCCAGTCCGGGGTGTGAAAATGTGAGTAACCTCACGGAATTGTTTTAACAGGACTATGGCTAGTTCTCTGTATGGCTTCAGCTTTGGGTCTCTAGTCTGATATTTTTTAAGAGTTTGGCGGATCACTAAGAGGGAGTCTCCAATGATGTCTAAATTTTTAGCTCCTAAGGCTAGGGCTGCCTTCAAACCTGCTATCAGGGCCTCGTATTCAGCAATATTGTTGGTGGCTCTGAACGTAAGCTGAAACGCTTGTGGGATAATGACGCCTTCGGGAGAGATTAGTGCTATCCCTATTCCCTTTCCCTTTTGGTTGACCTCCGTCGAAGTATAGCGTCCATGTCTCTCTATTTTTCTCTTCAATAAGCGCAAATATTTCTTCGTCCGGGAAGTCAGTTTTTACCGGTTCGTAATCGGGGAGGGGTAGTTGAGCGAGGTGATCAGCGATGGCTTGTCCTTTGACGGATTTTTGAGTGGCGTACGTGACGTCAAACTCGTTTAACTGTACTTGCCATCGGGCTAAGCGTCCCGTCAATATGGCTTTCTCGAATAAGAACCTTACTGGGTCTATTTTGGCAAAGTATTTGACTTTGTGGGCGAGAAAGTAATGTCGTAATTTTTGGGAAGCCCATACTAATGCTAGACAAGTTTTTTCTGTAGGAGGGTAGGCTTTTTCGTATTCAATCAGGGTTTTACTCAAGTAGTAAATGGCCTTTTCCTTTCTTCCCATGTCGTCGTGTTGTGCAAGTACCGCACCAATGGCTTCTTTAGTTGCAGCTATATAGAGGAGTAGGGGGCGCCCGGGTACCGGGGCCGAAAGAACTGGGGGTTTAAGAAGGTACTCTTTTAAATTATCAAAGGCCTTTTGGCATTCACTATCCCAATTAAACCGGACTCCCCCTTTTAGTAGTTTGTAAAAGGGGCGACATCGTTCAGCATGTTGAGAAATAAATCTCCTAATAAACTGCAACCTTCCTATAAGCCCTCTTAGTTCTTTTAGGTTCTTGGGTGGGGGCATTTGGGCGATGGCTTTTGCCTTGGTCGGGTCTATTTCTATCCCCCGTTTACTTACCATGAATCCCAAAAGTTTTCCCGAGGAGACACCGAAACGACATTTCTTTGGGTTCATTTTAAGTGAATATTCCCTGCATCTCTGCAGTACTTGCCTAAGTATTTCTGCGTGTCCTATTCGAGTTCTAGATTTAACCAAGATGTCATCCACATATACTTCTACTAGCTTGTGCATCATATCATGGAATATTGAGGTCATTGCCCTTTGATAGGTTGCCCCTGCATTTTTGAGCCCGAAAGGCATCACTATGTAGCAGTAGGTTCCCCAGGGTGTGGTGAAGGAGGTCTTTTCTTGGTCTTTTTCTGCCAGCCGGATCTGGTTGTATCCAGAAAAGCCATCCATGAACGAGAGCATCTCATATCCTGCAGTGTTGTCGACAAGGAGGTCGATGTGTGGGAGTGGGAAGTCATCTTTCGGGCACGCTCGGTTGAGGTCCCTGAAGTCGATGCATATTCGGATCTTTCCATCTTTTTTTGACACTGGAACGATATTTGCTATCCACTTTGGGTATAAGACCACCCGGATAAATTTAGCCTGGTGGAGTTTGTCCACCTCATCCTTGATTTTTAGAGCCACCTCGGGATGGAGGCGCCTCAGCTTTTGTTTGACTGGTTTTGCGTTTGGTTCTAAGATTAACTGATGTTCGACTAACGAGGTATCGAGCCCAGGCATGTCCTTGTAAGACCACGCAAAGACGTCTTTATACTCGTGTAATATTTTAATCAGTCTCTCTCGTTCATCGTGATTTAGTTCTGCGCTAATCGAAATGATTTTGGGGTCAGTCTTTGTCCCTAGGTTTAGCTCCTCTATCTTCTCATCTGCTTCCTCTGTCTTTTCATCGAACCTTTGAAGGCTCTGCTTGAATTCCTTAGACAGGTCTTCTCTTTCTTTATCGTCCTCATCACAGATTTCGAAGACTCCTAGACCGTCATCTGGGTTTTCTATGTTATCTAGGTCTGGTTCTTCTACAACCGCTATTGATTCAAATTTCTCTAAACCTAGTATGGCCCTGCTATATCCTTCCAAGTTGCTAATGATCTGGTCAGGTACTTGGCTCCTAGTGGGTTTTACCGTTTTGGACGAGGTACTAGGGTTGGGGTTTTTGGCTTGACTGGCGAGACGCTGTAGTTCGTTCAGGAGATCAGAGTCGTCACTGAAGGGGTGCCATGCTGGAGTGAAGTCATCTTTGTCGAACAGGGATCCTAGGGTTCTGGTTTCCATTTTTTTTTTTTGAACAGAAAAGACACTTATTATTTACAACCTACTGGATTGGTGGAAGTGTTTCAGCCGACTTTCCTCCAGCAGCTGGCGCTCCTTTGTTGCGATGCTTGAGCACTGCGAGAAAAGGAGGCTGGGTCAGCTGGAGTTTTGTCGTCTGGTGGTGAGTGTGGATTCAGGTTTTATCAGGGAGTGGGAACAGCCATTCTAGGGAGCCAGAGAGATAGTCTAGCTCGCTTTCCCGGGTAGGGTCTAGGGGGCGGGGGCATATGGTTTCTTCGGGGGTTCTATGATTATTTCCCTTACGAAATGTTCGTACAACTTCCAATTATATTTTCCCTCTAATTTAGATTTGTGTTTGGGTGAGCCGATCCCCCTCTTGTCTAGCCATGCTGGGAGGTCGATGGGGTCCAGGATCCCATTTTTGTGTCCCAGAGTTTCCCCAGGAAGGTAACCCATGGTCCCCATTATATGCCAGCCAGGATTTTCAAACCTAGGGTGGCTTGTCTTTGAGGTAACGGGGGGAGTGTTCCGGGGATTTAGCCAATTGGCCGGGAAATCTAAGATGTGGATGGTGGTTTCCATGGGTCTTGAGCTACTGGTTTTTATGGCGGTGGTTTCATTATCGGCGAACCTTGGCTTAGGTTCTCTGATCGCATCCCCTTGTATTTTGATTATCCGACCTCCCAAGGGAAATTTCAAGCACTGGTGCAGGGGAGAGGAGACCCCCTTTATGGACGCTAGCCATTTACGTCCTAGGATCATATTATAATCTGAATCCATTTCTAGGACATAAGCTTTAGTGCTAGTTTCTAGCGGCCCCACTTTTAATCGGAAGTCCTTGAAGCCTAGAACTGGACGAGCCGTTTTGTCATAGGCAAATATACGGGTGTCCGTTTCAAAGAGTGTGGTTATGCGCCCATCAATGTGCTCGAAGGTTTGTAATGACATGAGGTTTACTCCTGCCCCGGTGTCAATTAGAACTTTATCCACCGAGTGTCCTTCGAGGTTGATTGTTATACATAGGGTTGAGGTGTTGACGACTTTATCATGAACTTCTTCCTTAGGTCTAAAGGTGATGACGGGCCCTAGTCCTGCGGTGGCTAGAGCTATTGGTATGCCTAGGGTAGAGATTTGCGGGTCGACTTGGGTTCTTTCTAGGAACGTTCTTAGAGCCTGCTGGTGGTGTTCTGAGGTTTCGATTAGCTCCAAAATGGAAATTTTCACGGGGATTTTTCGGAGTTGGTCTAGGATGTCGATCCTATCCCCGGCGCGGGGCTCCTCAGTTTCGGTTTCAGGCAGGGGGTGTCTATAAGAGGGTACAGTGTTGAAGATTCTGCCTGCTCTAGTAGTATGATGGTTTAGTGCGTCAATGGTGGTTCGGGGGCTTTGTGTTATTGGGCGCAGGCTTCTGTTGATTTGTAAGGGGGATATTGGTTGGTCTTTTTTGGGGGAAAGAGTCTTGTGGGTTTGGGGAGAATAGGGGAGGGGGTTGGTAGGACGGGGGAAGAGGCTGGTAAGATTATGCCACCTGGAATGATTCTGGGTGACTCTTCATGGTCAGCGACTTCTATGGTGTAGACGCTTTCATAGCTCAGGTTTTCTGGTTCTTCCAAGGGAGCCTTCGTAGCTGGCCTTGGGTTTCGGATTGTGGTTTCTACGGGGTTATGGGTTTCTGGGACCTTCTTGACTTCTAGTGATCTCGTAACTGGGTTGTTTTTGAGTCCCCTAATGGTGGCCCAGTCTAAGCGTCTCTCTTCGTCAAGGTTGTAGACAATGTCTCTAAACAAGGAGCATTGCTCGATGGTGTGGCCGTGATGCCGATGATACTGACAAAAACGGGTTGGGTCAGCACCGATAGGCGAAGGTCTAGCCGTGGGTAAGGAAATGCTATTGACCTTTAATAAGGCTCTGAGGATGTTCCCTAGGGTTTCCGGGAGGGGGGAACAGCTATCTCTTCTGTTTGACCATCTTGGGCCGTAGGAGGGGGAAGGTGTAGCCTTATCATGGGGGCCGTACGCGGGTTCTCTAAGGGCTATACCTTGCGTTCTTGGGGGGATAGGATAAGAGGATCTCCTGTTTTGGTCCTGGTTATGGATTGAGGGGGCCTGAATTGGGGAATCATGGGTTGTGAGGTTTTGTCGTATTGGCACGGGGACGGGTACTGATCGAGGGGTAAAATTTTGATTCGCTTGCCGAGGCGGTGCATATCCGGATGAACCGGGCGTGTACTGTCTCGGAGCTGTTCCTCGGTCAGGAACTCGCGCTCCGTTCGGGTAGAGTGCCGATACTTGGCTAATGATCCCCTCTACCGTGGGGGTTTGCGCCTTACGAGGCGGTTGTCCAACCCTATGGCTGATAGGTGGGGACTGGGTTTGGACTACTGGTGCTGCACAACGGGAAATCCTGTTGTGGCGGTCAATCAGAAGTTGATACGTAGTGCAGTCTCCGTACGAAAGGCTCGTACGGAGCTCTGGACTCAGGCTCTGTAACATCATGTCAATTTCTTGACATTCTGTGAGTTGCAGACCGGTTCGGTGGACAAGGGTGCGCCACCGAGACACGTATTGTTCGAATTCCTCCCTAGGCCTCATTCTCTCTACGGTTAAATCTGAAATAGAGGGGGTCCTAATCCTCTGGTAACCGTAGCGGCCCAAGAATTTCTCGCTTACAGCCGAGAAATTCGACAAGTGATCTACAGGGAGGGTGGAGAACCATTGTAGTGCTTCTCCTTCCAATGATTTCTGGAAGAGGAAGAGTAGTAGAGGTTGATTATCTAGAAACGGGCGTGCGTCTAGATAAAAGGCAGTTAAATGAATGTCTGGGTCTCCACGACCGTTGTACCGGCGGAATTTGGGGATTTTGAATCCCTCCGGTAGGTGGACTGACGGGATTTGTCTCAGGTTATGTAGAGACATGTGTTTGGGGGCCGAGGGACCAGTCTCGGAGAGGATTCTCCGGATGGTTTCGTCCAGTGTTTCTCCCCTGGGAGGGCTGCCTAGCGGTCCCGGGTTTGGGGTGGCCTGGTAGGGGCCTGGGGTGGAAACAACTGGGAATTTCAGATTCGCGGGGAAAGGGGGGCGAATGAAAAAATGCTCGGACTGACCGAGCAGCTGGGTGTGGATGGGGCTATGGGAGTGGATTTAGGGGTTTCGACAGGGGTTTCCTGTCTCAAGGTCTTGGCATGACGGTAGTCAGCGAGGTCATGAAACATGTCCTCTACCGTTTGATACCCTAGACTAGCCATCCTTTCCTCTAGATGGGTCAGGAACTGTGTGGCCTGACCCTCTTGGTGATTCCTTTCCTCTAATACCTCCTCTTCTATGTGGGATTCCATGACGTGGAGTGGGGATGAATGCAGATTGAAAGCAGTAAATAAAGCAGTAAAGGATTGCGTAGCTGTGTGCGACTTACGAAAACAGTAAAGGATTGCGCAGCTGTGTGCGACTTACGAAAGCAGTAAGGGATTGCGCAGCTGTGTGCGGCTTACAAAGCAATAAAGGATGTTATAATGCACAGTAGAAGAGGATTTAATTCAAGGAGTGAGAAACTCTAACCTTCCTAGAGGGTTGATAGCATTTAGTCAAGCTTGTAAAAGGGGGCAGAAGAGGATTACCTTTTGTTGTTTTTCACGAGGGAGGTCCCACCGTGATCGCCAGATTTGTCGGTATGTAAAAACTGGGGGGGTTCTGCGAACTTGGTCCTGGTCCGCCTCGCGACTGATCAGATCACCGCCCGGAGAGTCGTTTCTGAGCCGCCCGACTGCTTCTCAAAAAAGACGGGGTTTTGTTGTGATCGACACCTGCTTTCTCAAAAAGAAGGAAAAGTTGGTGTTGGATTTGATCGCCTTGCGGGGGGAGTTTGTGGGGTCTCCGCTCTGAGACACGGATATACCGTACACAGAGGTGAAAAACAGGTAATCCTATTCTGCTTCCGGGCTTTACTAAAGGAGTCTTGGGACAAAGGAGTGTGGATATAGGGGGCGGCTAGTGGGTTTGAGCCGTCGGGTATGGGGCGGCTACTAGGGTTTAGCCGTCCAGGGCCTGGGTTGGTTTGGGCAGAGCTTTGGTAGGAAATGGGTTTGGTTTTGGGCAGAGGCTAAGCTAGGTTTAGCCCGGGTTTCTGGAGGGTGGGATGAGAGGGTGTTTTTGTGTAGGGAATGGGTGTTTTCTCTCACACAAGAGGCTCTCTCTCTCTCTCTCTAGGGATTTCTAGTGTGGATTTTGTGGTTTGAAGGATGTTGGGATTTTTTGGTGATTGAAGATGAATTGGTGGTGTTGTATTTGGGCTTGGGACCCCTCTATTTATAGTAAAAGAGAGGCAGGGAAATATCCCAGGAGTAGTGGAGTGGGTTGGCTTCGATTAGACCCCTCATTAATTCCCTGGTTCTTATGTCAGAGACCAGGCGAAGGGCGGCTAGTTCCAACTAGCCGCCCAGGATGGGGCGACTACTTCTTGGTAGCCGCCCCCATCATGACCTGCCAAACGTCCCATCTCTGACAAGCGGTGGCTTGGGTCGGTTACTTGGATTGATGAAGCCAAGAGAGGGCGGCTAAAGGTAATGACCCGCCGCAATGATCAGTATTTATTGCAGCTTTATGTCCCATCCAGGGGACTGGTCCAAAGTCGGCCAGGGGGCGGTTAGGGGGGCGGCTAGTGCAAACTAGCCGCCTGGTATGGGGCGGCTAGTTAGATCTAGCCGCCCCTTTCCAGGGACTTGGGGTTCTAGGGTTTTTAGAATTAGGGTTTCCGATTTAGGTTTTAGGTTTAGGTTTAGGTTAGGGTTAGGGTTTAGGGCTAGGTCAAGGCCAGGGTTAGGGTTTAGGGCTTAGGTTTAGGTCAAGGCTAGGGTTAGGGTTTCCGGTTTAGGTTTAGGTCATGGCTAGGGTTAGGGTTTCCGGTTTAGGCTTAGGTCAAGGCTAGGGTTAGGGTTTCTGGTTTACCGAACCTTTGGTTTTCTATTGGATGTCCAATTGTGGGATATTTCCGTGTGTTACTTGAAGTATTTCTATCTCTCTGGACGGTCAAAATTGGGGTATCTACAGAGCCCACTACATTCACACCAACACCCTCACCCTCACTCCGACGGGTGACATAGGATTTTGGGAGGAATATAGATTGTTTCTATGTCCTTGGTCCACCGGTAGCTCGTATCCAGGGAAGCCCATACCTGGTATACTCCCATGATCAGCACATCCTCACACATCGGTAGTACCTACGGATGGTAGCCCTCTGTCAGGCTAGCTGTCTCAACCAGGAAGTCCCTGCACGGATCCAACGAAGGGAGAAAACCAATCTAAACTCGCGAAAATGATCCTCTCGGATCCGTCATCACCGGTTATCAAAACCGATCAGCGTAACGAATTCTCATGAATTCCCTCCAAGGCGCATAACTCAGATGCGGGGAAGACATTTTATTCTAAGTCTCAATGCCATGGTATGACCCTATAAGAGGTCATACAGTTGCCTAAATGCATTAGGCAAGGCTCATGGACAATTAGGCATATACATAATATGCAATCAATATCCAAAGGTGGTTTACTTAACGTGCATACATATAGTCAAACAGGCAAATATACAAATTACAACCTAACATACGTTGGATAACACCAACCTAGAAGGGAAGGGGTAAGCGTGATCCGCGCAACAACAGGTGCATGCCAATAATTTTAAGCAAGCCTGAGTCAAGTAGGAACTACATCTACTTACTCAGCTCGCAAAAAGAGGGAGGGCGAGAGAGAGGGAAAGCCTCATCCTCTCTTGAAGCGGGTCATAGTTTTGCCCCAACTAGATGGGTGCAACAACTATACCATACCCTCGAATACTAAATCAGGAATATTACGCATACCCCCGTTATTAACCCAAGTTTAAACATGCTTTGTAAATAGGGGTACTATTTCAATCAAAAATACCTAAGTCATGCCATATTCTATACAATACATAGGCAAGCATAAGGTAGAATAGGGGTTCTACATAATATACGAGCTATACAACCTAGCATGCATGATATCTAGCATATTTAGGGTGCAAATAAAGCCCCATGGAAGCGCGAAGCACGACTACGTGCCTCGAGCGCTCCCGGAAGGGTTGGAATCAAACCACTCACAGATATCCGAGTCGTCGCACATCCCATCCGACGAGATAAGTAGGTCCACCAATGCCAACAACAAGCAAGGGCATTGGTAAAGGGGCCAACTCATCATGCCATCTCGCATCAACAACTCAGAGCAACTGAATCGGCTTGATGCAAGGCTCCAATAGTGAGTCCCACATTCCTACTTGGTGGTTCTCGTGGAGTTTCCATCTCATCAAAAACTGAGGGATTTCCTGCTGTCACTGGGTCTCAATGAGTAGTAATAATACTAGGGAGTAACCACTTAATCAAATCTATCAAGTTGCAATCTGTTTCATCTTCTTCTACAATAGATGATAAGCTAGTCTTTCCAACCATTTAGGGGAGTAAATGGCACCAACTTACGCCCTCCAAATACCACAGAAAAAAATGTGAACCATCAAATACCTACTTGATAACATAGTCTAATCTTTTATGTAGAGAAACTGGGAGCCACCGAAGCCACCCAAAGATTCCCTCTTGAACTGCCTCTACAGGTTGACTATGTCATCCCCAACACCAAACCAAGACCAAATATGGCTTCGCAGCCACCCAAAGATTCCCTCCTCTTGGTCTAAGGACACCGTAGAGGGAATCGACGGTCGGAGAGTCCCAAAGCGCGGACAAGGCCGACGAACTGGTTCTCGGCGCCGACGAATCCGTTGCCGCTGACGAGGTTGTGCCGGACGACGCTGTAGGCACCTCCTCCGAAGACCTCCGACATCCCCACCGAAACGCTCGGTGGCTCCAGGAGCTTGATTGGTTGGGACGACAACAGGTTCCTCCGATCGGCGGTTTGGTTGGACAAGAGAGAGAGCTTGAAAAGGAGAGAGTGAATACAACACACAACATTCTCATCAACCCCACCTTGACTTCCTTCACACCTTCCTTTGCCTTCCCTTCTCCACCACTTCTCCATCTCCTCTGTTTCTCTTCGATGCAGCACCGACAAAAGAAACCAAAATGAGAAACCAGAGCAATTAAGGCTCAAAAGAGTGGTAGGTGGGTTGTGTGAGGGATGGGGTGAGTTTAAGTTACACTCACCACTAATACACAATATCAAAGAAAATGACTTAGTGGCTAAGTCACGTGCACCACAAGATCTCCAGATAGCTTTCACTTAAACGGCCCTAACTTCCACAATACAGCTCCGAATTGCACGATTCTAGTGGCATTGGAAAGCTAAGAAGATTATCTACAGCTTTCATGTTTACACCCAGATCAAATAACCTCTCCAGCTATTCCGAAATCTAGGCTAAACATCTTATAGGGCTGCTGCCTGGATTTTTCAATCTCGGGGTATACATGGAAAAATACCCATAACTTTTGATATACGAATCCAGTTATCTCAAAACTATCTCAAAACTGAACATCTCGTAATAATATCGCATTTTTACCTCTTCATCTTGGATTTTAACATAATCAAATCCGAATGCCAATCCGAAACTGCATAATTCCAAAAACGTTATTGCAATTAAATGAAAATTTTATGGGCAGTACTAAACAGTACCAGGACCCATAATATGCAGTTATATCTTCAATCAGAGACCTCAAACCCCAGAAGGTAGCTAAAAATCAAAATTTTAGCGACTCCGATCGAAATTAGGAATCTAAATGACACAGGCCTAACATTCTCCCCCCCTTAGGAAATTTAGTCCTCGAAATTTAAGGAAACCCAAAGGGAAGACCGAACGTAGAAGTGTTCCCCATAGAGTCCCTTGGCTCCCGAGTGGTCCATGTCACCAAACTGGTATTACCACGCACTTTAACCGAAGGAACGGTCTGGGTACGGAGCCTTTTCTCACATTGGTCCATGGTCTCGATCAATTGCTCCACGAACGACAAATCCAGCTTGAGGGTGAGCGGCTCGAACGAAATGACGTTAGCAGGATCGTGGACATAATGCCTCATCTGAGATATTGGATGACGTCACAGGCACGAGTCAGCCACAGAGGCAAGGCTTCATGACAGCCACCTCCCCTAATCCACTCAAGGACGAAAACCGGTCCGATGGAAGGCCGACTCAACTCACCCCGAACGTCGAAACAGAGGATGCCCTTAAACCGGGACACCTCATGCCATCATGATCGCCGAACCCGAATGTAGGCTCCTAGCGACGATGACCTACGTAGCCCTTCCGACGGTTCTAGGTGGTGCAGAGGCACGCACGAACCATCTCAGCCACCGCAAGGTCAATTAAATAACTTATGGCCCCTCCAACAGGCGCTCTACAACCGTCCCAGCACAGGGGAGGTGTAAAACTACGCCGTAGAGTGCCCCTTTTCCATTTCATCTGGATGCTCTAATGGCAGTCGTCTCACAGGCAGACCCCAACCCAAAGGGTGGTGCCTCATCCAACTGCCCCAAGTCGAGCACGCAGGAAAATAGCATGTCTGCCGGTATCGAAACGCTGTACTTAAAAGGGAGGCTCGCGCGAAAAGCCTGCACAAAGGCTGCGCCAGAACCTCGAAGTAAACCACGCGTCTCAACCCGAAATATCACCGACCGGAGTTCCATGAAGATGAACAATCGCGAAGGCTCAAACCCGCGTCAAAGCATCCATAGACTCAGTCAGTTGGGATAGGGAGGAAAGTGCGGACCTAGTCAGTCGGTCGGTGATCACCGAGACGGCATCGTGACCCGGACGTGATTTTAGAGAGCCCACAACGAAACCCATGATAACTCACTCCCACGTCCACTGAGGAATCTCGATGGACGAACACATTCTAACGCGACGATCCACAACTTCGCCTGAGGGCATTTCGACCAACAACCTCAACGAGGGCTACCTCAGAACAGTCCATGGAGGTCCAATAAAACATTCGAGATCCTTGTAGGCATCTGACGCATTCGTCTACCCCGACGGCAGTACTCAAAATTCATAGTGCCCGAAACAGTCACGAAAGGCTAACTAGGGAATGCCCAACTCCCGGATCTCCAATTAGGGTCCCTGCGCGAAGATCGATCAACAGAAAGACACTGATTCCCAAAGCTAGTCAAAACAGATCATCAATTCGTGGCAAGGGGTACTTGATCTTCAACCCCAATGGGGAGATCAAAATAATTCCTGGGACGATTAAGTCCAAATCCGCTCCTCGAGCAAGGCTGACGCTCATGATGACCCTTACACGCTGGGTAAGCCCTCGACCGCACTTAATCCGCAAGACACGCAATAGGAGGTCGTCGATTCCTGACAATGCCTAAGCGACGCCATCTACCTGATATGGCGGTTGAGTCCCATCACGAACGCTTAACGTCGCGTCTACTCATTTACGACCGATGTGGGGGCAAAACGCGACAATACCGCGAACTGTGATTCACATGCCGCCACCAATAGGCCGCCCAACTATAACCGTTGGAACTCCAGCATCATGCACTCAATGGGCAGATTCATCACGGGGAGTCCAAGCTCTCGACGTCATCCAGTAGCACTCTTCCGGTGTGGCCCCTACCTGGTAGCCTCCCATGTCCACTATCTCTGCTATATGGGCACACCAACAAGCGTCGTGGATAGTCCCAGGGAGCACCTCACAGGACTCTTGCCTCTACCGGGTAGCTACTATGCACGATGATATATCAAAGCGACTCCAGATATAGCTATGGAACCCTAGTCCATAAGCTATCGCCCACTAAGCTGCAACAAGATGCACTCAATCCCGATCGTATGCATCACCACCCGCTATCGCACCTTCCAAGTGAGGAAAAATCAATCATCAAGTTGATGCTTCAAAGGTATTCCTTGACTGGGAAAAGAACCTCGGGAGGGCCTCATGAGGTCCCGATATAGGATATCCCGACAACCAAACAAAGAACACGGAGTACCCTAGCCCGGGTCTCAATGCTGACCCTGCAAGGCCCCTTATCCTGAGTAGGAAGACTGAAAGAAGACATCACCCCTTAATGAGCAATACGCCACATCCTCAACACTTGAAACTGGTGCCGCACGCGAACTCCATGGTTACTAGCAATACCGATGTCCGAGAATGAAGCTCCAAAATCGAGACGCGATCCAAACCCACAATCACAACAATTCCATCAATACGACACAATTGGGCTGGAAACTCATTTCCAAGCCTTAGTCCCACAACAAGCAACCCAACACTGACCCTGATCAGTCGACCCAGTCGACAACTTAAGCGAAGTCCAGGGGTGGCCACGTCCACGTCCACGGATGCGAGGAGGCATGTCAGCAACCTAAGAAAACTTCTAAAACCAGAGTACTCGGATAGCAATCCTACGACTTATCTACACGACTCGACTTAGCCTCTGACAGGACCAGGCTCTGATACCAACTTTTGTCACGACCCCAGGCGCCCCCGAGACGTGGCAAATATATAAGCATCAGCTATCATACAAGAGGTCAACAAATGACTCCAATAAATAATACACAAGACTAATGAAGCAATGATAACTTATAACTCAAATGAAAGGCGGAAGCATCAAATATCAACATGTCTATAAATCAAAACATTATTACAGACTCGAATACACAATCACTGTCCTGTGAGAGCCAAGTCTAGCCAAAAGAAATACAACAAGTGCCACATGCACGGTTTACAAATACACAAGACTCTAGGATTGCTGACAGCCTCGCACTCGCCAATCCACCGGACAAGACGCTCCACGAACGCAAGACCACGCTACAAGGAAGCTCCAGCTCCACGCCCAACAACGCCCCTGTAAAGGAAAACAGTACGCGAGGGGTGAGCTATAAGCTCAGTGAGTGGTGAGAAACCAAACACCAACATAATCTTTTTATACAAAGGCAATCTCCTATCAAGGAAAGCCATGGGTAGAAACCCAACGGTTAACACGGTCACACGGCGGTGCGACCATACCCCGCCCACGCCCTAGCCCCCACAGGGGTGAGTCTAGGGACTTGAAGGACAAAACTTGCTGTTCAACACCGTTCCTCATCCGGTAGCGCTCTCCCTGGCAGCCTCTACCTGGAGCCGGCCACGGTCAGTACACTGTCGAGCGCATCGATGGTACCCACAGGTGGGGGTCCACCCAGGGCGGATCGTACCTAGGAAGCATCCACACGGATCCTGCGAAGGGGAGAACGTATCATGCTCGCAATATCGTCTGGTGGCCCACCTTCGTGTAGCCTCACCTCGTACACTCCCATGATCAATACATCAGCCGAGTGCATCGGGAGTACCTACAAGTGGGAGTCCTCTGTCAGGGCAGCTTCAACGTCGGGGCCCCGGTCACGATGATATTGGGAGGAACCATTACATGTTCACAACGCGAACCCCATGAGAAAACCAACTACACCAGCTGGTGGGTCGAGTATCAACTCGAGCCCACTACATTCACACCAACACCCTCACCCTCACCCCGACGGGTGACATAGGATTTTGGGAGGAATATAGATTGTTTCTATGTCCTTGGTCCATCGGTAGCTCGTATCCAGGGAAGCCCATACATGGTATACTCCCATGATCAGCACATCCTCACAAATCGGCAGTACCTACGGATGGGAGCCCTCTGTCAGGCCGGCTGTCTCAACCGGGAAGTCCCTACGCGGATCCAACGAAGGAAAGAAACCAAACTACACTCACGAAAATGATCCCCCTTATATCAGTCATCATCGGTTATCAGACGCCGATCCACTACACCCTCACCCTCACCCCCTCCTCGGGGTGACATAGGCTCTTGGGAGGAATCTAGATTGCTTCTACACCCTTGGTCCACCAGTAGCCCTTATCCCGGGAAGCCCCTACCTGGTATACTCCCATGATCAGCACATCCTCACACATCGGTAGTACCTACGGATGGGAGCCCTCTGTCAGGCTGGCTGTCTCAACCAGGAAGTCCCTACACGGATCCAACGAAGGGAGAAAACCAATCTAAACTAGCG
Organism: Acorus calamus; assembly: GCA_030737845.1. Classification (NCBI taxonomy): domain Eukaryota; kingdom Viridiplantae; phylum Streptophyta; class Magnoliopsida; order Acorales; family Acoraceae; genus Acorus; species Acorus calamus. The sequence goes on along the minus strand of CM060873.1, from coordinate 13,626,868 downwards.
AAAATGATCTTCTCGGAACCGTCATCACCGGTTATCAAAACCGATCAGCGTAACGAATTCTCATGAATTCCCTCCAGGGCGCATAACTCAGATGCGGGGAAGACATTTTATTCTAAGTCTCAATGCCATGGTATGACCCTATAAGAGGTCATACAGTTGCCTAAATGCATTAGGCAAGGCTCATGGACTATTAGGCATATACATAATATGCAATCAATATCCAAAGGTGGTTTACTTAACATGCATACATATAGTCAAACAGGGAAATATACAAATTACAACCTAACATACGTTGGATAACACCAACCGAGAAGGGAAGGGTTAAGCGCGATCCGCACAACAACAGGTGCATGCCAATAATTCTAAGCAAGCCTGAGTCAAGTAGGAACTACATCTACTTACTCAGCTCGCGAAAAGAGGGAGGGCAAGAGAGAGGGAAAGCCTCATCCTCTCTTGAAGCGGGTCATAGTTTTGCCCCAACTAGATGGGTGCAACAACTATACCATACCCTCGAGTACTAAATCAGGAATATTACGCATACCCCCGTTATTAACCCAAGTTTTAACATGCTTTGTAAATAGGGGTACTATTTCAATCAAAAATACCTAAGTCATGCCATATTCTATACAATACATAGGCAAGTATAAGGTAGAATAGGGATTCTACATAATTTACGAGCTATACAACCTAGCATGCATGATATCTAGCATATTTAGGGTGCAAATAAAGCCCCATGGAAGTGCGAAGCACGACTACGTGCCTCGAGCGCTCCTGGAAGGGTTGGAATCAAACCACTCACAGATATCCGAGTCATCGCGCATCCCATCCGATGAGATAAGTAGGTCCATCAATGCCAACAACAAGCAAGGGCTTTGGTAAAGTGGCCAACTCATCATGCCATCTCACATCAACAACTCAGAGCAACTGAATCGGCTTGATGCAAGGCTCCAATAGTGAGTCCCACATTCCTACTTGGTGGTTCTCATGGAGTTTCCATCTCATCAAAAACTGAGGGATTTCCTGCTGTCACTGGGTCTCAATGAGTAGTAATAATGCTAGGGAGTAACCACTTAATCAAATCTATCAAGTTGCAATCTGTTTGCATCTTCTTCTACAATAGATGATAAGCTAGTCTTTCCAACCATTTAGGGGAGTAAATGGCACCAACTTACGCCCTCCAAATACCACAGAAAAAAATGTGAATCATCAAATACCTACTTGATAACATAGTCTAATCTTTTATGTAGAGAAACTGGGAGCCACCGAAGCCACCCAAAGATTCCCTCTTGAACTGCCTCTACAGGTTGACTATGTCATCCCCAACACCAAACCAAGACCTAATACAACACACACAACATTCTCATCAACACCACCTTGACTTCCTTCACACCTTCCTTTGCCTTCCCTTCTCCACCACTTCTCCATCTCCTCTGTTTCTCTTCGATGCAGCACCGACAAAAGAAACCAAAATGAGAGACCAGAGCAATTAAGGCTCAAAAGAGTGGTAGGTGGGTTGTGTGAGGGATGGGGTGAGTTTAAGTTACACTCACCACTAATACACAATATCAAAGAAAATGACTTAGTGGCTAAGTCACGTGCACCACAAGATCTCCAGACAGCTTTCACTTAAACGGCCCTAACTTCTCCAATACAGCTCCGAATTACACGATTCTAGTGGCATTGGAAAGCTAAGAAGATTATCTACAGTTTTCATGTTTAACCCAGATCAAATAACCTCTCCAGCTATTCCGAAATCTACGCTAAACATCTTACAGGGCTGCTGCCTGGATTTTTTAATCTCGGGGTATACATGGAAAAATACCCATAACTTTTGATATACGAATCCAGTTGATCCAATTCCACTTCTATATGGAAGCTATCTCAAAACTGAACATCTCGCAATAATATCGGATTTTTACCTCTTCATCTTGGATTTTAACAAAATCAAATCCGAATGCCAATCCGAAACTGCATAATTCCAAAAACGTTATCGGAATTAAACGAAAATTTTATGGGCTGTACTAAACAGTACCAGGACCCATAATATGCAGTTATATCTTCAATCAGAGTCCTCAAACCCCAGAAGGTAGCTAAAAATCAAAATTTTAGCGACTCCGATCGAAATTAGGACTCTAAATGACACAGGCCTAACACCTCGGGCTACGATCTCCACGAGCCACCCGAGGTCGTTTCCCCTCAAAGCAATCGCTTTCAACCTCATCATCTTCATCGATTTGAAAAGAAAATGGTGAAGTCAAACCTAGGATTTTGAAATCAAGAGGGAGAGAAAGATCTAGGTCGAAATGGAGGAAGAGAAGGCAAAGAAATCAAGGTTTTTTTTCTGTTTGAAACCGAAGAGGCGGAGAAGAGAGTGAAGAGAAAACTGTTTTTGAAAAGTGGGGAGAGTGAGGGTCTCTTTCGGTTATAAGGGACCCAGTTATGGGGCGGCTACCCACGAGTAGCCGCCCCCTCTCGGGCGGCTCCAAGTTTTTCAAACTTTCACTTAAGACCCCTTTCCAACTTCCTTCTAAGTCCTAAATTCAAGTTTTCTAAAAACAAACAACCATGTATTGGTTTATTTCTAAGTACTACTTGATCAAACACGACTTTCTTGAAGTTTTCCCACACCACCAGTACCGTTCAGTTCTAATTTCTTCAGTTCTGGTTCTTTTTTAAGAGTTTTTATCCTTCGGATGATCCAATCTACCAACTCAAAGTCTTTACTTGCTTTCTGTCGGTGATATCCCCTCCTTGCTGAGTTTTCCCAAGCACGGAAAGGGTAGGCATGATTAAATTGACGTTGGGATGCTCCATGCACAATAGCTAAGAACCCCGACCGCGGGTTGGATCACTCACCATTTACTTTTCACACCTTCCACTTGGATCATCCTTTCGGTTGAAAATTCTAGTCAAGACCTAGCATCTGACAGTCTAAATCAACTCCCTGAATAGTATTGGTCGTGTTCTCTTAACTTCTTGAAGTTTGAACCGGCCAAAATAGGGGTATCTTTCCTTATCATCGATCGAAGTCTTTCCTGCTTCGCACAAAGACTCTGTCCGATAAGGGACAATTGTAGATACCCGAATTTTAACCGCCCAGAAAGATAAAAATACTTCAAGTAACACTTGGAAATAACCCACATTTGGGCATCAAATAAAAAACAAATCTCAGAAAACTGAAAACCCTAAACCCTGGTCCAAACCCTAGAAACCAGAAACCCTGGAAAGGGGCAACTAACCCCATCTTGGCCGACCCCAAACCGCTTCCCTAGATGGGACATAAAGCAGCATTAAATGCTGATAATTGCGGCAGGTTGTGACCTTTAGCCACCCCATCTTGGCCGGTTCAACCCAGCTAACCGACCCGAGCCACCGCTTGTTAGAGATGGGACATTTGACAGGTCATGATGGGGGCAGCTAACCCTAACTAGCCACCCCATCCTGGGTGGCTAGATTCAACTAGCCGCCCCTCACCTGGTCTCTAACAGATGAAGCAGAGAATTAATGAGGGGTCTAACCAAATACAATATTAACCAAGCCATTCTATTAGTCACCGGACACTCCCCTGCCTCTTTTTTACTATAAATAGAGGGGGTCCAAAACATTTCTAACACATCCACACATCTTCAATTTCCAATCAACAATTCACAATCATCCTCCATTCACAAACCCATTCCACCACTTGAAATCCCTAGAGAGAGAGGGAGAGAGAGTACCATCTGTGAGAGAAAAACTCATTCCCTAGACAAAATCACCCTCTCAATCCACCCTCCAAAACCCAGGTTGAACCCAGCTTAACCTCTGCCAAAACCAAATCCATTTCCTACCCAGGTTTTGCCCAGGTTGACCCAGGTCCCGGATGGCTAACCCTAACTAGTCGCCCCTACCCGACGGCTCAAACCCAGTAGGCGTCCCACACCTACACCCCCATTTGTCCCAAGACTCCCCTAGCCAAGCCAAAAGTAGAATAGGATTACCTGTTTTTCACCTCTGTGTACGGTATATCCATGTCCAGAGCGAAGACCCCACAAACTCCCCCACGTAGGTGACCAAATCCAACCCAACTTTTCCTGCTTTTCAAAAAAGCAGGTGGCGATCACACACATTGGAATCCCCTTGAGCCACTGTCGGGCGCCTCAACTAGGAACGAGACCCCACCACCCTTCCGAAAGACAATCCAATCGAGCCTGCCAAGGCGTGCACCGGATCCAAATCCCTGAGGAACTACCACACACGCCCAAAAACGCGGATTCCCTTACACCCAGTGTGAATCCCACGCCGACAGTCCTGTTGCGCGTCTTGCGGATTAAGTGCGGTTGTGTGGCTTATCAGCGTGTCAAGGTCTTCATGAGCACCAGCCATTCTCGAGGAGCAGATGTTGGACTTAATCGTCCAAGGAATTGGTTTGATCTCCCCGTGGAGGTAGAAGATCAAGTTACCCCCCCCCCTTTCCGTGAATGGATGATCTATTTGACTAGCTCTAGGCACGAGTATCTTCTTTTAGATTGATCTTCCCCTAAATTGAGATCTGGGAATCGGGCATTCCATAGATGGCCTTTTGTGACCATTTCGGAGACTACGAGTTTTAAGTACTGCCATCAAGGTTGACGAATGCGCCGGATGCCTTCAAAGATCTCAACAGTTTTATTGGGCCTCCGTGGACTACTTTGAGGTAGTCTTCATTGAAATTGCTAGTGGCAAGAAGTAAAGTTGATATTCGGCAACTTCGTTGCCCTTGTCGGCATGCCCTCAGGCGAAGTTGAGAATCATCATCGCGTTGGAAAGCGTCAATCCATCGAGATTCCTCAGTGGACATGGGAGTTGGATATCTTGGATTTCATTGCGAGCTCGCTGAAGTCACATTCAAGTCGCGACACCGTTTAGGTGATCATTGACCGACTGACTAAGTCCGCACTTTCCTCCCTATCTGACTGACTAAGTCTTTGGACGCCTAGGCATGGGTTTTTCACCTCTGCGATTGTTCGTCTTCATGGCACTCAGGTCGGCGCTTTTCAGATTGAGAAGTGAGGGTTACTTAAGGGTGCTGGTGTAGCCTTTAGCAGGCTTTGGTGCGAGCCTCCCATTAAGTACAATGTTTCATAACAGACGGACGACCAAACAATGAGGACAATTTAAATCTTGGAGGACATGCTATGTGCCTGCTTGCTCGATTGTGGGACAGTTAGAGAGGCATCACCCATTTGGTGGAATTTGTCTATAATGACTGCCATTCGAGCATCTAGATGGAACTGTGTGAGGCACTCTATGGGCTCAGTTTTAATACATCCCTCGTGTCAGGACGGTTGGAGAGCGCCAGTTGGAGAGGCCAAGAGTTAATTAAATTGACCTTGCGGTGACCAAGACGGTTCGTCTGTGCATCCACACCTCCTAGAATCGTCAAAAGGGCTACCCAGGTCATCGTCGCCAAGAGCTTACCTTCGGGTTAGCGACCATGTATTCATGAAGGTGTCCCAGTTTAGGGGCATCCTATATTTTTGATGTTCAGGGCAAGCTGAGTCAGCCCTTCATTGGAGCATTCTTGTCCTCGAGTGGATTCGGGAGGTGGCTTGTCGTGAAGCCTTGCCCCTGTAGCTGAATCATGCCCATGACGTCTTCCTCGTCTCGTAGCTGAGGCGTTATGTCCACGATCCTACTCAAGTTTTTTTCCGTTCGAGCGGCTCATCCTCAAGTTGGATTTATCGTTCGTGGAGCAGTGAATCGAGATCATGGACCAATGTGAGAAGAGGACACACACCAAGACCGTTCCTTTGGTTAAAGTGCGCTGGTAGCACCAGTCTGGTGCCCGGACCACTCGGGAGTGAAAGGATACTATGTGTGATACTAGCTATGTTCGGTCTTCCCTCTGGATTTCCTTAAATTTTGAGGACTAAATTTCCTAAGGGGGGGAGAATGTTAGGCTTGTCTCATTTGGAGCCCTATTTTTCTTTGATCAGTCACTAAAATTTTAGCTTTTAGCTACCTACGGAAGTTGGAGTGCTCTGATTGGAAATCTGACTGTATAATTGTTCTCCTGGTATTGGCATTGGCCTACCTGTAAATTCACGTCGCATTCAAACGTCTTAGTAGAAGTTATGCATTCCGATTAGTATTTGGATTTAATTTTGTTAATATCCAAGATGAAGTGGTTTAAATATGATTTTATCATGAGATGTTCAATTTTGAGTTAACTTTCATACAAAAGTGGAATTAGATCAACTGTATTCATGTAGTAAAAGTTATGGGTATTTTTCCAAGTATACCCCGGGGATGAGAAAATCCTGACAGCAGCCTTGCTCGATGTTTAGCTCACATTTTAGAATACCCAAAGGGGTTATTTGATATGAATATAAACATGAAAGTTGTAGATAATCTTCTTGGCATTCCAATGGATTTTGAATTGTACAATTCAAAGCTATATTGTATAAGTTATGGCTGTTCTAGTAAAGCTTATCTAGAATTTCTGTTCGGGGATGATTTGGTCCTCCACTTTTGGCTATTTAATGCCCCTATGTCTCTCCTCTCTCTCACTCTCGGCTCTCTTTTGTTCCAGCCCTTTTGAGGGTGTTTGGAGGAGTTTTAGAAGGAGAAGGAGATGTAGCTAGGAGAGGAAGGGTTAGAAGAGAATGATCTAGTTGAGTTGTGTGTGTTGTGTTGATGTTTCTCTTCCTTCTCCTCCTCCCCTAGCTAATCCCCTGTTTTCCACATCCCCCTGGTCAACCAAGAAGAAGAGAAGCAAAGGAGAGGTGGTGGTAGTGGTCGAGGTGGTCATGGGCATGCTTGCAAGCCCCACATCTCCCCCTTCCCTTCCCCTCTCATGGTAAGCTTTATCCTCTTCTTTTTATAGTTCTTTTTAGCACATTTGGTGTGTTGGGTGGTGGTGCATGCCATATGTTTGTGTATATATTTGAATGGTGTGTGTGCTTGGTTGCTTGGTTGAAGGGGTATCGGCGTGGCCGCGTGCATGCTGCCCTGAGCCCAGCATGCCCTACCTACTGCCGTACCAGCACCAGCACCTGTGTCAGCATGCCCTGCCTGTTGCCCTGCCAGCACCAGCACCTGTGCTCAGCATGCCTTGCCTGCTGCCCTGCCAGCACTAGCACCTGCATCCGTGCCCAGCATGCCTTGCCCGCTGCCCTGCCAGCACCAACCTGTGCCAGCATGCCCTGCCAGCACTAGCGCCTGTCCCCTGTCAGTGCCAGCGCCTATGCCCACCGTGCCCAGCGCCTGTTCCTCGCAAGCCCAGTGCCTGTGTCAAGCGTGTCCAGCGGCATGCCTAGCAAGCCCTGCCCTGCTTGCACATCCCAGGTGCTGCCTACCCTATATGCGCGCCGTCTTGCTTGCCCCGTATGCGTGTCGTCCCACGTACATGCTATCTCGAGTGTGTGCTGCCCCACTTGCCGTACACCCATGCAGCCTCGCGCATCCTGTTGCCCTTCTTGTTAACTCGATGCGCAACAACCCAAGTATCGGTGAGTGGTTCGATCCAACCCTTCAGGATGCGCTCGATGCATGTAATCGTCTATCGCGCATCCATGGGGCTTCTTTGCACCCCTATTATGTTAGATATTGCATGCTAGGAATGTGTGGCTCGTATATTGTGCAGAACCCCCTATTCTACCTTGTACTTGCCTATGTATCGTATTCATCTTTGACTGATCATGTTTGCATGTATCTTGTGTGTCAATATGAATGTATAGAATATGCATACCTTAGGTAGTATTGTAATACTACCCCCACTATTAATAATATCTAGCATGATTAATGATGAGTTAATAATAGAGTACATATTAATATTTCCTTGTCATAAGACTTGACGGCGTGGTATAGTTGTTGCACCCATATTGTTGGGGCAAGGCTATGACCAGCTTGTAGAGATGATGTGCTCTCTTTCACCCTCTCTCTTTGCGTGTATTGAGTAAGTAGAGTGGTTCCTACTTGACTCAGGTTCACTTGGGAATATTGGCGTGCACATGTTAGTGCGCGAGATCGCGCTTGACCCTTCCATTTTAAGTTGGTGATATCCAACGCATGTTAGGGTACACTTGTATGCATGTATAATTAATGGCTTTGTATGCATATTATTTAGGCCATACGTGATATATATGTTATATATTCACTGTTTATACTTTATCCATGTTATGGAGTATCCCTATAAATGATTATTATATTATACTCAAGGTATGCAGCTCCTAACGCTAGAGGTATCGAAGTATATCTCTACCTCATAGCGGATGGACTTGTCGTGTCTTGTTATCCAATAACACTATGTGTTATGGCTAACAGTTGTTCATCCATGAGTGTCCCAAGTGCCTCCCTCTAGGAGTGAGGGCATGGGCTAGGTATGGTCGCGCCATCACGTGACCTTGTTTTCCATTGGGTTTCTACCCATGTTTTTTCTTGAAGGGAAATTGCCTTAGTATCAAATTACTGTGTTGGTGCTTGGCTTCTGGCCACTCGTTGAGCTTGTAGCTCACCCCTCGCGTATTATTTATTTCTCAGGGGCGGTGTTGGGCATGGAGCTAGAGCTTCTCTGTGGCGTGGTCTTGCATGCGTGGAGCTTTCCGTCAGGTGGTTGGCGAGTGCGACGCTGTCAAGAGTCCTAAAGTCATGTATTTGTAAATCATGTATATTGCACATGATTTTATTTTATTTGAACTAGACTTGGCTCTCACAGGACAGTGATTGTGTATTCAAGTCTGTAATAATATTTTTGGTTTACAGACTTATTGATATTTTTATGCTTTCGCATTTCAGTTGAGTTATCAGTTCTCATTGCCTTGACACCTTGTATGTTGTTGTTGGAGTCTTTGTTGACCTCAGGTATTGATAGTTTATATTATATATTGTCACGTCTTAGGGACGGCCACCCTGGGGCGTGACAGCCGCAGATCTACAACATACGAAGGACATACGATAGAAGATCTGAAGGTTTCGATCGAACAATCCATCATTGTCTATCACATCCGGTCTTCTTCTTCGATAGAACTCTGATATGAGTTCTGAAGGTAAACCCTAATTCCACCTTATAGAGTTTGCATGAGAAAGATTTAATAAAAAAATTTTATTATCTGATCTATACTTTGATCGATGGATCTTGACAATCGGGATTCATTTATCCTAAAATTAACTTCCTTTTCACCATGACAAGCTTGAGAATAAGCTTCTCGATCAGAGAATAGCGGCTTTCCACGTCCGTCACGGATTTGCTGATGTTGAACATGGGGCATTGCTAGCCATGATCTTCACGGAAGAGTGCCACACTCATGGCAACATTGGATACCAAGAGGTATAGATAGAGATCCTCACCTTCAACAAGGACCAATAGGATCGGTAGCAGGGTGAGGTGCTCCCTTATTTTCTGGAACGCGACCTGCTGCGCTTCTCCCTAAGTCATCCCCTTCTCCATCTTGATCGCCTGTCAGAAAGGACGACAACGGTCTAAGAGGCGAGAGATAAACCAAGGAAGCACCGTGACACACCCTGTGATCACCTGGAAGAAAGGACTGATCTCAGTGAGGCAGAGTCACTGAGCCCTTGCACTTTGTGTTATATATTTGTCACTTTTTAGCTTATTGGTCACATTTGGGTCATTACTGGCTATTTTTCAATTTTTCATTTTTCGATCGGAGCTGCTAAAATTTTGGTTTTAGCCATCTGCGTGAGCTAGAGTACGCCGATTGAAAATTTAACTGCATATTATAGTTTCTGGTACCATTTAGTACTACACATAAAAATTTCATCGAATTTCGGTAACGTTTTAAAAATTATGCAGCTCCAAACCGTATCAGGATTTTGGTCGTTACTGGTTTGTTTGGTGGAATAGTAAATAGATATTTGGTGGTTATGGTCATCTAAGGTAACCTCACCACCCTTTGCTTAATGGTTAAGCAAAGCTTTGGTTATTTTCCTTCTGAGAAGGTGAATTTAAGCTTAGGTTTACCTCTCCCTTTTTCTCTTTTCATCACCCTCCCAAAGTGAATTTTGCATCCCACTTTCTCTTCTCTCTCACTCTTGTCTCTCCCTCTCTGTTGTGTGGTTGTTTGTGTGTTGTTGAAAAGAAGGTGGAAAAGGAAGTGAAGGAGAAGAAGCACAAGAAGGTTTGTGTGAGTGTTGTTGTTGTTGTTGATTCTTTATCTCTTTCTCTTCTCTCTAGCTCCCCCCTCATGCCTTGGGCTTTTGCCCCTGTTTTTCCAGCCAAGAGGAAGAGGAGGTGGTGGAGGGTCTGTGGTGGTGGTGATTGTTGTAACCGTGGGTGCACACAAGGGGACCCGAACCTCCCCTTTCCTTTCCCCCTCAATTGGTAAGCTCTCCCCCCATTTCTTGCTTGATTTTTTGGTAGTAGGGGATGTTAGGGAGGTCATGCATGCTAGATATTTGGTTTAGGATGTGTGAGGGGTTGGAAGAGGCCTGTGGGTGCGCGCGGGCGAGTGAGCGAGCGGGCGTACGGGGGGTCAGTAGGCGTGCGCGGTGCGGGCGGGTCGTGTGCATGACGGCGAGTGGGTGTGTGAGCGGGCGCACGTGAGCGTGCACGTGCGCAAGGCAGTGTGTCTGGGCGTGCGACTGGGCACCAGTGGGCACGGGGGCATGTGCGCGCGTGTGTGCACGTGCGTGCGCATGCGGGGCCATGCGTGTGGCTGTCCGAGGGCTCGGGTAGGTGTCGGGGCACTCGGACATGCGTGCGTATGTGCATACTCGCATGCGTGCGAGCTCGTATGTGTGCATGTCTAAGTCTTAGGCATTTCTAGGTAATTTAAGTATTTTTATGTAGTTATACTCACCAATTTGGATGCCCTTGTCTTGCATATCTCGACAAACGGTCACGCAACGACTCGGGTTGAGGTGAGTGGGTCGATCCAACCCAGTTGGGAGGCGTCCGATGCACGTTGACGTGCATTGTCCTCCCCTGGGACACCATAACTGCATACTAATTAGTGTGATTAAATATATATGTTAATACCAATCCGCTATGATGCTCCCATGCCATGTTAGACATTGTATGCTACAGTTATACATCTATGTATCATGTATAGGAGCCCATACATGCCTAGATATCATGTCCCATGTTAGAAAAGCCTTGATCCATGCATGTTCCCAAATAGTTTAATTCAATTAAACCAAAATGAGAATGTTTAAGTATAAGCATGCTTTAGATGATATTATAACTTGTTGTTATATTATTTAAAATACTTCCATGATTAATTCGTTGCTTAATTAATTATATGTTGTATATTACCCTTATACTTATATGAGGTCATGAACCTTGCTTAATGTGATTAAGCAAGGGTATGACCTCTGATGGGGTCATACCATGGCACTGACACTACAAATGATATGATTTTTCTCCGCATCTGAGTTATGCGCCCTTGAGGGAATTCATGAGAATTCGTTACCCCTTTTCGATGTCTAATAATCGATGACAACGGATCCGTGAGGATCATATTCATGAGTGTTGAGTGTTCTCCCCTTCGTCGGTTCTATGTTGAAGCTGCCTGGCTTTTAGCTATCCTGTGGGGTGCTCCCAGACGCTATTCATGACACCCGTTGGTGCGCCCATACGATAGAGGTAGCAGTCATGGAGAGGCTACCAGGTAGAGGCTCCCCGGGAGAGGGCTGCCGGATAACAAATGGTGTAGGAACAGTCGACCTTATCATTAAAGTCCTATGTCGCCCTGTTGGGGTGAGGGTGCGGGTGTGGTGGGCTCGGGTTGATACTTGACCCACCAACGTAAGTAGTCGATTCCATCTGTTGGAATTTAAATTTACTTAGAATGATTAATATGAGTTGTGTTGCATGGATTGTTCCATTCATTGAGCATGTGGCTCACCCCTCGCATATGTTTTCCTCCAGTTATCACTGAGTCGGATCTGAGGGAGGAGCTCCCCTAGGTGCAGTACCAGTAGCAGAGCAATTTTCATATTTTAGGTCTTGCGAGTGAGAGGCCATCCGCATCTTCCTGTCTTTCCTTGTATGTTTCGTTACTCGTGCTTGTGCCCGGTACTTGTATGTTGATGTCTTTTGTTGTATATTGGCTCTCACATGATAGTTGATTATATATTCTAGTCTGTAATATGTCTTTGAATTACATACTTAGTCGTTTAAGCTTCCGCTACATGTATATATATTATGTCAGCTACCTTGTAATTGTTTATTACTTTGGATGTTGTGTTAGAGTCTTCATTGACCTCGTGTATGGATTTGCTGATATTATATATATTTATCACGTCTCGGGGACGGCCGCCTTGGGGTGTGATACTTTGGCCGAGCTTGCTTCGATTCCCCGCCTGTGGACGATGTGTCCAAAGAAGTGTCCGGAGGAGACCCCAAACAAACACTTCGTTGGGTTTGACCGAGCTTGATGCAATGTGCCTAGAAGGCGCTGAAGGCTTCGACCAGATGGAAAGGTGGTCGTCATGAGTGTGGCTCTTCGATTAGTCGGATGAAATACTTTATTGATGAGGCGTTGAAAGGTGGCTCTGACGTTCTTCAACCCGAACGGCATGACCTTATAGAAATAGAGTTCATGTTTGGTCATGAATACCTTTTTCTCTTTGATTGCATGGATGCATAGGTGTCAAGGAAGGAGAGGCGCTTATACCCTGTCATTGCATAGATCAATTGGTCAATTTTTGGGAGTAGATATCCATCCTTCGGGCATGCCTTCTTCAAATTGACAAAGTCGATGCAGATTCACCATTTACTATTCTTCTTTTCTGCAAGAATTACATTGGACTGCGAAGCGATTGGAGTTGACCGGCTCCAAGGAGTCGGCTGATTTCGTCGAAGATGACTTTGTTGCGATCAGGGGCAAAGCGACGATGCTTTTGTTTTACAGGAGTTGAATCAGGGAACAGATTCAGTTTGTCGACAATTTGTTTTCTATTTGATGCCCAAATGTGGGTTATTTCCAGGTGTTACTTGAAGTATTTTCATCTTTTTGGATGGTCAAAATTGGAGTATCTACAATTATCCCTCATCGGACGGAGTCTTTGCGCGAAGTAGGAAAGACTTCGACCGATGTTAAGGAAAGAGATCCCTATTTTGGCCAGCCCGGCCTTCAAGAAGTTAAGACAACACGAACAACACTATTCAGGGAGTTTATTCAGACTATTAGAGGCTTGGTCTTGACTAGAATTTTTAACCGAAAGGATAATCCAAGTGGAAGGTGGGAAAAGTAAATGGTGAGTGATCCAACCCGCAGTCGGGGTTCTTAGCTATCGTGCATGGAGCAGCCCAGCGTCAGTTTCCTCATACCTACCATTCCTGTGCTTGGGAAAACTCACCAAGGAGGGGATATCACCAACAGAAAGCAAGTAAAGAGTTGATTTGGAGAATTGGATCATCCAAAGGATAAAAAAACATTGGAAAAGAACCAGAACTGAAGAAATTCGAACTGAATGGCACTGAAAGTGTGGTGAAACTTCGGAAAATTCATGTTTGATCAAGTAGTGCTTGGAAATAAACTAATACATGGCTGTTTGTTTTTAGAAAACTTGAATTTAGGGGTCTTAAGTGGAAGTTGGAAAACTGGGAGGGGCAGCTAGTTGAAACTAGCCGCCGGAGAGGGGCGGCTACTCGTGGGTAGCCACCCCATAACTGGGTCCTTATAACCGAAAGAGTCCCTCTCTCTCCCCACTTTTCAAAAATGGTTTTCTCTTCCCTCTTTTCTTCTTCTCTTCGTTTTTAAACCAAAAAATTGATTCTTTTACCTTCTCCTCCACCATTTCGACCTAGATCTTTCTTTCTCCCTTGATTTCGAAACTAGGTTTGGGTTCTCCTTTTTCTTTTCAATCCAAGGAAGATGCCAAGGTCGAAGGCGATTGCTTCAAGGAGGAAATGACCACGGGTGGCTCATGGAGAGCGTAGCCCGAGCTCTTCATCATTAGAGAGCTATTGGCCAGAGGTAGAGGCCGTGGGGTAAGTTATGGGTGCGGCGGAGGTTCCATCGGTGGGCGCCGGTGCGGGTGAGGTCGAGGACACACCTTTGGGTGCAGTCCCGAAGTTTGGGAGGGGCTCTACTGGTTGGGTAATTGGGTACACGCGTAATAGGAATTGTGGGGATCGACCGGCGGTTGTCGAAGAGGTTGTTCCGGAAGTTGGAGGACCGACCGAGGGCACAACTGAGGAGGTAGGAGTTGAGGGAGTTAGTGAGGATGTGAGGGCATCGTTGGATGCCATTGTTGGGATGCTGGATAGGGTGGCCACATATGCTAGGGCTGAGGAGGAAGAAAGAAGGGCCATAGGCGTGTTTGAGGGGCTGACCTCCGGTGCGGCGGGTACGGAGGAGGTTGGGGGTGTCGGGGTTGAGGCCGAGGGGCGAGGTTGGCGTCGAGGCTGAGGCCAAGGAGGCCGTTGTAGATACCCCAATTTTAACAGTCCAGAAAGACAGAAATAATTCAAGTAACACCCGGAAATATCCCACATTTGGACATCTAGTAGAAAACCAAAGTTCAGGAAACCGGAAACACTAACCCTTAGCCCTAACCTAAACCGGAAACCCTAACCCTAGCCCTAACCTAAACCACAAACCCAAAAACCCTAAACCCTAGCCCTAACCTAAACCGGAAACCCTAACCCTAGCCCTAACCTAAACCCTAACCCAAAAACCCTAAACCCTAGCCCTAACCTAAACCGGAAGACATAAACCTAAACCAGAAAACTGGAAACTGAAAAACCCTAAGTCCCTAGCAAGGGGCGGCTAGACCTAATTAACCGCCCCATACCAGGCGGCTAGTTAGCACTAGCCGCCCCCTGGCCGACTTTGGACCAGTCCCCTGGATGGGACATAAAGCAGTATTAAATGTTGATCATTGCGGCGGGTCATGACCTTTAGCCGCCCTACCTTGGCTGGATCAACCCAAGTAACCGACCCAAGCCACCGCCTGTCAGAGATGGGACGTTTGGCAGGTTATGATAAGTAGCCGCCCCATCCTGGGCGGCTAGTTAGCACTAGCCGCCCTTCACCTGGTCCTGACAGAAGAACCAGAGAATTAATGAGGGGTCTAATCACATACACTATTAGCCAAACCACTCCATTACCCCCTGGACATTCCCCTGTGTCTCTTTTACTATAAATAGAGGAGGTCCCAAGCCTTTAAACATCATCAATCCTTACAAATCATCCACAATTTCACATTCCCATTCCATACTCCCTCCCCCCTAGAAATCCCAAGAAAGAGAGAGAGAGAGAGAGCCCCTTTTGTGAGAGAAATACCCATTCCCTACATAAAACACCCTCTCATCCCACCCTCCAGAAACCCGGGCTACCTAGCATAGCCTCTGTCCAAGACCAAACCCATCCCTACCGAAGTTTTGCCCAAACAAGACCAGGCCCTAGACGGCTAAACCCTAGTAGCCGCCCCATATCTGATGGCTAGATCCCACTAGCCGCCCCCCTATCCACACCACATTTACACCCCTATGTCCCAAGACTCCTTTAGTCAAGCCCCGGAAGCAGAATAGGATACTTGTTTTTCACCTCTGTGTACGGTATACCCGTGTCTCAGAGCGGAGACCCCACAAACTCCCCACGTAGGTGATCAAATCCAACCCAACCTTTTCCTGCTTTTAGAAAAAGTAGGTGGCGATCACACAAACCCCTAGAATCCTCTTGAGCCGCTGTCGGGCGCCTCAACCAGGAACGACACCTCACCCTTCCGAGAAGACGATCCGACCGAGCCCGCCAGGGCACACATCCGATCCGAATCCCCGAAGAACCCCCACACATGCCACACGCGTGCACCCGTGCACCACCGGATCCTTTCCGACATCGGAGAATCCGACACCGACAGCCGTGTTCGAGGAGGATGAGGACAAGGGGGATGACGACGGGATGATCCCGATGAGGCCGAGGTGGACGCTCCTGGGTCCACACGGGTCGTGGTCGTCTCCTCTCGAAGCTAGCTGCAGCTTCACCATTCTGATGTTGCATAAAGGAGCCAAGGCCGTACTGCCCTGATAGCCGCCCAATGGGATTTGGTTCAACGTTTGCTCCCGCTCCACGAACTCCCACTCCCGGATCAACTCTTGGAAGAGCTCCTTGTAATTAGCAAGGGTGGCCGCGATCACCGCCTCCCCTAAAACCGGAAGACCGGTAATCCGATGAACGTCCTCGAGGGTCGGCATGACGGCACCGGTGGGGAGAATGAAGGTACAACTCTCTGGATCCCACCTCTCCGCCAAAGCCTCTACATAGGGCCGGTGAACGTGGAACGGCTCGATCAGGAAGGATGGAAGCCCTTCCCATCCACCAAACTCCTCTCCCCCTGGCCCAAGGCAGCGTACCACCTCTTCATCCCATGCCACAGAGCTCAAATGCGGTTCGGCCGCTACAAACAAACGAAAGGACCATGGGTTAGTTTAAAAGCGGTCGAGAGGTAAGAATCCAAGTCTAACGATTCATTTTAGAAACCATGCTTAGCAAGATAAACTTCCATATGCTAAATCAAAACAAAAACATGAAAATAGAAGACTTCACATATGGGTCCACCTTTATATGATCACCCATTCTACCCTCTTATCCCACCGTGGTAATTACTTGCATAGCTTCTTTATTTTGCCATTTAGAATGATTATACACCTTTCAAGAACTCACCCAAGCATGTGAAAGAACTTAGAAATACATGCATATACTCCCTCTTATGCGTGCAAAAATATACTATGAAAATTATATGCATACGAAACCACCACATATCATTTCCCTTCCTTTATATATATATAACAAACATAGATGTACTTATGAAAATTATCCCCTTTTCTACCGCAATTAATTTACGCATACAAGCATGCCTACTAGAAACACGCATATGTAAGTATCCCACATTTATACTACAATATTTAGAGAAAAATAACATATATATAAATAAAAGCTAGAGCAGAAGGGTTAACTGGGTCCCTTATAACCGAAAAGACCCTCTCTCCCCATACGTTTCAAAAACGGTTTCTCTTCCCTCTCTTCTTCTTCTTCTCCGTTTTAAACAGAAAACCTTGGTTTTAAAACACTTTGAATCCTTTGTTTTTGCCTTTCATCATTCGTTTCTTCTTAATTTTGAAGCCCTAGATTCTCTTGAAACTCTTGTTTCGTGCGAAATCGGAGGAGATGACGAAGGGGAAGAAGACGGATTTGATGATGAAGCGCCTAAGGTCTTCCCGAGAGAAGAGAAGGGCAATCTCGGGGTCGGGCTCGTCAGGTAGTGACGAGTTGGAGAGGAGGGCTGCGGAGGAAGTGACCCAAATGATGGAGACATCGTTGGTTGGCGCGGGTGGGGATGTTGGTGCTTCTTCGGGGGCTGTCCCGAAGGTAGGGGGTAGTGTGATAGGTTATACACGCAAGAGGAGGCGTGGGGATCAGCCGGTGGTGGTCGAAGAGGTGGGTTTGGAGGTCGAAGGACCGGCCGAGGACGTAATCGATGGGGTAGGGGCCGAGGGAGTTAGTGAGGATGTGAGGGCATCATTGGATGCCATAATTGGGATGCTGGATAGGGAGGCCACGGAGGCCCGGGATGAGGAGGAGGAAAGAAGGGCTATGAGGGCTTTTGCGGAGTTTGTCTCTGGTGCGGTGGGCTGGGAGGAGACTGGGGGTGTTGGGGGCGAGGCCGGGGAGGCCGAGGGTGTAGACACAGGGACCACAGAGGCCGGTGTTGGTGCTGAGGCTGAGGCCAACGAGACCGTGTTCAAGGAAGATGGAGATGATGATGGGGAGGGGGATGATGACGGGATGGAGGATCCCGATGAGGCCGAGGTGGACGCCCCTGGGTCCACACGGGCCATGGTATTTCCTCAACCCCTTTTACTCTAGCTTTTTATCCATGTATATGTGTATATATATTTTTATAACAAGAATAGGTAATAGTGGGTGATATATGTTTCTAATATGCATGCTTGTATAGTTTGATCACGGTGAGATATGTAAGCATGCTGATATGAGTTTGTTTTAGAAAGGGGGACAATTTTTTATACACACATCTATATTTGTTCTATTTAAAAGAAGAGAGGAATGGTATGACTAGCATGCTTGCATGTGATGGTTTTTGTATGCATGCAATTTTCGAGGTGTGTTTTCATATGTGTTTGCACAAGAGGGAGTATATGCATGCATTTCATAGGTCTAAGTTCCTTCACATGCTTGGGTGGGTTCGTGGAAATTATATAAGAATGATAGACGGTAATGCAAAGAAGGTATGCAAGTAATGACAACGTTTGGATAAGAGGATAGAATAGGTGATCATATGAAAACTGTTTTGCGAATAATGGAAGGTTGACCCATGTGCGAAGTCTTCTATTTTCATACTTTTGCTTTGATTTAGCATATGGAAATTAAACTAAGCATGGTTTTTAAATGAATTTGTAGGCTTGGATTCTCACCTCTCGACTGCTTTCGAGCTAACCCATGTTCCTTTTGTTTGTTTGTAGCGGCCAAATCGTATCCACGCTTTGTGGCACGGGACGAAGAGGTGGTACGCCGCCTTGGGCCAAGAGGAGAGGAGATTGGTGGATGGAGCAGGCTTCCGTTCCTTCTTTCGGATCGAGCCATTCCACGTCCACCGTCCTTACGTGGAGGCATTAGCAGAGAGATGGGATCCGGAGAGTTGCACTTTCATTCTCTCCACTGGTGCCGTCATGCCAACTCTCGAGGACGTCCATTGGCTCACCGGTCTTTCGGTCTCAGGGGAGGCGGTGATTGCGGCCACCCTCGCTAATTACAAAATGCTCTTTCAGGAGTTGATCGGGGAGTGGGAGTTCATCGAGCGTGTCAGCGTCGGATTCCGTCGGTGTCGGAAAGAATCCGCCGGTGGGGGGTGTGCGTGTGTGGGGGTTCTTCGGGGATTCGGATCGGGTGCGTGCCCTGGCGGGCTCGGTCGGATCGTCTTCTCGGAAGGGTGGTGTCGTTCCTGGTTGAGGCACCCGACAGCGGCTCAAGAGGATTCCAGGGTTCGTGTGATTGCCACCAGCTTTATCTAAAAGCAAGAAAAGGTTGGGTTGGATTTGATCGCCTATGTGGGGAGTTTGTGGGATGTCCTCTATGAGACACAAATATACCATACACAGAGGTGAAAAATAGGTAATCCTATTCTGCTTCCGGGGCTTGGCTAAAGGAGTCTTGGGACAAAGGGGCGCAAATGGGATGTGGATATGGGGTGGCTAGTTGAATCCAGCCGTCGGGTATGGGGCGACTACTAGGGTTTAACAGTCCGGGGCATGGGTCGGTTTGGGCAGAACTTCGGTAGGAAATGGGTTTGGTCTTGGACAGAGGCTAAGCTAGGTTTAGCCCGGGTTTCTGGAGGGTGGAATGAGAGGGTGTTTTTGTGTTGGGAATGGATTTTTCTCTCACAAAAGGGGCTCTCTTTCTCTCTCTCTTGGGATTTCTAGTGGGGGAAGGGAATGGATATCAAGTGGATTGCGACTTGGTGGATGTGAATTATGTGTTTATTGATTGTGTATGATGTTTAAAGGCTTGGGACCTCCTCTATTTATAGTAAAAAAGAGGCAGGGGAATACCCAAGGGGTAAAAGGGTGGCTTGGTTAATAGTGTGATTGATTAAACCCCTCATTAATTCTCTGGTTCTTCTGTCAGGACCAGGTGAAGGGTGGATAGTTCTAACTAGCCGCCCAGGATGGGGCGGCTACTTCCTGCTAGCCGCCCCTATCATGACCTGCCAAACGTCTCATCTCTGAAAAGCGATGGCTTGGGTCGGTTACTTGGGTTGATCCGGCCAAGATAGGGCGGCTAAAGGTCATAACCTGCCACAATGATCATCATTTAATGCTGCTTTATGTCCCATCCAGGGAAGCAGTTCAAGGTCGGCCAGGGGGCGGCTAGTGCTAACTAGCCACCTGGTATGGGGCGGCTAGTTACGGCTAGCCGCCCCTTGCCAGGGACTTGGGGCTTTTGGGGCATAGAGTTTCTCTTAGGTGGGGTTCCTGGTTTGGGCCAGGGTCTGGTTTAGGGTAGGGTTTAGGGTTAGGGTTAGGGTTAGGGTTAGGGTCAGGGTTTAGGTTTTCGGTCAGGCTAGGGTTTAGTGTTAGGGCTTAGGTTTTCGGTCAGGCTGGGGTTTAGGGTTTCCTGAACTTTTGGTTTTCTATTAGTTGTCCAAATGTGGGATATTTTTGGGTGTTACTTGAAGTATTTTTGTCTTTCTGGATGGTCAAAATTGGGGTATCTACAATTTTCCCTCATCGAATGGAGTCTTTGTGCGAAGCAGGAAAGACTTTGACCGATGATAAGTTAAGAGACCCCTATTTTGGCCGGCCCAACCTTCATGAAGTTATGCCAACACAAACAGTGTATTCAGGGAGTTGATTTAGACCGTCAGAGGCTAGGTCTTGACTTAGAATTTTAACCGAAAGGATGATCCAGGTGGAAGGCGGGAAAAGTAAATGGTGAGTGATCCAACCCGCGGTCGGGGTTCTTAGCTATCGTGCACGGAGCAGCCCAGCGTCAGTTTCCTCGTGCGTACCGTTCCCGTGCTTGGGAAAACTCAGCAAGGAGGGGATATCGCCGACAGAAAGCAAGTAAAAGTTGAGTTGGTGAATTGGATAATCCGAAGGATAAGAGCTCTGGGAAAAGAACCAGAACTGAAGAAATTCGATTTCGAGTGGTACTGAAAGGACAAAAACCAAAAAAACCTAAACCCTGGTCCAAACCCTAGAAAACCTAAAACCCTTGAAAGGGCCAGCTAACTCTTACTAGCTGCCCCATATCAGGCGGCTAGTTTGCACTAGCCGCCCCCCTACCGACCCCAAACCGCTTCCCTGGATGGGACATAAACCAGCATTAAATGCTGATCATTGTGGTGGGTTATGACCTTTAGCTGCCCCATCTTGGCCGGTTCAACCCAAGTAATCGACCCAAGCCACCGCTTGTTAGAGATGAGACGTTTGGCAGGTGATAGGGGTGGCTACCAGGAATTAGCCACCCCATCTTGGATGGCTAATTTCAACTAGACGCCCTTCACCTGTCCTCTGACAGAGAAAACAAAGAATTAATGAGGGGTCTAATCAAACACACTATTACCCAAGGTATTTTATTATCCCCTGGATATTCCCCTGCCACTTTTTCACTATAAATAGAGGAGATCTCAAGCCTTTCTAACACAGTCACACACCTTCATAATTCCCAACCTTCAATCCCAATTCCCACACTCACAACCCACGCCCACTACTTGAAATCCCTAGAGAGAAAGAGAGAGAGAGAGTCCCATTTGTGAGAGAAAAACCTATTCCCTACACAAAACCACCCCTCAAATCCACCCTCCAAAACCCTGGTTAAATCTAGCTTAACCTCAGCCAAAACCAAACCCATTCCCCCACCCAGGTTCTGCCCAGGTTGACCCAGGCCCCGGAGGCTAACCCTAGCTAGCCGCCCCATACCCGACGGCACAAACCCACTAGCCGCCCCCCATCTACACTCCACTTGACCCAAGATTCCTTTAGCCAAGCCAGAAGCAGAATAGGATTACCAGTTTTTCACCTATGAGTACGGTATATCCGTGTTCTAGAGTGGAGACCCCACAAACTCCCCCACGTAGGTGATCAAATCAGACCCAACTTTTCCTACTTTTTTGAAAAGCAGGTGGCAATCACACACATCCCTGAATCCTCTTGAGCCGCTGTCGGGCGCCTCGACCAGGAATGACACCCCACCACCCTTTCGAGAGATGATCTAGTTGAGCCCGCCAAGGCGCGCACCAGATCTGAATCCCCGAAGAACCCCCACACAAGCCCAAAAACGCAGATTCCTCGACACACAAAGAATCCCACACCGACATCTGGGTAGGAAATGGGTTAGGGTTCGGCTGAGGTTTAAACTAGGATTAACCTCGGTTTTTGGAGAGTGGATTTAGAGAGTGGATCTGTGTAGGGAGCGGGTTTTCTACTCACAAATAGGGTTTCAAGTGGGGGAGGGTGTATGGGATTGTGAGAATGAAATGTGTATATTGATTTCAATTGGGAATTTATTGGTGGATGAGTAGAAAAGGTGTTGGATGCCCCCTATTTATAATTAAAAAGACGCAGGGGAATGTCAACTAGACAATAGATCAAATTAGATAATAGGGTGGTTGATTTGACCCCCCATTAATTCTATGTTCTTCTGACATTGTCCAGCGAGGGGCGGTTACTCTCAAGTAGCTGCCCCCACGATGACCTGCCAAACGTCCCATCTCTGACAAGCGGTGGCTTGGGTTGATTACTAAGGTTGAACCGGCCAAGACGGGGTGGCTAAATGGAACAACCCGCCGCCGCAATCATCAGCATTTAATGCTACTTTATTTCCCATCCAAAGGAAGCGGTGGGGGCGGTTTAAGGGGCGGCTAATTGAAACTAGCCGCCAAGCGAGGGGTGGCTACTTTCAACTAGCCGCCCCTTCTCTGGTGTTTTATTTTCCAAGTGTTTGGCCAGGGTTTCTTTCGTTCCCCTATTTTAGAGATGTTTTCTATTAGATGTTCAAATGTGATTTTTTCTAAATATTACTTGAGGTATATTTATTTTCTTTGAACAGTCAAAATTGGGGTATCTACACCATCTAGATGATAACGGTTTTGAAGTCCTAGCTGATAATCGGCGTCTATCAATGACTAATATGAAGAAGAACGTCCAGGACGAACAAGGCGGACATACCAAAGCGAGGTGACGAACACCCGTGACCGCGACTTTATTGCCCGAGCATTGAGAGGATTGAGTCCCCCTTCGTGCAGCACATCCTGCACAGCACCCCATCCAAGAACTTCGTTCAGCCAAAGTTCTGATTATGTAATAGAACCACCGACCAGTTCATTCACGTACTAGGCTTTCGGCACGCCATGGCTCTCTACAAGCAACAAGATGAGCTCATGTGTAAGATGTTCCCTTCCAGTTTGGAAGGGGCAACCCTTAGTTTGTTCCACCAGCTTCTCGGCAGATCAATCTGGTGCTTCAAAGAACTCGGCACTTTGTTCGCCGAACATTTCATATGCAGTTGGAAGCAGAAGGAATTGGGGAACCTCATGAAGGTGAACATGCAGTCCAGAGAGTTAATCGAGTGTTACGTGGACCGTTTCTGCCTCATCATGTTCGAGGTTGATAAATGTGATCCCAATGCGGCTATCATGGCATTCTGCAACAGGTTACCACCCAAGCACGAGGTAAGGAAATCCTTGGTGGAAAAGGTTCCGGTGTCGCTAAACGAATTGATGTGCCGGCCAGAGAAATATGCTAAAGTGGAAGACGACACCACTTCTTCTCGGCCACAAGTAGTAGCAGCAGTCTCCAAGAAGCCCCTGGCGAGGGAAGAAAAAGAGCGCAAACCGTGGCGAGACACAAAGGTTAATCCGACTACCAATGAGGTCAGGGAGTGCCAATACATAAAGTTCACTCTGTCTCTTGTCCAAATCCTTGAAAAGATAAAGAACGCGCCCTTCTTTCAATGGGCACCCCCGATGAAAAGCGATCCGGCACCAAGGACAAAGGTCTTAAATGTGACTACCACAGAGACTATGGACACCAGATAGAGAGTTATCGAACACTGAAAGGGTTTCTAGTGGCGGTGGTCCGCAAAGGGAAGCTCAAGGAATTAATAGACACTGAGGAGAAAAGGAGACCTGAGAAACACATGGTTGCTGTAGCCCCATCACACACAGCCGGAGTTATTGACATGATCTATGGAGGATTACCAGTCATAAAAGACTCCAAGTCGGTCAAACGGATTGAAAAAAGGAGCTTGGGCCATATGGAAGTCTTGCAAATCGACCAGGCAGACGGACTAATCCCCAAAAGGTCAAAAGTGGAAGATCTTGGGCTCATATCCTTTTCTGATGACGATTTGGCCGATGTCTCCATGCCGCACAATGACGCTCTGGTTATCACCTTACGCATTGTGAATTATGATGACAAAAGGATATTGGTCGACACCGGAAGCTCAGCTGACATTTCGTTTATGCAGCTTTAAGGAGATACGAGGCGATCAAGCCATTTCAAAGAGGTGTTACGCCATCGCCACCTCCAGCAAAGTTCCAGCCGAAGAGCTACCCGGAGGTGTAAATGGCATACACCCGAATAGATAGCAATTACTGAAGGATCGGATCAAGGCCGATGAGGTCCGACCTGATCTTGTTGAACAGGTGGTTGAAGACTTAGAGAAAATCTTCATTGATGCACTCGAACTGGAGAAGTTTTTCCTTATTGGTATCGCGTTAAATCAAAGTGAAAGGACTAGTCTAATTAAATTACTCCATGAGCACATAGATGTGTTTGCTTGGAAGCCGTTTGATATGTCCGGCATCAATCCAAATGTGATCTACCACCGATTGTGCATCTCCCCTGCAATGAGACCGGTCAAGCAACGGCAGAGGCAAATAGCCCCTACTCATGTTGATGCAATCAAGGAAGAGGTGGAGAAGCTCCTAGATGCAGGGTTCATCTGGGAAGTCCGATACCCTGATTGGCTAGCCAATACGGTGGTGGTGCCTAAGAAGAATAACAATTGGTGAGTTTGTTTTGATTTCACTTACCTAAATAGCGCTTGCCCAAAGGACAGCTTCCCCCTTCCTAAAATAGGCCAGTTAGTAGATGCCTCTTCGGACAACAAGCTGATGAGCTTTATGGATGCATATTCACGGTATCATCTGATTCTGATGTATGAACATGATATAGAAAAGATAGCATTCATCACACCGATGGGCACATACTGCACAAGGTCATGCCCTTTGGGCTGAAGAATACGGGGGCAACATATCAGAGACTGATCACCATGATGTTCAAGTAACAGATCGGCAAGACCGTTGAAGTCTATATGGATGACATGCTGGTGAGAAGTGACAAGCGAGGCAATCATCTAGAGCATCTCAAGGCAGCTTTTGAAATGCATCGAAACTACCGCATGAAGCTCAACGCAGCTAAATGTTTTTTTGGGGCAGAGTCAGAGAAATTCCTCGGCTTCTTAACCCTTATTAGATCAAAGCCGTGTTGGAAATGAACCCTCCAAGGAATTGTAAGGAAGTTCAGAGGCTGACTGGGAGACTGGCAACCCTAAACCGGCTTATCTCAAAGGCTACTGAAAGGAACCTCTCTTTCTTCAAGTTGCTTAGAAAGGCTAAAAAATTTGATTGGACCCCCGAGTGCCAGTTGGCCTTTGAAGAGCTCAAGAAATATCTGGCATCACCTCCATTGCTGATGAAGTCAGACCCGGGCGAGCCACTATACATTTACATTGTGTCTTTCAACCACGCAATCAGCTCAGCTGTTATAAAAGAGCATGAAGGAGCACAACGGCCAGTCTATTACGTTAAGAAATCCTTAAGCGGACAAGAATCCAGATATCTTTACCTCAAAAAGGTCATTTACGCCCTTCTCGTGCCCTCTCAGACGCTCAAACACTACTTTGTTGCCCACTCAATTAACATAGTGACCAATAACCCACTCAAGCTTATCCTTAAAAAAGCTAACATCACCGGATGAATGCTGAAGTGGGCAATAGTGTTGTCTCCCTTTGACTCCAGTACATCCCAAGAAGTGATATAAAAGGGCAAGTAGTCGCTGACGTTTTAGCCGATTTGACTCCACAATTCAAGGAAGTTCTCATGATAGACGATCAGGAGGTAGTTACCGGCCCCACATGGACTCTCAATGTCAATGGAGCATCTAATCGGAAAGGTGCAGGGGTAGGACTGATCTTGCGGAATAGCGACAGACTTATGTTCGAACATTCCATAAAGGTAGGCTTCCGAGCATCCAACAATGAAGCAGAGTATGAAGCCCTTATCGCAGGGTTAGAGCTCGCAATTCACCCAGGTGTTAAGTTCATTGATATCTACAGCGACTCACAGCTGGTAGTCTTTCAGAGTGCCAGAGAATACGAGACCATGGAGAAACGGATGGTGGCGTATCAGGAGAAGGTGCAGCTATTACTCTCTCAATTCAAATCGGCTACCATTCATCAGATAGAAAGACAGCTCAACACTCAAGCGGATGCTTTGACCAACCTGACATCAGCAATCAACGGAAAGCCAACCAGAAGAGTTCAAATCGACTATCAAAAGATACCGAGCATTGAAAGGGTTGATGAGGTCTTGACGATTGCCTGTGTTGAGGACTCACCCAAATGGATGACAGACATCAAGCGGCACCTCACAAAAGGATTTTTTACAGAGAACAAATTCGAGGTGAAAAGGCATAAGCAGAGGGTGGCTAGATTCTGGATGTCATCTATGGGAATTCTCTATAAAAGGAGTTTTCAGGGACCTTACCTTAGATGCATCGGACCTTGAGAAGCACGGCGTGTGCTGAATATACTCCATTCAGGCTTGTGCGGAGGACATATCAGCTCTAGATCGCTAGCCCTTTGGGTAGTATCGATTGGATATTTTCTGGCCAAGAATGAAAAGAGACTCTGCAGATTTCGTTTGGAAATTTGTAAATTGCCAAAAATTCAGCACACTCATCCACCAACCAGCTGCAGAGCTTGTTCCTCTCAAGAGCCCCTGGCCTTTCGCCCAATGGGGGCTAATTATTATCGGACCTATGCCCATGGCACCCTGGTAAAAGCGCTTTCTTTTGGTTGCCACCGATTACTTCACCAAATGGGTTGAAGCAGTGCATTTGGCAAGGATCAGGGATATCGAGATCAAAGCTTCCTTGTGGAAGGAGATAGTGTGCCGCTTTGGAGTTCCACACTCCATTATTTCAGACAATGGCAAGCAATTTGACAGTACCATGATAAAAGAATTATGCGAAGAGCTGAATATACAACATCACTTTTCCACTTTGCGCTATCCACAGAGCAATGGGCAAGCTAAAATTATAAATCGAACCATCCTGAACAGTTTAAAGAAAAGTCTGAACAGTGCTAAAGGGAAGTGGGTCGAGGAACTGCCTTTGATTCTCTGGTCTTACCGGATCACATCAAGAAGGTCTACGGGATAAACTCCCTTCTCGCTGGCATTCGAAATTGAAGCCGTCCTGCTAGTCGAGAATGACCTGCCCACACTCCGAACCCAGGGTTTCGATCGAGCAGAGAATGAAAACCAGATGATGCAAGACTTAGAGCTCCATGATGAAAGGAGAGAGATTGCAGCAATAAGAACGGCAGATTATAGAAATCAGATATCTCAATATTACAATCGATGAGTTTCAAGTAGGAGTTTCTGAGCTGGTGACCTAGTTCTTAGAGAAGTCTATCCATAAACCAAGAACAAGAAGGACGACAAACTTAGTCCAAACTGGGAAGGACCTTTCAAAGTCATGCAAGTCGGACCAAACGGGGCTTACCACTTAGAAACAATGGACGGGACTGAGATTCCCCGACCTTTGAATGTAATCCACCTCAAAAAATATTATCATTGAATGAGAAATGCTTTCTTTTCTTCAGCCTTCTATGTGCACGAATAACACAACAGGATGAAGAAGCGCAAAATGAAGCCGCGCTCAATGGGCTGAAACTAGATTGAGGTCGCTCTTTACAATCAACTAAGTTCAATCCTAGAAATCGCGCACTAGCTGAATGGAAAAATGAAGCCGCGCTCAACTGGCTGAAACAAGATTGAGGTCACTTTTGCACTCAACTAAATTCAGCCCTAGAAGTCACACACCACCCTCAACGGCAAAACGAAGTCGAGGCACCTGCACAACATATGTCCGAGAGAACGGCGTAAAAACATGCATAACAATAAGGCAGATGCAATCCATGTCTACTAAACTCAGTGCAAAAACATGACTGTGAGAAGCATCCAGGGGAAGATAGAATATGCCGACCTCGAGCAATTCACTTCTCCCTACTATTAGATCATGTCAGCATCATAAGACAATAAAATAAAACGAAGGAAGAAATGAGCATGCAAAGAAAGTAAGGCAGCAATACAAGTAGGCAAACCACAAGCAAAGATCAAAGTACATTATTGAAACACATTAACCATACAATAAAGAGGTGTCCACGCCATTTAACGATTAAACCCTGAGTTTTTCATTAAGTAACAGAAAAAGAAGAAATAAAAATGGCACTCAAGGACGCCGGTCTAGTCCCCCCCCATGGCACGCCTCAAGGAAGTTTGGTGAATCAGAATGATAGTCATCATTGATATCGTCTTGATTATTGATTCCGCCTATCAGTGTCACTAGGTCCTCATTCAGGTGAACCACGGTCTCCGTTGCGTCAGCTACAGGAAGGTGAGCCTCTACCTTTGCGGCTGTCTAGACAGGTTCATTCTTTACCCCTGCAGCAACATTCACAACCTCCGATTCATAGTGGAAGAGTTGTCTAGTCGACCAGGAGAAGGAAAGTCATCAACATCAATTATGTCTGATAAAGTGCAGCCGAGAAAATTGGTTACTTGACCAGGCGTTTCCTATTGCTGAGAGGGGGAAGCTGGATTTGGAAGATCCTCCTTGTCATGGTCGGCCTCGGGCACGAGAAGTTGGAACCCAAATATTTGGATAACTTGGTCTGCACCTGGCTTGAACATCCCATCCCGGCAGTCCTGGAAGCCTTTATGATAACGCTTGCATATCCGGCTACAATGGCCTCTGCGGACCTCTTCTCAATCCGGCCCAAGTGCTCTTGCACCCTCTTGAGACTTAATCTCAAAGTCCCTTTTCATTTCCTTCTTTGACTTCTCAGCCTTGGAGATGACATGAGCTTTCTCGACCCTATCCTTCTCCACGGCCTCGGAGATTTCCTTGAAATCCTTTTTGAATTCTTCAAATTCCCGGGAGTGTTCTTCCTTGAGTTTTTTAAATTCCCATGAATGTTCCTCTTGATTTTCTTTCAGAGCAGCCTCCTATTTCCCGAGCCGCGCACTCCCTATCGTGCTCTCAATGCGCCTGGATGTTATCACTTATGACATAGTCGAATCTACGACCTAACACGCTCGAATAAACATTGAACTGCGCCATAACAAGAAAACCATGAGAGTTGCAAAAGATAAATAAGCATATAATAAATTCAAGTCATGGCAACATGGACATACCTAGTAGGCCATGCCTTGCAAGATCGATCCTGCCTCTGGAACAGCCACTTCTTCCGCGAGAGCTCTATCCTTGTCAAGGACAACAAAGTTCATTAGGCCAATGGCAAACTCACGATCCTTCAGACCGGAGTGTGAAACCCGAACCGGACGCGTCCGGGTCCTGAGAGCAGGTGCGAAAACCTGAAGCTCTGAATTTAGGGGAGCACCTGAAGGGGGTGGTGACTGAAACGCCAGAGCAACCACTTTGCCCTTATTTGAAGGGACAATGAGGGCAGGAGGCAAACATTTGGGGGTCAAATATGGCTGACCAACCACCAACTGCTACTTTTCTTATTCGGGGTACTTGCAGCATGCTTGGACGGTGAGGATTTTCTCTTTTCTTGGTCGGGAAAGTCGGTGTCGAGAAATCCGCGTGTGTGGGGGTTCTTCGGGGATTCGGATCGGATGCGTGCCCTAGCGGGCTCGGTCGGATCGTCTTCTCGGAAGGGGTGAGGGTGTCGTTCCTGGTCGAGGTGCCCGACAGCGGCTCAAGAGGATTCAAGGGGGTTTTGTGATCGCCACCTGCTTTTTCTAAAAACAGGAAAGGGTTTGGGTCGGATTTGATCGCCTACGTGGGGAGTTTGTGGGGTCTCCGCTCTGAGACACGGATATACCGTACACAGAGGTGAAAAACAGGTAATCCTATTCTGCTTCCGGGCTTGACTAAAGGAGTTATGGGTCAAAGGGATGTTGATATGGGGTGTGGATAAGGGGCGGCTAGTTGTGGTTAGCCGTCGGCCAGGGGGCGGCTAGCTAGGGTTAGCCATCCAGGGTCTGGGGGAATTTAGGCAGGGCTTTGGTAGGTAAAGGGTGGGGTCTTGGGCAGAGGCTAAGCTAGGTTTAGCCTGGGTTTATGGAGGGTGGGATGAGAGGGTATTTTATGTAGGGAATGGGTGTTTCTCTCACAAAAGGGGCTCTCTCTCTCTCTCTCTCTCTCTCTCTTGGGATTTCTAGTGGTGGGAGGGTTTGAAGATGAATTGGTGGTTGTTGTGGATTTTGTTGGGTGTGTTGGTTGTTGTTGAAGGCTTGGGACCTCCTCTATTTATAGTAAAAGAGAGGTAGGAAAATATCCCGAGGGTAATGGAGTGGGTTGGCTTCGATTGGACCTCTCATTACCCGCCGCAATGATCAGCATTTAATATTGCTTTATGTCCCATCCAGGGGACTGGTCCAAAGTCGGCCAGGGGGCGGTTAGGGGGGGGCGGCTAGTGTAAACTAGCCGTCCTGTGAGGGGCGGCTAGTTAGGGATAGCCGCCCCTTTGCAGGGGCTTTAGGTTTTTAGGGTTTTGGTTTTTAGGGTAGGTTTAGGTTTAGGTCTGGGTTAGGGTTTGGCTTAGGTTTAGGGTTTGGGCTAGGGTTTGGGTTTAGCTTTGGGTTTGGGCTAGGGTTTGGGGTTAGGTCAAGGTTTAGGGTTTCCGGTTTAGGTTTAGGTCAAGGCTGGGATTAGGGTTTAGGGCTAGGGTTTGGGGTTAGGTCAAGGTTTAGGATTTCCGGTTTAGGTTCAGGTCACGGCTAGGGTTAGGGTTTAGGTCACGGCTAGGGTTAGGGTTTCCGGTTTACCGAACCTTTGGTTCTCTATTGGTGTCCACTTGTGGGATATTTCCGTGTGTTACTTGAAGTATTTCTGTCTCTCTGGACGGTCAAAATTGGGGTATCTACAGGGAAGCCTGCCAATATTCCTCGATCGCCTGTCGATATCAGCCTGGAGCGCCGCGAGTCTGGCCATCTTTTCCTTCTTGCCAGAAGGAGGGGCCGATCTCCCCACAGGACTAGAACCCAGGCTTGATGTCGGCTGGGAGCACCGCAAGTCTGGCCGACCTTCACTTCTCGCCAGAACCAGAGGCCGACCTCCCCGCAGAGTTGGAGCCCGATTTCTCCCTGGGCTTGGGACTTCCCTTTGATCCTCTGCGAAGGCTCGAGCCATGTCAGGCACCGCTGGAGTAGCTCTCTGTCACCATCAGATTTCAGAAGCCCAATCTATAAAGAAGGTTTAATTCCTCTTCTGAGTCTTTCTTTAACTCCGAATGCTGGCCTGCCTGTGCAGCCAACGGCTCGGACTCGCTAACAGGAGAAGGAGAAGCCGTGAAGATGTCACCCAGGCGAGGCCCAACCGATGAATACTTCTAGGATTGGGATTATCCCAACCGAGAATTCAGTAGAAGGTTCTGTCTTTCCTTTTCAAAGCAACCCTTATGTGTTCCCAAGTCACCGAGCTCTTGGATGGACGAGAGTTTGCCGCGGGGGCTGAACTAAGAAAATATGCAAGTTAAAAAAAAGATAACAACAATTAAGCACAAATAAACAAGACAAGAATCATGAACACAGTGCTATCCGACCTAGTTGGGACATCAGAATGAATCGGGGAACTTTCCATATGTCTTCAGGGGCATCACCGAACTCCCAATTGCCAGACAAAACAATCAGCTGTCGGCCCAATTCTTGTCAGAGTCTAGCAGATCATATATAAATTTCTCTTTGGACTACCTGGCCCAAAAATGATAGCCCCTTCTGGATTTTCTGAGCTCATACGTATACATGATCTCGGGGACTCCTAAATCTAGTTTAAACTCCCTATTTAGCGCTACATAACACATCAAAACCCTAAAATAATTTGGATTGCATTGTGTTGGGTGAAGATCAAAAGTAGACAAGAACTTCCTCACCAACGGAGGGAATGGCAGAGTCAGGGCTCCATTGCCTATATGGGAGGGGTATATGTACATGCATGAATGGTCAAGTTCGTATAAGAGGATAGGAAAAACTATCAAATTTGGACCATGGCATGCCTATCAACTCTAGAATGTCAAACATGCTGTTAGGCCTGTGTCATTTAGAGTCCTAATTTCGATCGGAGTCGCTAAAATTTTAGTCTTTAGCTACCTGCTGGGGTTTGATGACTCTGATTGATAATCTAGCTGCATATTATGGGTCCTGGTATTGTTTAGTACTGCCCATAAAATTTTCGTTTAATTCCGATAACATTTTTGGAATTATGCAGTTTTGATATGGTATTCGGATTTGATTTTGTTAAAATCCAAGATGAAGAGATAAAAATCTGATATTATTATGAGATGTTCAGTTTTGAGATAGCTTCCATATAGAAGTGGAATTGGATCAACTGGATTCATATATCAAAAGATATGGGTATTTTTCCGAGTATACCCTGAAGATGAGAAATCCAGGCAGCAGCCCTGTATGATGTTTAGCCTAGATTTCGAAATAGCTGTAGAGGTTATTTGATCTGGGTGTAAACATGAAAGCTGTAGATAATCTTCTTAGCTTTCCAATGACTTTGGAATCGCGCAATTCGGAGCTGTATTGAGGAAGTTATGGCCATTTAAGTGAAGGCTGTCCAGAGTTTGTAAGTCCGAGGACAGCTCGGTCATTCAATCCGACCTTGCCTATTTAAGCTCCCCAAATGCACGACCTTAGCATATTTTTCCCCTCTTTTGCTCTGGTCCAGCCCATCTTTGGGGGAGGAAGTAGTGGTGATGGTGGGGAAGGAGCACAAAAGGAGAAGAAAGGTGTGTATACCTTTAGTTGTGCTGTTGTGTTGTTGTTCTCCTCCTTCTCCTCCTCCCCCCATAGCTGATCACCCCCCCGTTATGTTTTTCCCTCCCCTTTGGACCAACAGCCCCCCAAGTGTTTGTGTTTATGCCACAATGAAGAAGAAGAGAGGCAAGGAAGAGGTGGTGGTAGCAGTGGTGGTGATCAGGGTGGCCGAGGGTGCGCTTGCGAGCCCCTACGTTCCCCTTTCATCCCCCCTCTCCTTTTGGTGAGTTTTCCCTCTTCTTTTGTTGGTTTTAATACATGTGGGGATGCTTAGGAGGGCATGCATGTGGGGTGTTAGAGTTTGGGTGCATGTGGGGGCTTGTGGGGGGAGTGTTTTGCAGCTTGGGCGCGCGGGCGCACGCGCGGTTGCTGGCGCACGCTGGGATGCGCGGGAGCGCGCGTGCGCACGCGCAGGGGTGCGCGTGCATGCGCGCGGGTCAGGCGCGCGTTTGCGCGCTGGCGCGTGGTGTCTGCGCGCGGCGCGCGCGGCAGGCACGCAGTGCGCGCGGGTGGTGCTCGCGGGCGCGCGCGGCAGTGCGCATGCGGGGGCCACGCGTGTGGCTGCCCGAGGGTTCGGGTAGGTGCCGAGGCACTCGGATATGCGTGCGTACGCGCGTTCTTGCATGCGTGCGAGCCCGTATGCGTGTGTATCTGAGTCTTTGACATTTCTAATCTATTTTAAGTATTTTTATGTGTTTGTATGTGGTTATACTCACCCCTATTTGATACCTTACCTTGCAGACCTCATCGGATGGGATGCGCGTCGATCCGGGTATCGATGAGTGGTTCGATCCAACACTTCGGGACGCGCTCGATGCACGTAGTCGTGCACCGCACGTCCTTGGGGAATCTTAACCCCTAAATATGCTAGATATTTGCATGTTAGGGTTGTATAGTTCGTATATTGCGTAGAACCCCTATTCTACCCTATACTTGCTTACGTATGTATTCATGTTTGTATAATTATGTTTTCATGTGCCCCTTGTGTTTCGGGCATGTATTTTCAAATGAGTTTATGGATGTATTAGAATATGGCATGTCTTAAGTAGTATTGTAATACTACCCCCATTATATTAGTTATATCCATCATGTTAAACCTTGGGTTAATAACCGGATGCGTACTAATATTCCTTGACGATTAGACTGGAGGAATGGTGTAGTTGTTGCACCCATCTGCTGGGGCAAAGCTATGACCAGCTTTCCGGAGAGGATGAGACTTTCTCCCTCTCTCGCCCTCCCTCTTTGCGTAAACTGAGTAAGTAGATACGATTCCTATTTGACTCAGGTTCGCTTGGGATTATTGATATGCATCGGTTGGCGCGCGAGATCACGCTTAACCTCCCCCTTGGAGTTGGTGATATCCAACGCCAGCTTGAGTCATCCTTTACATGATTGAATGTTTATTATGGCCTCATAAGCATGTTTAAGTGGGCCATACCTTGTATGCATGTTGTATGATTTGTTGTTTATGATGTAAATCCATGTTAGGGAGTACCCCTATAGTTATATATATATATTGTCGTGCATGTGGCACATATAATCACGTTATGATTCTCTTCATACATATGCGTGCGCATTCTAACTAATTGGGTCTATCTATAATAGGCGAGGGTATGACCCACTGATGGGTCGTACCCTATTAGTTAAAGTGCTAGCGATGTAATCGCCCCTTGCATTCGAGTGATGCATTCGTATTGAATTCTGAAGAATTCATCGTTGCATCGGTTTTGTTAAACCGATAGCTACGACATTAAGTTGGGCCTAACCATGCTAGGCGTGTGTCTGAACCACCTTTTTGGGTTATGCCCTTGGCTTTTCTACACGAGTGTAGAGATAGTCATCGTGTGCGAATGGCGCCTCCGTGTGGGAGTACAAGAGTATTGGTTATCTTCGATATGTGATTATCGAATGTGGTTAGAATTCCTCCCAATATCGTCCGTGTCCAAGCCACCCGGGTTTAGTTGTCCTGGGAGGCTACCAGGTAAAGGCTACTCGGGAGAGGACTACCATATGATATTGAGAACATAGAGTCGTTCTCCCCTTCGTTGGATCCGTGTCGAAGCTGCCCGGTTCGTAGTTGTCCTGTGGGGTGCTCCCAGACGCTATTTATGACCCCTAGGGTTGATGTCCTATGTGGTGCGCCCATTGGGTAGAGATAGCGGCCATGGAGAGACTATCAGGTCGAGGCTCTCCGGGAGAGGGCTACCGGATGACGATGGGTGTAGAGCAACTGAGTTCATTCTGAAAGTCCCTAGGGTCACCCCTCGGGGGGCTAGGGTGAGGATGAGTTGTTGTCACGTCGCCACGTGACCCAAATACCCATCGAGTATACTCTGGGTTTGTTACTCCTAACGCTTGAGGTATAGAAGTATATCTCTACCTCGTAGCAGATGGACGCGTTGTGTCTCGTTAACCAGTAACACGTGGTGTTATGGTTAACCCTCGTTTGTCCCCGGGTCTCCCTGGAGCTCCCCTTCGGGGGCGGGGGCGACGAATGTGTTGAGTCACGTCGCTACGTGACCCATTTGTTTGTTCATCCGTTCCCATATTTGTTGGGTCCGGTTAAGTGTTGATGTTGAGAGACATCAATGACAATTATCTCTATGTAGATGATCACAATAGTGTTGTGTAGACCAGTAATTCAGCGTCTCCTTGACAAACGGTATGGTCTCTCCCCAAGAGTCCCAAGAGTCTCCCTTCGGGAGTGAGGGTGTGGGTGAGATGGGTTGCACCGTCGTGTGACCCTATTATCCATTGGGTTTCAACCCATGTCTTTCCTTGAAAGGAAATTGCCTTAACATTAAATTGTTATAGTGGTGTTTGGTTTCCAACCACTCACTGAGCTTGTAGCTCACCCCTCACGTACTGTTTCTTATACAGGGGCGTTGTTGGGCTTGGAGCTGGAGTTTCCCTATGGCGTGGTCTTGCGTGCGTGGAAGTGTTCTGTCCGGTGGATTGGCGAGTGCGAGGCTGTCAGCAGTCCTAGAGTCTTGTGTATTTGTAAATCGTGCGTGTGGCACTTGTTGTATTTTATTGGCTAGACTTGGCTCTCACAGGACAGTGATTGTGTATTCGAGTCTGTAATAATATTTTTGGTTTACAGACTTATTGATAGTTATGCTTCCGCTTTTCAGTTGTGATATCAGTTGTCATTGCTTCATTAGCCTTGTGTATTTATTTATTGGAGTCATTGTTGACCTCTTGTTTATGATAGCTGATATTATATTATTGCCACGTCTCAGGGACGGACGCCCTGGGGCGTGACACATGCCCCTAAGACCAGACGGAGACCTAGTTATGGATGTCATCATGGTGAGAAAATGATATAAACCATAAAGAAAAAGGGAAAGAGGGAGACAAAGAAAGAAAGAACTTTACGAAATGAAAATCGCTTCCTCTTGACAGCAGAACTGGAACCCCAATGAGATTGCAAAATAATTCAAAAAGACAAGATAGGGGAGAGAATAATACCTCGCTCGAAGAAGGAACGTTAGGTTATCCCTCCTCCAAGCTATTGAACGCCTATTTAAAGGCGCCACAAGCACCGAAGAGACAGCACACCCTTTCGACTGATTAAGAAGCGACGATTGGCATTTCCAAGAAAGAAATGGCAACCCTAATCATGAAGGCAGATTTCAAATGCTTTTAATATCCCGCCTAAGCGCCACGTGTAAAGTTCTTGCGGACCCCTTATAGTAGAAGATACACAGAATCGCAAAGGTCAAGCTCGGCATGATTATGTGGACAGGTCAAGTAGCTGAGCTGGAGAATCAATGGCTAAGATTATGAACCAACCTGCAAACCCAGTCTAAAGAGCTTGACATTTAAATGATCGACTTAAAGAGAACGTCAAGTCGGTAATGCCCGACCTAAAAAGGTCCGACCTGACAAACTAGGCCAGGCGAACAGTGGCATGCAAAGGCAATAAAATGCAACACAAGCAAACATATAAGACATATACACATGCATAAAATCACCCACACCAACATTAGATCAAACCTTTTCAAATATTCATCACAGAAGCAAGCTTAAAAAGGGTAGAGTAGCAATAAAAAAGATAAATAATACACGGGACGCAGCCCAGATAAACACCATACAAAAATAATTATTTTAGCAAAAAGAAATACATGAAAAGGCCCACAATAGCGCCCTCTCACTGACGAGGGTGGGAAGCGGAAGGAGCCGACCGAGTAGAAGTACTCGGGACATCCCCCGCGTAGCGGCTATAATGCCTCTCAAACAAAGAAGCGTCATATATTTCTTCCAATCGATTTGATGAAGGAAAGGGTTCCCCATCACGACCAACCATGTAACCGGCGTAAAAGCCAGCATAGAAGTCTCTAGGTCGGTCGTCCTCTTCTTCCTATTTGATCAGAAGCCTCATTTTCTCAAGCTCCTTCTGGATGGTGATGTCCCAAACCGTGAGGTTGGCCTTACGAGGAAGAGCAGGGGGCACTATGAACAGGTTGTCAGTCCTGATGCGAGCGTCAGCCACAAATCGAGGAGGGCTGGGACCATAAACCAGATCGGGCATCTGCATTTGAGATGGAGGAGCCGGTGTTGCCACCCTGGGCTCTTCATTAGCCGTTGGAGAGCCCTTGAAGAACTCTGCATAATCCTCTAGCCGAGGAGAATGATCCAAAAAATCTGTAGGGGGAGGAGAAGGGGGCACTCAATGATGCAAGGGAGAGGCACCTCTGAGGATTTCTTCCTCTTCTTCTTCTTGTTCTCCAAAGTTCACAGGGGGGAGAAGGGGGAGCTTGACTTTTCAGAGGATGGCTACCTCCGAGAAGAACTTCTTCCTCCTCTTCCTCCTCTCCAATCTCAATCGGGCGGTCGTAAGGCACGGCCGACCTGACTACCACCTTGCAATGATGGCTCGACCTCCTCAATGCACCTCCCATGCCGGAAGCGGAACCAGACTCCTCGCCCCAAGATGAAGAAGGAGCGCTTTAACATGCACCTCGGCTTGTGGACGCCTATGAAGCCAGGGAAGGTGGAGCGCGAGGATTAACAGGGGCGGCATCCAGCAAGGTCTTCAAGCTCCTTTCACGAAAACCTAACCATCACAATCATTTGGGAAAACAAAGTGGCAAACTTAAATTTTAAAGTTATCTCTCAAGTGGAATTAAATGGAGAAAGTGTATAAAAAGATGACAAGTGTCGCAAGCATGGGCCATCAGTTCCAGGGTCCAAGGCAAATCGACCCAGAAAACTTATCGGACAAGCCCATCAATCGGATAGGCTGTAACGCCCCTGAATCTGCCACCCATATTAGGCGAGGGAGACGGTGCGCTACATGTCGTAAACCTAGAATCTTAGAGTAATATAAGAGAACTTAATCATCATTCATCCAAGCATAATTAATAATCAACTAAACTACACTCATAAAATTATTACTTAAGATAACACCAGGATCTATCAATAATTCATCCCAAGTTTGGATGATTACACACATAATAATTATTAAGCTTAACAATCTCTACATTTTGGTGATAGAGCTAAGGAAAGTCTACTACATGCCAAAAAGAAAGGCTTTATTCATCCTAATGAAAGCAAAACTAAATGATCAAGGACGATGACCCAACTTGATCTCGCTAACGCCTTCAAGATCCACAAACGCTACTATTCAATTCTCAAATTTGAAAGGGAAAAAGGAGGGGTGAGCTACAACACGCTCAGTGGATGGACAATCATTATCCGGTTAGTACATTTATACTCAAAATATCAATATCGTAATATATCCCCACAGACATGTAATAAATCAAGAAAATAAATATACAATAAGGCCACCAAGACATGCAATAATAAAATATATACACATACACACACAATCCTATCCAGCATAATGCATGTAACACCACGAACACGAATGTCCGTCTTCACAGCACCTAACTTGCGAGGCCTTCCATAGGCATGGCCACGTAGACATGGGGTCCTACGTTCTCGGACTTGGCCACGTGGACGTACACCCACCTAGACGTTGATCACCAAGACCGCGCCACTTAGACGAATGTATGCATTTGACAAACTACTATATCTTTAAAATCACGAAAGAATAAAGCATGCAAAATTTCAACATACCAATCACATCATGATAATACATCAACAAAGCATGCTCACATTTAATATTCAAACTAGCAGTTATATTTCGTAAAATAAGACGATCCTAGCATGAATGCATAATATATTCCTTTGAAATCTACATATGAGAATCAAGTCCACTCACCTCCAGTCCAATCGTAAAATGGTGTTTAGGTCGTGTTAAGGTCAAAAAAAGATCTTTTGCGTCGAAAAATGCAGTTTGGGTTGAGAAATGTTGTTCGGGTCTCAAAATGATGTTTGGCTGAACATTGAGAAATTGGTGTTTAGGTTTTTGTTTGAGTCAAAAAATGTTGTTTGAGTTGCGACTGGGTCAAAAAATGCAGTTCGGGTAGAAATATGATATTTGGTTGGAAAAATATTGATTGGGTTGAAAAATACCGTTCGGGTATACAAATGATGTTTGAGTATAGAAAATGCTGTTAGGGTCGAAGAAACGCCGGTGGGGTCGAAAAATGCTGCTTGGGTGGAAAAAAATGCCGGTGGGGTCGACAAAATGTTGTTTGGTTCAGAAAACGTTGTTTTGGTCGAAAAAATGATGTTTTATCGTTTCTTGGTTGAAAGTGCAATTTGGGTCAAAAAAACCCGTTTTGTTCGAAAAAGTGCTTTTTGGCTCAAAAATATGGTGTTCGCCGCCTTTTCTCTGAAAAAAGATGTCTTGGTTAAAAAATTATGTTTAGGTCGAGAAAAAGATGTGTGGGTAAAAAAAAAACTCATTTCTGGTCTGGAAAATGCCGTTTTGGTCGAAAAAATAACGTTTAGATCCTTTTTGGGTCAAAGTTGCGATTCGGGTAATAAAATGCTGATTTAGTCGAAACAATGGTGTTTGGGTCTTGTTTTAGTCCAAAAATTCTCTCTTTGTGTCACAATGATGTTCAGGTCGACAAAATTCTATTTGGGCCGAAAAATGATTTTCTAGTCAAGAAAGTGCTGTTTAGGTCAAAAAATGTTATTCAGGTAAAAAATTGTTGTTTTGGGTCAGAAAATGTTGTTTGGGCCTAAAGACCATGTTTGTGTAAAATAAATGATGTTTGCGTCTGAAAATGATATTTAGGTTAAAAACATGGTGTTTTAGTCAAAAAAATAGAATTTGGGTATGTTTAGGTCAGAAGAGTATCTTCGGGCTGAGAAATGTTGTTTGGCCGAGGAAATGCAGTTTGGGTTCTCAGAATGATGTTTGTGTTCGAAATGATATTTGGGTCGAAATGTGCTGACTAGGTTGAAAAAATGCTTCTGTGGGTTGTGTTTGGATCGAAAAAATATTTTCACGTCGAAAATTGCCTTTTGAGTTGAACAATGTTGTTCGCCTTGAAAAAATGCTGCTTGGGTCAAAAAATGATGTCCGGGTTGAAAAAATATGGTTTGGGTCGAAATATCCTGCTTAGGTAGAAAAATGACGTTTAGGTCGTGCTTGGATCGGAAAAATCAATTTCAGTAGAAAAATTGGGGTTTGGGTCAAAATTTGCATTTTGCGTTGAAGGAATAGGGTTTGGTTTGGAAAATTTGTTTGCATAAAAAAAATCTAGCTTGGGTAAAAAATAAGTGGTGTCGGGGTACGAGTCGTGTTTGGATCGTAAAATGGAGTTTGGTTCGTGTTAAGGTCGAAAAAAGATCTTTTGCGTCGAAAAACGCAGTTTGGGTTGAGAAATGTTGTTCGGGTCTAAAACTTATGTTTGGGTCATGTTTGGGTGGAAACATGCTGTTAGGATCGGGAAAGATGATTTATATGTTTGGGTAAAAAATGCAGTTTAGCTTGGAAAATTAGTGTTTAGGTTTTTGTTTAAGTCAAAAAATGCTGTTTGAGTTGCGACTTGGTCGAAAAATGCAATTCAGGTGGAAATACGATATTTGGGTGGAAAAAATGTTGATTGGGTCAAAAAATACCGTTCGGGTCTACAAATGATGTTTGATTATAGAAAATGCTGTTAGGGTCGAAGAAACACCAGTGGGGTTGGAAAATGCAGCTTGGGTGGAAAAAAATGCTGGTGGCGTCGACAAAATGCTATTTGGTTAAGAAAATGCTGTTTGGTCGAAAAAAATGATGTTTTGGTCATTTCTTGGTCGAAAGTGCAATTTAGGTCAAAAAACCCCGTTTTGTTCGAAAAAGTGTTGTTTGGCTCGAAAATGTGGTGTTCGGACCGCGTTTTCTCTGAAAAAAAGCTGTCTTGGTTGAAAAATGATGTTCAGGTTGAGAAAATGTTGTGTGGGTCAAAAAAACTCTTTTCTGGTCTGGAAAGTGCCGTTTTGGCCGAAAAAATGATGTTTTGGTCGTTTTTGGGTTGAAGTTGCGATTCGGGTCATAAAATGTTGTTTTAGTCAAAACAATGGTGTTTGGGTCTTGTTTTAGTCAAAAAATGATGTTCGGGGTGACAAAATGATATTCCAGTCAGGAAAGTGCTCTTTGGGTCAAAAAATGTTATTTGGGTCGAAAATTGTTGTTTTGGGTCAGAAATTGCTGTTTGGGCCTAAAGACGATGTTTGTGTTAAAAAATTGCTGTTTGCGTCTGAAAATGATATTTAGGTTGAAAACATGGTGTTTTAGTAAAAAAAAAACAAAAGGATTTTGGGTAAGTTTGGGTCAAAAATGTATCTTCGGGCTGAGAAACGCTGTTTGGTCGAGGAAATGTAGTTTGGATTCTCAGAATGATGATTGGGTTCGAAAATGATATTTGGGTCGAAATGTGTTGATTGGGTTGAAAAAGTGCTTCTGTGGGTCATGTTTGGATCAAAAAAAAATTTCGCGTCGCAAATTGCCTTTTGGGTTGAA
The DNA here is from genome assembly GCA_030737845.1 of Acorus calamus. Lineage (NCBI taxonomy): Eukaryota > Viridiplantae > Streptophyta > Magnoliopsida > Acorales > Acoraceae > Acorus > Acorus calamus. The sequence goes on along the minus strand of CM060873.1, from coordinate 13,585,476 downwards.
CAACGCTGTTCACTTCGAAAAAATGTTGCGTGGGTCAAAAAATGATATCCGGGTCGAAAAAATACGGTTTGGGTCAAAATATCCTGTTTAGGTAGAAAAATGACGTTTGGGTCATGCTTGGATCGAAAAAAAGAATTTCAGTCGAAAAATTGGGGTTTGGGTTGAAAATTTGCGTTGAAGGAATAGGGTTTGCTTCAGAAAATTTTGTTTGCATTAAAAAAAATTCAGCTTGGGTAAAAAATAAATGGTGTCGGGGTACAGGTAGTGTTTGGATCGTAAAATGGTGTTTGGGTCCTGTTAAGTTCGAAAAAAGATCTTTTGCATCGAAAAACGCAGCTTGGGTTGAGAAATGTTGTTCGGGTCTAAAAATGATGTTTGGGTCATGTTTGGGTGCAAACATGCTGTTTGGATCGGGAAAGATTATTTTTATGTTTGGATAAAAAAAAAGGGCAATTTGGCTTGGGAAATTGGTGTTCGGGTTTTTGTTAGAGTCAAAAAATGCTGTTTGAGTTGTGACTGGGCCAAAAAATGCAGTTTGGGTAGAAATATGATATTTGGGTGGAAAAATCTTGATTGAGTTGAAAAATGTTGTTCGGGTCTATAAATAATGTTTGAGTATAGGAAATTCGGTTAGGGTCGAAGAAATGCTGGTGGGGTAGGAAAATGCAGCTTGGGTTGACAAAAATGCCGGTGGGGTCGATAAATGCTGTTTGGTTCAGAAAAAACTGTTTTGGTCGAAAAAAATGATGTTTCGGTCGTTTCTTGGTTGAAAGTGCAATTTGGGTAAAAAAAACTCGTTTTGTTCGAAAAAGTGCTGTTCCGCTCGAAAATATGGTGTTCGGACCGCGTTTTCTCCAAAAAAAAGTTGGCTTGGTTGAAAAATGATGTTCAGGATGAGAAAATGTTGTGTGGGTCAAAAAAACTCATTTGTGGTCTAGAAAGTGCCGTTTTGGCCGAAAAATAATGTTTAGATCGTTTTTCGGTCGAAGTTACGATTCGTGTCACAAAATGTTGTTTTAGTCGAAACAATGGTGTTTGGGTCTTGTTTTAGTCCAAAAATGCTCTCTTTGTGGCAAAATAATGTTTGGGTCTACAAAATTCTGTTTGGGCCGAAAAATGATTTTCCAGTCAATAAAGTGCTGTTTGGGTCAAAAAATGTTATTCAGGTAAAAAATTATTGTTTTGGGTCGGAAAACGATGTTCAGGCCTAAAGGCGATGTTTGTATAAAATAAATGTTGTTTGAGTCTGAAAATGATATTTAGGTTGAAAACATGGTGTTTTAGTCGAAAAAATGGATTTTGGGTATGTTTGGGTCGAAAAATTATCTTCGGGCTGCGAAACGCTATTTGGCCGAGGAAATATAGTTTGGGTTCTCATAATGATGTTTGGGTTCACAAATGATATTTGGGTCGAAATGTGCTGAACGGGTTGAAAAAGTGCTTCTGTGGGTCATGTTTGGATCAAAAAAAGATTTTTGAGTCAAAAATTGCCTTCTGGGTTGAACAATGTTGTTCACGTTGAAAAAATGTTGCCTGGGTCAAAAAATGATGTCCAGGTTAAAAAAATACGGTTTGGGTCGAAATATCCTGTTTAGGTAGAAAAATTACGTTTGGGTCGTGCTAGGATCGGAAAATTCAATTTCAGTCAAAAAATTGGGGTTTGGGTCGAAAATTGCGATTTGCGTTGAAGGAATAGGGTTTGGTTAGGAAAATTTTGTTTGCATTATAAAAAAATCCAGCTTGGGTAAAAAATAAATGGTGTCAAGGAACAGGTCGTGTTTGGATCGTGAAATGGTGTTTGGGTCGTGTTAAGGTCAAAAAATATCTTTTGCGTCGGAAAACGCAGTTTGGGTTCAGAAATGTTGTTCGGGTCTAAAAATGATGTTTTGGTCATGTTTGGGTGGAAACATGCTATTTAGATCAGGAAATATAATCTTTATGTTTGGGTAAAAAAATGCAGTTTAGCTTGGGAAATTGGTGTTTGGTTTTTGTTTGAGTCAAAAAAAGCTGCCGGTGGGGTCGACAAAATGTTGTTTGGTTCAGAAAACTCTGTTTTGGTCGAAAAAATAATGTTTTGGTCGTTTCTTGGTCGAAAGTGCAATTTCGGTCAAAAAAACCCGTTTTGTTCGAAAAAGAGCTGTTTGGCTCAAAAATATGGTGTTCGGGACCCGTTTTCTCCGAAAAAAGTTGTCTTAGTCGAAAAATGATGTTCATGACGAGATAATGCTGTGTGGGTCAAAAAAATTCATTTATGGTCTAGAAAGTGCCGTTTTGGCCAGAAAATGACATTTAGGTCGTTTTTGGGTCGAAGTTGCGATTCGGGTCACAAAATGCTGTTTTAGTCGAAACAATGGTGTTTGGGTCTTGTTTTAGTTCAAAAATGCTCTCTTTGTGGCAAAATGATGTTCGGGTCGACACAATTCTATTTTGGCCAAAAAATGATTTTCCAGTCAGGAAAGTGCTGTTTGGGTCAAAAAATATTATTCGAGTAAAAAATTGTTGTTTTGGGTCGGAAAATGTTGTTCGGGCCTAAAGACAATGTTTGTGTAAAATAAATGATGTTTGAGTCTGAAAATGATATTTAGGTTGAAAATATGGTGTTTTAGTCAAAAAAAGGGATTTTGGGTATGTTTGGGTCGAAAAAGTATCTTTGGGCTGTGAAACGATGTTTGGCCGATGAAATGCAGTTTGGGTTATTAGAATGATGTTTGGATTCAAAAATGATATTTGGGTCAAAATTTGCTGATCGGGTTTGGATCAAAAAAAATTTTCGCATCGAAATTTGCCTTTTGGCTGTTCGCCTCAAAAAAATGTTGTCTGGGTCAAAAAATGATGTCCAGGTGGAAAAAAATATGGTTTGGGTCGAAATATCCTGTTTAGGTAGAAAAATGACGTTTGGGTCATGCTTTGATCGGAAAAATCAATTTCAGACGAAAAATTGGGGTTTGGGTCAAAAATTACGGTTGCGTTGAAGAAATAGGGTTTGGAAAATTTTGTTTTCATAAAAAAAATCCAGCTTGGGTAAAAAATAAGTGGTGTCGGGGTACGGGTCATGTTTGATCGTAAAATGGTGTTTGGGTTGTGTTAAGGTCAAAAAACGCAATATGGGTTGAGAAATGTTGTTCGCGTCTAAAAATGATGTTTGGGTGGAAACAGGCTGTTTGGATCAGGAAAGATAATTTTTTGTTTGGGTAAAATAAATGCAGTTTAGCTTGGAAAATTGGTGTTTAGGTTTTTGTTTGAGTCAAAAAATGCTGTTTGAGTTGCGACAAGGTGGAAAAATGCAGTTCAGGTAGAAATATGATATTTGCATGGAAAAAGTCTTGATTGGGTCAAAAAATGCCGTTCATGTCTTCAAATGATGTTTGAGTATAGGAAATACTGTTAGGGTCAAAGAAACGCCGGTGGGGTGGAAAATGCAGCTTGGGCGGAAAAAAATGCCGGTGGGGTCATCAAAATGCTGTTTGGTTCAAAAAACGATGTTTTGGTCAAAAAATATAATGTTTTGGTCGTTTCTTGGTCGTTTGGCAAAAAAATATAGTGTTCGGGGCCGCGTATTGGTCGAAAAATGATGTTCAGGTCAAGAAATGTTGTGTGGGTCAAAAAAACTCATTTCTCGTCTGGAAAGTACCGTTTTGGCCCAAAAAATGACGTTTAGGTCCTTTTTGGGTCGAAGTTGCAATTCGGGTCACAAAATGCTGTTTTAGTCGAAATAATGGTGTCTCAGTTGTGTTTTAGCCCAAAAATGCTATCTTGGTGGCAAAATGATGTTCATGTCGACAAAATTATGTTTGGGCCAAAAAATGATTTTGCAGTCTCGAAATTGCTGTTTGGGTCGAAAAATGTTATTCGGGTCGAAAATTGTAGTTTTGGGTCGGAAAACACTGTTAGGGCCTAAAGACGATGTTTGTGTAGAAAAGTATCTTCAAGCTGAGAAACGCAGGTTGGCCGAGGAAATGTAATTTGGGTTCTCAGGATGATGTTTGGGTTCGAAAATGATATTTGGGTCGAAATGTACAAATCGGGTTGAAAAAGTGCTTCGATGGGTCGTGTTTGGATCGAAAAAAGATTTTCGCGTCAAAAATTTGATTTTGGGTTGAACAACGCTGTTCGCGTTGAAAAAATGTTGCCAGGGTCAAAAAATATTGTCCGGGTCAAAAAAATACAGTTTGGGTCGAATATTTTGTTTTGGTAGAAAAATGACGTTTGGGTCGTGCTTGAATCGGAAAAAACAATTTCAGTCGAAAAATTGGGGTTTGGGTCGAAAATTGCGATTTGCGTTGAAGGAAAAGGATTTGGTTTGGAAAACTTCATTTCCATAAAAAAAAATCCAGCTTGGGTAAGAAATAAATTGTGTCGGGGTACGGGTCGTGTTTGGAACGTAAAATTGTGTTTGGGTCGTGTTAAAGTCGAAAAAAGATTTTTTGCGTCGAAAAACGCAGTTTGGGTTGAGAAATGTTGTTCGGGTCTAAAAATGATGTTTGGGTCATATTTGGTTGGAAACATGCTGTTTGGATCAGGAAATATGATTTTTATGTTTGGGTAAAAAAAGGCAGTTTAGCTTGAGAAATTGGTGTTTAGGTTTTTGCTTGAGTCAAAAAATGTTGTTTTTGTTGTGACTAGGTCGAAAAATGCAATTCGGGTAGAAATATGACATTTGGATGAAAAAAATGTTGATTGGGTCGAGAAATGCCATTCGGGTCTACAAACGATGTTTGAGTTTAGGAAATGTTGTTAGGGTCGAAGAAACGCCGGTGGGGTCGGAAAATACAGCTTGGGTGGAAAAAAATGCCGGTGGGGTCGACAAAATGTTGTTTGGTTCTGAAAATGCTGTTTTGATCGAAAAAAAAGATGTTTTAGTCGTATCTTGGTCGAAAGTGCAATTTGGGACAAAAAACCCGTTTTGTTAAAAAAAGTGTTGCTTGGCTCGAAACAATGGTGTTTGGGTCGTGTTTTAGTCCAAAAATGCTATCCTTGTGGAAAAATGATTTTCGGGTGGACAAAATTTTGTTTCAGCCGAAAAATGATTTTCCAGTTAGGAAAGTGCTGTTGTTCGCGTAGAAAAAATGTTGCCTGGATCAAAAAATAATGTCTGGGTCGAAAAAATACGGTTTGGGTCGAAATATCCTTTTTGGGTAGAAAGATGACGTTTTTGTCGTGCTTGAATCGGAAAAATTAATTTCAGTAAAAAAGTTGGGGTTTGGGTCAAAAATTGCGATTTTAGTTCATGGAATAGGATTTGGTTCGGAAAATTTTGTTTCCATAAAAAAAATACAGCTTGGGTAAGAAAGAAAAGGTGTTGGGGTACGGGTCGTGTTTTGATCGTAAAATGGTGTTTGGGTAGTGTTAAGGTCGAAAAAAGATCTTTTGCGTCGAAAAACGCAGTTTGGCTTGAGAAATGTTGTTCGGGTCTAAAAAAGATGTTTGTTTGGAAATAGGCTGTTTGGATCAGCAAAGATGATTTTTATGTTTGGGTAAAAAAAATGCAGTTTAGCTTGAAAAATTGGTGTTTGGGTTTTTATTTGATTCAAAAAATGTTGTTTGGGTCGAAGAAACGCCGGTGGGGTCGAAAAGTGCAGCTTGGGTGGAAAACAAAGTCGGTGGGGTCAACAAAATGTTGTTTGGTTCAGAAAACGATGTTTTGGTCGAAAAATATAATGTTTTGGTCGTTTCCTGGTCGAAAGTGCAATTTGAGTCAAAAAACCCATTTTGTTCGAAAAGTGCTGTTTGGCTCGAAAATATGGTGTTCGGGCCGGGTCTTGGTCGAAAAATGATATTCAGGTCGAGAAAATGTTGTGTGGCTCAAAAAAACTCATTTCTCATCTGGAAAGTTCCGTTTTGGCCGAAAAAATGACGTTTAGAGTTGCGATTCGGGTCACAAAATGTTGTTTTAGTCGAAACAATTGTGTTTGGGTCGTGTTTTAGTCAAAAAAATGGATTTTGGATATGTTTGGGTCGAAAAAGTATCTTAGCGCTGAGAAACGTTGTTTGGCAAAGGAAATGCAGTTTGGGTTCTGAGAATGATGTTTGGGTTCAAAAATGATATTTGGGTCGAAATGTCATGATCGGGTTGAAAAAGTGCTTCTGTGAGTCGTGTTTTGATCGAAAAAAGATTTACGCGTCAAAAATTGCCTTTTGGGTTGAACAACGTTGTTCATGTCGAAAAAATGTTGCCTGGGTCAAAAAATGATGTCCGGGTTGAAAAAATATGGTTTGAGTTAAAATATCCCGTTTGGGTAGAAAAATGACGTTTGGGTCGTGCATGGTTTGAAAAAATCAATTTTAGTCGAAAAATTGGAGTTTGGGTCGAAAATTGCGGTTTGCATTGAAGGAATAAGGTTTCATTCGAAAAATTTTGTTTGCATAAAAAAAATCCTGCTTGCATAAAAAATAAATGGTGTCGGGGTACGGATCGTGTTTGGATCATAAAATGGTGTTTGGGTCGTGTTAAGGTCGAAAAAAGATCTTTTGCGTCGAAAAATGGAGTTTGGGTTTAGAAATGTTGTTCGGGTATAAAAATGATGTTTGGGTCATATTTGGTTGGAAACATGCTGTTTGGATCAGGAAATATGATTTTTATGTTTGGGTAAAAAAAGGCAGTTTAGCTTGAGAAATTGGTGTTTAGGTTTTTGCTTGAGTCAAAAAATGTTGTTTTTGTTGTGACTAGGTCGAAAAATGCAATTCGGGTAGAAATATGATATTTGGATGAAAAAAATGTTGATTGGGTCGAGAAATGCCATTCGGGTCTACAAACGATGTTTGAGTTTAGGAAATGTTGTTAGGGTCGAAGAAACGCCGGTGGGGTCGGAAAATACAGCTTGGGTGGAAAAAAATGCCGGTGGGGTCGACAAAATGTTGTTTGGTTCTGAAAATGCTGTTTTGATCGAAAAAAAAGATGTTTTAGTCGTATCTTGGTCGAAAGTGCAATTTGGGACAAAAAACCCGTTTTGTTAAAAAAAGTGTTGCTTGGCTCGAAACAATGGTGTTTGGGTCGTGTTTTAGTCCAAAAATGCTATCCTTGTGGAAAAATGATGTTCGGGTGGACAAAATTTTGTTTCAGCCGAAAAATGATTTTCCAGTTAGGAAAGTGCTGTTGTTCGGGTCAAAAAATGTTATTCGAGTAAAAAATTATTGTTTTGGGTCGAAAAATGCAGTTCGGGCCTAAAGACAATGTTTGTGTAAAATAAATGTTGTTTGTGTCTGAAAATGATATTTAGGTTGAAAACATGGTGTTTTAGTCGAAAAAATGGATTTTGGGTATGTCTGGGTCGAAAAAGTATCTTCAGGTTGAGAAACGTTGTTTGGCCGAGGAAATGTAGTTTGTGTTCTAGGGATGATATTTGGGTTCGAAAATGATATTTGGGTCGAAATGTGCTGATCGAGATGAAAAAGTGCTTCTGTGGGTCGTGTTTGGATCGAAAAAAGATTTTCGCGTCTAAAATTACCTTTTGGGTTGAACAACGCCGTTCGCGTAGAAAAAATGTTGCCTAGGTCAAAAAATAATGTCCAGGTTGAAAAAATACGGTTTGGGTCGAAATATCCTGTTTGGGTAGAAAAATGACGTTTTGGTCATGCTTGAATTGGAAAAATCAATTTCAGTCAAAAAATTTGGGTTTGGGTCAAAAATTTTGGTTTGCGTTGAAGGAATAGGGTTTGGTTCGGAAAATTTTGTTTCCATAAAAAAATCCAGCTTATGTAAGAAATAAATGGTGTCGGGTTACGGGTCGTGTTTGGATCGTAAAATGGTGTTTGGGTCGTGTTATGGTCGAAAAAAGATCTTTTGCGTCGAAAAACGCAGTTTGGCTTGAGAAATGTTGTTCGGGTCTAAAAATGATGTTTGTTTGGAAACAGGGTGTTTGGATCAGCAAAGATGATTTTTATGTTTGGGTAAAAATGATGTTTGGGTTTTTATTTGATTCAAAAAATGTTGTTTGGGTCGAAAATATGGTGTTCGGGCCGCGTCTTGGTCGAAAAATGATGTTCAGGTCGAGAAAATGCTGTGTGGGTCAAAAAAACTCATTTCTCGTCTGGGAAGTGCCGTTTTGGCTGAAAAAATGACGTTTAGGTCGTTTTTGGGTCGAAGTTGCGATTTGGGTCAAAAATGTTGTTTTAGTCGAAACAATTGTGTTTGGGTCGTGTTTTAGTCCAAAAATGCTCTCTTGGTGGCAAAACGATGTTCGGGTCGACAAAATTCTGTTTGGGCCGAAAAATGATTTTCCAGTCTATAAAGTGTTGTTTGGGTCGAAAAATGTTATTCGGGTCGAAAATTGTTATTTTGGGTCGGAAAACATTGTTAGGGCTAAAAGACGATGGTTGTATAAAATAAATGTTGTTTGCGTCTGAAAATGATATTTAGGTTGAAAACGTGGTGTTTTAGTCGAAAAAAAGGATTTTGGGTATGTTTGGGTCGAAAAAGTATCTTCGGGCTGAGAAACGTTGTTTGGCAAAGGAAATGCAATTTGGGTTCTCAGAATGATGTTTGGGTTCAAAAATGATATTTGGGTCGAAATGTGCTGATCGGGTTAAAAAAGTGCTTCTGTGGGTCGTGTTTTGATCGAAAAAAGATTTATCCGTCGAAAATTGCCTTTTGGGTTGAACAGCGCTGTTCGTGTCGAAAAAATGTTGCCTGGGTAAAAAAATGATGTCCGGGTCGAAAAAATACGGTTTGAGTCAAAATATCCCGTTTGGGTAGAAAAATGACGTTTGAGTCGTGCTTGGTTCGGAAAAATCAATTTCAGTCGAAAAATTAGAGTTTGGGTTAAAAATTGCGGTTTGCATTGAAGAAATAAGGTTTCGTTCTAAAAATTTTGTTTCCATAAAAAAAATCCAGCTTGGGAAAAAAATAAATGGTGTCGAGGTACGGATCGTGTATGGATCGTAAAATGGTGTTTGGGTCGTGTTAAGGTCGAAAAAAGATCTTTTGCGTCGAAAAATGGAGTTGGGTTGAGAAATGTTGTTCGGATCTAAAAATGATGTTTGGGTCATATTTGGGTGGAAACTAGCTGTTTGGATCGGGAAATATGATTTTTATGTTTGGGTAAAAAAAGGCAGTTTAGCTTGAGAAATTGGTGTTTGGGTTTTTGTTTGAGTAAAAAAATGTTGTTTTTGTTGCGATTGAGCCGAAAAATGCAGTTCGGGTAGAAATATGATATTTGAGTGGAAAAAATGTTGATTGGGTCGAAAAATGCTGTTCGGGTCTACAAAGGATGTTTGAGTTTAGGAAATGCTGTTAGGGTCGTAGAAACGCCGGTGGGGTCAGAAAATGCAGCTTGGGTGGAAAAAATGCCGGTGGGGTCGATAAAATGTTGTTTGGTTCAGAAAACGCTGTTTTGATCGAAAAAAAGATGTTTTGGTCGAAAGTGCAATTTGGGTTAAAAAAGCCGTTTTGTTCAAAAAAGAGTTGCTTGGCTCGAATATATGGTGTTCAGGCCACGTTTTCTCTGAAAAATGCTATCTTGGTAGAAAAATGATGTTCAGGTCGAGAAAATGGTGTTTGGGTCGAAATAACTCTTTTCTGGTCAGGAAAGTGCCATTTTGACTAAAAAAATGACGGTGAGGTCATTTTTGGGTCGAAGTTACGATCCGGGTCACAAAATGCTGTTTTAATCGAAACAATGGTGTTTGGGTCTTGTTTTAGTCCAAAAATGCTCTCTTTGTGGAAAAATGATGTTCGGGTCGACAAAATTCTGTTTCGGCTGAAAAATGATTTTCGAGTTAGGAAAGTGTTGTTTGGGTCGAAAAATGTTATTCGGGTAAAAAATTGTTGTTTTGGGTCGAAAAACGTTGTTCAGGCCTAAAGATGATGTTTGTGTAAAATAAATGTTGTTTGCGTTTGAAAATGATATTTAGGTTGAAAACATGGTGTTTTAGTCAGAAAAAAGGATTTTCGGTATGTTTGTGTCGAAAAAGTATCTTCAGGTTGAGAAACGCTGTTTGGCCGAGGAAATGTAGTTTGGGTTCGAAAATGATGTTTGGGTCGAAATGTGCTGATCGGGATGAAAAAGTGCTTCTGTGGGTCGTGTTTGGATAGAAAAAAGATTTTCGCGTCGAAAATTACCTTTTGGGTTGAACAACACCGTTCGCGTAGAAAAAATGTTGCCTAGGTCAAAAAATAATGTCCGGGTCGAAAAAATACGGTTTGGGTCGAAATATCCTGTTTGGGTAGAAAAATGACATTTTGGTCGTGCTTGAATCGGAAAAATCAATTTCAGTCAAAAAATTGGGGTTTGGGTCGAAAATTGTGGTTTGCGTTGAAGGAATAGGGTTTGGTTCGGAAAATTTTGTATCCATAAAAAAAATCCAGCTTGGGTAAGAAATAAATGGTGCCGGGTAACGGGTCGTGTTTGGATCGTAAAATGGTGTTTGGGTCGTGTTATGGTCGAAAAAAGATCTTTTGCGTCGAAAAACGCAGTTTGGCTTGAGAAATGTTGTTCGGGTCTAAAAATGATGTTTGTCTAGAAACAGGCTGTTTGGATCAGCAAAGATGATTTTTATGTTTGGGTTAAAAAAAATGCAGTTTAGCTTGGGAAATTGGTGTTTGGGTTTCTATTTGATTCAAAAAATGTTGTTTGGGTCGAAGAAACGCCGGTGGGGTCGAAAAATGCAACTTGGGTGAAAAACAATGCCGGTGGGGTCAACAAAATGGTGTTTGGTTCATAAAACGATGTTTTGGTCGAAAAATATAATGTTTTGGTCGTTTCTTGGTCGAAAGTGCAATTTGTGTAAAAAAAAACCCGTTTTCTTCGAAAAGTGCTGTTTGGCTCAAAAATATGGTGTTCGGGCGTCTTGGTCGAAAAATGATGTTCAGGTCGAGAAAATGCTGTGTGGGTCAAAAAACTTATTTCTCATCTGGAAAATTCCGTTTCGACCAAAACATTTTGAGTCAAAATATCCCGTTTGGGTCGTGTTTGAGTAGAAAAATGACGTTTGGGTCATGCTTGGTTCGGAGAAATCAATTTCAGTTGAAAAATTGGAGTTTGGGTCAAAAATTGCGGTTTGCGTTGAAGGAATAAGGTTTCATTCGAAAAATATTGTTTGCATAAAACAAATCCAGCTTGGGTAAAAAATAAATGGTGTTGGGTCATGTTAAGGACGAAAAAAGATCTTTTGCGTCAAAAAACGCAGTTTGGGTTGAGAAATGTTATTCGAGTCTAAAAATGATGTTTGGGTCATATTTGGGTGGAAACATGCTGTTTGGATCGAGAAATATGATTTTTATGTTTGGGTAAAAAAAGACAATTTAGCTTGAGAAATTGGTGTTTGGGTTTTTGTTTGAGTCAAAAAATGTTGTTTTTGTTGCAACTGGGTCAAAAAATGCAGTTCGGGTAGAAATATGATATTTGGGTGGAAAAATGTTGATTGGGTCAAAAAATGCCGTTCGGGTCTACAAATGATGTTTGAGTTTAGGAAATGTTGTTAGGGTCGAAGAAACGTCGGTGGGGTCAAAAAATGCAGCATGGGTGGAAAAAAATGCCGGTGGGGTCGACAAAATGCTTTTTGGTTTAGAAACGCTATTTTGATAAAAAAAAAAAAGATGTTTTGATCGTATCTTGGTCGAAAGTGCAATTTGGGTCAAAAAACCCGTTTTGTTTGAAAAAGTGTTGCTTGGCTCGAAAATATGGTGTTTGGGCCGCGTTTTCTCTGAAAAATGCTGTCATGGAAGAAAAATGATGTTCAGGTCAAGAAAATGGTTGGTGGGTCGAAATAACTCATTTTGGTCTGGAAAGTGCTTGGCCGAAAATATGATGGTTAGGTCGTTTTTGGGTTGAAGTTGCGATCCGGGTCACAAAATGCTGTTTTAGTCGAAACAATGGTGTTTGGGTCTTGTTTTAGTCCAAAAATGCTCTCTTTGTGGAAAAATGATGTTCGGGTTGACAAAATTCTGTTTCGACAGAAAAATGATTTTCCAGTTAGGAAAGTGTTGTTTGAGTCGAAAAATGTTATTCGGGTAAAAAATTGTTGTTTTGGGTCGAAAAACGCTCTTCGGGCCTAACGACGATATTTGTGTAAATAAATGTTGTTTGCGTCTAAAAATGATATTTTGGTTGAAAACATGGTGTTTTAGTTGAAAAAATGGATTTTGGGTATGTTTGGATCGAAAAAATGGATTTTGGGTATGTTAAGGTCAAACAAGTATCTTCGGGTTGAGAAACACTGTTTGGTAGAGGAAATGCAGTTTGGGTTCTCAGAATGATGTTTAGGTTCGAAAATGATATTTGGGTCGAAATGTGCTGATCGGGTTGAAAAAGTGCTTCTGTGGGTCTGTTTGAATCGAAAAAGATTTTCGCGTTGAAAATTGCCTTTTGGGTTGAACAACGCTGTTTGCGTCGAAAGAATGTTGTCTGGGTCAAAAAATGATGTCCGGGTCAAAAAAATACGGTTTGGGTCGAAATATCTTGTTTACGTAGAAAAATGACGTTTGGGTCGTGCTTGGATAGGAAAAATCTTTCAGTCGAAAAATTGGAGTTTGGGTCAAAAATTGCGGTTTGCGTTGAAGGAATAGGGTTTGGTTCGGAAAATTTTATTTCCATAAAAAAATACAGCTTGGTAAGAAGTAAATGGGATTAGATATACTCTTATGTTATTGTATTTTGATTTTTTTTTATATAGAAAACTAGGGTTTTGATTTATTGGATATGTGTTTATGTTTTGGATTTTGCGTTTTTGATAAACCTAGGGTTTTATTATTTGTTATTTATTTATTTTAAAGATTAGATCTATGTTAGATTATTAAAATTAAAATTTTTATAAACCTAGGTTTATTATTTATACATATTCAAAAGATGATAAGTTTTATTTGTTTTCAACTTTTACTAATTAATAATTTATTTTTTTCTAGAGAAAAATGTGTGTTTTCATAATATTTTATCAATTTCGTTATTTTATTATTATTTTGAATTTTCTAGATTTTGTCTTTTCTGTGTTTTGTGTTTTCTGCTTTCTCCTTTTAGTGTCTGGTTAAATGGTAAATAGGTTTTGGTCTTCTTCTTAGGTTGTTTTATATTTTCTTTTGTAGGATTCATATGAGATAGGTTTTGATGTTTGGGTATAATGATTTATACCTATTAATGATGATTGTGGAAATTAGGTCTTTGGCCTAGGCTTGAATCATAGGTTTTAATTTATAATTTATTTGGTTTATCTAGGTTGTCATTTTTGTTGTGGGCTTCATTCTCCGAATCTAGGGTCCATTCGAGGTGAGTACGCCTATTGATTTATTTCATGTGAATTTTTGTCATATCATTGAATTTCACATGCTAATTATGTTTGTGTGATATTATGTGATATCCATACATTTATATTATGATAATTTTGCATGATTTGAATATTTTTCATATTGATCAAATTGCATTTTTTTTATTGAATAAATTGCATTTTTTAATTTCTTCATCACGACAATTAATATAGCTTGAATTATGCTATTCGTGTTTCAAGAATGAATAAAAACGCATATATTGATACTTATGCTTTTTTTAGATATATGATTATTTGAATTAAGGAATGGGTACTTCTGAGATTTTTTTTAAAAAAATTTGGACTAGTGGAGATAACACAGTCCTAGGAGATTTTATCAAGATGCATATCATGACATTTTTCTGGAATAAATCCCCCTGTTGTATTTCACCTTTGGGGAGGAAGGTCTAGGACTAGAAAAGTCTCAAGATCGGTAAGGGGTGTGGTAAAACATTCCTTGCAGTGGTGGATTTCTTTGTTTGGAGTCTGCAGCAACCGGGGCATCCTATGCTAGTGTTTTTGTAGGGATGGCAGCGGCGACCCATCAGCATCTTCTAGATCCGACGTCTCCTCGAGGGAGCTTTTTGAGCGATTTAGTCACTTGGGGCTTGGCACACCTGCTGGTTCTTCCGATTGAGAACTTGTCCCGGTCATATTATTTAAACCTCATGATTTATATGACGTGGACCAAAGATTGGGCCACGTGATTGCATCAAAATATATTTTTAAGCTCATGAATTTAAATTGATTTATTAAAGAAAATTCTTGTTTTTAAAATAACTTTATTTATATATTTTATAAAATATCACAGTCTAACGGAAACAAAATATTAGAATGGAGAGACATACTAAACCACCCCTGTGGGAGCCATCTAAGCTAAAGTAAATCCAAATAGTTGACTACAACTATTATTTATTCTCCAACACTGCTACCTCGACGAGATCCCTGAAGCGTATGAAAAGTTCAAGATTTATCTTGGTCTTCAGAAGATGAGCTACCTGGTTATGAAACAACCAGCCATTTGGAATAGGGTGAGTGATAAACTCAGTGAATAAGCCCACTAAAAAATTACCTCACGTGATTAACTCACGTGACAGTTATATATAAAAATAAAGTTATATGAAAATCAGAATTTCATTTAATAAATATTTTATTTTATTAATTCAATTTAAAATCATGAAATTTTAAAAAATATATTTTAATGCAAGCCCGTGGCCTAATCCTTGGCCCACCACATCAGAGAAATCATGAGAGTTAAATAATACCATATATATATATATATATATATATATATATATATAAAGTTATATTAAAAACAAGAATTTTCTTTAATAAATCAATTTAAATTCATGAGCTTAATAATATATTTTAATGCAATCACGTGGCCCAATCCTTGGTCCACGTCATAGAAATAATGAGGTTTAAATAATATGACCGGGTCGGGTTCTCAATCGAAAGAACCAGCAGATGTGTCAAGCCCCAAGCGACTAAATCGCTCAACAAGCTCCCTCGAGGAGACATCGGATCTAGAAGACGCTGACGGGTCGCCGCTGCCATCACTACGAGAACACCAGCACATGATGCCTCGGTTGCTGCAGACTCCAAATAAAGGAATCCGTCGTTGCAAGGAATGCTTTACCACACCCATTACCGATCTTGAGATTCTTTGAGTCCTATACCTTCCTCCCCAAAGGCGAAATACAATGGGGTGATTTATTCCAGAAAATGTCATGATATGCATCTTGATAAAATCTCATAGTACTAGGTTACATCCACTAGTCCTATTTTTTTTTCAAAATCTCAGAAGTACCACATTCCTAAATTCAAATAATTATATATCTAAAAAAAGCATAAGGATCAATATATGCATTTTATTCATTCTTGAAACACGAATAGCATAATTCATGCTATATTAATTGTCGTGATGAAGAAATTAAACCATGCAATTTTATTCAATAAAAAATGCAATTTGATCAATATGAAAAATATTCAAATCATGCAAAATTATCATAATATAAATGTATGGACATCACATAATATCACACAAATATAATTAGCATGTGAAATTCAACGATATAGACAAAAACCCACATGAAATAAATCGATAGGCCTACTATCGATAGGCCTACTCACCTCGAATGGACCCTAGGTCCGTAGAATGAAGCCCACAACTAAAATGACAACCTAAAACCAAATAAATTATTAATTAAAACAAATTATTCAAGCCTAGGCCAAAGACCTAATTTTCACAATCATCATTAATAGGTATAAATCATTATACCCAACCATCTAAACCTATCTCATATGAATCTTACAAAAGAAAATATAAAACAACCTAAGAAGAAGATTAAAACTTATTTACCATATAACGAGACACTAAAATACAAAATCAGAAAAGACAAAATCCAAAAAATTCAAAATAATTATAAAATAATGAAAATTGATAAAATATTATGAAAACACAAATTTTTCTCTATAAAAAAATAAAATATTAATTAGTAAAAGTTAAAAACAAATAAAACTTATCATCTTATGAATATGTATAAATAATAAACCTAGGTTTATAAAAATTTCAATTTTAATAATCTAACATAGATCTAATCTTTAAATAAATAATAAATAAATAAAAAACCACAGGTTTATCAAAAACTCAAACTCCAAAACATAAACATATATCCAATAAATCAAAACCCTAGTTTTATATAAAAAAAATCAAAATACAATAACATGAGAGTATATCTAATCCTTAAAAGAAAATCAAAACCAAATGTTAACTAAAACTCATAAATTCATCTAAACATATAATAGATCTATAATTGTTACACCCTCACCCTCACCGGGTGACATAGGTATTGGGAGAAAGTCGACTATTCTACACCGTTCGTCATCTAGTAGCCCTCTCCCGGGTAGCCTCTATCTGGTGGCCTCTCATGACTGCTACCTCTACCAAATGGGCGCACCACCAGGCGGCATGAGTAGTGCCTGGGAGCACCTTGCAGGACAGCTACAAGCTGGGCAGCTTCAACACGGAGCTGACGAAGGGGAGAATACTCGACATTCGCGAATATGATCCTCATGGATCCGCCATAGACACCGATAAGGGTAATGAATTCTCATGAATTCCCTCCAGGGTACATAACTCAGATGCAGGGAAGACAAATTATTCGTAGTGTCAATACCATGGTATGACCCCATAAGAGGTCATACACTTGTCTAAACTCATTAGACAAGATTCATGGCTTCATATAAGTATATGTATAATGTAATACATATAAATTAATTACACAAGGAATTAATCATGGAAGCATTTAAATAATATAATAACAAAGTTATAATATTTTCTAAGGCAAGCTTACACTTATGCTTTTTCATAGATAGGCTAAGGGTATGCTAAGACAAAATGGAAGCATGTAGGAATCAATATTATGCTAGCATGGGACATGTTGCATAGACAAGCATGGGTCCCTACACATGACACTAGAATGTATAGTCCTAGCATATTATATCTAATATGACATGGATGCAATCTAGCAAGGCAAGCAGTAATATACACATGCAAACAAGGTTAATATGTAGTTATGGTGCCCCAAGGGAGGACAATGCACGCCTACATGCATCGAAGACCTCCCAACTGGGTTGGATTGACCCATTCACCGCAACCCGGGTCATTCGCCAAGATCTATAAGACAAGGGCATCCAATTTGGTGAGTATAACTACATAAAAGCACTTAAAATTAACTATAAATGCCAAAGACTTTGACATGCACGCATACGGGCTTGCACGCATGTACGTGCGCATGCCCGAGTGCCCAGCACCTACCCGTGCATCATGCCAGCACCCGCGCGCACCTGCGTGCACGCGCCCGCCAACCTCTACTGCGCGCACGCGCACGGACAGACCCACGTGCGCGCCCAGCCGCCCAAGACCCCTCCCCGGCCCCCCTCACACACCCTAACCCAATCATCTAGCATGCAAGACCTCCCTAACAACCCCTAAAGCTAGAAAACCAAAGAAAAGAAGGGGAAATGGCTTACCAAAGGAGGGGGAGAGAAAAAGGGAAGATGTGGGGCTCTCAACGCACCCACGACCACCACCATTAGCTTCTTTACCAGCCTTTCTTGGTTGAAAACAGGGGGGAAGGATCCCATGGAAACATGAGGGGGAGAAGGGGGAAGGATACACACACACAAATCTTTCGTTCTTGCACTTCCTTCTTGTGCTTCTTCTTCTCCTTCCTTTCCTTCTCACACAAACAAAGGGAAAAGCAAACAAAGGGGAGCAAAAATGAGGTCGGATGGTTTGGGAGGGGTTGAGAGAGAGAGTGCAAAACTCACTCAAAATGGTGCATTTAATTGGCAAAAAGGGGTGGGTGAGGTTTGACCTTGGTCAATCTATCCGAGCAAAAAAACAAAACCCCTTGACTAGCCAAAAATCACCTTTGACTAGTCAAGGTCTTCATTGGCTTGGTCCAAGTCACCCTTTGACAATCCAGTATCGACCAAAACCCGGATATCATTCAGAACTACATAATTTTCTAAAACGTAACCGGAATTCGATGAAATTTTTATGGATAGTTCAAAGTAGTACCAGGACCCATAATATATGGTTAAATTTTCTAATCGGTGTACTCAAACTCACGCAGATGGCTAAAAGTCAAAATTTTAGCGACTCCGATCGAAAAAGAAAATGGCTAGAAATGACCCAAATATAACCAATAAGCTAAAAGTGACACATATATAACAGATCCAAAGGCCACGTGAAGATTCCCTATCATGATATAATCACTCCGCAAGACCAAACTCGGCACGCCCCTGTTGAGCATAAAAGAGGGACTTCATCTCCCTCTCAAGGTAAGCGAATACTCTCTCTCTCCACTATTTCCACTCAAGAATTCTAAGTTCTTCTTATCCTCACGAAGAGGTTAAATGACTTGAGCGTCAGAGGGGCGTTAGCCGACACCACACTGGTGTGAGTTTCAAGTTTGAAGGCCTAAGAAGGAGGAGGAGGACGACGACGACGTGGATCGGAAGCTTGTAGCGGATGGTCACAAGGAAAAGGTCGAGCCAACGATGTCTCGGGTCTACGTCCGAAGTCCGGATCGGCGAAGATCCGGCCCAGGAGAGGAGAACCAGATTTCATTCCCCACACCTATATAATTGAAAATTTTAAATGAGTTATGAAAAACTAAGAAATGGTTAAAAAGAAAAAAATTGATGATTTTTTTTAAACAAAATAATTAAGAAACTCTAAATATATAAATAATTAAACCAAATTACAAATAAAGGGTTTTTTAGTTTGAAAATTTAAATTTTGAAAATTTAATCCTAAAAATATTTAAATAGTTTTAACACAACCATATTTTTAAGAATTTGGGGTAAAGGCCATGGACAGTTGCATTGGTCGTCTACCCCCAATGCTGGCTCTGGGATGATGGTCGGCGGAAAAGAAGGTGACAAAAGGGGTTGTAAATACAAACAGTGGTGATCGTTTGGAGCAGGCCGAAGTGTTCAGATGGAGCAAACAGAGGCAGAGCAAGAGATAAAAGACAGTGAATATTAGGTCTAGGTTACTAAATTGAATTGATGGTGTGGATTTTATCTTAGAAGATCAATGAATTACATTTGATGGTTATGTTGTAAATGCATGATCTTATTATGATTTTTTTATATTGGTAAATTTTTTTATTATTATTAAATCTTCCCCTATCAGTAGACGTCAAGAGTCGAATCTAAGTCCCCTCACTAGAGAGGGGTTACCTCTCCCATCCTATCAAGAGGAAATTCGATATTATTGCCTTCACATTGAGTCTATGATAAAAAAAAACCATCTTATAAAGGAATATACCAATCAAACAGTAAAAAAATAATCCAAACAAATTTGGGTCCAGGTTGAGCCCAAGCAACCCGAACCCAAACTGAATTGGGTTCGGGTCAAGTTGAACCCATTGATCAAATATCCTAAATTGAATAGGGTTCGAGTTGACTCAGGTTTGGGTTCAACCAACCCAAGTTGTACCCCTACATTTGATAACTACATTGTGATATGGATCACAATAACCAAATAACTATCTCGATCATATTTTTCCCTAAGGAAAATGATACACTATGACCAGTTCACAGTAAAAAAATTCAGACCCCACGTAGGATCTGACGTGGACAACATTGATGACGTGGCTCCTTCGTCTCATTTTTATTAGGCGGGATCGACTATAGCTTAAATTTTGAAATTTGAATCACTGTTACAAGTCGTCTGAGTTCGCATTAACTCGTTGAAAAGACATTTCTGACGATGACATGACATGATCCTGACACAATTTTGCAGCACGGATCCCAATAATATGTAGGTACATGTGACTTTTGAGAGAGCATGTACTATGATATCTTAGTATGTACCTTGACCAACAATTTTTGTAGGTGTTAGGTGGATATCGAGGAGAGTTATCTAAGATGTGACAAAACCCTCTCGTTGGGTTTTACACAACCCTTTCGTCCCCCACAAAAAAAGGCTCTCTCTCTCTCCCCCTCTCCTCATCACCGTCTTTGATCGCCCTCTCCACCTCACCCCATCAAATCTCTGCCTCACCCTATCATATTTCCGCCTCACCGTCTCTCATCTCCCTTTTCATCTCCCTCTCCGCCTCACCATCTCTCATCTCCCTCTCCGCCTCACCCTCTGTCATCTCCCTTTCCTCACTGGCTCTGATCTTCTTCTCCGCCTCACCGGCTCAGATCTCCCTTTCCTCCTCATCGGCTCTGTTCTCCCTCTCCACCTCACCCATTCTCATCTCCCTTTTCTACTCATCGGCTCTGTTCTCCCTCTCCGCCTTATCATTTCTTCTCCCTTCCATTCACTCTCTCCCAATACACATTTTCTCTTATTTCTTCCATAGAACAAAAAAATTATTTATCCGGTTAACTTTCACCTGTTGTTGCTCTGGAGGAGACAACATAGCGATGGAGGTTGGGTGATTTTTTTGTTTAATTTTTTTTTACTCTTTCAAACAATTTTCAATGTTACTTCAATACTTTTAATGTTATATCTATTTGTTTTCTTTTTATTTTAAATCAATTTCTTCTCTTCTATGTTATCCCCTTTTGGAAACGTATTTTGTCTTTTCGTGAGTTTTTGGTGGAATAGTTATGCATCTACATGATTTAAAATAGTATATACCACTTTAATGTTAGTATATACAAGTCTAAGTAGTAAGCTATCAGTACTAAATTTCTGTTTTACAAATTCTTTGAAGATTTAGATTAATTTCACAACAACTTAATTTTGTACCTTAATTCCATTTCTGCTCTTGAATTATCTTTAATTTCATCGTGTATTTTTGTTGGAGATATATGTTCATAAATCAAAGCACATTAATACTTCACATGTTTTCATTTTTTTAAAATTAGTAAACATCATCTAATGAGGTATATGCTTTGATAAAAGTGCATATCAGTCTATTTCGAGTTGAATGAACCCATTTTTAGTAAGTATAAAAAGGGTTTAATTTGGGTATATACAATATCTAATGAGGTATATGCTTTCCATGATTTCTAACGTGTATAGACTATGTTTTAGGAAGAGAATAAAAACCGAGTGTAAAAGCACTTTTTAGAGTGTGATTTGACAACAACTGGTTACTTCTTTGCCTTATTTTTTTAATTTAATGTAAGCACGATTTTTAAGATTGATTTGACAACTACCGTCCGAGTTCCCATGCATGCATGTACGTCAGTTTCAATGCAGCCAAAAAATGATGGCTTCGGGGGTAGTTTGGTCCTTTTCTTAAATGTCTTTTCAGATGCCATTTGTAACGACGCATGTGCCCCTCCTTATGTTGAAACAGAGGGCAAATATGTAATTTCACATAGAATATGAATAGTTTGATTAGCTTCTTCTCTCCTTCCCTGCAATTTTACTTGAATACATACCATTTGAAAGTTTTTTCATGGGCAACAAACCTCTAAACGATCACCATTTTCAACCTCTCTTTCACCCCAAACATTTCTTCATAGATCACCATGGATTCCGGCATGACTGTGAAAGTATATACCTGAACATCTCAAATTCATCAATGTTCTTGTTTATCATCTAATAGCCACGTATTTTGTGGTTGTAGGCAACATTGAAGAAAGTGAAGTATACGTCGAAGCCCATTAACACAAGGTGCACAACCACCCGCATAGTGGACTTCATGAAGGCTAACAACCTAAGTGAAAGGCCCCTCCATGTCCAGATTATCAAGGATACCCCATTTGGGGTTTTTCTTGATATCCCTCCATTTAGAACTGAGAAGTGTCTGTTGGAGTGCATTTTGTCCTTCTGGAACCCGAACAGGGAGAGGTTCGTTGTGAAAGGGAGGGAACTGCGGTTTACCGCATCAGATGTGGCGGTAATTTTGGTCTAACGACGCGCGGGATGCCTGTGATGGAACATAACAAATATCCTTCATCAGCTTTCTATACAAATATTTCACTTCACATAATGTGAAGTATTCCACAGTAATCGAAATAGAGAAAGCGATGAGAGAGCTGGTTGTGAAGGATGATGAAAAGTCTGCCAAAGACTTTGGGAAGTTATTTTTATTGCACATTTTTGCAACTGTATTATTTTACAGGTCCAATTACACATGTTCACTCGAGTTGGTGGATATAGTGGAAGACCTGGACAACCTGGGTCAATATGCATGGGCTAAGGCCGTGCACATTGACATCATGAAATCTCTAAGGCGTTCATCACGGAACCTGGAGAGGGCAGGTGGGTCAGATGCCCTAGATGGAAAAGGATACTTCAGTGGTTGTGCCATAGCTCTCAATGTAAGTCTGCTGGTTTGACATGTATCGTATATCCTTGTATTTGCATTAGATATACATTTTTTAATATAGTATATACGTGTTGAATTGTTTGACCATATACTTCTCTTAATCTGTTTTGTAGATAATTTTTTAAGCATATACCATAGTCAAGTCGGTATATAGATAGTATATACTTCTTTTAATGTAGTATATGCTCCATTGAATTGGTTTTGTTTATACATCTCTCAATCAGTTTCATAGATATGTATGAACGTATATATCGAATTAATTCGGTATATAAAGTGTTAACAAATCATATAACTAAATGCTCTTGTCATATAGATGATTAAATTACAAAATGTGTTTTAAGGTTTGATTGTACGAGCATGTTGAGATAGATCAATTGGGGTTGGATGGCCCCGCATCCATAAATGGAGAAATATGCCATGTGGAAGGAAAACAACATACACCAGACTATTCCACGAGTTGAAATGGGAAGAGATTCACCAGAAGATTGATTTTATTGAAGATGAGAGGGTTTTGTTGCCCGAAGTGAAGGAGGATGATGACAATGCTGCTCCAGAAACACACAATGTGTTGATGCCCATGCCTTCACGTTTCTATTCAGTAGAGGATCTAAGAAAGGGGCTAGAAAGGGTTTTGCACATGCCCATGCCAATTAACGTTGTTTCACCATCCACTTCTTCACCAAATATGAAGAGGAAGAGGGAGCAGAGGGAGCAGAAGTTGGTGAGCAAGATGGACATGGATAAAAAGGTCAAATTGGTACCAAGTAAGAGAACTTCAGACAAGGTGGAAAAGAAGAAGGTTGGTATGGCTAAAGCAAAATATGCTTCTTCCTCAAGCAAGAGAATGACATCCTAGTCCAGGTATATACCACTTTAATACTATCATGTGCTTTAATAAATATGTTGCACACAATTGACATGATTTGTTAACAGCACTGGCGAACCCGGAAAAAACAAGAGCACAAAAATTAGCAGCAGAATTTGCAAACAAAGCAGTTATGGAAAAAAGCCTGCAAAATGAGAGCGATGAAAAAAGAAGGTATATACGTTTATCAATGTGGCATACACGCTTAAAAAACTTTCATATGCATTTTTACTTGGTTTGTGGTTCAACAGGAAAGAGAATTGGATCAATAGAGCGTATGGTGAAAATTAGAAGGAGAAACATTCCAAAGCGATACGGAAAATCCAATGAGAACCAAGGGGATGTGGCCAAGAATGGGCCAAAAGGTGTGGGGGCAACTAAAATGAAAAAAGGGGTTACAATGACTAAAGTAGCAGGGGGTGCGATGAGAGGAGCGGTCGAAGAGAATAAGCCCAACGACCACGCAGCAATGGGGGCATCTGAAGTGGAAGCATTGGCCAAAGTGGCAAAAGAGGTTGACTCTATTCTTGATGATATTCTAAACATCCCCACCCAGGAGGAGAAAGCAGAGGAAGAGGTATCAGACAAAGAGAAAACAGTCGATGAGAAGAAGGTGGAGGAACAATCGATGGATGTTGAGGTTGACATGAAAGAGAAGACTGATGATGAGATCGTACCGAAAGAGAAAACAGATGATGATGATGTCTTGATTGAGGATAACAAATGCTTCTCTGGTCCGAAGAGGAAGAGAACAGTGACTTTGAGGAAGGGACCTCTCACACGTTCAGCAGGTATATGTTTCTAAATCTCACACATCTTAGTTCAATTATTGTGAAATTGATTTTCGGGTATATACTCTGTTTGAAGAGGTATATATTTAACTTATTCACGCATATACATTGTTTGTTGATATATTAATTTATTTCTGAAAGCTGCTAGGTTATCAAAGCAAATGACCAATATTGGGGATACCATGGGACCGAAAACAAGGGGAAGACTATTGTCTCAACAACAGCAAGCTAAAAAACCCCAGGAAAAAAGGCTCTGACTAAACCCAATATGCCAAAAACATACAAACATGCAGTGAAGGAGAAACATGTGCAGTTGTCAGAGGATGAACAGGTTGCGTTGGCTGCTATCTGTCAAAGATGGAGTCAGAGGAACTTCAACCAATCTATAGAGATGTCACTGATGTCCTCAGACAAGTTAGTATATGCTTGCATAAAAAATATAGAAAACATATATGAAAATGCATTCCACATACATAACATATACATTCCTACTTATATAGAACTACCCCAAAAACAAAGATGCACCCCGAAAGAGATAGCACTGATTGATAAATTTTTGGAGAATCCCCTCATGGATAGCGTGGGAGGTACCAGATGATGGAAGCACTGTCCACACTATGGTCACTAGGAAACATCTATTCGAAGTGATTTCGAATCAGTGGCTCGGAGAAGAGGTGTGAATCACTTGAAGAATATATGTCTGATCACGTTAAATGCTCATGCTTTAATACTTCTTTGACTTATTATATTGTGTATATTTTTCTTTCTGTTTTAGGTGATTGATGCATTTTCCAGACTTATGGCAATGACTACTGGAAATAGGAGAGTTCTATACATCTCAGCAGCTTTCAATGTAAGAAAAATATTTTGAATATTTTAAATGAAATAATCCATTTTTAATTAGTGTATGACCTTATTTAACTGGTATATACCAGTCTAAAGTGGTATATGCTTCACTCATTTTGGTCTGAAAAAATAAATTCTGATTACAACAATACATTGATGGAGGGCTGGAGAGATGTGTACGCTTTTTTCAAGCTTACAAGTGGAAGGCGGAGGAGGATGTTCTCACCCAAGCGAAGGATGTCTTTGTTCCTATGTTCACATTACATCATTGATTTCTCCTTGTCATCGACTTGATGAACATTCAGTTCCTCCTGTATGACTCCCTACGCAAGAAAGAACATACTGCCTAGGCGGGGAAGGCTGTCAAGATATTGCACAAAACTGTGCTACAAGAAACAGTGGAGTGGCCACTCATTTCTGATGTCCTTGCTCAGCAGCAGTCTGGGGGCCAAGACTGCGGTGTCTACGTATGCCATTGGATTGCTTGTCGTATGCTTGATGTTCGTTCATATTTGAACACCAAGGATGATATGGCCTACATGCATGCCATGATCACAGCTGCATTTATGGGTGATCAATTTTGTAAAGTGTAAACAAGTTATGGTTTTGTTTTTGCTGTTCTATTTGGGCTGTCAGGGAAACTGGACATGATTTGGTTGGGTACTTTGGTTTAAGCTATGGTGGTTCGAATATGCTGCTTTAAAATATGCATTTTGGTGTGATTATTGTTCCTTATTAATTAGTTTATTTGGTTATTATGTAATGTGACTTTAGATTGTGTTGGGTGCCTCGACAGACAGGTATATGCTTAATATAGTTATGCATGTGCATACTAAGTGAGTATGGAATCGATAAATAATGTGATTAGATCTTGTACTCATCAATATAGAAACAAAATTTTATACTTCTTATAAATAACCAAGATGTTGAATGTTGCATTTCAGATGTCATCAATTAAAATAAAATATTAACCTCTTATAAATAACCAAGATGTTATATGTTACATTTCAGATGTCATCCATTAAAAACCAAAGATTAACTCCTTATAAAGATCCCAATATGTTGAATGTTACAATTGAGATGCCATCCACGTCTCAAATTCCTCATCTAGCTAGTCTAGCTGGTGTGACTGCTCTCTAATTTGAGAACTTCGTGGTTTTGATGGTGGTGTGGAGGATGTGGTAGAGCTCTCTTGTTGTTTCTCCGTCTTTCCTATTTTCTTAAAGTAAAATAAAATGGATATGTTATTGCACTAAAACCGATAAAATGTGTATATACGCTATGCAAATAAGTATATGCTTCATTATGTTGCACATGCCATATATAATGCAGTTAGTATTAAATGGTACTCACGTTTTTAATTTTGTTGACAGCAATTTCGCATCGTGAGACAATTCTTTTGCTCTTCGGACGACCCTTCGCTTGTGCTACTATTGGATCAAGCACCTTTTCATTGTTGATAATATTGCTTGCATGGTTAGTTGACTGAGCTGTTGAGTTAGGCTGGTAAGGGAGGCTTGCATCAATGAGTGTTGAGATGTGGTTTGCTGTTTTCGCCTTCAGTTCCTCAAATAGAGTTGCAACAAATATAGAGGCATTAGAAAATGAACTTACCATCTCCACAATGTCTTAGACAATACACAAACCCAAGTTATATAGGTTGTCATACTTCATCGGTAAGTTGACTATGAACCTTGTATTTTCAGTTATCGCCAATGAATGAATGCGTTTGAAATCCTTTCTCCACTGATTCACTATGTATTTCTCAGGCATTTCAGTCACATTCAGAACGAAGAATGCATATAGCATGACGACACAAAATCCCATGAAATTCAAAGGATTTGCAGATGCAACTCACCTCTTCGGTTGCTCCTTTGTACAAAACATCAAATCTCAATCGCTTATTCTTGTCGTGGTTTGTTTTCACTATCTCAATCACTTCGTATGTTTTGCAGTCATTTTTATCTCCAATGCATGTGTGGTTGAGCTGGATTAATTTCCGCAACTCATCCTGAAATTTTTTGAACATGTTAATGGTATATGCATTGGCTAACTGCTCTTCCATCTTCAGTGAAGAAATAAGTTGTGGCGTAGAATGAAAGGAATGGAAGTCTTCAAGGGCCTCTTTTTCATGTTTGTTCCTGAGAGCATTCTCATATTGATGGATGAATTATTTTAGTCTTATCTTCAATGTTAGATAATCATCAAAGTAAGCATTCATGCTTTCGCTGCGCTGGGTAGTGGACATGCCAGCCCAAAACGTGTCCCTCACAAATACTGGCACCCACCTTTTACGATTCTGGTACAAAGAATTCAGCCATGCGTTGTCCTCCATATGATGATCCTCAATCATATTCTGCATCCAATTTCAAATTCATCAATGGTAAGACAATCATAGACGAGGCTGCTAAGAGAATCCTTTAATTCTTTGTATCGTTCAACCTGCATGGAATGTACAACTATAAATATGCATGTACAATATTAGCAAAGTATGTGATATGATCTACTTGCAAATAGGAACCTATCGAGGTATATGCTTAATAAAAGTAAGCATGTGCTCATGTAAAAATGTTAAATACTTGAAAAAAAATTTCAATTACAGAAAATAAAACATCACCTTACAAAGCTTTTCTGGAACTTTTTTCAGTATGTGCCAGAGACAAAGGCGATGCTAGTCATGGAGAACACTTCTTTGATGGCACCTCCAATTGATTTGCACTGGTCTATTATTATTGCGGCTGGCAGAAGGTTACCCATGCAAGCTAACCACGATTTGAATAGCCATACATAGGTTTCGATCGTCTCATTAGCGAGCAATCCACAACCAAGCAAAATTGACTGCCCATGATGATTCACTCCTACGAAGGGTGCTAATGGCATTGCGTATCTATTTGTTAGATATGTTGTGTCAAATGACACAACATCTCTGAAATACTGATATGCGGCACGACACCGTGCATCTGCCCAAAAGACATTTTTCAGCTTCCCCTCTTCATCCAAATCTATCCTATGAAAGAAACTTGCATTCAACTCCTGTTGCTTGCTGAAATACTGCAGTAGAGCTTCAACATCTCCCTCGCCAAGGCCTACGCGTCCATCTATAACAAACAAATACATCATCTGCACCTACAACTCCACTCACGCATTTCTTCAAACACATTGTGATCACCACCTGCAACAGGAGCTCATCAGTTGACGGTCTGATGATGCTTAAGATTGTCAGGTCGGATGTGTAGATACCCCAATTTTGACCGTCCAGAGAGACAGAAATACTCCAAGTAACACACGGAAATATCCCACAAGTGGACACCAATAGAGAACCAAAGGTTCGGTAAACCGGAAACCCTAAACCTAAACCGGAAACCCTAAACCTTAACCTAAACCTAAACCCAAACCCTAGCTCAAACCCTAAACCCTAAGCCAAACCCTAACCCAGACCTAAACCAAAACCAAAACCCTAAAAACCTAAGGTCCCTGGAAAGGGGCGGCTATCCCTAACTAACCGCCCCTTCCTGGGCGGCTAGTTTACACTAGCCGCCCCCCTAACCGCCCCCTGGCCGACTTTGGACCAGTTCCCTGGATGGGACATAAAGCAATATTAAATGCTGATCATTGCGGCGGGTCATGACCTTTAGCCGCCCTCTCTTGGCCGGATCAAACCAAGTAGCCTACCCAAGCCACCGCTTGTCAGAGATGGGACGTTTGGCAGGTCATGATAGGGGCGGCTACCAGGAAGTAGCCGCCCCATCCCGGGCGGCTAGTTAGCACTAGCCGCCCTTCACCTGGTCTCTGGCAGAAGAACCAGAGCATTAATGAGAGGTCCAATCGAAGCCAACCCACTCCATTACCCTCGGGATATTTTTCTACCTCTCTTTTACTATAAATAGAGGAGGTCCCAAGCCTTCAACAACAACCAACACACCCAACAAAATCCACAACAATCACCAATTCATCTTCAAACCCTTCCACCACCAGAAATCCCAAGAGAGAGAGAGAGAGAGAGCCCCTTTTGTGAGAGAAACACCCATTCCCTACATAAAATACCCTCTCATCCCACCCTCCATAAACCCAGGCTAAACCTAGCTTAGCCTCTGCCCAAGACCCCACCCTTTTCCTACCAAACCCCTGCCCAAATCCCCCCAGACCCTGGACGGCTAACCCTAGCTAGCCGCCCCCTGGCCGACGGCTAACCACAACTAGCCACCCCCTATCCACACCCCATATCAACATCCCTTTGACCCATAACTCCTTTAGTCAAGCCCGGAAGCAGAATAGGATTACCTGTTTTTCACCTCTGTGTACGGTATATCCGTGTCTCAGAGCGGAGACCCCACAAACTCCCCACGTAGGCGATCAAATCCGACCCAAACCCTTTCCTGTTTTTAGAAAAAGCAGGTGGCGATCACAAACCCCCCTTGAATCCTCTTGAGCCGCTGTCGGGCGCCTCAACCAGGAACCACACCCTCACCCCTTCCGAGAAGACGATCCGACCGAGCCCGCCAGGGCACGCATCCGATCCGAACCCTCCGAAGAAACCCCACACACGCGGATTTTTCGACACCGACAAATTCTGGCGATCACGGTGGGACCTCCCTCGTGAAAAATAACAAAAGGTAATCCTCTTCTGCCCCCTTTTACAAACTTGACTAAAATGCTATCAACCCTCTAGGAAGGTTAGAGTTTCTCACTCCCTGAATTAAATCCTCTTCTACTGTGCATTATAACATCCTTTACTGCTTTCGTAAGTCGCACACAGCTGCGCAATCCTTTACTGCTTTAGTAAGTCACACACAGCTGCGCAATCCTTTACTGCTTTCGTAAGTCGCACACAGCTGGGCAATCCTTTACTGCTTTATTTACTGCTTTCAATCTGCATTCATCCCCCCACTCTACGTCATGGAATCCCACATAGAAGAGGAGACATTAGAGGAAAGGAATCACCAAAAGGGTCGGGCCACACAGTTCCTGACCCGTCTAGAGGAAAGGATGGCTAGTCTAGGGTATCAAACGGTAGAGGACATGTTTCATGACCTCATTGACTACCGTCATGCCAAGACCTCGAGACAGGAAACCCCTGTCGAAACCCCTAAATCCACTCCCAAAGCCCCATCCACACCCAGTCACTCGGTCAACCCGAGTGTCTTTTCGTTCACCCCCCTTTCCCCCGCGAATCCAAAATTCCCAGTTGTTTCCACCCCAGGCCCCTACCAGACCACCCCAAACCCGGGACCGCTAGGTAGCCCTCCCCGGGGAGAAACACTGGACGATACCATCCGGAGAATTCTCTCTGAGACTGGTCCCTCGGCCCCCAAACACATGTCTCTACATAACCTGAGACAAATCCCGTCAGTCCACCTACCGGAGGGATTCAAAGTCCCCAAATTCCACCGGTACAACGGTCGTGGAGACCCAGACATCCATTTAACTGCCTTTTATCTAGACGCACGCCCGTTTCTAGACAATCAACCTCTACTAGTCTTCCTCTTCCAGAAATCATTGGAAGGAGAAGCACTACAATGGTTCTCCACCCTCCCTGTAGATCACTTGTCGAATTTCTCGGCTGTAAGCGAGAAATTCTTGGGCCGCTACGGTTACCAGAGGATTAGGACCCCCTCTATTTCAGATCTAACCGTAGAGAGAATGAGGCCTAGGGAGGAATTCGAACAATACGTGTCTCGGTGGCGCACCCTTGTCCACCGAACCGGTCTGCAACTCACAGAATGTCAAGAAATTGACATGATGTTACAGAGCCTGAGTCCAGAGCT
This sequence comes from Acorus calamus, assembly GCA_030737845.1. Lineage (NCBI taxonomy): Eukaryota > Viridiplantae > Streptophyta > Magnoliopsida > Acorales > Acoraceae > Acorus > Acorus calamus. The sequence goes on along the minus strand of CM060873.1, from coordinate 13,555,160 downwards.
CCGTACGAGCCTTTCGTACGGAGACTGCACTACGTATCAACTTCTGATTGACCGCCACAACAGGATTTCCCGTTGTGCAGCCCCAGCAGTACAAACCCAGTCCCCACCTATCAGCCATAGGGTTGGACAACCGCCTCGTAAGGCGCAAACCCCCACGGTAGAGGGGATCATTAACCAAGTATCGGCACTCTACCCAAACGGAGCACGAGTTCCTGACCGAGGAACAACTCCGAGACAGTACACGCCCGGATCATCCGGATATGCACCGCCTCGGCAAGCAAATCAACATTTTACCCCTCGATCAGTACCCGTCCCCATGCCAATACGACAAAACCCTACAGTCCAAAATTTCCCACTCCAAAGCCCTATAATCCAGAGCCAAACTCAAACTCGGGCTCCCTTTTACTCTGCTCCCCCAAGAGCACAAAATCCAACCCCTAGGCAACCCATACAAAGCTCTTATAACGAGGTTAGACCTCCCGCATCCTACGACCAAAGACGAATGGGAAAGAGGGACTCTTACCCTCCCCTCCCAGAAACTTTAACTAGGATCTTTAGGGTGATGTTGGACACAAATAGTATCTCCCTCCCCGACGCCAGGCCTTCACTACCCGGGGCCAGCACGGCGCGTTACTGTCAATATCATCAACAATATGGCCATACTGTAGAACAATGCATTGTTTTTCGGGACTTCGTTTATGATCTTAATGATGACAGGCGCCTTGACTGGGCCATGATCAAAGGCCATCTGAGCCAGGGAAATTCCCAAGCACCCAAGCCACTTGGCATATTGACTGACCCCTTGCCAGGTCACACCCAAGCCTCCACATCTAGAACCCACTCGGTCAACATGATCAGGAGAGGGAGACGACCATCGCCAGAACCAAGCAGCTCGGAAGATGCTACTGATGGCAGCCTATCCGAAGAGTCCGAGGAGGAAGAGCAGAACGAGCCCTTCCAGCTGAACCTCGATGACCATGACCTCGCCATACTCTATGGCGAAGAAGAAGACGCACTCCTCGCCCTCCCCGCAGTCATCAACCTCGAGTCCGACGAAAACGGACTAGAAAACCCGGGAGAAGACGAAGAAGAAGAGCCATTCGAGGAGATCCCTGAAGGAGCTAGCGAAGGACCCGAAGGAGGGGAATGTACGTCGGATGATCTGCATCCGGACGATAACGGGTCCTCCAAGAGTACCGACACTGTCAATGGCCCCCGCCGCCCAATGACCATTTCATTCACTGACCAAGACCTCCCAGATCCCCGACAGCGAGTCTACCCCCTACACATCCGCGGACGACTTCAGATGTTGTGGCTGAACAACATCTTTATAGACCCAGGATCGGGCATGAACATAATGACATGCTCCACTTACCAGAAGATACCCGGACTAGGCCGTCCTCCCGTCCAACCGGCCCACCATACTATCCAAGCTTTCAACCATACCGGGAAGACTCTCCGCGGCCCCGGAACATTCGAGCTATCCGTCGGACCTCTCATCTGCGAAGTAACCTGCTTCGTGGCCGACATCGACACGAGGTACCCATTGATGCTGGGGCGACCGTGGTTAGACAGCATCCAAGCTATTTGTTCCCCCCGACAGCAATGCCTTCGACTGCCCTTCTTGAATCATGTACTGACAATTTGGGGAGAAGCACGCCTCCAATACGAGAACGAGAACAATTGGGCCATACACAATATGTTCGCCTTAGCCCTCCGACCGAGGAACGAGAATGAAGGCGGTAGCCCACCTGGGTCCCCTTGTAACAACAACTCTCCCTCAGAAGAAGCGGCCAGGACCCAGCGTCCACCAAGCAATCTTGCGGAGCCCAACTCGATCACCTTCCTCCCCCATGAAGTCGCGAAAGCTAGAGCACGTTCCGCACCCCTCTCAATCACCGCCATACTCGAGGGAAGGGAATTCCGTCACATTCTCATTGACACGGGAGCGGAAACTAACGTCCTTACATATTCCGCCTACCAAAAGCTAGAAGGCCGGGTTCCTAGATTGGAGCCCTCAGACGAATACATTTATGCCTTCGACAGCACACGCAAGAACGCCTGCGGACTAGTCACGCTCCCACTGAAGATCGGCCCAGTCTCCACCATCGTTAACTGCATGGTGATGAACATTCAATCGCCCCACCCTCTGATTGTTGGGAGGACATGGCTCAACAGCATCGAAGCCGTCTCATCCACCCGACACCAATGTCTTCGCTTCCCGTACCGCGGGAAAGTAATATCCATATGGGGAGAGGCGCGCTCTAATAATACTCAGGCCCGAAATTGGAGCGTCTGTGCCATGCGCATCCGGCTAGAGGTGCTCGCATGTTGGCAACCAGGCGCCACAGACGAAGAACTGCTCCATCAAGGGAGGCCCCTGAAGAGACTTAGGGAGGGAGAATTTGGGAACAGGGGACCCCCACCAGACATCAGCCGGCCATCGAAAAGAAGCCGACCCGAGGAGGCAATACAAATTCAAGAACCAGGTACCGATCCTCCCGGGTAAGCTTTCATCATCCTGTACATATTTGTTTACAGCTTTTCCAAAAAATCAAAAGACCAAAATATTTGTTTACCAGCTTTCGTCTTTCATCATCCTATACATATTTGTTTACAGCTTTTCCAAAAAAATCAAAAGACCAAAATATTTGTTTACCAGATCTCCTATACATATTTGTTTACCTGCTTTCCTAAAAAGAAACCAAATCCAACACAAAAAAAAAATACATGCCGATCAGCTTTCATTCCCCCAACTCTGAACATACTTGTTTCCAGCTTTATTTCCACTCTCCTTCAAAAAAAAAAAAGTTTCTTATAAAAATATTTTTCACACTCTCTTCCAAAACTAAAAGTTGTACAAAACGGTATTTCCGTACTTCAAAACCGAAATAAAAGCACTTTCCTGAACTTTCTTTACCTGTTTACCAAAACAACGAAAACATTTACAAACTACATTTCTACTCTTCTTCACAATGAAAATGATTTCCAAATCGGCGCTTCCACACCTTTCTTCAAAACAAAATATTTTACAAAGCCGTACTTCCGCCGAAAAACATTTTTACGAACTATCTTTCCACACTTGTATTCTAAAAACAAAATCGTTTTCCACACTTTATCTCCATTCCTTCCAAAAACATATCTTTTCCCCAACACAGGCCCCTTTTCAAAAACATAAGTATACATTTGTCCTTACTACGCCTCGAACTACTGGACGAGAAGAGATTAAGAGCGGCAGACCATGCCCAGGCCTACCAAAGAAGGGTGGCAAGGGCATTTAAAAAGAAGGTGATAAAAAGAAAATTCGAAATCGGGGAATTAGTACTTAAGCAAATCATGCCATCAAGACAGCCTCACCCGAGAGGAAAGCTGCAACCCACATGGGAGGGACCCTATGTGATCACCCATGCCTATTCCGGGAATGCCTACCGCCTGGTAGATGCCGAAGGAGTCGAGGTTCCAGGTTCGTGGAATGCACTTTATCTGAAGAAATTCCATGCATGAAAAAGCTTTCAATACTTAAGAACTATTATTCTTCCTTCCTGCGATTTCCAGCGTTTAGTGCTTGATGATAGAATTATAAGACTCTCAAAGATAAACTCGTATCTATTTGAACACGTTTTCGCCAAATCATGTCACTCCCTTCACACACGTATAACTCGACTAGATTTGCCTGATGGAAGAAAAATTGCCTACCCCGTAGACTGGGACAATTTAAAACTCCCCAAAGCAAAATATCCCTTATTTCCGCCCCGCTCGTATTAACCCTAGGTCAAAATGAGGAGTTACCCGGACCTAGCATATGCCCCAAAAACTGGCTCTGGCACTATATAAACTTTTCTAGAGGGGAAGCATGAAAAGAATCGGGGTGAAAAACAGAAGAGCCCCCCCCTCAAATCAAATCAAATCAAAAAAAAAAAGAGAAAGTCAGGCAAGGAGAGGCCAAACACCCAAGTGAACGGGTTAAACTCTCTATTTAGCAGGCTTTCACGCCTTTACGCACGGTATACGCTAAACAACGGCTATACCAGTACAGATCCAAACAACGGACTGTACCTTTCCACCCAAAAATAAAGAAGTGGTAAAAAGAAGAAAGCCAGAGGGACCTAGGAAGTAAGACGTGCTAGACTGGGACAATTCTAAAATATTGCCCGAAAGGAAGATATTGCTCTTACCTCATTCACCCTCTCCCCTTTATTTTATTTTTTTTGCAATGGGGGTTCAAAATTGAGCTATGTCCGCTGGGAAAAGCGAAATTTGGACCAAGGGTAGATCACGTCCAGGTTTACACCTACACACACACTCATGCGAGTTCATTTAGAAACTTGCATATCCAAAGGAAGCTTATTTGACTTGACTCTTGGTCCATTCATGGATTTTTCAGCATGTTTAGAATAATACGATTAAGCATTTGAAACCCATGAACCTAGAAAAAATCGACACCTAAGGCCTATACCATTCAAATACAATCCTGGTCCGGACATGGGTGACCACAAGGGCTCCTCCACGGGGACTTGATGGCATCCTTTACTTCAGAAATTCGAGAACATTGCCCTCTCACAAGAAAAGTCATTGAAGAACTAAAATGCCCCCTTATGCCACATATACTTACGCATAAGCGTGCATTTTCTTTTTCCAAAACACCTTGGCATTCGATTTTCTTGAAAATTGTCCCCACATATTAAAATTGTCCCCACATATTGTCCCCACAAATATTAAAATTATCCCCACTCACCTCATGCCCTTCCGCACATGCGTGAGAAGAAATTGTCCCCAACTCCTACACATAAGTTCTTCTTCACTCACGCACTTGGAATCCCTTCCTTGCGCACTAAAGCCTGGTCTCCCGCACTTTACTTTCTCGTATTTACATTTCCATACCGCCTTAAGATGGATTGTAGCCCTTGACAATTCAAGCAGGAAGGGCTCGAAAGTCAGTGCAGGGGCACAATCTGGACAGATTTAACACTTGGTCCATGGAAAGAATGTTTTTATAGGTATTGAAGAATAAAACGGCCGCAAAAACTCTCAGCAGCAGCAGCAGACAGGAGCAGCAGGCCCAAACTGCCCCAGGCAGGGGGCGGCTAATCTTGACTAGCCGCCCCTCACTGGGCGGCTAGTTTGTACTAGCCGCCCCTCCCCCTTGTCTCAGGTAAGTTTGCCCCAGGCAGGGGGCGGCTAAACCTAACTAGCTGCCCCTCACTGGGCGGCTAGTTTACACTAGCCGCCCCTTGCCTGCACCCCTGTCAGTTATGTCAGCCCATATAATCAACTCTTCAACACTTCTTTACCTATTACAATCAAATTCTTTCCAAAACCTGCACGTACACATTTCATACACATATTCATACGCAAAACCTGTATAGATACCATGCTAAAACAAATTTTATATCAAAACCTACATCCATCCATGAATCAAACCTATGAAACCAAGATTCATCTACACAAACATACATATCCATGAACCATCCATGCTAGACTACTCTAAACACATACATATAAAGGAGAATGATTAAATTGTCCCACCCAAAACCACAAGCATAGACTGTTTTTCTAAAAGAGGGCATAAAAAAAGGGGGGGGAATCTTTTTCTTCAAAACGCTCCAAACTTCGAAGTCTTGAGCTATGCATCATCGAAATATTCACCTAAGTCAAAACAAAAGAAGAAAAGCATGAATTCATCGCATATATACTATTCTTCTACTTAAAACCAAGACACAAAAGCTATACCTCGGCGTATCGTCATCCGCTGGAGGCTGAGTAGGAGGAACGTCCTGACTTGGCTGAGAAGGGAGCGGCGGATGAGGAGAAGACTGAACCTCTGGAACATCGGGAGCAGCAGGAGTCTCTCGAACCGAAGACGCGGCCCTCGCGTATATCCCACGACTCCGAGACGCCGAAGGACGAGAGGCACGGCTAAAGGTGGCCCCGGTAGCCAAGGAAGCCGAGAGAGAATGGTCAGGCTCAAGTGGAAGAAGATCAAGGTCCGCCTCGGTCATAGAGCCCCCTCCGACCAACTTCCCCCGCATAGTGGCCTCCCAGAGACGGACCTGCTGCATGTCTCTGTCTCTCCTCTCCAATCTCTGTCGGAGGCGACTCTCTGTCCCTCTGGCCCGATCCTCAGCAACCCTCAACCTCTCCTCCAACTCCCGCGCCCTCGCTTCCGACGCCCTGAGTGCCTCTCTGTCCCTATCCCCGGCCGCCTGGAGAGAACGAACTAGGTCTCCCATCAAACCTCCGGGAACACCCGCCGAAGCCTCCAACTCCGACACCCTCATCTGGAGGGAGTCCCTCTCACGGCCTAGGGTAATGAACCCCTCCTCCCTCGAGGCTATCATGGACCTCAGCCGGTCCGCCTCTTCCTCAGCCCGAGAAGCCCTGCCCCTCGCCTGGCCCAACTCCATCCTTGTGGCCGCCAACTCACTTCGGGCCACATCCAATTCCCTCGTCAGCTCGAGCTCCTGCTCGGAAACCACGGAAGGAGGAGGCACGGAATTAGAAGAAGCGCCATCGGCCCTCGCTCTCGACAGAGCATCCACCTGAGCCTCGAGGACCCGGACCTGGTCCTCTCTGTGCCCGCAACGCCTCTATCTGCCTGGCCCGCGCTTGGAGATGCTCATTGGCGGTCTTGAGCCTCTTCTCCATCTCATTCAACTCAACCTACAAAAAGAAACACCATTCAGAAGATGCTCAAAGCAAAGGAGAACGAGGAATAAAAGAGATTTTTCAACTTACATAAGCGTCCGGGATCTCCTCCTCCATCGTCCCGAGGATATCCGCATACTCCCGACGATACCAAGCTAGGTATTCGTCACTCGAAGTCACCTCAGGACGACGCTCTACCAAGACGCCTCGACCCATCCATCCCGCCACGTACGTCGCGTAATTCCTCGGAGATTCATGTCCCGAGGAATCCCGGCCACCGGAATAGAAGGGCGCCGCGGAAGAGGGTCGGGCACCCACTGATGGTACCCAAGCTGACGGACGACCCGGCTGATCGCATGGAACACGACCTCATTAAAGTAGATCAGCCAGATGTCTCGCGCCAGGGCCTCAGGAACCTCCTCCGAGTAAGGCCTCCACGTCATCTAAAAAAGCATCGAAAGATAGGAAGAGCGCTTAGTCAAAAAGAAAATCAAATACAAGCCAAAAAAAAATTCAAAGAAAACTCATACCTCTTCCTCCGACAAGACGCGGAAGGCCTCTCGGAATTGGGCGAGGCGGTGCAAGCGGGAAGATCCCGGGGTTCCCATCTCATGGCCCAAGGGAGGGCATGATCGAACGGAGCCAAAGTCGGGCGATCAATGGCGAAGTACTCGTACCCGAAGATCTAACAAAGCAAGAGGGAATTTATCATGACCAAAGTAGAGCTAAACCAAGAAGAAGACACTCATCACTTACACATACCTGAAGGAATGGCGCGAAGCCACCAAGGTTCTTTCCTCCAGCCCTCTTGACTTTCTTCGAGAGCTCCGCAAACAAGTGGGCAAGCATCGCCGCTCCCCAAGCATAGCGCCCCATGCCCTCCAAGTCCCGCATCAGTAGAAGGGAATGAGAGGAGACCTTATCAGAGGCCGTCGAGAAAAGGACCCGGCCAAAGAAGTAGAGGAAGAACGCTCTCAACTCCCTCCGTGCCCTCTGTGGACACGCGGCCGCCTCTCTCACCTCGATCATCACCCGCCGCCTCTCGAAGCTAGCTGCAGCTTCGCCCTTCTGGCGCTCTGTGAAGGAACCGAGGCCGTACTGCCCCGAAAGCCGCCCCAAAGGGATCCAGTTCAGCGTCCGCTCCCGATCCACGAACTCCCATTCTCCGATCAACTCTCGAAAAAGCCCCCTGTAGTCAGCTAGGGTGGCCGCGATCACCGCCTCCCCCAGAACCGGAAGGCCGGTGATCCGAGAGACGTCCTCGAGCGTCGGCATGACAGCACCGGTAGGGAGGATGAACGTGCAACTCTCCGGATCCCATCTCTCCGCCAAGGCCTCCACATATGGACGGTGGACGTGGAATGGCTCGATCAGGAAGAAGGAACGGAAGCCCGCTCCATCCACCAAACTCCGCTCCTCCTGCCCCAAGGCGTCGTACCATCTCTTCGTCCCGTGCCATAAAGCCCGGATACGATTCGGCCTCTACAAAACAAGCGAAGGGAACATGTGTTAGTTTAAAAGCGAGCGAGAGGTAAGAGTCCAAATCTACGAAATCATGCTTAGCGAAATCAAGACTCCCACATGCTAAAAGAATGAAAGTAAGAAACTACACTCCTCATATGATCACGCATGCTAGACAAATATCAAACACATCCCACCGTGGTCACCACTCACGCACTTTCTTACATCAAGCCTATCAAACACACCTAAGCAATACAGCCATATGGAACACGAACCCATGAAATGCATGCATACACTCCCTCATGCCCTACCACGATCAAACACGTACGAAACCACACACACATAGAAAACTATCGCATGCAAGCATATTAGCTATATCATTTCTCTCTCCTTTACATGCATATGACAAACATGGATATATATATATAGAAATTGTCCCCCTCCCTATAAAAACAAACCCATGACAGTATGCTTACACATCCCACCGTGATTAACTTATACACAAGCATGCCTATTTAAAAATAAATAAATAAATAAAAATAAATAAATAAATAACACACATATACGAATATAATACACACATACAACCTATTCATACCACCAAGACATGCATATACACCAAAAATAAAAGGCTAAGACTAAAGAGTTAGGAACATACCACGGCCCGTATGGACCCAGGAGCGTCCACCTCGACCTCATCGGGGTCGTCCATCCCGTCGTCATCCTCCTCCTCATCCTCCTCAAACACGGCCTCCTCGGCCTCAACCCCAACACCCACACCGGCCTCAGCGGCCCCAGTGCCCATACCCTCGGCCTCCCCAGCCCCGTCCCCTCCTATCCCCTCCACCCTCCCCACGCCGGAGATAAACTCCGCAAAGGTCCCCATAGCCCTACTCTCCTCCTCCTCAGCCCTGGCCCCTGTGGCCTCCCTATCCAACATCCCGACGAGGGCATCCAATGACGCCCTCACCTCCTCGCTAACTCCCTCGACCCCTACCCCCTCGGTTGCACCCTCAATCGATCCTCCAACCCCCAGAACCACCTCCTCGGCCACCACCGGTCGATCCCCACGCCTCCTCTTGCGTATATAGCCTATCACACTCCCCCCTACCTCTGGGACAGCCCCCGAAGGCAAATCCCCGACCTCACCCACGCCAATATCCACCGGCGGCACCTCCGTCGTACCCATATCCTCCCCCACGGCCTCGACCTCCGGCCTATCGCTCTCCGATGATGAAGAGCTCGGGCTACGCTCTCCACGAGCCACCCGCGATCGTTTCCCCCTCGAAGCAATCGCCTTCGACCTCGTCATCTCCTCGGTTTGGAAAAGAAAAAGGAGAACCCAAACTAGGGTTTCGAAATCAAGGGAAAGAGAAAGATTGAGGTCAAAATGGAGGAAAGAAAGGCAAAGAAATCAGGGTTTCCGAGTTTAAAACCGAAGGGAAGAAGAGAAGAGGGAAGAGAAACCGTTTTAAAAACGTATGGGGAGAGAGAGGGTCTTTTCGGTTATAAGGGACCCAGTCGAGGGGCGGCTACCCGCGAGTAGCCGCCCCCTCTCGGGCGGCTAGTTACGTTTAGCCGCCCCTCCCAGTTTTTCTCTTTCATTTAAAAACCCCCCTTTCCAATCTTTTCAACCTTAAATTCCAAGGTTCTCCATACCAAACAGCCATGTATTGGCTTATTTCCAGACCTTACTTGATCAAACACGACTCTCCCGAAGTTTTGCAACACTTTCAGTACCATTCAAATTCAAATTTCTTCAGTTCTGGTTCTTTTCCAGAGTTCTTATCCCTCGGATGATCCAATTCACCCAAATCAACTTTTACTTGCTTTCTGTCGGTGATATCCCCTCCTTACTGAGTTTTCCCAAAAACGGGAACGGTAGGCACGAGGAAACTGACGCTGGGCTACTCCGTGCACGATAGCTAAGAACCCCAACCGCGGGTTGGATCACTCACCATTTACTTTTCCCCGCTTTCCACCTGGATCATCTTCTCGGATAAAAATTCTAAGTCAAGACCTAGCCTCTGATAGCCTAAATCAACTCCCCGAGTAGTACTGCTCGTATTGGCATAACTTCTTGAAGGTCGGGCCGGCCAAAATAGGGGTCTCTTTCCTTATCATCAGTCGAAGTCTTTCCTGCTTCGCACAAAGACTCCGTCCGATGAGGGACAATTGTAGATACCCCAATTTTGACCGTCCAGAGAGACAGAAATACTTCAAGTAACACACGGAAATATCCCACAAGTGGACACCAATAGAGAACCAAAGGTTTGGTAAACCGGAAACCCTAAACCTAAACCGGAAACCCTAAACCTAAACCGGAAACCCTAAACCTTAACCTAAACCCAAACCCTAGCTCAATCCCTAAACCCTAAGCCAAACCCTAACCCAGACCTAAACCAAAACCAAAACCCTAAAAACCTAAGGTCCCTGGAAAGGGGCGGCTATACCTAACTAACCGCCCCTTCCTGGGCGGCTAGTTTACACTAGCCGCCCCCCTAACCGCCCCCTGGCCGACTTTGGTCCAGTTCCCTGGATGGGACATAAAGCAATATTAAATGCTGATCATTGTGGCGGGTCATGACCTTTAGCCGCCCTCTCTTGGCCGGATCAAACCAAGTAGCCGACCCAAGCCACCGCTTGTCAGAGATGGGACGTTTGGCAGGTCATGATAGGGGCGGCTACCAGGAAGTAGCCGCCCTTCACCTGGTCTCTGGCAGAAGAACCAGAGCATTAATGAGAGGTCCAATCGAAGCCAACCCACTCCATTACCCTCGGGATAATTTCCTACCTCTCTTTTACTATAAATAGAGGAGGTCCCAAGCCTTCAACAACAACCAACACACCCAATAAAATCCACAACAATCACCAATTCATCTTCAAACCCTTCCACCACCAGAAATCCCAAGAGAGAGAGAGAGAGAGAGAGCCCCTTTTGTGAGAGAAACACCCATTCCCTACATAAAATACCCTCTCATCCCACCCTCCATAAACCCAGGCTAAACCTAGCTTAGCCTCTGCCCAAGACCCCACCCTTTTCCTACCAAACCCCTGCACAAATCCCCCCAGACCCTGGACGGCTAACCCTAGCTAGCCGCCCCCTATCCACACCCCATATCAACATCCCTTTGACCCATAACTCCTTTAGTCAAGCCCGGAAGCAGAATAGGATTACCTGTTTTTCACCTCTGTGTACGGTATATCCGTGTCTCAGAGCGGAGACCCCACAAACTCCCCACGTAGGCGATCAAATCCGACCCAAACCCTTTCCTGTTTTTAGAAAAAGCAGGTGGCGATCACAAACCCCCCTTGAATCCTCTTGAGCCGCTGTCGGGCGCCTCAACCAGGAACCACACCCTCACCCCTTCCGAGAAGACGATCCAACCGAACCCGCCAGGGCACGCATCCGATCCGAACCCTCCGAAGAAACCCCACACACGCGGATTTTTCGACACCGACAGGATGGCGACAGCAAAGATGGAGGCGGTGGGGACAACGGGGAGGAGGGGATCTTGGATTTCATGTTGGCGAGCGTCGAAGAGAGGGACACCCACATGTCAAGACCTCTCTATCAACCTCTTCAATGCCCTTTTTTATTTCCATACACTGAATCCTCTCCTCCGCTTCCCCGTCTACGGCGGCAGAGGGTGGTGGTGGTCGTCATCATCTAGGGGGTTTTAGCAGTGGCGCTTGTACTTGGCCTCTCTTGACGAGATTTTTTGTATGGATTTTTGTTTTTGAAGTTTTGAATTTAAGTGTTTTAGAGGGGTTCATGATTGGTATTGTTACATGAACATGGGCAAGAACTTTTTGGGGAGAAAAATTTTCACAGGATTTTTAAGAAGCTGACTTGGAATATATATATGAAAAAATTCTACATGGATGGACTGACGTGGGGTTTAAGACATGGATTGAGTTTATAACTGAGTGTAGCAGCACTCTTTCCCTTAAATAATAGGATGACTTGTCCATATTCCCAACAGCTGAGGCCCATGACATCATTGATTGGTGAGGAGTTCAGTGCAGGTGCAGTGTCTGGACGTGAATGCCCATGGAAGGAAGATGTAGCAGAGGAGATGAACATGACCCATTAAGCTTGACTCCTTTTTGTGTCTCTTTCAATATCTAAACCTCTTTCAAATGATCATCATTGTCACTGGAAAATGAAAGGAGGGAAACGTGTTTGGAGCAGTGAGGCTAGTTTGGGAAGGGAAGGATATGCATTTCTTTTTTAGAAAATGATATGTCAGCTTCTTGTGTCCATTTACGGTCCATACAGGTTATTTTTAATAAAAAAATCATACATTTTTTATTAAAGTACATATTATTATATGAGATAAAATATATACTGAAATACAATAATATATTTTTATTTGTTTTAAATAAATAAAAAATATTTTTGTATTATATATTATGATAGAACCATAGACACTATAATAATATAGTATATACTATACTACTATAGTATATATGGCTGTAAAATGAACTATAAAATAGACACTGGCTGTATCCGTGCTCTTTCTTTTTCTCTTTGGATACCATAAATAATAACAGAGTTTTATCTAGCGCAGGTTAAACATTTGTAATAATAATAAAAAAGATATGAGAAAGTAAGAGAAAGATCAGTCTGTTGCTGTTGGATTTTTGTATCAGGTGGGCTTCCCGAAAAAAATGGTATAAAAACGGCAGATTCAACATTATGGAATACAAACATGATTTACATGGAGAATCATTGATATCTGACATGTTTTTCTAAAGTATAACATGATAAAGTTAGATGATTTCAATTAGTATGATGTTTTATTGTATCAAATTAATTCTGTGTATTATATATTCAAATTGTTTTATATCTAAGAGTGTATAATATTATGTCTTAATGATGCAGATCAGGTGGATAATGCATTCGTAGAGTGATTGGATCACAAGCAAAACGGGAAATAAAAGAATAAATTTGACGTGATTAAAACTCAATAATCTTATAATCTCACAAAATTTGATGATATAGACTATGAAGACATATTTTGTGTAGGAGATCAATTGTAATCGCAATGTCAGTAGGCAAACCCATTGTTTTTGTCAAATCAATCATTATGGCTATTAAATAAACAAATTTATCATTTAAAATAACATTGTTTAATTAAGTATATGTTTAGATAAAAAAATGTATATTGCTTTATTTCAAATTAACTGAACTCATTTTAGTAAATGAGAATTTTTTTTATCGAGGTATATATCTCACCAAGGAGATATATATCTTTTCGGATGGCTAACAATGTAAAAAATTATGTGTGTAACAGCTTGCATTCAACATTTATTGAAAGAACATTGATAGGGCTACCCCAATCCATTCCAATCAAATCAAATCATACATTCAAATAGCAAATCATGATGCATCTTATCTTTTTTTTTATAATTTGTCATGTCAGAATAACACTATTGGTGATGATTTTACTCATTTTTCTTACTCTTTGAATAATTGGTAAAGGAATAATTGTACGTGAGTAGGTCTGTCAGTGAGTCGGGTATAGATCATAGGCATAAGGCACCTGATTCGAAAGATGTGAGATTGGATATGGACCGAACCCAAAAGACCCGATAATCAAACAGGTCGGGTCCGGGTCCACCCTGATCCTGTCCTATGGACCCAATTGATTCAACCTAAAACACTATGATTTTTTTTGTTTATGATCCAAATCTACACCCATGACGCAATCTAACATTTATAAATAAAAATGGAATCTCATTCTAAATAATCATTTAAAATTTTAAGCATTTGAAAATATTTTAACAACTTTTGACTTCATGTAAAAGAGGAGTAATCAAATCGAGTTCCACACATGCCCCCTAATAAAAAAAATCAAAACAGTTGAGAATTACTTCTAATATACTCTTATTCTATTTATTCAAACTCATCATACAAAAATATAAATGAAAAAATCCAAATAAGGAAAGCGTGGTCTCCACCATTCATATGTGCAGTAAAGTCGTATGTGCAGTAAAGCAGAGAGCGCTGGCTCGCTCTCTCTCTCTCCCCCCTCCCCCCCCCCCCCCCCACTAAACCGAAGCCCTCATCACCTTCTTCTCCTCCTCTCCCTTCCCTTTCTCAAACTCCTAATTCAAGTTATCGTGGTCACGGCAATGCAAGCGCTCAAGAAGTCTCTTGATCTTTCTAAGTTTAGTCTCCCCTGGTCAAATCTAAGTTTGTCAATGAGTCGTGTCTAAACCCAGACCGGACTAAGATCCGATAAAAGGCATAAAATACTTGACTTGAAATATTCAAAATCGGATATGAATCCAACCCGAAAGATCCGACAAACAAAACGGGTCTTGTCTATGTCCATCTCGACTGTCACGCCCCAGGCGTCCCCAAGGCGCGGCAAATATATAAAGTATCAGCTATCATACAAGAGGTCAACAGATGACTCCAATAAATAATACACAAGGCTAACAATCAATGATAACTGATAACTCATATGAAAGGCGGAAGCATAAAAATATCAATAAGTCTGTAAATCAAAAACATTATTACAGACTCGAATACACAATCACTGTCCTGTGAGAGCCAAGTCTAGCCAAAAGAAATACATCAAGTGCCACATGCACGGTTTACAATTACACAAGACTCTAGGACTGCTGACAGCCTCGCACTCGTCAATCCGTCGGACAGAACGCTCCACGCACGCAAGACCACGCCACAAGGAAACTCCAGCTCCACGCCCAACAACGCCCCTGTAAAGGAAAACAGTATGCGAGGGGTGAGCTATAAGCTTAGTGAGTAGTCAGAAACCAAACACCAACATAAATCATTTCGATACTAAGGCAATCTCCTATCAAGGAAAGCCATGGGTAGAAACCCAACGGTTAACACGGTCATACGGCGGTGCGACCATACCCCGCCCTCGCCCTAGCCCCCACAGGGTGAGTCTAGGGACTTGAAGGACAAAACTTGCTGTTTTACACCGTTCGTCATCCGGTGGCGCTCTCCCGGGCAGCCTCTACCTGGAGCCGGCCACGGTCAGTACACTGTCGAGCGCATCGATGGTACCTACAGGTGGGGGTCCACCCAGGGCGGCTCGTACCTAGGAAGCATCCACACGGATCCGGCGAAGGGGAGAACGTATCATGCTCGCAATATCGTCTGGTGGCCCACCTTCGTGTAGCCTCACTTAGTACACTCCCATGATCAGTACATCCGCCGAGTGCATCGGGAGTACCTACAAGTGGGAGTCCTCTGTCAGGGCAGCTTTAACGTCGGGGCCCCGGTCACGATGATATTGGGAGGAACCATTATATGTTCGCAACGCGAACCCCATGAGAAAACCAACTACACCAGCTGGTGGGTCGAGCATCAACTCGAGCCCACTACATTCACACCAACACCCTCACCCTCACCCCGACGGGTGACATAGGATTTTGGGTGGAATATAGATTGTTTCTATGTCCTTGGTCCACCGGTAGCTCGTATCCAGGGAAGCCCATACCTGGTATACTCCCATGATCAGCACGTCCTCACAAATCGGCAGTACCTACGGATGAGAGCCCTCTGTCAGGCCGGCTGTCTCAACCAGGAAGTCCCTACGCGGATCCAACGAAGGAAAGAAACCAAACTACACTCACGAAAATGATCCCCCTTGGATCCGTCATCATCGGTCATCAGACGCCGATCCACTACACCCTCACCCTCACCCCCTCCTCAGGGTGACATAGGCTCTTGGAAGGAATCTAGATTGCTTCTACACCCTTGGTCCACCGGTAGCCCTTATCCCGGGAAGCCCCTACTTGGTATACACCCATGATCAGCACATCCTCACACATCGGTAGTACCTACGGATGGGAGCCCTCTGTCAGGCTGGCTGTCTCAACCAGGAAGTCCCTACACGGATCCAACGAAGGGAGGAAACCAATCCAAACTCGTGAATATGATCCTCTCAGATCCGTCATCACCGGTTATCAAAACCGATAAGCGCAACGAATTCTCATGAATTCCCTCCAGGGCGCATAACTCAGATGCGGGGAAAACATTTTATTCTAAGTGTCAATGTCCTGATATGATCCCATAAGAGGTCATACACTTGCCTAAATGCATTAGGCAAGGCTCATGTCCAAAGAGGCATATACACAATATGCAATTAACTAAGCAAGTAAATCTTACTTAAACATGAATACAAGGCATAATAAACTTTCAATCACACAAATTACAACTTAACATACGTTGGATGACACCAACCTAGGGGGGAGGGTTAAGCGCGATCTGCGCAACAATAGGTGTATGCCAATAATTCCAAGCAAGCCTGAGTCAAGTAGGAACTACATCTACTTACTCAGCTCGCGAAAAGAGGGAGGGCGAGAGAGAGGGAATGCCTCATCCTCTCTCGAGCTGGTCATAGTTTTGCCCCAACAGATGGGTGCAACAACCATACCACACCCACGAGTCCTAAATCAGAGGAATATTACGCATACACCCCGTTATTAACCCAAGTTAAACATACTTGATAAATAGGGGTAGTATTTCAAACAAAACTACCTAAGTCATGCCATATTCTATACAATACATAGGCAAGTATAAGGTAGAATAGGGGTTCTACACAATATACGAGCTATACAACCTAGCATGCATAATATCTAGCATATTTATGGTGCAATTAAAGCCCCATGGAAGCGCGAAGCACGACTACGTGCATTGAGCGCTCCCGGAAGGGTTGGATTCAAACCACTCACCGATACCCGGGTTGACACGCATTCCATCCAACGAGATCTGTAAGTCAAGGGTACCAAAAGGGGTGAGTAAAACCACATACAAACACATACAATTAACTAGGAATGTCTAAGAATAGACAAACACGCAAATGGGCTTGAATGCACGCAAGTGTGCATGCGCGCACGCGTGCCTGAGCCCCCCGGACACCCATTCGAGGGTGCCGACCCTCAGCACGCCCAAACCGGGCCTCGGGCAGCCCAGCACACACCCCCGGGAGCCCCCGGGCGCCCAGACCGCGCGCCCCGCGCGCAGACGCGCGCACCCGCGGCAGACACGGGCGCGGCACCCGGGCGCTCCCGCGCGCACACCCGGGCAGCCTCCCGCGCGTCCCGCGCACCCGCGCGACCCCCCGCGCACACGCGCCCCATTGCGCGCGCACCTGCACGCGCACGCGCGCGGACAGACCCGCGCGCGCGCCCAGCACCGTCCAGCTCTCCCCCAAGCCCCCACTTGCACCCAAACACAAATACCACCCATGCATGCCCTCCCAAGCACCCCCAAAGCCATAAAAACCAATTAAAGAAGAGGAGAAACTCACCGAAAGAGAGGGGAAGGGAAGGAGGAGGTGTGGGGGCTCATCCGCACGCCCGCAACCACCTCGACCGCCACCACCGCTGCCACCACCTCAACTTGGGTGCTCTTCTTCATGCTTCTATGCACTCCTTACTCATTGATGCATATAAACAAACACATGAGGGGGGGACTGATTTAGAGAGGGAGAGAAACAATAACAACAACAACTAACAATATTCAAAAGCTCACACACCCCTTTTTGAACTCCAATTTGTGCTCCTTCTTCTTGTTGTTGCATAAACACAAGCACCTCATCTTCACCTCCTTCATGGCTGACCCAACACAAAAGGGGGAACAAAGGGAGAGCTTGAAAGATAGAGATCAAGCAACAAACATAGCACCTTCTCTTGATCTTCCTCTTCACTTTGATCTCCTTCAACTTCCTCTCCTCCTTTACACACACAAAGAGGGGAAAAAGAGAGACCAATAGAGGGAGAGCCAATAGAGGGAGAGAGAGCTCCACAAGAGGGTGAGAGGGCTGAAGTCGTAACATTTAGAGGGGATTTAATAGGCAAGGTCGGAGTGAAAGACCAAGTCGTCCTCGGACTAAAATCTCTGCGCAGCCTTCACTTAAACGACCATAACTTCCTCAATACAGCTCCGAATTGCACGATTCCAGTGGCATTGGAAAGATAAGAAGATTATATACAGATTTTATGTTTAGACCTAGATCAAATAACCCCTCCAGCTATTCTAAAATCTAGGCTAAACATCTTACAGGGCTGCTGCCTGGATTCCTCATCTTCGGGGTATACTCGGAAAAATATCCATAACTTTTAATATACGAATCCAGTTGATCTAATTCCACTTCTATATGGGAGCTATCTCAAAACTGAACATCTCGTAATAATTTCAGATTTTTAGCTCTTCATCTTGGATTAACAAAATCAAATCCAAATATCAATCCGAAACTGCATAATTCCAAAAACGTTATCGGAATTAAACGAAAATTTTATGGGCAGTACTAAACAATATCAGGACCCATAATATGCAGTTATATCTTCAATCAGAGTCCTCCAACCCCAGCAGGTAGCTAAAAACTAAAATTTTAGCGACTCCGATCGAGATTAGGACTCTAAATGTCACAGGTCTAACATCGACCCGGCTAGAATCCAACCCTTTGACATGCCTATTCACAAATCCATTATCAACGAAATGGCTCCAGGGGCGGGCCCATGGGTTGGTTGGGCCGGGCTGTAGCCCGGCCCAGATTTTGTGAAAAAGCCTTAAATAGCAATCTAGCCCAGTGTTATTAGAAAACCCCGAATAAAGCCCAGCCCATGTTTTGTTCAAAAACCCTCAAAACAGTAGTCTAACCCAGTTTTTTAGAAAAACCACAAAACAACTTGTTATATATAAACTTCAATTTACCCTAATTGAGCATCTTTTTAAAAAAAACATATTTTGCAGCCGTCAATGAATAAATCACCTCATTCACCAAACACCAAACAATATGTAATGAATTTGATTTTATTTGTAAATTCTTTAATTCTTTTGATTTATTATATGTTTTGTAGATGCATGTAGATATTATATATGTGATAATGTTCGAAGAATTGAATAAATCACCATCGCCTATGTTGGTCGTTTGAAGAATTGGAGTTTCTCCCCATTCAATCTTTCATTAAGTTTTAAATTTATTAGATTTATTAGAAATTTTTGTTAGGGTTTGTCTTTGTTGTTCACTCCTTTTGTTTTATTGACATTTATTTTATTTCAAATAAATGAGGTATTATTCTTGATTATCTTGGTGTCTAATAAGAAAACTAAATAAAAACTTTTTAAATTGAGTTTGTATTTGTGATTTTTTTTTTGTTTTTTTTATATAACATTTGATTTTTTTTTGGAATATCTTTTTTGTGTAGGATATAATTTTAGATGGATTTTAAGTGGATGATTGTATTTCACTAAAAGAAAAGAAGAAAATTAGTTGGGATGTTGATTTTTTTTATATAACATTTGAGATTTTGTATTAATTAATTTATTTTGTTTTACTTAATCTTTTGAGGAATTTATTTTATTTCAAGTGCATCATATGACTACCAAAAAAATATTTTGATATGAAAATTTTTATCAAGAAAAAAAAAATTTATCAAGAATTTTTATAACAAAAAATTACCAAAAAAAAATTTGATATGACTTCAAACTACCAAAAAAACTTTATCAAGAATTTTTTTTATATGAAAAAATTAATTCAGTCCACCCAGAAAAAGTGTTCTGGATACGCCCATGGCTCAAATGCTCGATATAATTTGATTTTGACAAGCTATTAAAGATGTAGAATATTCTTATTAATTAATTATATAGGTTTTTTTTTTTGGTAAACAATTATATAGGAATTTGACTCATCTACATTGTTATAAGAAACCTAGCACACCACGTTCTCGGCGAGGTTTAGTTCAAGCGAAAAGAACTAGGACACATATAATAGTTACCAACGCCCCCAACAATCAAAGCTCGGCTATTTTGTACCGTGAGATATACCAAAATCGTCCATGAAATTTTGTTTGTTTTATAAGCGTTATTATACTTAGTCCATTTTACAGGATGCCATATAGTATCATATCGAGTTATATAACTTAATATAATTTTTTTTTAAATTCTTTAAATGAGTTCAAATATTTCATTTATTATAAAAGTATCGTATGTACCTTATCAAATAAGATATACAATTTTATTAAAAATAATAATAAAATATGTGGATTGTATTTGGAGCTGCAAACAGAATTGAATCTAGCATTTTCTTGTTTTATATATACATTTTTTTTTGTACAATATAGCTGGAGGGGCAAAAAATGACGTATCGGGTCTCAGTCGTCAGAATCCGTCAAGTGCTGTCTCCTCTGACGTGTACCGTTTGGTTGCCAGCGATCCTCCTCCTTGAATGAACCGGACTCGATGGTGGTCTGAGTTTGGTTTGATTTGGAACCTGTAATGTTTTGATATTTTTCAGTATTATATATTTGTTTAAAATATATAATGAAAATTTTAATTGAAATTTAATTATTTCATTTTTCAGATTTGGCGGTGGGCCCAAATGAGTCCAATTTGATTTATAATTATGATAATTATAAATTTATATTGAAATAATTATTTTATAGTTTTCTATAGATATTTATAGTGTTAAAATACTTTGGTTGAAATTTGGTGAGATTCGGAATTCGAAAAATTAGGTTTTTAGAATTTTGTATCAAGTTATTGGGCCCAGGGGTCTAGTTGCGAATCCAGAATACCTTTTAATAGCCTTCAGGGACCATTCTGTAAATCGGATAGGGATCTGTTTATAAATTAGATAGGTGCCTCATTGTAAACTGGGAATACTTAAGGGGTCGTTTTGTAATTTTGGTAAACCCCTTAAAATAACATGTTTGGGTTAGACTTTTCATACAAATCTCAAAGGTATGAAGGGTGGTGATGACCTAACCCTAGATGAAGATGGTGGATGGTGTGATCGGATGTAAGGTGAGATATTATTCCCTATTGATTATGTTATTTAGAGTTTCAATTTATTTTTAGTTAGGAGATGATTGTGTCGATCGATTTTTTGGGGAAGAAGGTTGATGGATTAGGGTTAGGGTTTGATTATACAACACATATCTCATTATATGCAATGGGCACAGATTCGCATCCAAGATCTTAAACATAGAATTACTATCCAAGTTGTGTGAAGTAGTGGAAACTGAGCTTGTTCAGTTATACTTTAGTCGTTTCGTGGGACTTAAGAACCTATCACAGAGCCTAACAAATTGCAACGCTTATCAAAACGATTGGGAATTTGAGAACATGAAAGTCTTAGTTGGATGATTATTTGATTTGATTTCAATGGATTTCAAAGGAATTGTTAAGATGAAATTAGATTTATTGGTTTTGGTGATTAAATGGCTATTTTCGGATAAATTATATATATGGACGTTAAATCGTATTTTTTACTATGACAGAGTCGTTTTTGGGAAAAATGTATTTCGCAAACAGAAATAGGTTTTGCAAATATCTTTCCAATGAATCATGAATCGTCCAATTCGGAGTTGCGGGTAGATAGTTATGATTTTTGAAATAATTCTGTGTTATTTCTTAGAATTCAATATTTAGCTTCATGACCAAGTTTGATGAATTTTAGAGATTTAAAGAGATCCCAAATGGATGTTTAATGAGTATAATTTGATTTGTGGGATTTGATAATTTATTGATTTTGGTGACTCAAATTGAATCTTAAATCAATTAATTTGATTTAGTGGTATCAACGAATATTAATCAGATATTACCGTTATTGAGATATAAATTGATTATTGGATTTAGTTATTTCGATCATTGGAATTATAGTTGAGCCTTATTGGATTTGTCTAAATATTTATTCGACGATTGATCGATTATATAAGTCTTATGGAATAAATGGATATTGATTATCGGATATTGTGGGTATATGAATATTTTAATATTTATTCGGAGTTAAGATTTTTCGTTAAGCCTTTGAGATGAGTTGCGGATTGTAGGTCATTTGGTTTGGGATTTCGAGATGATTGGGCTTAGTGTTGTTGTAAGTTGGATGTCAGGGGTTTGAGTCATGATTGAATTGTTTCTGATTTATTATTTCATAATTGTTATGCTAGGTTTGTGCGAGTGTGTATTGTTCATGCGCGTGCCTCAGTTTGTATTGCGTGGACTGAATGTGAGTAGGTCTATCGATTTATTTCGTGTGAGCTTTTGCTCTATATTGTTGAATTTCACATGCTAATCATATTTGTGTGATATTATGTGCATGATTTGGATATTTTTCATATTTGACCAAATTGAATTTTATTATTGAATAAAATTGCATGATTTCATTTCTTTATTATGACAATTAATATAGCATGAATTATGTTATTCGTGTTTCAAGAATTAATAAAACGCATATATTGATGCATATGTTTTTTTTAAGATAATGATTTAAGTTAAGGAATTTAGTATTCTTGAGATTTTTGGAAAATTTAGGACTAGTGGAGACAACCTAGTCCTAGGAGATTTTATCAAGATGCATATCATGACATATTTTCTGGAATAAATCCCCCGGTTCTATTTCGCCTTTGGGGATGAAGGTCTAGGACTCGAAGAGTCCCAAGATCGGTGAGAGGTGTGGTAAAGCATTCCTTGCAGCGGCAGATTCCTTTGTTTGGATTTTGCATCAACCGGGGCGTCCTGTGCTGGTGTTCTCGTAGTGATGGCAGTGGCGACTTATCAGCGTCTTCTAGATTCGACGTTTCCTGGAGGGAGCTTTTTGAGCGATTTAGTCGCTTGGGGCTTGGCACAACTGTTTTGGGGAACGGTTCTTCCGATTGAGAACCTTACTCGGTCATATCATTTAAGCTGCATGATTTCTATGACGTGGACCAATGATTGGGCCACGTGATTGATTGCATAAAAATAATTTTTATTAAGCTCATGAATTTAAATTGATTTATTAAAGAAAATTCTTTTTTTTAATATAACTATATATATATATATATATATATATATATATATATCATTTAACTCTCATGTTTTCTTTGATGTGGGCCAAGGATTGGGCAACGTGCACATTAAAAATTTTAAAAAAAAAGTTCATGATTTAAAATTGATTTAATAAAATAAAAGATTTATTAAATGAAATTCTGATTTTCATAAAACTTTATTTTTATATATACTGTCACGTGAGGTAATTTGTAAGTGGGCTTATTCACTGAGTTAATCACTCAACCTTTTCAATATGGGCTGGTTGTTTCATAACCAGGTAGCTCATCTTCTGAGGACCACGACAAAGCTTGAACTTTTCATACGCTTCAGGGATCTCGTCGAGATAGCAGTATTGGAGAATAAATAATAGTCGTGGTCAACTATTTGAATTTACTTTAGTTTAGATGACTCCCAGAGGGGTGGTTTAGTATGTCTTTCCATTCTAATATTTTATTTTCATTAAACTCTGATATTTTGTAAAACCATTGGTGATTTAAAACCATTGGATATTATTTATGTTTTATTATATTAATATCTTTTATTTATATTTTGATTATTATATTTATATTATAATGGTATCATTCGTTTTAAAAAAATGGGTCTAAATTTTGATCTTGTATTTGGATTTAGTTTAGTAGCGACCCATTTACCGTCCTATAAGCGGTTAGATAAATGTGGGGCGTTACAGATGGTATCAGAGCCAGGTCCTATCGGAGCCTAGGTTAGGGTTTGTGTCTAGGGAAAAAAAAGGTTTTATTATTTGTGACATTTGTCATATCATTTTGGATTTTTTTTATTACAGTAAGGGATGGTAGTGTTGTCTCTATTCTGGTCATTCAGTGTATGTTCTTTTTGGAGTTATGCTTCATTCACTTTATCGGATTTGCGAAATTCTTAGTAAAGAAGTTTACAATCTCGATGACTGCACTTCACATAACCATTGTCATTGGTGAAGAAGCTGTCACCAATGTGTGCTTTCCCTCTTGCTTGGTTTAGATCAATGGGGATTAGATGTCTACTAATCTCTACATTCTCAATATTTTTGGTTTTGATGTTATCTTTGCCATGGATTGGTTGTTAGCCTTCCATGCAAGTGTTGATTATTTTTCAAAAGTTGTGGCCTTTCGTATTCCTGGCCAACAACCATTTCGCATTGGGGCTTTTGGTTGATCAAATCCGATCATATTCGTCTCTTTTCTTTATGCCTAGAAATTACTAGATAAATGATGCCAAGGATTGTTGGAAAAATATTTCCCGACCACAAATATCCGTTGATCGAGGTATATATCGGATAACAAAAACTTTATTAAATCTTTTTAATGCAAACCCTACAATGCGGAATTTGGGTTTACCTTCAGAACTCAGATCAAAGTTCTGCCGAAGAGGAAGATCGGATCTAATGGACGACGATGAATCGCTCGATCGGAACCTTCAGATCTTTTGCCGTATGTCCTTTCTATGTTGCAGATCCGCGACGGAGTGTGGTCTCCTTCTTGCTTCGAACGGCGGCCGCGAATCTCTTCGCTCTCCTTCTCTCCTTTCCTCACCTTTTCTGGATCCAAAGATCCTAAAGGGTTTCTAGGGTTAGGGTTTTGATTTCGGCAAAAATCATATGTCTTTGAGAGAGAGAGGAAGCCACATATTTATAGGGTAGGGCAGGGACCTAAAGGAGAAATCAGTAATTGGCTCTTATGGGCTTAGGTACCATAACTCAACCTAGAATTAAAAATCGAAAGCCCATAAGTAGTCATAATTCAATCCACTAAAGAATTATGACTGCACTCCAAATATACTAATCTCAAAATAATATTTCGAGCTCCTTATATTATATGCTTAATATCTCCCCACGCTAAGATTCCAATACTCATTATGAAATAATTATTACTGACAATATTATTTCATAACATCTTATTTTTCCTTGAGATCTTCCGCTTAACTTATTTGATATGTCGGATAATTAAATCCACCAGCCGGGTTAGACATAATCAAAACTTATAAGCATCCTCAAGAGAGTATCATCAACCTCCTATTGGAGACGTGGATTCCATCAATAGCAAATATTCATCATACAAGTGTTATTGTCACCCAACTTACCGAGCCTATTGATCCATAGTAGAATCTCACCCTTTAATAAATCAAAATGACAAATAACAAATGCACATGTTTAAGAACAATTTTAGGATTAAGAGCATAAGCAATCATAATAAATATGGGGTGTAAATTATTTTATCTAGTCAGTACAAAAAATAATTATCCCAACTTGGTCCGTTCAATACACACAAGGTGTACTTGTACAATCACCCAAAACCTATCAACCGGTCTTTTATGGTCAGGATAAACTACGTAAGATGAACTGCACTACAACCTTTATCCAATGGATTATCCAAGTCCATCTAAGGTTGTGAATCTCAACTTATAATTCACAGGGAACCGATAATCTGATCTTCTGTGTGTAAGCTAAACTCTACACACCAGATTATCTATAGTGTAAATTAAAGGATTAAATTAAAAACAAGCACAATATTTCAAACAATATAATGCAAGCATTTACCAATAATAATTCTCATCAAAATGCTAAGACCATCTTAATAATAGAGTTTATTACATAAGTCATGGCTTTTAAAATATTACTCTAACAATCTCCCACTTGGACTCAAAGCCATGAAGCCATACATCTAACTCCCATTCCTTCTACGTGACGATCAAATGACTTGGCCGTCAAGCTCTTTGTAAAAGGGTCTGCCAAGTTGTTTTCTGATGCAATCTTGGTAACAATGACATCATCTCGCTGAACTCTCTCTCGTATCAAATGATACTTACGCTCAATGTGTTTTGCTTTCTTATGGGTCCGTGGTTCCTTTGAATTTGCAACAGCTCTGCTATTATCACAATAAAGTGTAATAGGCGATTCTATCAGAGGTACCACATCTAGATCCATGAGGAAGTTCCTGAGCCAAATTGCCTCTTTTGCTGCCTCAGAGGCTGCCACATATTCGGCTTCCATGGTGGAGTCAGCAATACATGATTGCTTGATACTCCTCCAACTTATGGCTCCGCCTCCCAAAGTAAACACATATCCTGATGTTGACTTTCTGAAATCCTTATCTGACATGAAGTCCGAGTCTGTGTACCCTATGGGTATCAGACTCTCTGCCTGGTAAACCAACATATAATCCTTAGTCCTTTTGAGGTACTTGAGAATATGTTTTACTGCAGTCCAGTGTTCTTGTCCAGGGTTAGACTGATATCTGCTAACTATGCCAACTGCAAAGCAAATGTCAGGTCTAGTACAAAGCATTGCATACATGAGGCTTCCTATAGCCGAAGCATAAGGAACTGCCTTCATCTTCTCTATCTCCTTTGGAGAAGTTGGACATTGCTCCCTAGATAGAGTAATTCCATGTCTGAAGGGTAAAAAAACCTTTCTTGTAATCGTGCATGCGAAATTTGGTAAGAATTGAGTCAATATAAGTAGCTTGTGATAAGCCCAACATCCTATTTCTACGATCGCGTATGACCTTGATCCCAAGGATGTGACTGGCTTCTCCCAAGTCCTTCATGTCAAATTGGCTGGATAACCATACTTTAACTGTAGACAATACCCCAATATCGTTTCCGATGAGTAAGATATCATCCACATAAAGTATTAGAAACACCACCACATTTTCATTGCGCTTCTTATACACACAAGGTTCATCTGGGCATTGATCAAAACCAAAAGATTTGATTGCCTGATCAAAACGGATGTTCCAAGATCTTGATGCTTGCTTGAGTCCATAAATAGACTTCTTGAGCTTGCACAACATATGCTCCTGACCCTTTGCTATGAAACCGTCTGGTTGCACCATATAGATGCACTCGTCAAGACTTCCATTGAGGAAAGCTGTCTTGACGTCCATTTGGCAAATTTTGTAATTGAAATTAGCTGCAATGGACAAAAGAATTCGGATAGACTTCATCATGGCTACCGGAAAAAATGTTTCCTCATAATCGATTCCCTCTTTCTGAGTAAAACCCTTCGCCACGAGTCTTGCTTTGTAAGTCTCAACCATTCCATTGGATCCTCTTTTCTTCTTATAGATCCATTTGCACCCAATGGGTTTTATCCCTTCGGGTGGATCCACAAGTTCCCAGACCTGATTTGAGTACATAGACTCTATTTTAGATATCATAGCCTTTTGCCAAAGCTCTGCATCCTTATCTTGTAGTGCTTCATTGTAGTTACAGGGTTCGGCATTATGTTCCTCAGGTATCTTGTCATATGACTCTACCAAGAACATATACCTCTCGGGTTGTTGGATAACTCTCCCACTACGACGAGGTACTACAGGGGTGCTAGTGACAACTTGTCGTGTCACTTGTGAACCCGCTGCGCTATAATCCACACGTTGTTCTGAGGTTGAGTCTAACGTGTTGATAGTATCACCATGAACTGGTTCAAATGTTGGTGGTATCGAGGAACTTTCTACTTGTTCCTCTTTCCTCAATTCCTCTAGAACAACTTTACTTGTGGGCTTGTGATTTAGAATATAGTCTTCTTCTAAGAACCAGGCATTAGTGCTTACAATGACCTTCTGGTCCTTAGTACTATAAAATAGACCACCTTTAGTTCCTCTTGGGTACCCTACAAAGAAACATACTTCTGTTTTTTATTTCAACTTGCTAGGACCCTTTCTTAGCACATGTGCTTGACTACCCCAAATTCGAATATGCCGCAGACTAGGTTTGCGTCCAGTCCACAATTCTGTGGGAGTAGAGGATACTGCCTTAGTTGGAACCAAGTTCAACAGGTAAGCAGCCGTTTCTAAAGCATGTCCCCAAAAAGAAACAGGTAAACTAGAATAACTCATCATAGACCTCACCATCTCCAAAGAGTCCTATTTCTTCTTCTGGGGTGTCCCTGACGCAGTCAATTAGGATGTAATCCCGTGCTCCAATAAGTATTCCCCAAACTCTCCCAAGAGGTATTCACCACCATGATCAGATCGTAGTGACTTTAGGGATTTACCCGTCTGCTTCTCTGTCTCTGCCTTAAATTCTTTGAATTTATCAAAGGCATCAGACTTTCGATGAAGCAAGTAAATGTACCCGTATCTTGAGTAATCATCAATAAATGTGATGAAATACTCATAACCACCTCTTGCCTGGATGGTCATGGGACCACACAAATTGGAGTGAACCAATTCCAACAGTCATCCGGCTATATTGCCCTTGGCCGAGAACGGCCTCTTGGTCATCTTTCCTTCTAAGCAAGATTCACAGATTGGCAGTGCCTCCACTTCCAATGAACTCAGTGGTCCATCTTCAACCAGTCTTTGAATCTTTTTTATATTAATATGATCAAGGCGTAAGTGCCAAAGATACGTTTGGTTCATCTTAGAAGATTCTTTTCTCTTTAGTGGTAACATGTTAGTGTTATTCAATTCATGCAGTTTAGGAGATTCAGGATTAATAACATAAAGATCATCCACCAATGTACCAGAACAGATAAAATGTCTTTTATTCTTGATAACCACAGAGTTATCAAAATAAACATAATAACTATCCATAGCCAATCTAGAAACAGAAACTAAATTCCTTCTAATGGAATGTACATAAAGACAATCCTTTAAAATTAAAATCATTTTATTACTAAAATGTAGATAAACGACTCCTAATGCAACTGCTGCCACTTTCATAGCATTCCCCATGTAAAGATAAATCTATCCATCACTTAGTCTCATGGTTTCGTGGAACCCCTGCAACGAATTGCATACATGATTAGTGGCCCCCGAGTCTACACACCAGGTCCTGGTAGATCGGACCGCTAAACATGTTTCAACTATAGTGAATAAGATTTACTTGCGTTGTTCAGTTTGTTGAGATAGACCGGACATTGCTTCTTCCAATGACCTGATTGTCCGCACTGAAAACATTTTCCTTTCGGCTTTTTCTGTGTCTGTCCTTGAATTTTATTCACAGCTTGAGTACCTGCATGCTGAACCTTTCTCTTCTTCTTGGCTTTAACCTTTGAAGTAGAACCTTTCTCAGTCATGTAAACACTAGCTGGCTTCTTGTTGAGACCCTCTACCGCCTAAAGCTCTTTGAGCAGTTTTGCCAACGTGTAGTCACGTTTATTCATCGTGTAGTTGACATGGAACTTCTTAAAAGATTCTGGTAGAGACTGGAGTATGATATCGACCTGGGTCTCCCCGTCAACTTCAGCTCCTAGGATCTCTAGTTCATTGAGATGACCCATCATCTTTAGAACATGATCCCTTATTGGTGTCCCCTCTGCCATGCTAGTATTCATCAGTTCTTTCATGGCCACTTGCCTAGCAACACGACTCTGGTCACCAAACATTTCCTTAAGGCTGACCATCATGTCGTAGGCAGTGGTCATAGACTGATGCTGATGACTTAGAACATTTGACATAGATGTCAGAATGTAACACCTAGCCATCTCATCAGCCCTTAGCCATTTCTGATAAGTCTGAGTTTCCTCATCGGTTGCCCCATCACCAGGTTTAGGAGGACATACTTCAATAAGTACAAACTTGTACTCTAAGAAAGTCAACACAATATCCAAGTTTCTTTTTCAGTCAATGTAATTAGGTCCAGTCAATTTACATTATTTGAGAATAACACAAGTGGATTAAAAGCAGACATTTTGAATCCTTAGAATCAAATGTAACGCCCCCGAACCCACGACTCCGTTTTGAAGCGTGAAGTCCGGTTGCGTTACCTTAGTTCCTCGAATCTCAGAGTACTAATATATATATATTTTTTATATCCAGAAACATAAGAATACATCACCATAAATATACATCAATACATGACCATATTTTATTCATCAATTTTTCAGGATAAAATCTAAAACAAATTCTCAATTACTGGATATACATCGGGATCAACTGAATTCTAAATATTACCATACTATCATACATATGGGTCCTCTACATGCCAAAGAAATTATCAACACCTTATACATGAGTCTAGTGCTCTGGAAATCATTATACGAGCTTCAATCTCCAATGCCTTAACGAGATCGACGACCATCAACAACTAATCTGAAAGGTTGGGAAAATGAGGGGTGAGCTACCACACGCTCAGTGAATGGACATTGGCGTCCCGATAATAAAATATTAAAAATAATAATCTTTAATAATCTATCTTAAGAAAACAATTTTCGAGATACGATAAAAATGATATTTGCAAATACAATAAATTTCCAATAAACCATAACTTAAACAAAGCCTCATATCAAAATGCATGGTCTCAAAAATAACTGTCAATACTCATGATGCTTATGAATGCAACCGACACGCATGCCCGCTTTCCACGACACCTAGCCGCAGAGATTTCACTTTGGAAATCGGGCCACGTAGACATAGCCCCCTAGACTTGGGTCCAAAATTTAGACCGCAGCCACCTAGACTGAGCCACCTAGACGATTTAATACATGCACAATCAAAACCACTTATTTTTTCAAGTATATAGCATGCGACAATTTTTCATAAATCTCATAATTTCCAATGCATACGATATATCCAAAAATATCAACCTATATGATGATAGCATGCCCATATGCTTTATACAAAATAGATTTCACAATCGTAAAATAACATGATGCTGAGATGTATACATATATTAGAATTTTCAAATAATATAGAGATATCCACTCATCTTCAGTCCACGCAATATAAATCGATACATGTGCATGAACGCTACACACTCGCAGATGGATAACCTAGCACAACAATTATACAATAATAAATAAAAAACAATTCAATCACGACCCAAACAACTGATAACCAACTTACAACAGCACTATGCCCAATAATCCCAAAAACCCATATCTTATAGACTTACAATCAACAACTCACTTCAAAGTCCTAATGAAAATCCCAACTTCGAATAAATATTAAAATTTTCATATACCTACAATGATCCGATAATCAATATCCATTTATTCCATAAAACCCATATAATCGATCAATCCTCGAATAATATTTAAACAAATCCAATAAGGCTCAACTATAATTTTAATTATCGAAATAACTCAATCCAATCAATTTATATCCCAACAACAGTAATATCTAATTAATATTCATTGATCCCACTAAATCAAATTATCGATTTAATATCTAATTAAAGTTTCCAAGATCATTAAAATCATCAAAACCTACAATCAACTTATACTTCATTAAACATCAATTTGGGATCTCTTTAATATCTAAAATTCATCAAACTTGATCATCAAGCTAAAGGTTGAATGCTAAGAAAGAGCACAGAAATATTTCAAAAATCATAACTTTTTACCCGTAACTCCGAATTGGACGATTCATGATTCGTTGGAAAGCTCTTTTCAAAATCTATTTATGTGTGTCAAATACATTTTTTCTAGAAATGACTCTATCATAGTCAAAAATCCGATTTACGGCCAAGCAAAAAATCAACCCGAAAATAGCCATTAAATCCTCAAAACTAATAAATCTAATTTGATCTTAGGAATTCCTTCAAGATTCATTGAAATATAATCAAATAATCAACCAATTAAAATCTATCAAACCCTAACCTTAATCCATCAAACTTCTTCCCCAAACAATTAATCGACACATTCATATCCTAACAAGAAAATAAATTGAAACCCTAAACAACAAAAATCATTAGAAGCATGATTTCTCACCTTAGATCCAGTTACACCCCCCACCATCTCCATCTAGGGTTAGGTCATCACCACCCTTCACACCTTCTAAAATTTGGATGAAAATCCTAACCCAAACATTTTATTTAAAGGGGTTTACCGAAATTACAAAACGACCCCTGAAGTGTTTCCATTATACAAGGAGGTCCCTATCCGATTTACAAACAGATCCTGAAGGCTATAAAAAGGTATTCTGGATTCGCAACTAGATCCCTGGGCCCAATAACTTAACACAAAATCCTAAAAACCTAACCTTTCGAACTCCGAATCTCACCAAATTTCAACCAAAGTATCTTGACACTATAAAGATCTACAAAAAAATATAAAATAAATATTTCAACATCAATTTATAATTATCATAATTATAAATCAAATTAGACCCATTGGGGCCCACCACCAAAACTGAAAAATGAAATAATTAAATTTCAATTAAAATTTCCATTATATATTTAAAATAAATATATAAGGCTACAAAAATAGAAACGTTACATCAAATATAATATAAAGAAAATTATGACATGGTAAATAAAACTTCGAATTCAATTTAAAGATGAGTCCCTCTACCATATTAAAAGAATTCGTCAACAACCTGATCTCTTATTGAATAACATACCTCGATAATGAGGACGTATACCACTCAAACTTAGACCGACAGGCCAATTCCTATTAATTACTATCTAGGTATCCTTTTATACCAAGTGAAATTAAATAATTGACATACTTTGGTCCTACAAATAATAGCAGTGACTCCGATGGGGAGGGTACTATTACTTATAGTTAAGTGTAAACCACCACCTAATTTTTAGATCAATTGTTCGCAATGCACTCCTCCAATGGAGAGATAGTGCACACTAACAATTACCCAAAATTATTTTTTAAGATAACTTGTACCGATAATGTCTACAATTTAACTCATCCGATGGGGAGGAAGGCCTATAGCCAACACGCAAGATAAATAGTATTACCTACAAGTTGGTGGGGGAGACCGTGGGAATTATACAATAATGTCCCGCTCCCACTTAATATTTTAAATCCTTTCGAGGGTTATAAACATATTTATTGTATGCTATTATCCATGTTGTCCATATAAGGTGGGTCCGTTATACTAGTTAACATCCACGTAATATAAAAATCATGAGTATAATAACATGCACAAAACATACAATAAATAGAAAATTAGAATTCCGGCTATTATGGTCGCACAACGACTATGATACACTTCGACTGGAATTCTAATGCGAGCAGTGGGGGCCCCAGAGACCAGATTTCACGACTGATTTACTTTGCTGAAAACGCATCTGTTCTTCATCCGACGGGATTTATAACCGTTCGGATCAGAGAATCGATTGTCTCGTTTTGATCGCAAATCCTCCTTGTGATGATCCGATATCATCTGGTTCCGTCCGTGATCTTCCTAATGCCGATCTGGTACCACATCGGAGCCGATCCGGTACCACATCGGAGTCGATCCTCGAATCCCCTCAAGAACTCTCTCGTGTAGATTGAAAAAAAATTACAATAATACTCTCACTCGCAGAGTTTACAATACAATATAACCACGCATAACCCGTGTGAGAACCATTCACATAAAACAAGAATATAAACAAAACAATAACCATAATAGCCGGATTAAAATCTCGCTGCAAAACAAAATTAGCACAGATCTACAATCTAGACTATTCTCATGGTATATAGATCTAATCATTTATCATGTGGATGGACAACATGGTTGTATTCGATCTATACACAGTATCAACGAGTCGGCTCTGATACCAGTTGTTGGAAAAATATTTCCCGACTGCCAAGATTCGTTGATCGATGTATAGATCGGATAACAAAAAATTTTATTAAATCTTTTTAAATGCAAACCCTACAATGCGGAATTAGGGTTTACCTTCAGAATCATATCAGAGTTCTGCCGAAGAGGAAGATCGGATTTGATGGACGATGATGAATCGCTCGATCGGAACCTTCAGATCTTCTGCCGTATGTCCTTTCTATGTTGCAGATCCGCGGCGGAGTGTGGTCTCCTTCTTGCTTCAAACGGCAGCCGCGAATCTCTTCGCTCTCCTTCTCTCCTTTCCTCACCTTTTCTGGATCCAGAGATCCTAAAAGATTTCTAGGGTTAGAGTTTTGATTTCGGCAGAAATCATATATCTTTGAGAGAGAGAGGAAGCCACATATTTATATGCTAGGGCAGGGACCTAAAGGAGAAATCAGTAATTGGCTCCTATGGGCTTGGGTACCATAACTCAATCTAGAATTAAAAATCGAAAGCCTATAAGTCAAAATTCAATCTACTAAAGAATTACGACTGCACTCCAAATATACTAATCTCAAAATAATATTTCGAGCTCCTTATATTATATGCTTATTATCTCCCCACGCTAAGATTCCAATACTCGTTATGAAATAATTATTACTAACAATATTATTTCATAACATCTTATTTTTTCTTGAGATCTTCCGCTTAACTTATTTGATATGTCGGATAATTAAATCCACCGACCGAGTTAGACATAATCAAAACTTATAAGCATCCTCAAGAGAGTATCATCAACTTCTTATTGGAGACCTTGATTCCATCAATAGCAAATATTCATCATACAAGTGTTATTGTCACCCAACTTACCGAGCCTATTGATCCATAGTAGAATCTCACTCTTTAATAAATCAAAATGACAAATAACAAATGCACATGTTTAAGAACAATTTTAGGATTAAGAGAATAAGCAATCATAATAAATATAGGGTGTAAATTATTTTATCTAATCAGTACAAAAAATAATTACCCCAACTTGATCCGTTCAATACACACAAGGTGTACTAGTACAATCACCCAAAACCTATCAACCGTCTTTTATAGTCAAGATAAACTACGTAAGATGAACTGCACTACAACCTTTATCCAATGGATTATTCAAGTCCATCTAAGGTTGTGAACCTCAACTTATAATTCACAGGGAACTGATAATCTGATCTTCTGTGTGTAAGCCAAACTCTACACACCAGATTATCTACAGTGTAAATTAAAGGATTAAATTAAAAACAAACACAATATTTCAAACAATATAATGCAAGCATTTACCAAAAATAATTCTCATCAAAATGCTAAGACCATCTTAATAATAGAGTTTATTACATAAGTCATGGATCTTAGAACATTACTCTAACAAGGATATCTAGCCATTATCGTGGAAACCACTACAATTTGAATGCCTCAATGAGTGACACTTTCACTGTATCTGAATTTCTTGAGGAATTTCCAGATGAATTGTCTTGCCTTCTTCTATTCGTGACATCGAGTTTTCTATCGATCTCATTCTTGATTTTCTATTAGCCTAAGCTTAGTTAGCCTGTGAAGTTTAGGGCTTAAGTTTGATCATCCTAAGGAGATTATATTAGTCTATATATAAAAAAATCATTTGATTATTTTTGTTACATTAGAGCCTAAATCTATTATTTTCTTATTAAAAGGGAAGTCACCCATATTTTTTTTATATATACATTTTTATATTTCCATAAATTTAGCTGTTGCTCATGTTTATTTATTTAAATGAAAGATTTCAAATCAGATTTATATAAATTGAAATTATATTTTATGTTTTCAAAGTTAAATTTCAGTAAATCATATCGATGTATTCAAAATAATAATTCAAAAATAAAGATATTACTAAATCTTTCTTAATTAAACTCTCTACATATTTGTTACGTTAATTTATTACAATATAACCCTATATATATTTTACATGGCTTACAAATTTATTTTGCTATATATTAAATGGAATGAGCTTTAAATTATTTTAATACATTATTTATACTTGTTTATCATGAAGGTTTTATTTTTATATACAGTATTTTAATTTGTTAAATATTTTTCTACATTATGCTATGCATATCGATATTACAGTTGCATCTTGTAAATTCATATTCATATGCATTTAGAACGCGTATAGATCTAGCTATATCTTTAACCCCCCGTTTGGGGTGAAGAATAAAGGGTGAATAGGGGAGAATACAGTAGAATAAGCCCAAACAGCTGTTTGTTTGACAAGAATAAACCTTGATAGTTATGTCTGGATAAGCTAGGATAAGGCCTGATAACTATTCTAGGAAAATGGTGGAATTGTTTATCAGGGTTTATCTATGCCAATGGATAAAAATACCCTTCTCTGTCATTTTAAAATATTTATCTCACATAACACTCTCTGCACACATTTCAAAAACTGTCACATCTATCATATCACACTCATATCTCTTATACTTATTCCCAAACACAAATAATTTATGCAGGGGTATAATTGTCATTTAAAAAGTCATAAACTCTTATCCATCTCTTATCTACCACTTATCCATATTTTATTCAAAGTGAACCAAACAACAAAAATATAAATTTTACGTTTTTCAATGAGAATAACAAAAAAGACAACCAAACAAAAATTTACTTATTCATCATGGATTGTTATCTATCCCAGTATAACTATCAAGGGCAAATGATCTTATGTCTCACCCCAAACGGGCCCTAAGAGTTTATATTGCATTATTGGATCTTAGAATATCCCACCTGAGTTTTTGGATACCCTATCTTATAAAGCTTAGTTATTTTGGTTCATTGTAAATTATTTTTTTGTAAGAGCCTCGAGATAAGCCAGTACGAGAGTTATTCCTTTGAAGCCTAGGATAAGTTGAGTCAATTAAGATTGATGCATATAGGATTTAATATACATCGAAGCGTGCACACATGAGAAGCATACCTTAACAACTGATATTTTTAAATTGTTCAATGTGGACATGTATTCACAATTTTATTAGGATGTTTTTCACGTTTTGTATAGTGTCACGGATGGTTTAATTAATCTGTGAATGTCCATGTCAAGGGATGATTTTCTTATATATATTTATATATATATTCTAAAAATTGCAAATATCTTTAGTTTCATCTTGTTGTCATTATTATTGCCCCTATGTTGACGGTATAAGTTAGATCATTTAGGGTATGGGACGTAGATGAGCCTAACTTATACAATTATTTATGAAATTGTACGATGTGATTTTTTTTCTTATTGCCAATGTTTGCATTGCATTAATTGGACCACCTATGGTATGGGACATAGGTGGGCCTCACTTATGCATTTGATTGCTTGTAATGTCTTTACTTGTTCTGTACATATCAAATCACCCATGGTATGGACATGAGTGAGCATGACTAGTATATTTTTATTGTATTGTTTGCCATTGTTTATGGTGTATGAGTTATAACATCTATGATGTGAAGCGTGGATGTATTTGACTTATACATTTAATTATTATAAATTATTATTGTCATTGTTTGTGATGTATAAGTTCATCCACTTATGATTTAGGTCACTGTATATATCAGAGTAGCGCAGCAAAAGCATTGTGAACCAAGCTTATATGATTGTTTTGTTGTGTTGTCATTGTATGTTGTTTGTTCGGTGTAAGTTAGAATTTCAATGCGGAGCATTGGTTGGTTTACTTATACACATATTTGTTTGATTGTATGTAGCGTATAAGATGGATTCTTATACCATTATTGTATTTGTTGTGATTGCCAGGTATGTGTCAGATTCATTAACTGATTCATACTTTTATTGTTTGAATGTATGATGAATGATTGTTTGTAATTATTGAATGTTGTATGTCTTCGATTTTATGTTTCTCCCTTGAATTTAGAGGACTAAATTCCTTTAAGACGGGAAGAATGTAACGTTTCGGTATTTTTCAGCATTATATATTTGTTTAAAATATATAATGAAAATTTAATTATTTCATTTTTCAGATTTGGCGGTGGGCCCAAATGGATCCAATTTGATTTATAATTATGATAATTATAAATTTATATTGAAATAATTATTTTATATTTTTTTATAGTGTTAAGATACTTTGGTTGAAATTTGGTGAGATTCGGAATTCGAAAAATTAGATTTTTAGGATTTTGTATCAAGTTATTGGGCCCAGGGGTCTAGTTGCGAATCTAGAATACCTTTTAATAGCCTTCAGGGACCTTTCTGTAAATCGGATAGGGATCTGTTTATAAATTAGATAGGTACCTCATTGTAAACTGGGAATACTTAAGGGGTCGTTTTATAATTTTGGTAAACCCCTTAAAATAACATGTTTGGGTTAGGGGTTTCATAGAAATCTCAGAAGGTATGAAGGGTGGTGATGACCTAACCCTAAATGAAGATGGTGGATGGCGTGATCGGATGTAAGGTGAGATATTATTCCCTATTGATTTTGTTATTTAGGGTTTCAATTTATTTTTAGTTAGGAGATGATTGTGTCAATCGATTGTTTGGGAAGAAGGTTGATGGATTAGGGTTAGAGTTTGATTGATTTTAATTGGATGATTATTTGATTTGATTTCAATGGATCTCAAAGGAATTGTTAAGATGAAATTAGATTTATTAGTTTTGGGGATTAAATGGCTATTTTCGGATAAATTATATATATGGACGTTAAATCATGTTTTTGACTATGATAGAGTCATTTTTGAGAAAAATGTATTTCAAAACAGAAATAGGTTTTGAAAAGATCTTTCCAATGAATCATGAATCGTCCAATTCGGAGTTGCGGGTAGTAAGTTATGATTTTTGAAATAATTCTGTGTTGTTTCTTAGAATTCAATATTTAGCTTCATGGCCAAGTTTGATGAATTTTAGAGATTTAAAGAGATCCCAAATGGATGTTTAATGAGTATAATTTGATTTGTGGGATTTGATAATTATTTATTTTGGTGACTCAAATTAAATCTTAAATCAATTAATTTGATTTAGTGGGATCAACGAATATTAATCGGATATTACTGTTATTGGGATATAAATTGATTATTGGATTTAGTTATTTCGATCATTGGAATTATAGTTGAGCCTTATTGGATTTGTCTAAATATTTATTCGACGATTGATCGATTATATGGGTCTTATGGAATAAATGGATATTGATTATCAGATCATTGTGGGTATATGAATATTTTAATATTTATTCAGAGTTAAGATTTTTTGTTAGGCCTTTGAGATGAATTGATTATTAGGTTTGGGCTTTCGAGATGATTGGGCTTAGTGTTGTTGTGGTTGTGAGGGGTTTGAGTCATAATTGAATTGTTTCTGATTTATTATTTCATAATTGTTATGCTATGTTATCAACGTATGAGTGTGTATTATTCATGCGCGTGCGTCAGTTTGTATTGTGTGGACTGAATGTGAGTAGGCCTATCGATTTATTTCATGTGAGTTTTTACTCTATATTGTTGAATTTCACATGCTAATCATATTTGTTGGATATTATGTGCATGATTTGGATATTTTTCATATTTGACCAAATTGCATTTTATTATTGAGGGGGCCGATTACATGCGGCGAACGGCGGGTGCGGCAGTGATCACGGGCCGTCGATCACGGGTTCATCGCATCCGACGGTCGGATGCGATTCACATCGACCGTCGGATGTGATGGACCCATGATCGGACGACCCGTGTCGCGGCCGCACCCGCCGTTCGTCGCACCTAATCGCTTCACTTATTATTGAATAAAATTGCATGATTTCATTTCTTTATGATGACAATTAATATAGCATGAATTATTTTATTCGTGTTTCAAGAATTAATAAAACGCATATATTGATGCGTATGTTTTTTTTAAGATAATGATTTAAGTTAAGGAATTTAGTATTCTTGAGATTTGGAAAATTTAGGACTAGTGGAGACAACCTAGTCCTAGGAGATTTTATTAAGATGCA
The DNA here is from genome assembly GCA_030737845.1 of Acorus calamus. Taxonomy (NCBI): domain Eukaryota; kingdom Viridiplantae; phylum Streptophyta; class Magnoliopsida; order Acorales; family Acoraceae; genus Acorus; species Acorus calamus. The sequence goes on along the minus strand of CM060873.1, from coordinate 13,515,807 downwards.
TATCATGACATTTTCTGGGATAAATCCCCCGTAGTATTTCGCCTTTGGGGAGGAAGGTCTAGGACTCGAAGAGTCCCAAGATCGGTGAGGGGTGTGGTAAAACATTTCTTGCAGCGGCGGATTGCTTTGTTTGGATTCTGCAGCAACCAGGGCATCCTGTGCTGATGTTCTCGTAGTGATGGCAGCGGCGACCCATCATCGTACTCTAGATCTGACGTCTCCTTGAGGGAGCTTTATTGCAGCGGCAACCCATCAGCGTACTTTAGATCCGACGTCTCCTCGAGGGAGCATTTTGAGCAATTTAGTCGTTTGGGGCTTGGCACACCTGTTTTGGGGAACGGTTCCTCCGATTGAGAACCCTACTCGGTCACATCATTTAAGCTGCATGATTTCTATGATGTGGACCAATGATTGGGCCACGTGATTGCATAAAAATAATTTTTATTAAGCTCATGAATTTAAATTGATTTATTAAAGAAAATTCTTGTTTTTAATATATATATATGATGGTATCATTTAACTCTCATGTTTTCTCTGATGTGGACCAATGATTGGGCCACGTGTACATTAAAATATTATTTTTAAAAGTTCATGATTTAAAATTGATTTAATAAAATAAAATATTTATTAAATGAAATCCTGATTTTCATAAAACTTTATTTTTATATATACTGTCACGTGAGGTAATTTGTCAGTGGGCTTATTCACTAAGTTAATCACACCCCCTTTTCGATATGGGCTGGTTGTTTCCATAACCAGGTAGCTCATCCTCGGAGGACCACGACAAAGCTTGAACTTTTCATACGCTTCAGGGATCTCGTCGAGGTAGCTGTATTGGAGAATAAATAATAGTCGCAGTCAACTATTTGGATTTACTTTAGTTTAGATGGCTCCCAGAGGGGTGGTTTAGTATGTCTTTCCATTCTAATATTTTATTTTCGTTAAACTCTGTTATTTTGTAAAAGTTGATTTAAAACCATTGAATATTCTTTATGTTTTATTATATTAATATCCTTTATTTATATTTTGATTATTATATTTATATTATAATGATATCATTCGTTTAAAAAAAAGGGTCTAAATTTTGATTTTGTATTTTTATTTAGTTTAGTAGCGATCCATTTACCGTCTTATAAGCGGTTAGGTAAATGTGGGGCGTTACAGAACTTGATGTGACCACTCAGGTTGCCTAAGTAGTACCCGTAAAAGGATCAAGGCACACGTGGTTTCTCTTTTGGTGTAGGGATCTAGTAAAAAAAATCTCTTCATCCTCCAATAGAAAGAACTGGTTCTCTATTTATAGTACTTTGGTGGGTGCCCTAAAATTAATAGTGAATCTCTCCCATCGGACGGATGGGGAGAGATCCATGATTTAGATGATCAAATATATGTATATTTAGGAATTTGCATAATCAGTTATTGATTATCCGTGATAAATATACATGTTTTGTTTGGGATTTTATCGATCGATTAATGATGTTTCCAAATCTAACAAATATTATTGTCAGGATTTTGGGAATCATCAATGATGGTCCATAATATATATATATATATATATATATATATATATATATATATATATATATATATATATATATATATATATATATATATTGTTGAGATTTGGGAGATCAATCATTAATAGTCTCAAATCAAAATTATATATTATTGGGATTTGAAAAATCAGTCAGTGATAGTTTCAAATCCAATATATTATTCTGAGATCTCTATATTGATAATACTAAATCATATTTTTTCTATTTGGGATTTGATTCCATATATGACTTGATATTTTCTAGTGCTCGGATATGGAGGGGTTCGACGAGCTAGATCCACCTATGGTCGGCGATCTAGATCGTGAGCCCTTGTCAATCGAGTCATGGACCATCGGTACGTGGAGCATAGTTGGTGGATCTCATTTTTTAGCCCTACAATAGCCAAGGTCATCGTCCACTCCTATAATATGCATGGAACCCATTGTCAAAATTATATTACTACCTTCAATGTGTTTTGTCCTAACCCCTATGAGTTTCCTATATAAGCTCAACAAAACCTCAACATAATTCCCTTCCCTTCTCTTTTCAATAACAATGCTTCCTTGTGCTACAACCAGTGGTTGTGACGAAGATGAGCAAGATATTGAGGGAGTCCCTCGATCCACATACAGCAGATTTCTAGGCAATGATATAGCGGTGGTAAGGGAGTCGCCTAGCTCGTCGTCAGTGCATGAGCATGTTGTCATAGTTATGGATGCTCTCGAGTCTTTCTCCATGGAGCCACTCTCCTGGGCTCTTACTCATGTTATCATGCCTGGATCTGCTGTCACCCTTTTGGGTGTCTTGCCATGGATGCCCTTTATATGTAACTATATCTTGAACTTTGTCCATATATAGTTTCTGTTTGTGTGATTTGAACAATGTTAGACAAACAATTAAATTAGTTTTCAAAAAGATGATCATGTGAGAATTTACTATCAAATGCTCACTATATAATCACACCAACACTTGGTTTAGAATTAGCTAAGATAATTGTTTGTTTAGCGTGTTTTTTTCTCTGATATGTGGGTGAATCAGTGTCCTTCAAGATGCTGGACGATGTATGGATGATGGATATGGGGGAGTTTTATGCAGGAAGCGGCTCCACATATTGAACAACATCAATCGAAGAACGACAGTCGCTACCAAAAGATTCACAGAGTTGTTCAACTTTGCAGCACATATGGGGTAAATAATATCTTACTGAACCGATTATTTTAGACAATTGGACTTGCTGTCAGCTTAGATTCACCATTATATTACAGGTGGTTCCCTATATAAAGGTGGCCCAGGGACTTCCTCGGAAGCTTGTAGTCTTGGCGCAAACCATAAACCTTCATGGATCATGGGTGGTGCTCGATAGGTAGAAACGAATGTCTTGAATTCATTGAAACATGTAGCTAATTAGTACATTGAAATCACTCAATATCTGTTGTTGGATTGGTCTCACAGACACCTCAGGAAAATGAGAACATTCTTCAAGAAAAGGATACCGTGCAACTTGGTGATTTTGAACTGTAAGGGGGAAGTGGACGTGCTCAGGGTGAGACCAATGCTGGATAGTGGGACATTCACACCTTCAGCATTCCCACCCGTTGCTCCTCATCCACTGGTTATTATGCCCCGCGGGAAAAATTCGATCTAAAAGGGCAAAGAATAGAAAAGCAGAAATTAAAGTGAACTCAAAATGAATGTTTAAACTTTTACTGTTGAAGGCCCATGATCATCATTGTCTTGGGTATACATTGATGAGGGTTTCTTCCAAAAAAGGGAACCAGTGACTATCATTTTTCTTTCATTGTACCTTTTTAAGTAATTGGGTCAGTTTTCTGTGTATCTGATTTGAGTCAATTGTCATATGTGATAACTTGGCATAATTCTGAGTTGAGGGATCTCGACGTTTGAAATTCCAAAATAAAGGAAACCATGCACAGAGGACTTCTTTACGGATTACATACACTATTTGGTTGTTTCTGTGCAAAAGCGGACCGAACATTACACAAATAAGAACAATATATGAACAATAAAAGAACGAGTAGATATTCTTCATTACTCCCATGTCTCGTCTTGGGGGTTCAGATGGGCATTATTAACAGATGTTCTGTATCAATTGGCTCAATGTTTGAATTCAGTATGAAACTTCATCCAAACAAAGAGCAAGACAGTCCATTTTGTAGTCTCGTTTATAGCATCAGATATCATATATTTCATTAATCATTTCAATACCTCCGTGCACTGAAATTATACGAGAATATTTATTTTTTGATACTTTGTTGTTTTGGATTAATATATAGTTCTTATTATATAGGAGGCTACGAAGTTAACTATATAACAAACTGTATCTAAAAAATTCAACAACGAAATCCCCAAAGTCGTTCTACAAGAGACCTGTTCAATTCCATACAAAGAAAACGTCCACATTGACAGAGAGACAAAAAAAAACACAAACTGAATCTTCCATGAAACACAAATCTCACCAGAGAATCTTCCATGAAACACAAATCTCACCAGACAACCCAAAAGCAGAGAAGGAAAATGGCAGAGAGGTATGCGTGACACCTTAATTGGCATCCTTTGTTTGTTGAATTAGTAGGCTTCCATCCTCTCCGGCGCAGGTGTCTTAATGACCTGCAGTATCTGCACAACTTCAGCCATGGAAGGCCTGCTCGACGGTATCTGTGATGTGCAGACCAACCCAAGCTTCAGCAATGGAAGAACCTCCTCCTCGGGGAACTCCATCATGGTCGTGTCCACAACGCTGAGGGCGTTCCCCTGCTCAAGCATTGACCTCACCAGATCAATCAGTATCACAACATCATCGTCGCCATATTCGACCGGCTTCCGCCCTGTGACGAGCTCCAGAACCACAACCCCAAACCCATAGATATCGCACTTCTCATTTATCCTGAGGCTCTGGCATGCCAGCTCGGGCGCAACGTAGCCCAGCACGCTCTGGAACCTGTTGCTTATCACATGCCTGTCCAGCTTTGGCAAGAGCCTCGCCAACCCAAAGTCTGCTATCCTCGCGTTGAAGTTCTTATCCAGCAAAATATTGCTCGGCTTTATGTTATAGTGGATGATCGGCGGCCGGAATGCGTGATGCAGCTGTGCCAGCCCCTTCGCTATCCCAAGGGCAATCTTGAACCGTATGGCCCATGGCAAAGGTGCATGGCCTGAAGAGGATGATGGGGATGGAGAGCAGTTGTGGAGCCTAGCGTGCAGGCTCCCGTTGGGCGCGTATTCGGATATCAACAGCTGAAGCTGAGGCGTCCAATAATACCCTTTGAGGGGCATGATATTTGGGTGTCTGGCCTTTCCTAGGATCCTGACCTCCCGGTCAAAGTCGTCATGGTACTGGATTATGTTCGAGGTCACGAGTTTCTTGATAGCCACTGCCCTTCCCTCACCAATATAGGCCTTGTACACCGTCCCCAGGACTCCGGTGCCGATCTCAGATGCCTTGTCCAGCAAGCACTCTGCACCGCCCACCCAGTCCTCTGAGCGCAACTCGCTGACCGGGCTGAACATGACCAGCTTGCCCACCGCCCCAGCGGGACCTCCACCACTGCCGCCACCGAGAGATTTATGGGTGCTCGAGCACATGCTCTCAACCGCATTATCGATGAATGCGAGCCTCCTGCGCGCTGACACATTGAGGAGCGCGACCACTACTACACCAGAGAGTATCACGAGCGCAGCAGAGATGGCAACGATGGCAGATATGCTTAGGAACCTCTTGTGCCTGCTAGCGATGGGAAAGTGGTGTAGTTGTCCCCGCTGTCACTATCACTGCTGCTGCTGCTGTTGTCATTGGTGTAGGCATGAGGGTCGAGGACAAGAGGCTTTGGGATGTTGTCCATCTTGCAGGGCTCATCCACGAGTGGGGAGCAGATGCCGAGGTTCCCCTGCAGCGCAGTCTGATCAAGCATCTGGAAGACAGACCCCATCGGGAGCCTCCCCACGAGCCTATTGTGCGATATGTTCACAGCCAGCAGGTTCTCCAGGCCACCCAGCTGCTGCGGGATCTCGCCATTAAGATAATTGAATTCCAAATTCAAGATGACAAGTTTCTTCAACCTTGATATGGCCACAGGGATGGTCCCATTGAGATTATTATGAGATAAGCTCCTGCAAATCAATCAATCCTTATATTCAACTAAAATCCAATTCATTTAATACTTCATTCATCAAGTAAGGAAGTCAAGTGAACTTACAATAGATGGAGGTATGAGCAGTTGCCAATCTCCTCTGGTATGGGTCCACTCAATGAGTTGCCATCAAGCTGAAGCACTGTAAGACTGTTGGAATCACAGAGATCCCCCGGGATAGACCCAAAGAGGTTGCTGTGGCGGAGATCTAGCTCGGAGAGGTCCCGGAAGTAGCCGAGCTCGGGTGGGAGCCTAGAGCGCAAATCATTCCATGACAGATTCAGGTACCTTAAATTGAAGTAGAGTCCCATCTCTGGTGGGATGTCCCCGTGAGACGGTTCCTTGATAGATCCAGCCGGCGCAGCCTCTCAAACAGTCTGCTTGTTCCAGGCGGTATAGGCCCGGTCAAACGGTTCACCGACAGGTCGATCTCCTCCAAACCGAGATCGAACAGAGCCTGCGGGATGCTCCCATTGAGTCCACACCCCTTCAAATTCAGTTCAGAAAGGCCAGAGCAGTAGGAGAGTTCTACGGGGATCTCTCCAGTCAGCCTGTTCTCAGAGAAGCTCAAATAGAAGAGCGATTTCAAACCACCCAATGAGGCCATGATCGAACCAGTGAAGCCGTTACCTGACAAGTCCAAGTACCGGAGGCCAGTCAGGTTACCGATCCACCATGGGAGGTCTCCGTTGATATGGTTGTTCGCCATGGCCAAGTACTCCAAGGAACCAAGCCTCTGGAGAGTGTCAGGCAGCACCCCATCGAACGCATTGCCGCTCACATCCAACCGAGAGAGGTGCGGGCAAAGACCAAGCCCGACAGGGACCGGGCCTGAGAAGCGGTTGTTCTGAAGGTAAAGCTCGTTGAGGTTGTGCAGACCCGACACGGCCTCGGGGACTTGGCCGGAGAAGGAGTTATGGGAGAGATCAAGAACTCGCAACTTCATCAGTGAAGTAGCAAAGACCCCCAAAGGGTTGCCAGAGAGGTGGTTTCGGGAGAGGTTGAGAGCAGCCAGGAATGCGCATTGGGTGATGGCGTTTGGGATGGCGCCCTCCAAGAGGTTATCAGCGAGCGAGACGAAGCGGAGGGAACGGGAGGAGCGGAAGAGGGTGTCAGGGACTGGGCCGGAGAAGGAGTTGTGGGAGAGATCGATGTGAGTGATGGAGGTGTCGCCGCCGCCGAACACCTCGGCGGGAATGGGTCCGGAGAAGCTGTTCCCGCTGAGGTTGAGACGCCTGAGGGAGTGGAAGAGTGGGAGTTGGAGGTTGAGTGGGCCTGAGAAGTTGTTGTTGGAGAGTGAGAGGGTCTGTAAGTGGTCGACCTTCTCGAGACCTCTGCCTATCTTGCCTGAGAGGTTCAGGCCGTCCAGTGAGAGTTGGACGGCTCGGCCCGTGGAGGGGTCGCATTGCACGTATCGCCACGAGCAAGGGTTGGCTTCGTCTTCGTTCCAGGAGGAGAGGGCGGAGTTTGGGTCATCTAGGCCGGATTTGAGGACGATGAAGCCCAGGACGTCGTCGTTGAGTGGTGTGAGGAGGTCAGTGCAGGTGCAGAGTCTGGACGTGAGTGCCCATGTAAAGAAAATGTAGTGGAGGAGATGAACATGACCCATTAATCTCTACTGCTTTTTTCAATATCTAAATCTCTTTCATATGATCATCACTGCTCTTGGAAAATGAAAGGTGGAGGGAGATCTGTTTGGGGAAAATAGCAAAGATAGCTGGAGAAAGGAAATGCATTCAACTTTTTCGATGCGAGAGATGAATAAAAACAGACTTTGCCCTGTGCAGGTCAAAAAATTTAATAGAAAAGATAAAGGAAATGAGAAAGCAAGAGAAGACCGATCTGTTGTTGGATTTTTGTATGAAATGGTGGGAAGCAGTGTAGAGAGAGTGTCCTGAATAATAATATAAAAATGACAAATTCCTTATTATGAAATACAACATTTACATTATGCACTCAAAATGACAAGATTGTGTAAAGAAATCCATTCCCCAGTATGATTTTTTGGTGAGACCCAATATGATTTCTTACTTTTCTCCTGTGTAACGTGATAAAATTAGAGGCTACCAAGTACCAATAAATATGATTTCAATTTAGGTATCAAAATCCTTGGATGTGTATTTGATTATCAATTGCTTTTATATCTAAAAGAGTATGTTTTATGTCTTAATCAATAATAAATATTTCTTAAGACCAGTGATCTCATGGGGTCAGAAACCCGTTTCTCAGCTCTCGTGTCGTGACATTCGCTTGGGGAAAAGACGCAATGCAAGTTGAGACAATCCGTGGACCCCCTCAAAAGTTACGCTTTAGTCACTGAATTTTATATCATTTACCGTACACACACGGATTTGGCAAAGCCAACAAACAAAACTTGAGTCACGTATGTTGAAATGACACAAATACAGCAGCTATCCTGAATTCACGCCAATCAAATCGTCCATCCTATCGTATATCAAGAAATCATGATGGATTCCATTGGTTTCAATTTGGTATCGTTTGTTAATGCGATTGCAAAATTGATTTTCTGCGATCGCTGGATTTAAAATGATTCTACAGGAAGCTGTCTCCTCCCCCAGCTTTCTCAAATCGTAATTTTTTTGTACTATTTGTCTGAAATCTGTTTACAGAAAGCTACGATTGCAGAATTGTTTGTGTGGGGGGCAGATTTTTCTGATGATCCCATCCTGGACCGGATCCTGGTCGATCCGGGCTCTTGAATTGGATCCGGAGAGATGGTGTGGGCATGGGTTCTTTTCCGAGTTGATTCGACCGAACCGTTTGCTTCTCGCCGCTTTTGCCGGGGTCCTACGCTCCTTCAGGGTCCTGTCCTTCACGCACCTGCCACTCACACCAGTGTGGTACCGGCGAACGCCCCTCCGACGCTCAAGTCAGTACCACTTCTCCAGGGAGAAGAAAAAGAGGAACTTGGAACGAACTTTTTTAGAGGAGATAGAGTCTCGAGTTTTCGCATACCTTAAGAGGGAGGGATATCCTCCCTTTTATAGTGGATTAGGGCGCGCCGATCAAGGCCTTAGGGAGTGGCCATAACACGATATGGAATCTCCTACGTGGCCTATGGATTTCGGACATGTAGCGTCTAGGGATCATCATCATCCTATAATGGTTTCCCTGACGCGTTGTCCTTTTTGGTGTCAGATGATATTCCCTTTGTTAACCGTCTCACCTTGGGGAAGAAGCTCATGACCGACTTGACGTTTAATCATGAACCCCGATGTGTCCTTCGACCGAGGTGAGTTGCCACGGACTTAACCGTTCTCATGGTTTCGCGAAATGACTTCGGTACTCTGGTCGGGCACATTTACCCCCGTTAAGCTGTAGCCGGGCGCATGACTTGCCTGTCCTGACTTTCCCTCGTCTCTCTTATTTGCCCACGTCTGGGCTTGTTTGGCCCACACGCCTTGCGGGCATAGGTACCTCATCTCGGTGTTGCCCGATGGGCCGAGCTCGTGGTCTGCCTCGTGGGCCTGTGGGTTGCGAGATGGGCCATACTTTGGTTATTTCCTAGGCCATACTACATCTTATTTCTTATTCTCTGTCCTGGTCGGATTTGCCTCCTACAAATGCCCCCTTCTTTCGGGCTTCCAAGGGTTTGGGAGTTCGAAAGAACTGACCTAAGGAGACTCATTCGACAGGGGTATCGCGTCTCGCCAGTTTTTCCTGATTTGACCATGTCACAACGGGGGACCCTGTCAACATCTTTCCAAGCCACTTGTCGCCTATCCGTACACCTTCCTTATTAATGTCACGTAAGCGCGGATTCCAAAGACTTTTGTCGCTTCGCTCTTATTTCGAATCGTCGCGACGGTTGGGGATACTAAAATCAGATTCTCATTATATGCTTGGACTGCTCGCGTGATTCCCATACTTGCTGCTGAATCAGACCTGTTACGAGTTTCGACTGCTCTCTAGTACTTCCTACTCATCCTCTTCATCCAATGACGCAATCATCTGATGCTGTCACAGTTGAAGAATATAGGGGGGAAATGCCCCCTCCACATGATACTTCATCGCTCTGGATTTATTCCGGTCAAGTGGAGGCCAGAAGGATTCTGTTCCCCTTATCCGTGCTAATAATTGAGTTTCTGAGTTTTTTCGATCTTCACCCCCTCCAGCTCGTTCCGAGCGCATTCCGCATTCTGGCGGCCATCACTGCCCTCAATCGTGCCCTTGGTATCCACCTTGGGCTAAACGAGGTGAGAGCTTCTATATCGTGAAGCCTCTGGCTGGAGGATGCCCCACCTTTTACTTGTCCCGGAGACCTGCCTCGAGAACTTTGATCTTGGACACCAACGAGTTCATCTACGATTGGCGCTTGAAGGTCCTTCGGGTCCGGGGCGCCTAGTTTCTGGAAGACTGCCCCTTCCGCATCCCCACCAGAATGAGGGGGCCATACTTGGGCTCGGGTAAGTTCCTTTGCCCCCGTACTGGACACTTTTTGTACATGTGTATATACATATATATATATATATATATATATATATATATATATATTTATTACTCCGTTCACCTGTGGAGTATGGTCCTTTGCTCACAATTTTCTCGTGTTTGCTTCAGGCGCGTCATCTTTGAACGCCTGCCCTCCCTCAGGGGTTCTGCGATCGGAAGACGTGGAGCGGGCTCTGGCTTTTGAAGGCAGGAGCTGGAAGACCCTGCATGGTGCGGTTTCTTCAAGCTCCGTCGCCCGTCCTTCCACGGTTGCTCCTTCTTCTTCCGCAAACCGGTCCTCCAGCCGGCGTCCCTCGGCCGCGTCCTCTTCTAGCGGTGTCTCTGGCTTACCCTCTAATCCTGGGGGGATGCTGAGGCGGTCGGGTTGTCGGACCAAGGTCGCAGTCCGATCGTCCGTACCCTACAGCTGTCCCATCGTCATCACCGAGGACGAAGAGAGCGACGAAGAGATCTTCCTTGGGGGTGGTTATAATCAGGCCCCCTTTCTGGCCTCGTCTACTATGCAGCAAGAAAGGGTAGAGAAAGAGAGATCGAGCAGTCCTCGGCCTTCTATTGGCTCGCCTTTTAGGGTTCCCGAGGAATGTGCGGGCGAGTTCGGTGGTGGGAGCTCTCCTCTACCTGAACCGGCATCGCCCTCTGGAACCCCCGCGGGTCGCTTCTACCAGGAGAGGGGGTCTGTCGAGGCTCCACAGTCATCCCCTGTGGCAGAGAGGGGTCCTCGGGCTTCGATTTCCCCTCCCATATCTCCGTCTCGGGTACCCCAGTATGTATACTGTGTTAGCCCTACCCGAGTCGAGGCTATGGGCAGGTATTCCCGCAAGGCTTGCCTTGTGGCATGTGGCCACATCAGCACCGTGTGCAGGGAGGTGGAGAGGATGAAGAGAACGAGCACTTCAAAGACTTCTGTGCTGGCTTCAGTACTGGATACTTGGCTAGACAGGACGGGCAAGCCTTCCCTTCTGAGTCTAAGCTGAAGGAGATGTACCAGCTCTTCCTCTTTGAAAGAAAGTGTGGTCCTTTCTCGGAGGAAGATCCGGATACGTCAACTCGGCCGACTCCTTCCACCTTTCGCCCAGGACGCTAGGAGTGAGACCTGCGTCGATGTTGCATGCTCCCTGCCTCTTTCTTTTTTGTTTTATTTTGTTCTGTTTGCACTTTCTTATTACAAACATTTTTTCGGTGAACGCCGGGTGTTTTATCCGGGCTGTGTCCTGAGTTTAAACATTCCACTTCGTGCTAAGTCTCTTGATTTTTAATGATTGCGCGTGGTAATTGATTGCTCCGATGGAGGAGTTATCTCTGTTGTTCCATCGATAAGCGGGCATGGATCATTATTACATGAACGCCTCCTCGTATTCGTCTCGTGTTCGACTCATCTTCCCGGGTCACCATCGGGACTTTGAATTTGCATTGAATGCGCGCTCATCATTCCCCGCGTATATAATTGGCTTGTAGCAGATGTGTTGCTCACTTTTTTCTACCATTTTCCCGCATTGTCCTGCTTTTATCAAAATGTCTACCATTTCTGACAATGTTTCGGTCGAACCTTACAAGGGCGAGGTGCCCCCTTCCCTAGACCAAACTTCATGCATATTCTATTTTTCTCAGATAGAGATAGGGAGACTTTTCTTCCCCCTCACAGACCTTATAGGGTTTTTCCTGGGGTGGTATGGGATCCATCCACTTCAGTTGACTCCCGGTAGCTACCTGATTTTGTCCAGTGTGATCGCTCTCTGCCATGCGGCCAAGGTGTGATTCAGGCTGAAAGAACTTTTGAAGTTCTATCAGCTCGAACCGTCACAATGTCTACCGTTTCTGACAATGTTTCGGTCGAACCTTACGAGGTCGAGGTGCCCCCTTCCCTAGACCAAACTTCATACATATTCTATTTTTCTCAGATAGAAATAGGGAGACTATTCTTCCCCCTCTCAAACCTTATAGGGTTTTTCCTGGGGTGGTATGGGATCCATGCACTTCAGTTGACTCCCGGTAGCTACCTGATTTTGTCCAGTGTGGTCGCTCTCTGCCATGCGGCCAAGGTGCGATTCAGGCTGAAAGAACTTTCGAAGTTCTATTAGTTCGAACCATCACAGAGGAGGGACGGCAGCTATGGCCTGGTCAGGCGTCCGGATGTCCCTCCCCTGATCTTGGACGTGGATGACACCTTCCTAGGGTGGAAGACTCATCCTCTGAAGATTTCAGGAATGTGGAGATCAGCGGATTCTTCATGGCAGCTTCCATCCGTCTTTAGGCCCTCTTCTCCTGGTAAATAATCTCTGCCTCTTCTGGCACTGTTGCTTTATCGCTTAACAGTACCTTTTGAAGGCTCGTCTCTTATTCTTCTCTTCTTTGTAGTAGGGGGTTCAGACTGTCCTTCTGACGGAGAGCTCATGCTAGAGGATATTGCCAAGGCATTGGCCTTTCGGGAGCGGAGCTGGGTTAGCTTACTCGGGGACACTCCTCGCCATGCCGAATTAACCTTGGCTCTCCACGTCAGACCATTCCCGCTGGTGGCTTATCGCGCCAGGGGTGATGCGAGGGCAGCGTCTCGTGCCTTCCCCTATTTGGTACCCGCGGATGGGCTTTCATCCGTGCGGCATTCGTATCCTGGGGGACTAGGGGGTCCTGGTTCCCGTCGGGCAAAGAGGAATGATCCCATCCCGATTTTCCCTTGTCGTCGAGGTTATCGTTCATACAACGAGAAATGGCCGGACGACCTTCATCTTCTACAGAGGTACTAAGGAGACTCCCTGTCCGCGACCCAGAAGAGGAGCGGTTGGAGGACTATGTTTCTGGGTTCCGGGCTGGTTTCCTAGACGGGACATTCGGTCGCGCGTACCCCTCTGTCCGTGAGCTGAACGAGTCCTTCCGTTCGTCGCTAAGGCGCCGACGTGCTGAGACTCGTGCTCAGGGGGAGGGATCAACCATGCCCTGATCCGGCGTTGCTGCCTCTTCCTCCAGCCCTAGCGGTCGTGCCTCCCCGTCGAGATGTCTTTATGCTGCCGTTCTATGGCCCCTTTTTTTTTCTTTTAGTTATTGTATCTGTCTAGCAAACAATGTAGCTGGATTTTCATTTGGAAGAGACTATGTTGAATTTGTCACTCCTTTTCTATTATTATTATCTATTTTTGCTTCTGCATGCCACTGTTTGAATGCTTGTGCTCTTTAAAACAGTCGACGGATGTGATCGGGCATCTTTGTTATAGTCGGGCAAGGGTCCCTCCTATTCTGGGGGGATTTTCTAATTTACCCCTGAAATCTCTCTTTTTCCCCCCTTCTCTGTTCTTTTTACTTTATAGGTCAAATGGGGCTATCCTTAGTTCCATTTGCCAACTTCCATGACCACCGTTCGATTTTCCAGCTCAGATAGATGAGCTGTCTTTGGTGGCCACATAAGATCTGGGCCTTGCGATTGCGCGTATCTTCGAATGTCAGAGGCTCGAGCAGCCTTTACACGTGGCCTCTTTGGGCGGGATACTTAAGGTATTCGAATAATCTTCCATGATTAGGGTTGCCGTACTTCTCGCCTCCTAAGGCCATTCGTCGTGCATTGGCCATCCGAAAAGACGCACCGCCATTTCGGCAGGTCCGTCGTCTTTAAAATAAGGATTTTATTATTGTTTTCTGACGACTACCACTTCAATCACCCAAGTCGAAGGTATTTCTTCTTCTCTCTGGAACCTGTGAATTCGGCTCTCTTCGTCCCCGTCCGTTGTAGGGTTTATGTTTTAGGAGGGCCTCGTCCATTGCATCTACCCTCTCTTCCTTCTTCCCTTTTTTTATATATCAACGCACAAATGTCTATCCTGAAGTCGTTGGCTGGTCTTAGGGGCATGTTCGACATCCCCGAATTGGTAGGGATGGAATGGTCACGTTATGAATCTTTTCCTGTTCCACTGGAACACATGAACCATTCGAACATGTACATATACCCCTCCCAGATTGCGAGGGGTGGCCTAACGTTGCCCTTTCCCTTTCTTGTCTGAAAGTTTATGTCAACATTTGATCTTCACCCTACCCAGTGCAATCCCAATTTTTTAGGGTTTTAATTTGCTATGTCGCCATGAATAGGAATTTTGACCTGGATTTGGGAATCCCTGAAATCATGTATACTTACGAGCTCTGGAAGTCCAGTAGGGGTTACCATTTTAGGGCTAGGGATTCTAGACAGAAACTCATAGATGATGCCCCTGCAGATATCTGGAAGGTGCCACGCTCCATCTTAATGGGCGCGATAGGTCGGGCAATCATTTTTTTATGCGCTTGTAGCCGAACGTTTCTTCTTATTTTTGCTAATTCTTCTTCTGTTTGGTTCCAGCTCCTGGTGCCAACTCTCGCCCTTCTGAAGGCTCGGTGAAGTTGGAACACGTGAACGCTGCCTTTCGAGTAAGCGACCGGGCCTTCTTCAGGCTTCTTGCTTGGGATAATCCGAATCCCAGTAGCACTCGTTGGTTGAAGCCGCGCCTGACCGACATTTTTGAAGGTCCTCCCCACCTGGAATCGCAGGTTGTGTCCTTGGCCGCCCAAGGAGACCGTCCTTCTATACCGGAAGAAGGTTCTGAGGAAGAACTTGAGCTGTTCTATAGGCTGGGCTTTGGTGACCCAATGGCGACCGAGAATTCATCCGGCGGCGCTCGTCACGGCTCTCGTCTACACTGGGGTCCAAGAGGGAGCCCAAGGTCGGGGGAAAAATCTGGCTCTCATTCCGTCGGGAAGTCCACGGCGAGTTTAGAGAAGAAAGGTAGTTGTCCTCAACTCGGGGAGTCTTCGGCTGATGCCCGACCAGGGGATAGATCGGAGCCCATTGCTACCAGTGCCCGTTCTGATGACAGGAGGCGTCTTGTTCTCGAGGGGAGTTCGACTCAGCTTTCCGTGGAGAGGGAGAGGGGGTCCACGACAGTGGATCCTCTCGCCGTCTCCCCTTCTTTGGATAAGGCAGGCACCGATCCTGCTGTAGGATCAAAAACCCCTTCTAGTGGGGAAAAATGGCCCGACTAGCGGCACTGCGAGCTGAGGTGGTCGCTCAGTCTGGGAGAATCGGCCAGCTTCCTGGTCTAGAGAAGAGGCGACTATCTTCGTCGATGCAGGCCTCCGTTGCCCCTTCTAAAAAGAGCAGGGTGGCCATAGCTAGTCCGCCCTCCTCGTCCCCTCAGCCGAGGCAATCTTCAACTGACGCCCCAACTGGCAAGGGGAAGGGAGTCGTTTTGGCTGCCCGGACGCCCCCTCCGCCTCCAACTGTCAAAGACCTTGGGGCCCGGCCTTTCATCCCTTATCCTCGGGCAATTTCCCGTCCTGTCCAAACCACTGACTCTGGTTTGAAGGATCGTGATGTGGCCATTGGCCTGACTGGCCTGACTCGGTCAATCGTTTTGGAGAATGATAAGGCCCTGGCCGGTGCCGTTTGTCTTCCAGAGATTGGCTCAATTCTTCAGAGCATAGCTTATCAGGTACAAGTCTTTACGGGGAGAGGTCATTTGTTTATTTGCATGTTTTCTAGCTCAGACCCCTCCCCCTTTTTTCGTGTAGCTTTGTGTTTACGCGGGCTCGGTGGGCCCGTCATACGAGCAATTCATAGCGGATGTTGGCCGGGCTCACCGAGCTTGCGAAGAGGAGCTGGTCGCCCGGGAGAAGGTTGAGGTAGAACTGAAGGCCACGAAGGAAAAACATTCCTGAGTCATCGAAAGGCTCAAGAGGGAATGCCTTGAGCTGTCCCAGGCGCTGGCCAAGGAGCGAGTTGAGAAGGCTCAGGCGATCGATGAGTTCGAGCGGCAGAGAAGGGAAGTCTCATTGGACTTCGAGATCAATGTGCTTCAGACGGTGAAGGATCGCTTGGACCCAATTGAAGAAAAGCTACGGAGGCCGCTCTGGCTGCTTACGACCGAGGGTACCGTAAGGGTTTTCAGGATTGCCAGGACAGAGCCTCCGCTCCCGCCGGTGAGAGGGTCGTCCAACTTCCAAGCCCGTCCATCGCCGAACTTAGGATCGGAGGCACCAGAAGTGATCCTGTTAGTCCAACTGCGCTTCCTTAGCTCGGAGGAGTCCCTGAACAGGTAACTAGCTTCCTTGGCTGTAATTTAACCGACATAATAGATGTCGATGGTTTTCCTTCCCCTGGCTGCTAGGATAACCCAGCTGTCTAAAAGCCGTTAGTTGCCGATGTTGTAGGGGTTAAGAGAGAGCCATTCGAGAATATTTCGGAACCGGAAATACGTCACCCCGCGGCCGATGTCACGGAAACCGCGGTCCACATAAATGAGGATCAGGCGACTCTGGCCGGCCATGCCGTGGACCCCTCCGTTGCCGAAGGAGATTCAATTTCGTTACTCCGACACGATCCCTCTAGCTAAACTCACAGGGAACATTGGGGATGCATACGGCGGATATATATACATTTTTTTTGTACTTTTGGCTTAAAGTTCATATGGTTTAACCGTCACTTTATTGTATGTTTGAATGAATTTTTTGGAATGATGTATGTTTTCACCCTTCTTGCTTTGTCCATATGCTTGTCGTCTGGCTTAGTTTTTATTTCGTGTTGTATTGTGATTTCGGTGTGATTCCTGAAAGATGGATCTGATTTTATCGGGTGCTTGAATTGAGTATTACGAGTAATCGCAGTTTCCTATCGGGTCCTAGGACGCGATGCTGCCTAGTCACTTGGTTAACGCATAGTTGTGAAGATCACCTTCTGACTAATTTCACGTTGTTGCGCATGACTCGCGGGCACCGATTGAGTGGCACGCGCTGCGAGGGCTTTGCCCCGCTCAATCATAGCTTTAAGTTGTCATTCGGCTAGTGCGTGCTGCGAGGGCTGAGCTGTATCGATTGCTAAAAGCGACCCCGATCAGACTCATCCCGTTGAGCGCGGCTTAGGGTGCCATTCGGCTAGTTGCATGACTGCGAGGGCTGAGTTGTATCGATTGCTAAAAGTGACCCCGATCAGACTCAGCCTGTTGAGCGTGGCTTAGGGTGCCATTCGGCTAGTTGCGCGACTGCGAGGGCTGAGTTGTATCGAGTGCTAAAAGCGACCCTGATCAGACTCAGCCCGTTGAGCGCGGCTTAGGGTGCCATTCGGCTAGTTGCGTGACTGCGAGGGCTGAGTTGTGTCGAGTGCTAAAAACGACCCCTATCAGACTCAGCCCGTTGAGCGCGGCTTAGGGTGCCATTCAGCTAGTTGCGCGACTGTGAGGGCTGAGTTGTATCGAGTGCTAAAAGCGACCCGATCAGACTCAGCTCGTTGAGCGCGGCTTAGGGTGCCTTTCGGCTAGTTGTGTGACTGCGAGGGCTGAATTGTATCGAGTGCTAAAAGAGACCCCGATTAGACTCAGCCTGTTGTGCGCGGCTTACAGTACCATTCGGCTAGTTGCGCAAATGCGAGGGCTGAATTGTATCGAGTGATAAAAGCGACCCCGATCAGACTCAGCCCGTTGAGCGTGGCTAAGGGTGCCATTCGGCTAGTTGCGCAACTGCGAGGGCTGAGTTGTATCGAGTGTTAAAAGCGACCTCGGTCAGACTCAGCCCGTTGAGCACGGCATTTCCTGTTGTGTTGTCCTGCACTCAGAAGATTTGAAGAAGGAAACAGGAAACTTTTCTCATTTAATGATAATATTTCTTCAAATGGATTACATTCCAAGGGCGAGGGATCTCGAACCCTTCCATTGTTTCTAGGTGATAGGCCCCATTCGGTCCAACTCTATTGACTTTAAAATGGCCTTCCCAATTCAGACCTTGCTTGCCGTCATTTTTGTTCTTGGTTTCTGGGAAGATTTTTCTGAGGACCAGGTCTCCAGCTCTGATGTTTCTGCTTGATACTCGCCGATTGTAGTATCTGGATATTTGGTTTGGTAGTCCATGTTTTTGATGGTTGCAATTTCTCTTCCCTCGTCCCGAAGTTCTAAGTCTTGCATCAGTTGCTCATCGTTTGCTGCTCGGTCAAAGTTTTCGGTTCGGTGTGTGAGCACTTCGGTCTCAACCGGCAAGACGGCTTCGATCCCGAACGCTAGTGAGAAGGGTGTTTCACAAGTGGACCTTCTTGAGGTAGCTCGATAGGCCCATAGGACCGATGGTAGTTCATCGACCCATTTCCCTTTCGTGCTATCTAGTCTCTTCTTCAAACCGTCCAGAATTGTCCGATTAGTGATCTCCGCTTGCCCATTGCTCTGAGGGTGCCGTGGGGTAGAGAAATGGTGCTGTATTTTCAATTCCTCGCAGAAATCCTTTATCAGTTTACTATCAAACTGTTTTCCATTATCCGAAATGATGGCTTGCGGACCCCAAATCGGCATACTATGTCTTTCCAAAGGAATGACTTGACCTCGATATCTCTGATCCTCGCCAGGGGTACCGCTTCCACCCACTTGGTGAAGTAGTCGGTGGCTACTAGCAGGAAACGTTTTTGCCGAGGCGCCGTAGGCATGGGTCCGACAATATCTAGACCCCATTGTGCAAACGGCCATGGATTTTTGATAGGAACCATGTCCGTTGCTGGCTGGTGAATGAGATTTCCGAACCGTTGACAGTTTTCACACTTCTGGACCAACTTTGCTGAATCTCTCTTCATGCTTGGCCAGAAATAACAGATAGACACGGCCCGGAGGGCTAGTGGTCGAGAACCAATATGTCCTCCACACATGCCTGAATGCAGTGTGTTGAGGACTCGCTGCACCTCCCGGGGTCCAATGCACCTGAGATATGGACCTTGAAAATTCCTTTTGTAAAGGATTCCCATGGATGACATCCAATACCTGGCTGTCCTCTGCCTAAGCTTTCTTGCCTCGATCTTGCTTTCTGGCAAGATCCCTTCCGAAAGGTACTTCTTGATATCAGTCATCCAATTGGGTGAATCCTCCACACAGGCGATTGTTAAAATTTCACCGAGCCTCTCGATACTTGGGGATTTTAGGTAGTCAAGGTGGATACTTCTGGCCGGCTTTCCGTTGAGGGATGATGCCAAGGCTGCTAGAGCGTTGGCTTGAGCGTTGAGTTCTCTTTCTATCTGATGCACTTTTGCGGATTTGAATTGGGAGAGCAATAGCTGCACTTTTTGCTGATACGATGTCATCCTCTCGTCTCTGGTCTTGTATTCGCCCGTGCTTTGGAATACCACTAGCTGTGAATTACTGGACATCAATGACTCGTACTCTCAAATGAGCTGTGAGATCCAATCCTGCGATGAGAGCTTCATACTCTGCTTCGTTGTTGGATGCTCGGAAGCCCAGCTTGATGGCGTGTTCAAACAAGAGTCCATCGCTATTTCTTAAAACCAATCCCGCGCCTGCGCCCCTTCAATTAGAAGCTCCGTCGACGTTCAGGGTCCACTTTGGGCCGGATACCTCTTCTTGACTCTCTATCGTCAAAATTTCACCAGAAGGTGGGGTCAAATCGGCCAGAATGTCTATGATGACTTGCCCCTTAATGGCGTCCTCGGCACGTAATACAGATTGAAAGGGGAGAGTTCAATCGCCCACTTCAGCATGTGCCCTGTGATGTTTGCTTTTTTCAGAATGAGTTTCAAGGTGTAGTCGGTTACGACGTTGACTGAATGAGGTATGAAGTAATGTCGGAGTTTCCAAGATGAAACGAGCAGGGCGTAGACTACTTTCTCCAAGTACAAGTACAGGGACTCTGGTCCGCAAAGAGATTTACTGACGTAATATACGGGCCTTTGCACTCCTTCGTGTTCCTTTACAATGACAGAACTGACTGCATGATCGGATGCCGCCAAGTAAAGGTAAAGTGGCTCGCCGGGGTTAGGCTTCATCAGGAGTGGAGGTGACGAGAGGTATTTCTTTAATTCTTCGAAGGTCAGTTGGCACTCGGGAGTCTAGTCAAATTTTCAGTCTTCCTTAGCAGCTTGAAGAAAGGGAGATTCCTTTCAGTTGCTTTGGAGATGAATCGATTTAGGGCGGCTAGCCTCCCGGTCAGTTTCTGAACCTCCTTCCGATTCCTTGGCGGATCCATTTCAAGTACCGCTTTGATCTGATCGGGGTTGGCCTCTATACCTCGGTGAGTGGTCAGAAAATCAAGAAATTTTCCAGACTCCACTCCGAAGGAGCACTTAGTTGCGTTAAGCTTCATGCGATAATTCCGAAGTACTTCGAACGCCTCCTTTAGGTGCCCTAGGTGATCCTGCTTCCGAACGCTCTGCACTAGCATATCGTCAATGTATACCTCCACGGTCTTGCCAATCTGGTGTTGAACATCTTAGTGATCAACCTTTGGTAGGTTGCCCCAGCGTTCTTTAGCCCAAAAGGCATCACCTTATAGCAATAGGTTCCTATAGGAGTGATGAAAGCCGTCTTTTTGACGTCATGCTTGTACATCGATATTTGATGGTATCCCGAGTATGCATCCATGAAGCTCATTAGCTCATTGCCCGATGAGGCGTCCACCAGTTGGCCTATTTTCGGGAGAGGAAAACTGTCATTTGGACAGCCGCTGTTCAAATCGGTGAAATCGACGCAGACGCGCCATTTTTTGTTCTTTTTCGGCACAACCACCGTGTTGGCTAGCCAGTCTGGGTATCGAATTTCCCGTATAAAACCGGCCACCAATAGCTTTTCCACTTCCTCTTTTATAGCCTCCGTGTGGACGGGGGCCACTCGCCGTTGTCTCTATTTGACGGGACGGACCGTCAGGGAGATGTGCAACCGGTGGGATATCACATCTGGGTCAATACCTGGCATTTCGGATGGCGTCCAAGCAAACACATCTCTGTACTCACGGAGTAACTCTATCATTCTCTCCCTCTCGACCGGGTTTAGCGTGGTCCCGATAAGGAAATACTTCTCTGGACTTTGTGGGTCGATGACTATTTTTTTCAAGTCTTCCACGACCCGCTGAGCGGGATCGGGTCGGGCGTCATCGGCCTGTACCCAAACCTTCAATAATTGCTATCTTTTAGGGTGGATGTCACCCTCCTCTCCGGTCTGCTCTTCGACACTGGCTTTTCCGGAGGTCGCTACGGCATAACACCGTCTCACAGCAAACTGGTCACCTTGTATCTGCATAATTCCTTGGGCGGACGGGAAGCACAATTTCTGATGGTAGGTAGATGGAATGGCCTTCATCGCGCCCAGCCACGTGCGCCCCATAATTGCATTGTAAGGTGAACGCAGGTCCATGACTATGAACTCTGTCATGACTGTCTCGTCTCCTGCCCGCACCGACATGGTTATGCGCCCGAACAGTACTGCCTGGCTACCGTTGAAAGCTATCAATGGTTCCCTCATCGGTTCCAAGCTTGAAGGTTTCAGCCCCATCTTTAGATATGGCTGCATGAACAGTATGTCAGCCGAACTCCCAGTGTCGACGAGTATGCGCTTAACGTCGAAATTTGCGATCCACAACGTGATGATCAAGGCGTCGCTGTGTGGTACAACTATCCCGGTGAGGTCATCGTCAGAGAACGAAATCACCCCTGGGTCATCGGCCCTTGCTTTCTTTGGTGCTAGCTTCGCTTCTTGGTCGATTTGCAGAATCTCTAGGTGTTTCGAACTGCGCTTGGCCATCCTCGCGTATGACTTGGGTTCCGTCACTTGTGGTAGTCCTCCGCATATCACATCGATGACCCCTGCGGCGTGCGAGAGCCCCACGGCCACTACGTGCTTCTCCACCTTGTTCTCTTCTCTTGGCTCAATGAATTCTCGAAGTTTTCCCTTGCGGACCAGGGATTCCAAGATCCTTTCAAGGTTCGGCAGCCTTCGGTTTGATGCCCGAAGTCTCTGTGGTAGTCGCATTTTAGTCCCTTGTCCCGAGTGGCCGGATCGCCTTTCATGGGAGGTGCCCACTGGAAAAACGGAGCGTGCTTGATTTTTTCCAAAATCTGCACAAGGGGCAGAGTAAATTTTGTGTACGTCTTTTTCCGGACCTCGTTGGCGGTTGGGTCGTTTTTCTGGTCGACGCGTGACTTCCACCCCTTGTCCTCCCTTGGTTTGGGGTTCTTTGTAACCACTGCGACGGCTTGGGGTTGTGAAAAGATGGCCTCATCCTCGACTTTGGCATACTTTTCCGCTTTGCACATGAGTTCGCTGAGGGACTCTGGGACCTTCTTCACCAAGGAATTACGCAGGTGATGCTTTGGCAGCAAGCCATTTCTGAACGCCATTATCGCAACGTTTGAGTCACACCGATCCACCTCGAACATAAGGAGACGGAACCGATCCACGTACGCCCGAATTGATTCTCCTGTCTGCATCTGGACCTTCTTGAGGTCGTCGAGATCCTTTTGTTGTTTCCTGCTGCAAATGAAGTGTTCGGCGAACAAAGTTCCGAGCTCTTCAAAGCAACGGATCGATCCTCCCGGGAGCTGGTGGAACCAGCTGAGAGCCGCCCCTTCGAGGCTGGACGGGAACATAGCGTGTCGGAAGCCCAACACATGGTCGAAGGGGTCGGTTGTCTCATTATAAAGTCTGAACTTCGGCTGTACGAACTTCCTAGGAGGTGTGATGTGCAGGATGTGCTGGACGAAGGGCGATTCGAATCCCTTCAAAGCTCTTGAAATAAACTACCGATCACGCGTGTTGGTCATCTCGCTTCTGTAAGTCCTCTTCGTACGCTTCCGATGCTCTCGCTCATAGCCATCGTCAGACGAAGCCGAGTATCGGCCCAGACTCTGGTAGCGTCCCTGTCTGCCAGTTTGGCAAGTGTTGGTTTGCTTCCTTCGTCTTTCGTGGCACGAAAAATAGTCGCGTCGCTCATCGTGGTTCTCTTTCGTGTGATTCCCCGTGGGGGGAACGTCGGGTAGGTCCTGCTTGTCGCCCCGACGGTGTCCTTCACCAGATGAGTAGACCGATTCATGGCTTCGCACGTTCGCCCTTCTGCTCTGACGATCATGATCCTGCGGTTCCCCGCCTGCCTTGACTGAATTTGGCTGGTCTCGAGCCTCTGGCGGGGGCGGTGGTTGCATCTTCTCTCCGCATTTCAAGAACTGCAGCATCAGCCCCTCCAAATGTCCGAATCGTTGGTTCATCAGCTCCATTTCTTTCGCAAGGTCGCGCCCGGTCTCTGGGGTCGGGTCTTGGGAGGATGACCCGATTGGTGCTTTACCTTTTGACAGCGGGGGGTCGTCAGGCGTCACCCTTCCTTCCTCCACGTCACGCTCGTGGGTCGTTGATCGAGTCCTCGTCGCCACCATCTTCGCCGGTAAATTTGCTGGGACGGCATTTTGCTCGATCCCACAGACAACGCCAAATGTGGGGGCGGATTTTTCTGAATGAATGATGGGAGGGAATCTATAATTACTAGGATCACTCTGTTAAAAGCCATCTTCATGATCAAACTAATGTTCCTAATGTTCATTTAAACAATTAAGACTATTAAATTTATTAAAACTGAAGATGAAGCTCTGTAAGGACTTCTCTACCTCGACAAAGTTCATCAGTTTTCCTAAATTTATAGCATACTTGGAAAGAAAATTAAAAAGGCTCACATTTCACACCCTCACCTTTAGAATTACTAGAATATTTTATGAATATAATTCCAAATCTAACTAGAAAAAGTTACATAGACCCATAGCAACTTCAACATCATGCATTCTAGAGGAATATTGCAATAGATGACAACAGAGACAATGTGAATGGACTAATTTCATAATGAAATGAAATACGATTGAGAACAGATTCCTAGGAAAGCATACAAAAACATGATAGGTAAATAAAATTCATCGGTTAATGAATCAAATCAAATGAAACAAAAACCATAACATCACAATGAGCAAAATATATCACAACCTAAACTACTTATCATAATATGCAAAGGAAAGCAACACCATGATGATGATACATAAGTTGGGACTGTACCTCACAATAATGGCATCCAGCATTTCATCAACAATGGAAATACCCTAGGTTTCTATCCAAAACGCATACAATCCAATTTAAACATAAATCATAGGTGCCCAATGAAAAACCCTAGTTTCTTTTTTGTAATAACCAATCTTTCAATCCACATTTTAGTTTCCCTATACCCTAAAAACAAGATTTGAGCAATAACATTAATATTTAAATGATTCAAGAAGAAGAAGGAATGATGGATTGCCTACAATGTGATTCGCAGAGATGATTTCTGTTTCCTCCTGATGAATCTCCGGCAGTGTACAAGGATGGAAGAGGCGGTCCGAACAAAGGGTTTTGACTTTGCAGATCTGCTAAGGGGGAGGAGGAGAGGGAAAGGACGAGAGGGAGAGCAGAGAGAAGAAGAGGGAGAGGAGAGAGTAGTCCGCCTTGGGGAAATAAGGGAGGTGGGGGTGGGATTAGATGTTTAAGTGACTGTAATAAAAAGTGTGGTGGGATTATGCATAATAAAATTAGTGGGTTGTGGGAACAGTCAGTTGGGGGGAGAGCTAAATGGCTGGTGGGGTTAGACGTACCCTCACTAAAAAGGGTTATATCTACCATCCTATCTGATGCAGAATGGGTGGCCGACACGTTCTGGGAGCGATGAACCCAAAAGGGTCCAATTTAAGATTTTCAAGTATTTATAGAAAAACCGTCTAGTAGAAATAAAAGACGCCTCGAACTTGGAATCGCCTGAAATTTTTACTGGAGCAGATATTGAGGAGATCTTCAAAAGTTGTCGCTATGCCACAATGCGTTCTTATTTTTTCATTTTTTCTATTTTTAGGCCCTCAAAATGGCATTTTTGTTATTTTTAGTAACTTATTAATTTTTAATATCTCTTTCATAACAGTTCGGATTTAATTTCTATCAATTCCAGGGATCTTCTAGGATCCTCTAGATTTAATTACTACAAACTTTTATTTTTATTATTTTTAGTAATTTTTTTAGTATAAAAGGGAGATTTGTAATCTAGGGTTTTTAGTTTTTTATTTTTATATTTTTGAGTTTTAATTCTCTTTTAAGAATTGTGGTTTGTTGAAGGATTTCAATGCTTGTTTGATCTTTATTCTAGTTTTCTCTGTGTTACTATCAAGAAGAGGTTTGGTTATTAATTATAACCAATGAGTTTGATCATCTGAACAAAATTAAAGTGAATAATCTTTTGATATGATTTAATTAATCATATATTTCAGCTGCTTTAAACAAATAATATGGTGGGATGACAATAAGAAAAAAATGAAATCTTTTCAAACTATATTTCAACGAAAACATGAAAACACAGAAGTTCAATGGCTTTTCTTTTTATTTTTTTATATGATATTCTCATGTTAGTCACAGTGAAAACATAATCAATTATTATAAAAACAATATACATTTATGGAAATCTGTTATGAGTTCTGATCTATAGTGATCTTTTTTGTTTTGATAATGCTAGGGACAACCCAAAATGCAATCCTATGTACAAATTCTCATATGTTTTAATTTTTTAAAATAGTATATCTCTTCTATTGAGGTACATATTTTGATGAAATGTCCATAGCATAATTTCAAATCGAATTGACTCATTTTTAATAATATAAAAATTTGAAAAGATTTATATCTCATTGGATGGCTCACTAGATATATAAAATTACATTTCATTTAAAGCTATAAATAGGTTTTGGTTAGCGAGGCTGAAGTGGGGTTCTCCCTTTCTAGGTTTTCACTAACCTCTATGTAATTCCCATTTTGTCACCTATAAAACTCATTTGATGAATAGAATGCCTACCTTATTATAAAAAAATTAAAAAAATTTAACTATAAATTAATTAGGTGTCTTTGTGCCTTTTTTTTCTTTGAGAGGGTAAATTTGAATGTGAAGGACACCATGTGGTGGTTGGTTTTAGAAAATCACATGACATATTAATTATTCATTTATTATACATATACAATCATAAAAAGTATAAGCCTTTATGTGATTGTATTTTAACAAGTGTGGAGATAAAAATCTGTGCTAGAATGCATGTCAAGACAAAATGGACATGGGCCATCTGAATTAGGGCCCACAAGACCCGGTCAAAGATGGGTGACCTCATGATGACATCATCAGGTGTGGAGGCACGATTAGACTGAAGGATCTAGTAAATGAATGTCACCTCGAGTAGTCCAAGGCACGACCAGACACCAAGTCTGATCGATCGACCTTACTCCTCGATAACGAGCAATCTAAGGCACAACCATACATCAGGTCTGGTTGGTTGACCTTACTCCTCGATAACGAGCAGTCTAAGACATGACTAGACACCAGGTCTGGTCGATCGATCTTACTCTTCGGTAACAAGCAGTCTACGAGGCACCAGGTCTGGTCAGTCAACCTTACTCCTCGCAGTACTCGAAAACGTAACGCACAGGCGAGTACACCAAGGGACACTGAGTAGATGGAGAAACGGTCAGAAGACCACTAACGCCTATAACTGCCACGTTGGCACTTAATCTACTACCAATAGAACGTGGGTAATCAAGGGCCGTCATGGATCATAATTACTAGGAATGTTTCCCTAAAAAAAAGCCGACTAACACTTAGTGGCAAAATGGTTACAGGGGCACATCTGAAACTTCGTGAGACTTGATCCCCCAGGGGTATGTTGGCAGCCTATAAAGAGGTCGTGAGTTAGCACTCTACATGCACAGTGACCGTGTGCTAGGCATAGTCCAAGTTTGATTTTTACCACCCAAAAAATCTTACCTAAACCCTGTAAAAATCCTTTAAAGTTTCAGTCCCGAATTACAAATCTAACTGTGGCAGGAAAATATCCACCTCAGTTTGGCGCCGTTTGTGGGAAATCTAAAACAAAAAGATCGGTGTACGCAATGTCTGATCCAGAGAACATTCATACGGAGGGGCGGCGGGAAGGAGACATCCTCCCAACTGATGCTGGCGATGGCTCGCCAAGAACCCTGACAAGTCAAGTTAAGGACCTTAGGCGGGGGATGGAGTTTTCGCAAGAAGCTATATTCATCCATCTCCATGGGTCAAGGCAACAGATGATCGACTACCCAACTCCCCGGCCATCACTGCCGAAGGTTTGGAAGGTAGCACTTCTTCCTCCAATCGTAGGCAGCGGACATTGGCTATCACGCTTACCTCGAGCGGGTCGACGGCCTCATGAGGAACAGAGGCGCGGGTTCTCCTCACGGAGAACGCTCCGTCCGGTGAGTGGCTTCGTGCAGGCAAATACATCAGGAGCAGTTAGCTTTGCGCGAAGCATCTGAAGGGCATCGGCATGACTCTTCACCCCATTGGTGAACTAGGAGAGCAGTCACACAGCCTCTTTACATCCTGCGCTCGAAGGTTCAGTGTGTTTCAAGGCATGAAATGGTGGAGCATGCCATACGGGGGTTTGCCTACCCTTTCTGTGCGGAGATCCTTAGGGAATGACTTCTACATATGTTTGTTCAACCCAAGTTCAAGTTATACAACGGCACAATGGATCCATATGATCATATTCTGGCGTTCCGACACTCGATGGCGTTGTATAAGCTGTACGATTGGTTGATGAGCCGCCTCTTCCCCTCAAGCCTAGAAGGGGCCAAATTAATCTGGTTTCATCTCCTTCCACCTGCGACAATCAGGACTTTCGAAGAGCTCGGTACCACATTCACCGAGCACTTTATCTGCAATCAGCGAAGGAAGAAGGATCTGGGCGAAGGAAGAAGTTGAAGACTGCAATGAGGATGCTGCAGTGATGGCTCGATCGGATCGTCTCTCAGAAGGGTGGTGGGGTATTGTTCCCGGTCAAGGTGCCCGACAGTGGCTCAAGGGGATTCCGGTATGTGTGTGATCGCCACCTACTTTTTCAAAAAGAAGGAAAAGGTTGAGTTGGATTTGATCGTCTACGTGGGGAGTTTGTGGGGTCTCCGCTCTGAGACACGGATATACCGTACACAAAGATGAAAAACAGGTAATCATATTCTGCTTCCGGGGCTTGACTAAAGGAGTCTTGGGACAAAGGGGTGCAGGTGGGGTGTGGATAAAGGGAAGGCTAGTGGGTTTGAGTCGTCGGGTATGGGGCGGCTACTAGGGTTTAGCCATCCAGGGCCTGGGTTGGTTTGGACAGAACTTTGGGTAGGAAATGGGTTTGGTTTTTGGACAGAGGTTAAGCTAGGTTTAACCCGGGTTTCTGGACGGTGGAATGAGAGGGTGTTTTTGTGTAGGGAATGGATTTTTCTCTCACAAAAGGAGCTCTCTTTCTCTCTCTCTCTAGGGATTTCTAGTGGTTGAAGGGAATGGTCAATTGATATCAAGTGGGGATTGTGGATTGGAGATTGGTTGATGTTGTAAAAGTGTTTTGAACCCCCTCTATTTATAGTAAAAGAGAGACAAGGGAATACCCAGGGGGTAATTGAATGGCTTGGTTAATAGTGTGTTCGATTAGACCCCTCATCAATTTTCTGGTTCTTCTGTTAGGACCAGGTGATGGGCAGCTAGTCCTAACTAGCCGCCCAGTATGGGGCAGCTACTTCCTGGTAGCCGCCCCCATCATGACCTGCCAAACGTTCCATCTCTGACAAGCGGTGGCTTGGGTCAGTTACTTGGATGGATCCGGCCAGGATAGGGCGGCTAAGGGTCACATCCCGTCGCAATGATCAGCATTTAATGCTGCTTTATGTCCCATCCAGAGAAGCAGTTTGGGGTCGGTCAGGGGGGTGGCTAGTACCAACTAGCCGCCTGGTATGGGGCGGCTAGTTAGAGTTAGCCGCCCCTTGCCAGGAACTTAGGATTTTTAGGATTTCTAGGGTTTTGGGGTTCTCTAGGTGGGTTTGGGCCAGGGTTTAGGTCAGGGTTAGGGTTTAGGGTTTGGGCCAGGATTTAGGTCAGGGTTAGGGTTTAGATCAGGGTTTAGGGTTTTCGATTTCCTAAAGTTTTTGCGCGAAGCAGGAAAGACTTTGACCGATGATAGGAAAGGGACCCCTATTTTGGCCGGCTCGACCTTCAAGAAGTTATGACAACACGAACAGTACTATTCAGGGAGTTGATTTAGACCGTCAGAGGCTAGGTCTTGACTTAGAATTTTCAACCGAAAGGATGATCCAGGTGGAAGGCGGGAAAAGTAAATGGTGAGTGATCCAATCCGCGGTCGGGGTTCTTAGCTATCGTGCACAGAGCAGCCTAGCATTAGTTTCCTCGTGCCTACCGTTCCCGTGCTTGGAAAAACTCAGCAAGGAGGGGATATCGCCGACAGAAAGCAAGTAAAGAGTTGATTTGGTGAATTGGATCATCCAAAGGATAAGAACTCTGAAAAAGAACCAAACTGAAGAAATTCGAATTGAATGGTACTGAAAGTGTGGTAAAACTTTAGAAAAGTCATGTTTGATCAAGCAGTATCTGGAAATAAACCAATGCATGGCTGTTTGGTGTGAAAAACCTTTGGAACTTAGGATTTAGAAAGGCATTTGAAAAACTGGGGAGGGGCGGCTAGTGCAAATAGCCGCCCTAGAGGGGGCGGCTACTCGTGGGTAGCCGCCCCATCACTGGGCCCCTTATAACCGAAAAGGGGACCCTCTCTCTCCCCACTTTCTTTTCAAAACGGGTTTTCTTCCCTCTTCTTCTCTTTTGTTTTGAAACAAAAAAACCTTGGTTTTAAACACTTTGAATCCTTTGATTTTGCCTTTCATCATTCCTTTCTTCTTGATTTCGAAACCCTAGATCTTCTTGAATCTTTTCTTTTGCGCGAAATCGGAGGAGATAACGAAGGGGAAGAAGACAGCTTCGATGATGAGGCATCTAAGGTCTTCCCGAGAGCAGAGAGGGGCTGTCTTGGGGTCTAGTTCATCGGGGAGTGATCGGGTTGAGGAGGAGGTCGTGAGGGAGGCCGTGGGTATGGTAGAGGTGCCGTTGGTGGGCATCGGCGCGGGTGAGGTTGAGGATTTGCCTTCGGGGGCTGCCCCGGAGGTTGGGAGTAGCATGATAGGATATACACGCAAGAGGAAGCGTGTGTACCGACAAGTGGTGGTTGAAGAGGTGGTTTCGGAGGTCGGAGGGCCGGCCGAGGGTGTAATTGAGGGGGTAGGGGCTGGGGGAGTCAGTGAGGATGTGAGGGGATCGTTGGATGCCATTGTTGGGATGCTGGATAGGGAGGCCACGTAGGCCAGGGCCGAGGAGGAGGAGAGAAGGGCTATGGGGGCCTTTGCGGAGCTTGTCTCCGATGCGGAGAGGATGGAGGGGACTGGAAATGTTAGGGATGAGGTCGGGGAGGTCGAGGGCATTAGGGTTGAGGCCGCGGAGGATGGGGGCATTGGGGTTTAGGCCGATGTGGAGGCCGAGGAGGCTGTGGTTGGGGAGGAGGGAGAGGATGAGGAGGAGGGGGATGATGAGGGGATAGACGATCCTGACGAGGCCGAGGCGGAAGCTCCCGGGTCCGCACGGGCCATGGTATTTTTCTAACCCTTTTGTCTTAGACTTTTATTTACGTATATGTGTATATATGTCTTTGTAGTATGAAATATGTGATTTATGTGTAATATCTGTACATGTGTGTGTTAGTAAGCATGCTTGGATGTATGGTTTTATCATGGTGGGATGTGTAAGCATGCTGCATGCCGATACGGGTTTGTTTTTAGAAAGGAGGACAATTTTTTATACACATATCCATGTTTGTTCTATTTTAGAAAGAAGAGAGGAATGGTATGGCTAGTATGCTTGCATGTGATATATTTTGTTTGTGTGCATACAGTTTTTGAGGTGTGTCTTCATATGTGTTTGATCGCGGTAGAGTAAGAGGGAATGTATGCATGTATTTCATGGGTCCAAGTATTCTTCCACATTCTTAGGTGAGTTTATGAAAAGTATATAAGCATGATAGACTGTGATGAAAGAAGTGTGTAAGTGATGACCACAGTGGGATTAATAGTTTCAGCATGTGTGATCATATGAAGAGCGTTTTGTAAATAATGGAAGGTGAACCCATATGCGAATTAAGTTTCCTATTTTCATGCTTTTGTTTAGCATATGGAAGTTTATTTAAGCATGGTTTCTAAATGAATTTTAGGTTTTGGATTCTTACCTCTCGATTGCTCTTAAACTAACCCGTGTTCCTTTCGTCTGTTTGTAGCGGCCGAATCGTATCCGGGCTTTGTGGCACGGGACGAAGAGGTGGTGCGATGCCTTGGGACAGGGGGAGAGAAGCTTGGTAGATGGAGCAGGCTTCCGTTCTTTCTTCCTGATCGAGCCATTCCACGTCCACCGTCCTTATGTGGAAGCGTTGGCGGAGCGGTGGGATCCGGAGAGTTGCACTTTCATTCTCTCCACCGGCGCTGTTATGCCGACTCTTGAGGACCTCTATCAGATTACCGGTCTTCCAGAGTCAGGAGAAGCAGTGATCGCGACCACCCTCGCTGATTATAGGGGGCTGTTCCAAGAGTTGATCAGGGAATGGGAATTCGTGGAGCGGGAGCGGACGCTGAATCAGATCCCTTTGGGGAGGCTTTCAGGGCAGTATGGCCTCGGTTCCTTCACAGAGCGCCAGAAGGGTGAAGCTGTAGCTAGCTTCAAGAGGAGACGGGCGATGATCGAGGCGAGAGAGGCGGCTGCGTGTCCACAGAGGGCATGGAGGGAGTTGAGGGCGTTCTTTCTTTATTTCTTCGGCCGGGTCCTCTTCTCGACAGCCTCTGATAAGATCTCCTCTCATTCCCTGTTGCTGATGCGGGACTTGGAGGGCATGGGGCACTATGCTTGGGGAGCTGTGATGCTTGCCCATCTCTTCGTGGAGCTCTCGAAGAAGGTGAAGCGGGCCGGGGGTAAGAATCTTGGCGGCTTCGCTCCCTTTCTCCTGGTATGTGTAAGTGAGTAGTAGACGTCTTCTTCTCGGTTTAGTTCACTTGATCATGAAAATTTTCCTCTCGTTTTGCTAGATTTTTTGGATATGAGCACTTCGCTATTGACCGCCCGACTCTGGCGCCGTTTGACCGTACTCCCCCTTGGGCCATGAGATGGGCACCCCGGGGATCTTCACACTTGCACCGCCTCGCCCAACTCCGAGAGGCCTTCCCTGCCTTGACGGAGGAAGAGGTATAAATTTTTCTTTGAGTTTCTTTGGCTTGTATTTGGATTTCTTTTGACTAAGCGCTCTTCCAATCTTTTGATGCTTCATAGATGACGTGGAGGCCCTATATGGAGGAGGAGGTTCCCGAGGAGTTGTCGCGGGATGTCTGGTTGATCTACTTCAATGAGGTCGTGTTTCATGCGACAAGCTGAGTCATCGCCAGCTTGGGTACCACCAGTGGGTGCCTAATCCTCTACCAAAATGCCCTTCGATCCCCGTGGCCGGGATTCCTTGAGATACGAATCTCCCGAGGAACTACGCTACGTACGTGGTGGGATGAATGAGCCGGGGTGCCTTGGTGGAGCGTCGTCCTGAGGTGACTTCAAACGACGACTACCTGGCTTGGTATTGTCAGGAGTTGCGGGCATCCTTGGGATGATGGAGGAGGAGATCCTGGACGCCTACGTAAGTTAGAAACCCTTTTTTTTCTCATTCTCTTTTGTTTGAATATTTTCTGAGTGGTGTCCGTTTTGCAGGTTGAGTTGAATGAGATGGAGAAGAGGCTCAAGACCGCCAATGAGCACCTCCAAGCACGGGCTAGGTAGATAGAAGCATTGCGGGTGCGAAGGAGGTGCTTGCAGGACCAGGTCCAGGTCCTTGAGGTTCAGGTGGATGCTCTGTCGAGAGCGAGAGCTGATGGTGCTTCTTCTTCTTTGCTCCTCCTCCTTCCATGGTTTTCAAGCGAGAGCTCGAGTTGACAAGGGAGTTAGATGCGGCCCGGAGCGAGTTGGTAGCCACAAGGATGGAGTTGGACCAGGAGAGAGGCAGGGCTTCATGGGCTGAGGAGGAGACGGATCGGCTGAGGTCCATGATTGCATCGAGAGAGGAGGAGTTCATCACCCTGGGCCGCGAGAGAGACTCCCTCCAGACGAGTGTGTCGGAGTTGGAGGCTTCGGTGGGCGTTCCTGGGGTTTGATGGGGGATTTGCTTCGTTCTCTCCAGGCGGCCAGGGATAGAGATCAAGAGGCACTTCGATCGAGCGAGGACTGGCTCTGGGCCGCTGAGGCGAGATCACGGGAGCTCGAGGAGAGGTTGAGGGCGGTGGAGACGCGTCTTTGAGGGAGGATGGAACGTAGAGATAGAGACATTTAGCAGGTCCTCCTCTGGGAAGCCACCATGCGAGGGAAGTTGGTCGGCGGAGGGGTTATGACTGAGGCGGACCTCGACCTTCTTCCTCTTGAGCCCGAGCATTCCGTCTCGACTTCCCTGGCTACTGGGGCCACCTTCAGTCGCGCTTCTCGTCCCTCGGTGTCCAGGAGTCATGGGATATATGCGAGGGCCGCATCTTCAGTTCGAGAGACTCCTACCGCTCTTGATGCTCCAGAGGTTCAGTCTTCTCATTAGCCGCCACTCCCTTCCCAGCCAAGTCAGGCGTTCCTACTACTCAGCCTCCCGCAGATGACGATAATACTCTGAGGTATATTCCCTTGTGCCTTGGTTTTGGGTAGAAAAATTGTATATATGCAAGGAATTCATGCTTTTCTTCTTTTCTTTTTGACTCAGGTGATATTTTGGTGATGCGTAGCTCAAGATATTTAGAGGGGAAGCTTCTGATGGATCCCTATCCACTTATCTCTAGTCTATTTGTTTTTAAAAATTTCTTTTAGTTTAAGACTAGGTCTGAATTTTCCGTTTATGAACAATTCGTCTCTTTCTCTATTGGTGTATGAACAAACATGGGTGTTTAGTTTAGTTTTATTGGTTTTAATTGGGTTATGTATGTGGAATGGCTTCGTAAGGTTTTTATGGGTAGATGATGAACGGTTTGGTGTACGATTTTGGTTTCGTTTGCTATTTAAATCGTAGTTGTACTTGTTTTATGTATGTATGTATGTATGAAATGCGTGTGCACAGGTTTCGGGGGAGAATGTTTTTTATAGGTACCAAAAGAGTTGAAGAGTTGAAAAGATGGGACTGACATAGCTGAAATAGGTGCAAGCAGGGGGCGGCTAGTAAAAACTAGCCACCCAGTGAGGGGCGGCTAGTGTATGTTAGCAGCACCTTGCCTGGGCTTCTTACCTGAAGAAGGGGAGGGGGCAGGGGCAGCTAGTGTATTCTAGCCGTCTAGTGATGGGCGGCTAGTCGGGTTTATCCGCCCCCTGCCTGGGGTAATTTTTGTTCTGTCACTTCTGTTTGCTACGGCTGAAAAGTCTTCGTGAGTGTTTTAACCTTCAGGCCTATAAAAACATCCTTTCCATGGACCAAGTGTTAAATCTGTCCGGATTGCGCCCCTGCAATGACTTTCGAGCCCTTCTTGCTTGAATTGTCAAGGGCTAGAATCCATCTTATGGTAAATGGAAAGATAATGCGAGAAAGTAAAGTGCGGAAAACCGTACCTTAGTACGCAAGGGAGGGATTCCAAGTGCGTGAGTGAAGAAAAATCTTAAGTATGTGTGAAAGTGGGACAATTTCTTCTCAAGCATGTGTGAAAGGGCATGAAACGAGTGTAGATGGGGACAATTTTAATCTTGGTACGGGGGTCAACTTTAATATTTCAAGAAAATCGGATGCCTAGGTGTTTTGGAAAAGAAAAATGCAAGCTTATGCGTAAGTATAAGTGTCATAAGGGGGCATTTTAATTCTTCAATGGTCCTTTATGTGAGAGGGCAATGTTCCTGACTTTCTTAAGTAAAAGATACCATCAAGTCCCTATGGAGGGGCCCTTGTGGTCACTCATGTCCGAACCAGGATTGTATTTGAAAGGTATAAGCCTTGGGTGTCAGTTTTTCTAGGTTCATGGTTTTCAAATGCTTGATCGTATTATTCTAAACATGCTGAAAAATCCATGAGTGTACCAGGAGTCAAGTCAAATAAGTTTCTTTTGGATAGACAAGTTTCTAAGTGAACTCATGTGAGTGTGTGCAGTTGTAAACATGGAAATGGTCTACCCTTGGTCGAAATTTCACCTTTCTCGGTAAAGGTGTTTGTATAGTGCCATAGCCTGCTAAAGTAGAGAGTTTAACCCGTTCACTTGGGTGTTATTTTTCTTTTGTTGGCCTCTCATTGCCTGATTTTTTTATATTTGAGGGGAGGCTCTTCTGTTTTTCACCCCGATTCTTTTCATGCTTCCCCTCTAGAAGTGTTTGTATAGTGCCATAGCCAGTTTTGGGACATATGCTAGGTCCAGGTAATTCCTCATTTTGATCTTGGGTTAATACGAGGAGGGGGCAGAGATAAGGGAGGTTTGCTTTGGGGTTTTAAAATTGTCCCAGTCTACAGGGTAGGCAATTTCTCTTCTATTTGGTAAATCAATTGTCAAGTCATACGTGCATGAAGGAAGCGGCATGATTGGCGGATATCTGTTCAAATAAATACGAGTTTATCTTTGAGAGTCTTATAATTCTATCATTAGGTACTAAACGCTGGAAATTGCAGGAAGAAAGAATAATAGTTCTCAAGTATTGAAAGCTTTTCATGCATGGAATTTCTTGAGATAAAGTGGATTCCACGAACTTGAAACCTCGACTCCTTCGGCATCTAACAAGCGATAGGCATTTTCGGAATAGGCATGGGTGATCACATAGGGTCCCTCCCATGTGGGTTGCAACTTCCCTCTTGGGTGAGGCTGTCTTAATGGCATGATTTGCTTAAGTACTAACTCCCCGATTTTAAATTTTCTTTCTATTACCTTCTTTTCAAATGCCCTTGCCACCCTTCTTTGGTAGGCCTGGGCATGGTCTGCTGCTCTTAATCTTTTCTCATCTCTCTCCTTTCTGGTTTTTTTTTGTCTCTTGTGTTTTTTTTTTGAAAGTGTGTAAGAGATATGTATAGGGGTTTGAAAGCGTAAGATGGTAAACAAATTTTTTTTGTTATCTTTGTTTGAGAAAGCATGTAAAGCATTTAAAAATAGGAAAGCAGGTAAAATAGTATATAACACTGAAGTGTGACCTCTAGGAAATGATGGTGCAAGGTGAGTCCTCTATGGAGGCTCAAATTGCATGATCTTTAGGAGAATGATACTTGAATTTTCTGATGTATCATTGGTTGTGTATTCGTTCTCCTCTATCTTGAAGCGCGTTTGACGCCTTCTCAACCACTGCTGCTCAGCATCTATTCTGACGGCATCTATCAGAATATCAAAGCCTAAATGTTGTTAAAAATGCAAGTGTCACTTGATCTGCCATAGGCCCTTAGCAGGAAGAGATTCCTTCCTCAAAGGTGGGTCAGTCAATAAAGATGTAGATATGGAAAAGGAAGTCGCAAGGGGACTATTGACTCGACAGATGCAAGAGAGCACGGTTCACTATAATGTTGAGGCCCTAATGATGGCGGGGATAAAGACTTCTAATGGTGCAATCAGGGGTTCATGGACCAGATATGGAATAATTGTTTTAGATATGGCAGGGAAATCCTGAGGAAGGAACTCCTTAGATAGATGGGATGGAAAGTCCGGCAATTGGAATGGCTTGACTGCTCCCTCAAATTGTGCATTTTAAATATGAGTGGTTCTGGTTTGGGAACATGTACAATTGATTGATCTAGATCTTGGTCGATTTTTGAATCTGATGAATCAGAAGGTGACTTATCTGAAACGACTAAGATAGGTTTGATGGGTATCGATATGATTTGATGTTGAGTAGGTAGAAGCAATGGGGATTCAAATTCAGTCAATTGTAGGTTTTGGATGGTGGATTCAGGCTGTATTGGTATAGGGTAAGAGAGTTCCAATAGTTCTCCAACCAAAAACTCTTCATCATCGTCAAAGTCAATAATTTCAGGTATCGGAGACTCATAGGTCGATGGGGGTGGGATAGAGGCGTATTTCCTTTGGGGTGGTTGTTGGGGAGTAAAGGCTTGTGTCCTTGTTGGAGCAGGGGGACATGTAGGAGGAACTATGGCTGCATTGCTATTGGCCTGACCAGGTTGTGTATGGGAGAAATAGTTCAATGGTCGGATGGGACCTCCCTTAACGGGATGAAGTAGGATGGGCTCGGGTATTTGTTCTGTGTATAGGGGGAGTGGTCTGATAGGGTTTGAGTGTATTGGAGAAGATGATGGAAGGATTAGCCACCTGGAGTGATCCTAGGCAGGTCTTCTAGTCCTTCCATCAGGGGTTGTATAGTAGGTTCTAGTTTTGGCTTTTCAATATTCATTATAGGATCTGCACGTACTGAGATTCGATTTACGAAGTTTTCAAATACGGGGTTTTGCCATGTCGGCACGGGGACGGGTACTGATCTAGGTATAAAATTTTGATTGGCTGGCCGAGGCGGGGCATATCCGGATGAACCGAGTGTGTATTGTCTCGGAGCCGTTCCTTGATCAGAAACCCGCGCTCCGTTCGGGTAGAGTGCCGAAACTTGTGTAATCCCCTATACCGTGGGGATTTGCGCCTTACGTGGCAGTTGTCCAACCCTATGACTGATAGGTGGGGACTGGGTTTGGACTATTGGGGTTGCACAACGGGAAATCCTGTTGTGGCGATCAATTAGAAGCTGATACGTAGTACAGTCCCCGTACGAAAGGCTCGTACGAAGCTCTGGACTCAGGCTTTGTAACATCATGTCTATTTCTTGACATTCTGTGAGTTGCAAGCTGGTTCGGTGGACAAGCGTGCGCCACCGAGATATGTATTGTTCAAATTCCTCCCTAGGCCTCATTCTCTCTACGGTTAAATCCGAAATAGAGGGTGTTCTGATCCTCTGGTAACCGTAGCGGCCTAAGAACTTCTCGCTTACAGCGGAGAAGTTCGACAAGTGATCTACAGGGAGGGTGGAGAACCATTGTAACGCCTCTCATTCCAATGATTTCTGGAAGAGAAAGACTAGCAGAGGTTGATTATCTAGAAACGGTTGGGCGTCTAGATAAAAGGCAGTTAAATAAATGTCTGGGTCTCCACGACCGTTATACCGGTGGAATTTGGGGATTTTGAATCCCTCCGGTAAGTGGACTGACGGGATTTGTCTCAGGTTATGTAGAGACATGTGCTTGGGGGCTGCCTAGCGGTCCCGGGTTTGGGGTGGCCTGATAAGGGCCTGGGGTGGAAACAGTGGGGAATATTGGATTTGCGGGGGAAAGGGGGGCAACGAAAAAATGCGTGTGGACGGGGTTTTGAGAATGGCCTTAGGGGTTTCGACAGGGGTCTCCTGTCTCAAGGTCTTGGTATGATGGTAGTCAGCGAGGTCATGGAACATGTCCTCTACGGATTGGTACCCTAGACTGGCTATCTTTTCCTTAGATGGGTCAGGAATTGTGTCGCATGACCCTCTTGGTGGGTTCTCTCCTCTAGTATCTCCTCCTCTAGGTGGGATTCCATGATGCGTGTGGAACGATTTAAAGGAATGAATTGAGGTATAAAGCAGTAAATAAAGCAGTAAAGGATGCGCAGCGGTGTGCGGCTTACAAAGCGGAAAAGGATTGCGCAACGGTATGCGGCTTACAAAGTAGTAAAGGATTGCGCAATGGTGTGCGGCTTACAAAGCGGTAAAGGATTGCGCAGCGGTGTGCGGCTTACAAAGCGGAAAAGGATTGCGCAACGGTATGCGGCTTACAAAGTAGTAAAGGATTGCGCAATGGTGTGCGGCTTACAAAGCGGTAAAGGATTGCGCAGCGGTGTGCGGCTTACAAAGCAGTAAATGATGTTGTGATGCAAAGTAGAGGAGGATCTGATTCGAGGGGTGGAAAACTCTAAATTTCCTAACGGGTTGATAGCATTCTAGTCAAGCTTGTAAAAAGGGAGGCAGAAGAGGATTACCTTTTGTTGTTTTTCACGAGGAATGTCCCACCGTGATCGCCAGATTTATCGGTGCTGTGAAAAATCCACGTGTGTGGGGGTTCTTCGGGGACTAGGATCTGATGCAAGCCCTGGCGGGCTCGGTCGGATCGTCTCTCGGAAGGGTGGTGGGGTATTGTTCCCGGTCAAGGCGCTCGACAGTGGCTCAGGTGGATTCCGGTGTGTGTGTGATCGCCACCTGCTTTTTTGAAAAGCAGGAAAAGGTTGGTTGGATTTGATCGCCTACATGGGGAGTATGTGGGGTCTCTACTCTGAGACACGGATATACCATACAAAGAGGTGAAAAATAGGAAATCCTATTCTGCTTCCAGGGCTTGACTAAAAGAGTCTTGAGACAAACGGGTGTAGGTGGGGTGTGGATAAAGGGGCGGCTAATGGGTTTGAGCCGTCGGGTATGGGGCGGCTACTAGGGTTTAGCCGTCTAGAGCCTGGGTTGGTTTGGATAGAACTTTGGGTAGCTGGTTTTTGGATAGAGGTTAAGCTAGGTTTAACCCGGGTTTCTGGAGGGTGGAATGAGAGGGTGTTTTTGTGTAGGGAATGGATTTTTCTCTCACAAAAGGGGCTCTCTTTCTCTCTCTAGGGATTTCTAGTGGTGGAAGGGAATGGTCAATTGATATCAAGTGGGGATTATGGATTGGAGATTGGTTAATGTTGTAAAAGGGTTTTGAACCCCCTCTATTTATAGTAAAAAAGTGGCAGGGGAATGCCCAGGGGGTAATAGAATGGCTTGGTTAATAGTGTGTTTGATTAGACCCTTCATCAATTCTCTGGTTCTTCTGTCAGGACCAAGTGAAGGGCGGCTAGTCCTAACTAGCCGCCCAGTATGGGGCGGCTACTTCCTGGTAGCCGCCCCCATCATGACCTGCCAAATGTCCCATCTCTGACAAGCGGTGGCTTGGGTCGGTTACTTGGATTGATCCGGCCAAGATGGGGCAGCTAAGGGTCACATCCGTCACAATGATCAGCATTTAATGCTGCTTTATGTCCCATCCAGGGAAGCGGTTTGGGGTCGGTAAGGGGGGCGGCTAGTACCAACTAGCCGCCTGGTATGGGGCAGCTAGTTAGAGTTAGCCGCCCCTTGCCAGGAACATAGGGTTTTTAGGATTTCTAGGGTTTTGGGGTTCTCTAGGTGGGTTCGGGCTAGGTTCTAGGTCAGGGTTAGGGTTTAGGGTTTGGGCCAGGGTTTAGGTCAGGGTTAGGGTTTAGATCAGGGCATGGGGCCAGTGTTTAGGTCAGGGTTGAGGGTTTTCGGTTTCATGAATTTTTTTAGTTTTCTATTAGAGCCCAAATGTGGGTTTTTTCAGGTGTTGCTTGAAGTATTTCTATCTTTCTGGACGGTCAAAATTGGGGTATCTACACCTGCCATGTGGAAACTGTTTCAAGGAGTCGCTTATCAAGCGCACTCCTTTTGACCTGCGTGATCTGATGGGGGTGCTGAAAAGTACGCCAAGGTGAAGGAGGTGTCCCGACTCCTAGAGCAGGGGTGGCTGCACCCAAGTCATCGCCGACGGTGGTTTTCTCAGCACCAGCAACAAAACACCTGCAGGAGCCATGTCAGAAGGATCATCAGGGCGAGAAAGGCAAGAAGTCCGGCGCCTCAACCAACGAGGTGTGTAAAGGAAGGGGGGATGCACTTCAAGATTTTCCCGTCTCAGATCTTATTCAAGATCCAGGGGTAGCCATAGTTCAGATGGCCGGCACCCATGAAAAGCGACAAGTCCGAGTGGGTTCAAACTCTCCGCTGCGACTACCACAAGGGCATGGGTCACACCATCGACCAATGCCGCATCCTCTGGATGTTTCTAAAAAACCAGATCCGAAAGGGTCACCTAAAGGAATATGCTTCAGCGGAGAATACTCCAGCTCTCGGTGAACAGCATGTAATGAACATCGACCCCAACACTTCGGTGGGGGTTATCGACGTCATATTTGGAGGCGTACCACATTTCACCAAACTGAAAAGGGATAACGAAAATACGCGGAAACCAAATCGCCGCAAAGCGTTGCTACATGGTGGAAATGGCGGGGAAGTCGGCCCTGCCCGAGTTCGAGGAGTTGTCTGAGGATGGAGAAATCCATTTGAAGAGGTAGCAATTACTTTATGACCGGGTCAAGTCCGATGAGCGCCGGCCCAGTCCCAAAGATAGGGTTCTTGAAGACCTTGAGCAGGTCCTGATAGATCCCCTTGATCCCGAGAAATACTTTTTCGTCGGGTGTTTACTCTCTGCAGAAGAGAGAAAGGTGATACTCAACCTCCTTGTCGAGAACAAGCACATCTTCACCTCAAAATCTCAAGACATGCCAGGGGTGGATCCCGAAGTAGCGAATCATCGGTTGTTCATCTCACTAGCCATCCGTCCAGTCTGACAGAAGCAGAGGCGAATGGCCACAGTTTATGCTGAAGGAGTGCGAGATGAAGTGAATAAACTCTCGGCCGCCGGGTTCATCTGCGAAGTGTGACACCCCGAGTGGCTGGCCAACACCGTGGTGGTTTCCAAGAAGAACAAGAAGTGGCGGGTCTGCGTGGATTTCATCGACATGAATAGCACCTGCCCAAAGGACAACTTCCCACTTTTGAAGATCGACCAGCTGGTAGACTCCTCATCGGGTAATGAACTAATGAATTTCTTGGATGGTTTTTCAGGCTATCACCAGATCTCGATGTATGAGACCGACCAGCAAAAAACGGTGTTCATAACACCCACTGGTATTTGCTGCTATAAAGTAATGGCGTTCAGGTTAAAGAACACTGGAGCCACATATCAGAGACTGGTGACTAAGATCTTCTAGCACCAGATCAGCAAGACTGTGGAAGTCTACATCGATGATATGATGGTCAAAAGCAAGCGCTGAGTTGATCACCTGATCCATATGGAAGAAGTCTTCGCTGTGTTGTGTAAGTACCGCCTTAAACTAAATGCCACCAAATGCTCGTCCGATGTCACCTCGGGCAAGTTTTTGGGGTATCTGACGACACAGCGAGGAATCGAAGTAAATGCTGATCAGATTAAGGCAATAATGGAGATGGAGCCTCCTTGAAATGAAAAAGAGGTGCAAAAGTTGGCTAGGAGATTGGCCGCTCTCACCTGGTTCATCTCTAGAGCCACTTATCGGTGTCAACCATACGCTATTGCGAATGGCTCAGAGGTTCGAGTAGATACCAGAATGTCAGAAAGCGTTCAAGAAAATAAAAAATACCTCAGCATGCCACCACTCCTGGTAAGTCCTTCCTTAGGAGACATCCTGATCTTTTACATTGCAGCCACCGAGCATGCTGTCAGCTCCGCGCTATTGAAGGACCTCGACCGGGGGTAGAGGGTGATCTACTATGTAAGAAAGGCACATAGCGGACAGAAACCAGGTATTCCCGCATCGAAACTCGTTCCTGCCTGAAAACTATGCCATTACTTTCAAACCCATACGATCCATGTCATCACCAACTCGCCTCTCAAAGCCATGTTACGAAAGGTGGACGTCATTGGACGATTGCTAAAGTGGGCAGTGGAGTTGTCAACCTTTGACATCCACTACCAGCCCAAGAATGCAATCAAAGGACAGGTGGTCGCGGACATTATCACTGACCTGACAGCGCCATCTCCGACTACAGACCCATTTCTTAGAAATTCCATCTCGATGGGGCGTCTAATCGAAAAGGGTCAGGAGTTGAGCTAATTTGTGAAGTAAAGACGGATTCTTATTCAAGCACGAGATCAAGATGGGGTTCAAGGCTTCCAACAATGAAGCCGAATATGAAGCTCTCATCACGGGCTTGGAGTTTGTAGTAGATCTTAGCGTCCGTAAACTGACAATCTACAACGACTCTCAGCTCGTAGTATGTCAGAGCACGGGAGAGTATCAGACGAAGGATGATCGCATGGCGGCTTACCAGGTTTATGCTCGTACTCTGCTCACAGAGATCGGTGATTGGAAAATCCACGCAATCAATCGTGAGCAGAATACTCAGGCCGATGCCCTGACAAATTTGACGAGTGCTCTAGAAGGAGAACCTTTCCGGGAAATTCATGTCGAGTTCTTAGGGGAACTAAGTATCGCTCAGCTCGAGCAGGTCATGGCGATAGAGTCGAAACTATAGGAAGCGACCTGGATGGACCCCATCCTGTCTTACCTGAAGGATGACTCCCTCCCAGCAGACAAAGAAAAAGCCAGGAAAATAAAGTACCGATCCGCTCAGTTTTTTATTTTTGAACAAGGCGTACTATACAAACAGAGCTTCAAAGGTCCACTCCTCAGGTGTGTCACCTTGGAGGAGGCTAAGGAAGTGTTGAAAGAAATGCATTCCAGGATATGCATGAGTCATACAGCCTCAAGGTCTTTGGTGAATCGCATATTGACTGTCAAATATTTTTGGCCTACCCTCGCAAAGGATGCGCTCGATCTGGTGAGGAAATACGATAAGTGTCAATGATTTGACCCGCTGATCCATCGATCAGTTGGGGATTTGAAAACACTGTAAAATCCTTGACCATTCGTGCAATGGGTGTTCGATATAGTCGGACCAATGCCTTTAGCGCCATCACAGAAGCGATTCCTCCTGGTCACCACTGACTTTTTCATCAAGTGGGTGGAGGACATGGCCCCGGTTAGAATCTGCGATGTCGAAGTACTAAGCTTCCTTTGTAAAGAGATTGTATGCCGGTTTGGGATACCGAAAATTATAATCTCAAAAAACAAGACGCAACTCGACAAAGCCACCATGAGGGAGTTTTGTGAGGAGCTGGGTATAAAACATCTTTCCTTCTTTCCTCGCTACCCCCAATGGAATGGTCAAGGAGAGATCACCAATTGAACCATCCTGGATGGGATTAAGAAGCCGCTCGATGCGGTCAAAGGCAGCAGGATGAACGAACTTCCCTCAGTACTATGGGCATATTGTACTACAGCGCGAAGACCCATAGGGGAGACTCCATTCTCTCTGGCCTCGGCGTCGAGGCAGTGATTCCCATGGAGCTCGGGATCCCAACCTTTCAGATCGAGAACTTCGAGCCTTAGGCTAATGAAGAAGTTCTCGCGTTTGAACTGGATCTGAGGGACGAACGGAGGGAGGTGGCTTCCATCAAAATGAAAAATTACTGGAACTAGATTGCTCGAAGCTACAACAAAAGGGTTTTGCGACCAAGCGTTCGGATCGGAGACTTGGTCCTATAAGAGGTATTTCTCAAATTCTGAAAATGATATAATGGTAAACTTAGACCCAGTTGGGAGGGACCGTACAAGGTCATCAGACTGGGCCCCAAAGGAGCTTATTATCTAGAATGAATGAATGGAGAGGCACTCATAAGACCTCGCAATGTAATGCATTTGAAAAACTACTACTTTGAGAATAAAAAGTTTTTCGCTCGGTTTTAATTCATTACAAATGTTTTATGTGAATGAACGCTCGTTCAAGGTCGCACATGAATTGGTTTCAAATAAAACACCCTTAAGTGAGGTCGTGAGAACAACACTCTCAACAAGCGTTTGCACTTCAAAGACGTCGCGGGCATAGCACTCTGTGGAGGTCGTGCATCTTACCACTTCAGGTCGATTGGATGAGTACTCTTTGAGTAAGAGATCACGCGGGGGACGCCCCATCCATCGATAAACACTCGAGTAAAAGGCTTACAAAAGTGAGGCACATAGGTTACACTCACAAGGTGAGGTCGTTACAGTGTATAAGCTTCCCCCTATGCTCACACGGTCTCATAGGGCACAGGCCATACGACCAACTCTTGGAGGTCGCACTGAAGGGACGAGCAGAATTAGTCCACATTCTAAAATTCTGAAAAGGGCATCTACCCCCTTGTCCTAAGCACTCCAGCATAGAATTTCTCAAGCAAAGGGGAAGGAATGCACAAGACATCCTTGCACGATAAGGATAGGAGGAAGGATTAGCATTCCCCAATGATCATTCAGTATCAAAGAGCCTAGGCTTTACGACCAGCACTGAGAGGTCGCGCGGAAAGAATGAACAGAATTAGCCCCCGGGCTGAAATTCTGACAGGGCACTGACCCTCTTGTCCTAAGCACTTCAAGTTTTCAGACCT
Source organism: Acorus calamus (assembly GCA_030737845.1). Classification (NCBI taxonomy): domain Eukaryota; kingdom Viridiplantae; phylum Streptophyta; class Magnoliopsida; order Acorales; family Acoraceae; genus Acorus; species Acorus calamus. The sequence continues at coordinate 13,470,958 of CM060873.1, read as the reverse complement.
TTGTTTACCAGGTCTGGAAGGGCTCCGGCCCAACGGAGGTCACGATGACGGGATAGAAATGAGTCAAATCCACTGAGTGGGATTCAGACTATGACAGGGCAAGACCGTACTATCTCGATAATAAGCACTCTGAACATTTAGACCACATGGGAAACAAACAGGCGTGTAAAAGACAAGTTATTTTTTTAAATATTGTTCTTTACAAAAGAGACCTAAGCTGAGGCCCATCACCTGGGCCAAAATCGGAACCGGAAGGAGAAGCAGCGGCGATGCGAGGAGAGACATTGTTGGATCTATCTTCATACCCTCGACGATATCCACAATCATGGTTCCTCTCGGCACTGGACATTAGGGAATCTGTAATCTCCTTCATCTGGTCCGTCATCATAGCGAACGCTTCACCTTGACCTTTCAGCAAACTTGCTTCGTAAGTAGCGGCGCAGCTAGCTCGAAACTCACAAAGTTTGGCTTGCTGCTCTTGTAATTCCTGGGTCAGGGCCTCAATTCGCTCTTCAGCATTGTGCACCTGCAAGGAAAAGGAAGCCTGATCAAAGGATTAGGAGAGCTTCAATTTGAGGAGCTCTCTTATGCGCTCTTCAACAGTAGCGGCCCGAACTTGAGCAGCAAAAAAGTCTCAACGAGCAGTAGATTCAGCGAGTTCCACTGTAAGGCGAGCTCGATTCGCGATCGCTACTTGCTCCTTGACCGACTTCAATTGCGCCTCTCTTCGATGGGCAAGATCTTGAGCCGACTTCAAGAGAGCTTCGTGCCTCACCGCATCCAAGCTCCACTCACCGAGTACCAACCAAATGATAGAGCTCTGGGAGCGAATGGTTAGTACACTGAAGGGGAAGCTTTGAAGTAAAAGTTAAATACTTACGTTGTAGCCCAGGGAGCACTAACCAGGTCGCCCTCGAGAAGACAACCCCTGAGTTGGGCACTGGCAAACTCCTTGTTAGCACGATCAGCAAAGGGGCCTCTAGAAGAAGTGCCGATCGAAGTCGTAGGAGTAGAGGCCGAAGTAAAGGGAGCCTCAGACATCATCACACGAGGGGCATTCGCGCGAGGAGTGTCAACCCCAGTCGAGGAGACTAGGGGCACTTCAGCAACAGCTGAAACGACTGAGGGCATCCTCGCCACAGTTGAAATGACTAGGCGCACCCTATCAACAGTTGGAGCGACTGGGGACACCCCCGCAATAGTAGAAATGACTAGAGGTGACCTCGAGTATAAACCAAGATGGAAGCAGTTTTCAACATCTTGGCCGGGGGCACCTTCGATGCAGCAATGACTGCAAATACCAAATTTACCATTGCAACTGGAATAGCCTCAGTAGAGGAGGTCGAAGGAGATCCGATCATCATCTTCTCAGCAATAGAGGTTTCAACGCAAGCTTCCTCGAACGCAACTTCAGAAGCGACGACCAGAAGATCGGGGGCGGAAGCCACAACCACCTCGATTTCTAGAGAAAAAGGAACTTCCACTGTCTCTAGTGTGCGATGAACCACATAACTTGGTAGGCATCCCTCTTCGTGAGATGGCACGGGAGATCCGACAGCAGTTGCACCGACAATACTAGAGGGCAAGACGACCTACAGAGGGGGAGCCTAAGAAAAGACAGCTAGGGCATTGACCCTATCTCCAAAGTCCGCCCCTTCAACCGGTGAAGCTGGACGAGAGGCTTTAGTCCTTTTGTTTCGAAGGAAGCGGCAACCTCAACCTCTTCCGTGAGACAGATGTGGCCTTTGTGGCGGCAGCTTCTTCTTCGGCGATGACAGGAGACGAAGCAGAAGGAACATCAACGGCCGAGGGAGAACCAACAGCCTTCGAGGAGGAACCCAAAGCTTTGGGGCAGGGAGGTTAAGGATTTTGCAGAAATCTTTTTTCTTCAGCTCTTGGGCCCTGGCAATCTATTCGTGTTTCACCACCGACAGGTCAGGGGTCGCATGATCCAAGTCATCCAACTTTGCAGGATGAAACTGACATGGGATCAGCGCCTTCCCATCCACTATGAGAGCAGGAAGCACCAAAAGACCGGTCAGTTGTACAAGATACTCTTTCCACCATCCATTGTCGGAAGAGGAAAGTTTTTCCATAAGAGGGACATCGTCGGACCTTGCTCGTAGAAAATAGGCGTGCTCTGTCTTCCTCGGATCATACAGGTGGTAGATGTCATCGACCCCAAGTTGGACCTGCAGCTCACGGTTGATCATGACAATGCACATCAACACCCTCAACAAGTTAAGAGAACATTGTAGCGGGTGAAGCTTGAATCGGCGCATAAAATCCTTGATCAGTTCAGGTAGAGGGAAAGAGAGAGCGCTTCTTAGCATCAGAGAAGGATACATGAAAAGCCTCTTAGGACTGGCATGTTTTATATCATTTATGGACTTGAAGGGTGTCCGGGTTATAATGATGGAGTCTTGAATGGACAGGGAGGTCCGCAACCTCTGGACAATATCCATCGACATGGCTGAGAAAGAGAAGAAGCAAAGCTTGAAATCGAAAAAGGTATGTTATCTTTCAAATTTCTTACCTGTTTATTCTCGAGGTGAAGATGATTATATGGAGCAGAAATCCTACCTTGAGAAACCCTCATAATCATGACAACGGCGCGAAAGTCGAGATCGTGAAAAGATTTACCACCGAAATCTTTTGTGAAAATCGAGGGACAGCTGGCGCAAAAGGCAAAGCGACAGTTTCAAACATGTGACAAGATCTTAATTATGACTCTCTTACGTGGCATGGAGAAAAGACAGTTCGAAGGCTTTCACGAGCAGACATTCACGATTGCGAGTTTTGTTCGTGAGTTCTGTTCGTGAATTCTGTTCGCATTTTCTGATCACGAGTTCTGAATGTGAATTCTATTCGCAAATCCTGTTCGTGAACATTTGTGATGATGACCAGATACCTCTACTCATTATACGTAGTTAGGGGTGCCTTAGCTGTTGAAGCTTCATACAACGAGGAAAAATAATAACGCGAGAAGATAAAATATGACCAAGGTTGAGCAGGGAAAATAATTTTTTATTCATTGATTGGATAAAGGTTAAAAAAAAGAGTACAACATGTGTTTAATGCTCTGCTCTGTCTTCTGCTCGATCTTTACCCCGGAGTCTCCTCTCCCACATGGCATGAAAAAGTGTGAACAGCTCTTCGTTGATCATCTGTCGAAAACCACGCGATTGATCCAAATAGCTCAGGTGGTAGCCGCTAATGAAGTCCAGACGGTGATCCGCTTCATCACTCTCGCAAGCTTCACGGAGAGACCGTAGCTGATGGTCTATGAATAGGGCACGGCATGAACTCAGGGTTGCAAGTTCCTCGAAGGACCAAAGGAGGGAGAGGAATACCTAGCAGGCGGTCCTCAAGAATTGGGGCAGCATCTGCCCCATCCCCTAAACTCACCGGGGGCACCCTCGGAGGAGCGTCAACCTCCATACCACTGGAGGGAAGAGCAATACCCCTAGTGACGGCAGAAGCTGACGAAGAAGAATGTGAAGAAACCCGGAAGATCATCGGAAAAACCTCCGGATATTCCGCCAGGACCGGAGTCTGACTGATATCTGCCCGCAGTGGTGCATCCTCCTCAGCGATGTACGCCAGAAAACCCTCGCATCCTCCCTGAAGGAGTCTCCACGCCTGGATGGACGATACGAATCCCAAAGGAGCCATGTCCCGATCGCCCACGAACTGGAAGGACCTCCGTCCAGGGATGCGGAAAGACACCGACTTTGCGAAACAGTCGATACTGGCGTGGCTAGCTGAGAGCCAATCCATCCCCAGGATGGCGTCGAAGTCCGTCATGGCGAGCTCGACCAACTCCACTGGAAACTCATGCTCCGCGATCGCCACGATACACCCCCGATACACCGAACGGAGGAGAATACGGTCTCCGACCGGTAATGATATCTCCAGCACCGCATCAAGAGGGGCTGACACTGCACCCATTCGCCTCGCGAAAACGGGAGACACGAACGAGTGCGTGGCCCCGGAATCAAATAGCACATATGCAGGAAGCTGGGAGATCAGAACAATACCTCGAACGACGCTACCCGAAGCCTGCGCCTCATCGGCCGTAAGCGCTGCAACACGACCCTGAACGAGCTGTGGCTGAGGAGCAGGGGCACGCCTCGCAGGCTGCGCTGGCTGCCTCCTCTGCTCCACATGGCCACCCTGTGGCTGCTGCTGGTGACGCTGCGGCTGCGGCTGCTGACGTGGCTGCTGCTGCTGCGGCTGCTGTCGTGGCACAGGAGGTCGGCCAGCATCCGGGCAAGCATTGGCCAGATGCCCGACTCGCTGGCAGTGGTAACATCGTCGTGTCTCTGGTCCTCTAGCACGGATCGGGACGGCAGCAAAGGGTGCAGGTGCCTGCACTGGCACCACTCCCACTGGTGTAGCGGCGGCCGCCGGTCGATCATGACGGGGCCGCTTGCTCTTGCGGCGTCCCTGGTCCTGACTCCCAGGAGTCCTCTGATCTGCTGTAGGGGTTTGAACCGATGAAGGAACCCCAAGGTCTCGCTCGACGGTCCTCGCACGGGACACTAGATCAGTGTACCTCGAGAATGCCTGAGAGGTCACGTGCACCCTGATGGTGTTGTTGAGACCCATCTCAAACCGTCGGCACCGCGTCTCCTCGTCCATCACTAAGGCTGGGGCGAACCGAGAAAGCCTCATGAAACGCGTGGAGTAGTCCGCAACAGACATGGTGCCCTGCGTCAGCTGCTCGAACTCCCGCATCACCATCTGGCGCGTCGAAAAGGGAAAATACTCCGCCAAGAAGTAACTCCGAAAATCGCTCCAGAGAAGTCGCCCCACTCCCTCGGGAATGTCCACCACTCGGGTAGCCCACCAGTCGGCGGCGTTACCCTTCAACATGAAAGTAGCCAGGGAGACACGCTGGCGGTCGGTGCAGTGCATGGTCGAGAAGATCTTGTCTATCTCCATCAACCAACGCTCAGGGGCAAGAGGGTCAGCCGTCATACCGTGGAACTCAGGAGGGTGAAGCTTCAGGAAGGCGGTGAGGCCGGCCTGATGCACACGTGCCGCGGCCTCTAGCTCCTCCTCCCGCTCTTCGGGTCCATGAACTCCCTCCACGGGGATTTCTGCTGGTGCCGGGGGTACCACTGGCACTACTGGTGGATCGGCCACTAAAGGTACCTGCGGGACCGCCTCGCGGGCCGCCCGCAGCTCCTGGATCTCTCGTGCCTGCTCAGCCAACGCCCTAGTCTGGGCCTCCAGTGCCCTAGTCTGAGTCTCTAGCAGGTCTGCTATCCTAGCGTAAGCACGCTCCCAGGCTGGAGGCTCCTGCGCAGGTCCTGGCCTCGCGGCCGAGGACACCTCGGTAGACTCCTCACCCCCGGTAGGTTCGGAAACCTCCGAGGCCTGAGGGAGACCGCGTCCGTGCATCCGTCTGCGAGGAGGCATATCAGCAACCTAAGAAACAGACACTAGGATCAGAATACTCATATAGAAATCCTAGGACTCATTTCTAAGACATCAATAAGACGACAATTGGCTCTGACAGGACCAGGCTCTGATACCAACTTTTGTCACGCCCCAGAGCGGCCGTCTCCGAGACGTGGCAAATATATAATATCAGCAATCCATACACGAGGTCAATAAAAGACTCTACTCAATCATCAAAGGTACTTAAAACATTTAACAAGGAAGCTGACATGATATATAAACATATGACGGAAGCTTAAAATGACTTAGTCTGTAATTTAAAGACATATTACAGACCGGAACACATAATCAACTGTCCTGTGAGAGCCAATATACAACAAAGACATCAAACACCAGTACTGTGCTCAAGCACGAGTAGCAATACATACAAGGAAACGGGGGATGCTGATGGCCTCTCTCACTCGCAGATCCAAAACACGTGCGCTGCTCTGCTACTGTACTGCGCCTATGGAAGCTCCACCTTCAGGTCCGGCTCAGCGACAACTGGAGGAAAAACATATGCGAGGGGTGAGCCACACGCTCAGTGAATGGTACGATCCATGCATCACAACACATATTAATCTTTCAAGCATTCAAGTCTCAATAATCGAAACAACAACTTAAGTTGGCGGTTGGGTGTTGACCCAAACCTACCACACCACATTAAATATTCTGAGTGTTTGGGGTTCCAACGGAAGGAACAGTCACTTAAGTCCTTGGGTTGGGTCTCAACCCAACCCACTACTCCCTCACCCTCACCCTTAGGTGACATAGGATTATTGGGGAAAGGTCAACTGGTCTACGCCTTTCGTCTTCCGGTAGCCCTCTGCCGAGTAGCCTCGACCTGGTATCCTCCCATGACCTCTACCTCTACCGTATGGGCGCACCACCCGGCGTCATGAATAGCGTCTGGGAGAGCCTAGCAGGACAACTAAACCCGGGTAGCTTCGACACGGAAGCGACGAAGGGGAGAGCACTTAACATACGCGGTTTCGATCCTCATGGATCCGTCGTCGGTAAGGTTACGAATTCTCATGAATTCCCACCAGAGCGCATAACTCAGATGCGGGGAAGACAGATGATTCGTAATGTCGATGCCACAGTATGACCCATCAAAGGTCATACACTTGCTTAATCTTATTAAGCAAGGTTCATGGCCTCTATATATATATACATAAGATATGTCTAGAGATATAATCTACAACACATAATTAATTACACAAAGAATTAATCAAGGAAGCATACAAGTAATGCTATAACCAAATTTTAATACTGTCTAAGGCATGCTTGGGCTCATATGTATAACACATGGATGTAATACTCTAGTATACAAGTCTAACATGATAGAAAAATATTTAAGGTCACTACCTTATTCATGCCTTATACTCATGCCTTATACTCATGCATACATGTAAATAATAACGCATGAATAACCTAGCATGGGACACAATACATAGACAAGTATGGGTCCCTACTCATGGTACTAGGGTGTATGATCCTAACATATTAAGTTTTAGAATGACATGGATGCAACCAAGCAAGATAAGCAATAACATGCACACTTAAGAAGGTTAATATGTGGTTACGGTGCCCCAGGGGAGGGCAATGCACGTCTACATGCATCGAACACCTCCCGACTGGGTTGGATTGACCCACTCACCGTAAACCGGGTCGTCGCGGGACCGCTCGCCAAGATCTGCAAGACAGGGCATCCAAATAGGTGAGTAAAATCCACATAAAGACACTTAAAACAACTAGAAATGCTAAGGACTTGGATATGCACGCATACGGGCTCGCACGCATGCGAGTACGCACGTACGCGCACCTGTCCGAGTGCCCCGACACTTACCCGAGCCCCCGGGCAGCCACACGCATGGCCCCCGCACGCGTACGCACGTGCAAGCACGCGCGCACGCGCCCCCGCGCTCGATGGCGCACTGACCCGCGCCTCCGGACGCGCTGCCCGCACGTCCAGCCCCTCGCCGCGCACCCGGACGCGCACTCGCGCGCCCAGACGCGCAGCTCGCGCACGCGCGCGCGCTCCCGCGCACAGTGCGCGACACTGTGCCTCGCACGTTCCCCCCTCCCCCGCGCGCGCCTGCGCTCGCGCGCCCGCGCGCACGCGCAGCGCGCGTCTGCACGCTCGCCAGGCCGCCAGGGCCTCTCCTGCGCGCGTCTCTGCGCGCGCACGCGCGCGGATGGACCCGCGCGCGCGCCCAGGGCTGTCAAGCCCCCTTCTTGCCCTCTCCACTCACCCCTAACTCAAACACCTAGCATCCATGATTCCCTAACAGCCCCCTAACACTTGAAAACCAAAAGGAAAGGAGGGAAAATGCTTACCAATGGAGGGGGAAGGGAGAATGGGAGGTTTGGACCCCTCCGGTGCCTCGGCACAACCTCAACCACTACCACCACCACTCTTGCCCCTCCACCAGCCCTCCTTGGCTGGAAATCAGTGGACAAAAAGGGGGTTTTAAAGGGAGTCTAAAGAGAGGGAATCAACACAACACCACACACACACACATACACACCTTGTTGTTGTTTTTTCTTCCTAGCCTTCTCTTCCACTTCTTCACACACACATGGAAAGAAAAGAAAGAAAAACAAAAGAGGGGGTGAGAAATGCAATCCACGACTACAAATGGGGAGGGAGAGAGAGAGAGAGAGAGAAAAAGAGAGAGAGAGGGAGCAATCAATGCTCAAAAAGGTGGTGGTTGGGGTTTGACCTAGGTCAACCCAACCACACAAAAAGACAAAGCCCATTGACTAGTCAAGAGACATCCTTGAATAGTCAAGGTCTTCTTTGACTTGGTCCAAGTCCCCCACCTTGACTTGGTCAAGGTCTTCTCTCTTTGACTTTCCCAAATTTGACCAAAATCCGGATACGATTCGGAACTGCATAATTTCCTAAAATGTAACCGGAATTCGATGAAAAATTTATGGGTGGTATAAAACGGTACCAGGACCCATAATCCGCAGTCAGATTTTCAATCGGAGTTTTCTAGCTCCCGCAGATGGCTAAAAGCCAAAATCTTTGCGGTTCCGATCGAAAAAAAGAAAATTCCAAAAATGGCCAGAATTGACCCAAGGGTTACCAGAAGGTTGAAAAGTGACACATATATAACACAAGATGGGGTGGATGTCGAAGAAGTCAAGAAACTCTACTACCAAGCGTGGCAAAGGTAGAGAAAGACCTCCATCCGTGAAATAACTCGGATGGAGAAGGACAAAATCAAGAAAAAGGGTGGGGACCTCATCCTCAGACAACTTGTTGACCGCAAAGTCTGAGGAGATGCCCAACTCCCTTTGAAGGGCAGTTTCATCCATGATCAAAGACGATGGAGATATCAGAAGATGAGGGATGAGATGGGATGAAGGGCGCTTCCCATTCGACCCTTAAATACTGCTGAGGTGACTTTTTGGAACGACGGTAGCAATTATTCACCGCAGAAATTGAGGTGTAATCAATGCCTCATAAAGGGTTTCACGAAAATGCAAGAGACGCTGACGTTTGGATTTTCAAAGAGAATATCGTGGGAAGCCACACGTCATTAAAGCTGACACAGTAAATCGGCCGTCAAATCCCAAAGAGAATCCCAAAGAGATAGGCGACCAGATCTTTGACTCCCGAAAGGGGAGTGATGCGAGCTGATTTTTCATATCTCCTGCTCTCTCGATAATTGAAAAGAACATGAGAGGGGGCATCTGTGGAGGTAAAAATTTGTGCTAGGACACGTGTCAAGATAAAATGGACATAGGCCATCTGACTTAGGGCCCACAAAACCCGGTAAAAGATGGGTGACCTCATGATGACATCATCAGGTGTGGAGGCATGACTAGACTGAAGGATCTAGTCAGACGGTCGAACATCTTGTAAATGAATGTCACCTCGAGTAGTCTAAGGCACAACCAGACACCAGGTATGGTCAGTCAACCTTACTCCTTGGTAACGAGCAGCCTAAGGCATGATCAGACATCAGGTTTGGTTGGTTGACCTTACTCCAAGGTAACGAGCAGTCTAAGGCACGACCAGATACTAGGTCTGGTCGACCTTACTCCTCGCAAACATATTCAGAAACGTAACGCACAGTCGAGTACACCAAGGGACACCGAGCAGATGGAGAAATGGTCAGAAGACCACTAATTCCTGTAACCGCCACGTTGGCTCATAAGGCCCACTACCAACAGAACGTGGGTAATCAAGGGCCAATGTGGATCATAAATACTAGGAACGTTTCCCTGGAAAAAAAAGTCCACTAACACTTAATGACAAAACAGTTACAGGGGTACATCTAGAATTACGTGATACTTGATCTCCCAGGGGTATGTAGGTAGCCTATAAAGAGGTCGTGAGCCAGCATTCTATAAGCACAATCACTGTTATAGCCAGACATAGTCCAAGTTTGATTTTTACAACCCAAAAATCCTTACCTAAACCCCTGCAAAAATCCTTTGAAGTTTGAGTCCCGAATTACAAATCTAACTGTGGGGGAAAAATATCCACCTCAATAAGAATTTGATGAACTTTTATATGTAGTGTGTTAATAGATCAACTCTTGTTTTTCACATTTATGTCATGATGCTGGTCTTTCATTAAAGAGAGTGAATATATTATCCATAAGATTTATAAGTGTGGAATTAATTTAGGAGTTAATTTTGAGATGAATATGGTATTAGTTCATATTATGATTGTTATTTAGAGTTGAGTATAGAATTAGCAAAATGTAATTGTCAATTTATATTTGTCAAACATTTTCTCTTTGCTTGATACAAATATATATAAATCTTGACTTAAGTTATTCCCTCCATAATGAAATTTTTTGTTATGTACTAAATTTATTAAAACTATTTACATATTAATCTCAATGAAATTATATTCATACAAAATATCTTCATATATGGTATACCAAATGCTTTAGCACGTGCATGATAACTAGTCTCTTTTATACCAATTGGAGGGGGCAAAACCTGGCTACCTGAATTCGGCTTGGATCGGGTACTTGGGTCTACTCTATGCACTGTTGCTTCAATTGACTACGACAATCCACCAATGAATGTTCTCTATAAATTGACCAGATACAGGGAGGTTAGGGATTATCGACTTTGAGTCGTCACTGCACTTGTTCCTTTCTTTGAATTACTGACCGCCACAGTAGAGGGTCCCAAGTCTGATTGCTGGGCGATATGGTCTGGACACCAATCCTTCCCTTCTCTTTGGGAGGAGGTCAGATGATGTGGTCTAAGGTTTATGTAAATTTAGATTTCGCGTACCTTTTTATAGTGGTACCATATTGTTATGTAACCCAGATTGATCACGGTCAAAATTGACATGTCAACTAGATGTGTCATTACACAAGAGGTGACACATGTAGTCTCTTGGGAACATGTGGCGGATTGCCATTGGAAGCAGGAAAAAAGCCTCCCCATGAATGTGGAAATAACCAGCTCTAGGTTTATGCATAGCCCATTTTTCAGTTTAACTTTTAGGAAAATTAAATGTTTGTATTTTTTAAAAAATATACTTTTTCATGAAACACATACTGTTATAAAATGTAAAATATGCAATGAATCACCAGGGCTGACACTAAGATTGACAAAAAGAAATAGGACCCTAAATGTGCTTGTGAACCGGGCCCCTAAATTCAATTAATTTTTTTCTATTTTTATTATTTTCAAAATTTGAATATTTGTTAATTTTAGTTTTCGTTTTTAAACAACTAAGCCTAACAAAAAGGAACAAACAAAACTAACATTACAATAAAAATTTGAATATTTTTTATTTTAGTTTACAAGTTTTTAAACAACTAAGCCTAATAAAAAGGAACAAACAAAACTAACAAACAAAGAAAAAATATATATAAGTTTTTAAAAATTAAATAAACTATAGAAAAAATAAAATAAAAAATCTGAATGAAAAAAGAAATGAAAAACAACAACAAAAAAAATTGTGACCCAATACTGTTTTTTTATATCAAATAACAATTAAAATAAATCTAGTAAATGGATTTTACCAACAAAACAAAAAATCCCAATTAAATAGGGATTAAAAATAAAAAATAAAAAAGTAGATAAAAAAAAGGATTATTAAACAAACTAAAAATAAATAATAAAATCTAAAAAAGATCGTGTGAGCTGTGAATTGAATTTCTTCTTAGAAAATTAAATAACAAATAAAATAAATCCCAGTAAAATAGGAACAACTATAACAGATGTTAAATTATTTAAAATTAAAATAAAATTTTAATACAAAAAAATAAAATCACAATAAAATAGAGATAAACAACATATATTGTTTCTAGATTTGTGGCCCTCCTGGGGCTCTAAATGACCACTTTGGTCGCGGGTCAGCCATGTGAGTTAGTTACACTGGTGTATATTTTCATTCTTTGAAAATGTAAAAAAAAAGGGTGAATTGTCCAAATACCCCTACAGCCAACTCCAGATTTATTTTTTGCCCCCAGCTTTTGAAATTTTTTTTTTACCCCTGCATCAAAACATTTAATATTTTTTCTACCCTTATCCCTCTAATTCTCACAGCACCACAAAATCGCAATTTTCTCCCTGTAATTGTATATATGTTTTCTGTAACTTTAGGAAAACAAAATGTAATTTCTGTAAATATTATCTGTAAGTTCATTACTATGCATGTCATATAAAAATGCTAACTTGCAAAACACTAGAGAAACATACGTTAATCTATAATACCTGAAAATATTTATCACAATAAATACATCAAAGCACTTGAATTCATGTTTGTATTCCAATATTCTTTCCCTACCCTAATGAACTATGATGTTGTATTTAATCTGATCATCTTGATGTCATTTTGGTTGAAATCAAATCAATCGTTACACATTCGAGTTAGCATACGTACATCATTAAGAAGAAAGCATAGTTCAAACTATATTATAGATTCACTAATTAGTCAAATACTCAAATAGATCAAACATCAACAAGTGTGTACTCCATGGCAATATAAAAACCACATATATATTAATTTATGCATTAATATATATTTCTCTAGTGTTTTGCAAGTTATCATTTTTGTATGACATAATATACATTTACAAATAATATTTATAGAAGTTATATTTTGTGTTATCCAAGTTACAGAAAATATATATGCACTTACATGGGGAAAACTATGATTTTGTGTTTTGTGGGACTGGGGGTAAAAAAAAAATTAGGTGTTCGCTGCAGGGGTAATTTTTTTTTTTAAAAGCTAGGGACAGAAAAAAAAATCGGGGGTTGACAGCAGAGGTATTTGGGCATTCACCAAAAAAAAAAATCATACGCTATAATATTGAAGTATAAACTGCGATAGCGCATGTATACACTATCGCAGATTATAGGTGGTTGTGTACCATTTTTTAGCTAAATAAACGATTGTAAAATTGACAGAGTACATGAGGCCTCCGCCTTTTTCCAGCCCCAATTCCAGCCTATACAGGTTTCGTATTTTTTAAAAATAGTATACATCATCTAATGAGATACACATTTTTATAAAAAATAAAACATATATTTTAATATAAATTATATGAATGCATTTATAGATAATTTTTAAATAAATAGTATTTAAAAACTGTGATTTATAAAAATTAAGTGAAAATAACTTTTTATAAAATCAATTTTAAACTCGTACAAAACCAGTTTACAATCCTACTATCAAAGCGCAGCCTAGAAAAACATACCGCACCGAACACACGCTCGTCCAAGTCTGACAACAGCACCAACCACTGATCGACGACTGATTTCACTGACAGCATTTAAAGGAATTTTGAATGCCGCGTTAGTAAGTTCGAGGGAGGAAAAAATGACATGAGAGTAAGACGAGATTCCCTCTGACCCTCGCTTGCTCTCTCTCTCTCTCTGACCGAATAGGGACAAAGATTTGGGCACAGGCCACAGACCCCCACATCTTTGATTCCCCCTGGGACGAGGATTACATGTCTTGCGGTGCGCGCATTCCTCCTCGCATTGATTCACGGGTTGATGACTGGACCCGGGACGGCCCATTAAAATCGCGAAATTAAATATATATATATATATATATATATACATATAAAAAGTTAGCTAAATCAGTTTTAGACTCTGTAAAATTAAAATATCATCACATGTTCTTATAAAAAAATATTATTTTAATCTCTATCGTCACCCTCAACTAACTAGATGCATAGTTAATCTAAATTATACTTTAAAAGTTACAAGAATGGCTTCACCTTTTATTTTAAAAATTGATATAGGATACGTGTCAAGACAAAACGGACATGGGCCATCTGACTTAGGGCCCACAAGACCCGGTCAAAGATAGGTGACCTCATGATGACATCATCAGGTGTGAAGACACGACTAGACTGAAGGATCTAGTCTTACGGTCGAACATCTCGTAAATGAATGTCACCTCGAGTATCTAAGGCACGACCAGACACCAGGTCTGGTCAGTCGACCTTACTCCTTAGTAACGAGCAGTCTAAGGCACGACCAGACACCAGGTCTGATCGGTCGACCTTACTACTCGCAGACATACTCGGAAGCGTAACGCACAGGCGAGCATACCAAGGGACACCGAGCAGATGGAGAAACGGTTAGAAGACCACTAACACCTGTAACCATCACGTTGGCACTTAAGGCCCACTACCAGCAGAACGTGGGTAGTGAAGGGCCGACATGGATCATAATTACTAGGGACGTTTCCCTCGAGAAAAGCCCACTAACACTTAGGGGCAAAACGGTTACAGGGGTTATTCTGAAACTACGTGAGACTTGATCCCCAGGGATATGTAGGCAGCCTATAAAGAGGTCGCGAGCCAGCACTATAACGACAAAGTCAATGTTACAGCCAATCATTGTCCAAGTTTAATTTTTACCATCCAAAAATCCTTACCTAAACCTCTGCCAAAAATCCTTTGAAGTATCAGTCCCGAAGTACAAATCTAATTGAATGGGGAAAATATCCACCTCAGTTTGGCACCGTCTATGGGATTTCAGAAACAAAAAGCCAGTGTACGCAATGTTTAACCCAGAGAACAATCATATAGAGGGGCGGCAGGAAGGAGACATCCTCCCAACTAGTGCTGGCAATGGCTTGCCAGGGACTCTAGCAAGTCAAGTTCAAGACCTCAGGCGGGCGATGGAGTCTTCGCAAGAATCTCTATTCATTTGTCTCCACCGGTCAAGGCAATAGATGATCGATGCCTCGATGCAACACTTCTGTACTGTCGGTGTTGAAAAATCCGCGTGTGTGGGGGTTCTTCGGGGATTCGGATCGGATGCGTGCCCTGGCGGGCTCGGTCGGATCGTCTTCTCGGAAGGGGTGAGGGTGTCGTTCCTGGTTGAGGTGCCCGACAGCGGCTCAAGAGGATTCAAGGGGTTTTGTGATCGCCACCTGCTTTTTCTAAAAACAGGAAAGGGTTTGGGTCGGATTTGATCGCCTACGTGGGGAGTTTGTGGGGTCTCCGCTCTGAGACACGGATATACCGTACACAGAGGTGAAAAACAGGTAATCCTATTCTGCTTCCGGGGCTTGACTAAAGGAGTCTTGGGACAAAGGGAGTGCGGGTGGGGTGTAAGTGTGGGGCGGCTAGTGGGTTTGAGCCGTCTGGATTGGGGCGGCTAGGTAGGGTTAGCCGTCCAGGGTTTGGGGGAATTTGGGCAGGGCTTTGGTAGGAAAAGGGTGGGGTCTTGGGCAGAGGCTAAGCTAGGTTTAGCCTGGGTTTATGGAGGGTGGGATGAGAGGGTATTTTATGTAGGGAATGGGTGTTTCTCTCAGAAAAGGGGCTCTCTCTATCTCTCTCTCTCTTGGGATTTCTAGTGGGGGAAGGGTTTGAACAAGTGGGGATGGTGGAATGGTGGTGTTTTGTGGGTTTTGTTGATGTTGTGGATTCTTTTGGTGATATTGTATTTGGGCTTGGGACCCCTCTATTTATAGTAAAAGAGAGGCAGGGGAAGATCCAGGGGGTAATGGAGTGGGTGGCTTCGATTGGACCTCTCATTAATTCTCTGGTTCTTCTGTCAGAGACCAGGTGAAGGGCGGCTAGTGCTAACTAGCCGCCCGGGATGGGGCGGCTACTTCCTGGTAGCCGCCCCTATCATGACCTGCCAAACGTCCCATCTCTGACAAGCGGTGGCTTGGGTCGGCTACTTGGTTTGATCCGGCCAAGAGAGGGCGGCTAAAGGTCATGACCCGCCGCAATGATCAGCATTTAATATTGCTTTATGTCCCATCCAGGGGACTGGTCCAAAGTCGGCCAGGGGGCGGTTAGGGGGGCGGCTAGTGTAAACTAGCCACCCAGTGAGGGGCGGCTAGTTAGGGCTAGCCGCCCCTTTCCAGGTACTTAGGTTTTTAGGGTTTTGGTTTTTAGGGTAGGTTAAGGTTTAGGTCTGGGCTAGGGTTTGGTTTAGGGTTAGGGTTTGGGCTAGGGTTTTAGGTTTTGGCTTAGGGTTAGGGTTTAGGTTTTGGTTTAGGTTTATGGTTTAGGGCCAAGGCTAGGGTTAGGGTTTAGGGCTAGGTCAAGGTTTAGGTCAAGGCTAGGGTTAGGGTTTCCGGTTTACCGAACCTTTGGTTCTCTATTGGTGTCCACTTGTGGGATATTTCCGTGTGTTACTTGAAGTATTTATGTCTCTCTGGACGGTCAAAATTGGGGTATCTACAATTGTCCCTCATCGGACGGAGTCTTTGTGCGGAGCGAGAAAGACTTCGACCGATGATAAGGAAAGAGACCCCTATTTTGGCCGGACCGACCTTCAAGAAGTTATGCCAACACGAACAGCACTATTCAGGGAGTTTATTTAGACTGTCAGAGGCTAGGTCTTGACTTAGAATAGCCTAAAGGATGATCCAGGTGGAAGGCGGGGAAAAGTAAATGGTGAGTGATCCAACCCGCGGTCGGGGTTCTTAGCTATCGTGCGCGGAGCAGCCCAGCGTCAGTTTCCTCGTGCCTACCGTTCCCGTGCTTGGGAAAACTCAGCAAGGAGGGGATATCGCCGACAGAAAGCAAGTAAAGGTTGATTTGGGTGAATTGGATCATCCGAAGGATAAGAACTCTAGAAAAGAACCAGAACTGAAGAAATTTGAATTTTGAATGGTACTGAAAGTGTGGCGAAACTTCGGGGGAGTCGTGTTTGATCAAGTATTGTCTGGAAATAAGCCAATACATGGCTGTTTGGTATGGAGAACCTCGGAATTTAGGGCTGAGAAGAGTTTGGAAAGGGGTTTTGAAGCAAAACTAAGAAACTGGGAGGGGCGGCTAGTTGTAACTAGCCGCCCGAGAGGGGGCGGCTACTCGCGGGTAGCCGCCCCTCGACTGGGTCCCTTATAACCGAAAAGACCCTCTCTCTCCCCACACGTTTTAAAAACGGTTTCTCTTCCATCTTCTCTTCTTCCCTTAGGTTTCAAACTCAAAAACCCTGATTTCTTTGCCTTTCCTTCCTCTGTTTTGACCTCAATCTCTCTCTTTCTCTTGATTTCAAAACCCTAGTTTGGGTTCTCCCTTTCCTTTATCAAACCGAGGAGATGACGAGGTCGAAAGCGATTGCTTCGAGGGGGAAATGACCACGGGTGGCTCGTGGAGAGCGTAGCCCGAGCTCTTCATCATCGGAGAGCGATAGGCCGGAGGTCGAGGCCGTGGGGGAGGGTATGGGTATGACGGAGGTGCCGCCGGTGGATATTGGCGTGGGTGAGGTCGGGGATTTGCCTTCGGGGGCTGTCCCGGAGGTAGGGGGGAGTGTGATAGGCTATATACGTAAGAGGAGGCGTGGGGATCGACCGGTGGTGGACGAGGAGGTGGTTCCGGGGGTTGGGGGATCGATTGAGGGTGCAACCGAGGGGGTAGGGGTCGAGGGAGTTAGCGAGGAGGTGAGGGCGTCGTTGGATGCCCTCGTCGGGATGTTGGATAGGGAGGCCACAGAGGCCAGGGCTGAGGAGGAGGAGAGTAGGGCTATGGGGGCCTTTGCGGAGTTTATCTCCGGCGTGGGGAGGGTGGAGGGGATAGGAGAGGCTAGGGACGGGGCCGGGGAGGCCGAGGGTATGGGACCTGGGGCCGCCGAGGCTGGTGTGGGTGTTGGGGTTGAGGCCGAGGAGGCCGTGATTGAGGAGGATGAGGAGGAGGATGACGACGGGATGGACGATCCCGACGAGGCCGAGGTGGACGCCCATGGGTCCACACGGGCCGTGGTATGTTCCTAATCCTTTAGTCTTAGCCTTTTATTTTGGTGTATATGCATGTGTTTTGGTTGGTATGAACAGGTCGTATATGTGTATTTATACTTGTACGTGTGTTTTAAATAGGCATGCTTGTGTATAAGTTTTGTCATGGTGGGATGTGTAAGTATGCTGAGATGGGTTTGTTTTTGTAGGGAGGGGGACAATTTTTATATATATATATATATCCATGTTTGTCATATGCATGTAAAGGAGAGAGAAATGATATAGCTAATATGCTTGCATGCGATACTTTTCTATGTGTGTGTGGTTTCGTACGTGTTTGATCGTGGTAGAGCATGAGGGAGTGTATGCATGCATTTCATGGGTTCGAGTTCTATATTGCTGTATTGCTTAGGTGTGTTTAGGGGAGGTATAAGCATGATAGGCTTGATGTAAGAAAGTGTGTGAGTGGTGACCACGGTGGGATGTGTTTGATATTCGTCTAGCATGCGTGATCATAGTAGGAGTGTAGCTTCTTACTTTCATGCTTTTGTTTCTTTTTTTAGCATGTGGAAGTTTATTTTGCTAAGCATGGTTTAAAATGATTTCGTAGATTTGGATTCTTACCTCTCGCTCGCTTTTAAACTAACCCATGTTCCCTTCGTTTGTTTTGTAGAGGCCGAATCGTATCAGGGCTTTATGGTACGGGACGAAGAGATGGTACGACGCCTTGGGGCAGGAGGAGAGGAGTTTGGTGGATGGAGCGGGCTTCCGTTCCTTTTTCCTGATCGAGCCATTCCACGTCCACCGTCCATATGTGGAGGCCTTGGCGGAGAGATGGGATCCGGAGAGTTGCACGTTCATCCTCCCTACCGGTGCTGTCATGCCGACGTTCGAGGACGTCTATCGGATCACCGGCCTTCCGGTTCTGGGGGAGGCAGTGATCGCGGCCACCCTAGCTGACTACAGGGGGCTTTTCCGAGAGTTGATCGGGGAATGGGAGTTCGTGGAGCGGGAGTGGACGCTGAACCGGATCCCTTTGGGGCGGCTTTCGGGGCAGTATGGCCTCGGTTCCTTTACAGAGCGTCAGAAGGGCGAAGCTGCAGCTAGCTTCGAGAGGAGGCGGGCAATGATCGAGGCGAGAGAGGCGGCCGCGTGCCCACAGAGAGCACGGAAGGAGTTGAGAGTGTTCTTCCTCTACTTCTTTGGCCGGGTCCTCTTTTCGACGGCCTCTGATAAGGTTTCTTCGCACTCCCTTCTGCTGATGAGGGACCTGGAGGTCATGGGGCGCTATGCTTGGGGAGCGGCGATGCTCGCCCATCTCTTTGCGGAGCTCTCGAAGAAAGTCAAGAGGGCCGGGGGAAAGAACCTTGGTGGCTTCGCGCCATTTCTTCAGGTACGTGTAAGTGATAAATGTCCTTTTTTCGGCTTAGCTTACTTTGATCGTGACGATTCCCCTCTTGCTTTGCTAGATCTTTGGGTACAAGCATTTCTCCATTGATCGCCCGACTTTGGCTCCGTTCGATCATGCCCTCCCTTGGGCCATGCGATGGGAACCCCGGGGATCTTCCCGCTTGCACCGCCTCGCCCAATTCCGAGAGGCCTTCCGCGGTTTGTCGGAGGAAGAGGTATGAGTTTTCTTTGAATTTTTTTGGTTTGTATTTGGTTTTCTTTTGACTAAGCGCTCTTCCTATCTTTCGATGCGGAGGCCTTACTCGGAGGAGGTTCCCGAGGCCCTGGCGCGAGAGTTCTACTTCAATGAGGTCGTGTTTGCGATCAGCCGGGTCGTCCGCCAGCTTGGGTACCATCAGTGGGTGCCCGATCCTCTTGCCCTTCGATTTGGATTCCTTCTTATTGTATGTGGCTGAGTCGAGGCGTCTTGGTCGAGCGTCGTCCTGAGGTGACTTTGACGAATACCTAGCTTGGTATCGTTTGCGGATTAAGCCTGTCAATCGGACGATGATCTGATCCGTATCCGTATCCCATATCCGTACGTATCCGGACGGATCTGTATCCGTATTCTTCGGATTCGGAGGAAATATCCCAGTTAAATGGATACGGGATTTTCTGATCCGAATCAGATATCCGAAGAGAGTCTGGCTGATCTACTCTCATATGAGGTTCTGCTACATGTTCAAGTCAGAATGTGTAGTGATAAAACGCAGAGCTTCCCAGGCCGGGTGCACGTCACGCCAGCTTGTGGGTACCATTCAGAGTGAAAGTTGATCAAAGACCTTCTCAATGAAACCTCTCAGTAATCTGGGCATCCTTTTCAACCTCTTCTGGTCTGGGTGGATCCTCTTCCGCTGGGGCGCGATTCCGACGTATTGGAACAAGCCGGGATTCCTCGGAAAATGAACCGGAGACGAATCGAACGGATCGAGGAGCCGAGCATCAGAAACCCTAGATCAAACCGGAACGAATCTGTGACGTATGTGGCGTGGATGTGGCGGGTCGATGCCCTAATCAATGAATGTTCAGTCGTCTTGGTCGAGCGGATCGGAGGCGATCCGGTGACTTGAGTCGGACGAATACCTAGCTTGGTATCGTCGGGAGTATGCGGATATCCTCGGGACGATGGAGGAGGAGATCCCGGATGCTTATGTAAGTTAAAAATCTTTTTTTCCTTTCCTCGTTCTCTCTCTTGCTTGAGCATCTTCTGAATGGTATTTCTTTTTTGTAGGTTGAGTTGAATGAGATGGAGAAGAGGCTCAAGACCGCCAATGAGCACCTCCAAGCGCTGGCCAGACAGATAGAGGCCTTGCGGGCACAGAGAGGACGCTTGCAGGGCCAGGTCCGGGTCCTTGAGGCTCAGGTGGATACTCTGTCGAGAGCGAGGGCTGACGGTGCTTCTTCTTCTTCCGTTCCTCCTCCTTCCGTGGTCTCCGAGCAGGAGCTCGAACTGACGAGGGAATTGGATGTGGCCCGAAGTGAGTTGACGGCCACAAGGATGGAGTTGGGCCAGGCAAGGGGCAGGGCTTCTCGGGCTGACGAGGAGGTGGACCGGCTGAGGTCCATGGTGGCCTTGAGAGAGGAAGGGTTCATTACCCTAGGCCGTGAGAGGGACTCCCTCCAGATGAGGGTGTCGGAGTTGGAAGCTTCGGCGGGCGTTCCTGGAGGTTTGATGGGAGACCTGGTTCGTTCTCTCCAGGCGGCCGGGGATAGGGATCGAGAGGCGGTCAGGGTGTCGGAAGCGAGGGCGTAGGAGTTGGAGGAGAGGTTGAGGGTAGCTGAGGATCGGGCCAGAGGGACAGAGAGTCGCCTCCGACAGAGATTGGAGAGGAGAGACAGAGACATGCAGCAGGTCCGTCTCTGGGAGGCCACTATGAGGGGGAAATTGGTTGGAGGGGGCTCTATGACCGAGGCGGACCTTGATCTTCTTCCACTTGAGCCTGACCATTCTCTCTCGGCTTCCTTGGCTACCGGGGCCACCTTCAGCCGTGCCTCTCATCCTTCAGTGTCTCGGAGTTGTGGGATATACGCGAGGGCCGCGTCTTCGGTTCGAGAGACTCCTGCTGCTCCTGATGTTCCAGAGGTTCAGTCTTCTCCTCATCCGCCGCTCCCTTCTCAGCCAAGTCAGGACGTTCCTCCTACTCAGCCTCCAGCGTATGACGATACGCCGAGGTATAGCTTTTGTGTCTTGGTTTTAAGTAGAAGAATAGTATATATGTGATGAATTCATGCTTTTCTTCTTTTGTTTTGACTCAGGTGAATATTTCGATGATGCATAGCTCAAGACTTCGACGTTTGGAGCGTTTTTGAAGAAAAAAAAGATCCTTTTTTATGCACTCTCTTAGGTTTAGAAAGACAGTCTATGTTTGTGGTTTTGGCGGGACAATTTAACTTCTCGTTTATATGCATGTTTTAGAGTAGTTTAGCATGGATGGTTCATGGATATGTATGTTTGTGTAGATGAATCTTGGCTTTATAGGTTTGATTCATGGATGGACATATGATTTTGAGATATGGTTGTTTTTCGAAGTGTATTTATATTGGTTTTATGAATGTATATGCGTATGAAATGTGTGTATGCAATTTTTGGAACGAAATGTTCTTAACAGGTATTGGAGACACGAAGATTTGATTAAAATAGGACTGATAGCACTGGAATAGGTGCAGGCAGGGGGCGGCTAGTGTGAACTAGCCGCCCAGTGAGGGGCAGCTAGTTGTGTTTAGCTGCCCCCTGCCTGGGGCATCCTTACCTGAAACAAAGGGCAGGGGCGGCTAGTATAAACTAGCCGCCCAGTGTGGGGCGGCTAGTTGAGCTTAGCCGCCCCCTGCCTGGGGCAGTTTGGCCCTGCTGCTCCTGTCGGCTGCTGCCGCTGAAAGTTTTTGCAACCGTTCTAACCTTCAGTACCTATAAAAACATTCTTTCCATAGACCAAGTATTAAATCTGTCCAGATTGTGCCCCTGCACTGACTTTCGAGCCCTTCTTGCTTGAATTGTCAAGGGCTACAATCCATCTTAAGGCGGAATGGAAATATAAATGCGAGAAAGTAAAGTGTGGGAGACCAGGCTTTAGTGCGCAAGGAAGGGATTCCAAGTGCGTGAGTGAAGAAGAACTTATGTGTAGGAGGTGGGGAGAATTTCTTCTCACGCATGTGCGGAAGGGCATGAGGTGAGTGGAGACAATTCTCACATGAGTGGGGATAATTTTAAATTTCGTGGGGACAATTCTCATATGAGTGGGGATAATTCTAATATTCGGGGGGGGGGGGTTAACTTTAATGTTTCAAGAAAATCGGATGCCAAGGTGTTTTGGAAAAGGAAAATGCAAGCTTATGCGTAAGTATAAGTGGCATAAGGGGGCATTTTAGTTCTTCAATGACTTTTTTAGGTGAGAGGGCAATGTTCTTGATTTTCATAAGTAAAAGACACCATCAAGTCCCCGTGGAGGAGCCCTTGTGGTCACTCATGTCCAAACCAGGATTGTATTTGAGAGGTATAAGCCTTAGGCGTCGATTTTCCTCGGTTCATGGTTTTCAAATGCTTAATCGTATTATTCTAAACATGCTGAAAGATCCGTGAATGTACCAAGAGTCAAGTCAAATAAGCTTCCTTTGGATAGGCAAGTTTCTAAGTGAACTCGTGTGAGCGTGTGTGTAGGTGTAAACCTGGACGTGATCTACCCTTGGTCAAAATTTCGCTTTTCCCGGTGGACATAGCTCAATTTTGAACCCCCATTGCAAGAAAATAAAAGGGGAGAGGGTGAATGAGGTAAGAGTAATATCTTCCTTTCGGGCAATATTTTAGAATTGTCCCAGTCTAGCACATGTCTTACTTCCTAGGTCCCTCTGGCTTTCTTCTTTTTACCACTTCTTTATTTTTGGGTGGAAAGGTACAGTCCGTTGTTTGGATCTGTACTGGTATAGCCGTTGTTTAGCGTATACCGTGTGTAAAGGCGTGAAAGCCTGCTAAATAGAGAGTTTAACCCGTTCACTTGGGTGCCTCTTTGCCTGATTTTCTCTTTTTTTTTGTTTTGTTTTGATTTGATTTGAGGGGGGGGCTCTTCTGTTTTTGATTCTTTTCATGCTTCCCCTCTAGAAGTGTTTATATAGTGCCAGAGCCAGTTTTTGGGACATATGCTAGGTCCGGGTAACTCCTCATTTTGACCTAGGGTTAATACGAGCGGGGCGGAAATAAGGGATATTTTGCTTTGGGGAGTTTTTAAATTGTTTTGTTTTGATTTGATTTGAGGGAGGGAGCATCTTCTGGTTTTTCACCCCGATTGCATTTTCGATGCATCTACCCCTCTAGAAGTTGTCTTATATATGTGCCAGAGCCAGTTTTTGGTAGGCCTGGGCATGGTCTGCCGCTCTTAATTTCTTGTCGTCCAGTAGTTCGAGGCGTAGTAAAGACAAATGTATACTTATGTTTTTGAAAAGGGGCCTGTGTCGGTGAATAGATATATTTTTGGAAAGAGAATGGGGATAAAGTTTGGGAAACGGTTTTGTTTTTATAAGGAACGTATGGAAAGACAGTTTGTAAAACGTTTTTCGGCGGAAATCATGGAAGTACGGCTTTGTAAAACATTTTGCTTTGAAGGAAAGGTGTGGAAGCGCAGATTTGGAAAACATTTTCGTCGTGAAGCAGAGTGTGGAAATGTAGTTTGTAAATATTTTCGTTGTTTTGGTAAACAGGTAAAGAAAGTTCGGGAAAGTGCTTTTATTTTGGTTTTGAAGTACGGAAATACTGTTTTGTAAAACTTTTAGTTTTGGAAGAGAGTGTGAAAAACATTTTTAGAAAAACATTTTTTTTGTTTTTTAAAGAAGAGTGGAAATAAAGCTAGAAATAAGTACGTTCAGAGTTGGGGAATGAAAGCTGATCGGCATGTATTTTTTGTTAGCTTTTGGTTTCTTTTTAGGAAAGCAGGTAAACAAATATGTACAGGGTTGAAAGCGAAAGCTAGTAAACAAATATTTTGATCTTTTGATTTTTTTTTTTAGAAAAAGCTATAAACAAATATGTGCAGGGTGATGAAAACGAAAGCTAATAAACAAATATTTTGATCTTTTGATTTTTTAGAAAAAGCTGTAAACAAATATGTACAGGGGTTGAAAACTTACCCGGGAGGATCGGTACCTGGTTCTTGAATTTGTATTGCCTCCTTGGGTCGGCTTCTTTTCGATGGCCGGCTGATGTTTGGTGGGGGTCCCCTGTTCCCAAATTCTCCCTCCCTGAGTTTTTTCAAAGGCCTCCCTTGATGGAGCAGTTCTTCGTCTGTGGCGCCTGGTTGCCAACATGCGAGCACCTCTAGCCGGATGCGCATGGCACAGACGCTCCAATTCCGGGCCAGAGTATTATTAGAGCGCGCCTCTCCCCATATGGATATTACTTTCCCGCGGTACGGGAAGCGAAGACATTGGTGTCGGGTGGATGAGACGGCTTCGATGCTGTTGAGCCATGTTCTCCTAACAATCAGAGGGTGGGGCGATTGAATGTTCATCACCATGCAGTTAACGATGGTGGAGACTGGGCCAATCTTCAGTGGGAGCGTGACCAGTCCGCAAGCGTTCTTGCGTGTGCTGTCGAAGGCATAAATGTATTCGTCTGAGGGCTCCAATCTGGGAACCCGGCCTTCTAGCTTTTGGTAGGCGGAATATGTAAGGACGTTAGTTTCCGCTCCCGTGTCAATGAGAATGTGCCGTAATTCCCTTCCCCCGAGTATGGCGGTGATAGCGAGGGGTGCGGAACGTGCTCCGGCTTTTACGATTTCATGGGGGAGGAAGGTGATCGAGTTGGGCTCCGCAAGATTGCTTGGTGGACGCTGGGTCCTGGCCGCTTCTTCTGAGGGAGAGTTGTTGTCATAAGGGGACCCAGGTGGGCTACCGCCTTCATTCTCGTTCCCTGGTCGGAGGGCTAAGGTGAACATATTGTGTATTGCCCAATTGTTCTCGTTCTCGTATTGGAGGCGTGCTTCTCCCCAAATTGGTACATGATTCAAGAAGGGCAGTCGAAGGCATTGGTGTCGGGGGGAACAGATAGCTTGGATGCTGTCTAACCACGGTCGCCCCAGCATCAATGGGTACCTTGTGTCGATGTCGGCCACGAAGTAGGCTACTTCGCAGATGAGAGGCCCGACGGATAGCTCGAATGTTCCGGGGCCGCGGAGAGTCTTCCCGGTATGGTTGAAAGCTTGGATAGTATGGTGGGCCGGTTGGACGGGAGGACGGCCTAGTCCGGGTATCTTCTGGTAAGTGGAGCACGTCATTATGTTCATGCCCGATCCTGGGTCTACAAAGATGTTGTTCAGCCACAACATCTGAAGTCGTCCGCGGATGTGTAGGGTCGGGGATCTGGGAGGTCTTGGTCAGTGAATGAAATGGTCATTGGGCGGCGGGGGCCATTGACAGTGTCGGTACTCTTGGAGGACCCGTTGTCGTCCGGATGCAGATCATCCAACGTACATTCCCCTCCTTCGTGTCCTTCGCTAGCTCCTTCGGGGATCTCCTCGAATGGCTCTTCTTCTTTGTCTTCTCCCGGGTTTTCTAGTCCGCTTTCGTCGGACTCGAGGTTGATGACTGCGGGAAGGGCGAGGACTGCGTCTTCTTCTTCGCCATAGAGTATGGCTTGGTCATGGTCGTCGAGGTTCAGCTGGAAGGGCTCGTTCTGCTCTTCCTCCTCGGACTCTTCGGATAGGCTGCCATCAGTAGCATCTTCCGAGCTGCTTGGTTCTGGCGATGGTTGTCTCCCTCTCCTGATCATGTTGACCGCGTGGGCTCTAGATGTGGAGGCTTGGGTGTGACCTGGCAAGGGGTCAGTTAATATGCCAAGTGGCTTGGGTGCTTGGGGATTTCCCTGGCTCAGATGGCCTTTGATCATGGCCCAGTCAAGGCGCCTGTCATCATTAAGATCATAAACGAAGTCCCAAAAAACAATGCATTGTTCTACGGTATGGCCATATTGTTGATGATATTGACAGTAACGCGCCGTGCTGGCCCCGGGTAGTGAAGGCCTGGCGTCGGGGAGGGAGATACTATTTGTGTCCAACATCACCCTAAAGATCCTAGTTAAAGTTTCTGGGAGGGGAGGGTAAGAGTCCCTCTTTCCCATTCGTCTTTGGTCGTAGGATGCGGGCGGTCTAACCTCGTTATAAGAGCTTTGTATGGGCTGCCTAGGGGTTGGATTTTGTGCTCTTGGGGGAGCAGAGTAAAAGGGAGCCCGAGTTTGAGTTTGGCTATGGATTATAGTGTTTTGGAGTGGGAAATTTTGGACTGTGGGGTTTTGTCGTATTGGCACGGGGACGGGTACTGATCGAGGGGTAAAATGTTGATTCGCTTGCCGAGGCGGTGCATATCCGGATTAACCGGGCGTGTACTGTCTCGGAGCTGTTCCTCGGTCAGGAACTCGCGCTCCGTTCGGGCAGAGTGCCGATACTTGGCTAATGATCCCCTCTACCGTGGGGGTTTGTGCCTTACGAGGTGGTTGTCCAACCCTATGGCTGATAGGTGGGGACTGGGTTTGGACTGCTGGGGCTGCACAACGGGAAATCCTGTTGTGGCGGTCAATCAGAAGTTGATACGTAGTGCAGTCTCCATACGAAAGGCTCGTACGGAGCTCTGGACTCAAGCTCTGTAACATCATGTCAATTTCTTGAAATTCTGTGAGTTGCAGGCCGGTTCGGTGGACAAGGGTGCGCCACCGAGACACGTATTGTTTGAATTCCTCCCTAGGCCTCATTCTCTCTACGGTTTAATCTGAAATAGAGGGGGTCCTAATCCTCTGGTAACCGTAGCGACCCAAGAATTTCTCGCTTACAGCCGAGAAATTCGACAAGTGATCTACAGGGAGGGTGGAGAACCATTGTAGTGCTTCTCCTTCCAATGATTTCTGGAAGAGGAAGACTAGTAGAGGTTGATTATCTAGAAACGGGCGTGCGTCTAGATAAAAGGCAGTTAAATGAATGTCTGGGTCTCCACGACCGTTGTACCGGCGGAATTTGGGGATTTTGAATCCCTCCGGTAGGTGGACTGACGGGATTTGTCTCAGGTTATGTAGAGACATGTGTTTGGGGGGCGTGGGACCAGTCTCGGAGAGAATTCTCCGGATGGTATCGTCCAGTGTTTCTCCCCGGGGAGGGCTGCCTAGCGGTCCCGGGTTTGGGGTGGTCTGGTAGGGGCCTGGGGTGGAAACGGCTGGGAACATTGGATTCGCGGGGAAAGGGGGGTGAACGAAAAGACGCTCGGGTTGACCGAGTGACTGGGTGTGAATGGGGTTTTGGGAATGGATTTAGGGGTTTCGACAGGGGTTTCCTGTCTCGAGGTCTTGGTATGACAGTAGTCAGCGAGGTCATGAAACATGTCCTCTACCGTTTGATACCCTAGACTAGCCATCCTTTCCTCTAGATGGGTCAGGAACTGTGTGGCCTGACCCTCTTGATGATTCCTTTCCTCTAATATCTCCTCTTCTATGTGGGATTCCATGACGTAGAGTGGGGGGATGAATGCAGATTGAAAGCAGTAAATAAAGCAGTAAAGGATTGTGCAGCTATATGCGACTTACGAAAGCAGTAAAGGATTGTGCAGCTGTGTGCGACTTACGAAAGCAGCAAAGGATTGCGCAGCTGTGTGCGGCTTACAAAGCAATAAAGGATGTTATAATGCACAGTAGAAGAGGATTTAATTCAAGGAGTGAGAAACTCTAACCTTCCTAGAGTGTTGATAGCATTTTAGTCAAGCTTGTAAAAGGGGGCAGAAGAGGATTACCTTTTGTTGCTTTTCACGAGGGAGGTCCCAGCGTGATCGCCAGATTTTGTCGGTGTTGAAAAATCCGCGTGTGTGGGGGTTCTTCGGGGATTCGGATCGGATGCGTGCCCTGGCGGGCTCGGTCGGATCGTCTTCTCGGAAGGGGTGAGGGTGTCGTTCCTGGTTGAGGCGCCCGACAGCGGCTCAAGATGATTCAAGGGGTTTTGTGATCGCCACCTGCTTTTTCTAAACAGGAAAGGGTTTGGATCGGATTTGATCGCCTACGTGGGGAGTTTGTGGGGTCTCCGCTCTGAGACACGGATATACCGTACACAGAGGTGAAAAACAGGTAATCCTATTCTGCTTCCGGGGCTTGACTAAAGGAGTCTTGGGACAAAGGGAGTGCGGGTGGGGTGTAAGTGTGGGGCGGCTAGTGGGTTTGAGCCGTCTGGATTGGGGCGGCTAGGTAGGGTTAGCCGTCCAGGGTCTTGGGGAATTTGGGTAGGGCTTTGGTAGGAAAAGGGTGGGGTCTTGGGCAGAGGCTAAGCTAGGTTTAGCCTGGGTTTATGGAGGGTGGGATGAGAGGGTATTTTATGTAGGGAATGGGTGTTTCTCTCACAAAAGGGGCTCTCTCTCTCTCTCTCTCTTGGGATTTCTAGTGGGGGAAGGGCTTGAACAAGTGGGGATGGTTGAATGGTGGTGTTTTGTGGGTTTTGTTGATGTTGTGGATTCTTTTGGTGATGTTGTATTTGGGCTTGGGACCCCTCTATTTGTAGTAAAAGAGAGGCAGGGGAAGATCCAGGGGGTAATGGAGTGGGTGGCTTCGATTGGACCTCTCATTATTTCTCTGGTTCTTCTGTCAGAGACCAGGTGAAGGGCGGATAGTGCTAACTAGCCGCCCGGGATGGGGCGGCTACTTCCTGGTAGCCGCCCCTATCATGACCTGCAAAACGTCCCATCTCTGACAAGCGGTGGCTTGGGTCTGCTACTTGGTTTGATCCGGCCAAGAGAGGGCGGCTAAAGGTCATGACCCGCCGCAATGATCAGCATTTAATATTGCTTTATGTCCCATCCAGGGGACTGGTCCAAAGTCGGCCAGGGGGCGGTTAGGGGGGCGGCTAGTGTAAACTAGCCGCCCAGTGAGGGGCGGCTAGTTAGGGCTAGCCGCCCCTTTCCAGGGACTTAGGTTTTTAGGGTTTTGGTTTTTAGGGTAGGTTTAAGTTTAGGTCCGGGCTAGGGTTTGGTTTAGGGTTAGGGTTTGGGCTAGGGTTTTAGGTTTTGGCTTAGGGTTAGGGATTAGGTTTTGGTTTAGGTTTATGGTTTAGGGCCAAGGCTAGGGTTAGGGTTTAGGGCTAGGTCAAGGTTTAGGTCAAGGCTAGGGTTAGGGTTTCCAGTTTACCGAACCTTTGGTTCTCTATTGGTGTCCACTTGTGGGATATTTCCGTATGTTACTTGAAGTATTTCTGTCTCTCTGGACGTTCAAAATTGGGGTATCTAGATGTACGAACGGGCATCAACAACAACCAGCTCAGGAGGAAATTCAGCCACCACCTCCTGCACTGCCCAACCCCCGGGCCATCACTGCCGAAGGTTCGGAAGGAAGCACTTCTTACTTCAATCATAGGCAGCGGACCAATCAGCGATCACACTCACCTCGAGCGGGTCGAAGGCCTCTTGAGGAACAGAGGCGTGGGCATTCTCCTCATGGAGAATGCTCTGCCTAGCGGAAGGCTTCACACAGTCAAACACACCAGTGTAGATACCCCAATTTTGATCGTCCAGAAAGACAGAAATACTTCAAGTGACACCCGGATATATCCCACATTTGTACATGTAATCGAGAACCGAAAGTTCAGAAAACCAGAAACCTAAACCCTAACCCTAAAACCCCAGACCAAAACCTAAACCTCAGACCTAACCCTAAAACCCCAGACCAAAACCTAAACCTCAGACCTAACCCTAAAACCCCAGACCTAAACCTAAACCCCAGACCTAAACCTAAACCCTAGCCTGACCGAAAACCCTAAACCCTTGCCTGACCGGAAACCCTAACCCTAAACCCTAGCCTGACCGCAAACCCTAAACCTAAACCCAAACCCTTACCGTAACCCTAGAACCTACCCTAAACTAGACCCTGGCCCAAACCAGAACCCCACCTAAGAGAAACTCAAAACCCAAAAAAAAAAAAACCCCCAAGTCCCTGGCAAGGGGTGGCTAGCCCTAACTAGCCACCCCATACCAGACGGCTAGTTAGCATAGCCGCCCCCTGGTCGACCTTGAACCGCTTCCCTGGATGGGACATAAAGCAGCATTAAATGCTGATCATTGCGGTGGGTTATGACCTTTAGCCGCCATATCTTGGCCGGATCAACCCAAGTAACCGACCCAAGCCACCGCTTGTCAGAGATGGGACGTTTGGCAGGTCCTGATAGGGGCGGATACCAGGAAGTAGCCGCCCCATCCTAGGCGGCTAGTTAGAACTAGCCGCCCTTCACCTGGTCCTGACAAAAGAACCAGAGAATTAATGAGGGGTCTAATCAAACACACTATTAACCAAGCCACTCCATTACCCCCTGGATATTCCCCTGCCTCTCTTTTACTATAAATAGAGGGGTTCAAAACATTTCTAACACATTCCCAATCCACAATCAACAACACACAATTCACATCCACTTGATATCCATTCCCTCCCCCACTAGAAATCCCAAGAGAGAGAGAAAGAGACCCCCTTTTGTGAGAGAAAAATCCATTCCCTACACAAAAACATCCTCTCATTCCACCCTCCAGAAACCTGGGCTAAACCTAGCTTAGCCCCTGTCCAAGACCAAACCCATTTCCTACCGAGTTCTGCCCAAACCAACCCATGCCCCAGATGGCTAAACCCTAGTAGCCGCCCCATATCCGACGGCTGGAACCCACTAGCCGCCCCATATCCACACCCCACTTGCACCCCTTTGTCCCAAGACTCCTTTAGCCAAGCCACGGAAGCAGAATAGGATTACCTGATTTTCACCTCTGTGTACGGTATATCCGTGTCTCAGAGCGAAAACCACACAAACTCCCCACGTAGGCGATCAAATCCAACCCAACCTTTTCCTGGTTTTAGAAAAAGCAGGTGGCGATCACACAACCCCTGGAATCCTCTTGAGCCGTTGTCGGGCACCTCAACCAGGAACGACACCACCATTCCGAGAAGACGATCCGACCGAGCCCGCCAGGGCACGCATCCGATCCGAATCCCCGAAGAACCCCCACACGTGCGCGCACCCCCCACCGGCGGATTCTTTCTGACACCGACGGAATCCGACGCCGACAAATCTGGCGATCACGGTGGGACGTCCCTCGTGAAATCAACAAAAGGTAATCCTCTTTTGCCCCTCCCCCCCTTTTACAAGCTTGACTAGAATGCTATCAACCCACTAGGAAGGTTAGAGTTTCCCACCCCTCGAATTAGATCCTCCTCTAATTCGCATCACAGCATCATTTACTACTTTGTAAGCCGCACATCGCTACTCAATCCTTTACTGCTTTGTAAGCCGCCCACCGTTGCGCAATCCTTTACTGCTTTGTAAGCCGCACACCGCTGCGCAATCCTTTACCGCTTTATTTACTGCTTTATATTTGCATTCATTCCCTTAAATCATTTCACACACATCATGGAATCCCGCATAGAGGAGAAGATACTAAAGGAGAGAATCCACCAAGAGGGTCAGGCCACGCAATTCCTGACCCATCTAGAGGAAAAGATGGCCAATCTAGGATACCAATCCGTAGAGGACATGTTTCATGACCTCGCCGACTACCTGTCGGTGTCAAGAAGAGGTCCGCGCGTGTGTGGGGGTTCTTCGGAGGGTTCGGTATCGGATGCGTGCCCTGGCGGGCTCGGTCGGACCGTCTCCTCGGAAGTGGTGAGGGTTGTGGTTCCTGGTCGAGGCGCCCGACAGCGGCTCAAGAGGATTCAAGGGGGTTTTGTGATCGCCACCTGCTTTTTCTAAAAACAGGAAAGGGTTTGGGTTTGATCGCCTACGTGGGGAGTTTGTGGGGTCTCCGCTCTGAGACACGGATATACCGTACACAGAGGTGAAAAATAGGTAATCCTATTCTGCTTCCGGGCTTGACTAAAGGAGTTATGGGACAAAGGGGTGTGAGTATAGGGTGTGTATAGGGGGGCGGCTAGTTGGATCTAGCCGTCTGGTCAGGGGCGGCTACTAGGGTTTAGCCGTCCCAAGTCTGGTTTGATTTGGGCAGAGGTTTGGTAGGAAATGGGTTTGGTTTTGGGCAGAGGCTAAACTAGGTTTAGCCCGGGCTTTTGGAGGGTGAGATGAGAGGGTATTTTATGTGGGGAATGGGTGTTTCCCTCACAAAAGGGGCTCTCTCTCTCTCTCTCTCTCTTGGGATTTCTAGTGTGAAAAAGGGAATGTGAATTGTGGGATGTTGGTGTGGAATGGTTTTGTGGATTTGTTGATTATATATTTGGGCTTGGGACCCCTCTATTTATAGTAAAAGAGGGGCAGGAAAATATCCCGAGGGTAATGGAGTGGGTTGGCATCGATTGGACCTCTCATTAATGCTCTGGTTCTTCTGCCAGAGAACATGTGAAGGGCGGCTAGTTCTAACTAGCCGCCCGGGATGGGGCGGCTACTTCCTGGTAGCCGCCCCTATCATGACCTGCCAAACGTCCCATCTCTGACAAGCGGTGGCTTGGGTCGGCTACTTGGTTTGATCCGGCCAAGAGAGGGCGGCTAAAGGTCATGACCCGCCGCAATGATCAGCATTTAATATTGCTTTATGTCCCATCCAGGGAACTGGTCCAAAGTCGGCCGGGGGCGGTTAGGGGGGCGGCTAGTGTGAACTAGCCGCCCAGTGAGGGGCGGCTAGTTAGGGTTAGCCGCCCCTTTTCCAGGGACTTAGGTTTTTAGGGTTTTGGTTTTTTTTTTGTTTAGGTTTGGGTTAGGGTTTGGCTTAGGTTTAGGGTTTGAGCTAGGGTTTGGGTTTAGGTTAGGGTTTAGGGTTTAGGGCTAGGGTTTGGGGTTAGGTTTAGGTCAAGGGTTTCCGGTTTAGGTTTAGGTCAAGGGTGGGATTAGGGTTTAGGGCTAGGGTTAAGGTTCTAGGGTTTCCGGTTTACCGAACGTTTGGTTCTCTTTATTTGTGTCCACTTGTGGGAGATTTCCGTGTGTTACTTGAAGTATTTCTGTCTCTCTGGACGGTCAAAATTGGGGTATCTACACTACCGTCAGGTCAAAACTTTGAGACAGGAGGCCCTTGTCAAAACCCCCAAGACCATTCCCAAAACCCCGTTCTCACCCAGCCACTCTGTCAATCTGAGCATTTTTTCGTTCACCCCCCTTTCCCGCGCGAATCCAATGTTCCCAACCAGTTCCACCCCAGGCCCTTACCAGGCCACCCCAAACCCGGGACCGCTAGGCAGCCCTCCCAGGGGAGAAACACTGGATGAAATCATCCAGAGAATCCTCTCCAGACTGGTCCCTCATCCCCCAAGCACATGTCTCTACATAACCTAAGACAAATCCCGTCAGTCCACCTACCGGAGGGATTCAAAATCCCCAAATTCCGCCGGTATAACGGTCGTGGAGACTCAGACATCCATTTAACTGCATTTTATCTAGACGCCCGCCCCTTTCTAGATAATCAACCTCTACTCGTCTTCCTCTTCTAGAAATCATTGGAAGGAGAAGCACTATAATGGTTCTCCACCCTCCCTATAGATCACTTATCGAACTTCTCGGCTGTAAGCGAGAAGTTCTTAGGCCGCTACGGTTACCAGAGGATCAGAACCCTCTATTTCAGATTTAACCGTAGAGAGAATGATGCCTCGAGAGGAATTTGAACAATACGTGTCTCGGTGGTGCACGCTTGTCCACCGAACCGGCCTGCAACTCACGGAATGTCAAGAAATTGACATGATGTTACAGAGCTTGAGTCCAGAGCTTCGTACGAGTCTTTCGTATGGAGACTGTACCACGTATCAGCTTCTAATTGACCGCCACAACAGGATTTCCCATTGTGCAGCCCTAGTAGTCCAAACCCAGTCCCCACCTACCAGCCATAGGGACAACCGCCTCGTAAGGCACAAACCCCCACGGTAGAGGGGATTACCCAAGTATTGGCACTGTACCCAAACGGAGCATGGGTTCCTGATCGAAGAACGGCTCTGAGACAGTACACGTCCAGTTCATCCGGGTATGCACCGCCTCGGCCTAACAACCAAAACTTCGCTACTCGATCAGTACCCGTCCCCATGTCGATACAACAAAACCCCGCAGCCCATGATTCCCCAATTTAGGCCCCTCAATCCAAAACCGGGACCAAATCAGGAGCCCCTTCTATTCTACCCTCCCAAGAACGCAAGGCATAGCCCGTAGAGAACCCGCGCGCAGCCCCCATAATAAGGCTGCAACTTTCTCCTTCTACGGCCCGAGATGGTCAAACAGAAGGGATAGCTATCCTCCCCTTCCAGAAACCCTAGGAAGCATCTTTAGAACCTTATTAAAGGTCAATGGCATTTCCTTACCCATGGCTAGACCTTCACCTATCGGTGCCGACCCCACCCATTTTTGTCAGTATCACCGACATCACGGCCTGACAATCGGACAATGCTCCTCGTTTCGAGACATCATCTACAACCTTGATGAAGAGAGGCGTTTAGACTGGGCCACCATCAGGGGACTCAAAAACAACCTAGTTACAAAGTCACTAGAATTCAAGCCAGCCCCAGAAATCCCCAGCCCTGTAGGAGCCAAGACTCAAGACCCAAGGCCATCCACGAAGGCTCTCTTAGAAGAACCAGAGAGCCTAAGCTGTGAAAGTGTCTACACCATAAAAGCCGTTGACCACGAAGAGTCACCCAGAATCATCCCGGGTGGCTTAATCCTACTAGCCTCTTCCCCCATCCTACCAGTCCCCTCCCCCATTCTGCCAAGCCCCGCAAAGCTCCCTTCCCCAAAACTCCAACCATTATCCCCCTCACCAATTAACGAAAGCCTATACCCATCAAAACAAAACCCCCGAACCACCATTGACGCTCTGAACCATCATACTACTAGAGCAGGCAGAATTTTCAATGTTGTACCCTCTTATAGACACCCCTTGCCTGAAATAGAGACTGAGGAGCCCCGCGCCTAGGGGTGCAACTTGGGCGGGTTGAACCCGACCCAACCTGACTTGTGGGTGGGTTCGGGTTGGAGTTTTTTGGCGTCGGGTTCAACCCGACCCGAACCCGAACAACCCCGAACCCAATTCGGGTTGGGTTCGGGTTGGGGGGTTCAACCCGAACCCGACCCCCCAAGGTTAACAAATGTTATGCTGCCATAACAACATACCTATATCTAAAACCCTAAATTCCTAAAACATAATAAACAATTACACAAATTAGAATATCACTATGTTTGTTGTGTTTGGGTTAATTATTATAGATATTCACTTTTAATTATTTGTATATAAGGTTTAATTAATAAATTATTAGAGTTTGTTTTGTTGTTTATCAAATATTTTGTATGATATTTTAGGTGTTAAACCCGACCCGACCCGAACCCGACCCAAACCCGACCGAACCCGAATTCAACCCGAACCCGACCCGAACCCACGGGTTGAGATCGGATTGAACCCTTCGGGTTGAGGCCGGGTTCGGGCTCGGGTTCGGGTTGGACTCTCTGCAATGCGGGTTAATGTCGAACCCGACCCGAACCCGACCCAACCCGCCCGAGTTGCACCCCTACCCGCGCCGGAGATAAGATCGACATCCTAGACCAACTCTGAAAAATCCCCACGAAAATTTCCATTTTAGAGCTAATCGAAACCTCAGAACACCACCAGCAGGCTCTAAGAATGTTCCTAGAAAGAATCCAAGTCGATCCACAAATCTCTACCCTAGGCATACCAATAGCTCTAGCCACCGCAAGACTAGGGCCCATCATAACCTTTAGACCTAAAGAAGAGATTCATGACAAGGTCGTTAGCACCTAGACCCTATGCATAACAATTAACCTCGAAGGGTACTCGGTGGATAAAGTTCTAATTGACACTGGTGCGGGGGTAAACCTCATGTCGCTACAAACCTTCGAGCACATTGACGGACGCATAACTAGACTCCTCGAGACGGTCACCGTATATTTGCTTATGACAAAACGGCTCGTCCGGTTCTCGGCTTTAAGGACTTCCGATTAAAAGTAGGGCCGCTAGAAACTAGCACTAAAGCTTATGTGTTAGAAATGGATTCAAATTATAATATGATCCTAGGACGCAAATGGCTAGCATCCATAAAAGGGGTCTCCTCTCCCCTACACCAGTGTTTAAAATTCCCCTTAGGAGGTCGGATAATCAAAATACAGGGGGATGCGATCAAAGGACCTAAATCAAGGTTCACCGATAATGAAACCATCGCTGTAAAAACAAGTGACTCAAAACCCATAGGAGCCACCATCCACATCTTAGATTTCCCGGTCGATTGGCTAAATCCTCGGAACGTTCTCTCCGGTACCACAGAGACGAGCCACCCAAGACTTAAGGACCCTGGCTGGCATATAATGGGGACCATGGGTTATCTCCCCGGGGGAACCTTGGGACAAAAATGGGATCTTGGACCCCATCAAACTCCTAGCATGGCTAGATAAAAGGGGCATCGGCTCATCCAAGCACCACCCTAAATTAAAGGAAAAATACAATTTGAGGTTATACGAACATTTCGTAAGAGAAATAATCGTAGAACCCGCCAAAGAGGCCCTATGCCCCTACCCCCTGGACCCTATCCAAGAAAGAGAGCCAGACTATCTCTCTGGCTCCCTTGAATGGTTGTTCCCACACCCTAATAAACACCTAAACACACACTCACCACCAGATGACAAAACTCCAGCTGACCCAGCCTCCTTTTCTCGCAGTGCTCAAGCATCGCAACAAAGGAGCGCCAGCTGCTGGAGGAAAGTCAGTTGAAACACTTCCACCAATCCAGTAGGTTGTGAATAATAAGTATCTTTTCTGTTCAAAAAAAAAAAAGAAAAAGAAAAAGAAAAAGAAAAAGAAAAAAGAAAAACACGAAGAATAGGATGGAAACCAAAACCCTAGGATCCCTGTTCGACAAAGAAGACTTCACCCCGGCATGGCACCCTTTCAGCGATGACTCTGATCTCCTGAATAAACTACAGTGTCTAGCCAGTCAAGCTAAAAGTCCCAACCCTAGTACCTCATCCAAAACAGTCAAACCTACTAGGAGTCCAATACCTGACTAGATCATTAGCAACTTAGAAGGGTATAGCAGGGCTAGACTAGGCTTAGAAAAATTTGAATCAATAGCAGTTATAGAAGAACAAGACCTAGATAACATAAAGAACCTAGACGATGGTCTAGGAGTCTTCGAAATCTGTGAAGAGAATGATGAAGAAAAAGAGGACCTATCTAAAGAATTCGAGCAGAGCCTTGTTCGATGAAAAGATGGAAGAAGCAAATGAGAAGATAGAGGAGCTAAACCTAGGGACAAAGGCTGACCCCAAAATCATGTCAATTAGCAAAAGACTAAATCACGATGAGAGAGAGGGCTTGGTTAAAATATTACATGAGTATAAAGACGTCTTTGCATGGTCTTGCAAGGACATGCCTGGACTCGATACCTCTTTATTCGAACATCAGTTAATCTTAGAACCAAACGCAAAGCCAGTAAAGCAAAAATTGAGGCGCCTTCATCCCGAGGTGGCTTTAAAAATCAAAGATGAGGTGGACAAACTTCACCAGGCTAAATTTATCCGGGTAGTCTTATACCCAAA
The DNA here is from genome assembly GCA_030737845.1 of Acorus calamus. Lineage (NCBI taxonomy): Eukaryota > Viridiplantae > Streptophyta > Magnoliopsida > Acorales > Acoraceae > Acorus > Acorus calamus. The sequence continues at coordinate 13,433,410 of CM060873.1, read as the reverse complement.
ATGGGTAGCTAATATCGTTCCAGTATCTAAGAAAGATGGAAAGATCTGGATATGCATCGACTTCAGGGACCTCAATCGAGCGTGCCCAAAGGATGACTTCCCACTCCCGCATATTGACCTCCTTGTCGACAACACGGCAGGGTATGAGATGCTCTCGTTCATGGATGGCTTTTCTAGATACAACCAAATCCGGCTGGCAGAAAAAGACCAAGAAAAGACTTCCTTTACCACACCCTGGGGGACTTACTGCTATATAGTGATGCCTTTCGGGCTCAAAAATGCGGGTGCAACATATCAGAGGGCTATGACCTCAATATTCCATGATATGATGTATAAACTAGTAGAAGTATATGTGGATGACATCTTAGTTAAATCTAGGACTCGAATAGGACACGCAGACATACTTAGGCAAGTGCTACAGAGATGCAGAGAGTTTTCACTTAAAATGAATCAAAAGAAATGTCACTTTGGTGTCTCCTTTGGGAAACTCTTGGGATTCATGGTAAGTAAAAGGGGGATCGAAATAGATCCGACCAAGGCGAAAGCCATCGCCCAAATGCCCCCACCTAAGAACCTAAAGGAATTAAGGGGGCTCATAGGAAGGTTGCAATTCACTAGGAGATTTATTTCGCAACATGCTGAAAGATGTTGCCCCTTTTACAAACCACTAAAAGGGGGAGTTAGGTTTAATTGGGATAGTGAATGCCAAAAGGCCTTTGATAATTTAAAAGTGTACCTTCTTATTCCCCCGGTCCTCTCGGCTCCAGCACCCGGACGACCCCTGCTTCTCTATATAGCTACGACTAAGGAAGCCATTGGTGCAGTGCTTGCACAACACGACGACATGGGAAGGAAGGAAAAGGCATTTACTACCTAAGTAAAACCCTGATTGAATACGAAAAAGCCTACCCTCCTACAGAAAAAACTTGTCTAGCATTAGTATGGGCTTCCCAAAAGTTGTGGCATTACTTTCATGCCCACAAGGTCAAATACTTTGCCAAAATGGACCCAATAAGGTTCTTATTCAAGAAAGCTGTATTAACTAGATGCTTAGCCCGGTGGCAAGTGCAGTTAAATGAGATTGACATCACGTATGCCACTCAGAAATCCATCAAGGGACAAGCTATCGCTGACCACCTTGCTCAACTCCCCATCCCTGATTATGAACCATTAAAGACTGACTTCCCGGATGAGGAAATATTTGCGCTTATTGAAGAAAAAAATAGAAAGACATGGACGCTATACTTTGACGGAGTGGTCAACCAAAAGGGAAAGGGAATAGGGATAGCACTAATCTCCCCCGAAGGCATCATTATCCCACGCGCATTTCAGCTTACGTTTAACGCTACCAACAATATTGTCGAATACGAAGCCCTGATAGCAGGTTTGAAGGCAACCCTAGCCCTAGGAGTTAAAAGTTTAGACATTATTGGGGACTCCCTCTTAGTGATCCGCCAAACTCTTAAAAAATATCAGACTAGAGACCCGAAGCTGAAGCCGTACAGAGAACTAGCCATAGTCGTGCTAAAACAATTCCGTGAGGTTACTCACATTTTCATACCCCAGACCGGCAATATTCTTGCAGACTCTCTGGCCTCTCTAGCCTCATCGCTCACCTTCCCCATATCTAGAACCTCTGAAATAGTCACTATCCAGAGACTGGAAACACCTGCCACCGAACTCTGTGACTATAGAACTTGAGATCTCCAGAAAAGGAACCAAACAACAAAAATGCTAGTACCACGAAAATCCTAGCCCTTGAACTAGGAGATATGGACGACGGAAATCCATGGAACTTTGACATCAAAAATTAACTTGAAGACGGTTCGTTCCCAAGCTACGCTACTAGCAACGACCAGAAAATAGTTAAAAGGGTGGCGGTCAAATACTGTCTCCGAGGAGGGATACTCTTCCGAGCGTCCTTCAAAGGAGAACAACTCAGATGCTTGGACGACGGAGAAGCATATACCATTGTAGAAGAAGCTCACTATGGAGTATGCGGAGGGCACGTCAACGCCCAGATGCTAGGAAAAAAGGTACTAAGAATGGGCTACTATTGGCCCACTCTTGAAGGGGACTGCAACAAATACGTTAAGCGTTGTATCCAATGTCAAACCCATGCCAACAAGATACATGCACCAACATCCTCTTTACACCCCATGACCTCACCATGGCCCTTCTCTATGTGGGCACTAGATGTGATAGGACCATTCCGGGACACTATAGAAAACACCACCCAAAAAGCCTTCATCCTCACCGCTACAGAATACTTTACCAAATGGGCTGAAGCCGAGTCCTATGTAGTAACTAAAAGCTCTACCCTAGCTCGTTTTGGCAGCACTCACATCCTTGCACGGTTCGGCACCCCCAAAGTAATTATAACTGATAATGGCCCCCAGTTCATCTCCCAAGAATTCCAAGACCTATGCAATAAACATCATATAAAACTTCATCATTCCACGCCATATTATCCACAGGGGAACGGACAAGCAGAGGCCACCAACAAAACCTTGCTCAAAATTATAAAGAAAACGGTAGAAACCCATAAGGCTATCGATTGGCCTGATAAATTGGTAGTCGCCCTCTGGGCATACCGAACCTCCATTAGGACACCCACTGGTCAAACCCCCTATTCGCTCACATTTGGGGCCGAAGCAGTAGTACCTTACGAAATTCTCGTCCCATCCTTAAGAATAGTACTAGAAGAAGACCTCCAAATTGAGGAAAGGAGGGAGGCACTTCTACTACGCCTCGACTACTAGACGAGAAAAGATTAAGAGCGGTGGACCATGCCCAGGCCTACCAAAGTAGGGTGGCAAGGGCATTTGAAAAGAAGGTAATAAAAAGAAAATTTGAAGTCGGGGAGTTAGTACTTAAGCAGATCATGCCATCAAGACAGCCCCACCCAAGAGGGAAGTTGCAACTCACATGAGAGGGACCCTATGTGATCACCCATGCCTATTCCAGGAATGCCTACCGCCAGGTAGATGCCGAAGGAGTCGAGGTTTCAAGTTCGTGGAATGCACTTTATCTAAAGAAATTCCATGCATGAATAACTTTCAATACTTGAGAACTATTATTCTTTCTTCCTGCAATTTTTAGCGTTTTGTACTTGATGATAGAATTATAAGACTCTCAAAGATAAACTCGTATCTATTTGAACACATCTCCACCAAATCATGCCGCTTCCTTCGCACACGTATCACTGGACTAGATTTACCTGATAGAAGAGAAATTGCCTACCCCATAGACTGGGACAATTTAAAACCCCAAAGCAAACCTCCCTTATTTCCGCCCCACTCGTATTAACCCCAGGTCAAAATGAGGAGTTACCCGGACTTAGCATATATCCCAAAACTGGCTCTGGCACTATACAAACACTTCTAGAGGGGAAGCATGAAAAGAATCGGGGTGAAAAACAGAAGAGCTCCCCCCTCAAATAAAATAAATCAGGCAATGAGAGGCCAACAAAACAAAAATAACACCCAAGTGAACGGATTAAACTCTCTATTTTAGCAGGCTTTCACACCTTTACGCATAAGTATATGCCAAACAAACGGCTATACTAGTACAGGGTCCAAACAAAGGACTGTACTTTTCACCAAAATAAAGAAGTGGTAAAAAGAAGAAAGCCAGAGGGACCTAGAAAGTAGGACATATGCTAGACTAGGACAATTCTAAAATATTGCCCGAAAGGAAGATATTACACTTATCCCATTCTCCCCCTCCCTTTTATTTCACAATGGGATTCAAAATTGAACTATATCTACCGGGAAAGGAGAAATTTTGACCAAAGGTAGATCATTTCCAGGTTTACAATTGCACACACTCACATGAGTTCACTTAGAAACTTGCTTATCCAAAGGAAGCTTATTTAACTTGACTCCTGGTACACTCATGGATCTTTCAGCATGTTTAAAATAATACGATCAAGCATTTGAGAACCATGAACCTAAAAAAAAACCGACATCTAAGGCCTATGCCTTTCAAATACAATCCTGGTTTGGACATAGGTGATCACAAGGGCTCCTCCATAGGGACTTGATGGTATCTTTTACTTAAGAAAGTCGAGAACATTGCCCTCTCATGTAAAAAACCATTGAAGAATTAAATTGCCTCCTTATGCCACTCATACTTACGCATAAGTTCACAGTTTCCTTTTCCAAAACACCTAGGCATCCGATTTTCTTGAAAAGCTAAAATTGACCCCCGTACCAATATTAAAATTACCCCCATCTACACTCATTTTATGCCCTTCTGCACATGCTCGAAAAGAAATTATCTCACTTTCACACATACTTGAGACTTTTTTTTTCGCTCACGCACTTGGAATCCCTCCCTTGCGTACTAAAGCATGGTTTCCCGCACTTTACTTTCTCGCATTATCTTTCCATTTACCTTAAGATGGATTGTAGCCCTTGACAATTCAAGCAAGAAGGGCTCAAAAGTCAGTGCAGGGGTGCAATCCGGACAGATTTAACACTTGGCCCATGGAAGGAATTTTTTTATAGGTCTCGAAGGTTGAAACCGTCAGAAAGGCCTTCAGCAGCAGTAGGCAGGAGCAGCAAAGCCAGAAGGATTGTCCCAGGTAAGGGGTGGCTAAACCTGACTAGCCGCCCCTCACCAGACGGCTAGACCCCACTAGCCACCCCTGCCCTTCTTATCCAGGTAAAAACCCAGTCAAGAGGCAGCTAAACAGTACTAGCCGCCCCTCACTGGGCAGCTAGTTTGCACTAGCCGCCCCCCACCTGCTACCCCCTATGTTGCTGTCAGTCCCATCTTTTTCAACTCTTCAACTCCTTTGATACCTATAGAAAACATTCTCCCCCAAAACCAGTGCACACGCATTTCATACATCCATGCATACATAAAAACAATATAACTACGATTCAAACAACAACCGAAACAAAAATCATGCACCAAACCATACACCCATTCATCCTTTCATCCACCCATACAACCTTATAAAAACCATTCCACATACACGACCAAACTGAAACTAATAAACCAAGTTTAAAACAGCCATGTTTGTTCATAAACCAAAGAAAGAAAGGGAAAGATTGTTCATAAAAAAGAAAGGTAAAACTACTTAAACCTAAAATAAAAAATAAATAAAGATCCATCGGACGCTTCCATCAAAGTCTTGAGCTACACACCGTTGAAATGATCACCTGAGTCAAAAGGAAAAGAAGAAAAGCATAAATTCCTTGCATATATACTATTCTTCTACCCAAAATCAAGACACAAGGGTTATACCTTGGAGTATCATCGCCATCTGCTGGAGGCTGAGTAGGAGGAACATCCTGACTTGGCTGAGAAGGGAGTGGCGGCTGAGGAGAGGACTGAACCTCTGGGACATCAGGAGCGGCAGGAGCCTCTCGAACTGAAGACGCAGCCCTCGCATATATCCCACGACTCCAAGACGCCCAAGGTCGAGAAGCACGGCTGAAAGTGGCCCCGGTAGCCAAGGAAGCCGAGAGAGAATGGTCAGGCTCAAGCGGGAGAAGGTCGAGGTCCGCCTCGGTCATAGAGCCCCCTCCAACTAATTTCCCCCTCATGGTTGCCTCCCAGAGATGAACCTACTGCATATCTCTGTCTCTCCTCTCCAATCTCTGTCGGAGGTGACTCTCTGTCCCTGTAGCCCGATCCTCGGTAGCCCTCAACCTCTCCTCCAACTCCCGTACCCTCGCCTCTGATGCCCTGAGCGCCTCTCGGTCCCTGTCCCCAGCCGTCTGGAGAGAACGAATCAAGTCCCCCATCAAACCTCCAGGAACACCCGCTGAAGCCTCCAACTCCGACACCCTCATCTGGAGGGAGTCCCTCTCGCGGCCTAGGGTGATAAACCCCTCCTCTCTCGAAGCCATCATGGACCTCAGCCAATCCGTCTCCTCCTCAGCCCGAGAAGCCCTACCCCTCGCCTGGCCCAGCTCCATCCGTGTGGCCGCTAATTCACTCCGGGCCGCATCTAACTCCCTCGTCAGCTCGAGCTCTCGTTCGGAAACCATGGAAGGAGGAGGGGCGGAAGAAGAGGAAGCACCATCGGCTCTCGCTCTCGACAGAGCATCTACCTGAGCCTTGAGGACCCGGACCTGGTCCTGCAAGCGTCTCCGTTGTACCTGCAGCGCCTCTATCTGCCTGGGCCGCGCTTGGAGGTGCTCATTGGTGGTCTTGAGCCTCTTCTCCATCTCATTCAACTCAACCTGCAAAAGAAAACACTATTCAGAAAATATTCAAGCAAAGGAGAACGAGGAAGAGAAAAATGGGTTTTCAACTTACGTAAGCGTCCGGGATCTCCTCCTCCATCATCCCAAGGATACTCGCGTACTCCTAATGATACCAAGCCAGGTATTCGTCACTCAAAGTCACCTCAGGTCGACGCTCCACCAAGACGCCTCGGCCCATCCATCCCGCCACATACGTAGCATAATTCCTTGGGAGGTTCATACCCCGAGGAATCCCAGCCACCGGGATCGAGGGGCGGCGTGGCAGAGGATCGGGCACCCACTGGTGATACCCAAGCTGGTAGACTACCCGGCTGATCGCTTGAAACACGACCTCATTAAAGTAGATCAACCAAACGTCTCGCGCCAGGGCCTCGGGAACCTCCTCCGAATAAGGCCTCCACATCATCTAAAAGCATCAAAAGATAGGAAGAGCGCTTAGTCAAAAGAAAACCAAATGCAAGCCTAAGAAATTCGAAGAAAAACTTATACCTCTTCCTCCGACAGGACGCGGAAGGCCTCGGATCCTCGGGGTTCCCATCTCATGGCCCAAGGGAGGGCATGATCAAACGGCGCCAGAGTCGGGCGATCAATGGCGAAGTGCTCGTACCCGAAAATCTATCAAAGCAAGAGGAAAATTATCATAATCAAAGTGAGCTAAACCAAGAAAAGGACATTTACCACTTACACATACCTGAAGAAATGGCGCGAAGCCGCCAAGGTTCTTTCCCCTGGCCCTCTTGACTTTCTTCGAGAGCTCCGCGAAGAGATGGGTGAGCATCGCCGCTCCCCAGGCGTAGCGTCCCATGCCCTCCAGGTCCCTCATCAACAAAAGGGAGTGAGAGAAAACCTTATCAAAGGCCGTCGAGAAGAGGACCCGGTCGAAGAAGTAAAGGAAGAACGCCCTCAACTCCCTCCGTGCCCTCTGTGGGCACACGGTCGCCTCTCTCGCCTCAATCATCGCTCGCCTCCTCTCGAAGCTAGCAGCAGCTTCGCCCTTCTGGCGCTCTGTAAAGGAACCGAGGCCATACTGCCCCGAAAGTCTCTCCAAAGGGATCCGGTTCAGCGTCCGCTCCCGCTCCATGAACTCCCACTCCCCGATCAACTCTCGAAACAACCCCCTATAGTCCGCAAGGGTGGCCGCAATCACCGCTTCCCCCAAGACCGGAAGGCCGGTGATCCGATGGACGTCCTCGAGGGTCGGCATAACGACATCAGTAGGGAGGATGAACGTACAACTCTCTGGGTCCTATCTCTCCGCCAATCCCTCCACATATGGGCGATGGACGTGGAACGGCTCAATCAGAAAGAAGGAACGAAAATCCGCTCCATCCACTAAGCTCCTCTCCTCCTGCCCCAAGGCATCATACCACCTCTTCGTCCCGTGCCATAAAGCCCGAATACGATTCGGCCGCTGTAAACAAACGAAGAAGAGATGGGTTAGTTTAAAGAGCGATCGAGATGTAAGAATCCAAATCTTAAAAATCATTTAGAGATCATGCTTAGCAAAATAAAATTCCCATATTAAATACAAAAGCACTCACGTAAAGGTTCACCTCCCATTATTCACAAAACACTCTTCATATGATCATGCATGCAAACAAAAAATATATATATATATCAAAACCCACCGTGGTCACCACTCACACTCTTTCTTTTATCACGGTCTACTATGCTTATATATTTTCCATAGACTCACACAAGTATGGAAAACACTTGGACCCATGAGATTCATGCATACACCCCCCCCCCCCACCATACTCTACCACAATAAAAAATACGTATAAAAAATACACCCCAAAAGCTATATGCACACAAGAATATATCACATACAAGCATACTAGCCATACCATTCACTTCTTTCTCTAATAGAGCAAACATAGATATATATATACGTAAAATTGCCCCCTTCCTAGAAACAAACCCATATCAGCATGCTATCCCACCGTGATTACCTTATGCACCAAGCATGCTTATTAAAAATACACATATACAACCTGTTCATACCACCAAAAGACATGCATATACACCAAATAAAAAGGCTAAGACTAAAGGGTTAGGAACATACCACGGCCCGTGTGGACCCAGGAGCGCCCACCTAGGCCTCGTCGGGATCGTCCATCCCGTCGTCATCCCCCTCCTCCTCATCCTCCTTGAACACGGCCTCCTCGGCCTCAGCCTCAACACCAACACCATTCTCTGCAGCCCCGGTGCCCATACCCTCGACCTCCCCGGCCTCATCCCTAACCTCTCCAGTCCCCTCCACCGAGCCGGAGATAAACTCCGCAAAGGCCCCCATAGCCCTTCTTTCCTCCTCCTCAACCCTGGCCTCTGTGGCCACCCTATCCAGCATCCCAACAAGGGCATCCAACGACGCCCTCACATCTTAACTGACTCCCTCGGCCCCTACTCCCTCGGTTGCACCCTCAACCGGTCCTCCGACCCCCGAAACCACCTCCTCAACCACCACCGGTCGATCCCCACGCCTCCTCTTGCGTGTGTAACCTATCATACTCCCCTACCTCCGGGACAGCCCACAAAGGTAAATCCTCGGCCTCACCCGCGCCGATGCCCACCAGCGGCACCTCCACCATACCCACAACCTCCCTCACGACCTCCCCTTCCACCTGATCACTCCCCGATGAACTAGACCCCAAGACAGCCCCTCTCTGCTCTCGGGAAGACCTAAGGTGCTTCATCATCGAAGCCGTCCTCTTCCCCTTCGTCATCTCCTCTGATTTCGCACAAAAGAAGAACCCCAAAGAAAATCTAGGGCTTCGAAATCAAGAAGAAAGGAACAATGGAAGGCAAAAACAAAGGATTCAAGGTGTTTTAAAATCAAGTTTTCGGTTTAAAATGAAGAAGAAGAAGAGAGGAGGGAAGAGTAACCAATTTAAAACGTATGGGGAGAGAGAGAGGGTCCCTTTTCGATTATAAGGGACCCAGTCGGGAGGCGGCTACTCACGAGTAGTCGCCCCCTCTCGGGCGGCTAGTTGCCACTAGCTGCCCCTCCCAATTTTTCCTATTTTCACTTGAAACCCCTTTCCAATCTTTTTCTAGCCCTAGTTCCAAGGTTTTCTATACCAAACAGCCATGTATTAGCTTATTTCTAGACACTACTTGATCAAACACGACTTTCTCAAAGTTTTGCCGCCCTTTTAGTACCACTCAAAATTGAATTTTTTTAGTTCTGGTTCCTTTCCAGAGTTCTTATCCTTCGGATGATCCAATTCACCAACTCAACTTTTACTTGCTTTCTTTCGGCGATATCCCCTCCTTGCTGAGTTTTCCCAAGCACGGGAACAGTAGGCACAAGGAAACTGACGCTGGGCTGCTCCGTGCACGATAGCTAAGAACCCCGACCGCGGGTTGGATCACTCACCATTTACTTTTCCCACCTTCCACCTGGATCATCCTTTCGGTTAAAATTTTGAGTCGAGACCTAGCCTCTGACGGTCTAAATCAACTCCCCGAATAGTACTGTTTGTATTGGCATAACTTCTTGAAGGTCGGGCCAGCCAAAATAGGGGTCTCTTTCCTTATCATCGATCAGAGTCTTTCTTGCTTCGCACAAAGACTCCATCCGATGAGGGACAATTGTAGATACCCCAATTTTGACCGTCCAGAAAGACAGAAATACTTCAAGTAACACCCAGAAATATCCCACATTTGGACATCTAATCGAGAACCAAAAATTCAGGAAACCGAAAACCCTAACCCTAACCCTAAAACCCCAGACCTAAACCTAAACCCCAGACCTAACCCTAAAACCCCAGACCTAAACCTAAACTCCAGACCTAAACCTAAACCCTAGCCTGACCGAAAACCCTAAACCTAACCCTAAACCCTAGCCTGACCGGAAACCCTAACCCTAACCCTAAACCCTAGCCTGACCTAAACCCTACCCTAAAACCAGACCCTGGCCCAAACCAGGAACCCCCACCTAAGAGAAACTCTAAACCCCAAAAGCCCTAGAGAACCCCAAGTCCGTGGCAAGGGGCGGCTATCCCTATCTAGTCGCCCCATACCAGGCGACTAGTTAGCACTAGCCGCCCCTCTGACCGACCTTGAACCGCTTCCCTGGATGGGACATAAAGCAGCATTAAGTGCTGATCATTGCGGCGGGTTATGACCTTTAGCTGCCCTATCTTGGCCGGATCAACCCAAGTAACCGACCCAAGTCACCGCTTGTCAGAGATGGGACGTTTAGGGGCGGCTACCAGGAACTAACCGCCCCATCCTGGGTGGCTAGTTAGAACTAGCCGCCCTTCACCTGGTCCTGACAAAAGAACCAGAGAATTAATGAGGGGTCTAATCAAACACACTATTAACCAAGCCACTCCATTACCCCCTGGATATTCCCCTGCCTCTCTTTTACTATAAATAGAGGGGTTCAAAACATTTCGAACACATTCCCAATCCACAATCAACAACACACAATTCACATCCACTTGATATCCATTCCCTTCCCCTACTAGAAATCCCAAGAGAGAGAGAAAGAGCCCCCCTTTTGTGAGAGAAAAATCCATTCCCTACACAAAAACATCCTGTCATTCCACCCTCCAGAAACCCGGGCTAAACCTAGCTTAGCCCCTATCCAAGACCAAACCCATTTCCTTCCGAAGTTCTGCCCAAACCAACCCAGGCCCCAGACGGCTAAACCCTAGTAGCCGCCCCATACCCGATGGCTGGATCCCACTAGCCACCCCATATCCACACCCCACTTGCACCCCTTTGTCCCAAGACTCCTTTAGCCAAGCCACGGAAGCAGAATAGGATTACCTGTTTTTCACCTCTGTGTACGGTATATCCGTGTCTCAGAGCGGAGACCCCACAAACTCCCCACGTAGGTGATCAAATCCAACCCAACCTTTTTCTGGTTTTAGAAAAAGCAGGTGGCGATCACACAACCCCTGGAATCCTCTTGAGCCGCTGTCGGGCGCCTCAACCAGGAACGACACCACTCTTCCGAGAAGATGATCCGACCGAGCCCGCCAGGGCACGCATCTGATCCGAATCCCTAAAGAACCCCCACACACGCGCGCACCCCCCACCGGCGGATTCTTTCCGACACCGACGGAATCCGACGCTGACAATAGCGAGGTTAGTGTTATAGTGTTGCTTTCATGAGATGGATCCCCTGTGGTATGGGATGCAGACGGATCTTTCTTTATGCTGGAGACATAGCGAGGTTAGTGTGAGTTGGCCTCCTGTGGTATGGTACCTAATGCTGGTCGGCTTATACTTGATAGTTATTTATGTAGATTTTATGGATGTGTTGGAACTGTACTTTGATGTGTCTTATAGTTAGTTTCATTCACTAGGCCTTCATCGGCTTATTCCTCTATTGTTATGGGTTTTCTTCCAGGTATTGCACAGGATTGGTGAGTTGGGTGTTGTTGAAAATGTTTTGGGCTTCTCGGCGATTTGGTGAGCCTGTCAGTTTCCTGTTGTTTTTCGCCGTGTTTTGTTATTGTTGATATATATATTTGACTATATTTATAATTATGACTTGTGTTCACACGGGACGGTGATTGTGCATTCTTCTGAGGGCCACTATTATATGTTTCATGGCCATGTATTATTCATTTATTTATTCGTAAACTCTTCCGCTGTCGTTTATTCTGATTCAATCCTTTATTCTTGGTGAATTATTATGATTATGATATGCTCGGTATCGTACACTTGTCACCCCTTGGGGACGGATGCTCTTGGGGCGTGACATAATCGCCCCCATGCATCCAAGTGATGCATTTGTTTGGAATTCAGGAGAATTCATCGTTGTATCGGTTTTGTTAAACCAGTGGTTACGACATTAAGTTATGCCTACCCATGTTAGGCGATTGTATGAACCGCCTGTTGGGTTATGCCTTAGGACTTATCCCTGTGCAAGAGCAGGGGTGACTCCTGCATCTGAGCAATGTATTCATGTTGGAGTTCAAGTGCTTTCGATATCATTGGTAGGTAATTACCGAGAGCAGTTGACTTTCCCATAGGGTTCGCATTGCGAATGCAAAGTCTTTCTCCCAATATCATCGTGCACCGAAGCCCCAGCGTCGAAGTTGTCCTGTGAAGTGCCACCACTTGTAAGTGCTACCGATGCGTACTGCGATACCCATCTGGCTTATGTACCGATCGTGGAAGGCCGATAGGTAGAGGGCTATCAGATGATATTGCGAGCGTGAAATCATTCTCCCCTTCAAGAGTCCGTGTTGAAGCTACCTGGCGTTGAAGCTGTCCTGACAGAGGGCTCCCACCTATAAGTACTACCAATGCATTTGGTAAATGTACTGATCATGGGAGTATACCAGGTAGAGGCTACTCGGGAGAGGGCTACCTGGATCACGATGGGTGTAGAGTAAGATGTTGTCTTCCAATAGTCCCATGTCACCCTTAGGGGTGAGGGTGAGGGTGAGGGTGATGATGAGTTGAAGTCACGTCACTACATGACCGTTTGTTTATTCATCCGTTCCCATAGTTTTTGGGTCCGGTTAGGTGTCGATGTTGAGAGACATTAGTGGGCAGTTATCTTTATGAAATAATCCAATAGTGTTGTGTGGACCAGTAATTCCGCGTCCCTTTGAGAAACGGTATGGTCTCTCCCCAAGAGTCCCGAGAGTCTCCCTCCGAGAGTGAGGATGAGGGCGAGGTCAATCGCGCCGCTGCATGATCTTGTTATCCATTGGGTTTTCACCCATGTTTTTCCTTGAAAGGAAATTGCCTTAGTATTGGATTGTTGTTATGGTTTTTGGTTTCCAACCACTCACTGAGCTTGTAGCTCACCCCACGCGTACAGTTTCTTTTACAGGGGCGTTGTTGGGCGTGGAGCTAGAGCTTTCCCTTAGGCGTGGTCATGCGTGCGTGGAGCGTTCCGTCCGGCGGTTGGTGAGTGCGAGGCTGTCAACAGTCCTAGAGTCATGTATTTGTAAATCGTGCGTGTTGCACATGATGCATTTTATTTACTCTAGACTTGACTCTCACAGGACAATGATTGTGTATTCGGGTCTGTAATAAAATTTTGAGTTATAGACATTGTTGTTATTTTTATGCTTCTACATTTCAGTTGAGTTATCAGTTATCATTGCTTTGCCAGCTTTGTACATTATTTATTGGAGTCATTGTTGACATCTTGTTTGATAGCTGATATTATATATATATATATATTGCCACGTCTCGGGAACGGCCGCCCTGGGGCGTGACAGAGCCTGGGCTCTTTGAGACCAAGTGAGTGACGCGTAGCCGATTTGAACTATCGGATATCGTGGGCGTCCAGGATGAACCTTGAAAACGCTCCCCTCATGAAGGACACCCAGAGTTTACCCTCACCTCAACTGACTCACACGAAGCATCTAAATACAAAACTAAATCGTCCAAACCCAGTGTCTTGGCTAAGGTTCTCTGTCATCCAACCACTCTGACATGTAGCCGATTTGAAGTATCGGATACCGTGGGCGTCCAGGATGAACCTCAAAAGCGCTCCTCTCGTGAAGGATATCCAGAGTTTACCCTCACCTCAACTGCAGGTTCACACTCATGACTCACAAGAACAATCATAATCAAGGCTACCCCAAACATGATCGACACACACCGGTCTAGGACCTACGAGGTAAACTACGAGAAGCAACTAAGCCTGTCAATTATCCGAAAAAATATCCGCATCCGATCCGAATCCGTATCCGAAAATGCAGAAAATATCCGATATCCGAAAAATCCGTATCCGTATCCGAAAAAATAATCCGTATCCGAAAATTTTCGGATCGGATACGGATATACCCCTATCCGATCCGAAAAATATCCGTATCCGATGGCATTAAAAAAATGTTAATATTAGTATTTATTATCTACCATTGGATTTTGATCAAGTGGCTCACATTCTTTCTAATAGTTGTAAAGTTAGGACTTGTGTTTGTGAATTTTTAATTTTAAATCAATTTTTGAACTTTAAATGAAAATTTGGTATGTTTAATTATTTATTTATTCTTTCTAATAGTTGTAAAGTTAGGACTTGTGTTTGTGAATTTTTAATTTTAAGTCAATTTTTAAACTTTAAATGAAAATTTGTTATATTTAATTATTTATTTATTTATTTCGGATATTTTGGATAATTATCCGAATCCGTATCCAAAATTTTGGATCGGATACGGATACTCTTTTTAAATATCCGTCGGATACAGATACAGATACGAATACTTATATATAAAAAAAATTTGGATACGGATACGGATATGACCATATCCGCTCTGTATCTGGTCCGTTGACAGGCTTAGAAGCAACCATATATGATCCATACGATCAGATCCCTTTATCCCTAGCGATGTCTCTAACCAGATCTTTAGGCAAAGATCTATAAATCATGTTGATGCCAGAACATAAAGAGCAATTGATAAAGTAATAGATCATGACTATGCATTCAGGATGATAATATTAAATCATCCATTTAACTACATATTCCAAGTTAATAATATATAGCAAGTGACGATGTAACATGATAATATACATGTCAGGATGAAATCTCAATTAAACATATTTACTCAGGCCTATGGACGCCACTAAGTCATGCATACATGATTAATATCATACTACAAACATGACTTAGCATGGAACTATACTATTAGAATGCTAAGTTAAATCTACTCACAGATACAATCATTCCATCCCGCGAAGAATTACGGGACTCGGACAGTCCAATGGTAGTGCGATCGCTACTAGACTCGTGTGAGTATAGCCATTCCCACCACAAGCTAAAACAGATGATCATCACATTCTTCACATTGAGGAGACCCCTCTGACAAACAAACATCATCAATTCAGCCAAGAAATAAACATCCATGCATAAAAATAATACAAACATATCCTAAGATCCTAGCCAACAAATGCAAATTACACCCTATACCTCCAACAATCAAACCAATTATTATAAACCATGAAAATTCATTCATCCAAGGCTATCATCCAATTGAATCACCTATAAATCAGCAAGAAAATATCACACCATCACAACAACAATTCTAGGCAGCCACTATAAATCTGGACATCAACTATAGAAATTTGGGCAGCAATACAACCATACACTTTGATCTCCACAGCACAAAATACTCATCCAAAAATTCTGAAATAAATCATACATATTCATTGATATGCCGGAAATATAATCCGTGAAGATATCACAATCTTATTTGATCTCTAAATGCCTGAAATAAATTATTTTTAGACATTGGTCAGTTCTACTCGAATCTGTATAGTCCTTACAAAACAGATCATAACTTATGCCATAGGAAATATAATGACTCTAAATTTAATACATAAGATCTACACACATAGATGATCATATCATATGAGGACACCATCCCAAAATATATTTCTACATATCAAATTCATATGAATCTTCAAAAGATAGAAATCTGTCTTACCTCTCTAAGCCATCCCAAGTCTCCCAACACTATCTTCCCTTCTTCTTCTTCTCCAAATCAACAACCAAAACCCTAGGACAAAGTAAATGTAACCTCCTCCCAAATAAGAATCTAAATCAATAAATTAAAGTAAGCCTCAAAAGGAAATCAAAGGATTAAATGATCTCACCAAAACCCTTTTCAATCTCTTCTACTCTTGAAGGGAGCAGCAATCTGGACCTCTTCCGTGAGGCAGATTTGGCCTTGGAGGTAGCAGACCGCTCATCCATTTCTTTAGCGACGGCAGGAGACAAGGCAGAAGAAACATCAACTCTCGAAGATGAACCAGCAGCCTTCGAGGAAAAACCTGAAGCTCTGGAGGTAGGGAGGTTCAAGATTTTGTGAAAATCATTTTCCTCCAGCTCTTGGGCCCTAGCAATCTGTTCAAGCTTCACCGCCGACGGGTCCGGAGTTGCACGCTAAAGTCATCACCGGACGAAGCTGACATGGGTTCATTGCCACCCCTCCCAGAATGGGGGCAGGAAGCACCCAAGGGACAGTCAGTTGCACGAGGCACTCTTCCCGCCATCCACTGTCAGAAGAGAGAAGTTTCTCCACAAGGGGAGCAGTGCCGGGTATCCCCACAGATAGTATGCGTGCTCCATCTTCCTCAGATCATACAAGTGGTAGATGTTATCTACCCCGAGTTGGAGCTACAGCCTGTGATTGATCTTGATAACGGACATCAAGACCCTTAACAAGTTAGGGGAACATTGTACCAAATGAAGCTTGAATAAGTGCATGAAGTCCCTAATCAGTTTGGGCAAAGGAAAAGAGAGAGAGCTTCTTATCATCTGAGAAGGATACATGAAGAGCTTCTCAGAATTGAACTCCTTCAGATCATCTATGGTCTTGAAGGTTGTTGGGATGATAGTGATGGAGTCTGAAATGGAAAGGGAGGTCCGTAGCCTCTAAACAATATCCATCGACATGGTGGAAGAATGGGAAGAAACAAGGCTTGAAGTCATAGAAGGGGTACAATCTTTTTTGGATTTTTTGTCTTTCACTCTCGAGGTGAAGATGATTATATGGAGGGGAAAGTTTCTCCTTGAGAAACTCTCGTAATCATGACAAGGGCACGAAAATTGAGATCGTGAAAATATTTACCGTTGAAATCTTTGTGAAAATCGAGGGACAGCTGGCGTAAAAGGCGAGGCGACGATTTCGAACACGTGACAAGCTCATAATTATGACCTTCCTACGTAGCATGGAGAAGAGACGAATCAATGAAATGACTTTCACAACCAGACGGTCACGATCAAGAGTTCTGGT
Source organism: Acorus calamus (assembly GCA_030737845.1). NCBI lineage: Eukaryota > Viridiplantae > Streptophyta > Magnoliopsida > Acorales > Acoraceae > Acorus > Acorus calamus. The sequence continues at coordinate 13,416,468 of CM060873.1, read as the reverse complement.
CGTGAATTCCTGCTCGTGAATTTCTGTTCGCGAATCATGTTCGTGGCTGCGATTAGCTTTACGATTTGCAAACAAGAAACGTACATTGAGGAGAAACAATATATGAAATACACTGAGTGGACAAAACATGAGCAAGGTTGAATAGAAAAAGTATTTTTTTATTCATTGATTGGATAAAAGTTACACAAAAAAAAATACAACAAGTGTTCAACTTTCTACTCTGTCTTCTGCTCGGTCGTTCGATCGGAATCTCCTCTCCCGTATGGCATGAAGTAATGTGGGCAGCTCCTCGTGCTCATCTGTCAAAAATCACGCGAGTTGTCAGAATAGCCCAGGTGGTAGCCGCTGATGAAGTCCAGAAGGCGATCTGCTTCATCACCCTTATAAGTCTCGCGGAGGGATCGCAACTGATGATCTATGGAGAGGGCGGCGGCATGAACTGAGGCTTGCAAATTCCTAGAGGGGCCACCAGGAGGGAGAAGGACACCTTGAAGACGGTCCTCAGGAATAGGAGCAGCATCTGCCCCATCCCCTGGGGTCACCAAGGGCACCCTTGATGGATGTCGACCTCCATACCATTGGAGGGAAGAACAATGCCCCTAGTGGCAACAGAAGCTGACGAAGACAATGAAGAAGAAGACGAAGAAGTAGAAGGGAAGGACGATCGGACGATGAGGGATGGAGTTGGTGAGTCAGAAGGCGGGGGCGACAAAGTCAGATCCACCGGTCGGGCAATGGAACATGATCCAAAACCCGAGCGGAGGAGCCTTAGAGAGCGCCGCCTCGCCCCATTGTACGGAAGTTATATCGATTTTCCCATTAGAAATCAGTACCCTCGCTTTTCACTAAAATAATAAAACATTAATTAGGGGTCCCTATGGTCAACTGTCTATTATTTTTAAATCCCTGAAATTTTTCAAGTTTTTTTAGGTCCTTAAGGCAATGAAAAATTATCTTTAGGTTCATTCAGCCAAATGATGTTCAAAAATATAAAAAATGCCCCCATCCAATTATTTTAGTGCATTGTTAACACTCACCAGTACATTATTAAATATCTCCAGTACACTATTAATACTCCATAGTACATTATTAATCTTCGCATAAAATGTCCTCCACCCAATTATTTTAGTACACTGTAAACATTCCCCCAAGTACACTATTAACACTCCCTCGTACATTGTTAACCTTCGCATAATTGAGCGAGGGCATTTTTGGTATTTTTCAACAACATCCGGCTGGAGTGACCTAAAGACAATTTTTTAACTCCTTAAGGACTGAAAAAACTTAAAAATTTTCAAGAACATAAAAATAATACATATGGGTGATCACAGAGACCCCTTATTAATTTTTCTAAATAATAATAATAATGATACATTGACCCAAATAGACGGATGTTTTGCGTGAGGACTAATAAAGAAAAAAATGTTTGAAGTGTAATCTTAGAATAAAGGGATTTCTATTTTTAAATCCTTATACATTATACTATTTAGTGATCGATCCATCTCTTTTTCATATTTCATTTTAAGTTTACAACTTAAAATGCCTTTTTCTTTTTAGTCCCCCACACCAAATGTCCATTTAGGGCTAACAGATAGTTGAAATTCTTTTAAAATACCATTTGAAAATTTTATTTTTAAGTCCTTGCAAACTATGTTATTTAGTAATCGATTTCTCTCTTCCTTTTTTGTTTTCTCTCTCTCTCTCTTCCCATCCTACTGCCACCACCACTGTGGCCGTCCTCCTTTGTCCACAGCTGCCACCCTCTACTACCCCCACTCTCTTTCTCATTCTCTTTTCACTTTTTCCACCATTTAATCCCACCCCCAAAATATTCTTCGAGGTGTGATTGCAACCTAATAAGGTTGCTTTAACCGACTTTAGTAAATATTTTTATACTTAATAATATTTCAAACAATCCTTTAAAATATAATAATGCTAATTTTAATAACTTTAATGATATATTCAATAATGAAGAAAATATAATCACATTTTCAAATATAAAAAAAATTATCTAAATTGTCATTGTTTATTAGATAAATGTGGTGCGTGAAACATTCTAATTGGATCATACAGTTAAAATATTTAAAAAACCTAGGGGCAATTAAGTCATTTTACATTAGAAGGTTGTTGAACCAGATTTTTTTAGGTTAAATAATGATGGTTGATTTATATATTTTTTCTTTTTGAAAATACTCAATATGATCATTTCCTAAAATTCGGTTATAGAAAGAGGGGAAAGCCTGACTTATTAGATGATAAAAAAAAAATTTATTATGAGAAAGATGGATTGATACCACGAAGATTAGGTTAAAGTAATTTTTACCTTTTGTTCACTCATTAGGAGTTAATTCTATTGAAATTAGAAATTGATTAAAGAAATAATATAATAACACATATTTCCCTTGATAAAGAATTCAATGGTGTAAATTGAATATTTATTAATAATGATAGTATAAAATAAATGATATATACTAGTTTAAATCCACACACAACATACGTGAAAAAAAATATTTTGAAAAATCCCATCCCATTTAAATACCATTAATAAACCTAATCAATTAACTCCAAAAAGGTGACCAAATCAATATGTGAAGGGAGGGTTATTCCTCCCTACCCCTTTTTTCCAAACCCACCTCCCAAAAATTTGGATAAGAAGAGGGTGGCAGCTGGAGGGGACCAAGAGGGGAGAGAGAAAGAGAGGGAGAGGAATAGTCCCACTTACCTCCACCCCACAGCTGCCCTCTCCGATCCCTCCCTACCCAGCTCTCTCTCTCTCTCTATGTCTCTCTCTCCATTTCTCTCCATCTCTCTCCCCCTTTCTCTCTTTCTCTCTCTACTCCCCTCTAGTCAATACCCTCCTCCATGCTCATCTCTCTCCTTTTTCTCTTTCTCTTCCCCTTCCCCTCTTAGAATTTCAAACCTACAACCAAATTTTTTTTTAGTGGGGGATTTTTTAAAAAATAAGGGGAATAACCCCTCCCATATGTGAAAGTCTCCTCAAGTTTATAGCGAGCAGTGATACACCCACCACCTTTTTTTGCTTGGGGCACCACCTTTTGAAATCACCACCTTTAATTTTTTTCACTTACCAAGTGCACCATTTTATATACACCCTACGTGAAACACCCTTCCCACCACCTACCACATTTCATCTAAGCCTATCAACGGACCGGATACGGAGCGGATATGGTCATATCCGTATCCGTCTCTGAAATTTTTTTTATATATCCGTATCCGTATCCGTATCCAACAGATATTTAAAAAGAGTATCCGTATCCGATCCGAAATTTCGGATACGGATTCGGATAATTATCTGAAATATCCGAAATAAATAAATAAATAAATAAATATAACAAATTTTCATTTAAAGTTTAAAAATTGACTTAAAATTAAAAATTCACAAACACAAGTCCTAACTTTACAACTATTAGAAAGAATAAATAAATAATTAAACATAACAAATTTTCATTTAAAGTTCAAAAATTTACTTAAAATTAAAAATTCACAAACACAAGTCCTAACTTTACAACTATTAGAAAGAATGTGAGCTACTTGATCAAAATCCAATGGTAGATATTAAATACTAATATTAACATTTTTTCAATGCCATCGGATACGGATATTTTTCGGATCGGATAGGGTATATCCGTATCCGATCCGAAAATTTTCGGATATGGATTATTTTTTCGGATACAGATACGGATTTTTCGGATATCGGATATTTTCTGCATTTTCGGATACGGATTCGGATCGGATGCGGATATTTTTTCGGATAATTGACAGGCTTAATTTCATCCCATTGACCTCTCTCTTCCCTCTCATTTTCTTTTTATCTAGCCTCTCGAACACCTCTTCGGCACATCTCATACATTGCCCTCGTGAGGACACCAATGATTGGCCGTCGTGAAGTTGATACCCCCTTTGGTGAACAGCTCCCCATCTCTCCTGTCCTTTTTTATGTCGTCAACTCTCTTCGATAGGATTCTGAGCCGATCGATCAATGTAATCTATCTGAACTAATTTTCTTTCTTGTTTTTGTATTGCTAGGTATCTGTTACCTAAATCTAGTTATTTTGTTTAAGATGATTTTATTTTTTTTATTGTGACCTATATGATATTTTGTAAGAGTTGGTGTGCATTTTTTTAGGGTTCTGTTGAATTGTAGGAGTGGTTTGCTTTAACTTCTGAGTTAAGGCTTAAGATGAATTTTGAATGGCTTTTTTACATATGTGTTTGTTTTCAAATTTATTGTTGATAGGAAAACTGATGGATCTTACATTTTTGTATTATAAATATTTTGTTTTGCTAAGATCTTAGGTCAATGAGCATGTTTAGATTGAATTTGTTAGATATTCAGAGGGATTTGTGTTGTGGGTAATATGATTTTATGGTGTCTTTAGTGGTCAATCAGTCCAACATTGGGTAAGTACAATTGTCTTTGATCTATAAATGATGAATTCCAATAGCTTTATTAACACATTAATATATCACAATACTTGCAGCCATTCGTACAAGGGCGTCCTACAAAGATTGTTTGGCAAAGGCACGTGCAAAATGTATTGGACTATTGTCAAAACAAACACATCTTCCGCCGTTGTCTGGTTGCCCGAAGTCACCAACTAGAGATCGTTCTAAGAGGTTGAACAACAGTTGATATTTCAATGGAGCTAATATCTTCAACAAATCATTTTGTTTTTTTTAAGATTTGTTGAAATGAATGTTTATGTAAGTAGAAACAATGGTTCAACCAGTTATGTGTTAGATAGTTTTTGTAAGAACACTTATTGAAATTATAAGTACATTACTTTAAACAGTGTTTATATATGGCTTTGAATGGTGGTTGTTGATGGTTTTGATCAAATATTAGATGGCTATCTTTTCAAGCTTTGAATGTTTATCAATGTTTATCAGTGGATCATGTGAAGAAACCTGAGTGTGAATAATAACTTTAGAATTTGTGACTTTTTTTTCTTGTGTTTCAATAGGAAACTTGATTCATGTAGTCAAACACATTACTATAACTAATCTTCGAACCCATCGACATGGACATTGTCTAAGAAATATAACTATATAGACACTCCATGTGTCCAACCCAATCCAGAATCTACAATGGTTTTTTTTTGTTTCCATCAACATGTACATTGTCTAGAAAATATAACTACGTAGACAACCCATGTGTCTAAGCCATTCTAAAACCTATGAGTTTTTTTTTGTTCCCATCGACAAATACATTGTCTAGGAAATATAATTACATAGATGTAGAAACCTTAATTTTGATCATACAAAGAAAAGAAATATAATTCAAGTAATATTAGAAAATAACCACATTTAGACATTTAATAGAAAACATCCTTAGAAAACCAAAACCGAACAACCCTAGCTCAACACTTAGAAAAATCTAAGTCTGGATAGGGGCAGCTAATTTTAAGTAGCCGCCCCGCTGACCAACCCCAAATCGCTTCCCTGGATGGGACATAAAGCAGCATTTAATGCTGATCATTGCGGCGGGTTGTGCCCTTTGGCCGCCCCTCTATCACGGCCGGTTCAACCCTAGTGACAGACCCAAGCCACCACTTGTCAGAGATGGGACGTTTGACAGGTCATCATTGGGGCGGCTATTGAAGAGTAACCGCTCCTCACTGGGTGGCTAGTTTCAACTAGCCGCCCCTTTGTTGGACTATGACAGAAGAACATAGGATTAATGGGGGGTCAAATCAACCACCCTATTATCCAATTTGATCTATTATCCAGTGGACACTCCCTTACCTCCCTTTTACTATAAATAGGGGGCATCCAACTCTTTTTAAAATCATCAACCATTCCCATCTTCAATTCCAACTCCACAACAATCACCACATTCCCAATTCTCACACACATTCCCTAGCCCACACCCTACACCACCACTTCAAAACCCTTTAGAGAAAGTGAGAGAGAAACTCATTCCCTACACACAAATCCACTCTCTAAACCCTACCAGCCGCCCCATATCCGACGGCTATTTCCCACTAGCCGACCCTCACCTACACCCCCACTTCCCAAATCTCCTCTAGTCAGTTCCCCAGAAGAAGAATAGGATACCTATTTTTCACCTCTGCATACGGTATATTCGTGTCCCAGAGCGGAGTCCCCACAATCTCCCCCACGAAGGCGATCAAATCCGACCCAACTTTTCTAGCTTTTCGAGAAAGCAGGTGGCGATCACACCCCCTTGAATCCTCCTGATGAGCTGCCAGACGCCTCAACAAGGAACGAAACTCCCACCACCCTTCCGAGAGACGATCCGACCGAGCCTGCCAAGGCACGTACCGGACCCGAATCCCCGAAGAACCCCCACACACGCTAACCGAAAAATCGGAGGAGAGAAGGAAGGACGGCTCCCCCCTCTTTTTTGAAATCTGATACCGACAGTAGACACCCCATGTATCTAACCTATTCTAAAACCTACAAGTTTTTTTTTTGTTTCCATCGACAAGTACATTGTCTAGGAAATATAACTATATAGACAACCCATGTGTCTTAACCCATTCCAAAACCTACAGTTCTTTTTTCTGTTCCCATCGATAGGTAGATTGTCTAGAAAATATAACTACATAGATAACCCATGTAACTATCTCATTCTAGAACCTATGGTTTTTCTTTTGTTTTTGGATAAAGTTCATATGTATTTTGGATTTGGGTGGTGGGTTTTTCCAGGCCAATTTTGTAGCGTGGTGGCAGCTATAGGGCGGTGCTCTTAATCATTCTGTCTTGAGTAATGCCTGGATGGTTTCCATGTAAACAAAGGTGGTGGATCAAGCAAATAAGGTGGTGGGCATATCGCTGTCCTTTTATAGCTACTTATCCCTCCTCAAAAAATTAGACATAAAAAAAAATTTACGAAATATTCTAAATACTCAATCTTTATCTTAACAAATAAATAAAAATTTAGATAAGACCAAACACCAAAAAAAATCTATATGTTATTGTTTGTGAATGCGTCTATTTCCGCCATGCTATTGGCTGATCTCACAACCTTAAAAAAAGAGAAATCTAATTTGTATTATTATCTTCCTCGCTGACTTCTCCTCTACACACAAAAACCCCTTCTTCCCCACTGGCTTCTCCTCTGCCGTCTCCGTCACCACCGCATAAGCTCCTCTGCTACAGAAACCGTCTCCCTCCCCCCCCCCCCCCTCCTACGGCCTTGACCCCCAAAAAAAATCACATAACTTTTTTCTATTTCAATAAGTTCTTTGTTTCATTAGACAAAAACTATCTTTTTTAGATTCAACCCCTCAAAATCACATTTTGGTTTTGATTTCCTCTCAATTTGATCAATAAAAGGTACAATCTTTGTCTGAATTTATGGTCCTTTGAATAAACCTATTTTCCTTTTATGTTTTCCCATCGTTGTGTCAATGAAGGATTCGGTGGTGCCGCTATCGCCTAGCTTTAATCACAGGAGTGAGAGGGACATGGCTTCATTGTATTTACGGTGATGGCGGTGGTAGAGAAGGCGGTGATCAAGGTTCTGAGGGGGATCTGATGGAGGAGATTGGGGAAGGGAGGAGGTCACATAGGAAGAGGGGAGAAGAAAGAAAAGAGAGACGAATGGGTGGTGAGATTAGTAATGGATTGTATTTGTATAAATAGGGCTGTGGGATTATGAAATTTTATAAGTTAAGGTGGTGGATTTAGTTAGGATGTGGGATCAACAAAAAAATTGGTGGGATGTAACAACTGTAATTTTTAATAGGGTCAGGCAGTGCCTGACGGATCCTGTAGGTACCGTCGGGCACCAGGAAGATGGATCCATGAGGAGCCGTCGGTTTCTAGGAGATGGATCCTAGAGGAACCGTCGCGGTAGTGGGAGATGGCTGCAGGTGGAGCCGTCGGATGGTCATGCGACAGGCTCAGTAAGAGCCGTCGATCTGGGCTAATTTTGAATTTGAAGGTTGGCATTTTTGGAAAGAACAAATATTTTGATTGCGATTATTTTAAATTAATGATGTTGTATTTTTGTCCCCACGTGCGTGCGAGATTATTAAGTCGCTCTCTCTCCTTTTGGCATTGAAATCAAAACCCTAAAAATATTTTCTTCTTCTTGTTTTCGGCGTTCTTTTGAGGGGGCTCGGGAAGAGAATATTAGACGAGATTTTGGTGATATTTTCTATGAAATCTTACTGAGTTTTGGTTTATGAGAATTCCCATTAGATGTTCTTTGGATATGATCTCGTTTTCAAGGTTCTTTGCAAACAAAAATAACAAGTTTTCTCTTGTTTTTCTTTAGATCTTGATTTGATTTCGGGTCTTGTGTTATACCAATGTATTGCTAGTATTTTTGTGAAGTTTTCACAAGTTTTGAAGATGCTATTGAAACTCAACGATTATATTTGAAGATTTTAATTTTTTATGGGTTCTTGGTGGAGTTTTTCCGCACAACCTTGATAAGATTTTTGATGATTTTCATATCTGATGTTATGACTAGGGTATCATGATGTTTTTGGATGTTTTATGAGCCTTTCGTGTAAAAGAAATATTTTTAAAAATGTATATATCATGTTTAAGGTTATTTGTAGAATCGTATTGTTAATCCCTAAAGCCTTGCTTTAAAACTCATATGTTTAAATCCAAACCAGTGATGTGTTCTTTACGATTTTGAAGGCTTGAATGTAAATTCATGTCGTATTTATACCTAAGATAGATTTAGGGTTTTCAAAGACTTTTTATAAGGTTTTGATTGATTTAATCGGATTTCGTACGTAGGGTTGATTTAGATATCGACCCCTTCTGTTTATCAAATATATAAAAAAGATTCGTGATATGTTTTCAATAATAAGAGATTTAAAGATTTAAAAAAATAATAATTAGGGTTTTGTGCTTCTGTCCCGAGACGGCCCCTGTAAGAACCGTCGGGAATGTTTGGGACGGCTCCCAAAGGAGCCATCGAGTTGATAAGCGACGGCCCCAGTAGGAGCCGTCCAGTTTTGCTTCGGACGGTTCTTCTGGGATCCGTCGGGTTGGTCAGTGACGGTCCCTATGGGAGCCGTCAGGTTCTATGTGTATGGATACATCGGGTTCCGTATGGGTCGTACGTATTTTGATCGATTCATATCGTTTCTTGCCAGATTAGAGTTTCTTAAGGCCTAGTTTTGGGTTGCAATTCGTTGGACCGAAGGTGGGTGGGTATAGTTTCTACGTAGGTTTTGAAAACTACCTATATTTATCATATTTGCATCATGCCTATGTTATGAATACAATTGTTATCTTGAGTATGGAATTTCATGAGCATGACATCATGTTTTGAGATGTTATTTTACGTATGAACTGTATATTGATTATTATGTTATTCTTGCATGCAAATATGTGAATTGTGGAGGTTATCTTACATGCATATCATTCGTCTGCGTGACATCGTCTACGTGATGAGGGTCTGCGTGACTCAGTCAACTGGGACCATGTCTGCGTGACGATTGGTCTGCATGACCAAGCTCTAGATGGAGCACTTTCGGCTGCGTGCCATACGGGCATGCGTGTCCGTTGCATCATACGCATCATGTAGATAGTATGAGATGGTGGCTATTTCCTCGAAAGAGATGCATTCCGTTTTATAGCAATATTTATGAAAAATTTATATTCTGTTGGTTCGGATATTTTGGAATTTATTATGAAGGTTTTATTATTATTATTATTATTATTAGTGGGACACTAAGGTCCATTCAATGAACGTGTGGTAGCTCACCCCTCCTTTTCCCAACCTTTCAGAGTAGCCATTGGCGATCGTCATTCGTGGTGGGCGTTGGCGATCTAGTTCTCGTTTATTCCATTGCATCGTAGGTGTTTGAATAAGCCTTCTTCTTGGCATGTAGTGGACGTCCTTAGCTTTATCAGCAAAACCAGGGGATGTTTAGTTATTAGTAAATAAAGAACTCGTGTGTAATCATTCGCTTGAGAATGAATTATTGAGATCCTGTGATTGACTTACGTTTTAAATTTATGTGTTTTGAATAATGTTAAATTATTTATTGAGGAAATTGTGGTTTACTAGAGGATAATGGGTATGGGGGCGTTACATGGGACTAGACACACCCATTGGTTGTGGCTCTCTAAAAACTAAATTGTCACAATGGTATCTTTTTCTACCAATAACAAATTTTTAAGTTCGTGTAAATTTAAAAAAAGTACTTTTAAAAGTTATCAATTGAGGAATAACAATGATACCAAATAGGGGCAATTTGATCGGATTGGTTCGGTTTCAAGTTTTATGTGAATGTAGTTTGGTTTAATTTGGGTTTGCCAAAAACCGAACCAAACAGATTTTTATTTGATTAATTCAAACTAAATCGAACCAAATTGAACCGTTAAAGATAAACATATATGTTTAAATTTTTTCTTTCTTCCTATCAATTTGGGTTGGTTATAGTTTTTTGGGGGGTTAGTTTATAACTTTGCATAAATATATCAAAATGCAAAGATTGATGATATAAACTAGTATATTCAATTTTTTATGAATATTAATGATATAGCAACAATATAGATTTTAATATAAAAAGAAAGAATTAAATAAATATTAATTATGAATAATCAAGTGCTTAAATATAATTCGGTTTGGTTAATTTGATTTTTTTAAAAATAAACGCAAACATAAACCAAAGTAGATCGGTTTATTAATTTTTTAATTCATACCCAAACCAAACCATAAAACTATTGAAAAAAATCAGATCGGATTCGATTTAATCGACCAAAGTTTGCACCCCTATTACCGAACATGTCATTATTTTATTCAATACCCAAAAAAATGTGAAAAAAATCTCACCAAACAAACAAAATGACACATGCATCAACGTGTGGAATAATTAGGAGAAAATCCAATCTTCATCCATCAAATCCCCAATCATCCCATTAAAGTATTCATTGACATTAAATTCGACGCCCTCCATGCAGTCCTACTGTCATACCTCATGCGTACTGACCAACAAGGTTGAAATCTCAATCAACACTTTTTGTTAGTATAATAAAATAGATATAAGTTTTACATACTTTATTATTATTTATTTCTGTTCTTATATATAAAATATGATATTCCGCAATGTATTTTATGATGATAACATAAATTATTTTATTTTATTCTAATTTTTTTCATATTTTTATTTAATTGTATTTAATTTATAAAAGAATATATATGTTTAAAATCTTTAAAAAAATTATAAAAAGAAATAATGATAAATGACGAGAATAGATTTTAATATATTTGTATGATAAAAAGGTCCACAAGCGTTACGAACATGGATGAAAAGTTATTTAGTCCATAATATATAGATATAAAAAAAGGGAAATTTTCAAAAATAACCCATTGTAAAAAAAAAAATTTCAATTTTGGCCCCAGGACTAATTTAATTGCAAAACTAATCCTGGGGCCTATTTTTTCCGGTCAACACGTCCACGTGGCGCGCTTATTGGTCCAAAAAATTTCACAATCGAAGACCTGATTACCAATCACGTCTCCGTCATTCACATGAAGACTTGATTATTTTTTTTAATATGACATTGTACTATTTACACGTTTATTTCAATAAGATTATTTATGGAAATGAGATAGATAGATTCCATTAGGGGTTAAAAAAAACTAAAAAAAAACATGAAAAGATAAGCAGAGGATCCATTCTCAAATACAAATAATACTCATCATAATTTTTTTTTTCTTCTCAATTTCAAAGTAATATTTGGTTAGAGATCAACTAGGAAAGATAAAGCCTAATTTTAAGTTTTTTTTCTTCTAAAAAAATGTGACTTAAAAAAAGATTTAATAATCTCTAAATCTATATTATAGTTTATTTATGAAAAAAATAATAAATTTGCATGAATTTTTTTTCTTGGGTGTCTCTTCCAATTTTTGTTTTTCAAAAATCACAATTTTTAAAAGAAAAAAAGATCAAAGCCATGTCTTTGATGAATATTATTTGTATTTAGGAATGGATCTTTTGACCAAATATTATCTCTAACTAAATATTACTTTGAAAATAAAAAAATAAAAAAAATATTATGAGTATTATTTGTATTTGGGAATGAATGCTTATCTTTTCATGCTTGTTTTTAATTTTTCCAATCCCTAGGGGGGTCTATCTATTTTATCTCCATAAATAATATATTGAAATAAAAATGTAAATAGTACAATATCCTATTAAAAGAAAAAAAATAAAAAAAAATAATCAAGTCTTTAAACCCCGTGTGCCGGGGGACACGTACACGTCTCAAGGTGAAAATTTTTGGACTGAACAATGCGCCATGTGGGCGCGCTAACCGGACAAAATAGGCTCCAGGGCCAATTTTGTAATTAAACTGGTCCTGGAGTCAAAAGTAAAATAAGTTACCAATCACGTCTCTGCCCATTAAAATTTTTGGACAAATCAATGCGCCACATGGGCACGCGCTGACTGGTCAAAATAGACTTCAGGGTCAGTTTTACAATTGAATTAGTCCTGGAGTCAAAAATGAAATAATTTTTTTCAATGGGTTATTTTCAAATATTTCCCATAAAAAAACCTTTTATATCATTGGTCTAGACCGAAAGGAAAACAACTTGTGTGGCATATATGACCCAATATGCAAATAGAAATGATAAGTATATTTTCAATTTGCAAAATCTTCTGTCACATTGATGGATATTAATACACGGATAATTTTAAGTGCTCTATTGCAATCCCTCGAGGATTTTTAAACAGGGGTATTTAACCCCCATTTGAGTACCAATCTAGGAAACACAATGTTTTCATTAAAGACGACCCATCGGCAAAGATGATATTACTATAAATCCACGCATGGCTCTTTGAGTCCACGGAGGAAAAAGAAAAGAATCGAAACCGCCTCCGCAGAAATACAATTCTATAAAATCTACTTGAGTTCACGAGGAACATGAACATGAACACAAGTACACACCAAATATTTAATAAAGTTAACAATTTTATAAAATTAACTAAAACAATCACATATGATTAACCAAAAAGTGAGAGAAATTTGCACACTACAAAATATATAAGAATAATATTAGAGGTAGTTATAGGATGGTCATGTACCTGGTTCACCGACATTGTGATATTTTTTAAAGGAAAAAGATACACTCAGTCACGATTATTGACCAAAACACAGACCTGAAGTGTTTTCATTTTTTAAAAAATAGTAAACACTATCTAATGAGGTATATGCTTTTATAAAAAGTGCATATCGTTCCATTTCAAATTGAATGAACCCATTTTTAACAAGTGTAAGAAAAAATTCAATGAGATATATACATCATCTAACGAGGTATATACTTAATTAAATCTGTAATGAGATATATATAGTCTGTGTTTTGGTTGGTAATCGTGACTAAGTATAGCAGCACTCTTTTTAAATAGAAAATATCATCCGATGATGAGATGTATTTATGACTCTTTATATGCTGACAATGCATTCAACAGCGGCATTGCTAACCTGATTTTGATTTATTTTGACATCTTGAATGATTTGCTCTACTTTCATGCATCATTCATTTAATGTAAACAAATGCTGTGTGTGTGTGTGAGAGAGAGAGAGAGAGAGAGTTTTAGTTAGTTGGGTTCTTAATTAGGAGTTCAATTCTCTTATAGCCTGTTGGAAATCCAGACAATGGAAGGAGACAGAATCGGTGCGGGCGCTTCAAGGATCAACAACATTGAATGTTTTTAGACAGACTTCTCATATTCCGGTAAGAACCGCGAGTACACCGGGGATTGATGAAGTGATGCCTTCAAGATACAATGAAGTCCACTCTTGGTGTTGAGAACAGAGTGTGTACTCTCTGTCTCAACCTCTTAGACCTCTTTGTTTTAAAGGGACTGATGATGCTAACTCGTAATAGAAAAAGAGAAGATGAGTTGTTGTTGTTTTGGATCTAAGGGTCTCAATAAATAGGCAACATAGTGCTTTTTGGTTCAAATGAGACACCCTTTCATGAATGGAGAGTTACAGAAACCGTCCGATCGGTGGTCCACCGTTTCCACCCGATCGTGTGGTCCAGATCGTCCATCTCGAGATGCATCTCTTCCAATGGCACCCCTTGGTGAATATAACCACCAATTGTTAATCTAACGGTGTACATTGCCAAGTGCGCCATAAAATGCCCAATACGCACGTGCACGCGTGTGACTCAAAGGTCCACCATAAGGTGTCCACCAAAAGGACGTTACTAGAGTAGATTGAGCTCTCCTTATAAACAGTCAAAACCTGTTACAAATAACAAATGTGTGACTAAAAAATAGGATCACTTTCATCTTCTAGAAGGGGGGGGACCACTAAAACCCAAAAATTTAAATTTTAAATTATAAAAATATACCCAACAATCCCCCACTATTTTCAAAATTGTTTTATATTGAAAATAAATGTTATATTATATCATAATTGCTGCACCGCTCAACGGTTGCCTACGTACCCGTTAATGAGGGATCAAGCCACCACAGTTCTTTATAAGAAAGAAAATAAAAAAATTACACTGTATCATCATCGTTGAAGGTAACACAAATGAGAAGTATTTTATGGATTTGAACTTTCACTTAGTGCAAAAAATTCAAAGCGATATAAAGGTTATGAAGTGAACGAATCTTGAACTTAGTACCCTTCGAGAAACGCCGGAATCATTGCACATGTCAGCTTCAAGAAATAGAGAGTTCTGATTACTTAGCGCATTAATGGCCATGTGCATATATCCTTTATTCATGAGTCTCAAGAAATGGTCTTTTTCCTTTATGAAACGATCTGACTTCATTAATCATGTAGGTAAGTTTAATGAGTGATTCTGCAAGCACTCGTTTCAACTTATTAAGGAACAATTTTCATCCTCATTCATGCAGAATACCAACACTAGTTCTAGGAAATGGTATTATCAAAAATTTACTTGTGTTCTATAATTACATGTTTAGCTTGTTAGTACCATATTGAACCTTGTCTAGTTTTTTCAAGACAAAGGTTGGGTTCCCACTAAATGTGATCAATCGTCCTTCACAAACCTTACCCCATTACTTTTTTAATCATCTTTATGCCAAGACCCTTAGTCAAAGGATCAGCCAAATTCTTTTTCGACTCTACGTAGTCGACAGTTATTACTCCACTTTTGAGTAATTGTCAGACCAATTGATGCCTTAGACTCACATGTCTAGATTTTTCATTGTATGTTTTATATTGAATTCACCATATGGTTGCTTAGCTATCACAATGGATCATAACAACTGGGGATGGCTTCTTCCAAATCGGTATATAAAATAACATATTTTTAAGTCTTTCTGCTTCTTTACAAACATCTATCAAGGCAATCAATTCTGATAACATGGTTGAATCAGAAATACAGGTCTGTTTTTTAGAACCCCAAGATACAACGGCACCTCCTAATGTAAAGATCCATCTAGTTGTTGATTTGGACTTTATCGTTACATTGTTCCAACTTACATCACTATACCCTTCTAGCACAGCAGGGTATTTCTCATAATGTAACCCATAATATAAAGTCCCCTTCAGGTATCTTAGAACTCTGAAAACTACTTTCCAATGTTCTGAACTTGGATTGCTTGAAAATCAACACAACATACCAACCGAGTATGCAATATCGGGTCTTGTATAATTCATTGCATACATAAGATTCCCAATAACACTGGCATATTTTAACTGCTCAACAGTACGATCAGAGTTCTTCTCTAACTTCATATTCGAGTCTAGAGGATTAAAGGATGGAATACAATCAAAATGATCATATATTTTTAGTATTTTTTCAATGTAATGAAATTGAGATAGTACTAGCTCCTTCTCTTTCCTTAGGATTTTAATTCCTAGAATCACATCAGCCTCTCCCAAATCTTTCATATCAAAGTTGGAAGAGGGAAATTCTTTGGTTTCTTCAACACAGGCAATATTTGATCCAAATATAAGCATGTCATCAACATATAAACAGATAATTACACATCCACTTTCAGCATGCTTACAATACATACATTTATCAGCATCATTCACAACGAAACCAAAAGACAGTATAATTTTATCATTATCATGTCATTGAATAGGTGCCTATTTCAAGCCATAAAGAGACTTAACTAATTTACAAACTTTCTTCTCTTAGCCTGGAACAACAAACCCTTAAGGTTGATCCATATAAATTTCTTCTTCTAAATCACCATTAAGAAAAGTTGTTTTAACATCCATTTGATGAACAATTAAATAATGAATGGATGCAAGTGATATTAGAACTCTAATAGAGGAAATTCGAGCAAAAGGTGCATTAGTGTCAAAATAATCAATACCACCTCTTTGTTTAAAACTTTTAGCAACCAATCTGGCCTTAAACTTATTTATGGAACCATCAACATTAAGTTTATTTTTAAAAATCTATTTGCAACCTATGGTTTTGGCACCGGGGGACAAATCGGTTAAAAACTATATTTTATTCATCATAATAGAATTCATTTCATCATTAATCGCTTCTTTCCAAAAAGAAACATCACGAGAACTCACAGCATCCACAAATGATGAAGGATCATCTTCTATATGCAAAGCACACATTAAAATGTTAGAAATAGCCTTTTGATCTCCTTCTACAAGATAGATTAGAAAATCAGAACCAAAATTCTTTTCCGTTCTAACTCTTTTGCTCCTTCTTGGTTCTATGTCCATAGAAGGAATAGAATCATCACCTGATTTATCCTCAATCAAAGTAGGAGTATGATGTGGTAAAGAATTAGATTCTTTCTCAGAACATGATCTAGTCATATTCTCAAAAAATTCAACATCAACAGATTTTATAATCTCAAAAGAGTCAAGATCCAAAAACCTATAAGTTATGTTATTCAAAGAATAGCCACTAAATGTACATTTATAGGTTTTAACTCTCAATTTTGATCTTTTAAGATCAGGCTTTCTAACATAAGAAAAAAAACTCCCACACTTTGAGACGATTAAAATTAGGCTTTTTTTTTAAACCATAACACATAAGGGGTAGAAGATGTATTTTTGAAAGGAATTCTATTCAAAATAAAACATGCAGAAAGAATGGCTTCACCCATAAAGAATAAGGCAAATCAGAACTAATTAACATAGCATTAACCATTTCAACCAAGGTCATGTTCTTCCTTTCTGCCAATCCATTTTGTTGAGGCGTATAAGGCACCGAAAATTGATGGATTATGCCATGAGATTAATAAAATTTTGCAAGCTCATTTCGGTAGTATTCACCACCCCTATCAGAATGAAGAACCTTTATTTTGTGGTTAAGTTGATTTTCAACTTTCCTTTTAAAAATAACAAATTTTTAAAAAACTTCATATTTACTTTTTAATAAGTTAACATAACAATATCTTGAATAGTCATCAATGAAAATTAAAAAATATTTGTTTTCTCCTCATGTAACATGGTTCTTAAGATCACACACATCGCTATGGATTAAATCAAGTAAACCAGAAGATCTAGAAACAGATTTATGTGATTTTCTAGTGATCTTAGATTGCACACAAACATAACATTTATTAGCATCAAGCAAATCACATTTAGATATCATACACAAATTATGCATGTTTCTAATAGATCCATTGTTATATTTGTGTCACTTTTTAGCCTATGGGTAACCGTTGGGTCATTTCTGGCCATTTTTGAATTTTTCATTTTTCAAACGGAACCGCTAAAATTTTGGCTTTTTAGCCATCTACGTAAGCTAGAGAACTCCGATTGGAAATCTAACTGCATATTATGGGTCCTGGTACCATTCTGTACTACCCATAAAAATTTCATTGAATTCCGATAACGTTTGAAAAATTATGCAGTTCTGAATCGTATCCGGGTTTTCTTCGAAACTGATTCGTTAAGTGGAATAGTGTTGGGATATTTATGTGCATATGGTGACCCTAGGTAACCTCACCCCCCTCTTGCTTAATGGTTAAGAAACCATTGGTTATTTGATGGATTAGAGGGTGAGGTCAGGGTTATGTTCACCCCCCACCTTTTCCCTTGTGTTCACCCCCCAAGAGTGAGTATTTGAGCTCACTTTCTCTTCCTCTCCCTCCCTCAACGTGGCTCTCCCTCTCCATCCCCCCATGTGTGTGTTTGTGTGTGTTTATGGAGAAAAACAAAGAGAATATGATGATCAAGAGGGGTGGTAGCACAAAAGGTGAGTGTTGTTGTTGTTGTTGTTTCCCTCTCTTTGGCTCCCTCTCAAGATCCCATTTGGCCCTGTTTTTAACCAAGAAGGGCTGTTGGAGAGGCTGAGGAGGTGGTGGTAGTGGTGGTAGGGGTCGCGGGCGCATCGGAGGGCACCGGATCTCCCCCTTTCACTCCCCCTCTCTTGGTAAGCTCTCCCCCCTTGTTTAATTCTGATTTTCTGGGCTTGGGTGGGTGTGGGGGGACCTTGCACACCATGTGCATGTGTTTGGGTGTATGTGGGGTGAGGGAGAGTGGGTTTGGGCTGCTGGGCGCGCGCGTGGGGCTGTCCGCGCGCGTGCGCGCGCAGGCGGGCGTGCAGGAGGGCCTGGCGGACCTGGCAGGCGCACAGGCGCGCGTGTGCGCGTGCGCGCGGGCGCGCGAGGGCGTACGCGCGCGGGGGACAGGCGGGGCTGTGAGCGGGCGCGGACAAGCACACAGTGCGCGCGTGCGGGTGTCTGGGAGCGCGCGGGAGCGCGCCAGGGCGCGCGGGCAGCGCGTCTGGGCACGCGGACGGGCGCGGGAGCGCGTGCACGCGTGCATGCACGTGCGCATGTGTGCGGGGGCCACGCGTGTGGCTGCCCGGGGGCTCGGGTAGGTGTCAGGGCGCTCGGATATGCGTGCGTACGCGCGTACTCGTATGCGTGCGAGCCCGTATGCGTGCATATCTAAGCCTTTGGCATTTTTGGGTAATTTTAGGTGTTTTTATGTAGTTATACTCACATTTTTATGCCCTTGTCGTGCAGGTCTTAGCGAACGGTCACGCATCGACCCGGATTGCGGTGAGTGGGACAATCCAACCCAGTTGGGAGGCGTTCGATGCACGTTGGAGTGCGTCGCCCTCCCCTGGGGTACCATAACGGTGTATAACATGCGACATACTGTAGATATATGCATGATATTGTCTATTTAGGCTAGGAATGCACCCATGCTATGATTAAATGTTGTATGCTAGGTTTTATCCATCTCTGTATCATGCATAGGAGCCATGCATGCCTAGACACATGTCATATGTTAGTATAAACCCGACTTATGCATGTCCCCACCTAGTTTAATTTAATTAAACAGATAAGGAGGTATAAGTATAAGCATGCCTTAGGAAATGTTACGTCTTGTAATTAATTTCAGATGCTTCCATAATTAATCTTTATTTCTTGTAAGAATTAAATACATGCTTAGGCTATATTTTATTGCCTAATGAGATTAGGCAAGTGTATGACCACCTACGGGGTCATGCTAGGTCATGGACACTTAGAATGAAATAACTTCCCCGCATCTGAGTTATGCGCCCTGGAGGGAATTCACGAGAATTCCTTGCGCTTATCGGTGTTTGATAACCGATGACGACGGATCCTGAGGGATCGTATTCGCGGGTGTCGAGTGTTTTTCCCTCGTCGGCTCCGAGTAGAGACTACCCGGCGTAGTAGAGTCCGGCGAGTAGCCCTCCCAGATACTATCCACTACGCTTGTTGGTGTGCCCATATAGCAGAGATAGTGGACTTTGGAGGCTAGTCCGGTAGAGGCCTGAACCCTGTGAGGTGCCGGGAGGCTGCCAGGTAGTATGGGCCACACCGGGAGAGACTACCGGAGGACGAGCGGGGTAGAACAATCGACCTCTTCCCCAAGAGCCTATGTCACCCCGAGGAGGGGGTGAGGGTGAGGGTGTGGTGGGACGGCGTTGGTTCGATCTGCCAGTTTGTGCAATTTCCCAAGATCCTATGTCGCCCGTCGGGGTGAGGGTGAGGGTGTTGGAGTGAGTGGGGTGGGCTCGAGTTGATACTCGACCCACCAGCTTGTGTAGTTAGTTTTCCCAAAATCCTAGGTCACCCTTCGGGGTGAGGGTGAGGGGTCTGAATGATTATTTGAAGTTAAATGGGTTATGATGCATGAATTGTTCCATTCACTGAGCGTGTGGCTCACCCCTCGCATATGTTTTCCCCCAGTTGACGCTGAGTCGGATCCAAGAGAAGAGCTCCCCTGGCGCAATATGAGTAGGAGACCCGCGTTCGCGTTGGATGTCTTGCGAGTGAGAGGCTATCAGCATTCCCTTTTTATTGTATGTATTATACTTGTGCTTGTGCACGGTATGTAGACTGTTGATGTCTGTTATTGTATATATTGGCTCTCACAGGACAATTGATTGTGTACTCTAGTCTGTAATATGTCTTTGAATTACAGACTTAGTCATTTGAGCTTCCGCTATTTTTATATATTTGCCACGTCTCGGGGACAGCCGCCCTGGGGCGTGACATCCATAATTCACATGTCCTAATCTACCATGCCATAAAGATAAAGACTCAACCATATAAGCAGAAGAGAATCCATTTATTAGATTTAACTTAATCATCATGTTACAAGAATATCCCTGTCCAATAAATACACCATTCCTAGATAGTACAAATTTGTCAGATTCATAAACAAGCTTGAAACCCTTCTTGTTGAAACTAGATTCGTTGACATGGAGGGTACATGAAAAACATTCACCAAAGTGAGTGTCTTTCCAGAAGAGAATGGAATTCCAACGGTGCCTTTGCCTTCAACATTGGTGCAGTGATCATTTGTCATCTTCACTTCGTCTCCATCACCAGATTTTTCATAAGTCTTAAAAAAACTTCTGTCACTGCAAATATGAATGGTTGCTCCAGTATCAAGCCATCATCCATCATCATTTGCCACAGCATTAGCCTCGCACACCGTAGCCACCAACTTGTCATCATCAGTCACACTCTCCTTCTGATTTTTCTTGCGCAGTCGGCAGTCTCAAGCAATGTGATCAGGTTTGTTACAAAAGTAACATGGTCCTTTCTTGAACCCCTTGTTCTGGTTCTTGTTCTTGTTGAAATGTTTCTTCTTGAACTGATTATCATTCTTTGGCTTGAAGGCATTACTCTTGGTCTTGAATTTTTCATCCTTGGATTTATCATCCTTAATAAGATTAGCATTCGAATGATGATTATTCTTCGCATTATTCTGTGCAAGTTTACGTGAATCCTCTTCGATGCGGATATGACGTTCAAAGGACTCCAAAGTGTGAGTCTTCACATCCTGTTTCATCTTCTTCTTATAATCATTCCAAGTGGGAGGAAGTTTGGATATGATAACTCCCACAAGGAATGATTCAAGAAGGTCAACACCGGCGGTCTTAAGATTACGACGATTAGTAAGAAATCGTTGACTTGCGAAATGATAGATTTATCGTCAGTCATCTTAAAGTCCATGAAATTATCGATAAGAAATTTCTGGTTATTTGCCTCCACGATGCGGTATTTGTTGTCCAGCACCAACCAGATTTCTTTCACCGTTGTGTAGGTACGGTAGACGCTGTAGATTGATGGTCCGAGGGCATTCAGAATATGGCCCTGACATAGGAAGTCGGCCTCTTTGCGCTTCTTTCTCCTATCCTTCAGTTCTGTAGAGTCTTCAGGAGTTTCATCTGGAATGACTTCCATATTCTCTTCTAGGATGTAGAAGAGGTTTAAGGCAGTGAGGACAAACTTCATCTTCTCTTGCCAACGGGTAAAGTTATCTCCGTCGAAGAGTTCAAGGCGCACAAGGTCCTGGTTCATCACTTGAATGGAGTGGCAGCAGTGGGTCCTTCCATTGATAGAAGCTCTGTCTAAAAATTGTTGAAAATCGGGACAATGGAAGGAGACAAAACCAGTGCGGGCGCTTCAAGGATCAACAATTTTTAGACAGACTTCTTCCATTCCGGTATGAACCGCGAGTACACCAGAGATTGATGAAGTGATGCCTTCAGGATACAATGAAGCCCACTCTTGGTGTTGAGAACAGAGTGTGTACTCTTTGTCTCAACCTCTTAGAACTCTCTGTTTTAAAGGGACTGATGATGCTAACTCGTAATGGAAAAAGAGAAGATGAGTTGTTGTTCTGGATCTAAGGGTCTCAATAAATAGGCAACATAGTGCCTTTTGGGTCAAATGAGACAACCTTTCATGAATGGGGAGTTACAGAAACCATCTGATCGGTGGTCCACCGTTTCCACCCGATCGTGTGGTCCAGATCATCCATCTCGAGATCCATCTCTTCCAATGGCACCCTACCACCAACTGTCAATCCAACGGTGCACATTGCATCTGATCGTTCCTTCATCGGACGGTCCAGATTGCATCTGATCAAAACGATCTCCACCATCCGATTAGCCATAAAGGAAAGGCTCCAGATTCTAGTGACGATGTGTATGGGCAAAGTGCCAAGTGCACCCTAAACACCCAATACGCATACGCGCGTGCACCATCCGCGCGACGCGTATGGTGGTGCTTCACACCACCCCACATCAAAGGTCCACCATAAGGTGTCCACCAAAAGGACTTCAGTAGAGTAGATTGAGCTCTCCTTATAAACATTCAAAATCTTTTACAAACAACTGATGTGGGAGTAAACAATAGGACCACTTTCATCTTCTAGAAAAGGGGGGACAACTAAAACCCAAAAATTTAAATTTTAAATTATGAAAATACCCAACATAACCTAGATCCAATAGTTCAAATCCACTTTTCTTCATAAGTTTCTTGTCAAAGATAGAAGAAAGGAAGGAAGACGGCCCAGCCCTATCACACGCAATTGCATATGTGGCTCTCAATGCAATCTCATTGCACTCCATATACATATATCCTTAGATGGGAAACACAGCAATTCTGTGGACTATACCGCATCGTCTTTGACTATGCTCTAGTAGCATCGTCAGCAATGAAATTGGATAGGAAACAAGTTCATTTGTTTGTTTGTAGGGTTCTTATCCCCTTTATTTTTGTTTTAGGTCTATGTCTTTTCTCTCTCCTTTTGGAATTTATAATTCGAATTCAGCAATGAAATCGGGTAACAAACATTTACATTTTTTAAAAAATAAATAAATAATTCCCTGGACTGTATTATTCATTGTTCATGAAGTTAGTTGCATGACTAAAAGTTTTTAAACAACAAACCACCCCCTCCCACCCATTGTTTGGGGTGAGACATAACTAGGGAATAGAATAAGGGGGAATGTGGGAAAAGTATTTGTTTTGGGTTAATAAATCCTGATACCTATGCCAGCATAAACTAGGAATATACATGATAACTATTAATAAGAGGGTGTTGAAATTGCTTATCTGAGCTTTTCTTTGCCAATGGATAAAGATTACACTTCTATGTCATTTAAAAATTTATCTCACCTTGCTATCTCACACACATCCCAAAAACATATCACATTTATCATACCACACACATCTCTAACAGTTATTCTCAAACACAAACAATTTATGTAGGGGTATAGTTATCATTTAAAATGTTTATTTATCACTTATTCACTACTTATTCTCACTTTATCCAAGGTAAATCAAACAATAAATATGACAATTTTACAATAATTTCTTAATGAAAATTATAGAAAAAGCAACCAAACAAAAAATTTCTTATTCTATATATGGAATATTGTCTATCCCAGTATATCTAGCGGTGGCAAATAACCCTACATCACACCACAAACGAGTGGTTAGGAACTATATCCTTCAAACAATAATTAGCTTTGAGCTCAAAAATAAAAAAATCAGCATTTGAACAGGAACTGGATTTTGGATGTGCAAAAGATCTAGTCCATTTGTTGTAGGGGCCAAATTTCTATGACTCAACCCTCGTCCATCACGTGTCATCTATACGTCCCATACAATACCAATTGATGGCTGACAAGTATCCGCTAGGCACCGAAGATGTCATGACACATGTCAACTTTGTCTCACCTCGTCATTGACTGATCAGGCGGGACCAAATTCCACAGTATTTGTCAGATCTCAACATATACATCGAATCTGTAATGCCCATGTACCATTATCCTCTATTAATGCATGCGATACGGTGCGTCCGTAAACCATAATTTTTCCAATGAATAATTTTAACATAATAATTCAAAACACAAATTTAAAACATAAATTCAACCACACGATCTCAATAATTCATTCTCAGGCGAATGATTACACACGAGTTCTTTATTTACTAATAATTAAACATCCCTTGGTTTTGCTAATAAAGCTAAGGACGTCCACTACATGCCAAGAAGAAGGCTTATTCAAACACCTACGATGCAATGGAATAAACGAGAACTAGATCGCCAATGCCCACCACAAACGACGATCGCCAATGGCTACTCTGAAAGGTTGAGAAAATGAGGGGTGAGCTACCACACGCTCAGTGAATGGACCTTAGCATCCCAATAAGAATAATAATAAAACCTTCAGAATAAATTCTAAAATATCCAAACCAACATAATAAAAAATTTTCATAAATATTGCGATAAAATGGAATGCATCACTTTAGAGGAAATAGCCACCATCTCATACTCTCTACATGATGTGTATGTTGAAACGGACATTCATGCCTGTATGGCACACAACCGAAAGTGCTCCATCTAGAGCTTGGTCACACAGACCAATCGTCACGCAGACGGGTGTCATGCAGACACGGTACCACTGGACTGAGTCACACAGACGAATGATATGCATGCAAGATAACCTCTACAATTCACATATTTGCATGTAAGAATAACATAATAATCAATATACAGTTCATACGTAAAATAACGTCTCAAAACATGGTGTCATGCTCATGTAATTCCATACTCAAGATAACAATTGTATTAATAACATAGGCATGATGCGAATATGATAAATATTGGTAGTTTTCAAAAGTTACGTAGAGACTAGACCCACTCACCTTCGGTCCAACGACTCGCAAACCAAACCAAGTCTTACAGTAACCTAATCTGGTAAGAAACGATATGAATCGATCAAAATGTGTATAACCCGTACGGAAATCCAATGTACCCGACGGTGTTACACAGAACCCGACGGCTCCCACAGGGACCGTCACTGACCGACCTGACGGATCCCGTAAGAACCGTCCGAAGCGAAACCCGACGGCTCCTACTTGGGCCGTCACTTATCAACCGACGGCTCCTCTGGGAGCCGTCCCAAACATTCCCGACGGTTCCTACAGGGGCCGTCTCGGGACAGAAACACAAAACCCTAATTTTTTTTTTTGTAAAAATCTTTAAATCTCTTATTATCGAAAACAAATCATGAATCTTTTTTAAATATTTGATAAACAGAAGGGGGTTGATATCTAAATCAAATCCTACATACGAAATCCGATTAAATCTATCTTAGGTATAAATACGACATGGATTTACATTCAAGCCTTCAAAATCGTAAAGAACACATCACTCGTTTGGATTTAAACATATGAGTTTTAAAGCAAGGCTTTAGGGATTAACAATACGATTCTACAAATAACCTTAAACATGATATATGCATTTTTAAAAATATTTCTTATATACGAAAGGCTCATAAAATATCTGAAAACATCATGATACCCTAGTCATAACATCAGATCCGAAAATCATCAAAAATCTTATCGAGGTTGTACAGAAAAACTCCATCAAGAACCCATAAGAAATTAAAATCTCCAAATATAATCATTGAGTTTCAATAGCATTTTCAAAACTTGCGAAAACTTCACGAAAACACTAGCAATACATTGGTATAACACAAGACCCGAAATCAAATCAAGATCTAAAGAAAAACAAGAGAAAACTTATTATTTTTGTTTGGAAAACCTTGAAAACGAGATCATATCCAAAGAACATATAAAGAGAATTCCCATAAACCAAAACTCAGTAAGACTTCATAGAAAAGCTCACCAAAACCTCGTCTAATATTCTCTTCCCGAGCCCCCTCACAAGAACGCCGAAATCAAGAAGAAGAAAATATTTTTAGGGTTTTGGTTTCAATGCCAAAAGGAGAGAGAGAGCGACCTAATAATCTCGCACGCACATGGGGACAAAAATACGACACCATTAATTAAGAATAATCACAATCAAAACATTTGTTCTTTCCAAAAATGGCAACTTTCGAATTCAAAATTCGCCCAGATCGACGGCTCTTGCTGAGCCCGTCGCATGACCATCCGATGGCTCCACCTGCAGTCGTCTCCCACTACCGCGACAGTTCCTCTAGGGTCCGTCATCCAGAAACTGACCCTATTAAAAGTTACAGTTGTTATAAAATCCCACCATATCATCTACCATACACGCCGAATCCCACCGTATCCTCCCGAATCCCATCACATCCTCTCTGATCTCATGACATCCGATCCTGCCACCATTGCTGTGGACAAAAGTTCAGGAGAAGATTTGGATGGGCGAATAATGGCAGCACTATAAAAAGGGGATGCAATCCCCCAAAGAGAAGGGAGGTGAAAGTCATTTTTACAAAAATCCTAGACCGAATATATTACTAACTTGATCATCGAAGGACCTTTTGCATATCACCTCCCCCTCTTTACTTGCTTATTGGAGGATGTTCACTAACGCCTCGACCTAATCAATCGGAGGAGCAACAAAGTGTGCAAATCCGAATATCAAGTCCGACCCAAACCCAGATGATCAAGTTTTGTCCCCTCCACTTGCTAGAACCAGGGAAAAGAAAATTTAGGCGCTCACTACCCACAACCTTAATTATTGTATGAGCTTCAATGATCAGTTCATAAATATGAGTGTTGTTATTTTGTTATACACAGTCTTTTTTCTAGCCCCAATTCTAGTCTCATATGCGTCGATAGAAAATTATCAAAACATATATTTATTTTTTCTAAATGCATTCATGCGATTCATTGAAATATATGCCTCATTTTTTTATAAAAATATCTACCTCACCATTTTACAAAAATTTAATACATGTATAAAATGGAATTGGGATTGAAAAATGGGTTGTAGATAACATCATCCAATAAACATTCCAGTGACACTCCCATTTTGGCCAGGTTGTATTTGGGACCACTACTTGGTCTTTGAACCAACTCGACATTCGTAACTTCTTATATTCCTCACTTCTTTCATTGTCGGCTAAACTTTTAACTTTAGAAGAATTAGGAAAATTTACAAAAATAACCCTAATTTTTTAATATTTGCAACAATAACCCCGTCCAATGAATATCAACAAAAAAAAATCTTGGATCCGCTGTCACGTTAGCGTTGACTGGGTTTTTTTATTTTGATTGTTCAAAGGATGCATGATTATAAATGACGCCTCCCTTTTAAAATGAGGAGTGATTTATATATCACATCTCCATCTTTATTAGTTAAAAAACAAATTCATGTAGAAGTTATTTTTTTTATATGGGAAATGAGACTTATAAATCATGCATCATTTATATATCAAATCTGTATTTATCGTATCTTTGTTATCAAATTAAAGCAAAAGATTGAAACAATATTTAAAATTTTAATTATATTTCAATGGATAATATTATTTTGGATTTTATATCAATCTCATAAGATTAAAATAAAATTTAAATTTTAAATTACATCTTATCTATTAAGATTATATCTGACTTTTAAAATCTTAAATAATTAAAAATTAAGAATTTCAATCTTATCATTGTTGAAATTTAGATAAAATTTAAAATAATATTATCTAGTTATAATAAATAAATATTTAAAAATTTTTAATATTATCTTATTTTCTATTAATTTGAAATATCATTTAAAAATATAAAATTGAAAATACAAGAAAAAAGGAGGCGTGATTATAAATCACATATCCAACTAATTTGAGCACGAGAACGAGACACACACACATATATATATAGAGAGAGAAATGATAATATGTAATCCCTGCCAACCACTTATATACATATCTTATCGAGGTATATGCGTTGATAAAGAATATATATTGTACAGTGAGGTATATGCTTGTAACGTTTCTGTATTTTTAGCATTATATACTTATTATGGAAATTTTTTTATTGAAATTAAGTTATTTCATTTTTCAGATTTGGCGGTGGGCTCAAATGGGTCCAATTCAATTTATAATTATAATAATTATAAATTGATCTTGAAATATTTATTTTATATAATTTTAGACATCTTTATAGTCTCAAGATATTTTGGTTGAAATTTGATAAGATTCGGAGTTCAAAAAATTAGGTTTTTTGGATTTTGTGTCAAGTTATTGGGCCTAGGGATCTAGTTGCAAATTCAAAAAATCTTTTAGTAGCCTTCAGGGATCTGTTTATAAATCTGATAAGGATCTGTTTGTAAATTAGATAGGGACCTAGTGTAAACTTAGAATACTTAAGGGGTCGTTTTATAATTTTGGTAAACCCCCCTTTAAATAGCACGTTTGGGTTAGGGTTTGCATCCAATTTTCATATGGTGGTGATTACCTAATCCCAGACGAAGATGGCGGGTGGTGTAACTAGATTTAAGGTGACATATCATTCTCTATTGATTTTATTGTTAGTGTTTCAATTTATTTTTTGTTAGGAGATTATTGTGTCAATCGATTAATTGGGGGAGAAGTTGATGGATTAGGGCTAGGGTTGATTGATTTTAATTAAATGATTATTTGATTATATTTTAATGGATCTCGAATGAATTCTTATGATCAAACTAGATTTATTGGTTTTGGGGATTTAAATGTTATTTTCGGGTTGATTATAAACTTGGACGTTAAATCGTGTTTTTGACTGTTATAGAATCGTTTCTGGAAAAAATGTATTTTACAAACAGAAATAGGTTTTGAAAAGATATTTCCAACGAATCATTAATCGTCCAATTCGGAGTTACGGGTAGAAAGGTATGATTTTTTAAATATTTTTGTGCAGCTTCTTAGAATTCAATATTTAGCTTCATGACCAAGTTTAATGAATTTTAGAAATTAATGAGATCCCAAATGGATGTTTAATGATTATAATTTGATTTGTGGGTTTTGATGATTTTATTGATCTTGGTGACTCAAATTGGATCATAAATCAATTAATTTGGTTTAGTGTGATCAATTAATATTAATTAAATATTATTGTTATTTGGATGTAAATTGATTGGATTGAGTTATTTCGATCATTGAAATTATAATTAACTTATTGGATTTGTCTAAATTTTTATTCGATGATTGGTCGATTTATCGGATCATTTTGAGTATACGAATATTTAATATTTATTCAGAGTTGGGATTTTCATTAGGCCTTTGAAGTGAGTTACGGATTGTAGGTCTATTAGATATGGGCTTTTGGGATTATTGGGACTAGTGTTGTTGTAAGTTGGTTGTCAGTTATTTGGGTTGTGATTGATTTGTTTCTGATTTATTATTTTGTAATTGTTATGCTAGGTTATCCATGTGCGAGTGTGTAGCATTCATGCACATGCATTGATTTGTATTGCATGGACTGGAGGTGAGTGGGTCTTGTCTCCTACGTAGTTTTTGAAGGATTTTTATCAGTGACTTTTAAATGCTATTTTTGTATAACCTCGAGCATGTCATACTATATAGGATGATGCCTTATTAAGTATTGTATTGAAAATGTTGTTGTTTTGAAATTGTCACATGCATATTTATGAAATAAAAATATGTGTTAATCATGCATGCATCGCATTCGTTTAGGTGACATAGCCTAGGTGGCTAAGTGTAGGTGACTACGGTTCAGAATGGACCCAAGTTTAGGATTTAGCCTTGACAATGGATATATAATTATGGTGATGTATTCTTATGTTTTTTCATAATAAAAAAATATTAGTACTCTGAGATTCGAATAATTAAGTTATCGCAACCGGATTTGACACTTCAAAACGGGGCCGTGGATTCGGGGGCGTTACAATGCTTCAATAAGAATATGCTTTCTTTATTGATGCATATTGATAAGCATATTATTTTCACATTTAAACTCCTTAATTTAGTTTTATATTCCTAATTTTATATGTAATAATGACTAATATTCCAAATTTATATGTTATTATAGGTAATTGAGATAAATGATGATTGTCAATGCAAGATACTCTATAAAGCATTTAAAGATATGAATGAGAATCAAGAGGACTCTAGATGATCCGAAATTATGCTAGAAAAAGATTTGGTGAAGAGAGAATCAAAAATCAAATTTCAATCAAATATTCTTCAAATCAATGTTAAAACCGTCCCACTGTTTTGACTATAATTTTTGCCTCAAGTATCATATTTTATCCAAAAATATGGCGTTGGAAAGATATTTACAAGATCTACAAATCAATATTTCATAAATATTTTACAATTCCACCATATTAGGGGTCACAAATGCATCCGAAGATTCTGCAGAAAATAAATGACGGGAATGAAAGCTTTTACCTGCTAAATCTATCAAAGATGCATATCAGGAAGGTTAATGGTCAATCTTCACCATCCAATTTATTGCAAATCAACGGTTAAAATTCAAGGCTGAAGGCTATAAAAGAAACACATATGAATCAAAGAAAGAGGCATCAAACAAGGAGGCAAAGAGACAACCAAAGGAGAAAGATTCAATAGTTTTGCTTTCTATTTGTTTTTCTTTTCATATGTTTGTATTCATTGAGATCTGAATTTTTATATTTGTTTTTGTGTTTATTTTTAGAATTTTTTATATAATATGGTTTATTTTATTTTTCTTTTATTTCGTTTGATCATGTCTAACTAAATCTTCAACTAGGGTTGAAGATGAAACCATGCAATGCTAATTTAGGATTTTATATTTAGATATGAATTCTTCATATAGTTTGCTTTATTGATTATCAATCTCTCCTTTAATATGATTTGATTGAGTTCTTTAATATTTTTAGGATTCTATAATATGATTTGATTGAGTTCTTTAATATTTTATGCTCTTCTTAACAAGTTGAATATTGAGTTGGTAGATTTTATAAAGGGAAGGGAGATAGATCATTATATTGGGTTTTTATAAATCAAGGTTTTTTAATCGTAGAATCATCTTCAAGGATCTCTTGTTTAGGGTTTAATAGGGTATGCTTGATTAACTATTTTGATATCTTATTCTCTTCCTAATGTATGAATGTTGAGATGATTGTTTTGATTTTAAATCTGATTTTATGAAATAATACGATTTTAAATATTTATTTTCCAATTAATATTTGATTAACGTCAATATTGATTGAGTTATATGATGGAGTTTCATATTTGAATATAATCCCTACATTGGTATTGCATGGTGGATTCTAAAACCCTAGTTATCTTTTTATATTTATATTAGCTTTTTTAAAAAAAAACATAATAATGAAAAAAAAAACTTTATCAATCTTTCTTTCTAGTTCGATTAGTTAAATCAATTAATAATCTGATTTGAACAATTCTCTGTGGGTTCGACCCGTATTTGCTAGATTTATACTATTGTAATGATCTGTGCACTTGCAGTAATTAATAATAACTTAAAATATTCAATCACATATACCTCAATAAGAGATACGCGATTCGCAGATACCGCACAGACTGCGACACCGATCACGGGTCCATCGCATCGGACGGTCGGGTGCGATTCACGTCGACCGTTGGATGCGATGGACCCACGATCGGACGACCCACGTCGCGGCCACACCTGCCGTTTGCCACACCTAATCACGAGCGTGTGTGTATATATATATATATATATATATATATATATATATATATATATATATATATATGATTCATAAGCCCCATTTCATAGGCCCTCGTAAGCCCCATGCGTGAGAGAGGGCATTCAATTGTGTTTTTTTTTTTTTTTGACTCATCACAATTGAATCATGCTTTCAATTGAATCATCTGTTTCATTATTGTGGTAAAATTTTATAATTTTTTATGTAGAGTCTGTTGAACATTGAATTTGATATTTTGGACGTCTTTTTAAGTGTCTTAACTGATAAAAAAAAGAATTGATCAATTTGGTTACCATTGAAATGTCTGCCAATTCAGGTGTGGTGTTTGTTTATTGTATGTTTTTTCAATTGTTTCATTTTTATGTTAATTTTATTTTTTTAAGTCAAACATGATTTCTATATGGTGTATCAGTTGTTTAACATTTGATGTTGAAGTTTGAATGTGGAATGTTGTTTAATATTTAAATGTTAGTTACATATTCATATTTTATTAGAGTTATATGCATTATTTTTCAAATGATAGTTACATTCCAAACTAATCTGTATTTTAATACATTTTTTTATAAGTTAGTTATATTTATGAATGTAACTGATTTGCTATATGAATATGTTGTAAAAGTTAGTTAAATTCACAAATGTAACTAACCTTTTTGTGCAATTGATCGATTTGGCTATCGTTTTCAATGTTTGTCGATTCAGGTATGACCTTTATATTGTTTGTTTTTGCATTTATTACAATTTTTTTCTTGAATTTGTTGTTTGATATTAAATATGACAGCCTTTGATCTGGCTTTTGTTTACAATTTTTTCTTTAAATCTGGTGTTCCATGTTAAATATGCTTTTTGGAGGATTTTATAGAGTTTTGATGTTATATTGGCATATGATTATGTTACATTTTCAAACTAATATGAATCTTTATGCATTATATTTTGTAAGCCAATTACAATTTTGAAATATAACTGATGTTTGCATGCCTTAAATAATAAAAATCAGTTAACTGAACTATTTGTGCAATATATTTTTAAACTAAGTTACATTCATAAAATATAACTAACTTTTTTTATCTGATCTTAGTATTTCGTTAAAAGTTAGTTACATTCATCAAAAAGTGGATATGAAGGTTCAAAAAGATGGAATCAAGAGGAGGACTGAAACAATAGTCGAGCCACTTCTCATATGATGGAGAGCGAAAAAATGTATTCAGCGGTGGTGATGCCGATCACCGAAGATGAGCAGGTCGGCCAGAATGATTTTTTAAAGTGGCGGATATGTATAAAAAATGGTTAGAAATTTTTG
This sequence comes from Acorus calamus, assembly GCA_030737845.1. Taxonomy (NCBI): domain Eukaryota; kingdom Viridiplantae; phylum Streptophyta; class Magnoliopsida; order Acorales; family Acoraceae; genus Acorus; species Acorus calamus. The sequence continues at coordinate 13,383,577 of CM060873.1, read as the reverse complement.
AGATGTATGTCAAGAGGAGAAACCGTAAATGAAAATGGAGGGGTTTGACATGCGAACCAGTGATTTAAATAAGGGTAATTTTGTATTTTTTTTTTTATCCTTTTGTAAAGGTCAACTAGACAGTCAATAAAAATTTAACACCTAGTCTTTGAGTGAGGCTTATATATGAGACCTGTGTAGTGGAACTGTTTATATATATATATATATATATAGAGAGAGAGAGAACCGATTAAGTGCGACGGAACGGCGGGTGCAGCAGCGACGTGGGCCGTCGATCACGGGTCCATCGCATCGGACGGTCGGGTGCGATTCACATCGACCGTCGGATTCGATGGACCCGCGATCGAACGGCCCACGTCGCTGCTGCACCGTCGTTCCGTCGCACCCAATCACTCGACTATATATATATATATATATATATATATATATATATATATATATATATATATATATATATATCAGTCTTTTTTTGAAAGAATAAAATTAAAAAAAAACTGGTTACCACTAATGTGTCTAGGGTCATTTTGTGCTAATATTCATCCGGTAGGGCTATTGTTACAAATATTCAAAGAATTAGAGTTATTTCTACAAATTACCCAGAGAATTATTATATACTGATGAATAAGATATATACTTACATACACATATATCTACCATACACATATATACTTACATCAACGAAGTAAATGCTTTCATAGAAAATTTTCACATTTTCTATAAATGCATTAATACAATTTATTGAAACATATGTTTCATTTTTTATAAAAGTATATACTTTATTAGAAGATGCATGCTATTTTTAAAAGTTTGAAACACATGTAGACTGAAATTAAAGACAGATCCAGCCTCTGGATACCTTCGAAGCTCAACTTGGATGATCAAAACAATATTAATTTTGATTTCTTTTTGTTAGCATTAGTGATCAAAAGAATCATTTTTCCTGTAGTAAAACATTAAATGAACCATTGCACATAACTGCTGTGAGGATTATGATCTTTTCCAAACATGTCATCCATGTTGTAACTTGTAACTGACAGTACAGCGTCATCGTCTTATCTGGGAATGGGGTCGCCTTTTTGTTAAAATATTTTATAAAAGTATACTTCAATTATTCCACAAAGTATCATTGAAGAAAAAGAAAAAGAAAGTCCTAAAAGAAAATTAAAAGAAAAAGGCTCTTGTTCTTACAATCGGCAATCCCAGCCATGCCAAACTGCCTTCCATTGAGATCTACACTTCTTCATCCGGCGTTGGACTTTCCTTTTTTTCGTTAGACCAAATAATAGAAAAATATTAGATCTAATCATTTTTACATTTCAAAACAATGACCACGTATGTTTTTATTTATAAAAATAATAAACATAATATAACAAAGTATATATTTTAATAAAAAAATGAATACCGTTTCATTTCAAATTGAATTAATCTATTTTTAATAAATATAAAAAAAATTAACAAGCTATATACCCTATATAACAGTTAACTATGCATAGGACTCATTAAATTTTTAATGATGTATATAGAACTGTATTTTAGACTATAAAAAGACATAATGTAACAGTGCCCAAAATAATAACATCAATAATAATAATAAGGGTTTTTTATTTTTTACTCCCAGCAAACCATCGTATTTAGCGATCGCTCCCTCACTTCTTCGTATTTGGGTTTTACTTCTCAGATTTAAAGGATAATTCCTTTCTACTCCCTATCAGGTACTAAAAATAAAATTAAATAATTTACAGATAGGTCCCTCACAGGTAGGGGTGGTAAACGAGCCAAGCCAAGCCGAACCGAGCCGAGCCGAGCTCACGAGCCTCAACGAGCCTAGTGTTCTTCTTTATTTTAGGATTTTTAGATATTGAAAATAAAATTTTAGCTTAAATGAGCCAAGTTCATGAGCTTAAATGAGCATAACTTTGTATTAATTTAATGTTTGATTTTATAAAGTAGTTTAGTAAAGTTTCAACTAAGTTTTTATAACACAAGCGAGTCGAATTTGAACACAAAATGAAGCTCGATCCTGGTCCCGAGCCTAATCGAGCTTTAAAACTTGTTCAAACTCGCTCATTTGTCTAAATAAACGAGCCTGAACGAGCTCAAACCGAGCCGAGCCCGAGCGGCTTGGTTCGTTTATCAGCCCTACTCACATGGAGTAAAAAGAAATTATCCTTTAAATCTGGAGAGTAAAATCAAAATACGAAGAATTGAGGGAGCGATCACTAAATACGATGTTTTGTGGAGAGGTAAAAATATAAAAAAAACCCTAATAATAAACTCAGCACCGCGAATAAACTTGACATCCACCCAACTTGAACCTGACAAGTCATTAGACCGCTAGATAGGTAAGAGATTCCCGTGAACAATTTTTTTTTTGTATTTTTGCGAGGGAGAGAAGGTGTTCCCTATGGTCGAAGCAACGTGAATATATACGTTGGTTGTGCTTAATTAGGTGGTGCCATGGACTGAGGTGAGGAGGGCTCACATGAGAGATCCCCAGCGGTCACGGGTGTCTTGTCTGTTTGTGCGAGCCATAGCTGTGGTGCATGTGCTGTGTGTGTTTTTGCTTGGGGAGGGGGTCCAGTAGATACAATATAAAATAAAACAACAAAGTTTCAAAAGCCACCCCTCACGGAAAAGCGCGACGCCTAACTCTTCTGTTTTTTAGGTGTTTGTTTGATGAGTGAGTTGTACGGGTTTTTTAATTTTTTTTATTATTTATTTTTCACAAGTTCTTGGAATCGTTGATGATTTTTCGTGGTCCCCAATTTTGACTTTGGCGGGACACAACGAATTCAAAATTATTTTTACCTTGGAAAAAGCATCCAAATTTTCGATGTCACTTTAAGAGCATCTCCAATGGACATGTTAGTTAACTAAAATGTTAGAGTGTCATGTCAACATTTTATCACTCAATTAGACACTTATTTACTACATCTTTATTTAGTTGGTTGTTGTTACTCCAATGGACTAGCTAAATAACTAGTCAAAATAATAATGGGTCCACCTCTCCACCCACTCAAACCTCTCCACCCACACAAAATAATATTTTTTAAAATATTTTAAATCGTAGAGCCCACATTTGGATGGCTAAAGCACTAGCCAAATTTAATACTTCCCTTAACATATGACAGGTAGGGCTCACATTTAACATGCCATTAACACTTCCACTGGAACACCATTTTTACATGTTTTCTAAAAACCTGACATTAACTAATGAGTTAACATGTCCATTGAAGATACTCTAAGCTAAGTTTCAATGTGGACAACTTCTAAGTGCTTGTTTGGCAACAACTTCAAAAGCAACTTTTAACTTTTAGGGTCACATCAAGTCAAATCTCATCATCATTTAAAAGTCAAAAGTTGTTATCAAATAGGTTAACTTAAATACATCATCATTACTAGATTTTATCTGTAAAATACACCTCAAAATCTGTGTTTTATAAAGCATCCCTCATTATTACACCATCAAACATCATCATTACACCCTCAAAAGGTATACATAAAACTGCAAAAGTTAAAAGTTGATTTTCAAACTGTGTTTCCAAATATGTACTAAGTATTATTTCAGAAACAGGCAAAAGAACACAAGCGAAGAGAATGAAACAATCCTTCTAATTGGACCTGGTATATAAGACCCCCTAAGTGGGTCCAAAATGAGACTAACAGAATATGATATTTATATTGTGTGGCACATGTACATAAACCTGTTTAAATAATTAAATATGTATTGCCTCTAGAACAGTTAATTGATTTTTTTTATAAGAATATGGTCATTTCTATTTCACATAGAAAAATGCCCAAAGTGAAAAAAAGAACAGAGATTTTAATACAACAAAAAATGAAAAACAAGAATCGAAAAGGGGTAACCCGAACTCCACCCCGCTGAAAATGGAGATAACCCAGTGTTAAGTTTAGTAGAAAAGGTTCTACCCAACTTAAGCCACTGACGCCCCTTGATTACCTTCCAAGCACCCTCCAACCTTGAGTTGTTAAAACGGAGAGTTTAGTTACCTCAGTTGTTACTTCCAGTTATTATTTATGTTGATGGCTTGGCTATTTTGTATTATTTTCATCTATTCACTTTTCCACACTTCGGACCAATGTAATTTGATATAAGTTGTATTTTATAACGCCCCCGAAAATCCAATCTCTCATATATGGCAATTTTCGATTTGCTACGGAACATTACTGAGAATGTGAACCAAATTTTTTTTATAGTGTCATCATAGTTATAAATCAAGAGTTATAAATCCAAAAAGCCTTTTTTTTATATGAATTGTAGGTATTTATATTTCAATAGTAAGTCAAAATAAAAAATGTCGCTCCTTATTCCTTCTTGGAAGCGACGACACTTCTCGCTCTCGATTTCAGTTAGAACGTGCCCTATATGCATGCAAGCTTATGTCTCTATTCCTATTCCCTAGTCCTAACATGAAAACATAGGCTTTGATACCACTATATATCCAAGCAAATAAAATATGCCTACTCCATAACTTTAGAGGATAATTGAGCCTAAGCTTATAGGGATCGTAAACTTAAGCTCTAAGCCAACTAATATATCCATAACCTACAGTCCGAGGGTTGAACCTATGCTCTGATACCACCCTGTATCAGAGCCAAATAAAAATATATCTACTCCATAACTCCATAGGATAATTAAGCCTAAGCTTAGAGAGAGTTGTAAACCTAAGCTCTAAGCAAACTAATATATCCATAACCTACAGTCCGAGGGTTGACATGTGCTCTAATACCACTTCTGTAACGCCCCCGAATCCGCCACCCATATGAGGCGAGGGAGACGGTGCGCTACGTGTCATAAACCTCGAATCTCAGAGTAATCTGTGAAAAATTTACCATTATTCATCCAAGCATAATTAAATAATCAACTAAACCATCACCAGGATCTAACAATAATTCATTCCAAGTTTGGATGATTACACACATAATAATTATTAATTTAACAATCTCTACAGTTTTATTAAAAGAGCTGAGGAAAGTCTACTACATGCCAAAAAGAAAGGCTTTATTCATCCTAATGAAAGCAAAACTAAATGATCAAGAATGACGACCCAAACTTGATCTCGCCAAGGCCTTCGTGATCCACAAACACTACTACTCGATCCTTAAATCTGAAAGGGGAAAAGGAGGGGTGAGCTACAACACGCTCAGTGAATGGGCCATCATCATCCCGTTAGTACATTTATATTCAAAATATCAATATCAAGTATGTCCACACAGACATGTAATATATCAAAAAAATAATTATACAAAAGGCCACCAAGAAATGCAATAATAATATATACACACACAAACACAATCCTATCCAACATGATGCATGCAACACCACGAACACGCATGTCCGTCTTCGCAGCACCTAGCTCGCGGGGCCTTTCGCAGGCATGGCCACGTAGACAGGTCTCAATTCGAATTAGGGCTAATAGGGGAGGTAATGGGGGTATTTAAAGGGACTAATTTACTGTTAAAATCCCTCAAAGATTTGGTTGTTACAGATTTAAGATTGAGCAAATCGGGGGGACAATTGCGGATAGGTCCAGATAGAACTAAAATTTACAAACAGGTCCTTCCCTCGCTAACCCAAAATCTAATAATTACAATTGGATCCCAAGATCCAATTAACATACCAACAACTTCTATAAAGTCCACATACTAGATCCCCAGGCCCATTTAACATACTAACAACCCCTACCAAGGCCCAACGAAATATTATACTACATTTTTGGCCTAAACAACTGCACAAAATAAATTATTATTTCTCTCTCTCTCTCTCTCTCTCTCTCTCTCTATATATATATATATATATATATATATATATATATATATATATATAATTATGTAAAAAAAATGCATTTGTTACAACACACGCTAGTATAATGGATCTCATTACCTTACCCCAAGCACTCTTTTTCCCCTTCTTTGACATGCTCGCCACCATTGTCCAGAATTACTTTCTCGACCCCATTGGAAGACGCTTGTTGGACAGCATCTCGACGATTACCCTAATGCGAGTTGTGGTAGTGCATTCAAAAAATAGATGCAATATGGTCTCAATTGCACCACTACATAGAACACATTCGGAGTTGTCCATAGGTCTCCATCTCGCGTGGTAGTCCTTGGTGAGCACCCGTTCATGTAACAGCAATCACATAAAGCATTTCACTTTCAATGGGCCAGATGATGACTTTCCAAAATGATTCAACGAAGGCGAGCAATTGCATGTCGATAGTTCAATTCCGTGCCCACCAATCGTATCCTGCATGAGTGCAGTACCCAAGTCGGGGGTCTGGTGCCCACGAGACCTTGTCTTCAGAGTCTACCTATGGGGATAATGGATCGAGGATCTGAACTAGGTGGGCAAACTAAGTTATTTCAATCCCACGTAAACCACGTCGAAACGAGTGTCCCATGCATGACCCTGCTGATCTGATTGCCAGTAGTCGCTCACGCACCAACTGGATCACCTTGCGCCTCAACCGTGGGAATAGACTTCCAAGTGCCTGCTCTGCGCACCAATGATCATCCCAAAAACTAATGGATCACCCATCACCGAGTTCCCACAAAACGCTGGTAGCAAACTCCCCCCAAAGCTCAAAGAAACCCCTGCATAGTTGAGACGACCGCCTAGATAGGCAAGGAACTTGCCCCCTCCTGGCATCCGGCGAGCCATACCTCTCCTTGAACAGTCCCACCCAAGCTTTTTCCGGGCAGTGAACCCATGCCCAGCACCACTTTGAGAGAAGAGCTTTGTTTAGAGTGTTCAAACATATCACACCCAAACATATCCACAAGCACAATGTTTCCTATTTAACCAGGTATGGTGAGTTGCACTCGGAGTTGGACCCTCGCCAAAGGAATCTACGACGTAGAACGTGTTGGATTTTAGACATATAAGAGTGACTAAAAATGCATTGTTGGGTCTTGTATCACTTGCATGAAACGTTTATGAATGGTTTGTCGTATCTCTTTAATTCTCCATCCATGCATAATATTAGGTAGTATTGAAACGGTTGCTATTACCTCATGCAACGTTTTATTTCAAATCGGTTTCATTAGCATGTAACGGTTACAATTTATTGTGATGGTCCATTGGAATTTAAAGCATGAAATACGTTTTCATGTGTGTTGTTGTGCCTATAAATATTCATGGCTAGGTCTCATGGCTTAGGGGAGTATAATCAGAGAAATAATCACATATGTGTGTATGTTTAATATAGTGGTGTTTTAGCCTACATAGCTGATCCCACTATATTATAGACTTTATGAAAAACTTCATCTTTCCTCCAATCTCCAGCTCCCCAACACCTTGTTGTTTGATTCAATTCCTTTATCTGAGTGTATGAAAGAATTGCAATCTGTTCACCGTGGTTCTTTCGTAGCTCGCACCCCAGAAAAATAAAACCAGTTGTGGTCGTATCTCTCAATGGTAGGAGACATTCAACCCTGTGCGTGAGGGGGCCTTATTCACCGAGGATAGAGTGTCTTCACTCGCTTCGACATTTTCGGATACATTTTCTAACCTCTAACTCTTTTATTTCATACTTTTACTATATATCTTAGAGTATGCATGATTTCATATATATTTGATGTTTATATTCTTGATGTGATAATTATAAGAATTTGTGTTTAGCCTAATATTTATTTTTCACACACAAAAACTCTTAAAAAATGTCCAAGCGGTTTAGAACCCCCTTTGGGGCCCGGAAAATAGAAAGGAAAAAAAGAGCCTTACAAGGCGATACATATACATGATTTGATTTACTAAAATTTAGATAATACAAAACTTGAACGCAATTGTCTTGCTAAAATATAGATAATACATAAACCTGAACGCGATTGTCTTGCAGGAACCATTACAAAATGGACCACATGTACTATAATATAATGACAGAGATTAGATACAATGATATAAAATCTACTTTAGAATGTACTCGCGATAACATCAACTTAACCTGAAAGTTGATAACATCATTTTAGATTTACTTGTTGAGCTTCATAGCTTATTCCCTTTTGTGGCTGGACTTTTATTCCACGGTTCATTCTTGTTCAAAGAATGGGAGATTTTGTTAGTCTTTTGATGTAAGTTGATTAAGTTGATGTTTTTTGAAAATGGTAGTTCATTCATAATTCAAAATATGGTTGCAAATGGGCTGAAATGGGAGAGAATAGAGTAAAAGATAAACATACAAGGTAAATGCAAAGAAAGCTATAAAAATAAACACGATGCTCCGTGGCTACACAACATCGCGCCAGGAGGCCCCCTAGCCCTCATACCGCCCATCACTCCTCAATTTTGATCCTCCCCCCAATGGTGTTTATCGCTTTGGCGCTAGCGAGGAAACTCTCCCAATCTTTAATGAGAGATATCACGTCCTCCCAAAGGTTTTCCATATATATCAGTTGGCCTCTGAAAATCGCACTATTGCGAAGTTGCCATACCACCTACAGTTTCGCTGGGATCACTACCCACCGAACTTTCCCCCTGATAGACTTGTCTCCCCGTGTGACACGAGCAGCCATCACCTCCCATAACTCCTGTAGGTTTCTGAATTGGCAAGACATCCTTGTTGCCGCCTCGAGGCATCCCCATAAGCTGGTCGTGAATGAGCAGTTAAAAAGTAAATGCTCTATCGATTCAGGGGCCGTTTCGCATAAGTCACAGACAGTCGATGCCTCTGGGCGCCAATGAGCACGGTATACTTTGGTTAGTATTTTGCCCTGGAGTGCGAGCCAAAGAAAAATCTTGATTTTGCATGGTATCTTCCAACTCCAAATCAACGGGGCGCGATCAGCCATCTACTCAACGATCTCGACCACCATTTATAACCCTGCTTGACGGAGAAGCTATCCTGAGGTGGAGCACCCCACATCAAGGTATCCACCCTCTACGGCACAGGCCCTTGCTCCGGAAGGCCATGTACTAGGGTCATGAATTCGGAGACTTGTCTATCCTCCACGAATCTCCGCAGGTTCATATGCCAGTCCCCTCCTTCGCCACTATTCTTCCATACCTCACTAACCCTCTCCTCCTTAGCTTCAGCCACTGTAAAAGGTGTGGAAATTGTGCCTTGAAAGGAGCTGCGCTGCACCAATTATCCATCCAGAACCGGATTTGCTCTCCATTCCCCAGTTTCCATCTAAGCCCGCTGGAAAACCCCTCGCCTAGAATCCACCAACCTGTAGATAAGAATGACGTTTTCTATGAGATGCTAGGGAACAAGGAAGGTGCATTTCTGGCATTGTATCTCTCACGGAGTACTCTTGCCCACATCGAGTTATCGTTGGATGTCCACTTTTAAAACCATTTGGATAGAAGCGCACGATTCATCAAGTTAAGATCAAGAATACCCAGTCCACCTTTCTCGCGCGGGTGGCATATCCTGTCCCACCTGACCAAACATGGGTTATTCACTCCCATACTCAACCCATTCCAAAAGAACCTACATCTGATGGATTCCATCATTTTAAGGACGCCTTTCGGGACCCGGAATGTCGAAAAGTAGAATAGAGGGAGATTAGAGATAACTGCCTGCAGAAGCGTAAACTTTCCTCCCATACTTAGCGCTCGGTTCTGCCATCCTTCAAGCCTTTTTTGGATCCTTTCCACGAGTGGCGCCCAGTCTTTGCGAAGAAGCCTGTGTTGGACCAGGGGTAATCCAAGATGTATTGCGTTGAAGCTTTTCTGTTGGCAACCCATAATAGATGCTAGGTCCACAGCCAATGAGGGTTCCACGTTGATTGTGAGAAGGGCGCTCTTCGACTAGTTTATGTGCAGTCCTAACACTAGCGCATCACAATGGAGGATGAATCTGATACCTGTGATTACAGATACTGAAGGAGAAGCAAAGGCCATTGTGTTGTTGGCATACTATAAATGGGTGTGCCTCCCCGGGAGCACGCCAAGTCTTCGATCCATCCGTCATTTGCCGCCTTCCCGCACATTCTGCTCAGTGCATTCGCCACAAGTGTGAATAGGAGCAGGGAAAGCGGGTTTCCTTGCCACAGCCTGTGACTGATGGGGAAAAAATCATACACTACTCCATTTATAGCCACCGAGGCGTGCGCCGTTGTAATGAAGTTTGTCACCATCTTCAGCCACTGCGGGGGTAAACCATGCAAGCAAAGGATCTGAAAGAGAAAATTTCGGTCTACCCAATCGTAGGCCTTGGAGAAGTCCAATTTCACAATAGCCCCTGTTCGCTTATCCTTATGCAGACTTGAAATGATTTCCTTTGTGATAGCGTAGCCTTCATGAAGACTTCTACCCGACAAGAAGGCGTACTAATTATCTTCAACTAGTAGTGCACATGCTGTGCGGAGCTGCCTCGCCATCAAGTTAGCCACGATCATGTAACCTCTATTTACTAGACAAATGGGCCGAAAGTTATTTATTGATTCTGCTCCTTTTTTCAGGATAAGCACGAAGAGTGATGAGTTTAAGCCTCCCATACCCTTGTTGTCCCTTTGGAAGTCCGTGCACATAGTCACCACATCGTCCTACATGATCGCCCAGAAATGCTGGTAAAACGCCATACCGAACCCGTCTGGCCAGGAGATTTATCCCCATCGGCACTGAAGATCACCCTTCGCACTTCTTCCACCCCAAACGGTGCTACAAGTTGTCGAGAGATCTGGTCCGGGACCGTTGGCAGCTTGCGGTCTGCCCAGCTAGGTCTCCACGATCGATTCTTTTGGAACTGCTCTTGGAAATGCTTGACAATCTTGTTAGCGATCAGCCCCTCCTCGTTTAGTTCCTCCCCGTCCACCGTGATTTTGGAAATCATGTTCACACGCCTCCTTTGGTTAGCAAATTTATGGAAATATTTTGTATTACCATCTCCCGCTAGTAACCACAATGCTTTGGATTTTTGGTGCCACTCCATCTCCTCCAGGTGCATAATGTCGGCCAATTTTCTTTTACTCGTGCTCCTCGCTGCTCTCTCTGCATCTTGAAGTTGTTGTTGATCCTCCCGCTTGTCTAGTTCAGCGATCTCCATACATCATTCGTGCTTTGTCCACCCCCTCTATTGCCTCACCACACCGCATCAGACTTTGAGGCATTTCTTCAACCACCAGAGCTTATAGGCAAGCCTCCTTGCACCTCTCAGAACCCCAGTTGGCGCTTCCCAATTATTTCACACTAGCTCTTCCACTCCTTCACAGTTAGCCCACCATGATTCAAAACGGAAAGGAGCCTTTTTTCGTGTAGGCACCATGGAAGAAAGTAGCAGCGTCACATGATCCAAAGTAAGGTGTGGTAGTCCCTGAACCCCGCAACAGGGGAAAGCACCTTCCCAGTTCGAGCTAATGAGAATTCTATCCAATTTAGCCAAAACCGGGTCGTCTCGCATGTTGCTCCACGTAAATTCGTGGTTGGCAATCGGAAGGTCAAGGAGACCCTCCCTATCAATCCCTTCCGAGAACATAAGCATGTCTAAAGAAGTCGCTTGCCTTCTATTGCATTCCGCAACAAATCTCGTAACGTTAAAGTCCCCGACAACACTCCAAGGAACCTCCTACGCGTCACTTGTATTCAACAGTTCAGACTAGAGATCCTCCCTGTCTACCTCCCCGGACCATATACCTCCGAGATCCACCCCTAACCGGTTATCTTTAAACAACGCCGATATCCAGAACCTTCCCATCCTCTAATATAGTAGCGCCCACTCTGATGCCGCCCATCCAATGAGAATTCCACCCGAAGCACCCGTGGAGGCCTTGAACACCATCTGGTCCTATCTCCCCGCTCCTATCTCTCGGAGCACACAATCATCGATACTTTCCATTTTAGTCTCCTGAATATAGCATATGTTAACCTGAAAGTTGATGTTATCGGCGTACATTAACCTGAAAGTAAAATTATATATATATATATATATATATATATTCGCGATGTGCGGTATCGGCGTACGACATTATCGCATCCAACCTCACCGTCCGATGATACCCGTTATTACAGTACCGCAAATCGGCTCCCTATATATATATATATATATATATATATATATATATATATAAAACATTTTTTTTATGAAATTCTATAAAATAAAAAATTTCACATGATTAAATTAAATAACTTTACAATTATTTTTATGAAACCTCTTATATTTTATAAAATTCTACAAAATCAAAATTTTATAATAGATTTAGGGAAATAAATATTTAGAAACAATTTATAAAATCTCTTTTTTAATGAATTCTTTGAAATTATAAGATTGGTGTAATGAGATCACGCAACAGCCCAAATTTATGGCCCATGCATAAAAATCATGCAGACTTTAAAATTATTTAAAGGAAAATGATATTTTCAACCCCGTTGCAGCCCAATTGCAATTCACACCAATTTTCTTTTTTTTTAAAAATCATATTCTCTAAATGAAATGTATATTGTTACATGAAATGAAATATATACTGAAATACATTAGTGTATTTTTTTCAAGTTAAAAAATTGATAAAAAAATTTGCGTCATACACTATGATTATAGCCTCATACACTATATAATAGCACAGTATATACTACGTTATCATAGCTTATGAAAATGTAAAATGGGCTGTAAAATATACTAAGTGTATCAGCGCTCTTATTTAAAATATGCTGACATTGGGATACAATATTGTCCCGCATGTAATTCCAGAAACCTACACACGCATAGCTCATCTATTTTATATGTCATGCACTTTTGACAACAAAGCATGATACATCAGAACGCCCAAATTAAGAGTAATTGAAACAAAATGTTTATATTATTCACACTAATGATATGACCAAGTAAGGTTTTCAATCAAGAGAATTGTTTTCATAAATTGTGCACCAAACCCCAAGTGATGAGTCGCTCACATAGCTCCCTCAGGGAGACAACGCCAAATCAAGAAGATGCTGAAGGACTACCACTGCCATCACTATGAGAATATCAGCATAGAATGTCTCGATAACTGAAAATTCATGAAGAAATATTTTTAAAAGTTAGTGATAGGACCTGAAAAAACAAATAGATAATTTAGGGACTTATGGATATGTTGAACATTGTCAAGGACCTAAAAAAATACAGGTTTTAAAAAATACATGGAAATATTTTCCATTTCTATTCAACATTAAAAAAAGAAAACAGAGTAATCAATTTAATTTTTAAGAATGAACCAGTTCTTATCCACTCATATTAAGAAATATAAGATTTACAGTACTGCAGATTTTACATAACTTCTCAGTTACTTGTAATCCAACATAGGTAATTTTAATTCTGTGACAGGAAACCAAAAGAAGGGATGACTTGGAAATTGCAAAAGTAACTGAAAGTTGGCTTACAAATACAAAAGTACACCCAGATCGGTTTAAGTCCAACACCACCACCATGGATTATGTCTGAGGTTCACAAATCCAACAGCTACTAAGGGAAGGCCCTGTTACCTTATACGTATTATAATGGTGGCATATGGTACAACATGCATAATATATAGTGGACCATCTCTGTACATCAGGCTAACAGTCAACAAATGGATCACAAACACAGGAAATTCCACTTCTGGAAAACATGAATTCTGGTCAGAGTAAACATCATCGAAGTGAGAGTCTGCAAGTCATTCATTCATGTGAAGTAATGTATTAACCTAAATCCTACTTTAGACATTCCACCTTAAACAAGCTCAACTCCATTGAACTTGATTCCCCAAATTCATTCTCCTGAAATTTATCATAGACAAATAATTTAAGTCTCATAGTAATCAGAAAGTCTGGTAGAGACAAATAGGCAAAAGACATAAACACGAGGTGCACCTATAATGCACCTATAACATAGTTGATTAAGATGGAATCACATTAAATTATCAGTCTGTTCTTGTGCATTTCAAACATTTAGGCTGATTTGGTATAGAATCGAATACCAACAGCCAAACCCAAGATTGCGAGGGGAACGAGGAACTGGAGGAGCCTGATGATGAAATCTGTAGTTTTGTCCTGGTTGTAATGTGGCTGCTTTGGTGGAGTGTACTTGACCTTAGTGGGGATTGTTGATGCATCAATCTCCCCGACATAATACTCATCCATCATTGCTCTTGCACTGTCACTATGCCCAACATCCTCAAAGTCATCAGTAGCGTCCTTGCCTGTAACAAATCATTGATGGAGTTGTCTATTTCAATTTGGGAAGAACTTAACACCTGACTAGATGTGTGACAACAACTAACAGGTTTACCTGTTGCAGACAATAAGACATCATCTCCACCTGGATGATCTTCCAGGAACTTTGTTACATCATAGACCTGTCCAATAGAAGTCAAAATGAACCACAAGGCATGAAAATAATGATGATATATATATATATATATATATATATATATATATATATAATTGAAAGCAACTGCCAATGAATAATCACGCTTGATAATATAATAAAGACAGCAGTTATTGTCCACAATAGCACCACAAATTCTCTGTTTGATCTCTCCATTGGCTTATGTTGTAACTTTAAACAAAAACAAGATTTTCATCATAATTTTCGTTCGGCTTTTGTACAAGTTGCATGAAATATTCCTAAACCCGTTTTCAAACAGAAAAAAGTTGCAGCTTCATTAAAATTTACATACACTTTTTTGCAAAAATGTGACCAAAACTAGCTTTTTCATAATCTGTGAAGAGTCAGTTTTAAACCCAGCTTTTAAGGAAAATCTGACGTCCAAACCCGTTTCCAAACAAAGCCTACACACACTGACATGGATTCTCTTTTTTCTTCACTTATATATAAAATAAAACTGACATTCAGCCTATCATATGTCCACTCAAAAACTATCCATCCAGGGGATTACTGAATTGTTGCATGCACAACTTGCAATGTACAGGAAATGATATCTAGAGGGATGCCGCTAAATTATGCCACTTGTATTCCATGACATCATAATAAGATGCGGGCAACAATGTGGCGATACTTTGGCAAGATATTAATAAAATAATTTTGTGGGATGCCAAATCTGATATAACTTCATGGAGTTCACAATCAGCTTCACAGTAGTAAAGTTAAGAAGTCCTGTTTTTAACGCTCATAAATGGAACAATGACTGCTGTTGGAAGAGTTGAGAAAATCTGTATTGACAGTCCAAAAATAGGCCGGTTAATTTTTGCTGGATTTTGTAATATATTAGGCTGATGGTTTTTATGGGCTTTGTTGTGGAAATTGTAAGGTACTTGTTACGTGGCTGGTCATAAAGAGCTTTAAGCAAGTAGATTAGATATAGGAATTCCGATAATGTTAGAGCAGCCATGCATTAACAAATAGAAATAGCAATTCCATTTGACTGGACACTAGAATCTCTGCTTTCAGTTACATAGATGGATAATTGAGTCCACTAATTATGGGAGATCTATGATCAGTCATCAAGGTAAGTATCAATATTGGTCATGTTTATTGCAGCTTAAATTTACAGATTATAGATTATAACTTATAAATTATAGATTATAATTTTTTTGATAATTTGTAAACATATTTGTTGTACCAGTTTAAAAGCAGTAAATAAGTAGTAGTGGGTGCTTGTTTAATTAGTTGTAAAACAGTTTTTACTAGACAATTGTAAAAAATATCCATAAACTGTAGAAGTAAAAATTTGATTTATGTTTGATAAAATAAGTTGATTTTTACATATAAAATTAATTTTATAAATATTTAAAAGAAAATCAAATTAACATAAATATTATTTCAAAATCACTACAATATTTTTCAAATATTACATTCTAGAATTGTAATAAATTAAGTGACAAATAGAATTATAAAAAAAGGTTGATAATGTATTTTTGTAATAGTAAAAAATTGAGAAGATGAAAGGTGGTTTTGTTATTTTTAGTATAATAGTAAAAAAATTGATACACATATTATTAGTAAAAAGCATTAAGGGCATGAAAGTTCAAAAGAAAAAAAAAAAAAATCTCAGAAGCATCCATTTTCCAAATAGAGATTACGACTTTTTTAAGCTGTTTTTAACTTAAATAAATTCCAATAAGTTTAAACAAACATGCAACAACTACTTATTTTAAGCTAAAAGCTATAATCTGCAGATTATAAGTTTTAACAAACATGTACATTGTCATTTAGGCTTCCTTATGCTGACATATGATGATATTTAAGGTTTTGAGTTGGTCTAAATACAGGGTAGATTGTATTCTAAGCTTTTGATATTTTTTTACAAAGAAATTCTAGTTTTCTGCTATTTGTAAGAAAACTAAGAATAACCTAATTCTAGTTGTGAAACCATCTATCTCTCCTATGCATTATTTTCTTATTTATTACATGCAGGTTGAATCAGTTTACAATTGAAGGCATAACATGTTCCCTTCCATGGCACATCATAATCAAGGGAATGAAGCTCAAGAAGATGCAACAAGAAATCCAAGAAATGCCATGCGAGAGATTATTGATTTACGTAGACAATGACATTTCATTCTCATACACCAAGAACATATAGAAGCCCACAGGAAGATACATGAAGGTGAGAGCAACCATACAAATGATCTTTTGGAGGTTCATCAATGAAAGGGGGTTGAAAATCATATGCACATCAAAATGGGATGATAAAGAACATCTGGAGTTTTGATCACTTACCCCCTGTTTGGATAGCGGAATAGATGAGGAATAGGATGGAATAAGGGTGAATAAGCCCAAAAACCTATTGTTTACAAGGAATAAGTGGATATAGCTATGCCAAAATAGATGGAGATAAATTGTTGTTGGTATTCCAGGTCCCCCGCGGAATTGTGTTATTCTACCCAATCTATTACACTGGTATAAAGGGGGCTCATATATCAAACATGTCATCACATCTTATAAATTAAGGGGGCCACATGTCAATTCATTTTTTCACATTTATAGTTTCTTATTCATGTTTTATTCATCTTTTATCCACAACTCATCCATGGTCAACCATACAACAACAAACAAGAATAACTAATAACACAATGAAACACAATACTGATTATTCTTTACTATATTGTAATAGATACCTATCTAAGAATGGCTTATATCGTTATAAAAAATGAAACCCATATTCTAAAACTTTTACTTTCTAATGGCATGTATATCTTCTAGACAATCATGTTCTCCTTTCCTCGGCCCCTACCGAAACCCGTTCCTCTCTTTTCAAGTTTGAGAATGAGAATTGGTGGCTCCTTGAAGAAGGTTTTCAGGATATGATGGTATCGTGGTAGAACTCGGCTAGGGTGGTCACCAAGGGAACTAGAAAACTATCAGCTAAACTCAAAGTCCTTAAAGGCAAGCTTATTGAATGGAGTAAGCAAACCAGGATCAATCGACATGCCCGGGGAGCTTTCTTGGAAGCGTCTCTTCAGAAATGGGAGATCAAGGAGGAAAGTGGCCCTTTGTCACCCTTGGAGCTTGATGAATGGAAGAAATCCAAAGAAGAACTTGTCATCCTTCGACAAGAGGAGTATTACCGTCAAAGGTCTAGAGCGATTTGGCTCAAATTCAACGACAGGAATACAAAATTTTTCCATAGGGTTGCTAATTCAAGAAGACGTCAAAATCTTATCACCTCTGTTGTCGGGTGATGTTAGATTGGAATCACGGGAAGACATTGAAAGCCATATTGGTAACCATTTCAAATCTTTTTTTGCAAAGATAGTTCCTGGCTCCCGAGTTGGCATGATGATGCTCTTCCTCGCCTTTCTGATGAACAACGGTCTCTTCTTGATGCTCCTTTTGGGGAGGAGGAAGTTAAAGAGAAAGTGCTTGGTATGGAGGGAGACAAGGCTTACGGTCTAGATGGTTTCTCAATGAAATTCTTCCAATGTTTTTGGAATTTGGTTAAGGCAGACGTAATGGAAATGTTGGAGGAGTTTAATGCTTGCCGTCAAGGGTGTGGATGCCTCAATGCCACTCACATTGCCCGCATTCCAAAGAGGAGTGGGGCGGAACGCGATGCTGATTTCCGCCCTATTAGCCTCCTCAATAGTTCCTACAAAATTGTCGCAAATGTGCTGGTGGATCTTAGTCAATCAACATTTATCCATGGTCGATCTCTCCTTGATGGTTTCTTGAGTACCCAAGAATGTGTCTCAAGGGTCGAAATGGAAGGGTTCTTATGCAAGTTGGATTTTGAAAAGGCTTATGTTTCTGTCCGCTGGGATTATGGCTTCTCTTCTATATAGTTATGGTGCATCAAGGAATGTATTAGCATGGTGAAACTATCTATTCTCGTCAGTGGCAAGGCAGTGGGCTTCATCAATTCAGGTAGAGGCCTTCGTCAAGGAGGCCCTTTGTCTTCTTTCATTTTCATTCTCGTGGCAAATGTTCTTAGTAGATTGATCCAAAAGGGGGTTTCAAACGGATGGATTCGTGGTCTTGAAGTAACTAAAGGTGGTTCCTGAGTCTCCCATATTCAATATGCCAATGATACCACTCTCCTTTGCGATGAGAGGGAAAGCAACTTGGATGGTTTTGTATTGCAAAGCTTCCGAATTGATGACGTTACAACTATCGCCTCAAGATTGAATTGCAAAGCTTCCGAATTTCTGACCAAATATCTTGGCCTTCCTCTTCACACTACTTCTCTTCGGAAGAGGGATTGGGCCCTTTTTGTTGATCGATTCGGCAAGAAGCTTGAAGGGTGGAAATGCAAATCTCTTAGCTTGGAAGGTAGATTGGTACTTCTTAATGCGGAACTCACAAGTCTTCCAATTTACTTCCTTTCAATGTTCAAGATTCCATTCGGCATACTAGATGAGGTGGACAAGATAAGGAGATTCTTGTGGAATGAAACTAAAGAAGGTGGTTCGAGCGCATTCTTGGCTAAGTGTGATCTCGTATGTCATGCAAAGAAAGATGGTGAAATGGGGGTTCTAAATTTTTAAATTATGGGTAAGGCGCTTTTGGGGAAATGACTTCGGCGTATGATTGTCGATCTGGATTCACTTTGGATTTGTATCATTCGAGAGACATAGTTTAATAGATGTACCAAATTAGAGTTGTTCCCTTATCACAGAGTGTCACTTTCCAAATTATGGAAGAATGTTCTAGAGGTTGCCGAGGCAATATAAGAAGAATCCACTTTTATTCCGAGTAACGGTGTTGAAACTAAATTTTGGAAAGTTTCTTGGCTTCATGATTCGTCTCCGGCTTACCTTTTCCCAAATATTTTTTGGGTGGCTTCTAATGGGGATGATTTGATTTGTGATTCTTTTACTTGTGGGGAACATTATATTATTTGGTGTCCTCGGTTGCGCCGCAACTTGTATAATGTTGAAGCATTGGAATTAACTCAACTTCTTGAACTTCTTCAAGGCATCGAGTTAAATTTAAAAGATGAAGATGTGATGAAATGGAAGTTGGCCCTCAATTTGGCTTTTCGATAAGACCCTTTATAAGAAGATCAATAAGGCGTCTTCCCCAATTCCGACTGCTAGAATCCACTATTTTTTGGGGGGTTCTTGCGCCATTGAAAATAAGAGCTTTTATGTGGTTTCTTTCCCTAGACAAAGTCCTCACCAAGATCAATCGATCAAAATGAGCTAGTGATAGTAATGTTACTCGTATACTTTGTGTGGGGTGCTGAGGAGAATAGGGATCACTTGTTCTTTCGATGCCCGTTCATTAAGAAGATTTGAGACTTGGTATGCAAGGCAATTGGCTCTACTTATTGTTTCCTTGATATCGATGAGATGTGGAATTTATTCAGTCAAAGAAGGAAGAAAGGTCATCGTAGTAACGAAGCAAAATTTCAATGGCTAATTCCTCAAGCGGTTTGTTGGTGTATTTGGTTGACTCGAAATGAAGGTGTATTTAAAAAAAAGAGGGTGTACGTGGAGAACACTTAGGCACAAATTTTCATATATGCTAAAGGATTGGGTGAAGATGATTCTACAAGTGTATAATCTTTCCTTTATTATGGGTCACTCTTGGTTTGTAAGGAATTAATCATTTTGTGCTTCACTCGATTGGGAGATTGTCCCTTATCGTGTTTATGCATCTTTTGTCTTTTGTTAGGACATCACTCGTCTCCACTTGTTTAAGGGCTTTTAATTAATAATTTTTTTTGCCTTGCTTCAAAAAAAAAAAGGATATCTTCTAGAATTCCATTTCCAACAATAAATTGTGGGGTTTCATTGGCAATCTAGTATGTGAAAAAAAATATAAAAAAAACATATGTTAGATATTCAAAAGAACATATTTTCATATGCTTTTAAGAGTTGTTTTGAAACATTTCCCTATGTAACTATTCATTTATACATATATATTAGGGAAATTTCTATTCTTTATATTCAAAGCATATTTTGCACAAATTGATAATATTTATACAATTAATATGCATTATCATATTTTTCATATGAAGCCATATTTTAAAATTCAAAAATCTAAATTTGGCAGTATTTAAATTTTGCATGATCTAAATTTGGCAGGTTATAAATTGGAGAAGAAATTCACATTCAAAGATTCATTAAAGCTTCTAAATCTGATTCACCAAATCAATAAAATCTTCAATCAAATCAACTTTTACATTTCCAACAAATCAACAAGATCTCCAACATATTTTGCAATTATATCTCCAACATATTTTGTAAATCAACATTAACAACTCAAACAAATCAGCATTTACAATTAATTCAACCCTCAAAACCCCTATAAAAAGGGCACTACAGAGAACCAAGGAAGATCTATATTCATTCAGCCAAGGAGGGAGATCTTCATTCAGCCAAGAAGGAATTTATTTTCAGTTTTTGTTATTTCTTTTCTGTTTTTAGTTTTTGTTTTTGTTTTTATTTATTTGGTATTAAAGATAGATTCTCTTCTGTTTTCAATAAAAGTGCATCGTTATTTTATTTTCATGGAATATTTTTATGTTTATTTTAGAATTTCATCAACCATGGTAGGCTAGAAAATCCTTCCATCAAGGAGAGGATTCCACCTCATGTGTTTGAGTGATTGTTTCTTTTCTTTGTGCATTGATGTTTTCCGATTTGTTCTTCATGTTTATATAGTTTCTTCAATTCAGATTTCTTTTGATTATGGGTATTTTTAGATCTTCCGTCGTTCTACTTAGATGAGATACAGTTGATACTTTATAAACCCTATTTTTAAATCGAGTAGAAGTGAACTGCTTTTGAAATAGTTTGTTTTCATTAAATACAAAAGAAAGAATCATCACAATACACGTGAGGTGGATTTCCAATCCTTGGTGGCCTTTTTTATACATTGACTTCAAATTTAGTTTTTAAAATAGTTTTTCTTAAATCAATCATTGACAATTTGTTTTTAAACCTTTTTGCCAAAAATTGATAATTTTTTACTTTTATTTGTTTACTTCAATGACCTCCCTGTGGATTCGACCCCTTGCTTCCATTTTCTACCAAGAATAGTTTAGGGTTTTATATTTTGTTGGCAAAGACGAGATCTTAACGACAATCAAAGCCACCAACAACCTACATTGGCAGGTCAAAGTCTACAAAAACTGCATGTGAATGAGTGAGTGACCCTCTTAGATTCCTCAATCAAAATGACTAACTGCATTGAATATGAATTCAATATAGACCCTCATTGGGACCAACTACCAAAAAATCAATTTTATCAGGAGCCACTTAAAATCGGTTTTCTGAAAAGCTCATTCCCCCCAAATTGTCAAAAATATTGATGCTGCCAGCTTTTTACACACAAGTTAAATCCATATGCCATAGCATAGTAACAAATTTGGGATTCGGTGGTAATTCGGTTGAGGTTTTATTCAGTACGATTTGGATTATTCGGGAAAAAAATACGGAAAACATTTCAGAAAAATTTGGGGACCTAAAAACAGTCTATATATATAATATAAATCAAAATATATTAGTAAACATCATAATCATAAAACAAGCATAACATTATGCATTTTTAAGATGTCATAGTCATAAAACATCATATAAACATAGAGTTAAAAAAAAATCCAGGAGCCTAAAAACAGTTCATATATATGACATAAATCAAAACACACAGGTAAACATGGTAATCAAAATACAACAATCATAATACACTTGTTGCTACTACAAAAAAAAACAAAAAACAATGGAACTATTAATCCAACAAAAATCGAAACACACAAACCACAGCAAAAAAAAAAAAAAAAAAAAAAAAAACAGAATCCAAGTAAAGTGGGCTGAAGAACTCCCTCACAACAGCATCACCTCCTCCTCCATTGCTGCACCTCAACGAAGGCCTTCTCTTCTTCGGTGCCGGTGGGGACGGCGTCTCCAGTTTCCTCACGGATGAAAGAGAGGGAGGAAAGAGACAAACACACAAACATGATAAGAACACAACAGCCATTGCTGAAGTTGCAACACCTCCTCCCCAAAGAAGAAACGATGGGTTGATTTAGGGCAAGGGGGCCCAAATTTTTTTAATATACTGTAAAGGTTATGTTCCGAAAATACCCTGGTTTTTTTTTCCGAATTTACCGATTTGTCCCGATTTTTTCTAAAATTCGTTGAACTGTCGAATGTGGCGGATGATCGCCGATTTGTTTGGCTGGTCCCTAGTTCGCCGGATTTTTGCGGATATTCACGAATAAACCAGCGAACTTGTTACTATGTACCATGGGTCAAAACTATGAAAGCATAATTTGGATCTGATTTTGGGAAATCCAATCATGAAAATGCAGAATCTGTTAAAAAAAAAAGAAAAAAAAAAGGTTTCAAATATGGCCATAGGTGGAAAAGGACATGGTGTCAACATGGAATTCCATGCATTGGAAATCTTTTCGAATATGATTGAAGACAATTCGATAATGACATATACAATTTGAGGCATGGTTGAAACAAGAAGAGCAAGAATAAATGATATGAAAAGATTGCATCATCAACGTCAAATCAAAATTAGGAATATTGAGTGCTTCAGTCAAAGAAGATCAGCTGCAACAGCCTTTTGTACACGAACGTTACTCTGGGCAATCTTACCAAACAAAACATTGTTCTAGACAATGTTACAAAAAGATGTAACTTTATTCTAGATTAACGTCACTTTTAGGCAAGTGCTGCCAAGAGAGGAAAAAAGAGGGATAATCCAATTGAATTCTTCTTAATAAGTAGGTTCAATGTGGGATTAATATCTTCTCAAATAAGGTATTTACACATTGTCACTAACTCTTGTAAAGTACACTCCTAGGTCAAAAATGAATAGTCCAGTTGTGTAATTTTGACAAACAAGTAATTTCAACATCACAAAATCCGCCAACATCATAGGCCAATAACTCATAGTCCCACACAATTAACACACAACCCTCACCCCTAGAGATGATGATGGGGCAGGTAAAAATAATCTAAACCCAAACCCACTAGGAAATACCCAGCCTTAACCTGCCTTGGGTTAGAATTCTACACCCCAAACTCTCAAATTGTGTATAAAAAACCACTCCCAACCCGACACGTTCATGGCTATGAAATTAAGCAGATATAGCAATAAATAGACAATCAAACATTTTAGAAGTACAAAATGGAGGATTCATAATTGTGAATGGAAAAGTTGAAGCAATGATTATAAATAAATTATTTGATCAAAGGAAATTCAACATTTAGACAAGAAATGTAAAACCAAGTTTTTATAATTGTAAATAAATAATGGAGTACTCCCAAAATTCTTT
This sequence comes from Acorus calamus, assembly GCA_030737845.1. NCBI lineage: Eukaryota > Viridiplantae > Streptophyta > Magnoliopsida > Acorales > Acoraceae > Acorus > Acorus calamus. Next base: position 13,359,964 of record CM060873.1, on the reverse strand, counting down.
CAGTCTGACTTCCCAAAGTTTGAAAAGTATGGAAAAACTCATGTTTCTTCTGTTTCACAAATCTAGACAATACAAAACAAAATCTCATTAATTAATTGACTCAAACCAAATAAATTAAATACGAATGAACAATACCCAAAACCAACAAAAAGATCATATAGTCAGATGCAAAGACCTCAAAAAAAAATAGCAACCACCGTCTTTCACATATATGACAGTGGCAGAAGTGGGTCAAGGTGGAAAGTGGCCATGCTTGGCAGGTCAGCAACTTAACCACCCAATCCCCCTTGTGAAGGGAAAATGAAACGCTGGCTACTGCCTTAAATAAACAGGAAAATTGCATAGAAAATAAAAAAATAAGAACAGCAGAGGCTCACACTGCATGACCAGGTCAGGTTTACAAACACATGCCCCAACCCGATTGCGTTTCTATGCACCTTCACCCAAACCAGGCCCGAAACCCAAACCTGCCCCAACCTGTTTGTTAATACCTTAACTATTGCCTTAATACCTATGGAAATTAGTTAAAAACAATGACAACAAATGTTCTTCTACACTGCTTAACCTAGTCTGGTTGTAAAATAGAAACTTGTATCCGTCCCGACCCTGATCAATTTTTTTTTTACAAGCTTCCCCAAACCCAACCCACATCCCAAATCCGACTTGCTCTAAACAGGTCCAAGTACCCAGGAAAACAACGGGAACAAAAGCATTACAACACAATCACAACAGAACCATCATCAATTCAAACAAATCAACAATGAAATTGTAATTGCAAACCTTCAAAAGGACAAAGGAAAAAAAAAGAAGATCCAGACAAGGTCAAGAATATCAGATCAAACTTAAAGATTTGACACAAAAGACACCGAATCCCACATAAATTTCAACAAAGAGAGTGAAAGAGATAGATAAGGATGAATGGATCACAGCACAAGAATTACAGGGGGAGAGGGAATAACAACCTTGCCGTTAATGATGAGCCAGCAGTCCTCAGAGGTACTGTGCTTCGACACATCCCTCAATGTGTACCTCTTGCCGTCCCCACCCATTCTTTTCTCCCCAAGAGCCACTTTTTCCCTCTATCTTTCTCTGATCAAATGAGAAGTAGAGATGAGATTGGCCTTCAGAATCCCGCGACCTTTATGTGTGTCTAATGTGGTGGGTAGGTGAAAATGAAACGAGGTCAGCAACTGATTTTGGTGGGCAATGCCGAGGATTACGTCGTTCTCTTATGCGAATATGGGATCCACTAATTTGGTGCAGACATGATATTTCACCTAAGCCCATGGTCAATGTTTGTGTTCTGACAGTTTACACTCAGTGTATTTTATAGGCATACGTTATAACCATGTAATATACATGCTGCGTTATTATAATATATAGAGTTTTATTAATCTATAAAACACAAAAGAAAATTATTTTTAAATAAAAAATATATTATTATATCTTAATATATAATTTATTTTACATAACAATATGTATTTTAATATGTATTTCAAAGAAAGTGTCTAAAAACACCCCCTGAAATCTAGATAACCCCCTAGTTTTTCCTAAAGTTCATATCATCCCTTAAAAACACTTATATAAATCAAAATAACCTCTTGAATTAGATTTTCGTTGACTGATTTGGATTATTTTACGAATATTCTGATTAATTAACCCCTGGTTGAAAACATAGTATATTAATAATTAATCCCCAGCAATGTGTTAAAAATATAAATTTTTTTTTGTAAATATCGATTTTATCCCTCTGGGTAGGGTTGTATAATATATCTAAAGGGGTAAAATCATCTGTAACGTTTCGGTATTTTTCAACCTTATATATTTATTTTAAATATATAATGAAATTTTTAAATTTAATTTTTTATATTTCATTTTTTAGATTTGACGGTGGGCCCAAATGAGTCCAATTTGATTTATAATTATTATAATTATAAATTGATTTTGAAATATTTATGTTATATTTTTCTGTAGATCTTTATAGTGTCAAGATATTTTGGTTGAAATTTGGTGAGATTCGGAGTTCGAGAAGTTAGGTTTTTTAGGATTTTGTGTTAAGTTATTGGGCCCAGGGATCTAGTTGTAAATCCAGAATACCTTTTAATAGCATTCAGGGATCTATTTGTAAATCGGATAGGGATCTATTTATAAATCGGATAGGGACTTCATTGTAAACTGGAAACACTTCAGGTGTCTTTTGTAATTTCGGTAAACCCCTTTAAATAAAATGTTTAGGTTAGGGTTTTCAGAAGGTGTGAAGGGTGGTGATGATCTAACTCTAGATGAAGATGGTGGGTGGTGTAACCGGATATAAGGTGAGATATCATTCCCTATTGATTTTGTTAGTTTTAATTTATTTTTGTTAGGATATGATTACGTCAAATAATGGTTTGGGGAAGAAGTTTGATGGATTAGGGTTAGGGTTTGATTGATTTAATTTGATGATTATTTGATTTGATTTTAATGGGTCTCAAAGGAATTCTTAAGATCAAATTAGATTTATTAGTTTTGGGGATTTAATGGCTATTTTCGGGTTGATTTTATGCTTGGATGTAAATCGTGTTTTTTACTATGATAGAGTCGTTTTTGGAAAATATGTATTTGACAAACAGAAATAGATTTTGAAAAGAGCTTTCTAACGAATCATGAATCATCCAATTCGGAGTTACGAATAGAAAGGTATGATTTTTAAAAGATTTCTGTGCAGTTTATTAGAATTCAAATATTTAACTTGATGACTAAGTTTGATGAATTTTAGATATTAAAGGGATCCCAAATTGATGTTTAATGAAGTATAAGTTGATTGTGGGTTTTGATGATTTTATTGATCTTGTCAACTAAAATTGGATCTTAAATCGATAATTTGATTTAGTGGGATCAATGAATATTAATCGGATATTACTGTTATTGGGATATAAATTGATTGGATTGAGTTATTTCGATCATTGAAATTATAGTAGAGCCTTATTGGATTTGTTTAAATATTTATTCGAGGATTGATCGATTATATGGGTTTTATGGAATAAATGGATATTGATTATCGGATCATTGTGAGTATATGAAAATTTTAATATTTATTCAGAATTGGGATTTTCGTTAGGACTTTGAAGTGAGTTGTTGATTGTAGGTCTTTTGGTATTATTGGGATTATTTGGTTTTTGGGATTATTGGGCGTAGTGTTGTTGTAAGTTGGTTATTAATTGTTTGGGTCATGATTGAATTGTTTCTGAATTATTATTTCATAATTGTTATGCTAGGTTATCAATGTGCGAGTGTGTAGCGTTCATGCACATGTATCGATTTGTATTGCGTGGACTGGAGGTGAGTGGATGTCTCTATATTATTTGAAAATCATAATATATGTATACATTTCGGTATCATGCTATTTTATGAATTATGAATCATATTCTGTATGAAGCATATGAGCATGTTATCATCATATAGGTTGATATTTTGGATATATCATATGCATTGGAAATTATGGGATTTATAAAAAATCGTTGCATGTTGTATACTTGAAAGAATAAGTAGTTTTGATTGTGCATGCATTAAATCGTCTAGGTGGCTCAGTCTATGTGGTTGCGGTCTAAATTTTAACCCAAGTCTAGATGGCTATGTCTGCGTGGTCCGATTTCTAAAGTGAAATCTCTGCGGCTAGGTGTCGTGGAAAGCGGGCATGCGTGTCCGTTGAATTCATAAGCATCATGAGTATTGACAGTTATTTTTGAGACCATGCATTTTGATATGAGACTTTGTTTAAATTACGGTTTATTTGAAATTTATTGTATTTGTAAATATTATTTTTATTATATCTTGCAAATTATTTTCTTACGATATATTATTAAAGATTATTATTTTGAAATATTTTATTATCGGGACGCCAACAATGTCCATTCATTGAGCGTGTGGTAGCTCACCCCTCATTTTCCCAATCTTTCAGATTAGTTGTTGATAATCGTCAATCTCGTTAAGACATTGGAGGTTGAAGCTCGTATAATGATTTTCGGAACATTAGACTCATGTAGAAGGTGTTGATCATTTCCTTTACATGTAGTTGGCCCATCTCCGTAGTAACCATATTTGTATCAAGTTGTATATTTTTTATAAGTTATATCCAGATCAAATTGGGAGTATTGTGGAATATTTGATGTTTATTATTCTTAAGAATGAAGTTTATTTTAGCATTATTTTATTATATAACTGGATAAAGGAAAAGAAAAAAAAATAGAACTTTGAGATTCGAAGTTTTAAGGTAACGCAACCGGACTTCGCGCTTCAAAACGGAGTCGTGGGTTCGGAGGCGTTACATCATCACATATAAATAATTTTTACATTTTAAAAAGATTATAGGAGGTTTTTATTATACTGTGTTCTCAAACTGGATTAACCAATCAAAATATTCACATAATATTTTTAATTTGTCAACGAAAATTTAACTTAGTTTTTAATATGTCAACGAAAATTTAACTGATGGAGTTATTTAGATTTACATATGTGTTTCCAATGGGTTATATGTACTTTAGGAAAACCCATGGGTTATATGAATTTCAAGAAATTTATAAAAGGTTATTTGGATATTTCTTTAAAAAAAAAATAAAAAAAAATGCTAGTCCCCCCTGACTTAGTCCGGTGGTTGTGGACACCCCTCTCTTCGTGAGAGGGATGCCTTCGAGTCTTGCTGTATGCAAGACTGGTGAAAAAAAATCCAGCCCGTATGGGCTTGGCTGATGCTGATGGGCCCATGGCCCAAGTTTGATAACCCGGTTGGGCTTGGTTTCCTGAGCCCAGTGTGTTGTAAAAAAGGACTCCTAGGGACTTGTACGTCCCTTCGGAGCCTTTACTAAAAAAATGTCAACTAATGTTTTCAAAATTTGTAATTAGGCTTCTGAAAGTTGTCACAAGAGGTTGCATGGATAACCCGCAGAGCTATCCATCGTGAGTTATGTAACTTTTCCATTTTCTTCCTTTTTTATATGTAAAAATATATATCTTATTATTTAAAGATTATTAATTTAAAGTAAAAACATGTGTGGGTTGGACGAAAAATACAACGGGACTATACTGTGCATAACATTTTTCATATAAAAAATATTTTCTATTTTATGAATGTATTACATTTTTGTTCAAGCCATCCACCAACCTGGCTAACACCCATGACCAGACCAATCCATATTCCACATAGTTAGATCGTGAAGCCAACCTACCAAACAAATTAAATAAAGTCGGATCAAACGAAATAGGCGTCATCATCAATGAGTTGGATCTATAGGGTTCTGGATCCAATCAAACCTGATAACCATCACTATCATCAATATTGAATTGCACAGTATATGAATCGAACTACACAGCTTATGAATTGAACTCCACGATTAATTGTTGGATACACATGTGTCTCTCTTCTATTGGATCCAGTCATGTTTGAGGTTGGTCTATACCATTAATATCTAATAAAAGAGTGACACCTGTACGTAATAATTGACTGTGCAGTTTGATTTATAGGCTATGCAATAATAGAACCAGGAGTAGACTGAGCCAGGCTATAGCCCCCACAAATTTTTTTTAAAAAATATAAATAAGCCCTCACTCTCAGACCTCCAACTAAAAATCTCAGCCAACCCAACCTACCTAACCCATGCCCAAAGACCCAACCATTAATCAGCCCAAAGATCAACCATTAATCATACTGAATAATAATAAAAAAAAATTAAAATGCGATTAAAACCTAAAAACCTCTTCTCCTTCCTCCCACAATTTTTGCTGCGCTGACAGTGATCAACATAGCATACAATATTTGAAAAAAAATTATCCTCAAGATTTCACTAAACAAGATGTGCACTTTGGACAGTGATCAACATAGCATACAATATTTGAAAAAAAATTATCCTCAAGATTTCACTAAACAAGATGTGCACTTTGGGAATTCAACTACAACATTATGAGCTTGATGTACCTCGTCATCCAAATTTTAAGAACATGTCTACTATTTCTGAATTATGTACAAGAAAGTCAAAGATCTATACTTTGATTGATATATTGATTCGTGTTGTGTTGACTCTTCTTATTTTTACGGTACCCACTGAAAGTGCATTTTCAGCTATGTAGCTTGTTAAAATAGCACTTTGCACAAAGATGGGTGATGATTTTCTTGTAGATTCTATGATTGTCTATATTGAAAAAGAATTTGCTTAAAATATTGACTTAGATTCGATAATAGATGATTTCTATTATCTGAAGGATCGTCAAACACAACTTCAGTAATATATTTTCTAGAAGAAAAAAAAATCTTTCATCTGATTTTGAATGTTACTTATGTATGTCAAGATTTATTAGAAATGACTTATCCACTTGTTTAATTTATATTAAATTCAAATTGTTTACTAGATTTTGAATTCATGTTAGCCCCCCCCCCCCCCCATATAAAATCATGGTTCTGCCCCTAAGACCATGTAATTCGATTCATAAGTTATACAGTTCGGTATCGATGGTACTAATGGTACCATACCTGGCTGGATCCGGACTCGTGTGTAGGTGTACAAAGTACTGTGTGCCCTGGGACTCTTGGAATTCTTAATGACATTCCAACATATGGATATCTTATATAAGAATATCATCAATATTGAACTGCACAACCTATGAATCGAATTGTACAACCTATAAATTGAACTGCACAGTCAATTGTTGGGTACTAAGTGTGACTCTTTTATTGGATCCAGTCATAGGTATGTACCCAACAATAGGAGAGTGGCACTTGTACCCCAACAATTGGATATGCAGTTCAATTTATAGGCCATGTAATTCGATTCATAGGTTATGCAATTTAGTATTGATGGTACCCAAACTTGACTGGATTTGAACTCATTTATGGGCGTACAAAATATTGTGTGCCCCTGGGACTCTTTGAATTCTTAAGGACATTTCAACATACGGATACCGTATATAAGAACATCGTACTCTTCCATTCTAGGTGTCCTCAAGGAACACTCATCCAGATTGGCAAAAGCCCTACATACTTCTCGAAAAGACATGGAAACATGGTACAATCCCTTAATTAATGAACAAAGTAATTATCCTACAGTTAATTAGGAGTACTAAGCCTCAACTTTATCACAAGGCCATAGTCAATGCTGCTAAAGCTCCTTTACTGAGAAGTAAGTATATAATTACGCTGATGTATCATCATGACCATTACTACAAGAATACATAGAACAATGGTGCCATGTTTAATATGGTGAGTCACTTCCTCACAACCACTGTGACAATCCGATATCTCATGACCGATAGAGACAATTATGCCAATATCTTAAAGTCTAAAACCTACCATCCCTGTGATGCGTTTACTAAGGGGTAATAATGATGCTTTAAGGGTTTGTTTAGTTGACAGGTAGGATTATGATTATGTGAATCATGAGAATCAAATCCAAGTGGACTGGGATTAGGACTTCTGTCAACTTGTTTGGTAAAAAATATGATTCAGAAAACAGGATTGAGATTCCCATTCTCAATCATGTGTTTGGTAATGCTTAGATTACAATATAAAATATATATATTTTTAAAAATACCCTATCTACAAAATCAAATATATGTCAACTCAAATTCAATTTTATATCTAATATAAATTTATTGTCTAACAATGTATTTGCACAATGTTTTATTTAACTTTCACACTTTTTTTTAAGATGGATAGTGAATAAATCACACAGACAAGTAAACATGTATGGACGGTTGCACAAGATATGATATTAGTGAAAAATATGGTTGAAATATGTGTTGTTAGAAAAAAAATGATAGTTTTTTGTTTTCCATTAGGCGAAAAACCAAAAGGGGGAAAATCGTCTTCCTCATCATTGAAGGCACCAAAGCGACTCACCAAACTAGGGGCAGTGCGTCATGAAGTCCCTGGCCAGACATAGGGGGCATTGGCTTCCCAAAAGTGGAAGGAAAATGTTGCACATCCACTTTAATTGCAGGAGGTGTAGTGGCGCAACGAGAAGGCGAGCGAGATGGTATATCTTTGACCCCTCCAGGCATCCTGGCTAAAGATGCATGAGTCTGCAGATCACCTGACTGACCTTGGTCTCAGTAAGAGTAGTGTTAACTGATAAGAACCCGTCCACCTAACTCAACGTCTTCACTGCCATTGCTACTAGAGGAGTCACAACCTTCTATCACGTCCTCTGTTTCTCCACAAGGATGAGGAGCATGGAGGGAACTCCGATACGGATTAGCTCTCTCCAATCATGCCCAGGGAAAGCGAGTGCTTGGTCGATTAAGTTCATCCTCACCTCCTCCCATTGGACTCGCTTATCTATTGGGACATAATTACAGGTAGTGAGGAGATTGGACACACCTACACAGGGAAACTAAGAAGGAACAAAGAGGCAAAGTTGAAAAAATATCTGTCAAAGAAAGGAAAACTTGAGGGGAGGGGGTGCTTCAGGCAACTCTTCTGGCCTCTAGGGACCGAAAATCCTAATGGCTCGTCCCCGCCAATAGTATGCCTCGTCAGACAAGATCCCTTGGATGAGCACATGGGCGTTGGGTCACCAGGAGAGGCCGTAAGCCCACGAGATCCCATTATCACATTTGACCTGAAGGAACCAGCCAGCGCACCTCGGAGAGGCCCAGCTCGGTCCTACTCAAGGTTCCTAGCACCACAATGCTCATTAGCACCTAGTACGCATTAGGGATGAGTTGAAGGGAGTAAATTCCATAAGACATGAGAAACTTCGCCATGAAGCACAGGAACCGGAGCCTCAATCCTCTGTCCTTGAAGTTGGAGTTATATCTCCACGTACTTCCTCTAGCGAGTATACATGGGAGACCCCCATCTGTACGTTCAATGGCACAATTTCAAGAAGATCAGCCATGCCAGCAAAGAACAAGGAGCAAGGAATTAAAAAGTTAAGAGCAGAAGAAGTTCTGAATCAGATGACCAGATGAGGGTCCACCCACAATTTATAGGGGGACTAATCAGGTGGATGTTTGGGGTAACCAAGGCGCAATCATAACCACAGCATGACCCCTCGCAATTCTTGAAACGTCGCCATTATTGCATAACAAAGATTGAAAGATTGATATGTGTCAGCATTCTAACATATTTCATGAGCAGCTAAACCACCTCACGTCAGAGCATAGAGCATGAGTCGACAACCCAAATCTACATGTATCCTATGACAGATTGGTACATGCAATCACTGCATCCATCTGTGATGTACACATCATGTATGGCTGATAAACGTTCTTAAACCCTCCGAATTTTGAAAGAGTAGAAGATGGGGCATTTGTGGAGGAAAAATCTCACTCTTCCAAAGTGTGTCACATGCCCACACGAATCGGTTGACAAATAGCTCGGCTCGATCTGAAAGATTGCAACTAGATATCGACCACTCGAGAAGGATAGCTTGAACGACCAATCCTTCACTCGAGGAAGTCAGCTCGGAAGACTGACCCCCCACTCGAGGTGGACAACTTGAAAAACTGACCTCTCGCCCGAAGAGGTCAGTTCATAAGACTAATCCCTCGCCCAAGGAGGTCGGCTCGGATGACCGATCATTTGCCCAAGGCATAATACCAAGGACTTGCTGAAGAGGAGAGGACAACTAGACCAATGACCACCCGAGGAGGAACGAGACTAGTCACTTGGTCGAACCCCCTTTTAAGCAAGGTCATCGAAACATCTTTAAAATTGACTAGTCAGACCTAGGTCCAGGCCCGAAGTCTATGCCCACTCCTAGCTATAGGTAGAGGGAGATCACTGAGACCCCAGGGTGAGGTCAGGACCATTCTGCCCAACTGAACTAGCAGAGGCGCGCCCTGGACCTGACAAACAATTTGCCACAGCCCACCATAGTTACAGTTGGCGCGAATGAAGCAACGCTACATGGCCACAACATCATAATGAACCTCCAGCATAATCTTCCATGTCTAAGATATTCGCTGAGATAGAGGGACAATTGGGCAAGAAAACGTGGTTATTCACTCTGCTCAAAGGGGGATGGAGAGGAAGAGAGAAGGGGATCACACTTTGGAAATAAGCATTTTTCACTTGCCCGTTCTATTGAAACTTCTCTTCACTGACTTGGCGTCGAAGTCCCGTTGGTTAGCACCACACCAGTGTCCAGGGTTCTTTGGGTGCAAGTTCATCATCGGGAGAACTCTGAACTTCACTCCAAGGTGGATCTTCAGTGTTATCACTCTTATTGACGGTATTCACCACCTTCACCCATGTCACAATTATAAAAAATGAGTATTCTTTTTCATAAATATTTAAGAAATGTAAATAAATAAAACAACCAAACGGTGGCTTTAACACTTTCCCAATAATCTCATAGTGGAATCAAAATCTACCCTAGAATAACATGAACCAAACGGAGCCTTGATTTGTTATTTCCTATAATACCTATCAAAAGATTTCAATTGTGTATGGACACAGTGTAGATACCCTAATTTTGACCGTCCATAGAAAAAAAATTTACTTCAAATAATATAAAAAAATAACCACTTTTAAACATTAAATAGAAAACAATCTTAGAAAAACCAAAGCCAAGAAACTCTGGCCCAAACACTTAGAAATGTAAAACCCTGGATAGGGATGGCTACTTGGAAGTTGTCACCTCATTCGACAACGAACCGCTTCCCTGGATGGGACATAAAGCATCATTAAATGCTGATCATTGCGGCGGGTTGTGGCCTTTGGCCGCCCTATCTCGGCCGGTTCACTCCTAGTAACCGGCCCAAGCCACCGCTTGTCAGAGATGGGATGTTTAGCAGGTCATGATGGGGGCGGCTACTTAAGAGTAACCGCCCATTCCTGGACGGCTAAGTTTTCACTAGCCGCCCTGCACCTGGTTTGTAACGACTATGGTTTTTCCAAGTCGTTCTTAATTTCGTGCATTGGGTCATATTCTTATAGGGTTTTAGAGAACTTATATACCTTTGATTTCATAATTTAAAGTATGGTTGGAATTATTATTCTGTTAGCTTTCTAACGCTTTTTATGGATCAGGAATCGAATGAGTATCGATCAAGTTATAGGCCAAACTATACCAAGAGGTCGGACAGAGGAAATAGTGACGGATCCAATAGGAGCCACCGGTATTGTGACAGATCCAACAAGTGTCATCGGATTTCTGGGTGATGGACGCGCTCAGAGCCATCGGTGATGTTGGGAGACGGCTGCAATAGGAGCAGTCGATCTGAAAAATCATATTGTTGAAATATGATCAATTTTTGGAAAGAAACAAGTGTCTTGATTGGAAATAATTCGGATTAATGGTTTCTTATTTATATAAATCATATTTTTAAAATTTGGTCCTTTTTTTGAAACAAACAAGTGAATTGATTTGGGATTTCATTTACAATAAAGGTTTCATATTTTATCTCCCATGTGTATATGCCTATATATACCCCCTCTTTTCCTCTCTCTTTGCATGAAAACCCTAAAACCCAAGTCTTCTTCTTCTTCTCTTGTTTTCGGCGCCGTTGTTGAGGAGCTCGAGAAGGGGTTCGAGTAAAGGGTCCTTGTGAATATTACCCTCTGATTATAACAAAAAGAATAGGTTTTTCTTCTTGATTCTTAAAAGTTTTATATGATTTCGGGTCTTGTATTATAACAATGAATTGTCGATGTTTTTGTGATGTTTTATAAAGTTTTATATGATGCTATTAGTCCACACATGTATATTTTCAGTTTTCATCTTGAGTTTTTATAGTTTTGATGATTTAAGTCATTTTCGGGTTGATTGTATACCGGACATTTAATCATGTATTTGACTATGATAAAATCATTTCTAAGAAAAATGTATTTCAAAAACAGAAATAGGTTTTCAAAAGAGCTTTCCAACGAATCATGAGTCGTTCAATTCGGAGTTACGGATAGAAAGTTATGATTTTTCAAAGATTTCTGGATAAATGTTTGTATCGCTCTTATATACATTTTATAAATCCTTAGAGGGTCTAAGATAAAGATAATAGGATATCATGTTAGGTACAATGACACGGTATTTCTTATGGTTTGCAAAGGATTTTATATAGCATATTTAGATCTTTATGTGTATCAAGTGATTTTAACGTTTCATTGATGTTTTGCCATTTTTCATAAGTTAGGGTTTCGAATCGATTTTTCTTATATACAATATTTAATTTATCTCCTAAATGTTTTATACCGTTTTACATATTATATATTGATTTTGATAATATGAATAAATCTTGGTTTTTGAGAAATTTTTAAATGATATTATTGGTTTTAATTACATGTTTTGCGAATCCTTAAACCTAGGGATTTTAATTGGATTTTCTTGTACACGATTGATCTTTGATATATATATTCCTTGCTCATTTACATTGTTTACATGACTCATAACTGTATATTTAAATGTCAAAAGGTATTTGGCTGTTTTAACAAAAAGTAAATAGAGTTTTTGGATTTGATTTTTCGATATGGGTTCTTTTCTGTTTACACCATTTTAAATGAATAGTGTTTTATTTTCAATGGTAGAATGATTTAAAGATTTTTACAAAAATAAATTAGGGTTTTTGCTTCTGCCTCAGGACGGCCCCTATAGTAGTCGTCGGGCATGTTAGGGATGGCTCCAGAGGAGTCGTCGGGCATGTTAGGGACGGCTCCCAGAGGAGCCGTCGGTTTGTTAAGGGACGGCCCCAGTAGGAGCCATCGGGTTTTGTTTCGGACGGTCCCTATGAGATTCGTCGGGTTGGTCAGTGACAGTCATTGGGGGAGCCGTCGGTTTCTATGTGTACGGGTACATCGAGTTCCGTACAGGTTGTACATGTTGTAATCGATCCGTACATTTCTTGTTAGATTCTTATTTACTGTAAGGCTTGGATTTGATTGCGAATCGTTAGACCGAACGTGAGTGGGTCTTGTCTCCTACGTAGTTTTTTTGAAGGATTTTTACGAATGATTTTAAATGTTATTTTATGTATAACCTCAAGCATGTCATATTATATAGGCTGATGCCTTATTAAGCATCGTATTGAAAAGCTATATCTTGAAAATTGTCACATGCATATTCACAGGGTTTGGCCTCTACCGCTAGCCTCCCATGACCGCTACCTCGGCCGTATGGGCACACCAACACGCGTCATGAGTAGTACCTGGGGGCACCCACTGGGCTTTACTTCGCCGGGTAGTCTCTACACGGAGCCGACGAAGGAAAGAACACTCGACACCCGCGAATACGATCCCTATGGATCCGTCATCATCGGTTATCAAACACCGATAAGCGCAATGAATTCTCATGAATTCCGTCCGGGGCGCATAACTCGGATGCGGGGAAGACATTTTATTCTAAGTCTCAACGCCATGGTATGACCCTATAAGAGGTCATACACTTGCCTAAATGCATTAGGCAAGGCTCATGGCCAAATAGGCATATACATAAAATGCAGTTAATACCCAAGGGTGGCTTACTTAACATGCATACATGAAGTCAAACAGGCAAATACACAAATTACAACCTAACATACGTTGGATGACACCAACCTAGAAGGGAAGGGTTAAGCGCGATCTGCGCAACAACAGGTGCATGCCAATAATTCCTAGCAAGCCTGAGTCAAGTAGGAACTACATCAACTTACTCAGCTCGCGAAAAGAGAGGGCGAGAGAGAGGGAATGCCTCATCTTCTCTCGAGCTGATCATAGTTTTGCCCCAACAGATGGGTGCAACAACTATACCACACCCTCGAGTACTAAAATCAGAGGAATATTACGCATACACCCCGTTATTAACCCAAGTTAAACATGCTTGATAAATAGGGGTAGTATTTCAAACAAAATTACCTAAGTCTTGCCATATTCTATACAATACGTTGGCAAGTACAAGGTAGAATAGGGGTTCTACATAATATACGAGCTATACAATCTAGCATGCATGATATCTAGCATATTTAGGTGCAAATAAAGCCCCATGGAAGCGCGATGCACGACTACGTGCATCGAGCGCTCCCGGAAGGGTTGGAATCAAACCACTCATCGATACCCGGATCGACGCGCATCCCATCCGACGAGGTCTGCAAAGTAAGGGTACCAAAAGGGGTGAGTTCAACAACATACAAACATATAAAATCAATTAGGCATGCCTAAGGCTAGACATGCACGCAAATGGGCTCGAACGCACGCAAGCATGCACGCACGCACATGTGTTCGAGCCCCTCGGACACGCACCTGAGCGTGCCGACCCTCGGCACACCCGAACAGGTCCCGGGCAGCCACACACACACCCCCGGGGAGCCCCGGGCACCCCGCGCACATGTCCCGCATGCACCGCGCGCAGACCGCGTGCAGATGCGTGCACGTGCGCGCAGACACGTGCGCCGACATGCGCGCACACCCGGGCGGCCCCGCGCGAGCCCCCGCGCACCCCACCGCGCGCTCCGCGCGTCCCGACGCGTGCTCCGCGCGTACCCGGGCGCCTGCACCCACGCGCACGCGCGTATGCGCGCCTTCGCGCCCGTCAGCACCCCTTGCGCGCCTGCCTGCGCGCACGCGCGCGGACAGCCCCGCGCGCGCGCCCAACTGCCCAACACCCCTCCCCAGCCCCCTTCACACATCCTAACACAATCATCAAGCATGCATGACTTCCCAACACACCCCCAAAGCCATAAAACCAATTTAAAGAAGGTGGAGAACTTCCAAACCTAAGAGGGGGAGGGAAGGGGAGACGTTGGGGCCCTCGAGCACACCCACGACCATCTCGACCACCACTACCACTACCACCACCTCCCTTTGGCTTCTCTTCTTCACATGGCCTCACCTTGGCATATCAACAAACACATGGGGGGCTGCTGGTTAGAGAGGGGAAGGAAGGAAGCAAAAGATGGGGGAAGAGAGGATCAACAACAACAACTCAACAAAACACCCACCTTAGACTCCTTTGGTTCTCCCTCTTCTCGACCACCTCCACCCAACACAAACACAAGGGGCTGGACCAGCTCCAAAAGAGGGGAAAATAGAGGCCAAGGTCGTGCACATTTGGGGGGATTTAAATAGGCAAAGGTGGGGTGAATGACCAAGCCGTCCTTGGACAGCCTTCACTTAAACGGCCATAACTTCCTCCATACAGCTCCGAATTACACGATTCTAATGCCATTGGAAAGTCAAGAAGATTATCTACAGCTTTCATGTTTACACCTAGATCAAATAACCTTTCCAGCTATTCCGAAATCTAGGCTAAACATCTTATAGGGCTGGTGCCTGGATTTTTCATCTTCGGGGTATACTCGGAAAAATACCCATAACTTTTGATATACGAATCCAGTTGATCCAATTCCACTTCTGTATGGAAGCTATATCCAAACTGAACATCTCATAATAATATCGGATTTTTACCTCATCATCTTGGATTTTAACAAAATCAAATCCGAATACCAATCCAAAACTGCATAATTCCAAAAACGTTATCGGAATTAAACGAAAATTTTATGAGCAGTACTAAACAATACCAGGACCCATAATATGCAGTTATATTCAACCAGAGTCCTCAAACCCCCTTGGTAGGCTAAGAAAAAAAATTTTAGCGACTCCGATCGAAATTAGGACTCTAAATGACACAGTTCTAACAGGGAATGTACGTCGGATGATTAGTATCCGGACGACAACGGGTCCTCCAAAAGCACTGATACGGTCGACGGTCCCTGCCGCCCAATGACTATATCATTTACCGACAAAGATCTCCTGGACCCAAGGTTGCGAGTATATCCCTTGCACATTCATGGGCGTATTCAGATGTTGCAACTGAATAACATTTTCGTCGACCCGGGATCGGGGATGAATATAATGACGTGCTTCACCTATCAAGAAATGCCTAAACAAGGCCGCCCTTTCTTCCAACCAGTACGCTGATTCAAGCCTTCAACCATTTTGGGAAGACCATGTGCGGCCCCAGATTATTTGAGCTGGCCGTCGGCCCCCTAATTGTGAGATGGAATGTTTCATGGCCGACATCGACACCAGGTACCTTCTAATATTGGGACAACCATAATTGGACAGTCTCCAAGCGATCTGCTCTCCCAGACATCAGTGCCTCCGACTGTCATTTATGAGCCACGCACTAACCATTTGGGGAGAAGCCCTCCTTCGATATGAAAATGAGGACAACTGGGTGCTACACGACATTTTCGCACTAACTCTGCACCCAGGTATTGAACGCGGAGGTGACAGCTCACATGGATCCCCCTGCAGCAACCACTACCCCTCGGAGGAGACGGTCGAGACCATGAACTCGGCAAACAACTGCGCGGAGCTCAATCTAATCGCTTTCCTCCCCCATGAAGTCACCAAGGCTGGAGCACACTCTGCACCCCTCGCAATCACAGCCGAACTTGGAGGGAAGGAATTGAAGCATATTCTCATCGACACAAGAGCGGAAACCAATGTTCTCACATATTCCACCTATCGAAAGCTTGAAGGCAGAGTCCCCAGGCTAGAGCCATCGGAAGAATTCATTTATGCCTTCAACACACGCGCAAAACGTGTGTGGACTGGTCACGCTCCCACTGAAGATCGGCCTGGTCTCCACCATCGTCAATTGCATGGTAATGGACATCCGATCACCCCACCCCCTAATTGTCGGAAGGACATGGTTTGACAGTATCGAAGCCGTTTCATCCACCCGACACCAATGCCTTCGCTTCCCATACCATGGAGGGGTGATGTCCATCTGGGGAGAAGCTCACTTCGGCGGGGCGCGAGTGCGAAATCAGAGCATCTGCACCATGCGCATCCGGCTAGAGGTGCTAGCATGCTGGAAGTCAGACTCTACTGACGAAGACTTGCTACAACAAGGCAGGCCCCTGAAAAGGTTAAGGGAGGGAGAATCCGAAAATCGGGGACCACCACCGGATATCAATCGACCATCAAAGATAAGCCGACTTGAAGAACGACACAGATCCAGGCACCGAAAACCGATCCACCTAGGTAAGCCTCTTTTAGCTTTTTTGCTTTAAACCCTATACATATTTGTTAACAACTTTCTAAAAATTCACAAAATCTAAATATTTATCAACTTTTAACTTAAGTCCTGTACATAACTATATTTCCATGCTTTCCTTCAAACAAAAAATGTTTTACAAACTATATTTTCATGCTTTCCTTCAAACAAAAAATGTTTTATAAACTTTCTTTCCATGCTTTCCTTCAAACAAAAATGTTTTACATATCTTTATTTCCATGCTTTCCTCCAAACAAAAATATTTTACAAACTTTATTTCCATGCTTTTCCAAACACCAACAAAATGTTTTACCAACCTTATTTCCATGTTTTCCGAACACCAACAAAATGTTTTACAAGCCTTATTTTCATGTTTTTTCGAACACCAACAAAATGTTTTACAAGCTTTATTTCCATGTCCTTCAAAAACTAAAAATCTTTTACCAGCTTTATTTCCATATTTTCCTTCAAAAACTAAATGTTTTACCAGCTTTATTCCCATGCTTTCCTCAAACTTAAATAATTTATTTACCAGCTTATGCCTTTTTAGAACCATAGATATATTTGTTTACACGCTTTCAAAAATAACAACAAAATACAAAAAAAGAGATGAGAAAAGGTTCAGAGCAACGGACCATGCCCAGGCCTACCAAAGAAGGGTGGCAAGGGCATTTGAAAAAAAGGTAATAGAAAGAAAATTTAAAATCGGGGAGATGGTGCTTAAGCAAATTATGCCATCAAGACAACCCCACCCAAAAGCCAAGCTGCAACCCACATGGGAGGGACCCTATGTGATCACCCATGCCTACTCCGGGAATGCCTACTGCTTGGTGAACGCTGAAGGAATCGAGATCCCAGGTTCATGGAATGCACTTTATCTAAAAACATTCCATGCATAGAACTATCAATACTTGAGAAATATTATTCATCCTTCCTACAATTTCCAGTGTCTAGCACCTGATGATAGAATTATAAGACTCTCAAAGATAAACTCATATTTATTTGGACTCATATCTGCCAAATCATGCCATCTTCTTCACACACGTATGACTTAAGAATCGATTTACCTGATAGAAGAGAAAATACCTACCCTGTAGATTGGGACAATTTTAAAACCCCAAAGCATCCCTACCTTATTTCCGCCCTTACTCGTATTAACCCAAGGTCAAAATGAGGAATTATCAGGACCTAGCATATGTCCCAAAACTGACTCTGGCACTATATAAACACTACTAGAGGGGAAGCAGAAAAGAACAGGAGTGAAAAACAGAAGAGCCCCTCTCAAAACAAAAAAAATAGGCAATGAGAGGCCAACAAAAGAAAAATAACACCTAAAAAAACGGGTTAAACTCTCTACTTTAGCAGGCAAAATGCCTTTATGCACAGTATACGCCCAAACAAAAGGCTATACTAGTACAGATCCGAGCAAGCGGATTGTACTTTCCACCTAAATAAAGAAGTGGTAAAAAGAAGAAAGCCAGAGGTGTCGGTGTGGGATTTCGTCGGTGTTGGAAAAAATCCGATTGGGGGGGGTGCGTGTGTGGGGGTTCTTCGGGGATTCGGATCCGGTGCGCGCCTTGGTAGGCTCGGTCGGAGCATCTCTCGGAAGGGTGGTGTTGGGTCATTCCTGTTCGAGGCGCCCGACAGCGGCTCGAGAGGATTCAATTGGGGTTGTGATCGCCACCGGCTTTTTTTGAAAAACTGGAAAAGTTTGGTCGGATTTGATCGCCTTGCGGGGGGAGTTTGTGGGGTCTCCGCTCTGAGACACAGATATACCGTACACAGAGGTCAAAAATAAGTAATCATATTCTGCTTCAGGGATTGGCTAAAGGAGTCTTGGGACAAAGGGGTGCAGGTGGGGTGTAGATATGGGACGGCTAGTGGGTTTGAGCCGTCGGGTAGGGGGCAGCTAGATAGGGTTAGACGTCCAGAGCCTGGGTGAATTTGGGTAGAACCTGGGTAAGAAATGGGTTTGGTTTTTGACAGAGGTTAAGCTGGGTTTAATCTGGGTTTTGGAGGGTGGATTGAGAGGGTGGTTTTGTGTAGGGAATGGATTTTCCTCTCACAAATGGGACTCTCTCTCTCTAAGGATTTCAAGTGGGAATTGTTGTGGATTGGGAATGTAAGAATGAATGTGAACTCTTGATGGGAATTGATGGATTATGTAGAAATATTTTGAAACCCCTCTATTTATAGTAAAAAAGAGACAGGGGAATGTCGAGGGGGTAATAGAGTGGCTTGGTTAATAGTGTGTTTGATTAGACCCCTCATTAATTCTCTTGTTCTTCTGTCAGAGACCAGGTAAAGGGCGGCTAGTTAAAACTAGCCGCCCAATCTTGGGCGGCTAGTTTTAACTAGCCGCCCCCATCATGACCTGCCAAACGTCCCATCTCTGACAAGCGGTGGCTCGGGTCAGTTACTTGGATTGATCCAGCCAAGATGGGGTGTCTAAAGGTCACAACTCGCCGTAATGATCAGCATTTAATGTTGCTTTATGTCCCATCCAGGGAAGCGGTTTGGGATCAGCCAGGGGGGTGGCTACTGGAAACTAGCCACCTGGTATGGGGCGGCTAGTTTTGGTTAACCGCCCCTTTCCAGGGTTTTTTAGGTTTGGGCTAGATTTTTAAGGTTTCTAGGGTTTGGGCCAGGGTTTAGGGTTTTCGGGGTTTGGGCTAGGGTTTAGGGTTTCCGGGGTTTGGGCCAGGATTTAGGGTTTCCGGGGTTTTGGGCCAGGGTTTAGGGTTTCCGGTATTTTGGGCCAGGTTTAGGGTTTCCGATTTTCTGAAGTTTGTTTCCTATTTGATGCCTAAATATGGGTTATTTCCAGATGTTACTTGAAGTATTTTCATCATTCTGGACGGTCAAAATTGGGGTATCTACAAGAGGGACCTAGAAAGTAGGACATATGTTAGACTAGAACAATTCTAAATGTTGCCCCAAAGGAAGATATTACTCTTACCCCATTCCCCCTCCTCCCCCTTTTATTTTTTGCAACAGAGCTTGAAATTGAACTATGTCTACTTGGAAATGTAAAATTTTGACCAAAGGTAGACCTTTTCTATTTTTACAACATCACACACAAACATGAGGTCATTTAAAAACTTACCTATCCAGAGAAAGCTTATTTGACTTGATTCCTGGTACATTCATGGATTTTTCAGCATGTTTAGAATAATACGATCAAGCATTTGAGAACCATGAACCTGAGAAACTAACACCTAGAGCTTACACCTTTCAAATACGATCATGGTTTGGACATGAGTGACCGAAAGGGTACCTTTCAGGGTTTATGGTATCTTTTACTTAGGAAAAACTGAAAACATTGCCCTCTCACATTAAAGAACAATTGAAAAATTAAAATTCTCCCTTATGTAACTCACACATATGCATAAGCTTGTATTTTCCGTTTTCAATATGCTTAGACATTCAATTTCCTTGAAATATCATAAGTGACTCCCCATACACTCATTTCATGCCTAACCACACACACTTGAGAAGCAAATTGTCCCACTCCCATAAACACCTGACATTCTCTTTTTTCTCACACTTGGAACCACCTAGACTCCCTCCTTTTATGCCAACATGGCCTTTCGCACTTTCCTTTCTCGCATTATCTTTTATTTACCTTAGATGGGTTGTAGCCTTTGACAATTCAAGCAAGAAAGGCTCGAAAGTCAGTGCAGGGGTGCAATCCGGACAGATTTAACACTTGGTCCATGGAAAAAATATTTTTACAGTTTGGGGTTCTCTAGGTGGGTTTAGGGTTGGGACAGGGTTTAGGTTAGGGTTAGGGTTTCCAGGGTTTGGGCCAAGGGTTTAGGTCAGGTTTAGGGTTTACGGTTTAGGTCAGGGTTTAGGGTTTTCGATTTAGGTCAGGGTTTAGGGTTTTTCGGTTTCCTGAAGTTTTGGTTTTCTATTAGATGCCCAAATGTGGGTTATTTCCAGGTGTTACTTGAAGTATTTCTGTCTTTCTGGACGGTCAAAATTGGGGTATCTACAATTGTCCCTCATTGGACGGAGTCTTTGCGCGAAGCAGGAAAGACTTTGACCAATGATAAGGAAAGAGACCCCTATTTTGGCCGGCCAGACCTTCAAGAAGTTATGATAACATGAACAGTACTTATTCAGGGAATTGATTTAGACTATCAGAGGCTAGGACTTGACTAGAATTTTCAACCGAAAGGATGATCCAGGTGGAAGGCGGGAAAAGTAAATGGTGAGTGATCCACCCCGTGGTCGGGGTTCTTAGCTATCGTGCATGGAGCAGCCCAGCGTCAGTTTCCTCGTGCCTACCGTTCCATGTTTGGAAAAACTCAGCAAGGAAGGGATTTCACAGACAGAAAGAAAGTAAAGGTATTGAGTTGGTGAATTGGATCATCCGAAGGGAATAGAACTCTGGGAAAGAACCATAACTGAAGAAATTCGAACCGAACAGTACTGGAAGTGTGGTAAAACTTTAGGAAAGTCATGTTTGATCAAGTAGTGCTTGGAAATAAACCAATACCTGGCTGTTTGGTATGGAAAACTTTGGAACCAGGGCTGAAAAGAGGTTGGAAAGGGGTTTTAAGTGAAAATAGGAAAACTGGGCAGGGCGGCTAGTCAAAACTAGCCACCCAAGAGGGGGCGGCTACTCGCGGGTAGCCACCCCATAACTGGGTCCTTTATAACCAAAACGACCCTCTCTCTCTCCATATGTTTCAAAACGGTTTCTCTCCCTCCATTACTCCTTCTCCGTTTCAAACCCAAAAAACTTGGTTTCAAATATCTCCAATCCTTTGATTTTGCCTTCCCTTATTCCTTTCTTCTTGATTTTGAAGCCCTAGATTTGGGTTCTCATTTTTCTTTTTAATTTCGAGGAAGATGACAAGATCAAAAGCGATTGCTTCGAGGGGAAAACGACCATGGGCGGCTCGTAGAGAGCGTAGCCCGAGCTCTTCATCATCGGAGAGCGATAGGGCGGAGGTAGAGGCCGTGAGGGAGGCCATGGGTACGACGGAGGTGCCATTGGTGGGCACTTGCGCGGGTGAGGTCGGGGGTACGCCTTCGGGGGCTGTCCCGGAGGTAGGGGAAAGTATGATAGGTTATACACGCAAGAGGAGGCGTGGGGATCGATCAGTGGCGGTCGAGGAGGTGGTTTCAGAGGTCGGCGGGCCGACCGAGGGTGTAATTGAGGGGGTAAGGGCTGAGGGAGTTAGTGAGGACGTGAGGGCATCGTTGGATGCCATAGTTGGGATGTTGGATAGGGAGGCCATGGAGGCCAGGGCTGAGGAGGAGGAAAGAAGGGCTATGGGGGCTTTTGCGAAGTTTATCTCCGGTGCGGGGAGGATGGAGGGTACTGGAGATGTTAGGGATGAGGCCGGGGAGGTCGAGGGCATTGGGGTTGAGGTCGAAGAGGACGCGGGTGTGGGCATAAGAGCCACGGGGGTTGGTGCTGAAGTGGAGGCCGAGGAGGCCGTGGTCGGGGAGGAGGGTTAGGATGAGGATGAGGAGGAGGGGGATGACGACGGGATGGATACTCCTGGGTCCGCACGGGCCATGGTATTTTCCTAACTCTTTCGTCTTAGCCTTTTCTTTACATATATGTGGTCATATGTCTTTGTAGTATAAAATAGGCGATTCATGTGTGATATTTGTACATGTGTTAGTAAGCATGCTTCGGGTATATGGTTTCATCATGGTGGGATATGTAAGCATGCTGTATGCTGACATGGGTTTGTTTTTAGGAAGGGGAATAATTTTATATACACATATCCATGTTTGCTCTATTTTAGAGAGAAGAGATGAATGGTATGGCTAGTATGCTTGCATGTGATATATTTTTTGTGTGCATACAGTTTTTGAGGTGTGTCTTCATATGTGTTTGATCGTGGTAGAGCATGAGGGAGTGTATGCATGTATTTCATGGGTCCAAGTATTCTTCCACATGCGTAGGTAAGGTTATGGTGTTAGGTATGTGTCATTTAGAGTCCTAATTTCGATTGGAGTGGCTAAAATTTTAGTTTTTAGCTACCTGCTGGGGTTTGAGGATTCTGATTGAAAATATAACTGCATATTATGGGTCCTGGTACCATTTAGTACTACTACCCATAAAAATTTCATTGAATTCCGATAACATTTTCGGAATTATGCAGTTTTGATTTGGTATTCGGATTTGATTTTATTAAAATCCAAAATGAAGAGGTAAAAATCCAATATTATTTTGAGATGTTCAGTTTTCAACTAGCTTCCATACAGAAGTGGAATTAGATCGACTGGATTCATGTAACCAAAGTTATGGGTATTTTTCCGATTATACCCTGAAGATGGGAAATCCAGCCAGCAGCCCTGTAAGATATTTAGCCTAGATTTTGGAATAGCTGGAGAGGTTATTTGATTGGATATAGACATAAAAGTTGTAGATAATGATCTTGGCTTTCCAATGGCATTGAAATTGTGCAATTTGGAGCTATATTGTGGAAGTTATGGCCGTTTAAGTGAAGGCTGTTCGGAGATCTAGTGGTGCACGTGACTTAGCCACTAAGTCATTTTCTTTTGATATTATGTGTGTGTGGTGTGTGATGATTAAACTCACCCCCTCCTTATCTCATCCCACCAACCCACTTTAATTGTATTAAATACTTTCCTCCTCGAGAGAGACTTCTTCTCGCGCTCGCTCTCTCGGGACGGCAATGAAGAGGAGGTGATGGAGTGGTGGAGAGGGGAAAGCAAAGGAAGGGGTCAAGGAACTGAAGGTGGTGTTGGTGAGATTGCCGTGTGTGTTGCTTGCACCAGCTCCCTTTCATGCTCTCTCTCGCATGTCTCGCACGGTAGTGTCAATGGATGAGATTATGCGAGATGGGGATGGTGATGAAGTCCCCTGTTTTGTTGGGTTGTTGTTATGTTGTTTAGAACGGGATGTGGGGCGTGGGTGGTGGCAGCGGTGGAGATGGCGTGTGTGTGTGTGCGGGAGCCGTGTATGGACCACCCACTCTCTTTGGTTTGATTCAGCCAGGTCTATTTTTGACAATTGGAAGGAGTGAAGACTCCAGTGCCTTGTTGTTGTTGTTGTGTATGCTTGGAAGTGAAGAGGTTGAGGAAGAGAAGCCCACGTTTGTTTTTTATTTGTTGTGTATGTGTGCACACCACCCATTTGTGAGTACGTGTTAGGCCTGTGTCATTTAGAGTCCTAATTTCGATCGGAGTCGCTAAAAATTTTGGTTTTTAGCTACCTGCTGGGGTTTGAGGACTCTGATTGAAGATATAACTGCATATTATGGGTCCTGGAACTGTTTAGTACTGCCCATAAAAATTTTCGTTTAATTCCGATAATGTTTTTGGAATTATGCAGTTTTGGATTGGTATTCGGATTTTATTTTGTTAAAATCCAAGATGATGAGGTAAAAATCGATATTATTCTGAGATGTTCAGTTTTGTGCTAGCTTTCGTACAGAAGTAGAATTGGATCAACTGGATTCGTATATCAAAAGTTATGGGTATTTTTCCAAGTATACCCCGAAGATGAAAAATCCAAACAGCAGCCCTGTAAGATGTTTAGCCTAGATTTCGGAATAGCTGGAGAGGTTATTTGATCTGGTGTAAACATGAAAGCTGTAGATAATCTTCTTGGCTTTCCAATGGCGTTGGAATCGTGCAATTCGGAGCTGTATGGAGGAAGTTATGGCCGTTTAAGTGAAGGCTATCCAGAGTTTTTAGTCCGAGGACAGCTCGGTCATTCAGCCCGACCTTGCCTATAAATACCCCCCAAAATGTGCACGACCTAGGTCTCTTCCCCTCTCCATTTCTGGTCCAGCCCCCTTTGTTGTGTGTGTTTTTGGTGGAGGTGATGGAGAAGAAGATCAAGAGGGAGTCCAAGAAGGTGGGTTATTGTTGTTGATTTCCTCTCTCTTTCCCCATCCTTTGCTCTTCCCCCCTTTCCCTTTCTAAACAGCCCCCCATGTGTTTGTTGATATGCCAAGGTGAAAGCCATGTGAAGAAGAGAAGCCAAAGAGAGGCGGTGATAGTGGTAGTGGTGGTTGAGATGGTCGTGGCGTGCTCGAGGGCCCCAACATCTCCCCTTCCCTCCCCCTCTTATGTTTGCTGAGTTCTTCCACTTATTTAATTGGTTTTTATGGCTTTGGGGGTGTGTTGGGAAGTCATGCATGCTAGATGTTGGTGTTAGGGGGTGTGGGGGGGGGGGGTGGAGAGGGGTGTTGGGCTGCTGGGCGCGTGCGCAGGTGGCCGCGGGCTGGTGCTGGCGGGCGCGTACGCGCGGTAGCGCGCGGTGCGTGCGGGGCGCCCGGGGGCTCCCGGGGGTGCGTGCTAGGCTGCCCGAGGTCCGGTTTGGGTGTGCTGAGGGTCGGCATTCTCGGGTGGGTGTCCGGGGGGCTCGGGCACGCATGCGTGTGTGCACGCTTGCGTGCGTTCGAGCCCGTATGCGTGGATGTCCAATCGTAGGCATCCCTAATTGATTTTTATATGTTTGTATGATTGTTGTACTCACCCCTTTTGGTACCCTTAACTTGCAGACCTCGTCGGATGGGATGCGCGTCAATCCGTGTATCGGAGAGTGGATTGATTCCAACCCTTCCAGGAGCGCTCGATGCACGTAGTCGTGCTTCGCGCTTTCATGGGGCTTTAATTGCACCCTAAATATGCTAGATATCATGCATGCTAGGTTGTATAGCTCGTATATTGTGTAGAACCCCTATTCTACCTTATACTTGCCTATGTATTGTATGGATATTGCATGACTTAGGTAATTTTATTTGAAATACTACCCCTATTTATCAAGCATGCTTAACTTGGGTTAATAACGGGGTGTATGCGTAATATTCCTCTGATTTTAGTACTTGAGGATGTGGTATGGTTGTTGCACCCATCTGTTGGGGCAAAACTACGACCATCTCGAGAGAGGACGAGGCATTCCCTCTCTCTCGCCCTCCCCCTTTTCGCGAGCTGAGTAAGTAGATGTAGTTCCTACTTGACTCAGGCTTGCTTGAAATTATTGGCATGAACATGTTGTTGCGAAGATCGTGCTTAACCCTTCCCTTCTAGGTTGGTGTTATCCAACGTATGTTAGGTTGTAATTTGTGTATTTGCCTGTTTGACTTCATGTATGCATGTTAAGTAAGCCACCCTTGGGTATTAATTGCATATTATGTATATGCTTATTTGGCCATGAGCCTTGCCTAATGCATTTAGGCAAGGGTATGACCTCTTATAGGGTCATACCGTGGCGTTGAGACTTAGAATAAAATGTCTTTCCCGCATTTGAGTTATGCGCCATGGAGGGAATTCATGAGAATTCATTGCGCTTATCGGTGTTTGATAAACGATGATGACGGATCCATAGGGATCGTATTCGCGGGTGTCGAGTGTTCTTTCCTTCATCGGCTCCGTGTAGAGACTGCCCGGCGTAGTAAAGCCCGGTGGGTGCCCCCATGTACTACTCATTACACGTTTTGGTGTGCCCATATGGCCGAGGTAGCGGTCATGGGAGGCTAGCCGGTAGAGGCCAGAACCCTGTGAGGTGCTCCTAGAAACTGTCCACGACTCTTGTTGGTGTGCCCATATATCAGAGATAGGGACCTAGGAGGCTACCAGGTAGTAGTGGCCACACTGGGAGAGACTACCGAATGACGAGCGGTGTAGAACAATCAACCTCTTCCCCAAGAGCCTATGTCACACCGAGGAGGGGGTGAGGGTGAGGGTGTGGTGTGCCGGCGTTGGTTTGATCTGTCAGTTTGTGCAATTTCCCAAGATCCTATGTCACCCATCGGGGTGACGGTGAGGGTATTGCTCCCAAGATCCTATGTCACCCGTCGGGGTGAGGGTGAGGGTGTTGGTGTGAGCGGGGTGGGCTCGAGTTGATACTTGACCAACCAGCTTGAGTAGTTGGCTTTTCATAGGGTTCGCGCTACGAACAAGTAGTGGTTCCTCCCAATATCGTTGTATGTCGTGGCCCCGACATTGAAGCTGCCCTCCTGACAGAGACTCCCACTTGTAGGTACTCCCAATGCATTCAGCGGATGTACTAATCATGGGAGTGTACCAGGTGAGGCTACACGAGGGTGGACCACCGTACGATATTGCGAGCATGAATCATTCTCCCCTTTGCCGGATCCGTGTGGATGCTTCCTAGGTACGAGCCACCCTGGGTGGACCCCCACTTGTAGGTACCATCAACGCGCTCGACAGTGTACTGACCGTGGCCGGCTCCAGGTAGAGGCTATCCTGGAGAGCCCTACCGGATGACGAACGGTGTAGAACAGCAAGTTTTGTCCTTCAAGTCCCTAGACTCACCCCTGTGGGGGCTAGGGTGAGTGTGGGGTATGGTCGCACCGCCGTGTGACCTTGTTAACCGTTGGGTTTCTACCCATGGCTTTCCTTGTTAGGAGATTGCCTTAGTATCGAATGATTACGTTGGTGTTTGGTTTCTGACCACTCACTGAGCTTGTAGCTCACCCCTCGCTTATGTTTTTCTACAGCTGACGCTGAGTCGGATCCAGAGAACAGCTCCCCTTGGCGCAGTACGAGTAGGAGACCCGCGTTCACGTTGGATGTCTTGCGAGTGAGAGGCCATCAACATTCCCTTTTCCTTGTATGTATTATACTTGTGCTTGTGCACGGTATGTGGACTGTTGATGTCTTTTGTTATATATATTGGCTCTCACAGGACAATTGATTGTGTACTCTAGTCTGTAAATATGTCTTTGAATTACAGACTTATTCATTTGAGCTTCCGCTATTTGTATATATTTGATGTCAGTTACTTGGTTATTACTTTATTGCCTTTGATGTTATGGAGTCCTTATTTGATCTCGTGTATGGATTGCTGATATCATATATATATTTACCATGTCTCGGGGACGGCCGCCTTGGGGCGTGACAGTATGTGTGAGTGAACCACATAAGCCTGTTTTTCTCCTCTTGCCAATGGGTTTCCTCACGCATCACCTAAACTTGTGTTTGTGTACTAAAGGGGCGTAGGATTGACGCATTGGTACGCTCGAGATCACATAAGAGGTTTGCGGGGCTGCGGGCGCACGCTCGGTGTGCTCGCATGCGTGCGGAGTGCGTGGGCAGCGTGCACGAGGTGCTCAAGGGCGTGCTCGGCGTTGCCCGATGCGTGCGGAGTGTGTGGACAGCGTGCATGAGGTGCTCGAGGGCGTGCTTGGCCTTGCCCGATGCGTGCGGAGTGTGTGGGCAGCATGCACGAGGTGCTCGAGGGCGTGCTTGGCCTTGCCCGATGCGGGCGGAGTGCGTGGGCATCATGCATGAGGTCCTCGAGGGTGTGCTTGGCGTTGTCCAATGCGTGCGGAGTGCGTGGACAGCGTGCACGAGGTGCTCGAGGGCGTGCTTGGCGTTGTCTGATGCGTGCGGAGTGCGTGGGCAGCGTGCATGGGATGCTCGGAAGGCGTGCTTGCGGTGCTCGGACGCATTTGAAGTGTGCTACAGGATGTCGAGCACTTTGTTGTGGCCTAATCCAAACCATTGGACGATTCTTGGCTAATTGTATCATGCTTCGGATTCAAATTGTCGCCCTCTTGCATTTCGCGACCGTGCGCTCGTTAGGTGAGTGGTTTGATTCCAACCCTTCCGGAAGCGCTC
Organism: Acorus calamus; assembly: GCA_030737845.1. Taxonomy (NCBI): domain Eukaryota; kingdom Viridiplantae; phylum Streptophyta; class Magnoliopsida; order Acorales; family Acoraceae; genus Acorus; species Acorus calamus. Next base: position 13,331,429 of record CM060873.1, on the reverse strand, counting down.
GATGCACGCAGTCGTGCTTCGCGCTTCCATGGGGCTTTAATTGCACCCTAAATATGCTAGATATCATGCATGCTAGGTTGTATAGCTCGTATATTATGTAGAACCCCTATTCTACCTTATACTTGCCTATGTATTGTATAGAATATGGCATGACTTAGGTAGTTTTGTTTGAAATACTACCCCTATTATTATTTAGACATATCTAGCATGTCTATCTTGGGTTAACAATAGGGTACATGCATAATATTCCACTGATTTAGGACTTGGGGGTGTGGTATAGTTGTTGCACCCATCTTGTTGGGGCAAAACTATGACCCACTTCAGGAGAGGATGAGGCATTCCCTCTCTCTCACCCTCCCTGTTTTCACGAACCGAGTGAGTAGATGAAGTTCCTACTTAACTCAGGTTTGCTTGGAATTATTGGCATGCACCTATTGTCGCGCGGATCGCGCTTAACCCTTCCCTTCTAAGTTGGTGCTATCCAACGTATGTTAGGTTGTAACTTGTGTGTTTGCTTGATTATACCTTGTATGCATGTTAATGTAGGCCATCTTTGGCAAACAATTGTATGTTGTATAGATTTATGTTAGTATGGCCATGATTCTTGTCTAATGTGTTAGACAAGTGTATCACCTCTTGTGGGGTCATACCATGGCTTTGACACTTAGAATAAATGTCTTCCCCGCATCTGAGTTATGCGCCCTGGAGGGAATTTATGAGAATTCATTGCGCTTATCGGTGTTTGATAACCGATGACGACGGATCCAAGAGGATCGTATCTGCGAGTGTCGATCGTTCTCCCCTTCGTTGGATCCGTGTAGGAACTTCCCGGCGTCGAAAACGCTGTCCTGGCACCGGGCTCCCATCCGTAGGTATTACCGGTGCATCTAGGGAACTACTGATCGTGGGAGTATGTCAGGTAGAGGTTACCTGAGGAAAGGGCTACCGGTGGACCAAGGGTGTAGGACAATCGACCTCATCCCAAAAGTCCTATGTCACCCTGTTAGGGTGAGGGTGTTGCTGAGGGTGTGGTGGGCTCGAGTTGATACTCGACCCACCAGCTTGAGTAGTTGGCTTTCCATAGGGTTCGCGTGTGAACATGTAGTGGTTCCTTCCAATATCGTCGTATACCGTGGCCCCGACGTTGAAGCTGCCTGGTCAAAAGGCTCTCACTTGTAGGTATTACCGATGCATATAGGGAACTACTGATCGTGGGAGTATGTCAAGTAGAGGCTACCCGAGGAAAGGGCTACCGGTGGACCAATTATGTAGGACAATCGACCTCATCCCAAAAGTCCTATGTCACCCTGTTAGGATGAGGGTGAGGGTGAGGGTGTTGGTGAGGGTGTGGTGGGCTCGAGTTGATACTCGACCCACCAGCTTGAGTAGTTGGCTTTCCATAGGGTTCACGCTGCGAACATGTAGTGGTTCCTCCCAATATCATCATATACCGTGGTCCCGACATTGAAGCTTGTAGATACTACCGATGCACTCGGTAGAGGTACTGATCATGGGAGCATACCAGGTAGAGATTGCTTGACGGTGGGCAACCGGACGATATTGCGAGCATGAATTGTTCTCCCCTTCGTTGGATCTGTGTTGGAACTTCCCGGCATTGAAAATGCTGTCCTGGCATCGGTCTCCCATCCGTAGGAATTACCGATGCATTCTGGACGTACTGATCGTGAGAGTATGTCAGGTAGAGGCTACCCGGGGAAAGGGCTACTGGTGGACCAAGGGTGTAGAACAGCAAGTTTTGTCCTCTAAGTTCCTAGGTTCTCCCCTGTGGGTGCTAGGGTGAGGGCAAATGTGAGTTGAAGTCACGTCTTCACGTGATTTTCATACCCATCGAGTATACTCTGTGTTTACCTCCTAATGCTTGAGGTATCGAAGTATATCTCTACCTCGTAAGCGGATAGACTCTTTGTAACTATTACGCTGTAACACCAAGTGGTTGACAATTATTCCTCCCTGTGAGTCCCAAAAGCCTCCACCCCTGGGAGTGAGGGCAAGGGTGGAGTATAGTCGTGCCGCCGCGCGGCCTTGTTATCCATTGGGTTTCTACCCATGCTTTTCCTTAATAGGAATTAGCCTTAGTGTCGAATTGTTATGTTGGTGTTTGATTTCTGGCCACTCACTGAGCTTGTAGCTCACCCCTCGCGTACTGTATCTTTTACAGGGGGGTTGTTGGGCGTGGAGCTGGAGCTTCCTTGTGGCGTGGTCTTGCGTGCTTGGAAGCGTCCTGTCCGGTGGATTGGCGAGTGCGAGGATGTCAGCAGTCCTAGAGTCTTGTGTATTGTGAATCGTGCGTGTGGCACTTGTTGTATTTTATTCGCTAGACTTGGCTTACAAACTTATTGATATTTTTATGCTTCCGCTTTTCATATGAGTTATCAGTTATCATTGCTTGCTAGCCTTGTGTATTGTTTATTAGAGTCATTGTTGACCTCTTGTATGATAGCTAATACTTTATATTATTGCCACGTCTCGGGGACGCTTGGGGCGTGGCAAAAGTTAGTATCAGAGCCTGGTCCTGTCAGAGCCTAAGTCGAGTCGTATAGATGAGTCGAGTCGTATAGATGCCTCCTCGCATCCGTGGACATGGACGTGGCCACCCCCAGACCCCCCTTAAGTTGTCGACTGGGTCGACTTTCAGTGTCAATGTTGGGTCACCCGTTGTGGGACTAAGGCTTGGGAAGGAGTTTCCAACCCGTTTGTGTCGTATTGATGGACTTGTTGTGATTGTGGGTTTGGATCGCGTCTGGATTATGGAGCTTCGTTCCCGGACATTGGTATTGCTAGTAACCATGGAGTTTGCGTACGGCACCGACTTCCAGTTTTGAGGATGTGGCATTTTAACGATAATGAGTGATGTCTTCTTCCATTTTTTTGATCGGGATTAAGGGGCCTTGCTGGGTCATCATTGAGACCCAGGCTAGGGTGCTCCGTGTTCCTTGTTTGGGTGTCGGGATATCCTATATCGGGACCTCAGAATGCCCTCCCAAGGGGTTCTTTCCCCCAGTCATACGATCTATTTGATGATTGCCTTTAAAACATCTATTTGATGATTGCCTTTCCCTCTCACTTGGAGGGTGCTATAGCGAGTGGTGAAGCATACGATCAGGATTGAGTGCGTCCTTTTGCAGCTTGGTGGGCGATAAGTTATGGACTAGGGTTCCATAGTGGCATCTGGTGTCGCTTCGATATATCATCGTGCATAGTAGCTACCCGGTAGAGGCCAGAGTCCTGTGAGGTGCTCCCAGGGACTATCCACGATGCTTGTTGGTGTGCCCATATAGCAGAGATAGTGGATGTGGGAGGCTACTAGGTAGAGGCCACACCAGGAGAGTGCTACTGGATGACGTCAAGAGCTTGGACTCCCTGTGTTGAATCTACCCATTGAGTGCATGATGCTGGAGTTCCAATGGTTATAGTTGGGCGACCTGTTGTTGGCGGCATGTGAAGCACAGTTTGCGGTACTGTAGCGTTTTGCCCCCACATGGGTCGTAAATGAGGAGACGCGATGCTAGCGTTCATGATGGGACTCAACCGCCATATCAGGTAGATGATGTCGCATAGGCATTGTCGGGAATTGATGACCTCCTGTTGCACGTCTTACAGATTAGGTGCAGTTGTGCCGCTTACCTGGTGTGTAAGTGACCGGGTAAGCGGCATCATGAGCGTCAGCCATGCTCGAGAAGCAGAATTTGTACTTAATCATTCGAGGAGTTGTTTTTATCTTCCCGTGGGGATTGAAGATCAAGTATCCCTTGCCGTGAATTGATGATCTGTTTTGACTAGCTCTGGGAGCCAGTGTCTTTCTGTTGATCGATCTTTGCGCAAGGTACCCTAATTGGAGATTCGGGAGTGGGGCATTCCATAGATGGCCTTTCGTGACCGTTTCGGGCACTACGAATTTTGAGTACTGCCGTCGGGGTAGACGAATGCGCCAGATGCCTACAATGATCTTGAAAGTTTTATTGGGCCTCCGTGGGATGTTCGGATGTAGCCTTCGTTGTGGTTGTTGGTTGGCATGCCCTCAGGCGAAGTTGAGGATCGTCGCGTTTGAATGCGTTCGTCCATCGAGATTCCTCAGTGGACGTGGGAGTGAGTTATCATGGATTTCGTTGCAGGCTCGCTAAAGTCACGTTCGGGTCACGATCCCGTCTGGGTGATCATTGACCGACTGACTAAGTCTGCACTTTCCTCCCTATCTGGCTAACTGAGTCTCTGGACGCTTCGACGCAGGTATGAGCCTTCGTGATTGTTCGTCTTCATGGCAATCCAGTCGGCGCTATTTCAGATCGAGACGCGTGTGTTACTTTAAGGTGGTTGCACAGCCTTTGGTAGGTTTTGGCGCGACCCTTCATTTAAGAAAAGCGTTTCATTGCTGACGGATAGCCCGGCAAGAGGACGATTTAGACCTTGGAGGACATGCTATTTGCCTGCATGCTCGACCTGGGGCAGTTGGATGAGGCACCACCCTTTGGGTAGGGGTCTGCCTGTGAGACGACTACCATTCGAGCATCCAGATGAACTGAAAAGGCACCCTACAGGCTCAGTTTTATACCTCTCTTGTGTTGGGACAGTTGGGGAGCACCAGTTGGAGGGGCCATAAGTTATTTAATTGACCTTGTGGTGGCCGAGATGGTTCGTGCGTGCCTCTGCACCACCCAGAACTATCGGAAGGGCTACGCAGGTCATTGTCATCAAGCGCATACCTTCGGGTTCGGCGACCTTGTTAGCATGAGGTGTCCCGGATTAAGGACATCCTCTGTTTCGATGTTCGGGGCGAGCTGAGTCGGCCTTCCATCGGACCGGTTTTCATCCTTGAGTGGATTGGGGGAGGTGGCTGTCATGAAGCCTTGCCCCCGTAGTTGACTCATACCCGTGATGTCACCCATGTCTCATAGCTGAGGCATTATGTCCAAGATCCTGCTCATGTCATTCCATTCGAGCCGCTCACCCTCGAGCAGGATTTGTCGTTCGTGGAGCAGTTGATCAAGAGCATGGACCAATGTGAGAAGAGGCTCCGCACCAAGACCGTTCCTTTGGATAAAGTGTGTTATTAGCACCAGTTTGGTGCCCGGACCACTCGGGAGCCAAGGGACTCTATGGGTGACACTTCTACGTTCGGTCTTCCCTTTGAGTTTCCTTAAATTTCGGGGACTAAATTTCGTAAAGGGGGGGGGAGAGAATGTTTGGCCAATGTCATTTAGAGTCCTAATTTCGATCGGAGTCGCTAAAATTTTGGTTTTTAGCTACTGCTGGGGTTTGAGGACTCTGATTGAAAATATAACTGCATATTATGGGTCCTGGTACCGTTTAGTACTGCCCATTAAAATTTCATTGAATTCGATAACATTTTTGGCATTATGCAGTTTTGATTTGGTATTCGGAATTGATTTTGTTAAAATCCAAGATGAAGAGGTAAAAATCTGATATTATTTTAAGATGTTTAGTTTTGAGCTAGCTTCCATACAGAAGTGGAATTAGATCAACTGATTCATGTATCAAAAGTTATGGGTATTTTTCCGATTATACCATGAAGATGGAAAATCCAGGTAGCAGCCCTGTAAGATGTTTAGCCTAGATTTGGGAATAGCTAGAGAGGTTATTTGATCTGGATAGAAACATAAAAGTTGTAGATAATCGTCTTGGCTTTCGAATGGCATTGAAATTGTGCAATTTGGAGCTATATTGTGAATGTTATGGCCATTTAAGTGAAGGCTGTTTGGAGATCTAGTGGTGCATGTGACTTAGCCACTAAGTCATTTTCTTTTGATATTATGTGTGTGTGGTGTGTGATGCTTAAACTCACCCCCCCTTATCTCATCCCACCAACCCACTTTAATTGTATTAAATGCTCTCCTCCTTGGGAGAGACTTCTTCTCGCGCTCGCTCTCTCGGGACGGCAATGAAGAGGAGGTGATGGAGTGGTGGAGAGGGGAAAGTGAAGGAAGGGATCAAGGAACTGAAGGTGGTGTTGGTGAGATTGTTGTGTGTGTTGCTTGCACCAGCTCCCTTTTATGCTCTCTCTCGCACGTCTCGCACGGTAGTGTCAATGGATGAGATTATGCGAGATGGGGATGGTGATGAAGTCCCCTGTTCTGTTGGGTTGTTGTTATGTTGTTTAGAACGAGATGTGGGGCGTGGGTGGCGGCAGCGGTGGAGATGGCGTGTGTGTGTGTGTGCGGGAGCCGTGTATGGACCACGCACTCTCTTTGGTTTGATTCAGCCAGGTCTATTTTTGACAATTGGAATGAGTGGAGGCTCCATTGCCTTGTTGTTGTTGTTGTGTATGCTTGGAAGTGAAGAGGTTGAGGGAGAGAAGCCCACGTTTGTGTTTTATTTGTTGTGTATGTGTGCACACCACCCATTTGTGAGTATGTGTGAGTGAACCATATATGCCTGTTCTTCTCCTCTTGCCAATGGGTTTCCTCACGCATCACCTAAACTTGTGTTTGTGTACTAAAGGGGCGTAGGATTGATGCAATGGTACGCTCGAGATCACATAAGAGGTTTGCGGGGCTGCGGGCGCACACTTGGTGTGCTCGCCTGCGTGCGGAGTGCGTGGGCAGCGTGCACGAGGTGGTCGAGGGCGTGCTTGGCGTTGCCCGATGTGTGCAGAGTGTGTGGGCAGCGTGCACGAGGTTGTTGGGCGTGGTCTTGCGTGCCTTTTCTTTTATAGGGGCGTTGTTGGCGTGGAGCTAGAGCTTCCTTGTGGCGTGGTCTTGCGTGTGTGGAAGCGTCCTGTCCGGTGGATTGGCGAGTGCGAGGCTGTCAGCAATCCTAGAGTCTTGTGTATTGTGAATCGTGCGTGTGGCACTTGTTGTATTTTATTGGCTAGACTTGGCTCTCACAGGACAATGATTGTGTATTCGAGTCTGTAATAATATTTTTGATTTACATATTTATTGACATTTTTATGCTTCCACCTTTCATTTGAGTTATCAGTCATCATTGCTTGCTAGCCTTGTGTATTGTTTATTCAAGTCATTGTTGACCTCTTGTATGATAGCTGATACTTTATATTTTTACCACGTCTCGGGATGCCTGGGGCGTGACATATGAAATATATATAAGCATGATAGACTGTGATGAAAGAAAAGCGTGTAAGTGGTGACCACGGTGGATTTAATAGGTTTAGCATGCGTGATCATATGAAAAGTGTTGCGTAACAAAATGGGAGGTAAACCCTTATGTGAATTAAGTTTTTTATTTTCATGCTTTTGTTCTTGATTCAGTATGTGGAAATTTTATCTTGCTAAGCATGATTTCTACAGGAATTTTAGGTTTTGGATTCTTACCTCTCGATTGCTCTTAAACTAACCCATGTTTTCTTCGTTTGTTTGTAGAGGTCGAATTGTATCTGGGCATTGTGGCACAGGATGAAGAGGTGGTACAATGCCTTGGGGCAGGGGGAGAGGAGGTTGGTGGACGGAGTGGGCTTCGGTTCTTTCTTCCTGATTGAGCCATTCCACATCCACCGTCCTTACGTTGAAGCGTTGGCGGAGAGGTGGGATCCGGAGAGTTGCACTTTCATTCTCCCCACCGGCGCCATTATGCCGACTCTTGAGGACGTCCATCGGATTACCGGCCTTCCGGTTTCAGAGGAAGCGGTGATTGTGGCCACCCTCGCTGACTATAGGGGCTTGTTCCAAGAGTTGATCGGGGAATGGGAGTTCGTGGAGCGGGAGCGGACGCTGAACCGGATCCCTTTGGGGAGGCTTTCAGGGCAGTATGGCCTCGGTTCCTTCACAGAGCGTCAGAAGGGTGAAGCTGCAGCTAGCTTCAAGAGGAGGCGGGCGATAATCGAGGTGAGAGAGGTGGCCGCGTGCCCACAGAGGGCACGGAGGGAGTTGAGGGCGTTCTTCCTTTATTTCTTCGGCCGGTCCTCTTCTCGATGGCCTCTGACAAGGTCTCCTCTCATTCCCTGTTGCTGATGCGGGACTTGGAGGGCATGGGGCGCTATGCTTGGGGAGCTGCGATGCTTGCTCATCTCTTTGCGGAGCTCTCGAAGAAGGTCATGAGGGCCGGGGGAAAGAATCTTGACGACTTTGCGCCATTCCTTCAGGTATGTGTAAGTGAGTAGTAGACGTCTTCTTCCTGGTTTAGTTCACTTGATCATGACAATTTTCCTCTCGCTTTGCTAGATTTTTGGATATGAGCATTTCGCCATTGACCGCCCGACTCTGGCACCGTTTGACTGTGCTCTCCCTTTGACTATGAGGTGGGCACCCCAGGGATCTTCGCGCTTGCACCGCCTCGTCCAATTCGAGAGGCCTTCCGTGTCTTGACAGAGGAAGAGGTATAAATTTTTCGTCGAATTTTCTTTGGCTTGTATTTGGTTTTCTTTTGACTAAGCGCTCTTCTTATTCTTTTGGTGCTTGTAGATGACTTGGAGGCCTTATAAGGAGGAGGAGGTTCCCGAGGAGTTGTCACGGGATGTCTGGCTGATCTACTTTAATGAGGTCGTGTTTCATGCGATCAGCCGAGTCGTCCGCCAACTTGGATACTACCAGTGGGTGCCTGATCCTCTACCGAAGCGCCCCTCGATCCTGGTGGCTGGGATTCCTCAGGATACAAACCTCCCGAGGAATTAAGCGATGTATGTGGCGGGATGGATGAGCCGGGGTGCCTTGGTGGAGCGTCGACCTGAGGTGACTTCAGATGATGACTACGTGGCTTGGTATCGTCAGGAGTATGCGGGCATCCTTGGGATGATGGAGGAGCAGATCCCGGATGCCTACGTAAGTTAAAAACCCTTCTTCTCTTTCTCATTCCCTTCTTGTTTGAATTTTTTCTGAGCGGTGTCTCTTTTGGAGGTTGAGTTGAATGAGATGGAGAAGGGACTCAAGACCCCAATGAGCACCTTCGAGTGCGTAGTGGGCAAGTGGAGCACTTGAGGGCCCAGAGGCGCCGGTTACAGGACGAGGTTCGGGTCCTCGAGGCTTAGGTGGATGCTCTGTCGAGAGCGAGAGCCATTGGTGCCTCTTCTTCTTCTATTCCTCCTCCTTCCATGGTTTCGAAGTGAGAGCTCGAGTTGACGAGGGAGTTAGAGGCGGCCCGGAGCTAGTTGGCGGCCACACAGATGGAGCTGGGCCAGGTGAGGGGCAGGGTTTTACGGGCTGAGGAGGAGACGGACCGACTGAGGTCCATGATGGCATCGAGAGAGGAGGAGTTCATCACCCTGGGCCACGAGAGGGATTCCCTCCATACGAGGGTGTCAGAGTCGGAGGCTTCGGTGGGTGTTCCCGGGGGTTTGATGGGGGGATATGCTTCATTTTCTCCAGGCTGCCGGGGATAGAGATCGAGAGTCACTTCAGTCGAGCGAGGACAGGCTCCGGGCCACTGAGGCGAGATCATGGGAGCTCGAGGAGAGGTTGAGGGCGGTGGAGACGCGTCTTCGAGGGAGCTTGGAACGGAGAGATAGAGATATTTAGCAGGTACTCCTCTGGGAAGCCACCATGCGAGGAAAATTGGTCGGTGGAGGGGTTATGACCGAGGCGGACCTCGATCTCCTTCCTCTTGAGCCCGATCATTCCGTCTCGGCTTCCTTGGCTATCGGGGCCACCTTCAGTTGTGCTTCTCGTCCCTCAGCGTCCAGGAGTCATGGGATATATGCAAGGGCCGCATCTTCAGTTCGAGAGACTCCTACCACTCCTGATGTCCAGAGGTTCAGTCTTCTCATCAGTCGCCGCTCCCTTCCCAGCCAAGTCAGGACGTTCCTCCTACTCAGCCTCCCGTAGATGATAATACTCCGAGGTATATTCCTTGTGCCTTGGTTTTGGGTACAAGAATAGTATATATGCAAGGAATTCATGCTTTTCTTCTTTTCTTTTTGACTCAGGTGATATTTTAGTGATGCCTACCTCAAGATATTTAGAGGGGAAGCTTCTGATGGATCCCTATCCACTTATCTCTAGTCCATTTGTATTTGAAAGGTATAAAGCCTTAGGTGTCGGTTTTTCTAGGTTCATGGTTCTCAAATGCTTGATCGTATTATCCTAAACATGCTGAAAAATCCATGAGTGTACCAGGAGTCAAGTCAAATAAGCTTCTTTTGGATAGGCAAGTTTCTAAGTGAACCCATGTGAGTGTGTGCAGTTGTAAACATGGAAATGTTTTCTATTTTTTTGATTTTTAGAAAAGCTACAAACAAATATGTACAAGATTTTGCTAACTAGAAACCTGATTTAAGCAAATATTTTAGTTTTGGGAATTTTTGAAAGCCCGAAAATAAATATGTACAGGTTGATGAAAGCGGGGCTTACCCGGGGGGATCGGTCCCTGGTTCTTGGACTCGTACTGCTTCCTCGAGTCGGCTCCTTTTTGATAGCCGGCTGATGTCCGGTGGGGGTCCCCTATTCCCGAACTCTCCCTCCCTGAGCCGCTTCAGGGGTCTTTCTTGCTGGAGCAATGTCACACCCCAAGGCGGCCATCCTCGAGACGTGGCAAGTAAATATATGATATCAGTAATCCATACACGAGGTCAAATAAAGACTCCACAATATAAAAGGCAATAAAGCAATAACCAAATAACAGACATCAAATATATACAAACAGCAGAAGCTGAAATGACTAAGTCTGTAATTCAAAGACATATTTACAGACTAGAGTACACAATCAAACTGTCCTATGAGAGCCAATATACACAACAAAAGATATCAACAATCCACATACTGTGCACAAGCACAAGTAGACTACATACAAGGAAAAAGGGGATGTTGATGGCCTCTCACTCGCAAGATATCCAATGCGAACGCTGGTCCTCTACTCATACCGTGCCTCAGGGTGCTCCTCCTTCGGGTCCAGATCAGCGACAACTGGAGAAAACATATGTGAGGGGTGAGCCACACGCTCAGTGAATGGAAAAATTCATGCATCATAACTCATATAACATCAAATAATCATTCAAATCCGTCACCCTCACCCCGAAGGGTGACCTAGGTTGTTGGGAGCAACTGCACTAACCCTCGCCCTCACCCTCCCTAAGGATGACCTAGGCTTTGGGAAGTTGCACAAATTGGCAGATCGAACCAACGCCGACCCATTACATCCTCGCCCTCACCCCCTCGTCGGGGTGACATAGGCTCTTGGGGGATAGGTCGACATAGGCTCCCAGATACTACACAGCTCGTCATCCGGTAGTCTCTCTTGGTGTGGCCTCTACTACCTGGTAGCCTCCCAAGTCCCTATCTCTTCTATATGGGCACACCAACAAGCGTCATGGACAGTTCCTAGGAGTACCTCACAGGGTTCTGGCCTCTACCGGGTAGCCTCCCATGACCGCTACCTCGGCCGTATGGGCACACCAACACGCGTCATGAGTAGTATCTGGGAGCACCCCACCGACTTTACTACGCCGGGCAGTCTCTACACGAAGCCGACGAAGGGAAGAACACTCGACACACGCGAATATGATCCCTATGGATCCGTCATCACCGGTTATCAAACACCGATAAGAGCAACGAATTCTAGCGAATTCCCTCGAGGGCGCATAACTCTAATGCGGGGAAGATATTTCATTCTAAGTGTCAGTGCCATAGTATGACCCCATAGGTGGTCATACACTTGCCTAATTTCATTAGGCTAGATCCTTGGCTCTAAGCAAAATTATTACATATATACCAAACATACTATCAGACATGGAATATTAATTATAGGCCAACTTAATAAGTAATACAACATGCTCATAATATTGTCTAAGACATGTTTGCCCTATGCACATACATATAAGTTAATCAAATTAACTAAGTGGGGACATGCATAGTGGGAGTTATGCTAACATATGACATGATATCAAGCATATATGGCTCCTATATATGATATATGGACATATAATCCCTAACATTCAATATCTAGCATGACATGATTACATGCTTAGCAAGCTAGGTAACAACATGCATGCATTCATCAAGTTTATATGCAATTTTGGTGCCCCAGGGGAGGGCAATGCACTCCAACGTGTATCGTACACCTCCCAACTGGGTTGGATTGCCCCACTCACCGCAACCCGGGTCGTTGCGTGACCGATTGCCAAGATCTGCAAGACAAGGGTATCAAATAGGGTGAGTATAACCACATAAAAACATTTAAAATTACAAAAATCAATGTGGAAGGGCAAAGACACGCGCACATACGAGCTTGCACGCGCCTATGCACGCATGCCCGAGCCCCCAGCACCCTTCCCAGCCTCCCGGCACCCGTGTGCGCGGCCCAGCACGCGCAAGCACGCACGCGCACGCGCGCACCCCGCGCCCCTAGCGCACTCCCTGCGTGCCCAGGCAACCCTCTGCACCCGCACGCACCTGCTCGCGCGCGCCGACGGACCTCCTGTGCCCGTACGCACACGATTGCGCGTACGCGCGCCCCCGCGGACCCTGCGCGCACGCTCGCGTACCTCCTGCGCCCGCCTGCGCCTGCCAGCGCATGCACGCATGCCCAGGCCCCTTCCAACTTCTTCCTAGCCCTCACACTCACCCAAACCCAAGTACTTAGCATATATGACCTCCCCACAAGCCCCTCAAGCAAGAAAAACCAATAAGAATGGGGAGGAGAGCTCACCAAAGGATGGGGGAAGGGAAAGGAAGATCCTTCGGTGCGCTTGGCGCACCGAAACCACCACAACCGCCTCCACCAGTACCACCACCTCTTCAGCCACCCTCAGCCTTCTAATGGATGAAAAATAGTGGGGGAGACATGAGAGAAGAGAAGGAGAGAAGAAAAAAACAAAAACAACAACAATCATGCACACAAACCTTCTTTTCACTCTCTCTTGTGCTTCTTCTTCTTCTTCTCCTTCTACAACAACACACACACACACACTCAAGAGGGCTGGAGAGGGAGTGACGTGAGTGAGAGAGTGAGAAAAAGTGAGATTCAAAACTCACTTGGGGGGGGGGGGTGAGGAGAACGGAAAAAGGGGGAGGTGAACCTAAGCCTAAACTCACCCTCACACATGCCAAATAACCAAGGCATTACTTAATCCATAAGCAATGGGGGATGAGTTTACCAAAGGTAACCATAACCACCCAAAATATCTAAATACTATTCCACCAAACAAACCAGTAACGATCGAAACCCATATACGGTTCGGAACTGCATAATTTTCCAAACGTTATCGGAATTCGTGAAATTTTTATGGGAAGTATAAAATGGTACCAGGATCCGTAATATGCAGTCAAATTTTCAATCGGAGTTCTCTAGCTCACGCAGATAGCTAAAAACCAAAATTTTAGCGGTTCCGATATAAATTTTTTTTTCGAAAATGGCTAGAATTGACCCATAGGTTACCAATAGGCCAAAAAGTGACACATATATAACATTCTCCCCCCTTAGGAAATTTTGTCCACAAAATTTTTATACAAAAACATCTAAGAAGGAAAAAGGTGTGGATATGCGTCATGCATGGCGTCCTCGCGCTCCTAGGTGGCCTCAGCACCAGAACGGTTCTACCAACGCACCTTAACCAACTGGACGGTCTTGCTGCGGAGCCTCTTCTCAGGTCGGTCCAGGATCTCGATCGGCTGCTCCACGAATGACAAGTCCGGCTCGAAGACGAGCGGCTCGAATGGGATGATGTAAGCAGGATCGTGGACGTAACGCCTCAGTTGCGAGACATGGAAGACGTGATGGGCTTGGGCCAATTGTGGGGGCAAGGCTAGGCGATAGGTCACCTCTCCAATCCGCTCCAGGATGAGAAACGGCCCAATAAAACGCGGACTCAGCTTGCCCCGCACACCGAAACGAAAGATGCCCTTCGATGGTGACACCTTCTGAAAGACATGGTCACCAACCTCGAAGGTGAGCTCACAGCGATGACGATCGGCGTAGCTCTTCTGACGGCTCTGAGCGGTGCGGATACGCTCACGAATCGTCTTGACCTTCTCTGAGGTCTGGCGAACGATCTCTGGCCCCTCCAACTGGTGCTCTCCGACCTCGTCCCAACACAAGGGAGACCTGCAGCTGCGGCCATAGAGTGCCTCATTTGGTGCCATCCTAATACTTGAGTACTAGCTGTTGTTGTAGGCGAACTCCACCAACGAAAGATGCCTCTCCCAACTACCCCCGAAGTCAAGGATGCAGGCCCGCAACATGTCCTCCAGGGTCTAAATAGTCCTCTTCGACTGGCCATCCGTCTGTGGATGAAAAGCTGTACTGAAGTGGAGGTTTGTACCAAGGGCGTGCTGGAGGCTACGCCAGAACCTTGAAGTGAACCTCGCATCCCTATCAGAAATGATGCTGACCAGAGTGCCATGGAGACGATCTCTGAGACAAACAACTGCGCCAGGGTGTCCAAATAATCAGTGAGCCGGATGGGGAGGAAATGAGTGGACTTAGTCAGTCGGTCGACGATCACCCAGATGGCATCGCGACCTGAATGTGACTTCGGCAAGCTCTAAACAAAGTCCATAGTAATCTGCTCCCACTTCCAGTGAGGAATCTCAATGGACTGCAGCTTCCCCGAAGGACACTGATGCTCCGACTTCACCTGCTGGCATACCAAGCAACGGGCAACGAAACGGCCATCATCCGCCTTCATCCTGCGTCACCAGTAGCAACGACAAAGGCCCCTGTACATCTTCGTGCCACCAGATGCACTGTGTACCTCTAACGATGGGCCTCATCCAAGATCTTCTGCTTCAGCTCTGCATCGTCAGGAATACATACCCGGCCTCTGAATCGTAGGATTCTGTCCTCGCGAATCTGGTCATCCGGTCGCTCGCCCTGGTGACGCCTTCAGAAAGGACTAGAAAGTGAGGATCCCGCCCATGTGCCACGCGGATCTCGTCGAGGAGAACGGGCTGCACCACTAGCCTGGCCAAGAAGCCACCAGCAGGCGTCTCCCGAACACTAATCCAACAAGCGGCCTCCTGCAGAAGCCTCCAACGACGTACAGCCAAGTTGGCGGCCATGCCCAAGGGCTGCCTAGTAAGAGCATCTGGTACGACATTTGCCTTACCCGAATGGTAAGAGATGTCACAATCATAGTCCTTCAGGAACTCGACCCAACGTCTCTGTCACATGTTGAGTTCCGACTGGGACTACAGATAAGTCAGGCTCTTGTGATCCGTGAAGAGCTCGAACTCCTTGCCAAAGAGGTAGTGCCTCAAAATCTTCAGCGCAAAGATGATCGCTGCTAACTCCAGGTCTGGGTGGGGTAATTCTGCTCATGGGGCTTCAACTGACGTGACGCATAAGCAACAACCTTACCGTTCCGCATCAGGACGCAACCCAAACCCAACCGCGACGCGTCAGAGTAGACTGCGAATCCACCACTCCTAGACGGGATGGTAAGTACTGGCGCTGAGGTGAGTCTTTGCTTCAGCTCCTGGAAGCTCTCCTCACAAGATGGGGACCACTCGATCAGGACATCTTTCCGAGTGAGGCGGGTCAAAGGGACGGCTATCTTAAAAAAACCCTCCACAAACTTCCGATAATAACCCGCCAAACCTAGGAAGCTTCGAATCTCGGTGGGGTTTGACGGTCGTCGCCAATTCGACACGGCAAGTGTCTTATCCAGGTCCACAGATATACCCTCACCGGAAATCACATGGCCAAGGAAGGCCACACGATCCAACCAGAATTCGCACTTACTGAACTTGGCAAACAATTGATGTCTGGCCAAAGTCTCCAAGACAGTGTGAAGATGGTCAGCGTGCTCCTCCAGACTCCTCGAGTATACTAGAATATCATCAATGAAGACTACCACAAAAGAGTCGCGGAAGGGTCGAAACACTCGATTCATCAGATCCATGAAGGCGGCCGGCGCATTCGTCAACCCAAATGGCAGAACCCGAAACTCGTAGTGCCCGTAATGGGTACGAAAAGCCGTCTTCGGAATATCAGATTCCCGGATCTTCAGCTGATAGTAGCCTGAACGGAGATCAATCTTTGAGAAGACACGCGCTCCCTGGAGCTGGTCAAACAGGTCATCAATCCGTGGCAACGGGTACTTGTTCTTCACGGTCTGCTTATTCAGCTGTCTATAGTCAATACACAAACGCAGCGAACCGTCCTTCCGAACAAACAGGACAGGGGCTCCCCACAGAGAGACATTCGGATGTGCGAACCCCTTCTCAAGAAACTCCTCCAGCTGTTCCTTTAGCACCTTCAACTCTGCTGGGGCCATCCGGTATGGAGCCCTGGAAATCAGCTCGGTCCCCGAAATAAGATTGATCTCAAACTCGATCGCGCGATCCGGTGGAAGGCCTAGAAGATCATCAGGGAAAACCTCTGGATATTCTGTCACGACAGGAGTCTGACTGATATCAGCCCGCAGCTGTGCATCCTCATCCACAATGCACGCCAGGTAACCCTCGCGTCCCCCCTGAAGTAGTCTCCACGCCTGGATGGACGACACGAACCCCAAAGGAGAAACATCCCTATCGCCCACGAACTGGAAAGACCTCCGACCAGGGACGCGAAAAGACACCGACTTTGCAAAACAGTCGATAGTGGTGTTGCTCATTGCTAGCCAGTCCATCCCCAAGATGGCGTCGAAGTCTGTCATGGCGAGCTCGATCAACTCCACCGGAAACTCATGCTCCGCAATCGCCACAGTACATCCTCGATACACTGAGCGAAGGAGAATACGGTCTCCGACCGGCAATGATATATCCAGCATAACATCGAGAGGGGTTGACACCACACCCATCCGTCTCGCGAAAGCGGGAGACACGAACGAGTGTGTGGTCCCGGAATCAAACAACACATAAGCAGGAAATTGGGATATCAGAACAATACCTCAGACTACGATACCCGAAGCCTGTGCATCCTCGGTGGTAAGTGCTGCTACATGCCCATAAACAAACTGCGGCTGAGGAGCAGGGGCACGTCTCGCGAGCTGCACTGCCTGCCTCCTCTGGTCAATCCAGCCACCTTGTGGCTGCTAATACTGACACTGCGGCTGCTGCTGCTGGCGTGGCACCTGCTGCTGCTGCGGCTGCAGTCGAGGCACAGGAGGTCGGCCAGCATTGGGGCAATCAGAGATGATATGCCCGACTTGCTGACAATGGAAACAGCGTCGCGTCTCCAGTCGCCTCGCCTTGGCTAGAAAGGCGGCAATGGGTGCAGGGCCTCGCGCTGGCACCACATCGACTAGAGTAGCGGCGGCCGCTGGGCGATCCACCTGGGGCCGCTTGCCCTTGCGATGTCCCGAATCCTGACTCCTGGGTGGCCTTTGGTCTGCAAAAGGGGTAAGAATAGTTGAGGGAACCCCAAGGTCACACTCGACTGTCCTCGCACGAGACACCAGGTCTGTGTACTTCGAGAGTGCCTCAGAGGAAACTTGCACCCGGATGGTGCTGTTGAGACCTATCTTGAACCGACGGCATCCGTCTCCTCGTCCATCACCAAGGTAGGGGCAAACCGAGAGAGTCCTGTGAAACGTGTGGAGTAGTCCGACACTCACATGGTACCGGCATCAACTGCTCGAACTCCCGCATCACGATGCGGGAAGTACTCCGCCAAGAAGTGGTTCTGGAACCCGACCCAAAGGAGTCGCTCCACACCCTGTGGAATGTCCACAGATCGGGTGGCCCACAAGTCAGCGGCGCTACCCTTCAATATGAACGTGGCCAACGAGACACGCTGGCGGTCGGTGCAGTGCATGGTCGAGAAGATCTTGTCTATCTCCATCAACCAACGCTCTTGGGCAAGGGGGTCCGTCGTCGAGCCATGGAACTCAGGAGGTTGAAGCTTCAAAAAGGCGGTGAGGTCGGTCTGATGAACACGGGCCACTGCCTCTAGCTCCTCCTCCCTATGCTCGGGTCCATGAACTCCGACTGCAGGAATCTCCACTGGTACAGGGGGTACTTCTGGCACCACAGGTGGATCTGCTGCTAAGGGTACCTACGGGGCCACCTCGCGAGCTGCCCGCAGTTCCTGGATCTCTCGCACTTGTTCAGCCAACGCTCTCGTCTGAGCCTCCAGCGCCATCGTTTGAGTCTCCAGAAGGTCCGCCATCCCAGCGTAAGCACGGTCCCATGCAGGAGGCTCCTGCGCAGGTCCTAGCCCAAACAGCCGAGGACTCTCCAGTAGACTCCTCACCTCCGGTAGGTTCGGAAACCTCAGAAGCCCGAGGGCGACCACGTCCACGCGCCCATCTCTGAGGAGGCATATCAGCAACCTAAAGAACCAGCACTAGGATCAGAATACTCGTATAGAAATCCTAGGATTCATCTCTAACAAAATAATTGGCTCTGACAGGATTAGGCTCTGATACCAACTTTTGTCACACCTTAGGGTGGCCATCCCCGAGACGTGGCAAGTATATATATGATATCAGTAATCCATACACGAGGACAAATAAAGACTCCACAATATAAAAGGCAATAAAGCAATAACCAAGTAACTGACATCAAATATATACAAATAGCAGAAGCTCAAACGACTAAGTCTGTAATTCAAAGACATATTTACAGACTAGAGTACACAATCAAACTGTCCTGTGAGAGCCAATATACACAATAAAAGATATCAACAATCCACATACTGTGCATAAGCACAAGTAGACTACATACAAGGAAAAAGGGGATGCTGATGGCCTCTCACTCGCAAGATATCCAACGCGAACGCTGGTCCTCTACTCATACCGTGCCTCAGGGTGCTCCTCCTTCGGGTCCGGATCAGCGACAACTGGAGAAAACATATGCGAGGGGGTGAGCCACACGCTCAGTGAATGGAACAATTCATGTATCATAACTCATATAACATCAAACAATCATTCAAATCTGTCACCCTCACCTCGAAGGGTGTCCTAGGTTGTTGGGAGCAACTGCACTAACCCTCGCCCTCACTCTCCCTAAGGATGACCTAGGCTTTGGGAAGTTGCACAAACTGGCAGATCGAACCAACGCCGACCCATTACATCCTCGCCCTTACGAACTCCTCGGGGTGACATAGGCTCTTGGGGGAGAGGTCGACTGTTCTACACCGCTCATCATCCGGTAGTCTCTCCCGGTGTGGCCTCTACTACCTGGTAGCCTCCCAGGTCCCTATCTCTGCTATATGGGCACACCAACAAGTGTCGTGGACAGTTCCTAGGAGCACCTCACAGGGTTCTGGCCTCTACCGGGTAGCCTCCCATGACCGCTACCTCGGCCGTATGGGCACACCAACACGCATCATGAGTAGTATTGGGAGCACCCCATCGGACTTTACTACGCCGGGCACTGTCTACATAGAGCCGACGAAGGGAATAACACTCGACACACCCGAATACGATCCCTATAGATCCGTCATCACCGGTTATCAGACACCGATAAGCGCAACGAATTCTAGCCCATAAACGAAATCAAGGCAGAAGGGCAAAGACACGCGCACATACGAGCTTGCACGCGCATATGCATGCATGCCCGAGCCCCCAGCACCCTTCCCAGCCTCCCGGCACCCCCTGTGCGTGGCCCAGTACGCGCACGCACACACGCGCGCGTGCCCCACGCCCCTGGCGCACTCCCCGCGCGCCCAGGCAGCCCTCCGCGCTTGCACGCGTCGGCGGACCTCTAGCGCCCGTATGCGCATGATCGCGCATACGCGCGCGCCTTGCGGACCTTGCGCCCCTGCCAGCGTACGAACGCGCGCGGATAAGCCCGTACGCGCGCCCAGGCCCCTTCCATCTCCTTCCCAACCCTCACACTCACCCAAATTCAAGTACTTAGCATGCATGACCTCCCCACAAGCCCCTCAAGCAAGAAAAACCAATAAAAAGGAATATCCTTCAGTGCCCTTGGCGCACCGAAACCACCACAACCGCCTCCACCAGCACCACCACCTCCTCAGCCACCCTCAGCCTTCTAATGGATGAAAAACAAGGGGGAGACATGAGAGAAGAGAAGGAGAGATGGAATAAACAACAACAACAATCATGCACACAAACCTTCTTTTCACTCTCTCTTGTGCTTCTTCTTCTTCTTCTCCTTCTACAACAACATACACACACACACAAGAGGGCTGGAGAGGGAGAGGCGTGAGTGAGAGAGTGAGCAAAAGTGAGATTCAAAACTCACTTGAGGGGGGGTGAGGAGAAGGGAAAAAGGGGGAGGTGAACCTAAGCCTAAACTCACCATCACACATGCCAAATAACCAATGCATTACTTAATCTCTAAGCAATGGGGTGTGAGTTTACCAAAGGTCACCATAACCACCCAAAATATCTAAATACTATTCCACCAAACAAACCAGTAACGACCGAAACTCGGATACGGTTTAGAACTGCATAATTTTCCAAACATTACCGGAATTCGATGAAAATTTTATGAGTGGCATAAAATGGTATCATGACCCATAATATGCAGTCAGATTTTTAATCGGAGTTCTCTAGCTCACGGAGATAGCTAAAAACCAAAATTTTAGCAGTTTGATCGAAAAAAGAAAATTTTGAAAATGGCCAGAATTGACCCAAATGTTACCAACAGGCCAAAATGTGACAGATATATAACAAGCAATTCTTCATCAGCGGAGCCTGGTTGCCTACATGCAAGCACCTCTAGCCGAATGCGCATGGCACAGACATTCCAGTTACAGACTCGTGCTCCGTTGGAACGTGCTTCTCCCCAGATAGATATACTCCTCCGCGGTACGGGAAGCGAAGGAATTGGTGTCGGGTGGATGAAATGACCTCAATGCTGTTGAGCCAGGTCCTTCCGACAATTAGAGGGTGGGGTGATCGAATGTTCATTACCATGCAATTGATGATGGTGGAGATCGAGCCGATTTTTAGTGGGAGCGTGACTAGTCCGCAAGCATTCTTGCGTGTGCTGTCGAAGGCATAAATGAGCTTGTCCGACGGTTCTAGCTTGGGGACCCTGCCTTCAAGCTTTTGGTAAGCGAAAAAGTTGAGTACATTGGTTTCTGCCCCCGTATCGTTGAGAATGTGCCTGAATTCTATTCCTCCGAGTATGGCAGTGATTGCGAGGGGTGCAGAGCGTGCTTGACTTTTGCGACTTCGTGGGGGAGGAAGGTGATCTGGTTGGGCTCTGTAAGATTATTTGATGGGTTCAGGGTCCCGGCTGTCTCCTCCGAGGGGTAGTTGATCATTTTCATTCTCGCCTCCCGGGCATAGGGCTAGTGTGAACATGTTGTGTATTGCCCAATTGTTCTCATTCTCGTATTAGAGGCGTGCCTCTCCCTAGATTGTGAGCACATGGCCCATTAATAGCAACCGGAGACACTGGTGTCGGGGGGAGCAAATGGCTTGGATGCTGTCCAGCCATGGTCTTCCTAGCATCAGGGGGTACCTGGTGTCGATGTCAGCCACGAAGCATGCCACCTCACAGACGAGGGGCCCGACGGATAGCTCGAATATTCCGGGGCCACAGAGAGTTTTTCCCGTGTGATTGAAAGCCTGGATAGTAGGGTGGGAAGTTTAAACGGGAGGGCTTCCGAGTCCGGGTATCTTCTGGTAGGTGGAGCACGTCATTATGTTCATTCCTGACCCCGGGTCAACGAAGATGTTGTTTAGCCACAACATCTGAAATCGTCCACGGATGTGTAGGGGGTAGACTCACAGTCTGGAGTCCGGGAGGTCTTTGTCAGTGAACGATATGGTCATTGGGCGGCGGGGGCCGTCGACAGTGTTGGTACTCTTGGAGGACCCATTGTCGTCCGGATGCAGATCATCCGACGTACATTCCCCTCCCTCGGGTCCTTCGCTGGCTCCTTCCAGAACCTCCTCAAAAGGCTCCTCCTCCTCGTCTTATCCCGGATTTTTATTCCGCTCCAGTCAGACTCTGCATTGACGGCTGCGGGTAGGGCGAGGACTGCTTGTTCTTCTTCGCCATAGAGTATGGCAAGGTCATGATCACCAAGGTTCAGCTGGAAGGGCACGTTCTGCCCCTCCTCCTCGGATTCCTCGGACAGACTGTCATCAGTGACATCCTCCGAACTGCTTGGTTGTGGCGATGGTTGCCTCCCTCTCCTGACCATGTTTACTATGTGGGCTCCAGATGTGGATGCTTGGTTGTGACCTGGCAATGGGTCAGTAAATATGCCAAGTGGCTTGGAGGCTCGAGAATTAACCTGGTTTAAGTGGCTTTTGATCATGGCCCAATCAAGGCGCCTGTCATCATTCAAGTCATAAATAAAATCCTTGCCCATGTTGCTGGTGGTATTGACAGTAACGCAGTCTGCTGGCCCCGGGGAGTGGAGGCTTAGCAACTGGGAGGGAGATACTATTAGTGTTCATTAGCACCCTAAAAATCCTAGTGAGTGTTTCTGGGAGGGGAGGGTAAGATCCCTCTTTCCCATTCGTCTTGATCATAGGATGTTGGAGGGGAGATCTCATTATAAGCACTTTGTGAAGGCTGCCTAGGATTTAGGTTTTGGTTCCTTAGGAAGGTGGAATAGAAAGGGGTCCCACGCTGACCTTGTCTTGCAATTACGGGGCTTGGGACTGGGGAACTTTGGATTACCGGGTTTTGTTGTGTCGGCATGGGGATGGGTACTGATTGAGTAGCGAAATTTTGGTTGGTTGGCCGAGGCGGCGCACACCTGGATGAACCGGACGTGTACTGTCTCGGAGTCGTTCCTTGATCAGGAACTCATGCTCTGTTCGGGTAGAGTGCTGATACTTAGTATAACCCCTCTACCATGGGGGTTTGTGCCTTGCAAGGCAGTTGTCCAACCCTATGGCTGATAGGTAGGGACTGGGTTTGGACTATTGGGGCTGCACAACGGGAAATCCTGTTGTGGCGGTTAATTAGAAGCTCATACGTAATACAGTCCTCGTACGAAAGGCTCGTACGAAGCTCAGGACTCAGGCTTTGTCACATCATGTCAATTTCTTGATATTCTTTGAGTTGCAAGCCGGTTCGGTGGACAAGTGTGCGCCATCGAGACACGTATTGTTCAAATTCCTCCCTAGGCCTCATTCTCTCTACGGTCAAGTCTGAAATAGAGGGGGTACTGATCCTCTGGTATCCGTAGAGGCCTAAGAACTTCTTGCTTACAGCAGAGAAGTGCTACAAGTGGTCTACTGGGAGGGTGGAGAACCATTGCAATGCTTCTCCTTCCAATGATTTCTGGAAGAGGAAGACTAGCAGAGGTTGATTATCTAGAAATGGTCGGGTGTCTAGATAAAAGGCAGTTAAATGAATGTCTGTTTCTGCACGACCATTATACTGGTAGAATTTGGGGATTTTGAATCCCTTTGGTAGGTGGACTGACTGGATTTGTCTCAGGTTATGTAGAGACATGTGCTTGGGGGCTGAGGGACCAGTCTCGGAGATGATTCTCCGGATGGTTTCATCTAGTGTTTCTCCCCTGGGAGGGCTGCCTAGCGGTCCCGGGTTTGGGGTGGCCTGGTAAGGGCCTGTTGTAGAAACGGTTGGGAACATTGGATTCGCGGGGGAAAGGGGGGTGAATGAAAAAATGCTTGGATTGATCGAGCGACTGGGTGTGAACGGGGTTTTGGGAATGGCCTTGGGGGTTTCGACAGGGGTCTCCTGTCTCAAGGTCTTGGTATGATGGTAGTCAGCGAGGTCATGAAACATGTCCTCTACGGATTGGTACCCTAGACTGGCCATCTTTTCCTCTAGATGGGTAAGAAATTGTGTGGCCTGGCCCTCTTGGTGGATTCTCTCGTCTAATATCTCCTCTTCTCTGTGGGATTCCATGATGTAGAGAGGGGATGAATGCAGGTTGAAAGCAGTAAATAAAGCAGTAAAGGATTGCACAGCTGTGTCCGGCTTATAAAGCAGTAAATGATGTTGTGATGCAAGTAGAGGAGGATCTGATTCGAGGGGTGGGAAACTCTAACCTTCCTAGAGGGTTGATAGCATTCTAGTCAAGCTTGTAAAAAATTAAGGCAGAAGAGGATTACCTTTTGTTGTTTTTCACGAGGGATGTCCCACCGTGATTGCCAGATTTGTCGATGTGGGAAAAATCCACGTGTGTGGGGGTTCTTCGGGGATTCGGATCTGATGCGTGCCCTGGAGGGCTCGGTCGGATTGTCTCCCAGGGTGGTGTCGTTCCTGGTTGAGGCGCCCGACAGCGGCTCAAGAGGATTCAAGGGTGTGTGTGATCGCCACCTGCTTTTTCTAAAAGCAGAAAAAGATTGGGTTGGATTTGATCACCTACGTGGGGAGTTTGTGGGGTCTCCCCTCTGAGACACAGATATACCGTACAGAGAGGTGAAAAACAGGTAATCATTTTTTGCTTCCGGGGCTTGGCTAAAGGAGTCTTGGGACAAAGGGTTGCAGGTGGGGTGGGGATAAAGGGGCGGCTAGTGGGTCTGAGCCGTCGGGTATGGGGCGGCTACTAGGGTTTAGCCGTTCAGGGCCTGGTTTGGTTTGGATAGAACTTCGGTGGGAAATGGGTTTGGTTTTGGACAGAGGTTAAGCTAGGTTTAACCCAGGTTTTTGGAGGGTGGAATGAGAAGGTGTTTTTGTGTAGGGAATGGATTTTTCTCTCACAAAAGGGGGGTTCTCTTTCTCTCTCTCTAGGGATTTCTTGTGGTGGAAGGGAATGGTCAATTGATATCAAGTGAGGATTGTGGATTAGAGATTGGTGGATGTTGTAAAAATGTTTTGAACCTCCACTATTTATAGTAAAAATAGGGGCAAGGGAATATCCACGGGGTAATAGAATGGCTTGGTTAATAGTGTGTTTGATTAGACCCCTCATTAATTCTATGGTTCTTCTGTCTGGACCAGGTGAAGGGCGGCTAGTCCTAACTAGCCGCCCAGTATGGGGATGCTACTTCCTGGTAGCCGCCCCCATCATGACCTGCCAAACGTCCCATCTCTGATAAGCGGTAGCTTGGGTCGGTTACTTGGTTTGAACCGGCTAAGATGGGGCGGCTAAAGGTCACAACCCGCCGCAATGATCAGCATTTAATGCTGCTTTATGAACCATCCAGGGAAGTGGTTCAGGGTCGGCCAGGGGGGCGGCTAGTGCTAACTAGCCGCCTAGTATGGGGCGGCTAGTTAGAGTTAGCTGCCCCTTAACAGGAACTTAGGGTTTTTAAGATTTCTAGGGTTTTGGGGTTCTCTAGGTGGGTTTAGGGTTGGGACAGAGTTTAGTTCAGGGTTAGGGTTTCCAGGGTTTGGGCCAAGGGTTTAGGTCAGGTTTAGCGTTTACGATTTAGGTCAGGGTTTAGGGTTTCCGGTTTAGGTCAGGGTTTTGGGTTTTCCGGTTTCCTGAAGTTTGTGTTTTCTATTAGATGCCCAAATGTGGGTTATTTTCAGGTGTTATTTGAAGTATTTCTGTCTTTCTGGACGGTCAAAATTGGGGTATCTACAACCCTGACACCATTTATTTTTTACCCAAGCTGGATTTTTTTATGCAAACAAAATTTTCTGAACTAAACCCTATACCTTCAACATAAACCGTAATTTTTGACCCAAACCCCAATTTTTCGACTGAAATTGATTTTTCTGATCCAAGCACAACCCAAACGTCATTTTTCTACCTAAACAGGACATGTCGAACCAAACCGAATTTTTTCGACGCGGACATCATTTTTTGACTGAGGCAACATTTTTTCTTTGCGAATAGCGTTGTTCAACCCAGATGGCAATTTTCGACGTGAAAATCCTTTTTCGATCCAAACACGACCCACAGAAGCACCTTTTCAACCCGATCAGCACATTTCGACTGAAATATCTTTTTGAACGCAAACATCATTCTAAGAATGCAAACTGCATTTCCTCGGCCAAACAGCGTTTCTTAGCCCGAAGATAATTTTTCGACCCAAACATACCCAAAATCCATTTTTTCGAATAAAACACCATGTTTTCAACCTAAATATCATTTTCCGACCCAATACAACAATTTTCGACCCAAACAACATTTTCCTGACTGGAAAAGCATTTTTTGTCGACCCGAACATCATTTTGCCACCATGACAGCATTTTAGGAATAAAACATGACCTAAACCATTGTTTCGACTAAAACAGCATTTTGTGACCCGAATCGCAACTTCGACCCAAAAACGACTTAAACGTCATTTTTTCGGCCAAAACGGCACTTTTCACATCAGAAATGAGTTTTTATGACCCAAACAACATTTTCTCGACTTGAACATCATATTTCGACCAAGACAACTTTTTTCAGAGAAAATGCGGCCTGAACACCCTATTGTCGAGCCAAATACCACTTTTTTGAGCAAAACGGGTTTTCTGCCCCAAATTCCACTTTCGACCAAGAAACGACCAAAACATCATTTTTAAGGCCAAAACAACGTTTTCTGAACCAAACAACATTTTGTCAACCCCACCGGCATTTTTTCCCACACAAGCAGCAGTTTCTTCGACCCTAAGAGCATTTCATATACTCAAACATCATTTGTAGACCCGAACGGCATTTTTCGACCCAATCAACATTTTTTCCACCCAAATATCATATATCTATCCGAACTGAATTTTTCGACCTAGTCGCAACTCAAACAGCATTTTTTGACTCCAACAAAAACCCAAACACCAATTTCCCAAGCTAAACAACATTTCTCAACCCAAACTGTATTTTTCGACGCTAAAGATCTTTTTTCGACCTTAACACGACCCATACACCATATTACGATCCAAACACGTCCCGTACAATGACACCATTTATATTTTACCGAAGCTGATTTTTTTATGCAAATAAAATTTTTCGAACAAAATCCTATTACTTCAACACAAACCGCAATTTTTGACGCAAACCCCAATTTTTCGACTGAAGTTGATTTTTCCGATCCAAGCACAACCCCAATGTCATTTTTCTACCTGAACAGGATATTTCAACCCAAACCGTATTTTTTTGACCCGGACATCATATTTTGACCCAAGCAACATTTTTTTCTACGTGAACAGCATTGTTCAACCCAGAAAGAAATTTTCGACGCTAAAATCTTTTTTCGATCCAAACACGACCCACAGAAGCACCTTTTGAACCCGATCAGCATATTTCGACCCAAATATCATTTTTGAACCCAAACATCATTCTGAGAACCCAAACTGCATTTCCTCGGTCAAACTGCGTTTCTAAGCCCGAAGATAATTTTTCGACCCAAACATACACAAAATCCATTTTTTTGACTAAAACACCTTATTGTCACCCTAAATATCATTTTCAGACGCAAACAACATTTATTTTACACAAACAACATCTTTAGGCCTGAACAGCGTTTTACGTCCCAAAACAATAATTTTCGACCCGAATAACATTTTTCAACCCAAACAGCACTTTCCTTACTAGAAAAACATTTTTTGGCCAAAAATGATTTTTGTCGACCCGAACATCATTTTGCCACCTTGAGAGCATTTTTGGACTAAAACATGACCCAAACACCGATGTTTCGACTAAAACAGCATTTTGTGACCCGAATTGAAACATGAACCCTAAAATGACCTAAACGCCATTTTTTCGGCCAGAACGACTAGACCAGAAATGAGTTTTTTCAACCCAAACAGCATTTTCTCGATCTGAACATCATTTTTCGAGCAAGATAGCTTTTTTCGGATAAAACGCGGCCCGAACACCCTATTGTCGAGTCAAATATCAGTTTTTTGAGCAAAACGGGTTTTTTTGCCCAAATTACACTTTCGACCAAGAAACGACCAAAACAACGTTTTCTGAACTAAACAACATTTTGTCAACCCCACCTGCATTTTTTCCACCCAAGCAGCATTTTCCGACCCCACCGGCGTTTCTTCAACCCTAACAGCATTTCCTATACTCAAACATCATTTGCAAACCCGAACGGCATTTTTTGACCCAATCAACATTTTTTCCACCCAAATATCATATTTCTACCCGAACTGCATTTTTTGACCCAGTCGCAACTTAGACTGCTTTTTGACTCAAATAGAAACCCAAACACCAATTTTCAAAGCTAAACTACATTTTTTTTTACCGAAACTTAAAAATCATCTTTCCCAATCCAAGCATCATGTTACCACCCAAACATCATTTTTATACCCGCACAATATTTCTCAACCTAAACTGCGTTTTTTGACGCAAAAGATCTTTTTTCGACCTTAAGACGACCCATACACCATATCCGATCCAAACACAACCCGTACAATGCGACCATTTAGTTTTTACCCAAGCTGGATTTTTTTTATGCAAACAAAATTTTCCAAACCAAACCCTCTTCCTTCATCACAAACCGCAATTTTCGACCCAAACCCCAATTTTTCGACTGAATTTGATTTTTCCGATCCAAGCACGACCCAAACGTTATTTTTCTACCAAAACATGATATTTCGACCCAAACCGTATTTTTTTGACCCGGACATCATTTTTTGACTGAGGCAACATTTTTTCTACGTGAATAGCATTTTTCAACCCAAAAGGCAATTTTCGACGCGAAAATCATTTTTCGATCCAAACATGACCCACAGAAGCACCTTTTCAACCCGATTAGCACATTAAGACCCAAATATCATTTTCGAACCCAAACATCATTCTGAGAACCCAAACTGCATTTCCTCGAATAAACAGCGTTACTCAGCACGAAGATAATTTTTCGACCCAGGTATACCCAAAATCCATTTTTTCGACTAAAACACCATGTTTTCAACCTAAATATCATTTTCATACGCAAACAACATTTATTTTACACAAACATCGTCTTTAGGCCCGAACAGCGTTTTCCGACCCAAAACATCAATTTTTTACCCGAATAAAATTTTTCGACCCAAACAGCACTTTCCTGACTAGAAAAGCATTTTTCGGCCCAAACAGAATTTGTCGTCCGAACATCATTTTGCCACCATGAGAGCATTTTTGGACTAAAACACGACCAAACACCATTGTTTCGACTAAAATAGCATTTTGTGACCCGAATAGCAACTTCGACCCAAAAACGACCTATACGTCATTTTTTTGGCCAAAAGGCACTTTCCAGACCATAAATGAGTTATTTCGACCCAAAGAGCTTTTTCTCGACCCGAACATCATTTTTCGACCAACACAGCATTTTTCGGAGAAAATGCGGCCCGAAAACCCTATTGTCAAGCCAAAGAGCACTTTTTTTTAGCAAAACCGGTTTTTGGCCCAAATTGCACTTTCGACCATGAAACGACCAAAATATCATTTTTTAGGCCAAAACAACGTTTTTTTGAACCGAACAGCATTTTGTCAACCCCACCGCCATTTTTTCCACCCACCAAGCAGCATTTTCTGACCCACCGGCGTTTCTTCGACCCTAACAGCATTTTCTATACTCAAACATCGTTTGCAGACCCGAACGGCATTGTTTGACCCAATCAATATTTTTTTCACCCAAACATCATTTTTAGACCCGAACAACATTTCTCAACCCAAACTGCGTTTTTCGAAGCAAAAGATCTTTTTTCGGTCTTAACACGACACATACACCATTTTACGATCCAAACACAACCAGTACCCCGACACCATTTATTTTTTTACCCAAGCTGGATTTTTTTTTTGCAAACTAAATTTTTCGAACCAAACCCTATTCCTTCAATGCAAACCGCAATTTTCGAACCAAACCCCAATTTTTAGACTGAAATTGATTTTTCCGATCCAAGCACGAGCTAAACGTCATTTTTCTACCTAAATAGGATATTTCGACCCAAACATACTTTTTGACCAGCATATCATTTTTTGACCCGGGCAACATTTTTTCTACGCGAACTGCGTTGTTCAACCAAAAGGCAATTTTCGATGCGAAAATCTTTTTTCGATCCAAACACGACCCACAGAAGCACCTTCCAACCCGATCAGCACATTTCGACCCAAATATCATTTTTGAAACCAAACATCATTCTGAGAACCGAAACTGCATTTCCTCGGCCAAACAGCGTTTCTCAGCCCGAAGATAATTTTTCGACCCAAACATACCGAAAGTCCATCTTTTCGACTAAAACACCAAGTTTTCAACCTTAATATCATTTTCAGACGCAAACAACATTTATTTTACACAAACAACGTCTTTAGCCAGAACATCGTTTTTCGACCCAAAACAACAATTTTCGACCTGAAAAATATTTTTCGACCCAAACAGCACTTTCCTGATTGGAAAAGTATTTTTCGGCCCAAACAGAATTTTGTCGACCCGAACATCATTTTGCCACCATGAGAGCATTTTTGGACTAAAACACGATCCAAACACCATAGTTTCGACTAAAAAAGCATTTTGTTACCCGAATCGCAACTTCGACCCAAAAATGACCTAAACGTCATTTTTTCGACCAAAACAGTACTTTCCATACCAGAAATGAGTTTTTTCGACTCAAACAATATTTTCTCGACCTAAACATCATTTTTCGACCAAGACAACTTTTTTTTGAGAAAACACGGCCCGAACACCCTATAGTCGAGTCAAACAACCCTTTTTAGAGCAAAACGGGTTTTTTGGCCCAAATTGCACTTTTGACCAACAAAAGACCAAAACAGCGTTTTCTAAACCAAACAGCATTTTGTCAACCCCATCGGCATTTTTTTCCACCCAAGCATCATTTTCCGACCCCACTAGCATTTCTTCGACCCTAACTACATTTCCTATACTCAAACATCATTTGTAGACCCGAATGGCATTTTTCAACCCAATCAACATTTTTTCCACCCAAATATCATATTTCTACCCGAACTGCATTTTTCGAAACAGTCGCAACTTAAACAGCATTTTTTTACTCAAACAAAAACCCAAACATCAATTTCCCGAGCTAAACTGCATTTTTTTTACCCAGACTTAAAAATCATCTTTCCCGATCCAAACATCCTGTTTCCACCCAAACATCATTTTTAGACCCAAACGACATTTCACCACCATGAGAGCATTTTTGGACTAAAACACGACCCAAACACCAAAGTTTCGACAAAAACAGCATTTTGTTACCTGAATCGCAACTTCGACCCAAAAACGACCTAAACGTCATTTTTTCAGCCAAAAAGGCACTTTCCAGACCAGATATGAGTGTTTTTTACCCAAACAACATTTTTCGA
The DNA here is from genome assembly GCA_030737845.1 of Acorus calamus. Lineage (NCBI taxonomy): Eukaryota > Viridiplantae > Streptophyta > Magnoliopsida > Acorales > Acoraceae > Acorus > Acorus calamus. The sequence continues at coordinate 13,300,529 of CM060873.1, read as the reverse complement.
CTTAAACACCATTTTTCAACCAAGACAGCTTTTTCAGAGAAAACACAACCCGAACAACCTATAGTCGAGCCAAGCAGCACTTTTTTGAGCAAAACATGTTTTTTGGCCCAAATTGCACTTTCGACCAAGAAACAACCAAAACATCATTTTTTTAGGCCAAAACAACATTTTTTGAACCAAACAGCATTTTGTCAGCCCAACCGGCTTTTTTTTCCACACATGCCTCATTTTCCGACCCCAACGGCGTTTCTTCGACCCTAGCAGTATTTCCAATACTCAAACATCATTTGTAAACCCGAACGGCATTTTTCAACCCTGTAGATACCCCAATTTTGACCGTCCAGAGAGACAGAAATACTTCAAGTAACACACGAAATATCCCACAAGTGGACACCAATAGAGAACCAAAGGTTCGGTAAACCAGAAACCCTAACCCCAGCCTTGACCTAAACCTAAACCAGAAACCCTAAAACCTTGACCTAACCCCAAACCCTAGCCTCTGACAGCCTAAATCAACTCCCCAAAAAGTACTGTTCATGTTGGCATAACTTCTTGAAGGTCGGGCTGGCCAAAATAGGGGTCTCTTTCCTTATCATCGGTCGAAGTCTTTCCTGCTTCGCACAAAGACTCCGTCCAATGAGGGACAATTGTAGATACCCCAATTTTGACGTCCAGAGAGACAGAAATACTTCAAGTAACACACGGAAATATCCCACAAGTGGACACCAATAGAGTAAACCGGAAACCCTAACCCTAGCCTTGACCTAAACCTAAACCGGAAACCCTAAAACCTTGACCTAACCCCAAACCCTAGCCTTGACCTAAACCTAAACCGGAAACCCTAGAAACTTGACCTAGCCCTAAACCCTAACCCCAGCCTTGACCTAAACCTAAACCGGAAACCCTAAACCTTGACCTAACCCCAAACCCTAAACCTAAGCCAAACCCTAACCCAGACCTAAACCTAAACCTACCCTAAAAACCAAAACCCAAAAAACCTAAAGTCCTTGGAAAGGGGCGGCTAGCCCTAACTAGCCGCCCCTCACTGGGCGGCTAGTTTACACTAGCCGCCCCCCTAACCGCCCCCTGGCCGACTTTGGACCAGTTCCCTGGATGGGACATAAAGCAATATTAAATGCTGATCATTGCGGCGGGTCATGACCTTTAGCCGCCCTCTCTTGGCCGGATCAAACCAAGTAGCCGACCCAAGCCACCGCTTGTCAGAGATGGGACGTTTGGCAGGTCATGATAGGGGCAGCTACCAGGAAGTAGCCGCCCCATCCCGGGCGGCTAGTTAGCACTAGCCGCCCTTCACCTGGTCTGTGACAGAAGAACCAGAGCATTAATGAGAGGTCCAATCGAAGCCAACCCACTCCATTACCCCCTGCCTCTCTTTTACTATAAATAGAGGAGGTCCCAAGCCTTCAACATCATCCACAACAAAAATCACCAATTCCTCTTCATCACCAACCCACCATCCCCACTTGTTCAAACCCTTCCACTAGAAATCCCAAGAGAGAGAGGGAGAGAGAGAGAGAGAGCCCCTTTCGTGAGAGAAACACCCATTCCCCACATAAAATACCCTCTCATCCCACCCTCCATAAACCCAGGCTACACCTAGCTTAGCCCCTGCCCAAATTCCCCCAGACCCTGGACGGCTAACCCTAGCTAGCCGCCCCTGGCCGACGGCTAAACACAACTAGCCGCCCCCTATCCACACCCCATATCAACATCCCTTTGTCCCATAACTCCTTTAGTCAAGCCCGGAAGCAGAATAGGATTACCTGTTTTTCACCTCTGTGTACGGTATATCCGTGTCTCAGAGCGGAGACCCCACAAACTCCCCACGTAGGCAATCAAATCCGACCCAAACCCTTTCCTGTTTTTAGAAAAAGCAGGTGGCGATCACAAAACCCCTTGAATCCTCTTGAGCCGCTGTCGGGCGCCTCAACCAGGAACGACACCCTCACCCCTTCCGAGAAGACGATCCGACCGAGCCCGCCAGGGCACGCATCCGATCCAAATCCCCGAAGAACCCCCACACACGCGGATTTTTCAACACCGACAAATTCTGGCGATCACGGTGGGACCTCCCTCGTGAAAAAACAACAAAAGGTAATCCTCTTCTGCCCCCTTTTACAAGCTTGACAAGAATGCTATCAACCCTCTAGGAAGGTTAGAGTTTCTCACTCGTCGAATTAAATTCTCTTCTACCGTGCATTATAACATCCTTTATTGCTTTGTAAGCCGCACACAGCTGCGCAATCCCTTACTGCTTTCGTAAGTCGCACACAGCTGCGCAATCCTTTACTGCTTTCGTAAGTCGCACACAGCTGCGCAATCCTTTACTGCTTTATTTACCGCTTTCAATCTGCATTCATCCCCCCACTCTACGTCATGGAATCCCACATAGAAGAGGAGATATTAGAGGAAAGGAATCACCAAGAGGATCAGGCCACACAGTTCCTGACCCATCTAGAAGAAAGGATGGCTAGTCTAGGGTATCAAACGGTAGAGGACATGTTTCATGACCTCGCTGACTACCGTCATACCAAGACCTCGAGACAGGAAACCCCTGTCGAAACCCCTAAATCCATTCCCAAAACCCCAATCACACCCAGTCACTCGGTCAACCCGAGCGTCTTTTCGTTCACCCCCTTTCCCCCGCGAATCCAAAATTCCCAGTTGTTTCCACCCCAGGCCCCTACCAGACCACCCCAAACCCGGGACCGCTAGGCAGCCCTCCCGGGAGAAACACTGGACGATACCATCCGGAGAATTCTCTCCGAGACTGGTCCCTCGGCCCCCAAACACATGTCTCTACATAACCTGAGACAAATCCCGTCAGTCCACCTACCGGAGGGATTCAAAGTCCCCAAATTCCGCCGGTACAACGGTCGTGGAGACCCAGACATTCATTTAACTGCCTTTTATCTAGACGCACACCCGTTTCTAGATAATCAACCTCTACTAGTCTTCCTCTTCCAGAAATCATTGGAAGGAGAAGCACTACAATGGTTCTCCACCCTCCCTGTAGATCACTTGTCGAATTTCTCGGCTGTAAGCGAGAAATTCTTGGGCCGCTACGGTTACCAGAGGATTAGGACCCCCTCTATTTCAGATTTAACCGTAGAGAGAATGAGGCCTAGGGAGGAATTCGAACAATACGTGTCTCGGTGGCGCACCCTTGTCCACCGAACCGGCCTGCAACTCACAGAATGTCAAGAAATTGACATGATGTTACAGAGCCTAAGTCCAGAGCTCCGTACGAGCCTTTCGTACGGAGACTGCACTACGTATCAACTTCTGATTGACCGCCACAACAGGATTTCCCGTTGTGCAGCCCCAGCAGTCCAAACCCAGTCCCCACCTATCAGCCATAGGGTTGGACAACCGCCTCGTAAGGCACAAACCCCCACGGTAGAGGGGATCATTAACCAAGTATCGGCACTCTACCCGAACGGAGCACGAGTTCCTGACCGAGGAACAGCTCCGAGACAGTACACGCCTGGATCATCCGGATACGCACCGCCTCGGCAAGCGAATCAAAATTTTACCCCTCAATCAGTACCCGTCCCCGTGCCAATACGACAAAACCCCACAGTCCGAAATTTCCCACTCCATAGCCCTATAATCCAGAGCCAAACTCAAACTCGGGCCCCCTTTTACTCTGCTCCCCCAAGAGCGCAAAATCCAACCCCTAGGCAGCCCATACAAAGCTCTTATAACGAGGTTAGACCTCCCGCATCCTACGACCAAAGACGAATGGGAAAGAGGGACTCTTACCCTCCCCTCCCAGAAACTTTAACTAGGATCTTTAGGGTGATGTTGGACACAAATAGTATCTCCCTCCCTGACGCCAGGCCCTCACTACCCGGGGCCAGCACGGCACGTTACTGTCAATATCATCAACAATATGGCCATAATGTAGAACAATGCATTGTTTTTCGGGACTTCGTTTATGATCTTAATGATGACAGGCGCCTTGACTGGGCCATGATCAAAGGCCATCTGAGCCAGGGAAATCCCCAAGCACCCAAGCCACTTGGCATATTGACTGACCCCTTGCCAGGTCACACCCAAGCCTCCACATCTAGAGCCCACGCGGTCAACATGATCAGGAGAGGGAGACAACCATCGCCAGAACCAAGCAGCTCGGAAGATGCTACTGATGGCAGCCTATCCGAAGAGTCCGAGGAGGAAGAGCAGAACGAGCCCTTCCAGCTGAACCTCGACGACCATGACCTCGCCATACTCTATGGCGAAGAAGAAGACGCAATCCTCGCCCTTCCCGCAGTCATCAACCTCGAGTCCGACGAAAGCGGACTAGAAAACCCGGGAGAAGACGAAGAAGAAGAGCCATTCGAGGAGATCCCCGAAGGAGCTAGCGAAGGACCCGAAGGAGGGGAATGTACGTCGGATGATCTGCATCCGGACGACAACGGGTCCTCTAAGAGTACCGACACTGTCAATGGCCCCCGCCGCCCAATGACCATTTCATTCACTGACCAAGACCTCCCAGATCCCCGACTGCGAGTCTACCCCCTACACATCCGCGGACGACTTCAGATGTTGTGGCTGAACAACATCTTTGTAGACCCAGGATCGGGCATGAACATAATGACATGCTCCACTTACCAGAAGATACCCGGACTAGGCCGTCCTCCCGTCCAACCGGCCCACCATACTATCCAAGCTTTCAACCATACCGGGAAGACTCTCCGCGGCCCCGGAACATTCGAGCTATCCGTCGGACCTCTCATCTGCGAAGTAGCCTGCTTCGTGGCCGACATCGACACGAGGTACCCATTGATGCTGGGGCGACCGTGGTTAGACAGCATCCAAGCTATCTGTTCCCCCCGACACCAATGCCTTCGACTGCCCTTCTTGAATCATGTACTGACAATTTGGGGAGAAGCACGCCTCCAATACGAGAACGAGAACAATTGGGCCATACACAATATGTTCACCTTAGCCCTCCGACCGGGGAACGAGAATGAAGGCGGTAGCCCACCTGGGTCCCCTTGTGACAACAACTCTCCCTCAGAAGAAGCGGCCAGGACCCAGCGTCCACCAAGCAATCTTGCGGAGCCCAACTCGATCACCTTCCTCCCCCATGAAGTCGCAAAAGCCAGAGCACGTTCCGCACCCCTCTCAATCACCGCCATACTCGGGGGAAGGGAATTCCGTCACATTCTCATTGACACGGGAGCGGAAACTAACGTCCTTACATATTCCGCCTACCAAAAGCTAGAAGGCCGGGTTCCCAGATTGGAGCCCTCAGACGAATACATTTACGCCTTCGACAGCACACGCAAGAACGCCTGCGGACTAGTCACGCTCCCACTGAAGATCGGCCCAGTCTCCACCATCGTTAACTGCATGGTGATGAACATTCAATCACCCCACCCTCTGATTGTTGGGAGGACATGGCTCAACAGCATCGAAGCCGTCTCATCCACCCGACACCAATGTCTTCGCTTCCCGTACCGCGGGAAGGTAATATCCATATGGGGAGAGGCGCGCTCTAATAATACTCAGGCCCGAAATTGGAGCGTCTGCGCCATGCGCATCCGGCTAGAGGTGCTCGCATGTTGGCAACCAGGCGCCACAGACGAAGAACTACTCCATCAAGGGAGGCCTTTGAAAAGACTCAGGGAGGGAGAATTTGGGAACAGGGGACGCCCACCAGACATCAGCCGGCCATCAAAAAGAAGCCGACCCGAGGAGGCAATACAAATTCAAGAACCAGGTACCGATCCTCCCGGGTAAGTTTTCATCAATCCTGTACATATTTGTTTACAGCTTTTCCTAAAAATAAAAAAGATCAAAATATTTGTTTACCAGCTTTCGTCTTTCATCATCCTGTACATATTTGTTTACAGCTTTTCCTAAAAATCAAAAAGATCAAAATATTTGTTTACCAGCTTTCGTCTTTCATCATCCTGTACATATTTGTTTACAGCTTTTCCTAAAAATCAAAAAGATCAAAATATTTGTTTACCAGCTTTCGTCTTTCATCATCCTGTACATATTTATTTACAGCTTTTCCAAAAATACAAAAGGCCAAAATATTTGTTTACTAGCTTTCGCTTTCAACTCCTATACATATTTGTTTACCTGCTTCCAAAAGAAACAAAAATCCAAAAAAATATACATGCTAATCAGCTTTCATTTCTCAACCTTGAACATACTTGTTTCCAAGCATCTTTCTTCAAAATGAACAAAAAAAAAATGTTTTCTAACTGTCTTTACATCATTTCTAAAAACAACGAAAATATTTACAAACTACATTTCCACACTCTTCTTCACGACGAAAATGTTTTCCAAAATCTGCGCTTCCACACCTTTCTTCAAAGCAAAATATTTTGCAAAGCCGTACTTCCATGATTTCCGCCAAAAAAAAAAAAAAAAAAAAAAAACGTTTTACAAACGGTCTTTCCATACTTGTCTTCTAAAAACAAAATCGTTTTCCAAAATTTATCTCCATTCTTTTCTTTCCAAAAACATACCTTTTCGCCGACACCGGCCCCTTTTCAAAAACATAAATATACATTTATCTTAACTACGCCTCGAACTACTGGACGAGAAGAGATTAAGAGCGGCAGACCATGCCCAGGCCTACCAAAGAAGGGTGGCAAGGGCATTTGAAAAGAAGGTGATAAAAAGAAAATTCGAAATCGGAGAATTAGTACTTAAGCAAATCATGCCATCAAGACAGCCTCACCCGAGAGGAAAGCTGCAACCCACATGGGAGGGGCCCTATGTGATCACCCATGCCTATTCCGGGAATGCCTACCGCTTGGTAGATGCCGAAGGAGTCGAGGTTCCAGGTTCGTGGAATGCACTTTATCTAAAGAAATTCCATGCATGAAAAGCTTTCAATACTTAAGAACTATTATTCTTCCTTCCTGCGATTTCCAGCGTTTAGTACTTTATGATAGAATTGTAAGACTCTCAAAGATAAACTCGTATCTATTTGAACACGTTTCCGCCAAATCATGTCATTTCCTTCGCACACGTATGACTGGACTAGATTTGCCTGATGGAAGAAAAATTGCCTACCCCGTAGACTGGGACAATTTAAAAACTCCCCAAAATGAGCAGTTACCCGGACCTAGCATATGTCCCAAAAACTGGCACTGGCACTATATAAACACTTCTAGAGGGGAAGCATAAAAAGAATCGGGGTGAAAAGCAGAAGAGCTCCCCCCTCAAATCAAAACACAACACAAAAAAAAAAGAAGAGAAAGTCAGGCAAGGAGAGGCCAAACACCCAAGTGAACGGGTTAAACTCTCTATTTAGCAGGCTTTCATGCCTTTACGCACGGTATACGCTAAACAACGGCTATACCAGTACAGATCCAAACAATGGACTGTACCTTTCCACCCAAAAATAAAGAAGTGGTAAAAAGAAGAAAGCCAGAGGGACCTAGGAAATAAGACATGTGCTAGACTGGGACAATTCTAAAATATTGCCCAAAAGGAAGATATTACTCTTACCTCATTCACCCTCTCCCCTTTTTATTTTTTTTTGCAATGGGGGTTCAAAATTGAGCTATGTCCACTGGGAAAAGCGAAATTTTGACCAAGGGTAGATCACGTCCAGGTTTACACCTACACACACACTCACGCGAGTTCACTTAGAAACTTGCCTATCCAAAAGAAGCTTATTTGACTTGACTCTTGGTACATTCATGGATTTTTCAGCATGTTTAGAATAATACGATTAAGCATTTGAAAACCATGAACCTAGGAAAATCGACGCCTAAGGCTTATACCTCTCAAATACAATCCTGGTTTGGACATGAGTGACCACAAGGGCTCCTCCACGGGGACTTGATGACGTCTTTTACTTATGAAAATCAAGAACATTGCCCTCTCACCTAAAAAAGTCATTGAAGAACTAAAATGCCCCCTTATGCCACTTATACTTACGCATAAGCTTGCATTTTCCTTTTCCAAAAACACTTGGCATCTGATTTTCTTGAAACATTAAAGTTAACCCCCCCCCCCCGAATATTAGAATTATCCCCACTCATATAAGAATTGTCCCCACAAAATTTAAAATTATCCCCACTCATGTGAGAATTGTCCCCACTCACCTCATGCCCTTCCACACATGCGTGAGAAGAAATTGTCCCCACCTCCTACACACAAGTTCTTCTTCACTCACGCACTTGGAATCCCTTCCTTGCGCACTAAAGCCTGGTCTCCCGCACTTTACTTTCTCGCATTTATATTTCCATTCCGCCTTAAGATGGATTGTAGCCCTTGACAATTCAAGCAAGAAGGGCTCGAAAGTCAGTGCAGGGGCACAATATGGACAGATTTAATACTTGGTCCATGGAAATAATGTTTTTATAGGTACTGAAGGTTAGAATGGTCGCAAAAACTTTCAGCGGCAGCAGCAGACAGCAGCAGCAGGCCCAAACTGCCCCAGGCAGGGGGTGGCTAAGCTCGACTAGCCGCCCCTCACTGGGCGGCTAGTTTATACTAGCCGCCCCTGCCCCTTGTTCCAGGTAAGGATGCCCCTGGCAGGGGGCGGCTAAACACAACTAGCCGCCCCTCACTGGGCGGCTACCCTGCCTGCACCTCTTCCAGTACTGTCAGCCCTATTTTAATCAAATCTTCATATTTCCAAATACCTGTTAAGAACATTTTCATTCCAAAAATTGCATACACACATTTCATACGCATATACATTCATAAAACCAATATAAATACACTTCGAAAAACAAACCATATCTCAAAATCATATGTCCATCCATGAATCAAACCTATGAAACCAAGATTCATCTACACAAACATACATATCCATGAACCATCCATGCTAAACTACTCTAACACATGCATATAAAGGAGAATGATTAAATTGTCCCACCCAAAACCACAAGCATAGGCTGTTTTTCTAAAAACTAAAAGAGGGCATAAAAAAGGGAATCTTTTCCTTCGAGATGCTCCAAACCCCGAAAGTCTTGAGCTATACCTCACCGAAATATCACCTAAAACCAAAATAAAAGAAGAAAAGCTTGAATTCATCGCATATATGCTATTCTTCTACTTAAACCCAAGACACAAAAAAGCTATACCTCGGCGTATCGTCGTCCGCTGGAGGCTGAGTAGGAGGAACGTGCTGACTTGGCTGAGAAGGGAGCGGCGGATGAGGAGAAGATTGAAGCTCTGGAGCATCGGGAGCAGCAGGAGTCTCTCGAACCGAAGACGCGGCCCTCGCATATATCCCACGACTCCGAGACGTCGAAGGACGAGAGGCACGGCTAAAGGTGGCCCCGGTAGCCAAGGAAGCCGAGAGATAATGGTCAGGCTCAAGTGGAAGAAGATCAAGGTCCGCCTCGGTCATAGAGCCCCCTCCAACCAACTTCCCCCTCATAGTGGCCTCCCAGAGACGGACCTGCTGCATGTCTCTGTCTCTCCTCTCCAATCTCTGTCGGAGGCGGCTCTCTGTCCCTCTGGCCCGATCCTCAGCAACCCTCAACCTCTCCTCCAACTCCGGTGCCCTCACCTCCGACGCCCTGAGTGCCTCTCGGTCCCTATCCTCGGCCGCCTGGAGAGAACGAACCAGGTCTCCCATCAAACCTCTGGGAACACCCACCGAAGCCTCCAACTCCGACACCCTCATCTAGAGGGAGTCCCTCTCACGGCCTAGGGTAATGAACCCCTCCTCCCTCGAGGCTATCATGGACCTCAGCCGGTCCGCCTCCTCCTCAGCCCGGGAAGCCCTGCCCCTCGCCTGGCCCAACTCCATCCTTGTGGCCGCCAACTCACTTCGGGCCACATCCCATTCCCTCGTCAGTTCGAGCTCCTGCTCGGAAACCACGGAAGGAGGAGGGACGGAAGAAGAAGAAGCGCCATCGGCCCTCGCTCTCGACAGAGCATCCACCTGAGCCTCGAGGACCCGGACCTGGTCCTGCAAGCGTCCTCTCTGTGCCCGCAAGGCCTCTATCTGTCTGGCCCGCGCTTGGAGGTGCTCATTGGCGGTCTTGAGCCTCTTCTCCATCTCATTCAACTCAACCTACAAAAAAGAAATACCATTCAGAAGATGCTCAAGCAAGAGAGAGAACGAGGAAAGAAAAAAAAAAGAATTTTTAACTTACATAAGCATCCGGGATCTCCTCCTCCATCGTCCCGAGGATATCCGCATACTCCCGACGATACCAAGCTAGGTATTCGTCACTCGAAGTCACCTCAGGACGACGCTCCACCAAGACACCTCGACTCATCCATCCCGCCACATACGTCGCGTAGTTCCTCGGGAGATTCCTGTCCCGAGGAATCCCGTTCACCGGAATCGAAGGGCGCCGCGGAAGAGGATCGGGCACCCACTGATGGTACCCAAGCTGGCGGACAACCCGGCTGATCGCATGGAACACGACCTCATTGAAGTAGATCAGCCAAACGTCTCGCGCTAGGGCCTCGGGAACCTCCTCCGAGTAAGGCCTCCACGTCATCTAAGAAAGCATCGAAAGATAGGGCGCCGCCTCTCTCGCCTCGATCATCACCCGCCGCCTCTTAAAGCTACCTGCAGCTTCGCCCTTCTGGCGCTCTGTAAAGGAACCGAGGCCGTACTGCCCCGAAAGCCGCCCCAAAGGGATCCGGTTCAGCGTCCGCTCCCGCTCCACGAACTCCCATTCCCCGATCAACTCTCGGAAAAGCCCCCTGTAGTCAGCTAGGGTGGCCGCGATCACCGCCTCCCCCAGAACCGGAAGGCCGGTGATCCGATAGACGTCCTCGAGCGTCGGCATGACAACACCGGTAGGGAGGATGAACGTGCAACTCTCCGGATCCCATCTCTCCGCCAAGGCTTCCACATATGGACGGTGGACGTGGAATGGCTCGATCAGAAAAAAGGAACAGAAGCCCGCTCCATCCACTAAACTCCGCTCCTCCTGCCCCAAGGCGTCGTACCATCTCTTCGTCCCGTGCCATAAAGCCCGGATACGATTCGGCCTCTACAAAACAAACGAAGGGAACATGGGTTAGTTTAAAAGCGAGCGAGAGGTAAGAGTCCAAATCTACGAAATCATTTTAAACCATGCTTAGCGAAATCAAAACTCCCACATGCTAAAAGAAAAGGAACGAAAGCATGAAAGTAAGAAACTACACTCCTCATATGATCACGCATGCTAGACAAATATCAAACACATCCCACCGTGGTCACCACTCACACACTTTCTTACATCAAGCCTATCATGCTTATACCTCCCCTAAACACACCTAAGCAATACAGCAATATAGAACTCGAACTCATGAAATGCATGCATACACTCCCTCATGCCCTACCACGATCAAACACGTACGAAACCACACACACACAGAAAAGTATCGCATGCAAGCATATTAGCTATATCATTTCTCTCTCCTTTATATGCATATAAACAAACATGTATGTATATATATATAGAAATTGCCCCCCTCCCTATAAAAACAAACCCATGATAGCATGCTTACACATCCCACCGTGATTAAACTATACACAAGCATGCCTATTTAAATTTTTTTTAAAGATAACACACATATACGAGTATAATACACACATACAACCTGTTCATACCACCAAGACATGCATATACACCAAAAAGGCTAAAGAGTTAGGAACATACCACGGCCCGTGTGGACCCAGGAGCGTCCACCTCGGCCTCGTCGGGATCGTCCATCCCGTCGTCATCCTCCTCCTCATCCTCCTCAAACACGGCCTCCTCGGCCACAGCCCAACTCCCACACCGGCCTCGGCGGACCCAGTGCCCATACCCTCGGCCTCCCTGGCCCCGTCCCTAGCCTCTCCTATCCCCTCCACCCTCCCCACGCCGGAGATAAACTCCACAAAGGCCCCCATAGCCCTACTCTCCTCCTCCTCAGCCCTGGCCTCTGTGGCCTCCCTATCCAACATCCCGACGAGAGCATCCAATGACGCCCTCACCTCCTCGCTAACTCCCTCGACCCCTACCCCCTCGGTTGCACCCTCAATCGATCCTCCAACCCCCGGAACCACCTCCTCGGCCACCACCGGTCGATCCCCACGCCTCCTCTTGCGTATATAGCCTATCACACTCCCCCCTACCTCCTGGGACAGCCCCCGAAGGCAAATCCCCGACCTCACCCACGCCAATATCCACCGGCGGCACCTCCGTCGTACCCATACCCTCCCCCACGGCCTCGACCTTCGGCCTATCGCTCTCCGATGATGAAGAGCTCGGGCTACGCTCTCCAGGAGCCACCCGTGGTCGTTTCCCCCTCGAAGCAATCGCCTTCGACCTCGTCATCTCCTCGGTTTGAAAAAGAAAAGGGAGAACCCGAACTAGGGTTTTGAAATCAAGAGAAAGAGAGAGGATTAAAGACGAAATGGAGGAAGAAAAAGGCAAAGAAATCAGGTTTTTTGGGTTTGAAACCGAAGAAAAGAAGAAGAAGAGGGAGAGAAACCGTTTTTGAAAAATGGGAAGAGAGAGGGTCCCTTTTTCAGTTATAAGGGACCCAGTCCAGGGGCGGCTACCTGCGAGTAGCCGCCCCCTCTCGGGCGGCTAGTTACAACTAGCCGCCCCTCCCAGTTTTTCTCTTTTACTTAAAAACCCCTTTCCAATCTTTTCAGCCCTAAAATTCAAGGTTCTCCATACCAAACAGCTATGTATTGGCTTATTTCCAGACATTACTTGATCAAACACGACTCTCCCGAAGTTTTGCAACACGTCCAGTACCATTCAGATTCAAATTTCTTCAGTTCTGGTTCTTTTGCAGAGTTCTTATCTCTCGGATGATCCAATTCACCCAAATCTACTTTTACTTGCTTTCTGTCGGTGATATCCCCTCCTTGCTGAGTTTTCCCAAGCACGGGAACGATAGGCACGAGGAAACTGACGCTGGGCTGCTCCGTGCACGATAGCTAAGAACCCCGACCGCGGGTTGGATCACTTACCATTTACTTTTCCCCGCCTTCCACCTGGATCATCTTCTCGGATAAAAAATCTAAGTCAAGACCTAGCCTCTGACAGCCTAAATCAACTCCCCGAAAAGTACTGTTCGTGTTGGCATAACTTCTTGAAGGTCGGGCCGGCCAAAATAGGGGTCTCTTTCCTTATCATCGGTCGAAGTCTTTCCTGCTTCGCACAAAGACTCCGTCCGATGAGGGACAATTGTAGATACCCCAATTTTGACCGTCTAGAGAGACAGAAATACTTCAAGTAACACACGGAAATATCCCACAAGTGGAAACCAATAGAGAACCAAAGGTTCGGTAAACCGGAAACCCTAACCCTAGCCTTGACCTAAACCTAAACCGGAAACCCTAAAACCTTGACCTAACCCCAAACCCTAGCCCGAACCCTTGACCTAACCCCAAACCCTAGCCTTGACCTAAACCTAAACCGGAAACCCTAGAAACTTGACCTAGCCCTAAACCCTAACCCCAGCCTTGACCTTAACCTAAACCGGAAACCCTAAACCTTGACCTAACCCCAAACCCTAGCCCAAACCCTAAACCTAAGCCAAACCCTAACCCAGACCTAAACCTAAACCTACCCTAAAAACCAAAACCCTAAAAACCTAAAGTCCCTGGAAAGGGGCGGCTAGCCCTAACTAGCCGACCCTCACTGGGCGGCTAGTTTACACTAGCCGCCCCCCTAACCGCCCCCTGGCCGACTTTGGACCAGTTCCCTGGATGGGACATAAAGCAATATTAAATGCTGATCATTGCGGTGGGTCATGACCTTTAGCCGCCCTCTCTTGGCCGGATCAAACCAAGTAGCCTGACCCAAGCCACCGCTTGTCAGAGATGGGACGTTTGGCAGGTCATGATAGAAGAACCAGAGCATTAATGAGAGATCCAATCGAAGCCAACCCACTCCATTACCCCCTGCCTCTCTTTTACTATAAATAGAGGAGGTCCCAAGCCTTCAACATCATCCACAACAAAAATCACCAATTCCTCTTCATCACCAACCCACCATCCCCACTTGTTCAAACCCTTCCACTAGAAATCCCAAGAGAGAGAGAGAGAGAGAGAGAGAGAGATAGCCCCTTTTGTGAGAGAAAACCCATTCCCCACATAAAATACCCTCTCATCCCACCCTCCATAAACCCAGGCTAAACCTAGCTTAGCCCCTGCCCAAATTCCCCCAGACCCTGGACGGCTAACCCTAGCTAGCCGCCCCCTGGCCGACGGCTAAACACAACTAGTTGCCCCCCTATCCACACCCCATATCAACATCCCTTTGTCCCAAAACTCCTTTAGTCAAGCCCGGAAGCAGAATATGATTACCTGTTTTTCACCTCTGTGTACGGTATATCCGTGTCTCAAAGCGGAGACCCCACAAACTCCCCACGTAGGCGATCAAATCCGACCCAAACCCTTTCCTGTTTTTAGAAAAAGCAGGTGGCGATCACAAAACCCCTTGAATCCTCTTGAGCCGTTGTCGGGCGCCTCAACCAGGAATGGCACCCTCACCCCTTCCGAGAAGACGATCCGACCGAGTCCGCCAGGGCACGCATCCGATCCAAATCCCCGAAGAACCCCCACACACGCGGATTTTTCAACACCGACAGACCCAATCAACATTTTTTCCACCCAAATATCATATTTCTACCCGAACTGTCATGGCCTAGGGTGGCCGTCCCCGAGACGTGGCAAATATATATATGATATCAGCAATGCTCAGTGAATGGAACAATCTATGCAGAACAACTCATATTAATCATACCAAGTGATTTGATTCCAACAGATGGAAATCAACTACTTAAGCTGGTGGGTCGAGTATCAACCCGAGCCCACCACTCCCGCACCCTCACCCCCAAAGGGTGACATAGGACTTTAAAGATAAGGTTAACTGTTCCTACACCATTCATCATCCGGTAGTCTCTCCCAATGTGACCTCTACTACCTGGTAGCCTCCCACGTCCACTATCTCTGCTACGTGGACAGACCAACAAGCGTCGTTCATAGGGTTCTGGCCTATACCGGTTAGCCTCCAAAGACTACTATCTATACCTCATGGGCGCCCCATTGCGTCATTAATAGCGTCTGGGAGCACTCCCACCAGACTTTACTACACAGGGCAGTCTCTACACGGAGCCGACGAAGGGAAGAACACTTGACACTCGCAAATGCGATCCTCATGGATCCAACGTCGTCGATTGATAAACATCAAAAGGGGTATCGAATTCTCATGAATTCCCTCCAGGGCGCATAACTCAGATGCGGAGAAAACATATCATTCGTAGTGACTATGCCATGGTATGACCCCCTAATAGGTCACACACTTGTCCAAACACATTTAGACAAGATTTATGGCTCATACTGGTATAAGATGTTCCCTGCCTGGGGAAAGAACCCCTTGGGAGGGCACATTGAGGTCCTGATATAGGATATCCTGAAACCAAATAAGGAACACGGAGCACCCTAGCCCGGGTCTCAATGGTGACTTCGCAAGGTCCCTTAATCCGGAGTAGGAAATAGGAATTAAGTATACAATGAAGAATTAATTAAGGAATTGATTATGGTAGCATTTAATAACATAACAATAAATTATAATATTTTCTAAGGCATGTTTACACTTATACTTTTCATAGATAGGCTAAGGACATGCTTAGAATAAGTGGGGCATGTAGGAATCAATGTTATGCTAGCATGAACATGATGCATAGACAAGCATGGGTCCCTATGCATGACACTAGCATGTATAATCCTAGCATATTATCTCTAACATGACATGGATGCAACATAGCAAGACAACCTAATAACATATACATGCAAACAAGGTTAATATGCAGTTATGGTGCCTACATGCATCGAACACCTCCCAACTGGGTTGGATTGACCCACTCACCGCAACCCGGGTCGATGCGTGACCGTTTGCCAAGATCTACACGATAAGGGCATAAAAAATGGTGAGTATAACTATATAAAAGCACTTAAAATTAACTAAAAATGCCAAAGGCTTAGATATGCATGCATACGGGCTCACACACATGCGAGTACGTGTGTACTGTCACGCCCCAGGGAGGCCGTCCCCGAGACGTGGCAAATATATAAATGATATCTGCAATCCATATACGAAATCAAATAAGGACTCCACAACATCAAAGGCAATAAAGCAATAGCGAAGTAACTGACATCAAATATATATAAAAATAGCGGAAGCTCAAATGACTAAGTCTGTAATTCAAAGACATATTACAAACTAGAGTACACAATCAACTGTCCTGTGAGAGCCAATATATACAACAACAGACACCAACAGTCTACATACCGTGCACAAGCACCAATATAATACATACAAAGAAAAGGGAATGCTAATAGCCTCTCACTCGCAAGACATCCAATGCGAACACGGGTCTCCTACTCGTATTGCGCCAGGGGAGCTCTTCTCTTGGATCCGACTCAGCATCATCTGGAGAAAAACATAGGCGAGGGGTGAGCTACAAGGTCAGTGAGTGGTCAGAAACCAAACACCAACATAATCATTCAATACAAGGCAATCTCCTATCAAGGAAAGCCAGGGGTAGAAACCCAACGGTTAACAAGGTCACACGGCGGTGCGACCAACCCCGCCCTCGCCCTAGCCCTCACAGGGGTGAGTCTAGGGACTTCAAGGATAAAACTTGCTGTTCTACACCGTTCATCATCCGGTAGAGCTCTCCCAGGCAGCCTCTACCTGGAGCCGGCCACGGTCAGTACACTGTCGACAGCGTCGATGGTACCTACAGGTGGGGGTCCACCCAGGGCGGCTCATACCTAGGAAGCATCCACACGGATCTGGCGAAGGGGAGAACGATAATTCATGCTCGCAATATCGTCCGGTGGTCCACCCTCGTGTAGCCTCACCTGGTACACTCCCATGATCAGTACATCCGCCGAATGCATCGGGAGTACCTACAAGTGGGAGTCCTCTGTCAGGGCAGCTTCAACGTTGGGACCCCGGTATACGACGATATTGGGAGGAACCTTTACATGTTCGCAACACGAATCCCACGGGAAAACCATCTACACAAGCTGATGGGTCGAGTATCAACTCGAGCCCACCCCACTCACGCCAACACCCTCACCCTCACCCTCACCCTGACAAGCGACATAGGATCTTGGGAGCAATACCCTCACCCTCACACCGACGGGTGACATAGGATCATGGGAGCAATACCCTCACCCTCACTCTGACGGGCGACATAGGATCTTGGGAAATTGCACAAACTGGCAAGTCGGAGCAACGCTGACCCACTACACCCTCACCCTCACCCCCTCCTCGGGGTGACATAGGCTCTTGGGGAAGAGGTCGATTGTTCTACACCACTCGTCTTCCGGTAGTCTCTCCCGGTGTGGCCCCTACTACCTGGTGGCCTCCCGGGTCCCTATCTCTGCTATGTGGGCACACCAACATGCGTCGTGGATAGTTCCCAGGAGCATCCCATGGGGTTCAGACCTCTACCAGACTAGCCTCCCACGATCACTACCTCAGCCGTATGGGCACGCCAACACGCGTCATGAGTAGTATCTGGGAGGGCTCCACCAGACTTTACTACGCCGGGCAGTCTCTACTCGGAGCCGACGAAGGAAAGAACACTCGACACCCGCGAATACGATCCCTATGGATCCGTCATCATCGGTTATCAAACACCGATAAGCGCAATGAATTCTCAAGAATTCCCTCCAAGGCGCATAACTCAGATGCGGGGAAGACTTTTAATTCTAAATGTCAAGCCATGGTATGACCCCACAAGAGGTCATACACATGTCTAACACATTAGACAAGAATCATGGCCATATCGGCATATATATATATATATGCAATTAATTACCCAGGGATAACTTACTTAAACATGCATATGAGGGCATAATAAACATTCAATCACATAAGTACGACTTAAGCAGGCGTTGGGTATCACCAACTCAAAGGGGAGGGTTAAGCGCGATCCGCGCGACAATAGGTGCATGCCAATAATTCCAAGGAAACCCGAGTCAAGTAGGAACTACATCTACTCACTCGGTTCGCGAAAAGAGGGAGGCGAGAGAGAGGGAATGCCTCATCCTCTCTTGAAGCGGGTCATAGTTTTGCCCCAACTAGATGGGTGCAACAACTATACCATACCCTCGAGTACTAAATCAGGATTATTACGCATACACCCCGTTATTAACCCAAGTTAGACATGCTAGATATGTCCAAATAATAATAAGGGTAGTAATTCAAACAAATTACCTAAGTCATGCCATATTCTACACAATACATAGGCAAGTATAAGGTAGAATAGGGGTTCTACACAATATACGAGCTATACAACCTAGCATGCATGATATCTAACATATTTAGGGTGCAAATAAAACCCCATGGAAGCGCGAAGCACGACTACGTGCATCGAGCGCTCCCGGAAGGGTTGGAATCAAACCACTCACCGATACCCGGGTCGTCGCTGTAGGTACCCCAATTTTGACCGTCCAGAGAGACGGAAATACTTCAAGTAACACACGGAAATCTCCCACAAGTGGACACAAATAAGAGAACCGAAGGTTCGGTAAACCAGAAACCCTAACCCTAGCCTTGACCTAGCCCTAAACCCTAATCCCAGCCTTGACCTAAACCTAAACCGGAACCCTAAAACTCGACCTAACCCCAAACTCTTGACCTAACCCCAAACCCTAGCCCTAAACTAAACCTAGCCAGAAACCCTAACCCTAGCCCTAAAATAAACCTAGCCCAAAACCCTAACCTAAAACCAAACCCTAGCCCAAACCCTAAACCAGACCTAAAACAAAACCAAAACCCTAAAAAACCTAAAGCCCCTGGAAAGGGGCGGCTAGCCCTAACTAGCCGCCCCTCACTGGGCGGCTAGTTTACACTAGCCACCCCCCTAACCGCCCCCTGGCCGACTTTGGACCAGTTCCCTGGATGGGACATAAAGCAATATTAAATGCTGATCATTGCGGCGGGTCATGACCTTTAGCCGCCCTCTCTTGGCCGGATCAAACCAAGTAGCCGACCCAAGCCACCGCTTGTCAGAGATGGGACGTTTGGCAGGTCATGATAGGGGCGGCTACCAGGAAGTAGCCGCCCCATCCCGGGCGGCTAGTTAGCACTAGCCGCCCTTCACCTGGTCTCTGGCAGAAGAACCAGAGCATTAATGAGAGGTCCAATCGAAGCCAACCCACTCCATTACCCTCGGGATATTTTCCTACCTCTCTTTTACTATAAATAGAGGAGGTCCCAAGCCTTCAACATAAAACAACACACCCAACAAAATCCACAACAATCACCAATTCACCTTCAAACCCTTCCACCACCAGAAATCCCAAGAGAGAGAGAGAGAGAGAGAGAGAGAGCCCCTTTTGTGAGAGAAACACCCATTCCCCACATAAAATACCCTCTCATCCCACCCTCCATAAACCCAGGCTAAACCTAGCTTAGCCTCTGCCCAAGACCCCACCCTTTTCCTACCAAACCCCTGCCCAAATCCCCCCAGACCCTGGACGGCTAACCCTAGCTAGCCGCCCCCTGGCCGACGGCTAACCACCACTAGCCGCCCCCCTATCCACACCCCACATCAACATCCCTTGACCCATAACTCCTTTAGTCAAGCCCGGAAGCAGAATAGGATTACCTGTTTTTCACCTCTGTGTACGGTATATCCGTGTCTCAGAGCGGAGACCCCACAAACTCCCCACGTAGGCGATCAAATCCAACCCAAACCCTTTCCTGTTTTTAGAAAAAGCAGGTGGCGATCACAAACCCCCTTGAATCCTCTTGAGCCGCTGTCGGGCGCCTCAACCAGGAACCACACCCTCACCCCTTCCGAGAAGACGATCCGACCGAGCCCGCCAGGGCACGCATCCGATCCGAACCCTCCGAAGAAACCCCACACACGCGGATTTTTCGACACCGACAAATTCTGGCGATCACGGTGGGACCTCCCTCGTGAAAAACAACGAAAAAGGTAATCCTCTTCTGCCCCCTTTTACAAACTTGACTAAAATGCCATCAACCCTCTAGGAAGGTTAGAGTTTCTCACTCCTTGAATTAAATCCTCTTCTACTGTGCATTATAACATCCTTTACTGCTTTCGTAAGTCGCACACAGCTGCGCAATCCTTTACTGCTTTCGTAAGTCGCACACAGCTGCGCAATCCTTTACTGCTTTCGTAAGTCGCACACAGCTGCGCAATCCTTTACTGCTTTATTTACTGCTTTCAATCTGCATTCATCCCCCCACTCTACGTCATGGAATCCCACATGGAAGAGGAGATATTAGAGGAAAGGAATCACCAAGAGGGTCAGGCCACACAGTTCCTGACCCATCTAGAGGAAAGGATGGCTAGTCTAGGGTATCAAACGGTAGAGGACATGTTTCATGACCTCGTTGACTACCGTCATGCCAAGACCTCGAGACAGGAAACCCCTGTCGAAACCCCTAAACCCATTCCCAAAACCCCATTCACACCCAGTCACTCGGTCAACCCGAGTGTCTTTTCGTTCACCCCCCTTTCCCCCGCGAATCCAATGTTCCCGGCCGTTTCCACCCCAGGTCCCTACCAAACCACCCCAAACCCGGGACCGCTAGGCAGCCCTCCCCGGGGAGAAACACTGGACGATACCATCCGGAGAATTCTCTCCGAGACTGGTCCCTCGGCCCCCAAACACATGTCTCTACATAACCTGAGACAAATCCCGTCAGTCCACCTACCGGAGGGATTCAAAGTCCCCAAATTCCGCCGGTACAACGGTCGTGGAGACCCAGACATTCATTTGACTGCCTTTTATCTAGACGCACGCCCGTTTCTAGATAATCAACCTCTACTAGTCTTCCTCTTCCAGAAATCATTGGAAGGAGAAGCACTACAATGGTTCTCCACCCTCCCTGTAGATCACTTGTCGAATTTCTCGGCTGTAAGCGAGAAATTCTTGGGCCGCTACGGTTACCAGAGGATTAGAACCCCCTCTATCTCAGATCTAACCGTAGAGAGAATGAGGCCTAGGGAGGAATTCGAACAATACGTGTCTCGGTGGCGCACCCTTGTCCACCGAACCGGTCTGCAACTCACAGAATGTCAAGAAATTGACATGATGTTACAGAGCCTGAGTCCAGAGCTCCGTACGAGCCTTTCGTACGGAGACTGCACTACGTATCAACTTCTGATTGACCGCCACAACAGGATTTCCCGTTGTGCAGCCCCAGCAGTCCAAACCCAGTCCCCACCTATCAGCCATAGGGTTGGACAACCGCCTCGTAAGGCGCAAACCCCCACGGTAGAGGGGATCATTAACCAAGTATCGGCACTCTACCCGAACGGAGCACGAGTTCCTGACCGAGGAACAGCTCCGAGACAGTACACGCCCGGATCATCCGGATATGCACCGCCTCGGCAAGCAAATCAACATTTTACCCCTCGATCAGTACCCGTCCCCGTGCCAATACGACAAAACCCCACAGTCCAAAATTTCCCACTCCAAAGCCCTATAATCCAGAGCCAAACTCAAACTCGGGCCCCTTTTACTCTGCTCCCCCAAGAGCACAAAATCCAACCCCTAGGCAGCCCATACAAAGCTCTTATAACGAGGCTAGACCTCCCGCATCCTACGACCTAAGACGAATGGGAAAGAGGGACTCTTACCCTCCCCTCCCAGAAACTTTAACTAGGATCTTTAGGGTGATGTTGGACACAAATAGTATCTCCCTCCCCGACGCCAGGCCTTCACTACCCGGGGCCAGCACGGCGCGTTACTGTCAATATCATCAACAATATGGCCATACCGTAGAACAATGCATTGTTTTTCGGGACTTCGTTTATGATCTTAATGATGACAGGCGCCTTGACTGGGCCATGATCAAAGGCCATCTGAGCCAGGGAAATCCCCAAGCACCCAAGCCACTTGGCATATTGACTGACCCCTTGCCAGGTCACACCCAAGCCTCCACATCTAGAGCCCACGCGGTCAACATGATCAGGAGAGGGAGACAACCATCGCCAGAACCAAGCAGCTCGGAAGATGCTACTGATGGCAGCCTATCCGAAGAGTCCGAGGAGGAAGAGCAGAACGAGCCCTTCCAGCTGAACCTCGACGACCATGACCTCGCCATACTCTATGGCGAAGAAGAAGACGCACTCCTCGCCCTCCCCGCAGTCATCAACCTCGAGTTCGACGAAAGCGGACTAGAAAACCCGAGAGAAGACGAAGAAGAAGAGCCATTCGAAGAAATCCCCGAAGGAGCTAGCGAAGGACCCGAAGGAGGGGAATGTACGTCGGATGATCTGCATCCGGACGACAACGGGTCCTCTAAGAGTACCGACACTGTCAATGGCCCCCGCCGCCCAATGACCATTTCATTCACTGACCAAGACCTCCCAGATCCCCGACTGCGAGTCTACCCCCTACACATCCGCGGACGACTTCAGATGTTGTGGCTGACCAACATCTTTGTAGACCCAGGATCGGGCATGAACATAATGACATGCTCCACTTACCAGAAGATACCCGGACTAGGCCGTCCTCCTGTCCACCCGGCCCACCATACTATCCAAGCTTTCAACCATACCGGGAAGACTCTCCGCGGCCCCGGAACATTCGAGCTATCCGTCGGGCCTCTCATCTGCGAAGTAGCCTGCTTCGTGGCCGACATCGACACGAGGTACCCATTGATGCTGGGGCGACCGTGGTTAGACAGCATCCAAGCTATCTGTTCCCCTCGACACCAATGCCTTCGACTGCCCTTCTTAAATCATGTACTGACAATTTGGGGGGAAGCGCACCTCCAATACGAGAACGAGAACAATTGGGCCATGCACAACATGTTCACCCTAGCCCTCCGACCGGGGAACGAGAATGAAGGCGGTAGCCCACCTGGGTCCCCTTGTAGCAACAACTCTCCCTCAGAAGAAGTGGCCAGGACCCAGCGCCCACCAAGCAATCTTGCGGTACCCAACTCGATCACCTTTCTCCCCCATGAAGTCGCAAAAGCCAGAGCACGTTCTGCACCCCTCTCAATCACCGCCATACTCGGGGGAAGGGTATTCCGTCACATTCTCATTGACACGGGAGCGGAAACTAACGTCCTTACATATTCCGCCTACCAAAAGCTAGAAGGCCAGGTTCCCAGATTGGAGCCCTCGGACGAATACATTTACGCCTTCGACAGCACACGTAAGAACGCCTGCGGACTAGTCAGGCTCCCGCTGAAGATCGGCCCAGTTTCAACCATCGTTAACTGCATGGTAATGAACATTCAATCACCCCACCCTCTGATTGTTGGGAGGACATGGCTCAACAGCATCGAAGCCATCTCATCCACCTGACACCAATGTCTTCGCTTCCCATACCGCGGGAAGGTAATATCCATATGGGGAGAGGCGCGCTCTAATAATACACAGGCCCGAAATTGGAGCGTCTGTGCCATGCGCATCCGACTAGAGGTGCTCGCATGTTGGCAACCAGGCGCCACAGACGAAGAACTACTCCATCAAGGGAGGCCTTTGAAAAGACTCAGGGAGGGAGAATTTGGGAACAGGGGACCCCCACCAGACATCAGCCGGCCATCCAAAAGAAGCCGACCCGAGGAGGCAATACAAATTCAAGAACCAGGTACCGATCCTCCCGGGTAAGCTTTCAACTCCTGTACATATTTGTTTACAGCTTTTTCTAAAAAGATCAAAAGACCAAAATATTTGTTTACCAGCTTTCCTCTTTCAACTCCTGTACATATTTGTTTACAGCTTTTTCTAAAAAAATACAAAAGACCAAAATATTTGTTTACTAGCTTTCGCTTTCAACTCCTATACATATTTGTTTACCTGCTTCCAAAAAAAAAAAAGAAAAAAAAAGAAACCAAAATCCAAAAAAATATACATGCTAATCAGCTTTCATTTCTCAACTCTGAACATACTTGTTTCCAGCTTTATTTCCGCTCTCCTTTAAAAACAAAAAAAAATGTTTTTCTAAAATATTTTTCACACTCTCTTCCAAAATTAAAAGTTCTACAAAACAGTATTTCCGTACTTCAAAACCAAAATAAAAGCACTTTCCCGAACTTTCTTTACCTGTTTTCCCAAAACAACGAAAACATTTACAAACTACATTTCCACTCTTCTTCACGACGAAAATGTTTTCCAAATCTGCACTTCCACACCTTTCTTCAAAACAAAACATTTTACAAAGCCGTACTTCCACCGAAAAACCCTTTTTTTTTTTTTTACGGACTATCTTTCCATACTTTCCTTATAAAAACAAAACCGCTTTCCGGAACTTTATCCCCTTTCTTTCCAAAAACCTATCTTTTTCGCCAACACAGGCCCCTTTTCAAAAAAAAAAAAAAACGTAAGCATACATTTGTCCTTACTACGCCTCGAACTACTGGACGAGAAGAGATTAAGAGCGGCAGACCATGCCCAGGCCTACCAAAGAAGGGTGGCAAGGGCATTTGAAAAGAAGGTAATAAAAAGAAAATTCAAAATCGGGGAATTAGTACTTAAGCAAATCATGCCATCAAGGCAGCCTCACCCGAGAGGAAAGCTGCAACCCACATGGGAGGGACCCTATGTGATCACCCATGCCTATTCCGGGAATGCCTACCGCCTGGTAGATGCCGAAGGAGTCGAGGTTCCAGGTTCGTGGAATGCACTTTATCTAAAGAAATTCCATGCATGAAAAACTTTCAATACTTAAGAACTATTATTCTTCCTTCCTGCGATTTCCAGCGTTTAGTACTTGATGATAGAATTATAAGACTCTCAAAGATAAACTCGTATCTATTTGAACACGTTTTCGCCAGATCATGTCATTCCCTTCACACACGTATAACTGGACTAGATTTGCCTGATGGAAGAAAAATTGCCTACCCCGTAGACTGGGACAATTTAAAACTCCCCAAAGCAAAATATCCCTTATTTTCGCCCCACTCGTATTAACCCTAGGTCAAAATGAGGAGTTACCCGGACCTAGCATATGTCCCAAAACTGGCTCTGGTACTATATAAACACTTCTAGAGGGGAAGCATGAAAAGAATCGGGGTGAAAAACAGAAGAGCCCCCCCCTCAACTCGAATCAAAAATCAAAAAAAAAAAAACAAAACAAAAAGAGAGATAGGCAAGGAGAGGCCAAACACCAAAGTGAACGGGTTAAACTCTCTATTTAGCAGGCTTTCACGCCTTTACGCACGGTATACGCTAAACAACGGCTATACCATGTACAGATCCAAACAACGGACTGTACCTTTCCACCCAAAAATAAAGAAGTGGTAAAAAGGAGAAAGCCAGAGGGACCTAGGAAGTAAGACATATGCTAGACTGGGACAATTCTAAAATATTGCCCGAAAGGAAGATATTACTCTTACCCCATTCACCCTCTCCCCTTTTTATTTTTTTTGCAATGGGGGGTTCAAAATTGAGCTATGTCCACCAGGAAAAGCGAAATTTTGACCAAAGGCAGATCACGTCCAGGTTTACACCTACACACACACTCACGCGAATTCATTTAGAAACTTGCCTATCCAAAGGAAGCTTGTTTGACTTGACTCTTGGTGCACTCATGGATTTTTCAGCATGTTTAGAATAATACGATTAAGCATTTGAAAACCATGAACCTAGGAAAATCAACGCCTAAGGCTTATACCTCTTAAATACAATCCTGGTTTGGACATGAGTGACCACAAGGGCTCCTCCACGGGGACTTGATGGCATCTTTTACTTATGGAAATCGAGAACATTGCCCTCTCACCTAAAAAAGTCATTGAAGAACTAAAATGCCCCCTTATGCCACATGTACTTACGCATAAGCGTGCATTTTCCTTTTCCAAAACACTTTGGCATCCGATTTTCTTGAAAATTGTCCCCACATATTAAAATTGTCCCCACGTATTGTCCCCACAAATATTAAAATTGCCTCCACTCACCTCATGCCCTTCCGCACATGCGTGAGAAGAAATTGTCCCCAACTCCTACACATAAGTTCTTCTTCACTCACGCACTTGGAATCCCTTCCTTGCGCACTAAAGCCTGGTCTCCCGCACTTTTACTTTCTCGCATTTATATTTCCATTCCGCCTTAAGATGGATTGTAGCCCTTGACGATTCAAGCAAGAAGGGCTCGAAAGTCAGTGCAGGGGCGCAATCTGGATGGATTTAACACTTGGTCCATGGAAAGAATGTTTTTATAGGTCTCGAAGGATAAAGCACTCGGAAGGACTTTCAGCAGCAGCAGACAAGAAGCAAAACCAGAAAATTGTCCCAGGCAGGGGGCGGCTAAACCCGACTAGCCGCCCCCCTGGAGACGGCTAATTTATACTAGCCGCCCCTCCCCCTGCCCTCTTGTCCAGGTAAAAACCCAGGCAAGGGGCGGCTAAATGCAAGTAGCCGCCCCTCACTGGGCGGCTAGGTTACACTAGCCGCCCCTTGCCTGCACCCCTGTCAGTTATGTCAGCCCATATAAACAACTCTTCAGCACTTCTTTACCTATTACAAATCAAATTCTTTCCAAAACCTGCATGTACACATTTCATACACATATTCATACGCAAAACCTGTATAGATACCAACAAATTATATATCAAAAACCTACATCCATCCATGAATCAAACCTATGACCAAGATTCATCTACACAAACATACATGTCCATAAACCATCCATGCTAAACTACTCACATGCATATAAAGGAAAATGATTAAATTGTCCCACCCAAAACCTAAAAGAGGGCATAAAAACTAAAAGACTGTTTTTCTAAAAACTAAAAGAGGGCATAAAAGGGGATCTTTTCCTTCGGGACACTCCAAATCCGAAAGTCTTGAGCTATGCATCATCGAAATATTCACCTGAGTCAAAAACAAAAGAAGAAAAGCATGAATTCATCGCATATGTACTATTCTTCTACTTAAAACCAAGACACAAAAGCTATACCTCGGCGTATCATCATCCGCTGGAGGCTGAGTAGGAGGAACGTCCTGACTTGGCTGAGAAGGGAGTGGCGGATGAGGAGAAGACTGAACCTCTGGAGCATCGGGAGCAGCAGGAGTCTCTCGAACCGAAGACGCGGCCCTCGCATATATCCCACGACTCCGAGACACCGAAGGGCGAGATGCACGGCTAAAAGTGGCCCCGGTTGCCAAGGAAGCCGAGAGAGAATGGTCAGGCTCAAGTGGAAGAAGATCAAGGTCCGCCTCGGTCATAGAGCCCCCTCCGACCAACTTCCCCCTCATAGTGGCCTCCCAGAGACGGACCTGCTGCATGTCTCTGTCTCTCCTCTCCAATCTCTGTCGGAGGCGACTCTCTGTCCCTCTGGCCCGATCCTCAGCAACCCTCAACCTCTCCTCCAACTCCCGCGCCCTCGCTTCCGACGCCTTGAGTGCCTCTCGATCCCTATCCCCGGCCGCCTGGAGAGAACGAACCAGGTCTCCCATCAAACCTCCGGGAACACCCGCCGAAGCCTCCAACTCCGACACCCTCATCTGGAGGAAGTCCCTCTCACGGCCTAGGGTAATGAACCCCTCCTCCCTCGAGGCTATCATGGACCTCAGCCGGTCCACCTCCTCCTCAGCCCGAGAAGCCCTGCCCCTTGCCTGGCCCAACTCCATCCTTGTGGCCGCCAACTCACTTCGGGCCACATCCAACTCCCTCATCAACTCCAGCTCTCGCTCGGACACATGGAAGGAGGAGGGACGGAAGAAGAAGAAGCGCCATCGGCCCTCGCTCTCGACAGAGCATCCACCTGAGCCTCGAGGACCCGGACCTGGTCCTGCAAGCGTCCTCTCTGTGCCCGCAACGCCTCTATCTGCCTGGCCCGCGCTTGGAGATGCTCATTGGCGGTCTTGAGCCTCTTCTCCATCTCATTCAACTCAACCTACAAAAAGAAACACCATTCAGAAGAGTTCAAACAAAAGAGAACGAGGAAATAAAAGAGATTTTTCAACTTACATAAGCGTCCGGGATCTCCTCCTCCATCGTCCCGAGGATATCCGCATACTCCCGACGATACCAAGCTAGGTATTCGTCGCTCGAAGTCACCTCAGGACGACGCTCCACCAAGACGCCTCGACCCATCCATCCCGCCACGTACGTCGCGTAATTCCTCGGGAGATTCGTATCCCGAGGAATCCCGGCCACCGGAATCGAAGGGCGCCGCGGAAGAGGATCGGGCACCCACTGATGGTACCCAAGCTGACGGACGACCCGGCTAATCGCATGGAACACGACCTCATTGAAGTAGATCAGCCAGATGTCTCGCGCCAGGGCCTCAGGAACCTCCTCCGAGTAAGGCCTCCATGTCATCTAAAAAGGGGGCATCGAAAGATAGGAAGAGCGCTTAGTCAAAGAAAACCAAGTACAAACCAAAAGGATTCGAAGAAAACTTATACCTCTTCCTCCGACAAGACACGGAAGGCCTCTCGGAATTGGGCAAGGCGGTGCAAACGGGAAGATCCCCGGGGTTCCCATCTCATGGCCCAAGGGAGGGCATGATCGAACGGAGCCAAAGTCGGGCGATCAATGGCGAAGTGCTCGTACCCGAGGATCTAACAAAGCAAGAGGGAATTTATCATGACCAAAGTAAAGCTAAACCAAGAAGAAGACACTCATCACTCACACATACCTGAAGGAATGGTGCGAAGCCACCAAGGTTCTTTCCTCCAGCCCTCTTGACTTTCTTCGAGAGCTCCGCAAACAAGTGGGCAAGCATCGCCGCTCCCCAAGCATAGCGCCCCATGCCCTCCAAGTCCCGCATCAGTAGAAGGGAATGAGAGGAGACCTTATCAGAGGCCGTCGAGAAAAGGACCCGGCCAAAGAAGTAGAGGAAGAACGCTCTCAACTCCCTCCGTGCCCTCTGTGGACACGCGGCCGCCTCTCTCGCCTCGATCATCGCCCGCCGCCTCTCGAAGCTAGCTGCAGCTTCGCCTTCTGGCGCTCTGTGAAGGAACCGAGGCCGTACTGCCCCGAAAGCCGCCCCAAAGGGATCCGGTTCAGCGTCCGCTCCCGCTCCACGAACTCCCATTCTCCGATCAACTCTCGGAAAAGCCCCCTGTAGTCTGCTAAGGTGGCCGCGATCACCGCCTCCCCCAGAACCGGAAGGCCGGTGATCCGATGGACGTCCTCGAGCGTCAGCATGACAGCACCGGTGGGGAGGATGAACGTGCAACTCTCCGGATCCCATCTCTCCGCCAAGGCCTCCACATATGGACGGTGGACGTGGAATGGCTCGATCAAGAAAAAGGAACGGAAGCCCGCTCCATCCACCAAACTCCGCTCCTCCTGCCCCAAGGCGTCGTACCATCTCTTCGTCCCATGCCATAAAGCCCGGATACGATTCGGCCTCTACAAAACAAGCGAAGGGAACATGGGTTAGTTTAAAAGCAAACGAGAGGTAAGAGTCCAAATCTACGAAATCAGTTTAAAACCATGCTTAGCGAAATCAAGACTCCCACATGCTGAAAGAATGAAAGTAAGAAACTACACTCCCCATATGATCACGCATGCTAGACAAATATCCAAACACATCCCACCGTGGTCACCACTCACACACTTTCTTACATCAAGCCTATCAAACACACCTAAGCAATATGGCCATATGGAACTCGAACCCATGAAACGCATGCATACACCCCCTCATGCTCTACCATGATCAAACGCGTACGAAATCACATACACATAGAAAAGTATCGCATGCAAGCATATTAGCTATATCATTTCTCTCCTTTACATGCATATGACAAACATGGATATATATATATATAACAGTTGCCCCCTCCCTATAAAAACAAACCCATGACAGCATGCTTACGCGTCCCACCAAGATTAAACTTACACACAAGCATGCCTATCTAAAAATAATAACACACATATACGAGTATAAATACACACATACAACCTGTTCATACCACCAACACATGCATATACACCAAAATAAAATGCAAAGACTAAAGGATTAGGGACATACCACGGCCCGTGTGGACCCGGGGGCGTCCACCTCGGCCTCGTCGGGATCGTCCATCCCGTCGTCATCCTCCTCCTCATCCTCCTCAAACACGGCCTCCTCGGCCTCAACCCCAACACCCACACCGGCCTCAGCGGCCCCAGTACCCATACCCTCGGCCTCCCCGGCCCCGTCCCTAGCCTCTCCTATCCCCTCCACCCTCCCCACGCCGGAGATAAACTCCGCAAAGGCCCCCATAGCCCTACTCTCCTCCTCCTCAGCCCTGGCCTCTGTGGCCTCCCTATCCAACATCCCGACAAGGGCATCCAACGACGCCCTCACCTCCTCACTAACTCCCTCGACCCCTACCCCCTCGGTTGCACCCTCACTCGATCCTCCAACCCCCGGAA
The DNA here is from genome assembly GCA_030737845.1 of Acorus calamus. Classification (NCBI taxonomy): domain Eukaryota; kingdom Viridiplantae; phylum Streptophyta; class Magnoliopsida; order Acorales; family Acoraceae; genus Acorus; species Acorus calamus. Next base: position 13,270,244 of record CM060873.1, on the reverse strand, counting down.
CCACCTCCTCGACCACCACCGGTCGATCCCCACGCCTCCTCTTGCGTGTATAGCCTATCACACTCCCCCCTACCTCCGGGACAGCCCCCAAAGGCAAATCCCCGACCTCCCCCACGGCCTCGACCTCCGGCCTATCGCTCTCCGATGATGAAGAGCTCGGGCTACGCTCTCCACGAGCCACCCGTGGTCGTTTCCCCCTTGAAGCGATCGCCTTCGACCTCGTCCTCTCCTCGGTTTGGAAAAAGAAAAAAAGGAGAGCCCAAACTAGGGTTTCGAAATCAAGGGAAAGAGAAAGATTGAGGTCGAAATAGAGGAAAGAAAGGCAAAGAAATCAGGGTTTTCGAGTTTGAAACCGAAGGGAAGAAGAGAAGAGGGAAGAGAAACCGTTTTAAAAACATATGGGGAGAGAGAGGGTCTTTTCGGTTATAAGGGACCCAGTCGAGGGGCGGCTACCCGCGAGTAGCCGCCCCCTCTCGGGCGGCTAGTTACAACTAACCGCGCCTCCCAGTTTTTCTCTTTTGCTTAAAAAACCCCCTTCCAATCTTTTCAGCCCTAAAATTCAAGGTTCTCCCTACCAAACAGCCATGTATTGGCTTATTTCCCAGACATTACTTGATCAAACACGACACTCCCGAAGTTTTTGCAACACATTCAGTACCATTCAGATTCAAATTTCTTCAGTTCTGGTTCTTTTCTAGAGTTCTTATCCCTCGGATGATCCAATTCACCCAAATCAATCTTTTACTTGCTTTCTGTCGGCGATATCCCCTCTTTGCTGAGTTTTCCCAAACACGGGAACAGTAGGCACGAGGAAACTGACGCTGGGCTGCTCCGTGCACGATAGCTAAGAACCCCGACCGCGGGTTGGATCACTCACCATTTACTTTTCCCCGCCTTCCACCTGGATCATCTTCTCGGATAAAAATTCTAAGTCAAGACCTAGCCTCTGACAGCCTAAATCAACTCCCCGAAAAGTACTGTTCGTGTTGGCATAACTTCTTGAAGGTCGGGCCGGCCAAAATAGGGGTCTCTTTCCTTATCATCGGTCGAAGTCTTTCCTGCTTCGCACAAAGACTCCGTCCGATGAGGGACAATTGTAGATACCCCAATTTTGACCGTCCAGAGAGACGGAAATACTTCAAGTAACACACGGAAATCTCCCACAAGTGGACACAAATAAGAGAACCGAAGGTTCGGTAAACCAGAAACCCTAACCCTAGCCTTGACCTAGCCCTAAACCCTAATCCCAGCCTTGACCTAAACCTAAACCGGAACCCTAAAACTCTACCTAACCCCAAACTCTTGACCTAACCCCAAACCCTAGCCCTAAACTAAACCTAGCCAGAAACCCTAACCCTAGCCCTAAACTAAACCTAGCCCAAAACCCTAACCTAAAACCAAACCCTAGCCCAAACCCTAAAACTAAGCCAAACCCTAAACCAGACCTAAAACAAAACCAAAACCCTAAAAAACCTAAAGCCCCTGGAAAGGGGCGGCTAGCCCTAACTAGCCGCCCCTCACTGGGCGGCTAGTTTACACTAGCCGCCCCCCTAACCACCCCTGGCCGACTTTGGACCAGTTCGCTGGATGGGACATAAAGCAATATTAAATGCTGATCATTGCGGCGGGTCATGACCTTTAGCCGCCCTCTCTTGGCCGGATCAAACCAAGTAGCCGACCCAAGCCACCGCTTGTCTGAGATGGGACGTTTGGCAGGTCATGATAGGGGCGGCTACCAGGAAGTAGCCGCCCCATCCCGGGTGGCTAGTTAGCACTAGCCGCCCTTCACCTGGTCTCTGGCAGAAGAACTAGAGCATTAATGAGAGGTCCAATCGAAGCCAACCCACTCCATTACCCTCGGGATATTTTCCTACCTCTCTTTTACTATAAATAGAGGAGGTCCCAAGCCTTCAACATAAAACAACACACCCAACAAAATCCACAACAATCACCAATTCACCTTCAAACCCTTCCACCACCAGAAATCCCAAGAGAGGGAGAGAGAGAGATCCCCTTTTGTGAGAGAAACACCCATTCCCCACATAAAATACCCTCTCATCCCACCCTCCATAAACCCAGGCTAAACCTAGCTTAGCCTCTGCCCAAGACCCCACCCTTTTTCTACCAAACCCCTGCCCAAATCCCCCCAGACCGTGGACGGCTAACCCTAGCTAGCCGCCCCCTGGCCGACGGCTAACCACCACTAGCCGCCCCCCTATCCACACCCCATATCAAAATCCCTTGACCCATAACTCCTTTAGTCAAGCCCGGAAGCAGAATAGGATTACCTGTTTTTCACCTCTGTGTACGGTATATCCGTGTCTTAGAGCGGAGACCCCACAAACTCCCCACGTAGTCGATCAAATCCAACCCAAACCCTTTCCTATTTTTAGAAAAGCAGGTGGCGATCACAAACCCCCTTGAATCCTCTTGAGACGCTGTCGGGCGCCTCAACCAGGAACCACACCCTCACCCCTTCCGAGAAGACGATCCGACCGAGCCCGCCAGGGCACGCATCCGATCTGAACCCTCCGAAGAAACCCCACACACGCGGATTTTTCGACACCGACAGTCGCGCATCCCAACCGACGAGGTCTGCAAGGCAAGGGGTATCAAAATGATGAGTATAACCATAAACAAACACATAAAATCAATTAGGGATGCCTAAGATTGGACATCCACGCATACGGGCTCGAACGCACGCAAGTGTGCACGCACGCACGCGTGCCCGAGCCCCCCAGACACCCACCCGAGGGTGCCGACCCTCGACACGCCCAAACCGGGCCCCGGGCAGCACCCGCGTGCAGCCCCTGCACCCCGCGCGCCCCGCGCGCACGCACGCGCGCGCTCCTGCGCGTCCCAGCGCGCCCCAGCGCGCCCGCACCCCGCGCGCTCGCGCGTGCAGACCCGCGCCCAGCCTCTGCAAAGCCTCCCCCCAAGGCCCCACATGCACCCAACACACACACCACCCATGCATGCCCTCCCAAGCACCACCACACATGCCCAAAACCAATAAAAAGAAGAGGGAAACTCACCAAACATAAGAGGGGGAGGGAAGGGGAGATGTTGGGGCCCTCGAGCACGCCACGACCATCTCGACCGCCACTACCACTACCACCACCTCTCTTTGGCCTCTCTTCTCTACATGGCTGAACCAATGGGGGAGGAGAAAATATGGGGATCAGCTTGGGAGGAGGAGAGGGAGGAGAAACCATTAATACATCACACACATCTCACCTTCATCAACTTCTTCTTCAAGCATTACATCATCCAAGCACTCCTTCATCTTCTCCCTCACTTAGGCAATTCCACAAACACTTGGTGGGCAGACCCCCACAAAGGGCTGGACCATGTGAGGGAGCTTGAGAGAGATGGAGAAAGGAAGAATCAACAACAACAACCAACAACCGCCATCCAAACATACCTTCTTGGACTCCTTTGTGTGCTCCTTCATCTCCATCACCTCCACTTTCTCCACCCAAAACACACACAAGAGGAGGGGCTGCAACAGCTCAAAAAGAGCCCAAACAGAGGCTGAAGTCGTGCACATTTGGGGGTCAAATAAGCAAAGGTCGAGTAAATGACCAAGTCATCCTCGGACTTAAAACCTCTGCGCAGCCTTCACTTAAACAGCCATAACTTCCACAATACAGCTCCAAATTGCACGATTCCAGTGGCATTAGAAAGCTAAGAAGATTATCTACAGCGTTTATGTTTACACCCAGATCAAATAACCTCTCCAGCTATTCCGAAATCTAGGTTAAACATCTTACAGGGCTGCTGCCTGGATTTCTCAACTTCGGGGTATACTCGGAAAAATACCCATAACTTTTAATATACGAATCCAGTTGATCCAATTCCACTTCTATATGGAAGCTATCTCAAAAATGAACTTCTCGTAACAATATCGGATTTTTATCTCTTCATCTTGGATTTTTACAAAATCAAATCCGAATGCCAATCCGAAACTGCATAATTCCAAAAATGTTATTGGAATTAAACGAAATTTTATGGGCAGTACTAAACAGCACCAGGACCCATAATATGCAGTTATATCTTCAATCAGAGTCCTCAAACCCCAGAAGGTTGCTAAAAGCCAAAATTTTAGCGACTCCGATCGAAATTAGGACTCTAAATGACACAGGTCTAACATGTACGCACGTATATCCGGCATTGCCCGCGTGCCCAGCTACCCAGCCCGCCCCCCCCCCCCCCGGCGCGCGCTCGCGCGCTCGGACGCCCGAGCCTGAGTTCCCCCGCGCGCACGCCCGCGCTCTTGCGCGTGCGCACCTGCCAGAGCGCCTGACCGCGTGGACCAGCGCCCCTGCCTGTGATCCGCGCCCCTCTGCACGCCCGACTGCGCGGGCACGGGCGCGGACAGCCCCGTGCGCGCACCGCGAAACCTATAAATCCTTCTCTCCCCACCCCTCACACACCCAAACCCAGGCACAAGGCATGCAAGGTCCCCCAACACCCTTAAAACCCAAAAAATTCAGAAATAATGAGGGAGGGGAACTTACCAAGAGAGGGGAGTGAAAGGGAGAGATCCGGGGCCCTTCACGCATCCGCAACCTCCACAACCTCCAATACCACTACCACCACCATCTGAGGCTCTCCTCAAGCTCATCTTTTGCTGGAAAACAGGGGACACACAGGGGGGGTTTATGAGAGGGAGCCAAGAGAAGAGAAAGAGAGAAGGAAACAACAACCATCACAACAAAACACACACAAACCTCCTATGGCCCTTCCACCTTCTTGATCTCCTTCTCCTTCACTACCCTCTTTACTCACACACACTCAACACTCACACACACTCACATAACCAACAAAAGAACACACATAGGGGAGACCAAGCATGTCACGCCCCAGGCGTCCCTCAGACGTGGCAAATATATAAAGTATCAGCTATCAAATACAAGAGGTCAACAATGACGCCAGTATAAAACACACAAGATTAACAAGACAATGATAACAGATAACTCATCAGAATACGGAAGCATACGAATACCAACAATGTCTGTAACTCAAAACATTATTACAGACCCGAATACACAATCATTGTCCCGTGAGAGCCAAGTCTAGCCAAATAAAATACAACAAGTGCCACATACACGGTTTACAGATACACAATACTCTAGGACTGCTGACAGCCTCGCACTCGCCAACCACCGGACGGAACGCTCCACTCAAGCAAGACCACGCCACAAGGAAGCTCCAACTCCACGCCCAACAACGCCCCTGTAAAAGAAACAGTACGCAAGGGGTGAGCTACAAGCTCAGCGAGTAGCCAGAAACTAAACACCAACATAACCATTCGATACTAAGGCAATTTCCTATCAAGGAAAGGCAAGGGTAGAAACCCAACGGGTAACAAGGACGTGTGACGGTGCGACTATACCCCGCCCTCGCCCTAGCCCCCACAGGGGTGAGCCTAGGGACTTGAAGGAATAAACTTGCTGTTCTACACCGTTTGTCATCCGGTAGCACTCTCCCGGGCAGCGTCTACCTGGAGTCGGCCACGGTCAGTACATTGTCAAACGCGTCGACGGTACCTAAAGGTGGGGGTCCACCCAGGGCGGCTCGTACCTAGGAAGCATCAACACGGATCCGGTGAAGGGGAGAACGATTCACGCTCGCAATATCGTTCGGTGGCCCACCGTCATGTAGCCTCACCTGGTACACTTCCATGATCAGTACATCCGCCGAATGCATCGGGAGTACCTACAAGTGGGAGTCCTCTGTCAGGGCAGCTTCAACATCGGGGCCCCGGTATACGATGATATTGGGAGGAACCATTACATGTTCGTAACGCGAACCCCACGGTAAAATCAACTACACACGATGGTGGGTCGAGTATCAACTCAAGCCCACCACACTCACAACAACACCCTCACTCTCACCCCGATGGGTGACATAGGATTTTGGGAGCAATACCCTCACCCTCACCCCGACGGGTGACATAGGATTTTGGGAAATTGCACAAACTGGCAGATCGAACCAACGCCGACCCACTACACCCTCACCCTCGCCCCCTCCTCGGGGTGACAAAGGCTCTTGGGGAAGAGGTTGATTGTTCTACACCGCTCGTCATCTAGTAGTCTCTCCCGGTGTGGCCTCTACTACCTAGTAGCCTCCCACGTCCACTATCTCTGCTATATGAGCACACCAACAAAAGTCGTGAATAATACCTAGGAGCACCTCACAGGGTTCTGGCCTCTACTGGGTAGCCTCCCATGACTGCTACCTCGGCTGTATGGGCACCTCAACACGCGTCATGAGTAGTATCTGGGAGCACCCCACGGGACTTTACTACGCCGCGCAGTCTCTACAAGGAGCCGACGAAGGGAAGAACACTCGACACACGCGAATACGATCCCTATGGATCCGTCATGATCGGTTATCAAACACCGATAAGCGCAACGAATTCTCATGAATTCTCTCCAGGGCACATAACACAGATGCGGGGAAGACATCTTATTCTAAGTGTCAATGCCATGGTATGACCCCACAAGAGGTCATACACTTGTCTAACACATTAGGCAAGAAACATGGCCATACTAACATATATATATACAACATACAATTGTTTCCCAAAAATGGCCTACATAAACATGCATACATGGAATCAATTAAGCAAACACACAAGTTACAACCTAACATACGTTGGATAGCACCAACTTAGAAGGGAAGGGTTAAGCACGATCCGCGAGACAATAGGTGCATGCCAATAATTCCAAGCAAACGTAAGTCAAGTAGGAACTACATCTACTCACTCGGTTCACGAAAAGAGGGAGGGCGAGAGAGAGGGAATGCCTCATCCTCTCCTGAAGCGGGTCATAATTTTGCCCCAACAAGATGGGTGCAACAACTATACCACACTCTCAAGTCCAAAATCAGAGGAATATTATGCATGTACCCCATTGTTAACCAAAGATAGACATGCTAGATATGTCAAAATAATAATAGGGGTAGTATTTCAAACAAAACTACCTAAGTCATGCTATATTCTATACAATACATAGGCAGGTATAAGGTAGAATAGGGGTTCTACACAATATACGAGCTATACAACCTAGCATAAATGATAACTAGCATATTTAGAGTGCAAATAAATCCCCATGGAAGCGTGAAGCACGACTCCGTGCATCGAGTGCTCCGACAAGGGTTGGAATCGAACCACTCACCGATACCCGGATCGACATTCATCCCACAAGGGTTGGAAGCAAACACATAACACTAAGGCAATTTCCTATCATGGAAAGGCATGGGTATAAACGCCACGGGTAACAAGGTGGCGCGGTGGTGCGACTATACCCCGCCCTCGTCCTAGCCCCCACAGGGGTGAGCTTAGGGACTTGAAGGAATCAACTTGCTGTTCTACACCGTTCGACATCCGGTAGCGCTCTCCCGGGCAGCCTCTACGTGGAGCCGGCCACAGTCAGTACACTGTCAAGCGCGTCGATGGTACCTACAGGTGGGGGTCCACCCAGGGCGGCTCGTACATAGGAAGCATCAAAACGGATCCGGTGAAGGGGAGAACGATTCACGCTCGCAATATCGTTCGGTGGCCCACCGTCATGTAGCCTCACCTGGTACACTTCCATGATCAGTACATCTGCTGAATGTATCAGGAGTACCCACAAGTGGGAGTCCTCTGTCAGGGCAGCTTCAACGTCAGGGCCCCGGTATATGACGATATTGGGAGGAACCATTACATGTTCACAACGCGAACCCCACGGGAAAATCAACTACAGACGCTGGTGGGTCTGTATCAACTCGAGCCCACCACACTCACACCAACACGCTCACCCTCACCCCGACGGGTGACAGAGGATTTTGGTAGCAATACCCTCACCCTCACCGCGACGGGTGACATAGGATTTTTGAAAATTGCACAAACTGGCAGATCGAACCAATGCTGACCCACTACACCCTCACCCTTAGCCCCTCCTCGGGGTGACTTAGGCTCTTGGGGAAGAGGTCGACTGTTCTACACCGCTCGTCATTCAGTAGTCTCTCCCATTGTGGCCTCTACTACCTTGTAGCCTCCCACGTCCACTATCTCTGCTATATGGGCACACCAACAAGCATCTTGAATAGAACCTAGGAGAACCTCACAGGGTTCTGGCCTCTACCAGGTAGCCTCCCATGACCGCTACCTCGGCCGTATGGGCAGACCAACACGCATCATAAGTAGTATCTAGGAGCACCCCACCAGACTTTACTACGTCGGGCACCCTCTATACGGAGCCGACGAAGGGAAGAACACTCGACACACGCGAGTATGATCCCAATGGATACGTAATCATCAGTTATCAAACACTGATAAGCACAATGAATTCTCATGAATTTCCTCCATGGCACATAACTCAGAGGCGGGGAAAATATTTTATTCTAGGTGTCAAAGCCATGGTATGACCCCACAAGAGGTCATACACTTGTCTAACACATTAGGCAAGAATCATGGCCATACTAACATATATATATACAACATACAATTGTTTCCCAAAGATGGCCTACATAAACCTGCATACATGGTATCAATCAAGCAAACACACAAGTTACAACCTAACATGCGTTGGATAGCACCAACATAGAACGTAAGTGTTAATCGTGATCCGCGTGACAATAGGTGCATGCCAATAATTCCAAGCAAACCTGAGTCAAGTTGGAACTACATCTGCTCACTCGGTTGAGGAAAAGAGGGAAGGCGAGAGAGAAGGAATGCCTCATCCTCTCCTAAAGCGGGTCATAATTTTGCCCCAACAAGATGGGTGCAACAACTATATCACACCCTCAAGTCCTAAATCTGAGGAATATTATGCATGTACCCCATTGTTAACCAAGATAGACATGCTAGATATGTCTAAATAATAATAGGGGTAGTATTTCAAACAAAACTACCTAAGTCGTGCTATATTCTATACAATACATAGGCAGGTATAAGGTAGAATAGGGGTTCTACACAATATACGAGCTATAAAACCTAGCGTGAATGATAACTAGCATATTTAGGGTGCAAATAAATCCCCATGGAAGCGTGAAGCACGACTGCGTGCATCGAGCGCTCCCACAAGGGTTGGAATCGAACCACTCACCGATACCCGGATCGACTTGCATCCCCTCCGACTAGGTCTGCAAGGTAAGGGTATCAATAGAGGTGAGTACAACCACATACAAACACATAACACTAAGGCAATTTCCTATCAAGGAAAGGCATGGGCAGAAACGCCACGGGTAACAAGGTAGCGCAGGGGTGCGACTATACCCCGCCCTCGCCCTAGCCCCCACAGGGGTGAGCCTAGGGACTTGAAGGAATCAACTTGCTGTTCTACACCGTTCGTCATCCGGTAGCGCTCTCCCGGGCAGCCTCTACCTGGAGCTGGCCACGGTCAGTACACTGTCGAGCGCGTCGATGGTACCAACAGGTGGAGGTCCACCCAGGGCGGCTCGTATCTAGGAAGCATCAACACGGATCCGGTGAAGGGAAGAACGATTCACGCTCGCAATATCGTTCGGTGGTCCACCGTCATGTAGCCTTACCTGGTACACTTTCATGATTAGTACATCCGTCGAATGCATCGGGAGTACCTACAAGTGGGAGATCTCTACATGTTCGCAACACGAACCCCATGGGAAAACCAACTACACACGCTGTTGGGTCGAGTATTAACTCGAGCCCACCACACTCACACCAACACCCTCACTCCGACTGGTGACATAGGATTTTGGGAGCAATACCCGCACCCTTACCCCGACGGGTGACATAGGATTTTGAGAAATTACACAAACTGGCTTATCGAACCATCGCCGACCCACTACACCCTCACCCTCACCCCCTCCTCGGGGTGACATAGGCTCTTGGGAAGAGGTTGACTATTCTACACCGCTCGTCATCCGATAGTCTCTCTCGGTGTGGCCTCTACTACCTGGTAGCCTCCCACGTCCACTATCTCTGCTATATGGGCACACCAACATGCGTCGTGAATAGTACCTAGGAGCACCTCACAGGGTTCTGGCCTCTACTGGGTAGCCTCCCATGACTGCTACCTCGGCTGTATGGGCACCTCAACACGCGTCATGAGTAGTATCTGGGAGCACCCCACGGGACTTTACTACGCCGCGCAGTCTCTACACGGAGCCGACGATGGGAAGAACACTCGACACAAGCGAATACGATCCCTATGGATCCGTCATCATCGGTTATCAAACACCGATAAGCGCAACGAATTCTCATGAATTCCCTCCACGGCGCATAACTCAGATGCGGGGAAGACATTTTATTCTAAGTGTCAAAGCCATGGTATGACCCCACAAGAGGTCATACACTTACCTAACACATTAGGCAAGAATCATGGCCATACTTACATATATATATATAACATACAATTGCTTCCCAAAGATGGCCTACATAAACCTGCATACATGGTATCAATCAAGCAAACACACAAGTTACAACCTAACATGTGTTGGATAGCACTAACTTAGTAGGGAAGGGTTAAGCGCGATCTGCGCGACAATAGGTGCATGCCAATAATTCTAAGCAAACCTAAGTCAAGTAGGAACTACATCTACTCACTCGGTTCACGAAAAGAAGGAGGGCAAGAGAGAGGGAATGCCTCATCCTCTCCTGAAGCGGGTCATAATTTTGCCCCAACAAGATGGGTGCAACAACTATACCATACCCTCAATCCTAAATCAGAGGAATATTATGCATGTACCCCATTGTTAACCCAAGATAGACATGCTAGATATGTCTAAATAATAATAAACAAAACTACCTAAGTCATGCTATATTCTATACAATACATAGGCCGGCAAAAGGTAGAATAAGGGTTCTACACAATATACGAGCTATACAACCTAGCATACATGATAACTAGCATATTTAGGGTGCAAATAAAGCCCCATGGAAGCGCGAAGAACGACCGCGTGCATCGAGCGCTCCCGGAAAGGTTGGAATCAAACAACTCACCGATACCCGGATCGACGCACATCCCATCCGATGTGGTCTGCAAGGTAATGGTATCAATAGAGGTGAGTACAACCACATACAAACACATATAATTAACTAGGAATGCCTAAGCTTAGACATCCCCACATATGGGCTCATACGCATGCAAGCATGCACGCACGCTCGCACGCGAGCTCGATCCCCCCGGACACACACCCAAGCGTGCCGGCCCATGGCACACCCAACCCGAACCCTGGGGAGCCCCGTGCGCAGCCCCTCCGTATGTCCCAGCGCGTCCCAGCTCGCCTACACCCCGCGTGCGCCCGCACGCGCGCTCGCGCATGCGGACCCGCGCGCCCAAGCTCCAAACCCCCTCCCATGCCCTCCGCATGCACCCAAATCCAAACACCACCCATGCATTCCCTCCCAAGCTCCCAACCATGCATAAAAACCAGCTTTAAGAAGAGAGGAAACTCACCCAAAAGAGAGGGGAGGGAAGGGGGAGATGGAGGGGCTCGTAAGCATACCCTCGAGCACCTCGACCGCAACCACTGCCACCACTACCTCTTATTCCTTGCTCTTCTTCTCACTGACCCAGAGGAGAGGGGGAGGGGAAGCCATGGAAACCATAGGGAGGAGTTAGAGAAGGAGGACAGGAGGAAATACACACCACCAACACAACTCATGCACACAACAACTCACCTTGACCTCCTCTTCCTTCCACTCCTTCACCATCATATTTGGGGCATTTCAACAAACACTTGGGGGGCATCTGTCCAAAGGGGAGGGGAAAACAGTGAGGGGGAGCTTGAGGAACAATGGATTAAGAAGGGAGAAAAACAAAGCACAACAACAACACTCTTTTCACCTTTTTGTGCTCCATCCACCAACACCTTCACTTCCTCCACCCAAATCAATCACCAAACACACCAAAGGCTGGACCAGGTCGTGCACTTTGGGGGATTTAAATAGGCAAAGGTGGGGTGAATGATCAAGCTGTCCTCGGACTAAAAACTCTGGACAGCCTTCACTTAAATGGCCATAACTTCCTCAATACAGCTCCGAATTGCATGATTCCAATGCCATTGGAAAGTCAAGAAGATTATATCTACAACTTTCATGTTTGTACCTAGATAAAACAACCTCTACAGCTATTCCAAAATCTAAGCTAAACATCGAACAGGGCTGCTGCATGAATTTCTCATTCTCGGGGTATAATCGGAAAAATACCCATAACTTTTGATACATGAATCCAGTCGATCTAATTCCAATTTTGTATGGAAGCTAGGTCAAAACTGAACATCTCATGATAATATCAGATTTTTACCTATTCATCTTGGATTTTAACAAAATCAAATCCGAATACCAAATCAAAACTGCATAATTCAAAAAACGTTATCGGAATTAAATGAAAATTTTATGGGCTACTACTAAACGGTACCAGGACCCATAATATGTAGTTATATTTTCAATCAGAGTCCTCAAACCCCAGCAGGTAGCTAAAAACTAAAATTTTAGCGACTTGAAAAATAACAAGAAAAATAACCAAAGCTTGCTTACTCACTAAGCAAGGGGGGTGAGTTTACCTAGGGTCACCATAGACACCAAATATCCTAACACTATTCCTCCCACAAAACCCGTAATGACCGAAACCCAGATAAGGTTCGGAACTTCATAATTTTTAAAACATTACTGGAATTTGATGAAATTTTTATGGGTAGTACAGAATAGTACCAGGACCCATAATATGCAGTCAGATTTTCAATCGGAGTACTCAAACTCACGCAGTTGGCTAAAAGCAAAAATTTTAGCGGCTCCAATCGAAAAATTAAAAAATGGCCAGAAATGACCCAAATGTTACCTATAGGCAAAAAAGTGACACATATATAACATGAACTGCATTTTTCAACCCAGTCGCAACTCAAACATCATTTTTTGACTCAAAGAAAAACCCAAACACCAATTTCTCAAGCTAAACTGCATTTTTTTTACCCATACTTAAAAATAATCTTTCCCCATCCAGACATCATGTTTCCAACCAAACATCATTTTTAGACCCAAAAACGACCTAAACGTCATTCTTTCGACCAAAATGGCACTTTCCTGACCAAAAATGAGTTATTTTGACCCAAACAACATTTTCTCGACCTGAACATCATTTTTTGACCAAGACAAATTTTTTCGAAGAAAACGCGGCCCGAAGACCCTATTGTCGAGCCAAACAGCACTTTTTTGAGCAAAACGGGGTTTTTGGCCCAAATTGCACTTTCGACCATGAAACAACCAAAACATGATTTTTTTAAGGCCAAAACAGCGTTTTCTGAACCAAACAACATTTTGTCAACCCCATCGGCATTTTTTACCCCCAAGCAGCAGTTTCCGACCCCACCGACGTTTCATCTACCCCTACAACATTTCCTGTACTCAAACATCATTTGTAGACCCGAACGATATTTTTCGACCCAATCGACATTTTTTCCACCAAATATCATATTTCTACCCGAACTATATTTTTTGACCTAGTCGCAACTCAAATAGCATTTTCGAATCAAACAAAACCCAAACACCAATTTTCCAAGCTAAACTTAAAAATTATCTTTCCCGATGCATACATCATGTTTCCGCCCAAATATCATTTTTAGACCGGAACAACATTTCTCAACCCATACTGCGTTTTTCGACGTAAATGATATTTTATCGACCTTAACACGACCCACACACCATTTTACGATCCAAACACGACCCGTACCCCGACACCATTTATATTTTACCCAAGCTGGATTTTTTTTTATGCAAACAAAATTCTCCGAACCAAAGCCTCTATTCCTTCAAAGAAAACCGCAATTTTTTACCCAAGCCGCAATTTTCGACCCAAACCCCAAAATGCAATTTTCGACGTGAAAATCTTTTTTCGATCCAAACACGACCCACAGAAGCACCTTTTCAACCCGATCAGCATATTTCTACCCAAATATCATTTTCGAACCACAACATCATTATGAGAACCCAAACTGCATTTCCTCGGCCAAGCAGCGTTTCTCAGCCCGAAGATAATTTTTCGACCCAAACATACCCAAAATCCATTTCTTCGACTAAAACACAATGTTTTCAACCTAAATATCATTTTCAGATGCAAACATCATTTATTTTACACAAACATCGTCTTTAGGCCCGAACATCGTTTTCTGACTCAAAACAACAATTATCGACTTGAATAACATTTTTCGACCCAAACAGCACTTTCCTGACTCGAAAAGCATTTTTCGGCCCAAACAGAATTTTGTCGACCCGAACATCATTTTGCCACCATGAGAGCATTTTTGGAATAAAACAAGACCCAAACACCATTTTTTTCGACTAAAACGGCATTTTGTGACCCGAACCGCACTTCGACCCAAAAAACGACCAAAACATCATTTTTTCAGAAAAAACAGCACTTTCCAGACTAGAAATGAGTTATTTCGACCCAAACTGCATTTTCTCAACCCGAACATTATTTTTTGACAAAGACAACTTTTTTCAAAGAAATTGCGGCCCGAAGACCCTATTGTCGAGCGAAACAGCAATTTTTTGAGCAAAACGGGGTTTTTTTTTTACCCAAATTGCACTTTCGACCATGAAACGACCAAAACATCATTTTTAGGCCAAAATAGCGTTTTCAGAACCAAACAGCAATTTGTAAACCCCACGGCATTTTTTTCAACCCAAATAGCATTTTTCAACCCCACCTGCGTTTATTCGACCCCAACAACATTTCCTATACTCAAACATCATTTGTAGACCCGAACTGTATTTTTCGACCCAGTCGCAACTGAAATAACATTTTCGAATCAAACAAAAACCCAAACACCAATTTTCCAAGCTAAACTGTATTTTTTTACACAAACTTAAAAATCATCTTTCCCGATCCAAACATCATGTTTCCACCCAAACATCATTTTTAGACCCGAACAACATTTCTCAACCCAAACTGCGTTTTTCGACGTAAAAGATCTTTTTTCGACCTTAACACGACCCACAGACCATTTTACGATCCAAACACGACCTGTACCCCGACACCATTTATTTTTTACCTGAGCTGGATTTTTTTTATGCAAACAAAATTTTCTGAACCAAACCCTATTCCTCAATGCAAACCGCAATTTTCAACTCAAACCCCAAGCACGACCCAAACGTCATTTTTCTACCTAAACTGGATATTACAACCCAAACAGTATTTTTCGACCTGGACATCATTTTTTTACCCAGGTAACATTTTTTCTATGCGAACAACGTTGTTCAACCCAAAAGGCAATTTTCGACGTGAAAATTTTTTTTCGATCCAAACAAGACCCACAAAGCACCTTTTTAACCCGTTCAGCACATTTCGACCCAAATATCAATTTTGAACCCAACCATCATTTTTGAACCCAAATATCATTTTTGAACCCAAACTGCATTTCCTCGGCTAAAGAGCATTTCTCAGCCCAAAGATAATTTTTCGACCCAAACATACCCAAAATCCATTTTTTCGACTAAAACACCATGTTTTCAACCTAAATATCATTTTCATACGCAAATAACATTTATTTTACACAAACATCGTCTTTAGGCCCGAACGTCGTTTTCCGACCCAAAACAATAATTTTCAACCCGAATAACATTTTTCGACCCAAACAACACTTTCCTGACTGGAAAAGCATTTTTTGGCCCAAACAGTATTTTGTCGACTCGAACATCATTTTGCTACCATGAGAGCATTTTTGGACTAAAACAAGACCCAAACACCATTGTTTTGACCAAAACAGCATTTTGTGACCCGAATCGCAACTTCGACCCAAAAATGACCTACCAAAACGGTACTTTCCACACCAGAAATGAGTTATTTCGACACAAACATCATTTTCTCGACCTAAACATCATTTTTTAGACCAAGACAGCTTTTTTCAGAGAAAAGCCGCCTGAAGACCCTATCGTCGAGCAAAACAACACTTTTTTTTAGCAAAACGGGTTTTTTTTGCCTAAATTGCACTTTCGACCATGAAACGACCAAAACAACATTTTTTTAAGCCAAAACAGCGTTTTCTGAACCAAACAACATTTTTTCATCCCCACTGGCATTATTTCCACCCAAGCAGCATTTTCGACCCCCCGGTGTTCCTTCAACCCTAACTTCATTTCCTATACTCAAACATCATTTGTAGACCCGAACGGCATTTTTCGACCCAATCAACATTTTTTCCACCCAAATATCATATTTCTACCGTACTGCATTTTTTGACCCAATCGCAACTCAAACAGCATTTTTTGACTCAAACAAAAACCCAAACACCTATTTCCCAAGGTGAACTGCATTTTTTTTACCCAAACTTAAAATCATCTTTCCCGATCCATACATCATGTTTCTACCCAAACCCCAATTTTTTGACTGAAATTGATTTTTCCGATCCAAGCATGACCTAAACGTCATTTTTCTACTTAAACAGAATATTACGACTCAAACCGTATTTTTTCGACCCGGACATCATTTTCTGACCCAAGTAACATTTTTTCTACGCGAACAGCGTGTTCAACCCAAATGGCAATTTTCGACGCGAAATGTTTTCTTTCGGTCCAAGCACGACCCACAGAAGCACCTTTTCAACCCGATCAGCATATTTCGACCCAAATATCATTTTTGAACCCAAACATCATTCTGAGAACCCAAAATGCATTTCCTCGGCTAAACAACGTTTCTCACCTCGAAGATAATTTTTCAACCCAAACATACCCAAAATCCATTTTTTCGACTAAAACACCATGTTATCAACCTAAATACCATTTTAAGACGCAAACATCATTTATTTTACACAAACAACGTCTTTAGGCCCAAACAGTGTTTTCCGACCCAAAACAACAATTTTTTACCTGAATAACATTTTTCGAATGAAACAGCACTTTCCTGACTGGAAAAGCATTTTTCGGCCCAAACAGAATTTTGTCAACCCGATCATCATTTTGCCACCATGAGAGCATTTTTGGAATAAAACACAACCCAAACACCATTGTTTCGCTTAATACAGCATTTTGTGACCCGAATCGCAACTTCGACACAAAACGACCTAAACTTCTTTTTTCGGCCAAAACGGCACTTTCCACACCAGAAATGAGTTATTTCGACACAAACAATATTTTCTCAACCTAATGATCATTTTTTGACCAAGACAACTTTTTTCAGAGAAAACGCGGTCTGAAGACCTTATTGTCGAGCCAAACAACACTTTTTTTAGCAAAATGGGTTTTTTTGCCCAAATTGCACTTTCGACCATGAAACACCAAAACAACATTTTTAAGGCCAAAACAGCGTTTTCTGAACCAAACAGCATTTTTTCAACCCCACCGGCATTTTTTTCCACCCAAGCAGCATTTTCCGACCCCCCCCGGCGTTCCTTCGACCCTAACAACATTTCCTATACTCGAACATCATTTTTCGACCCAATCAACATTTTTTACACCCAAATATCATATTTCTACCCGAATTGCATTTTTTGACCCAGTCGCAAATCAAATAGCATTTTTTGACTCAAACAAAAATCCAAACACCAATTTCCCAAGCTGAACTGCGTTTTTTTTACCCAAACTTAAAAATCATCTTTCCCGATCCATACATCATGTTTCCACCCAAACATCATTTTTACACCCGAACAACATTTCTCAACCCAAACTGCGTTTTTTGACGCAAAAGATCTTTTTCGACCTTAACACGACCCATACACCATTTTACGATGCAAACACAACCTTTACCCCGGCACCAAACCCTTTATTTTTTAACAAAGCTGGATTTTTTTTATGCAAACAAAATATTCCGAACCAAACCCTATTTCTTCAACGCAAATCGTAGTTTTTCGACCCGGACATCATTTTTGACCCAGGCAACATTTTTTCTACGCGAACATCGTTGTTCAACCCAAAATGCAATTTTCGACGCGAAAATCTTTTTTCGATCCAAACACGACCCACAGAAGCACCTTTTCAACCCGATCAGCATATTTCAACCAAAATATCATTTTTGAATCCAAACATCATTCTTAGAACCCAAAGTGCATTTCCTCAGCCAAACAACGTTTCTAGCCCGAAGATAATTTTTCAACCCAAACATACCCAAAATCCAGTTTTTTGACTAAAACACCATGTTTTCAACCTAAATATAATTTTCAGACGCAAACAGCAATTATTTTGCACAAACATCGTCTTTGGGCCCGAACAACGTTTTTTGCCCTAAAACAACAATTTTTGACCCGAATAACATTTTTCGAACGAAACAGCACTTTACTGACTCGAAAGCATTTTTCGGGCCAAACAGAATTTTGTCGACCCGAACATCATTTTGCCACCATGAGAGCAATTTTGGACTAAAACATGATGCAAACACCATTGTTTCGACTAAAACGCATTTTGTGACCCGAATCGCAACTTCGACCCAAAAATGACCTAACCATCATTTTTCGGCCAAAACAGCACTTTTCAGACCAGAATGAGTTATTTCGACCCAAACAACATTTTCTCGACCTGAACATCATTTTCTGACCAAGACAACTTTTTTCAGAGAAAATGCGGCCCGAAGAACACTTTTTTGAGCAAAACGGGTTTTTTGGACGAAATTACACATTCGACCATAAAACGGCCAAAACATGATTTTTTAAGGCAAAAACAGTGTTGTTAGAACCAAACAACATTTTGTAAACCCCAACGGCATTTTTTCCACCCAAGAAGTATTTTCCGACCCCACCGACGATTCTTCGACCCTAACAACATTTCCTATACTAAAACATCATTTGTAGACCTGAACGGCATTTTTTGACCCAATCAACATTCTTTCCACCCAAATATCATATTTCTACCTGAACTGCATTTCCCAGTCGCAACTCAAACAACATTTTTTGACTCAAACAAAAACCCAAACACTAATTTCCCAAGCTAAATTGCATTTTTTTTTACCCAAACTTAAAAATCATCTTTCCCGATCCAGATATCATGCTTCCACCCAACATCATTTTTTGACCCGAACAACATTTTTCAACCCAAACTGCGTTTTTCGGCGCAAAAGATCTTTTTTCGACTTAACATGACCCATATGTTCGGCATGTGTCATTTAGAGTCGTATTTTCGATCAGAGTTGCTAAAATTTTAACTTTAGATACCTGCTATGGTTTGAGGATAACATTTTTGGGATTATGCAGTTTTGATTCGTATTCGGATTTGATTTTGTTAAAATCCAAGATGAAGAGGTTAAAACCAATATTATTATGTGATTTTCAGCTTTGAGCTAGCATTCATACAAAAGTGGAATTGGATCAACTGGATTCATATATCAGAAGATATGGGTATTTTTCCGAGTATACCCGGAAGCTGAGAAATCCAGGCAGCAGCCCTGTTCGATGTTTAGCCTAGATTTTGGAATAGCTGGAGTGGTTATTTGATCTGGGTATAAGCAAGAAAGTTGTAGATAATCTTCGTAGCTTTCAATGGTATTGGAATCATGCAATCGTAGTTGTATTGTGGAAGTTATGGCCGTTCTAGTGAGGACTGTCCAGAGTTTTTAGTCCGAGGGCAGCTTGGTCATTCCATCCCTCTTTGGCTATAAATACCCCCCCAAAATGCACGACTCGGGGCTCTTCTCCTCTTTTGATCTGGTCCAGCCCTTTTGTGAGTGTGTTTCGGTGCTTAATTGGGAGGGGGAAGGAGGAAGTGAAGGAGGAAGTGAAGGTGAGTGTGTATACATGTGGTATTTGTGTTGTATTTGTTTTCCCCCCTCTCTAGTTTCTCCCCCTCATGTTTTCCTCTCCCCTTTGGATTTCAGCCCCCCATGTGTTTGTGTTTATGTCACAATGAAGAAAAAGAAACAAGGGAAGCAAGATGGAGGTGGTGGTAGCAGAGGTGGCGGTCGAGGTGGTCAAGGGTGCGCTTGCGAGCCCCTACATCTCTCCCTTCGCTCCCCCTCTCATTTGGCTAAGTTTTCCCTCTTCTTTAGTTGGTTTCAAAGCATGGTGGGGTGCTTGGGAGGGCATGCATGTGAGGGGTTTTGGGTTGGATTGCATGTGGAGCATGTGAGGGGTTTTGGGTTGTATTGCATGTGGAGCCCGCACGGGGGGCACGCGGGAGTTCGGGCGGGGCCGCCCAGGTGTGCGCGTGTCTGCGCGCAGGTGCACGTGTGTCTGCGTCCGTCTGTGCGTGGCGTGCGTGCGCAGGGCACGGGGGTTGCGCGTGGGGGCTGCCTGGGGTCCGGTTTGGGCGTGCTGAGGGTCGGCACGCTCAGGTGAGTGTCCGGGGGGCACGGGCACACGTGCGTGTTTGCATGCTTGCGTGCGTGCGTGCCCGTATGTGTGCATGTCTAAGTCTTAGGCATTCCTAATTAATTCTAAATGTTTGTATGTGATTATACTCATCTTTTTCGATGCCCTTGCCTTGCAGACCTCGTTGGATGGGATGCGCGTCGATCCAGGTATCAGTGAATGGTTCGATCCAACCTTCGAGATGCCCTCGATGCACGTAGTCGTGCATCGCGCATCCATGGGGCATCTTTGCACTCCAAATATGTTAGATATTGCATGCTAGGACTGCAAGGCTCGTATATTGGGTAGAATGATTGAGTTGAATGATCGTATTTGCATATGTACTGTATTTGTTTTGAATGATTGAGTTTTCATGCGCCTCGTGTTTTGGCATGTATTTATGAGTTGTGTATGGATGTATTAGAATATGGCATGCTTTAGATTGTATTGTAATACTATCCCCACTATATTAATCCTGGGTTAATAACCGGATGTTTAATCCTAGGTTAATAACCGGATGCATAACTAATATTCCCTGGTCAAAATACTGGAGGACGTGGTATAGTTGCTGCACCCATCTGTTGGGAAAAAGCTATGACCGGCTTTCAGAGTGGATGAGGCTTTCCCTCTCTCTCGCCCTCCCTCTTTCCGTAAACTAGGTAAGTAGATGTAATTTTTACTAGACTCAGGTTCGTTTGAGAATATTGGCATGCACCTGTTAGAGCGCGAGATCGCGCTTGACCCTTTCCTCTTAAGTTGGTGATAAGTGATAACCAACGAATGTTAGGATATATTTTTGTATGATTGTATGATTAATGGCCATATAAGCATGTTTAAGTAGGCCATACCTTGTATGCATATTGTATGATTTGTTGTTTATGATGTAAATCCATGTTAGGGAGAACCCCTATAGCTATTTACTATATTATCGTGCATGTGGCACATATAACTACGTTATGATTCTCCTTATATATATATATGCGCATGTTAACTAATTTGGCCTATCCGTAATAGGCGAGGGTATGACCCGCTGATGGGTCGTACCCTATTAGTTAAAGCACTAGCGATGTAATCGCCCTCTTGCATCCGAGTGATGCATTCGTATCGAATTCTGAAGAATTCATCGTTGCATCGGTTTTGTTAAATCGATAGCTAAGGCATTAAGTAAGGCCTACCCGTGCTAGGAGTGTGTATGAACTGCCTATTATGTTATGCCCTTGGCTTTTCTAAACGAGTGTAGAGATAGTCCTCGCGTTCGAGTGACGCCTCCGTGTGGGAATACAAGAGTATTCGATATCATCGATAAATATATAAGTACCAAAGGTAGTTGGCTTTCCCATAGAGTTCACATTGCGAACGCAGGGCGCTTCCTCCTGACATCGTCATGAGCCGAAGCTACCCGACATAGAAGTTGTCCTGTATGGTGCCACCACTTGTAGGTGCTACATATGCGTACCGCGGTACACATCTAGCGAATGTACTGATCGTGACAGGTAGAGGCTGTGCGGGAGAGGGCTACCAAGTGATTGTGGAAGGCCCTTCGTCGGATCCATGTCGAAGCTGCCCGGTTTGTAGTTGTCCTCTGGGGTGCTCCCAGACGCTATTTATGACATCTGTTGGTGCGCCCATATGGTAGAGATAGCAATCATGGAGAGGCTACCAGGTAGAGGCTCCCCGGGAGAGGGCTACTGGATGATGATGGGTGTAGAGAAACTGAGTTCGTTCCTAAAGTCCCTAGGGTCACCCCTCCGGGGGCTAGATTGAGAATGAGTTGTGGTCATGTCATCACGTGACCCAAATACCCATCGAGTATACTCTGGGTATGCTACTCCTAATGCTTGAGGTATCGAAGTACATCTCTATCTCATAGCAGATGGACGCGTTGTGTCTTGTTAACCAGTAACACAAGGTGTTATGGTTAACCCTCGTTTCTCGCCGGGTCACCCTGGAGCTCCCCTTCGGGGGCGGAGGTGGGGGCGGGGGCGGGGAATGTGTTTTGTCACGTCGCTACGTGACCCATTCATTTGTTCATACATTCCCATAGTTGTTGGGGCTGGTTAAGTATCGATGTTGAGAGACATCGATGGACAATTATATCTATGTAGATGATCCAATAGTGTTGTGTAGATCAATAATTCTGCATCTCCTTGACAAACGGTAGGTCTCTCCCCAAGAGTCCCGAAGGGAGTGATGGTGAGGGTGAGGTGGGTTGCGCCGTCGTGTGACCCTATTATCCATTGGGTTTCAACCCATGTTTTTTCTAGAAAGGAAATTGCCTTAACATTAAATTGTTGTAATGGTGTTTGGTTTCCAACCACTCACTGAGCTTGTAGCTCACCCCTCGTGTACTATTTCTTTTGCAGGAGAGTTGTTGGGCGTGGAGCTGGAGTTTCCCTATGGCGTGGTCTTGCGTGCGTGTAAGTGTATAGTCAGGTAGATTGGAGAGTGCGAGGCTGTCAGCAGTCCTAGAGTCTTGTGTATTTCTAAATCGTGCGTGTTGCACTTGTTGTATTTTTTTTAGACTTGGCTCTCACAGGACAGTGATTGTGTATTCGACGAGTATGTAATAATATTTTTGCTTTACAGACTTATTGATAGTTTATGCTTCCGCTTTTCAGTTGTGTTATCAGTTGTCATTGCTTCATTAGCCTTGTGTATTATTTATTGGAGTCATTGTTGACCACTTGTTTATGATAGCTGATACTATAATATTGCCATGTCTTGGGGACGGCCGCCCTGGGGCGTGACACCGTACACCATTTTACGATCCAAACACGACCCGTACCCCGACACCATACACTAAAACAGCATTTCGTGACCTGAATCGCAACTTCGACTAAAAAACGACCTAAACGTCATTTTTTCGACCAAAACGGCACTTTCCATACCAGAAATGAGTTTTTTTCATCCCAAACAGCTTTTTCTCGACCTGAACATCATTTTTCAACCAAGACAACTTTTTTCAGAGAAAACGCAGCCCAAAAACAATATTTTCAAGCCAAACAGCACTTTTTTGTACAAAACGGGTTTTTTGGCCCAAATTGCACTTTCGACCAAGAGACGACCAAAAAAACATTTTTTTAGACCAAAACAACGTTTTTTGAACCAAACAACATTTTGTCAGCCACACCAGCATTTTTTTCCACCCAAGCAGCATTTTCCGACCCCACCGGCGTTTCTTCGACCCTAACAACATTTTCTATACTCAACATCATTTGTAGACCCGAACGGCATTTTTTGACCCAATCGACATTTCCTATACTCAAAGCCCGCACACTTCCTTCCAATCTGACTCACCAATTCCCTGGACACCTTGGCACGATTATTTATCCCTGCGATTATTCGTCTGCATGGTACCCCTGTTAGTATCATTTCGGATCGAGATGCGAGGTTCACTTCGAGGTTCTGGGTAGTCTTCAGCATGCCCTGGTACGACCTTGCATTTCAGTACTACATTCCATCCACAGACAGACGGCCAGTCAGAGAGGACAATTCTGACCTTGGAGGACATGTTGCGTGCATGCGTCCTTGATTTTGGGGGTAGTTGGGAAGGGCATCTTCCGTTAGTGGAGTTTGCCTATAACAACAGCTACCATTCAAGCATTCAGATGGCACCGTATGAGGCTCTCTATGGTCGCAGCTGCAGATCTCCCTTGTGTTGGGACGAGGTTGGAGAGCTTCAGCTTGAAGGGCCAGAGTTTGTCTAGCGGACCTCTGTGCAAGTCAGATTGATTCGGGAGCGCATCCGCACTGCCCAGAGCTATCAGAAGAGCTTTGTTGATCATCGACGTCGTGACCTCACCTTTGAGGTTGGAGATCATGTGTTTCTGAAGTGTCCCCATGCAAGGGCATCTTCCGTTTTGGCATTCGGGGAAAGCTAAGTCCGCGGTTCATCGGCCCATTTTTAGTGCTTGAGAGGATTGGGGAGGTGACCTATAGGGTGGCCTTGCCCCCACAGCTGTCGCACGCTCATGATGTTTTTCATGTATCCCAGCTGAGGCGGTATGTCCATGATCCGTCGCATCATTTCGCATGAGCCTCTCGTTTTCGAGCCAGACTTATCCTTCGTTGAGCAACCTATCGAGATCTTAGATCAGCGTGAGAAGAGGCTCCGCACCAAAACCGTGCCTTTGGTCAAGGTGCGTTGGCATCATCGATCAGGTGCCGAGGTCACTTGGGAGCGAGAGGACATCATGCGTGACTCTTATCCACATCTTTTCTCTCTTAGTCTGTAATTTTGGGGACAAAATTTTCTAAGGAGGGGAGAATGTTAAGTTTGTGTCATTTTGGAATTTATAATATGGATATTATTATTATTTTGGGTAATTAGAAATGTTTATTTTATTTTATTTTTTTGGGTTTTTAGTTCTGATTAGTATCTGGAGTTTATTTTGTTACTGGTTGGTGGTGGATTAGCTATAGATAATCATAACCCTCTTGGTGTGACAGGGACAACTTGGGTAAGCTTAAGATGTCTCACCTCCCATTGGTTATTTATTTTCATTTTTTTGAATGGATGGGTGAGATTAGCTTAAATTCACCCCCCTTATTAGCTTCACCACTATATAAACTCTTCTTTGACCTTATCTCACTCAAACCCTCTTTTTTCTACCACTCTTTCTCTCTCTTTGAGGCTGTCTCAGCTGGCCTTGTTGGGTGAGTTTGGTAGGGGTGTTGGTGAAATTTTTGGTGGATCTTTGTTGGGGGGAATGTGTGGGTTATTCAGGTATGTGGAATAGCTTGTGTATACTTGTATTATGTTATTCACCCTCCCTAATCTTTCTCCCTCTCTCTGTTTGCCCTGTTTTGTGTGGACCAGCTGGGTTTAGGATGAGGAGAAATCTATTATGGTGATGGGAGTCCTGTGTTATACTTAGAGAGGTAAGGCAGATCTGTCTTCTTGAAAACCCTGTAATACTAGTATCTAGAGACATATTCAGATGCTTGGGTCTTTATGTTCCATGATCATTGTTATGTACAAATTCTACATATGAAATTTGGGGTTATAATGTTATCTGTGTTGGAAGTTATAGGTTGTTTTATAAGGATTGCCCAGATTCGCGTAGGATATGACCAGCTTCTGAAGTTATTTTTTTCGGACATTTAGAAGCTTAATTAGACTCAGATGTCTTCATGGATTATGATCCTCACATGTGAATGAATGTGTGTAAATTATTTCAGAATTTGTGGACGTGTACTTGGTGCTGGGGTGAAGAAAGTTCATGGGTGTTTGGGAGTTGATGAGCCAGTTTTAGCATGTTTAAGTTTTATGATTTGCATGCTGTGGGCAATATCTAGAGCTGGTGTTTTAATGAAATATGCTTGTATATGTATAAGGAGATACCATCTTTAATTTGAGTACCATTGGCTGTAGGATCTAGAAGTTATCATATTTCTTGCAAGTTGTGCTGTTGTGGGAGTGCATCGTGCTCTTCCCCACCTCCGCTCTGCTCATTGTCCCACATCGACTCCTCGTGGATTGAGCGAGTGATGGTTTGGTATTGGTGAGTGGTCCGACCCATGCAATAGAAGTTATACTAACATGCTTGTTAGGTACTATGGTATATTTTGTGCAATGGAATGATGCTATAGAGAACCTATTTGGGTTATATTGCTTGTATATGATGATGGATGTGCTTTGTAGGATTAAATACTATGTTGTAGGATCATTTGCACATACTTATTGATATACTCCGAGTTAACTATAATTTTTGCCTTTACTTGTCTTTACATCATGTTTGCATGTTTAGTGAGTGTGGATAAGGATTTGCCCCAAACAGCCTTTCCCTGCGTCCTCGTGATGCACCTATTGGGAATTCTATGGATTCCAACTAGCTAGTTATCGAGTATGGTATACGTTGATCAATGTGATCCCCGTGAGTGTGGAGCGTATTACCCCAGCGTCATCGTGCATTGAAGCTACCCGGCGTCAGAGCTACCCTGTGAGGTGCCTCCCCGTGACTGGTATCGTCATGGGCAGGCTGCCAGGGAGAGGGCTACCGGATGACGTTGGGTGATTGTGGAGTATTTGTTGATAACTTGTTGTGTATTCGTTTAAGTGTTGATTATGTATTATCTTCATTGTGTGGTGGTTGGCTATTCACTGAGCTTTTAGCTCATCCCTTTTTTCCTTTGTTTCTCTCCAGTGGAGGCTGAGCAGGTCACGAAGGCGGAGGTCCCGGGAGGTGTTTCTTGGCTGCCTGTGTTCCGTCCGTCTTCTGAGGTTAGCGAGCGAGGTCGTCAGCAGTCTTGTTGTTTGTATGTATTCGTTTTTGGTGCATGGGCACATGTTGTATGTATTCCCTTGTTGATCAGACTTGACTCACACAAGACAGTGATTGTATACCCTCTGTCTGTAATGATATTTTTGGTTACAGACTTGTTTATATTATGCTTCTGCTTCTCAGCCTAGTCTTTTCTCTATCAGTCCTTTTATGTGGATAACTTGTTAGCCTCCTGTATGATATTCTAATATTGCTATTATTGTTACAAACCGGGGACGGCCGCTCCGGGGTGTAACATTACGATCCAAACACGACCCGTACCATGACACCATTTATTTTTTACCCAAGCTGGATTTTTTTTATGCAAACAAAATTTTCCGAACCAAACTCTATTCCTTCAACGCAAACCACTATTTTCGACCCAAACCCTAATTTTTCGACTGAAATTGATTTTTCCGATTCAAGCACGACCCAAATGTCATTTCTCTAACTAAACAGGATATTTCGACCCAATCCGTATTTTTTCGACCCGGACATCATTTTTTGACCAAGCAATATTTTTTCTACGCGAACAGCGTTGTTCAACCCAGAAGGCAATTTTCGACCCGGATATCATTTTCGGATCCAAACATCGTTCTGAGAACCCAAACTTTATTTCCTCGGCCAAACAGCGTTTCTCAGCCCGAAGATAATTTTTCAACCCAAACGTACCCAAAATCCCTTTTTTCGACTAAAACACCATGTTTTCAATCTAAATATCATTTTCAGACACAAACAATATTTATTTTACACAAACATCGTCTTAAGGCCCGAACAGCGTTTTCCGATCCAAAACAACAATTTTCGACCCGAATAACATTGTTCGACCAAAATAGCACTTTCCTGACTAGAAAAGCATTTTTTGGCCCAAATAGAATTTTGTTGACCCAAACATCATTTTGCCACCATGAGAGCATTTTTGGACTAAAACACGACCCAAACACCATTGTTTCGACTAAAACAGCATTTTGTGACCCGAATCGCTACTTGAACCCTAAAACGACCTAACGTCATTTTTCGGCCAAAATGGCACTGTCCATACCAGAAATGAGTTATTTCGACCCAAACAACATTTTCTTAACCAGAACATCATTTTTCGACAAAGACAGCTTTTTTCAGAGAAAACACGGCCCGAAGGCCATATTGTCGAGCCAAACAGCACTTTTTTGAGCAAATCGGCTTTTTTGGCCCAAATTGCACTTTCGACCAAGAAACGACCAAAACATCATTTTTTTAAACCAAATCAGCGTTTTCTGAACCAAACAGCATTTTGTCAACCCCACCGGCATTTTTTTCCACCCAAGCAGCATTTTCCGACCCCACCGACTTTTCTTCGATCCTAAAAGCATTTCATATACTCAAACATCATTTGTAGACCCGAACAACATTTTTCGACCCAATGGACATTTTGTCCACCAAATATCCCAATTCTACCCGAACTGCATTTTTCGACCCAGTCGCAACTTAAACAGCATTTTTTACTCAAACAAAAACCCAAACACCAATTTCCCAAGCTAAACTGCATTTTTTTAACCCAAACTTAAAAATTATCTTTCCCGATCCAAACAGCATATTTCCACCCAAACATCATTTTTAGACCCGAACATCATTTCTCAACCCAAAATGCGTTTTTCGACGCAAAAGATCTTTTTTCGACCTTAACACGACCCTAACACCAATTTACGATCCAAACACGACCCGTACCCCTACAGCATTTATTTTTTACCCAATCTGTATTTTTTTGACCCAGACATCATTTTTTGACCTAGACAACATTTTTTCTATGCGAACAGCGTTGTTCAACCCAAAAGGTAATTTTCGACGCGAAAATCTTTCTTCGATCCAAACACGACCCACAGAAGCACTTTTTCAACCCGATCAGCACATTTCGATCCAAATATCATTTTCGAACCCAAACATCATTATGAGAACCCAAAGTGCATTTCGTCGGCCAAACAGCGTTTCTCAGCCAGAAGATAATTTTTTGACCCAAACATACCCAAAATCCATTTTTTTTACTAAAACACCATGTTTTCATCCTAAATATCATTTTCAGAAGCAAACAACATTTATTTTACACAAATATCATCTTAAGGCCCGAACATCGTTTTCTGACCCAAAACAATAATTTTTTACCCGAATAAATTTTTTTGACCCAAACAACACTTTCCTGACTCGCAAAGCATTTTTCGGCCCAAACAGAATTTTATCGACCCGAACATAATTTTTCCACCATGAGAGCATTTCTGGACTAAAACATGACCCAAGTACCATTGTTTTGACTAAAACAGCATTTTGTGACCCGAATCGCAACTTCGACCCAAAAACGACCTAAACGTCTTTTTTCGGCCAAAACGGCACTTTCCAGACCAGAAAAGAGTTGTTTTGACCAAAACAACATTTTCTCAACGTGAACACATTTTTTGACCAAGACAGCTTTGTTCGGAGAAAACGCGGCCCAAAGACCATATTGTCGAGCCAAACAACACTTTTTTGAGCAAAACGGCTTTTTTGGCCCAAATTGCACTTTCGACCAAGAAACGACCAAAACATAATTTTTTTAGACCAAAACAACGTTTTCTGAACCAAAGAGCATTTTGTCAACCCCAACGACATTTTTTTCCACCCTCGCAGCATTTTCTGACCCCACCGGCTTTTCTTCGGTCCTAAAAGCATTTCCTATACTCAAACATCATTTGTACATCCGAACGGCATTTTTTGACCCAATCAACATTTTTTTCACCCAAATATCATATTTCTACCCAAACTAAAAAATCATCTTTCCAGATCCAAACAGCATATTTCCACCCAAACAACATTTTTAGACCCGAACAACATTTCTCAACCCAAACTGCATTTTTTGACGCAAAAGATCTTTTTTCGACCTTAACATACCCCAAACACCATTTTACGATCCAAACACGACCCCTACCCCGACACCATTTATTTTTTGCCCAAGCAGGATTTTTGATATGCAAACAAAATTTTCCGAACCGAACCCTATTCCTTCAACGCAAACCGCAATTTTTGACCCAAACCCCAATTTTCTGATTAAAATTGATTTTTTCGATCCAAGCACGACCCAAATGTCATTTTTCTACCTAAACAGGATATTTCAACCCAAACTGAATTTTTTCAACCCGGACATCATTTTTTGACCAAGCAACATTTTTTCTACGCGAACAGCGTCATTCAACCCAGAAGGTAATTTTCGACGAGAAAATATTTTTTCGATCCAAACTCAACCCACATAAGCACTTTTTCAACCCGATCAGCACATTTCAACCCAAATATCATTTTCGAACCCAATCATCATTCTGAGAACAGAAACTTTATTTCTCAGCCAAACAGCGTTTCTCATCCCGAAGATAATTTTTCGACCCAAACATACCCAAAATCCCTTTTTTCGACTAAAACACCAAGTTTTCAACCTAAATATCATTTTCAGACGCATAAAGCAATTATTTTACACAAGCATCGTCCGAATAACATTTTTTCCGATCCAAAACAACAATTTTCGACCCGAATAACATTTTTCGACCCAAACTGCACTTTCCTAACTCTAAAAGCTTTTTTCGGCTGAAACAGAATTTTATTGACCCGAACATCATTTTGCCACCATGAGAGCATTTTTGGACTAAAACACGACCCAAACACCATTGTTTCAACTAAAACAGCATTTTGTGACCCGAATCGCAACTTCAACCCAAAAACGACCTAAACATCATTTTTTCCGCCTGAACATCATTTTTCGACCCAAACAGCATTTTCTCGACCTGAACATCATTTTTCGACAAAGACAACTTTTTTTTAGAGAAAACGCGGCCCGAAGACCATATTGTCGAACCAAACAACACTTTTTTGAGCAAAATGGCTCTTTTGGCCCAAAATTGCACTTTCGACCAAGAAACGACCAAAACATCATTTTTTAGACAAAAACAGCGTTTTCTGAACCAAACAACATTTTTAAATCCAAGCACGACCCAAACGTCATTTTTCTACGAAAACAGGATGTTTCAACCCAAACCGTATTTTTTCAACCCAGACATCATTTGTTCTACGCGAACAGCGTCATTCAACCCAGAAGGCAATTTTCGACGAGAAAATCTTTTTTCGATCCAAACACGCCCCACAGAAACACTTTTTGAACCCGATCAGCACATTTTGACCCAAATATTATTTTTGAACCCAAACATCATTCTGAGAACCCAAACTTTATTTCCTCTGCCAAACAGCTTTTGTCAGCGTGAAGATAATTTTTCGACCCAAACATACCCAAAATCCCTTTTTTCGACTAAAACACCATGTTTTCAACCTAAATATAATTTTTAGACGCAAACAGCATTTATTTTACACAAACATCGTCTTAAGGCCCGAACAGAATTTTCCGATCCAAAACAACAATTTTCGACCCGAATAACATTTTTCGACCCAAACAGCACTTTCCTGACTCGAAAAGCATTTTTCGGCCGAAACAGAATTTTGTTGACCCGAACATCTCTTTTCCACCATGAGAGCATTTTTGGACTAAAACTCGACCCAAACACCATTGTTTTGACTAAAACAGCATTTTGTGACCCAAATCGCATCTTCAACCCAAAAACGACCTAAATGTCATTTTTCAGCCAAAACGGCACTGTCCATACCAGAAATGAGTTATTTAGACCAAACAACATTTTCTCTACCTCAACATCATTTTTGAACAAATACAGCTTTTTCAGAGAAAACGCGGCCCAAAGACTATATTGTCGAGCCAAACAGCACTTTTTTGGGCAAAAGGGCTTTTTTGGCCCAAATTGCACTTTCGACCAAGAAACGACCAAAACATCATTTTTTTACACCAAAATAGCGTTTTCTCAACCAAACAGCACTTTGTCAACCCCACCGTCATTTTTTTCCACCCAAGCAGCATTTTTCGACCCCACCGGCTTTTATTCGATCCCAAAAATATTTCCTATACTCAAACATCATTTGTAGACCCGAACAGCATTTTTCCACCCAATGGACATTTTTTCCACTAAATATTATATTTCTACCCGAACTGCATTTTTTGACCCAGTCGCAACTCAAACAGCATTTTTTTACTCAAACAAAAACCCAAACACCAATTTCTCAAGCTAAACTGCATTTTTTTCTCCCAAACTTAAAAATCATCTTTCCCGATCCAAACAGCATATTTTCACCCAAACATCATTTTTAGACCCGAACAACATTTCTCAACACAAACTGCGTTTTTCGACCTTAACACGACCCAAACACCATTTTACGATCCAAACATGACCCGTACCCTTACACCATTTATTTTTTACCCAAGATGGATTTTTTTATGCAAACAAAATTTGTCGAACCAAACCCTATTCCTTCATCGCAAACCGCAAATTTCGACCCAAACCCCAATTTTCTGACTGAAATTGATTTTTCCGATCCCAGCAGAACCCAAACGTCATTTTTCTACCTAAACATTTTTTCTACTCGAACGGCGTTGTTCAACCCGAAAGGTAATTTTCGACACGAAAATCTTTTTCGGTCCAAACACGACCCACAGAAGCACTTTTTCAACCCGATCAGCACATTTCGACCCAAATATCATTTTTGAACCCAAACATCATTCTGAGAACCCAAATTTTATTTCCTCGGCCAAACAACAGTTCTCAGCCCGAAGATAATTTTTGACCCAAACATACCCAAAATCCCTTTTTTCGACTAAAACACCATGTTTTCAACCTAAATATCATTTTCAAGCGCAAATAGCATTTACATTACACAGACATCATCTTATGGCCCAAACTGAGTTTTCCGATCCCAAACAATATTTTTCGACCCGAATAACAATTGTCTACCCAAACAGCACTTTCCTGACTGAAAAAGCATTTTTTGGCCCAAACAGAATTTTGTCGACCCGAACATCATTTTGCCACCATCAGAGCATTTTTGGACTAAAACACGACCCAAACACCAATGTTTCGACTAAAACAACATTTTGTGACCCCAATCGCAACTTCAACCCAAAAACGACCTAAACGCCATTTTTTTGAGTTATTTCGACCCAAACAGCATTTTCTCGACCTGAACATCATTTTTTGACAAAGACTGCTTTTTTAAGAGAAAACGCGGCTCGAAGACCACATTGTCGAGCCAAATAGCACTTTTTTTTTAGCAGAACAGCTCTTTTGGCCCAAATTGCACTTTCGACCAAGAAACAACCAAAACATCATTTTTTAGACCAAAACAGCGTTTTCTGAACCAAACAGCATTTTGTCAACCCCATCGGCATTTTTTTCCACCCAAGCAGCATTTTCTGACCCCACCGGCTTTTCTTCGATCCTAAAAGCATTTCCTATACTCAAACATCATTTGTAGAAAAGAACAACATTTTTCGACCCGATGGACATTTTTTCCACCAAATATCATATTTCTACCCAAACTACATTTCTCGACCCAGTTGCAACTCAAACAGCATTTTTTGACTCAAATAAAAACCCAAACACAAATTTCCCAAGCTAAACTGCATTGTTTTCACCCAAACTTAAAAATCATCTTTCCCGATCCAAACAGCATATTATTTTTTACTCAAGCTGAATTTTTTTTTATGCAAATTTGCGGACCAAACCCTAATTTTTCTGACAGAAATTTCGGACCAAACCTTCAACGCAAACCGCAATTTTCAACCCAAACCCCAATTTTTTGACAGAAATTGATTTTTCTGATCCAAGCACGACCCAAATGTCATTATTCTACCTAAACATGATATTTTGACCCTGGCAACATTTTTTCTATGCAAACAAAGTTTTTTAACCCAAAAGGCAATTTTCGACGCGAAAATCTTTTTTCGATCCAAACACAACCCGTAGATGCACTTTTTCAACCAGACCAGAAATGAATTTTTGACCCAAAAAGCATTTTCTTGGCCCAGATTGCACTTTCAACCAAGAAACGACCAAAACATCATTTTTTTATTCCAATACAGCGTTTTCCGAACCAAACAGCATTTTGTCAACCCCACCGGCATTTTTTTCCACCCAAGCAGCCTTTTCCGACCCCACCGGCATTTCTTTGAAGCTAACAGCATTTCCTATACTCAAACATCATTTGCTGACCCGAATGGCATTTTTGACCCAATCAACATTTTTTTCACCCAAATATCACATCTCTACCCGAACTGCATTTTTCTACCTAGTCGCAACTCCAACGACAATTTTTGACTCAAACAACACCAATTTCCCAAGCTAAACTGCATTTTTTTTACCCAAACTTAAAAATCATCTTTTCCGATCCAAACAGCATGTTTCCACCCAAACTACATTGTTTCGACTAAAACAACATTTTGTGGCCCGAATCGCAACTTCGGACCAAAAACGACCTAAACGTCATTTTTCGGCCAAAACGGCACTTTCAGAACTAGAAATGAGTTTTTTGACCCAAACAACATTTTCTTGACCTGAACATCATTTTTCGACCAAGACAGATTTGTTCGGAGAAAACACGGGCCCTAACACCATATTTTCGAGCCAAACAGCACTCTTTTTAGCAAAACGGGATTTTTTGCCCCAAATTGCACTTTCGACCAAGAAACGACCAAAACATCATTTTTTTAGATGAAAACTGCGTTATCTGAACCAAAAAGCATTTTGTCAACCGCACCGGCATCTTTTTCCACCCAAGCAACATTTTCTGACCCACCGGCGTTTCATCGACCCTAACATCATTTCCAATAATCAAACATCATTTGTAGACCCGAACAGCATTTTTTGACCCAATCAACATTTTTTCCACACAAATATCATATTTCTAACCGAACTACATTTTTCGACCCTATCGGAACTCGAACAGCATTTTTTTTACCCAAACATAAAAAAACATCTTTCTCGATCCAAATAGCATATTTCCACCTAAACATCATTTTTAGACCCGAATAACATTTCTCAACCCAAACTGCGTTTTTCGAAGCAAAAGTTCTTTTTTCGATCTTAACACGGCCCAAACACCATTTTACGATCCAAATACAACCCGTACCCCGACACTATTTATTTTTTACCCAAGCTGAATTTCTTCATGCAAACAAAATTTTTCAGAAAAAAAAACCCTATTCCTTCAACACAAACCGCAATTTTCGACCAAAACCCCAATTTTTCGACTGAAATTGATTTTTCCGATCCAAGCATGACCCAAACGTCATTTTTTTACCTAAACCGGATATTTCGACCCAAACCGTGTTTTCAACCCGGACATCATTTTTTGACCCAGGCAACATTTTTTCTACGCGAACAAAGTTGTTCAACCCAAAAGGCTATTTTCGACGCAAAAATCTTTTTTTGATCCTAACACGACCCATAGGAGCACTTTTTCAACCCGATCAGCACATTTCGATCCTAACATCATTCGACCCAAACTGCATTACCTCGACCAAACAGCGTTTCTCTGCCCAAAGATAATTTTTTGACCCAAGCATACCCAAAATCCATTTTCTTGACTAAAACACCATGTTTTCACCCAAAATATCATTTTCAGACGCAAACATCATTTATTTTACACAAACATCGTCTTAAGGACCGAACAGCGTTTTGCCACCCGGAGAGCATTTTTGGACTAAAACACGACCCAAATACCATTGTTTCGTAAAACTGCATTTTGCGACCCGAATCGCAACTTCGAACCAAAAACAACCTAAATACCATTTTTTCGGCCAAAACAGCACTTGCGAGACCAGAAATGAGTTTTTTGACACAAAAATCATTTTGTCGACCTGAACATCATTTTTCGACCAAGACAGATTTTTCAGAGAAAACGCATCCCGATCACCAAATTTTCGAGCCAAACATTACTTTTTTTAGCAAAACGGGTATTTTGGCCCAAATTGCACTTTCGACCAAGAAACGACAAAACCATCATTTTTTTAGACCAAAACAGCGTTTTCTGAACCAAATATCATTTTGTCAACTCCATCGGCATTTTTTTCCACCCAAGCAGCATTTTCCGACTCCACCGGCGTTTCATCTACCCTAACAACATTTCCTATATTCAAATATCATTTGTAGACCCGAACGACATTTTTCGACCCAATCAACATTTTTTCAACCCAAATATCATATTTCTACCAGAACTGCATTTTTCGACCCAGTCGCAACTCAAACAGCAGTTTTTGACTCTAACAAAAACCCTAACACCAATTTCCTAATATAAACTGCATTTATTTTTACCGAATCATAAAAATCATCTGTCCCGATCCAAACAACATGTTTCCACTCAACAACATTTCTCAACCCAAATTGCGTTTCTCAAAGAAATAGTTCTTTTTTCGACCTTAACACGACCCAAACACCATTTTACGATCCAAATACAACCCGTACCTCGAAAGCATTTATTTTTTACCCAAGATGGATTTTTTATTATGCAAACAAAATTTTTCCAAAAAAAAACCCTATTCCTTCAACACAAACCGCAATTTTTGACCCAAACCCCTATTTTTCTACTGAAATTGATTTTTTCCGATCCAAGCACGACCCAAACGTCATTTTTCTACCTAAACAACATATTTCGACCCAAACCGTATTTTTTCGACCCCGGATATCATTTTTTTACCCGGGCAACATTTTTTCTATGTGAACAGCGTTGTTCAACCCTAGAGGCAATTTTCGACGCAAAAATCTTTTTTCGATCCAAACACGACCCACAGAAGTACTTTTTCGACCCAAATATCATTTTCGAACTGATACTTCATTATGAGAACCCAAACTACATTTCCTCGGCCACACAGCGTTTCTCAGCACGACGATAATTTTTTGACCCAAACATACCCAAAATCCATTTTTTCAACAAAAACACCTTGTTTTCAACCTAAATATCATTTTCAGACTCAAACAACAATTATTTTACACAAACATTGTCTTTAGTCCCGAACATCGTTTTTTGACCGAAAACAACAATTTTCAACCCAAAGAACATTTTTCGACCAAAACAGCACTTTCTTGACTGGAATAGCATTTTCTGGCCCAAATAGAATTTTGTCGACCCGAACATCATTTTGCCACAATAAGAGCATTTTTGGACTAAAATATGACACAAACACCATTATTTCGACTAAAACCGCATTTTGTGACCCGAATCGCAACTTCGAACCAAAAACGATCTAAACGTCATTTTTCGGCAAAAACGGCACTTTCGAGACCAGAAATGAGTTTTTTCTGACCCAAACAGCTTTTTCTCGACCTGCACTTCATTTTTCGACCATGATAACTTTTTTCAGAGAAAACGCGGCCCGAAGACCATATTGTCGAGCCAAACAGCACTTTTTTTAGCAAAACAGGTGTTTTGGTCCAAATTGTAATTTCGACCAAGAAACGACCAAAACATCATTTTTTAGACCAAAACAACGTTTTCTAAACCAAACAACATTTTTTCAACCCCACCGGCATTTTTGTACACAAGCAGCATTTTTCGATCCCACCGGCGTTTCATCAACCCTAAAAGCATTTCCTGTGCTCAAACATCATTTGTAGACCCGAACGGCATTTTTTGACCCAATCAACATTTTTTCCACCCAAATATCATATTTCTACCCGAATTGTATTTTTTGATCCAGTCACAACTCAAACAGCATTTTTTTACTCAAACAAAAACCCAAACACCAATTTCTTAAGCTAAACTGCATTATTTTTTACCCAAACATAAAATCATCTTTCCCGATCTAAACAGCATGTTTCCACCCAAACATCATATTTAGACCGGAACAACATTTCTCAACCCAAACTACGGTTTTCGACGCAAAAGATCTTTTTCGACCTTAACAAGACCCAAACACCATTTTACGATCCAAACACGACTCGTACCACGACACCATTTATTTTTTAATCAAGCTGGATTATTTTGACGCAAACAAAATTTTCCGAACCAAACCCTATTCCTTCAATGCAAATCGCAATTTTCTACCCTAATCCCAATTTTTTGACTGAAATTAATTTTTCCGATCCAAGCATGACCCAAACGTCATTTCTCTACCAAAACAGGGTGTTTTGAACCAAACCGTATTTTTTCGACTTGGACATCATTTTTTGACCCAGGCAACATTTTTTTCTATGCGAACAGTGTTGTTCAACCGAAAACGCAATTTTCGACGCGAAAATCATTTTTCGATCCAAACACGACCCACTGAAGCACTTTTTCAACCCGATCAGCACATTTCGACCCAAACATCATTCTGAGAACCCAAAATGCATTTCCTCTGCCAAACAGCGTTTCTCAGCCCGAAGATAATTTTTTGACCCAAACAAACCCAAAATCAATTTTTTCGACTTAAACATCAATTTTTTCGACGCAAACAACATTTATTTTACATAAATATCATCTTTAGGCTCAAACAGCATTTTCCGATGCAAAACAACAATTTTCGACCCAAACAGCATTTTCTGAACCAAACAGCATTTTTTTAGACCAAAACAGCGTTTTTGAACCAAACAGCATTTTGTCAACCCCACCGGCATTTTTTTCCACCCAAGCAGCATTTTCCGACCCCACCGGTGTTTCATCTACCCTAACAACATTTCCTATACTCCAACATTTTTTGACCTAGTCGCAACTCAAATAGCATTTTTTGACTCAAACAAAAACCCAAACACCAATTTCCCAAGCTAAACTGCATTTTTTTAACCAAAACATAAAAATCATCTTTCCCGATCCAAACAGCATGTTTCCACCCAAACATCGTTTTTAGACCCGAACAACATTTCTCAACCCAAACTACGTTTGTCGAAGCAAAAGTTCTTTTTTCGACCTTAACACGACCCAAACACCATTTTACGATCCAAATACGACCCGTACCCCAACACCATTTAATTTTTACCCAAGCTGGATTTTTTTTTTATGCAAACAAAATTTTTCGATAAAAAACCCTATTCCTTCAACATAAACTGCAATTTTTTACCCAAACCCCAATTTTTTGACTGAAATTGATTTTTCCGATCCAAGCACGACCCAAACGTCATTTTTTTACCTAAACAGGATATTTCGACCCAAACCGTATTTTTTCTACCCGGACATCATTTTTTGACCCAGGCAACATTTTTTCGAAGCGAACAACGTTCTTCAACCCTAACATCATTCCGAGAAAAGGCAATTTTCGACGCAAAAATCTTTTTTCGATCCAAACTTGACCCACATAAGCACTTTTTTTAACTCGATCAGCACATTTCAACCCAAACATCATTCTAAGAACCCAAACTGCATTTCTTTGGCCAAACAGCATTTCTTAGCCCGAAGATAATTTTTTGACCCAACCTAACCCAAAATCCATTTTTTCGACTAAACACCATGTTTTCAACCTAAATATCATTTTCAGACGCAAAAAACTTTTATTTTACTCAAACATCGTCATTAGGCCCAAACAGAGTTTTCCGACCAAAAACAACAATTTTCGACCCGAATAACATTTTTTGACCCAAACAGAGTTTCCGACCAAAAAAGCATTTTTCGGCCCAAACAGAATTTTGTCGGCCAGAACATCATTTAGCCACCATGAGAGCATTTTTAGACTAAAAGCCAACCCAACAACCATTGTTTCGACTAAACCAACATTTTGTTACCCGAATCGCAACTTGGAACCAAAAACGACCTAAACGTCATTTTTTCAGCCAAAACGACACTTTCCAGACCAGAAATGAGTTTTTTTTACCCAAAAAGCATTTTCTCGACCTCAACATCATTTTTCGACCAAGTAATATTTTTTCAGAGAAAATGCGGCCCGAACACCATATTTTTGAGCCAAACAGCACTTTTTCGACCCGATCAGCACATTTCGAACCAAATATCTTTTTTGAACCGAAACATCATTCTAAGAACTCAACTGCATTTTCTCGGCCAAACAGCGTTTCTCTGCCCGAAGTTTATTTTTCGACCCGAACAAACCCAAAATCCATTTTTTCTACTAAAACACCATGTTTTCAACCTAAATATCATTTTCAGATGCAAACAACATTTATTTTACACAAACATTTTCTTTAGGCCCGAACAGCGTTTTCTGACCCAAAACAACAATTTTTTACCCGAATAATATTTTTTGACCCAAATAGCACTTTCCAAACTAGAAAAAGCATTTTCCGGCCCGAACAGAATTTTGTCGACCCGAACATCATTTTGCCACCATGAGAGCATTTTTGGACTAAACCACAACCTAAACACCATTGTTTCGACTAAAACAGCATTATGTGACCCGAATCGCAATTTCAAACCAAAAACGAAAAAAACGCCATTTTTCGGCCAAAACAGCACTTTCCATACCAGAAATAAGTTTTTTGACCCAAAAAGCACTTTCTCGACCTGAACATCGTTTTTCGACAAAGTCAGATTTTTTCAGAGAAAACTCGGCCCGAACACCATATTTTCGAGCCAAACAACACTTTTTTTAGCAAAACGGGTATTTTGGCCCAAATTGCACTTTCGACAAGAAACGACCAAAACATCATTTTTTTAAACCAAAACAGTGTTTTCTGAACCAAACTGCATTTTGTCAACCCCACCGGCAATTTTTTCCACCCAAGTAGCATTTTCTGACCCCAGTGGCATTTCATCAACCCTAACAGCATTTCCTATACTCAAACATCATTTGTATACCCGAATGGCAATTTTTGACCCAATCAACTTTTTTTCCACCCAAATATCATATTTCAACCCGAACTACATTTTTCGACCTAATCGCAATGCAAACACCATTTTTTGACTCAAACAAAAACCCAAACACCAATTTCCCAAGCTAAACTGCATTTTTTTTACCGAATCATAAAAATCAACTTTCCCGATCCAAACAACATGTTTCCACCAAAACATCATTTTTAGACCCGAACAATATTTCTCAACCCAAAATGCGTTTTTCAAAGCAAAAGTTCTTTTTTCGACCTTAACACGACCCAAACACCATTTTACGATCCAAATACAACCCGTACCCTGACACCATTTATTTTTCAGCCAAGCTGGATTTTTTTTATGCAAACAATATTTTTTGAAAAAAAAACCCTATTCCTTCAACACAAACCGCAATTTTCGGCCCAAACCCCAATTTTTCCACTGAAATTGATTTTTTCCGATCCAAGCACGACCAAACGTCATTTTACTACCTAAACAGCATATTTTGACCCAAACCGTATTTTCTCGACCGGAAATCATTTTTTGACCCGGCCAACATTTTTTCAATGCGAACAGCGTTGTTCAACCCAAAAGGCAATTTTCGACGCACAATCTTTTTTCGATCCAAACACGACCCACATAATCACTTTTTCGACCCGATCGGCACATTTCGACCCAAATATCATTTTCGAACTGAAACATCATTCTAAGAACCCAAACTACATTTCCTCGGCCAAATAGCGTTTCTCAACCCGAAGAAAATTTTTTGACCCAAACATACAAAAAATCCATTTTTTCGACTAAAACACCATGTTTTCAACCTAAATATCATTTTCAGACGCAAACAACATTTATTTTACACAAACATTGTCTTTAAGCCCGAAAAGCATTTTCTGGCCGAAACAGAATTTTCTCGACCCGAACATCATTTTGCCACCATAAGGACATTTTTGGGCAAAAACACGACCCAAACACCATTGTTTGGACCAAAATAGCATTTTGTGACCCGAATCGCAACTTCGAACCAAAAATGACCTAAACGTCATTTTTCAGCCAAAACGGCATTTTCCTCGCTAGAAATGAGTTTTTTGACCCAAAAACCATTTTCTCGACCTGAACATCGTTTTTTGACCAAGTCCAATTTTTTCAGAGAAAACGCTGCACGAACACTATATTTTCAAGAAAAACAACACTTTTTTTTAGCAAAACCGGTTTTTGGCCCAAATTGCACTTTCGACCAAGAAACGACCAAAACATCATTTTTTAGACCAAAACAGCGTTTTCTGAACCACACAACGTTTTTCGACCAGTCGCAACTCAAACAGCATTTTTTTACTCAAACAAAAACCCAAACACGAATTTCCCAAGCTAAAATTCATCTTTCCCGATCCAAACAGCATGTTTCCACCGAAACATCATTTTTAGATCTGAACAACATTTCTCAACCCAAACTGCGTTTTTGACCTAAACAGGACCCAAACACCATTTTATGATCCAAATACGACCCGTACCCCGACACCATTTATTTTTTACCCAAGCTGCATTTTTTTTATGCAAACAAAATTTTCTGAAAAAAAAGCCTATTCCTTCAACGCAAACCGCAATTTTCGACCCAAACCCCAATTTTTCGACTGAAATTGATTTTTCCGATCCAAGCATGACCGAAACGTCATTTTTCTA
Source organism: Acorus calamus (assembly GCA_030737845.1). Classification (NCBI taxonomy): domain Eukaryota; kingdom Viridiplantae; phylum Streptophyta; class Magnoliopsida; order Acorales; family Acoraceae; genus Acorus; species Acorus calamus. The sequence goes on along the minus strand of CM060873.1, from coordinate 13,228,446 downwards.
CCTAAGTAGGATATTTTGACACAAACTGTATTTTTTCGACCCGGACATCATTTTTTGACCCCGGCAACATTTTTTCTACGCGAACAGCGTTGTTAAACCCAAAAGGCAATTTTTGACTTGAAAATCTTCTTTCGATCCAAACACAACCCGCAGAAGCACTTTTTCAACCCGATCAGCACATTTTGACCCAAACATCAATCTGAGAACCCAAATTGCATTTCCTTAGCCAAACACATTTCTCACCCTAAAGATATTTTTTCGATCGGAACATCATTTCGCCACCATGAGAGCAGTTTTGGACTATAACACTGCCAAAACACCAATGTTTCGACTAAAAGAGCATTTGGTGACTCGAATCGCAACTTCGAATAAAAAATGACCTAATCGTCATTTTTTCGGCCAAAACGGCACTTGCCAAACCAGAAATGAGCTTTTTGGCACAAAAAAGCTTTTTCTCGGCCTGAACATCATTTTTTGACCAAGACAAATTTTTTCAGAGAAAATGCGCTCCGAACACCATATTTTTGAGCCAAACGGCATTTTTTTAGCAAAACGGGTTGTTGGCCCAAATTGCACTTTCGGTCAAGAAACGACCAAAACATCATTTTTTTAGACCAAAACAACGTTTTATGAACCAAACAGCATTTAAACTGCATTTTTTTTACCGAAACATAAAAATCAACTTTCCCATTCCAAACAGCATGTTTCCACCCAAACATCATTTTTAGACCCGAACAACATTTCTTAACCCAAACTGCGTTTTTCAAAGCAAAAGTTCTTTTTTCGACCTTAACACGACCCATACATCATTTTACGATCCAAATACGACCGGTACCCCGACACTATTTTTTTTTACCCAAGCTGGATTTTTTTATGCAAACAAAATTTTCTGAAAAAAAAACCCTATTCCTTCAACGCAAACCACAGTTTTCCAGCAAAACCCCAATTTTTCGAGTGAAATTGATTTTTCCGATCCAAGCACGACCCAACGTCATTTTTCTACCTAAACAGGATATTTCCACCCAAATCGTATTTTTTCGACCCGAAAATTATTTTTTGACCCACGCAACATTTTTTCTACACGAACATCGTTGTTCAACCTAAAAGGCAATTTTCGACGTGAAAATCTTTTTTCGATCCAAACACCCACAGAAGCACTTTTTGAACTCGATCAGCACATTTCGACCCAAACATCATTGTGAGAACCCAAACTGCATTTCCTTGGCCAAATAGCGTTTCTCGAAGATAACGACCCAAACATACAGAAAATCCATTTTTCGACTAAAACACCATGTTTTCAACCGAAATATCGTTTTCAGACGCAAACAACATTTATTTTACACAAATATCGTATTTAGGCCCGAACAGCGTTTTCTGACCCAAAACAACAATATTCGTCCCGAACAACATTTTTCGACCCAAACAACACTTTCCGGAGTTGAAAGGCATTTTTTTTCCGATTTTCTCGACCAACGACCTGTACCCCGACACCATTTATTTTTTACCCAAGCTGGATTTTTTTATGCAAACAAAATTTTCAAAACCAAACCCTTTTCCTTCAATTTTACGGGTACCCCAATTTTTCGACTAAAATTGAATCCAAGCACGACCCAAACGTCATTTTTCTACCTATTTTAACCCAAACCGTATTTTTTCGACCCGGAAAATTTTTTGACCAAAGCAACATTTTTTACGCGAACAGCGTTTTCAGCCCAGAAGGCAATTTTCACGAAAATCTTTTTTCAATCCAACGATATTAGACCTGTTTTTAGAGTCTAATTTACGGAGTCGCTAAAATTTTGATTTTTAGCTACCTTCATGGGTCCTGGTTCTGTTTAGTTGCCCATAAAATTTTCATTTAATTTCGATCGTTTTTGGAATTAACAGTTTTGAATTGGTATTCGGATTTGATTTTGTTAAAATCCAAGATGAAAGGTAAAAATCCAATTTTCGAGATGTTAAGTTTGGGGAGCTTCCATATAGAAGTGATTGGATCGACTGGATCGTATATTAAAAGTTATGGGTTTTTTCATGATACCCCGAAGTTGAGAAATCCAGGCACACCCTGTAAGATGTTTAGCCAGCTTTTGAAAAGCTTGAGAGGTTATTTGACTGGGTGTAAACATGAAAGTTTGATAATCGTCTTATCTTTCAAATGCCATGGATCAGCAATTCCACTGTATTGAGGAATTTGACTGTTTAAGTGAGGTTGCGCAGAGGTTTTAAGTCCGAGGATGACTTGGTCAACACCTTTCTTATTTAACCCCCAAATGTGCACCACTTCAGCCTCTGTTTGAGCTCTCTTTTGCTCTGGTCCACTTTGAAGTGTGTTTTGGGTGGAGGAGAAGGAAGAGATGGTGATGGAGAAGGAGCCTTGATGGAGGAAGTGAAGGAACAAGGTTTGTGTGTGAATATTGTATTGTTGTTTCTCATTTCCTCCCCTGCTGATCCATTGCATTCCCTCCACCTTTTGATAACAGCACCCCAAGTGTTTGTGTTTATGCCTAAGTGAGGGAGAAGAAGAAGGAGTCTTGGAAGGGGTTGTCTTGAAGAAGAAGTTGCCCAAGGTGAGATGTGTGTGAGATAATGGTTTCTCCTCCCTTCCTCCTCGACCCAGCTAATCCCCATATACAGAATCCCCAATTTTCCATCCCCTTTTTCAGCCAAGAAGAAGAGAAGCAAGGAAGAGGTGGTGGTTGCTCGAGGTGGGCGAGGGTGTGCTTGCGAGCCCTCCAACAGTTTTCCCTCCTCCATGTTTTCAACAAGTGAGGGCATGGGGGAAACGCGGGCGCTAGCACGCGCTGGGGCGCGCGCGGGGCGCTGGGAAGCGTGGGATGCGCGGGAGCGCGCGTTCGCGCGCGCAGGGGCGCGCGTCCGCAGACGCAAACAATGCGCGCGCGGGGCGCAGGGGCCGCGTGCGGGTGCTGCCCGGGGCCCGTTTTGGGCGTGCGGAGGGTCGGCACCCTCGGGTGGGTGTATTTTATGCGTGCGTTCACAAATATCTAATTGATTTTATATGTTTGTATGTGCTTTTTAGGCCCGACTTACAACGGATGGGAGCGTTCCGGGTTCGGTGAGTGGTTTGATTCCAACCCTTCCGGGAGCGATTGATGCACGTAGTCGTGCTTCGCGCTTTCATGGGGCAATTGCTCCCAATGTTATTCGTCCCGTATATTGTGTAGAACCCCTATTCTACAACTTGCCTATGTATTGTTAGAATTGGCATCTTAGGTTATTTGTTTGAATTACTACCCTTATTAATTTGGACAACACTTTCTGGGGTTAATAACGGGGTGGCATAACAGTCCTGTTGAAAGGCATGGGGCAAAACTTTTCGGTCGCGAACCGAGTGAGTAGATGTAGTTCCTACTTGACTCGGGTTTGCTTAGAATTATTGGCATACACCTATTGTCGCGCACCGCGCTTAACCCTCCTTTGAGTTGGGATATCCACGCCTGCTTAAGTCGTACTTTTATGAGAATATTTATTATGCCCTTTCATGTTTAAGTAAACCCTGGGTAATTAACAACTGTATATTTTCTTGTTTAATGGGATTCAAGTGTATGACCTATGGGGTGAACACGAATAAAATGTCTTCCCCGCCTGTACCCTGGAGGGAATTCGATTGCGCACCATTTATTTTTTACCCAAGCTGGATTTTCCGGTTTATGCAAACAAAATTTTCAAAACCAAACCCTTTTCCTTCAATGCAAACCGCAATTTACGACCCATACCCCAATTTTTCGACTAAAATTGATTTTCCTATCCAAGCACGACCCAAACGTCATTTTTCTACCTAAACAAGAAATTTTAACCCAAACCGTATTTTTTCGACCCGGAAATCATTTTTTGACCAAAGCAACATTTTTTCTACGCGAACAGCGTTGTTCAGCCCAGAAGGCAATTTTCGACGTGAAAATCTTTTTTCAATCCAAACACGACCCATAGAAGCACTTTTTCAACCCGATCAGCACATTTTGACCCAAACATCATTCTGAGAACCCAACTGCATTTCCTCGACAAACAGCGTTTCTCAGTCCGAAGATAATTTTTTGACCCAAAGTAACCCAAATTCCATTTTTTCGACTAAAACACCATGTTTTCAACCTAAATATCTTTTTCAGACGCAAACAACATTTATTTACACAAACATTGTCTTTAGGCTGGAAAAGCATTTTCTGGCGGAAACAGAATTTTGTCGAGCCGAACATCATTTTGCCACCATGAGAACATTTTTGGACTAAAACACGACCCAAACACCATTGTTTCGACCAAAATAGCATTTTGTGACCTGTATCGCAACTTCGAACCAAAAACGACCTAAACATCATTTTTCGGCCAAAATGGCACTTTCCTGACCAGAAATGAGTTTTTTGACCCAAAAAACATTTTCTTGACCTGAACATCATTTTTCGACCAAGTCTGATTTTTTCAGAGAAAGCGTAGCCCGAAAACTATATTTTCGAGCCAAACAGCACTTTTTTTTAGCAAAACGGGTTTTTTGGCCCAAATTGCACTTTCGACCAAGAAACGACCAAACATCATTTTTTAGACCAAAACAGCGTTTTCTGAACCAAACAACGTTTTTCAACCAGTCGCAACTCAAACAGCATTTTTTGACTCAAACAAAAACCCAAACACCAATTTCCCAAGCTAAATTGCATTTTTTTTTTTACCGAATCATAAAATTCATCTTTCCCGATCCAATTAGCATGTCTCCACTGAAACATCATTTTTAGAGCCGAACAACATTTCTCAACCCAAACTGCGTTTTTGACCTTAACAGGACCCAAACACCATTTTACGATCCAAATATGACCCGTAATCCGACACCATTTATTTTTTTCCCAAGCTGGATTTTTTTTATGGAAACAAAATTTTCTGAAAAAAAAACCCTATTCCTTCAACGCAAGCCGCAATTTTTGACCGAAACCCTAATTTTTCGGCTGAAATTTATTTTTCCGATCCAAGCATGACCCAAACGTCTTTTTTCTACCTAAACAAGATATTTTGACACAAACTGTATTTTTTCGACCCGGACATCATTTTTTGACCCAGGCAACATTTTTTCTACGTGAAGAGCGTTGTTAAACCCAGAAGGCAATTTTCGACTCAAAAATCTTTTTTCGATCCAAACGCGACCAACAACAGCACTTTTTCAACTCGATCAGCACATTTCGACCCAAATATCATTATGAGAACCCAAATTGCATTTCCTCAGCCAAACAGCATTTCTTAGCTTGAAGATATTTTTTCGACCGGAGAGCATTTTTCGACTAAAACAATGCCCAAACACCATTGATTCGACTAAAATAGCATTTGGTGACCCGAACCGCAACTTCGAAAAAAAACGGCACTTGCCATACCAGAAATGAGCTTTTTGGCACAAAAAGCATTTTCTCGGCCTGAACATCATTTTTCGACCAAGACAAATTTTTTCGGAGAAAATGCGTCCCGAACTCCATATTTTTTAGCCAAACAGCACTTTTTATAGCAAAACAAGTTTGTTGGCCCAAATTGCACTTTCAACCAAGAAATGTCCAAAACAACATTTTTTTAGACCAAAACAACATTTTTTGAACCAAATAGCATTTTGCCAACCCCACCGGCATTTTTTTCCACCCAAGAAGGATGTTCCGACCCATTGGCGTTTCATCTACCCTAACAGCATTTCCTATACTCAAACATCATTTGTCGACCCGAACGACATTTTTCGACCCAATCAACATTTTTTCAACCCAAATATCATATTTCTACCCAAACTGCATTTTTCGACCCATTCGCAAGTCAAACAAAATTTTTTGACGCAAACAAAAACCCAAACACCAATTTCCCAAGCTAAACTGCATTTTTTTTTACCGAAACCTATAAATCATCTTTCCCAATCCAAACAGCATGTTTCCACCCAAACATCATTTTTAGACCCGAACAACATTTCTTAACCCAAACTGCGTTTTTCAAGGCAAAAGTTCTTTTTTCGACCTTAACACGACCCATACATCATTTTACGATCCAAATACGACCCGTACCCCGACACCATTTTTTTTTACCCAAGTTGAATTATTTTATGCAAACATAATTTTCTGAAAAAATAACCCTATTCGTTCAACGCAAACCACAGTTTTCCACCCAAACCCCAATTTTTCGACTGATATTTATTTTTCTAATCCAAGCACGACCCAAACGTCATTTTTCTACCTAAACAGGATATTTCCACCCAAATCGTATTTTTTCGACCCGAACATTATTTTTTGACCCATGGAACATTTTTTCTAGACGAACAGCGTTGTTCCTAAAAGGCAATTTTCATAGCAAAAATCTGTATACGATCCAAACACGACCCACAGAAGCACTTTTTCAACTTGATCAGTACATTTGGACCCAAACATCATTGTGAGAACCCAAACTGTATTTCCTTGGCCAAACAGCGTTTCTCAGCCCGAAGATAATTTTTTGACTAAAACACCATGTTTTCAACCTAAATATCATTTTCAGACGCAAACAACATTTATTTTACATAAACATCGTATTTAGGCCCGAACTGCGTTTTCTGACCCAAAACAACAATAATCGTCCCGAATAACATTTTTGACCCAAACAGCACTTTCCTGAGTTGAAAGGCATTTTTCGGCCAAAACAACACTTTCCAGACCAGAAATGAGTTGTTTCAACCCAAACAACATTTTCTCGACCTGAACACGACCCGTACCCTGACACCTTTTATTTTTTACCCAAGCTGGATTTTTTTATGCAAATAAAATTTTTAAAACCAAGCCCTTTTCCTTCAATGCAAATCGCAATTTTTGACCGATACCCCAATTTTTCGACTAAAATTGATTTTTCCTATCCAAGCACGACCCAAACGTCATTTTTCTACCTAAACAAGAAATTTTAATCCAAACCGCATTTTTCGACCCGGAAATCATTTTTTGACCAAAGCAACATTTTTTCTACGCGAACAACGTTGTTCAACCAAGAAAGCAATTTTCGACGTGAAAATCTTTTTTCAATCCAAACACGACCCACAGAAGCACATTTTCAACCCGATCAGCACATTTTTACCCAAATATCATTCTGAGATCCCTAACTGCATTTCCTCGGCCAAACAGCGTTTCTCAGCCCAAAGATAATTTTTCGACCCAAACATACCCAAAGTCCATTTTTTCGAATAAAACACCATGTTTTCAACCTAAATATCATTTTCAGACACAAAAAGCATTTATTTTACACAAACATCATCTTTTGGCCCGAACAGCGTTACCGACCCAAAACAACATTTTTTGACCCGAATAACATTTTTCGACCCAAACAGCACTTTCTAAACTGGAAAAGCATTTTCCAGCCCAAACAGAATTTTTTCGACGTGAAAATCATTTTGCCACCATGAGAGCATCTTTGGACTAAAACACTACCCAAACACCATTGTGTCGGCTAAAACTGCATTTTGTGACCTGAATCGCAACTGAGAACCAAAAACGACCTAAGCGTCATTTTTCGGCCAAAACGGCACTTTTTAGACCAGAAAGGAGTTTTTTGACCCAAAAAGCATTTTCACGACCTGAACATCATTTTTCGAGCAAGATAGATTTTTTCGTATAAAATGCTGCCCGAACTCCATATTTTCGAGACAAAGAACACTGTTTTTTAGCAAAACGGGCTCATTGTCCGGAATTGCATTTTCGACCAAGAAACGACCAAAACAACATATATTTAGACCAAAACAGCGTTTTCTGAACCAAACAACATTTTGTCAACTCCACCGGCATTTTTTTCCACCCAAGCAGCATTTTTCGACCCCACCGGCGTTTCATCGACCCTAACAGCATTTCCTAGACTCAAACATCGTTTGTCGACCCGAACGGCATTTTTTTGACCAAATCAACATTTTTTCCACCCAAATATCATATTTATACCCGAACACCAATTTCCCAAGCTAAACTGCATTTTTTTTTACCCAAACATAAAAATTAACTTTCCCGATCCAAACAGCATGTTTCCACCCAAACAATATTTTTAGACCCGAACAACATTTCTCAACCGAAACTGCGTTTTTTCGATGCAAAAGATCTTTTTTCGACCTTAACATGACCCGTACTGCGACACCATTTATTTTTTACCAAAGCTGGATTTTATTTTATGCAAGCAAAATTTTTCAAACCAAACCCTATTCCTTCAACGCAAACCGCAATTTTCAACGCAAACCCCAATTTTTTCAACTGAAATAGATTTTTCCGATCCAAGCACGACCCGGACGTCATTTTTCTACCTAAACAGGATATTTCGACCCAAACCGTATTTTTTTCGACCCGGACATCATTTTTTGATCCAGACAACAATTTTTCTACGCGAACGGCGTTGTTCGACCCAAAATGTAATTTTCGATGCGAAATTTTTTTTCGATCCAAACATGACCCATAGAAGCATATTTTCAACCCGATCAGCACATTTCAACCCAAATATCATTTTCAAACACAAACATCCTTCTGAGAACCCAAACTGCATTTCCTCGACAAACAGCGTTTCTCAGCCCGAAGATTATTTTTTGACCCAAACTAACCCAAAATCCACTTTTTCGACTAAAACACCATGTTTTCAACCTAAATATCATTTTCAGACACAAACAACATTTATTTCACACAAACATCGTCTTTAGGCCCGAACAGCATTTCAGACCCAAAATAACAATTTTCGACCAGAATAACATTTTTCGACCCAAACAGTACTTTCCTGACTGGGAAAGCATTTGCGGCCCAAAGAGAATTTTATAGACCGAACATCATTTATCCACCAAGTCAGATTTTTTCAGAGATAACGCGGCCCGAACATCATATTTTCGAGCCAAACAACACTTTTTTTTAGAAAAACGGGTTTTTGCCCCAAATTGCACTTTCGACCAAGAAACGACCAAAACATCAATTTTTAAAGCCAAAACAGCGTTTTCTGAACCAAACAACATTTTGTCAACCCCACCGGCAATTTTTTTCACCCAAGCAGCATTTTCTGACCCCACCGGCGTTTCATAGACCCTAACAGCATTTCCTATACTTAAACATCATTTGTAGACCCGAACGGCATTTTTTGACCCAATCAACATTTTTTCCACCCAAATATCATATTTATACCCGAACTGCATTTTTCGACCGAGTCGCGACTCAAACAGCATTTTTTTACTCAAACAAAAACCCAAACACCAATTTCCCAAATTAAACAACATTTTTTTTAACAAAACATAAAAATCATCTTTCCCGTTTCAAACATGATGTTTCTAGCCGAACAACATTATAAGACTCGAACAACATTTCTCAACCCAAACTGTGTTTTTCGATGCAAAAGATCTTTTTTCGACCTTAACACGGCACATACACCATTTTACGATCCAAACACGACCCGTACCCCGACACCATTTATTTATTACCCAAGCTGGATTTTTTTTTTTGCAAACAAAGTTTTCTGAACCAAACCATATTCCTCCAACCCAAACCGCAATTTCCGACCCAAACCCAAATTTTCCGACTGAAATTGATTTTTCTGATCCAAGCATGACCTAAACGTCATTTTTCTACCTAAACAGGATTTTTTGACCCGGACATCATTTTCAGACGCAAACAACATTTGTTTTACACAAACAACGTCTTTAGGCCCGAACAGCGTTTTCCAACCCAAAACAACAATTTTCCACCCGCATAACATTTTTTGACCCAAACAGCACTTTCCTTACTAGAAATGCATTTTTCGGCCCAAACAGAATTTTGTTGACCCGAAGATCATTTTGCCACCAAGAGAACATTTGTGGACTAAAAGATGACCCAAACACATTGTTTCGACTAAAACAGCATTTTCTGACAACGTTGTTCAACCCAAAAGACAATTTTCGACGCGAAAATCTTCTTTCGATCCACACACGACCCACAGAAGCACTTTTTCAACCCGATCAGCATATTTCGACCCAAATATCATTTTCGATCCCAAACATCATTCTGAGAACCCAAACTGCATTTCCTCGGCCAAACAACGTTTCTCAGCCCGAAGATAATTTTTCACCCAAAAATACCCAAAATTCATTTTTTTCGACTAAAACACTATGTTTTCAACCTAAATATCATTTTCAGACGCAAACAGCAATTATTTTACACAAGCATCGTCTTTAGGCCAGAACAGCGTTTTTCGACGCAAAACAAAAATTTTCGACCCTAATTACATTTTTCGACCCAAACTGCACTTTCCTTACTAGAAAAGCATTTTCCGACCCAAACCATACATCATTTTGCCACCATGAGAGCATTTGTGGACCAAAATACGACCCAAACACCATTGTTTCGACTAAAACAACATTTTGTGACCCGAATCGCAACTTCGAACAAAAAACGACCTAAATGTCATTTTTCGGCCAAAACGGTACTTTGCTGACCAGAAATGAGTTTTTTGACCCAAAAAGCATTTTCTCGACCTAAACATCATTTTTTGACCAAGTTAGATTTTTTCGGAGAAAACGCGGCCTGAACACCATATTTTCGATCTAAACACATCTTTTTTTAGCAAAACGGGTTTTTTTACCCAAATTGCACTTTCGACCAAGAAACGACCAAACCATCATTTTTTTAGACCAAAACAGTGTTTTCTGAACCAAACAGTGTTTTGTCAACCCCACCGGCATTTCATCGACCCTAACAGCATTTCCTATACTCAAACATCATTTGTAGACCCGAGCGGCATTTTTCGATCCAATCAACATATTTTCATAAAAATATCATATTTCTACCCAAGCTGCATTTTTCGACCAAGTCGGAACTCAAACAGTATTTTTGACTCAAACAAAAACCCAAACACCAATTTCCCAAGCTAAACTGCTTTTTTTTCCCAAACATAAAAATCATTTTACCCGATCCAAACATCATGTTTCCACCCAAACATCAATTTTAACGCGAACTACATTTTTCAAACCAAACTGCGTTTTTTGACGCAAAAGATCTTTTTTCGACCTTAATACAACCCAAACACCATTTTACTATTCGAACACGACCCGTACCCCTACACCATTTTTTTTTACCCGAGCTGAATTTGTTTTTTATGCGAACAAAATTTTCTGAACCAAACCCTATTCCTCCAACCCAAACCGCAATTTTCGACCCAAACCCTAATTTTTCAATTGAAATTAATTTTTCCAATCCAAGCATGACCCAAACGTCATTTTTTTACCTAAACAGGATATTTCGACCCAAACCGTATTTTTTCGACCCAGACATCATTTTTTGACTCAGGCAACATATTTTCTTGACAAACAACGTTGTTCAACCTAAAAGGCAATTTTCGATGCGAAAATCTTTTTTCGATCCAAACACGACCCACAGAAGCACTTTTTCAACTTGATCAGCACATTTCGACCCAAACATCATTGTGAGAACCGAAACTGCATTTCCTTGGCCAAACAGCGTTTCTCAGCCCAAAGATAATTTTTTGACCCAAACAAACAGAAAATCCATTTTTCGACTAAAACACCATGTTTTCAACCTAAATATCATTTTCTGACGCAAACAACATTTAATTTACATTAACATCGTATTTAGGCCCAAACAGAGTTTTCTGACCCAAAACAACAACATTCGCCCCGAATAACATTTTCGACCCAAACAACACTTTCCTGAGTTGAAAGGCATTTTTCAGCCAAAACGACACTTTCCAGACCAGAATGAGTTATTTCAACCCAAACAACATTTTCTCGACCTGAACACGACCCGTACCCCGACATCATTTATTTTTTACCCAAGCTGGATTTTTTTTATGCAAACAAAATTTTCAAAACCAAACCCTTTTCCTTCAATGCGAACCGCAATTTTCGACCCATACCCTAATTTTTCGACTAAAATTGATTTTTCCTATCCAAGCACGACCCAAACGTCATTTTTCTACTTAAACAAGAAATTTTAACCCAAACCGTATTTTTTCGACCGGGAAATCATTTTTTGACCAAAGCAACATTTTTTCTACGCGAACAGTGTTATTCAACCCAGAAGGCAATTTTCGACGTGAAAATCTTTTTTCAATCCAAACACGACGCACAGAAGCACTTTTTCAACCCGATCAGCACATTTCGACCCAAACATCATTTTGAGAACCCAAACTGCATTTCCTAGGCCAAACAGCGTTTCTCAGCCCAAAGATAATTTTTCGACCCAAACCCAAAATCCATTTTTTTGAATAAAACACCATGTTTTCAACCTAAATATCATTTTCAGAGACAAAAAGCATTTATTTTACACAAACATCATCTTTTGGCCCGAACAGCGTTACCGACCCAAAACAACATTTTTCGACCCGAATAACATTTTTCGACCCAAACAGTACTTTCTTGACTAGAAAAGTATTTTCCTGCCCAAACAGAATTTTTTCACCCGAACATTATTTTGTGACCATGAGAGCATCTTTGGACTAAAACACGACCCAAACACCATTGTGTCGACTAAAAGAGCATTTTGTGACCTGAATCGCAACTTAGAACCAAAAACGACCTAAGCGTCATTTTTTCGGCCAAAACGGCAATTTTTTGACCTGAACATCATTTTTCAAGCAAGATAGATTTTTTCGTATAAAACGCTGCCCGAACACCATATTTTCGAGACAAAGAACATTTTTTTAGCAAAATGGGTTTTTTGTCCGGAATTGCACCACCGACCATGAAACGACCAAAACATCATTTTTTAGACCAAAACAGCGTTTTCTGAACCAAACAACATTTTGTCAACCCCACTGGCGTTTCATTGACCCTAACAGCATTTCCTAGACTCAAACATCATTTGTAGACCTGAACGGCATTTTATGACCCAATCAACATTTTTTCTACCCAAATATTATATTTCTAACCGAACTGCATTTTTCGATCGAGTCGCAACTCAAACAACATTTTTTTACTCAAACAAAAACCGAAACACCAACTTCCCGAGCTAAACTGCATTTTTTTTACCCAAACATAAAAATCAATTTTCCCGATCCAAACAACATGTTTCCACCCAAACAATATTTTTAGACCCGAACAACATTTCTCAACTGAAAATGCGTTAACATGACCCGTACCTCGACACCATTTATTTTTTACCAAAGCTGGATTTTATATTATGCAAGCAAAATATTCAGAACAAACACTATTCCTTCAACACAAACCTCAATTTTCGACGCAAACCCCAATTTTTCAACTGAAATTGATTTTTCTGATCCAAGCACGACCCAAACGTCATTTTTCTACCTAAACAGGATATTTCGACCCAAACCGTATTTTTTGACCCAGACATCATTTTTTGATCCAGACAACATTTTTTCTACGCGAATGGCGTTGTTCAACCCAAAAGGTTATTTTCGACGCGAAATTTTTTTTCGATCCAAACATGACCCACAGAAGCATATGTTCAACCCGATCAGCACATTTCGACCCGAATATCATTTTCGAACCCAAACTGCATTTCCTCGACAAACAGCGTTTCTCAGCCCGAAGATAATTTTTTGACCCAAACTAACCCAAAATACATTTTTTCGACTAAAACACCATGTTTTTCAGACGCAAACGGCATTTATTTTACACAAACATCGTCTTTAGGCCCGAACAGCATTTTTCGACCCAAAACAACAATTTTCGACCAGAATAATATTTTTCGACCCAAACAGTACTTTCCTAACTGGAAAAGAATTTTATAGACCCGAACATCATTTATCGACCAAGTCAGATTTTTTCAGAGAAAACGCGGCCCGAACATCAAATTTTCGAGCCAAACAACACTTTTTTTTAGCAAAACGGGTTTTTTGGCCCAAATTGCACTTTTGAACAAGAAATGACCAAAACTTCAATTTTTAAACCAAAACAGCGTTTTCTGAACCAAACAACATTTTGTCAACCCCGCCGGCATTTTTTTCCACCCAAGCAACATTTCCGACCCCACCGGCGTTTCGTCGACCCTAACAGCATTTCCTATACTCAAACATCATTTGTAGACCCGAACGGCATTTTTTGATCCAATCAACATTGTTTCCGCCCAAATATCATATTTCTACCTGAACTGCATTTTTCGACCGAGTCGCAACTCAAACAGCATTTTTTTACTCAAACAAAAACCATAACACCAATTTCCCAAGCTAAACAACATTTTTTTTACCTAAACATAAAAATCAACTTTTCCGATTCAAACAGGATGTTTCAAGGCAAACAACATTATAAGACCCGAACAACATTTCTCAACCCAAACTGCGTTTTTCGACGCAAAAGACCATTTTTCGACCTTAACACGGCACATACACAATTTTACGATCCAAACACAACCCGTACCCCGACACCATTTATTTTTTACTCAAGCTGGATTTTTTTTATGCAAATAAAATTTTCTGAACCAAACCCTATTCCTCCAACCCAAACCGCAATTTTCGACCCAAACCCCAATTTTTCGACTGAAATTGATTTTTCCGATCCAAGCATGACCTAAACGTCATTTTTCTACCTAAACAGGATTTTTCGACCCGTACATCATTTTTTGACCCAGGCAACTTTTTTCTACGCGAACATCGTTGTTCAACCCAAAATGCAATTTTTGATGCGAAAATCTTTTTGCGATCCAAAACAACAATTTTCAACCCGCATAACATTTTTTGACCCAAACACCACTTTCCTTTCTGGAAAAGCATTTTCCGTCCCAAACAGAATTTTGTCGACCCGAATATCATTTTGCCACCAAGAGAACGTTTGTGGACTAAAACATGACCCAAACACCACTGTTTTGACTAAAACAGCATTTTGTGACAACGTTGTTCAACCCAAAAGACAATTTTCGACCCAAAAATCTTTTTTCGATCCACACATGACCCACAGAAGCACTTTTTCAACCCGATCAGCACATTTCGACCCAAATATCATATTTCTACCCGAACTGCATTTTTCGACCGAGTCGCAACTCAAACAGCATTTTTTTACCCAAACAAAAACCCAAACACCAATTTCCAAAGCTAAACAACATTTTTTTTTACCTAAACATAAAAATCATCTTTCCCGATTCAAACAGGATATTTCCAGCCGAACAACATTATAAGACCCGAAGAACACTGCTCAACCCAAACTGTGTTTTTCGACGCAAAAGATCTTTTTTCGACCTTAACACGGCACATACACCATTTTACGATCCAAACACGACCCGTACCCCGACACCATTTATTTTTTACCCAAGCTGGATTTTTTTTATGCAAACAAAATTTTCTGAACCAAACCATATTCCTCCAACCCAAACCGCAATTTTCGACCCAAACCCCAATTTTTAGATTGAAATTCATTTTTCTGATCCAAGCATGACCTAAACGTCATTTTTCTACCTAAACAGTATTTTTTGACCCGGACATCATTTTTTGACCCAGGCAACTTTTTTCTATGCGAACATCGTTGTTCATCCGAAAAGGTAATTTTTTCGATCCAAACACGACCCACAGAAGCACTTCTTCTACCCGATCTGCACATTTCGACCCACATATCATTTTCGAACCCAAACATCATTCTGAGAACCCAAACTGAATTTCATCAGTCAAACAACGTTTCTCAGGTCGAAGATAATTTTTCGACCCAAACATACCCAAAATTCATTTTTTTGACTAAAACGCCATGTTTTCAACCTAAATATCATTTTCAGACGCAAACAACATTTGTTTTACACAAACAACGTCTTTAGGCCCGAACAGCGTTTTCCAACCCAAAACAACAATTTTCCACCCGCATAACATTATCCAAACAGCACTTTCCTTACTAGAAATGCATTTTTCGGCCCAAACAGAATTTTATCGACCCGAAGATCATTGTTTCGACTAAAACAGCATTTTGTGACAACGTTGTTCAACCCAAAAGACAATATTCGACGCGAAAATCTTTTTTCGATCCACACACGACCCAGAGAAGCACTTTTTCAACCCGATCAGCACATTTCGACCCAAATATAATTTTCGATCCCAAACATCATTCTGAGAACCCAAACTGCATTTCCTCAGCCAAACATCGTTTCTCAGCCCGAAGATAATTTTTCGCCCAAAAATACCCAAAATTCATTTTTTTCGACTAAAACACCTTGTTTTCAACCTAAATAACATTTTCAGACTCAAACAGCAATTATTTTACACAAGCATCGTCTTTAGGCCCGAACAACGTTTTTCGACGCAAAACAAAAATTTTCGACCCGAATAACATTTTTCGACCCAAACAGTACTTTCCTTACTGGAAAAGCATTTTTCGGCCAAAACCGAACATCATTTTGCCACCATGAGAGCATTTGTGGACTAAAACACGACCCAAACACCATTGTTTCGACTAAAATAACATTTTGCGACCCGAATCGCAACTTCGAACCAAAAACGACCTAAATGTCATTTTTTTCGGCCAAAACGGCACTTTGCTGACCAGAAATGAGTTTTTTTACCCAAAAAGCATTTTCTCGACCTGAACATCATTTTTATACCAAGTTAGATTTTTTCTGAGAAAACGCGGCCTGAACACCATATTTTCCATCTAAACAGCTCTTTTTTTTTAGCAAACCGGGTTTTTTTACCCAAATTGCACTTTCGACAAAGAAACGACCAAAACATCATTTTTTTAGACCAAAACAGTGTTTTCTGAACCAAAGAGTATTTTGTCAACCCCACCAGCATTTCATCGACCCTAACAGCATTTCCTATACTCAAACATCATTTGTAGACCTGAACGACATTTTTCGATCCAATCAACATATTTTCACTCAAATATCATATTTCTACCCAAACTGTATTTTTCGACCAAGTCGGAACTCAAACAGCATTTTTGACTCAAACAAAAACCCAAACACCAATTTCCCAAGCTGAAATGCTTATTTTTTTCCCAAACATAAAAATCATCTTTCCTGATCCAAACAGCATGTTTCCACCCAAACATCATTATTAGACCCGAACTACATTTTTCAAACCAAACTGCGTTTTTTTATTCAAAAGATCTTTTTTCGACCTTAATACAACCCAAACACCATTTTACTATCCAAACACGACCCGTACCCCTACACCATTTTTTTTTTACCCAAGCTGAATTTTTTTTTATGCAAACAAAATTTTCTGAACCAAACCCTATTCCTCCAACCCAAACCGCAATTTTCGACCCAAACCCTAATTTTTCAATTGAAATTGATTATTCCGATCCAAGCACGACCCAAACGTCATTTTTCCACCTAAACATGATATTTCGACCCAAACCGTATTTTTTTGACCTGGACATCATTTTTTGACCCAGGCAACATTTTTACTACGCGAACAGCGTTATTCAACCCTAAAGGCAATTTTCAACGTGAAAATCTTTTTTCGATCCAAACAAGACCCGCAGAAGCACTTTTTCAACTTGATCAGCACATTTCGAGCCAAATATCATTTTCGAACCCAAACATCATTCTGGGAACCCAAACTGCATTTCCTCGGCCAAACAGCGTTTCTCAGCCCGAGGATAATTTTTCGACCCAAACATACCGAAAATTCATTATTTCGACTAAAACACCATGTTTTCAATCGAAATATCATTTTCAGACGGAAACAACATTTATTTTACACAAACATCGTCTTCACGCCCGAACAGCACTTTCCTTACTGGAAAAGCATATTTCGGCCCAAACAGAATTTTATCGATCCGAACATCATTTTGCCACCATTGTTTCAACTAAAACAGCATTTTGTGACCCGAATCCCAACTTCGAACAAAAAAGACCTAAACGTCATTTTTCGGCCAAAACGACACTTTTAAGACCAGAAATGAGTTTTTTTATCGACCTGAGCATCATTTTTCGACCAAGTCAGATTTTTTCAGAGAAAACGCAGTCCGAACACCATTTTCTTGAGCCAAACAGCACTTTTTTAGCAAAACGGGTTTTTTGGCCTAAATTACACTTTCGACCAAGAAATGACCAAAACATCATTTTTTTTATACCAAAACAACGTTTTTTGAATCAAACAACATTTTGTCAACCCCCTCCGGCATTTTTTTCCACCCAAGCAGCATTTTTTGACCCCACCGGCGTTTCATCGACCCTAACAGCATTTCCTATACTCAAACATCATTTGAAAACCCGAACGGCATTTTTTGACCCAATCAATATTTTTTCCACCCAAATATCATATTTCAACCCAAACTACATTTTTCTACTCAGTCGCAACTGAAACAGCATTTTTTGACACAAACAAAAACCCAAACACCAATTTTCCAAGCTAAACAACATTTTTTTTACCCAAACATAAAAATCATTTTTCCTGATCCAAATAGCATGTTTCCACCCAAACAACATTATTAGACCCGAACAACATTTCTCAACCCAAACTGCGTTTTTCGACGCAAAAGACTTTTTTTCGACCATAACACGACCCAAACACCATTTTACGATCGAAACACGACCCGCACCACTACCCCATTTATTTTTTACATAGATGGATTTTATTTTCTGCAAACAAAATTTTCCAAACCAAACCCTATTCCTTCAACGCAAACCGCAATTTTCTACAAACCCCAATTTTTCGAATGAAATTTATTTTTCCGATGCAAGCACGACCCAAACGTCATTTTTCTACCTAAATAGGATATTTCGACCCAAACTGTATTTTTTCGACCCAGACGTCCTTTTTTGACCAAGGCAACATTATTTCTTCGCGAATAGCATTGTTCAACTCAAAAGAAAATATTCGACACGAAAATCTTTTTTCGATCCAAACACGACACACATAAGCACTTTTTCAACCCGATCAACACATTTTGACCCAAATATCATTTTCGAACCCAAACATCATTCTGATAACCCAAACGGCATTTCCTCGTCCAAACAACGTTTCTCAACCCGTAGATAATTTTTCGACCCAAACATAGCCAAAATTCATTATTTGTCTCAAACACCAAGCTAAATATCATTTTCAGACGCAAATAACATTTATTTTACACAAACATCGTCCTTAGGCACGAAGATCGTTTTCTGACCCAAGACAACAATTTTCTACCCGAATAACATTTTTTTACCCAAACAACACTTTCTTGAATGGAAAAGCATTTTCCGGCGCAAATAGAATTTTGTCGACCCGAACATCATTTTGCCACCATGATAGCATTTTTGGACTAAAACACAACCCAAACACCATTGTGTCGACTAAAACAGCATTTTGTAACCCGAATATGAACTTCGAACAAAAAACGACCCAAACGTCATTTTTTCGGCCAAAACGGCACTTTCCATACCAGAAATGAGTTTTTTTGACCCAAAAAGCAGTTTCTCAACCTGAACATCATTTTTAGACCAAGTCAAATTTTTTCAAAGAAAACACGGCCCGAAAACCGTATTTTCGAGCCAAACAGCACTTTTTTTTAGCAAAACGGGTTTTTCGGCCGAAATTGCACTTTCGACCAAGAAACGACCAAAACTTCATTTTTAGACCAAAACATCGTTTTTTGAACCAAACAATATTTTGACAACCCCACCGGCGTTTCATCGGCCCTAACAGCATTTCCTATACTCAAATATCATTTGTAGACCCGAACGGCATTTTCCGATCCAATCAACATTTTTTCCACCCAAATATCATATTTCTACACGAACTGCATTTTTCTACCGAGTCGCAACTCAAACAGCATTTTTTGACTCAAACAAAAACTCAAACACCAATTTTCCAAGCTAAACTGCATTTTTTTTACCCAAACATAAAAATAATCTTTCCCGATCCAAACAGCATGTTTCCACCCAAACATCATTTTTAGACCCGAACAACATTTCTCAACCCAAACAACATTTTTCGATGCAAAAGATCCTTTTTTGACCGTAACACGACCCAAACACCATTTTACGATCCAAACACGACCAGTACCCCGAAACCATTTTTTTTTTTGAAAGCTAGATTTTCCAATCCAAGCACGACCCAAATGTCATTTTTCTACCTAAACATGATATTTCGACCCAAACCGTATTTTTTTGAGTCGGACATCATTTTTTGACCCAGGCAACATTTTTTCTATGCGAACAGCGTTGTTCAACCTAAAAGGCAATTTTCGACACGAAAATCTTTTTTCTATCCAAACACGACCCACAGAAGCACTTTTTCAACCCGATCAGCACATTTCGACCCAAATATCATTTTCGAACCCAAACATCATTATGAGAACCCAAACTTCATTTCCTCGGCCAAACAATGTTTCTCAGCTCGAAGGTAATTTTTCGACCCAAACATACCCAAAATCAATTTTTTCGACTAAAACACCATGTTTTCAACCTAAATATCATTTTAGATGCAAAACAACATTTATTTTTCACAAACATTGTCTTTAGGCCTGAACAGCATTTTCTGACCCAAAACAACAATTTTTGACCCTAATAACATTTTTTGACCCAAACAACTCTTTCCTGACTCGAAAACCAATTTCCGGCCCAAACATAATTTTATAGACCCGAACATTATTTTTCGACCAAGTCAGATTTTTTCAGAGAAAACGCTATTACGCCCCGAGGCGGCTGTCCCCGAAGCGTTACCAATCATACAATAATCAACAGGGATCAAATAAGATAACAAGGCTACAGGGAAGTGGTAGCCAATAAAAAGAAATGATGCGGAAGTATAATATACAAATTAGTCTGTAAATCAAAAACATTATTACAGACCCGAATACACAGTCACTGTCCTCTGAGAGTCTAAGTCTAGTCTAAATAAAATCATATGTGCAACACGCACGATTACTAGTACATACACAAAGAAGATTGGATTGCTGACAGCCTCGCACTCACCAACCGAAAGGTGGGAAACTCCACGCATGAACCACGCTAGATAGCTGCTCTAGCTCCACGCCAACCCAGTCCCTGGTGGAAAATAACACACGAGGGGTGAGCTATAAGCTCAGTGAGTGGCAAGAATCCAAGCTCTATAATAATCATATGATATTAGTTCATTCTTCTTTCCAAGGAAAAAGAAAAATGGGATGAAACTCAACATATATAAATGTCACGTGAAGATGTGACCTCACCTCACCTTAACCCTCGACCCGTAGGGGGATCTCTTAGAACTCTTGGAGAGGAGCCAAACGGTTAACCATAATGCATATCATTACTGGATAACACAGTACTATCAATCTAATCGCATCGAGGTACACTACGCTACAATGTCTCACAGCATTCAGCAGATGTATTATACTTTGAGCATTCCCAATATAAATGTCAAATGACAACGTGACCCCAACTTACCCTCACCCTCACCCCTACGGGGTGAAATTGGACTATTGGAAATAGAAACCACTGCTAACTCCCTTAACCTTCCGGTAGCCCTCTCCTGGGTATCCCTCTTCCCAGCAACCATCCATGGTTGGTCCGATGCCAAAACGGTGTTGAAATACACCTTGGGCATCCTATGATGTGGAGGCATAGTCCAGGATAGCTTCAACACCGGGTAGCTTCAACGCGGATACGAGGTAGGGGAGAAGCATTCAACGCTCGCAATACGATCCTCAAGGATCAACTATACTCATATAGAAACATAAACCAACCTGCTAATTCCCTTAACCTTTCGGTAGCCCTCTCCTGGGTAGCCCTCTTTGTTAGACATGTGTCATTTAGAGTCCTAATTTCGATCGGAGTCGCTAAAATTTTGATTTTTAGCTACCTTCTGGGGTTTAAGGACTCTGATTGAAGATATAACTGCATATTATGGGTCCTGGTACTGTTTAGTACTGCCCATAAAATTTTCGTTTAATTCCGATAACGTTTTTGGAATTATGCAGTTTTGGATTGGGCATTCGGATTTGATTTTGTTAAAATCCAAGATGATGAGATAAAAATCCGATATTATTACGAGATGTTCAGTTTTGAGATAGGTTCCATATAGAAGTGGAATTGGATCGACTGGATTCGTATATTAAAAGTTATGGGTATTTTTCCATGTATACCCCGAAGTTGAGAAATCCAGGCAGCAGCCCTGTAAGATGTTTAGCCTAGATTGTGAAATAGCTGGAGAGGTTATTTGATCTGGGTGTAAACATGAAAGTTGTAGATAATCGTCTTATCTTTCAAATGCCACTGGAATCATGCAATTCCGAGCTGTATTGAGGAAGTTATGGCTGTTTAAGTGAAGGTTGCGCAGAGGTTTTAAGTCCGAGGATGACTTGGTCATTTACTCGACCTTTGCTTATTTAACCCCCAAATGTGCACGACTTCAGCCTCTGTTTGAGCTCTCTTTTGCTCTGGTCCAGCCCTTTGAAGTGTGTTTTGGGTGGAGGAGAAGGAAGAGATGGTGATGGAGAAGGAGCACTTGATGGAGGAAGTGAAGGAATCAAGGTTTGTGTGTGGATATTGTGTTGTTGTTTCTCATCTTCTCCTCCCCTAGCTGATCCATTGCTTTCCCTCCCCCTTTTGATAACAGCACCCCAAGTGTTTGTGTTTATGCCTAAGTGAGGGAGAAGAAGAAGGAGTGCTTGGAAGGGGTTGTGCTTGAAGAAGAAGTTGATCAAGGTGAGATG
Source organism: Acorus calamus (assembly GCA_030737845.1). Lineage (NCBI taxonomy): Eukaryota > Viridiplantae > Streptophyta > Magnoliopsida > Acorales > Acoraceae > Acorus > Acorus calamus. The sequence continues at coordinate 13,205,954 of CM060873.1, read as the reverse complement.
TGTGTGATGTATTAATGGTTTCTCCTCCCTCTCCTCCTCCCCAAGCGAATCCCCATATTTTCTCCTCCCCCTTTGGTTCAGCCAAGAAGAAGAGAAGCAAGGAAGAGGTGGTGGTTGCGGTGGTTGCGGTCGAGGTGGGCGAGGGTGTGCTTGCGAGCCCTCCATCTCCCCTTCCTCCCCCCCTCTTCTTTCGGGTAAGTTTTCCCTCCTCTTTTGTTAGTTTGAATGCATGTATAGGTGCTTGGGAGGGCATGCATGGGGGGTATTTGTGTTTGGGTGCAAGTGAGGGCTTGGGGGAGGGAGTTTGGGGGCTGGGCGCGCGGGTCCGCACGCGCGGGGCGCTAGCACGCGCTGAGGCGCGCGCGGGGCGCTGGGAAGCGCTGGGACGCGCGGGAGCGTGCGTGCGCGCGCGCCCCGCATGCACAGGTTGTGCGCGCGCGGGGGCGCGTATCCGCGCGCGGGGCGCAGGGGCCACGCGCGGGTGCTGCCCGGGGCCCGTTTTGGGCGTGCGGAGGGTCGGCACCCTCGGGTGGGTGTCCGGGGGGCTCGGGCATGCATGCATGCGTGCAGGCATGCGTTCGTTCGAGCCCGTGTGCGTGGATGTCTATGTCTAAGGCATCCCAAATTGATTTTTTGTGTTTGTTTATGGTTATACTCATCATTTTGGTACCCCTTGCCTTGCAGACCTCGTCGGTTGGGATGCGCGATGACCCGGGTATCGGTGAGTGGTTTGATTCCAACCCTTCCGGGAGCGCTCGAGGCACGTAGGCGTGCTTTGCGCTTCCATGGGGCTTTATTTTCACCCTAAATATGTTAGATATCATGCATGCTAGGTTGTATAGCTCGTATATTGTGTAGAACCCCTATTCTACCTTATACTTGCCTATGTATTGTATAGAATATGGCATGACTTAGGTTATTTTGTTGAATTACTACCTGTATTATTAATTGAACATATCCAGCATGTCTAACTTGGGTTAATAACGGGGTGTATGCGCAATAATCCCGATTTAGTACTCGAGGGTGTGGTATAGTTGTTGCACCCATCTTGTTGGGGCAAAACTATGACCAGCTTCGAGAGGGGATGAGGCATTCCCTCTCTCTCGCCCTCCCTCCTTTCGCGAACCAAGTGAGTAGATGTAGTTCCTACTTGACTCGGGTTTGCTTGGAATTATTAGCATACGCCTACTGTCGCGCGGATCGCGCTTAACCCTCCCCTTTGAGTTGGTGATATCCAACGCCTGCTTAAGTCGTACTTTTATGTGATTGAATATTTATTTATGCCCTCGTCTGCATGTTTAAGTAAGTTATCCCTGGGTAATTAATTGCATATTCTGTATATGCCTATTAGGCTATGAGCCTTGTCTAATGAGATTAGACAAGTGTATGACCTCCTATGGGGTCATACCATGCCTTTGACACTTAGAATAAAATGTCTTTCCCGCATCTGAGTTATGCGCCCTGGAGGGAATTCATGAGAATTCATTGCGCTTATCGGTGTTTGATAACCGATGATGACGGATCCATAGGGATCGTATTCGCGAGTGTCGAGTGTTCTTTCCTTCGTCAGCTCTGAGTAGAGACTGCCCGGCGTAGTAAAGTCCGGTGGAGATCTCCCAGATACTACTCATGACGCGTGTTGGTGTGCCCATACAGCTGAGGTAGCGGTCTTGGGAGACTAGTCCGGTAGAGGCCTGAACCCTGTGCACGAGGTAGTAGAGGCCACACCGGGAGAGACTACCGGAAGACGAGTGGAGTAGAACAATCGACCTCTTCCCCAAGAGCCTATGTCACCCCGAGGAGGGGGTGAGGGTGAGGGTGTGGTGGGTCGGCGTTGGTTCGATCTGCCAGTTCGTGTAATTTCCCAAGATCCTATGTCACCCGTCGGAGTGAGGGTGAGGGTATTGCTCCCAAGATCCTATGTCACCCGTCGGAGTGAGGGTGAGGGTATTGCTCCCAAGATCCTATGTCACCCATCGGGGTGAGGGTGAGGGTATTGGCGTGAGTGGGGTGGGCTCGAGTTGATACTCGACCCACCAGCTTGTGTAGTAGGTTTTCCCATGGGGTTCGCGCTGCGAACAAGTAGTGGTTCCTCCCAATATCGTCGTATGTCGTGGCCCAGATGTTGAAGCTGCCCTGACAGAGGACTCCCACTTGTAAGTACTCCCGATGCATTCGGCGGATGTACTGATCATGGGAGTGTACCAGGTGAGGCTACACGAGGGTGGACCACCAGACGATATTGCGAGCATGAATTATCGTTCTCCCCTTCGCCGGATCCGTGTGGATGCTTCCTAGGTACGAGCCGCCCTGGGTGGACCCCCACCTGTAGGTACCATCGACGCTGTCGACAGTGTACTGACCGTGGCCGGCTCCAGGTAGAGGCTGCCCGGGAGAGCGCTACCGGATGACGAACGGTGTAGAACAGCAAGTTTTGTCCTTCAAGTCCCTAGGCTCACCCCTGTGGGGGCTAGGGCGAGGACGAGGTATGGTTGCACCGCCGTGTGACCTTGCTAACCGTTGGGTTTCTACCCATGGTTTCCTTGATAGGAGATTGCCTTAGGATCGAATGTTGGTGTTGGTGTTTGGTTTCTGACCACTCAATGAGCTTGTAGCTCACCCCTCGCTTATGTTTTTCCCCAGTTGACGCTGAGTCGGATCCAAGAGAAGAGCTCCCCTGGCGCCATCCGAGTAGGAGACCCGCGTTCGCGTTGGATGTCTTGCGAGTCGGAGGCTATCAGCATTCCCTTTTCATTGTATGTATTATACTTGTGCTTGTGCACGGTATGTAGACTGTTGATGTCAGTTATTGTATATATTGGCTCTCACAGGACAGTTGATTGTGTACTCTAGTCTGTAATATGTCTTTGAATTACAGACTTAGTCATTTGAGCTTCCGCTTTTTGTATATATTTGATGTCAGTTACTTGTGTATTGCCTTTTCTATTGTGGAGTATTTATTTGACCTCGTGTATGGATTACTGATATCATTTATATATTTGCCACGTTTCGGGGACGGCCGCCCTGGGGCGTGACAAAAGTTGGTATCAAAGTCGTGTCCTGTCAGAGCCAATAGCTTTCTTTGAGATGAGTCCTAGGATTTCGAGATGAGTATTCTGATCCTAGTGTTGGTTCCTTAGTTGCTGATATGCCTCCTCGGAGACGGGCGCGTGGACGTGGTCACCCTCGGGCTTCGGAGGTTTACGAACCTATCGGAGGCGAGGAGTCTACTTGAGAGTTCTCGGCTGTTAGGCCAGGACTTGCGTAGGATGCCTCCAGCGTGGGCGCGAGCTAACGCTGAGATGGCGGATCTTCTGGACACTCAGACTAGAGCACTGGAGGCATAGACTGGAGCGTTGGCTGAGCAGGCGCGAGAGATCCAGGAGCTGCGGGCGGCCCGCGTGGCGATCCAGTAGATACCCTTAGCGGTAGGTCCACCAGTGGTGCCAGGGATACCCCTTGTACCGGTTGGAGACCGCATTCTCCTCCGTTCTGTTTATCGGGGTATACCATAGAATTGCGTGCGGCACCAGTTTCAAGCGTTGAGGATGTGGTGTAGTATTCATTAAGGGGTGATGTCTTCTTCTAGCCTTCCTACTCAGGATAAGGGGCCTTGCAGGGTCAGCGTTGAGACCCGGGCTAGGGTACTCCGTGTTCCTTGTTTGGTTGTCGGGATATCCTATATCGGGACCTCATGAGGCCCTCCCGAGGTTCTTTTCCCAGTCAAGGAATACCTTTGAAGCATCAATTGATGATTGATTTTTCCTCACTTGGGAGGTGCGATAGTGGGTGGTGATGCATATGATCGGGATGGTACCTACAAATGGGAGCCCGGTGCCAGGACAGCGTTTCCGACGCCGGGAAGTTCCTACACGGATCCAACGAAGGGGAAAGACAATCTACGCTCGCGGATACGATCCTCTTGGATCCGTCGTCACCGGTTACTAAACACCGATACGGAAATGAATTCTCAAGAATTCCCTCCAGGGCGCATAATTCAGATGCGGGGAAAAATCCTATCATTCGTAATATCGATGCTTTGGTGTGACCCCATAGGGGGCCACACGCTTGCATAATATCATTAGACAAGAATACATGGCCTAAGCATGCACTAAACACCTTAACAAGAATCAAGATTAATCATGGAAGCATCTTAAATTAATTAATATGACAAGACATGATTTATCTAAGGTATGCTTATCTTATGCAACTACATATATAAGTTTAATAAAATTAAACTAGGTGGGGACATGTATAAGTTGGGGTTATGCTAATCACAAGACATGATATCTAGGCAAGGATGGCTTTCATACATTATACATGGATGCATAATACCTAGCATACTACATACAATCATGACATGGGTGCAATCTTAGCGAAACAGGCATTTGCATGAACATTTATACAACATACAACATGTTATATGTAGTTATGGTACCCCGGGGGAGGGCGATGCACTCCAACGTGCATCGAACGCCTCCCAACTGGGTTGGATTGACCCACTCACCGCAACCCGGGTCGTTGCATGGTCGCTCGCCAAGATCTGCAAGACAAGGGTATAAAATAGGGTGAGTATAGCCACATAAAACATCCATACTTAGGCAAAAACTGTGCGGGAGGGCAAAGACACACGCACATACGAGCTTGCACGCGCATATGCACGCATGCCCGAGCCCCCAGCACCCTTCCCAGCCTCCCGGCACCCCCCGCGCACAGTCCCGCGCACGCAGACGTGCTGCCACACCTCCCCGCGCGTGCGCGCACGCTCGCGCTCGCGCTCGCCCGCGCGCACTGCGCGCCCGCCAGCGTCCGCGCACGCCTCGCGCGACCCGCACGCATGCCTCGCTCGCTCCTGCGCGCCCGCCTGCGCTCGCGGACAGACCCGCGTGCGCCCAGACTGCCCGCCTGCGGGCATACTCGCGCGTGCACGCGCGCGGACAGGCCCGCGCGCGCGCCCAGACCCTTCTAACCCCTCCCCCACCCTTCACACTGACCCAAACACAAACCCCTAGCATGCATAACCTTCCCAACACCCCCAAAGCATGAAAAACACTGAAATGGGAGGAGGAGAGCTTACCAAGTGAGGGAGGGAAAGGAAAATGGGAGATTCGGGGCTTCTCATGCACCACCGGCCAACCCAACCACCACCACCACCACCACAACCCCTCAAGCTCCTCCTCAGCCTTCTAAATGGCTGAAAAACAGGGTGGGGGGACATGAGAGAAGAGAATGAGAGAGAGTGACAACCATAATCACAAACACCAACACCAAATACACACCTTCTACAAGCTCCTCTTCTTTGTGCTTCTACTACACCTTCCTTTGCTTTGTTTTTCACAACAAAACACACAAAAATCACACAAAGAGGGGCTGAAGAGGAGAGTAGACGTGTGAGGGAGTGAGGGGTGAGAGAGACACAAAACTCACATTTGGGGGGGGGGTAATGGGAAGGAAAAAGGTGGGGGGTAAGTTTAAGCTAATCTCACCTACTAACAAAGAAAATAACCAAGGTTTCCTTAGAAACTAAGCAAGAGGGGGGTGAGGTTACCCAAGGTCACCACATTCACATAAATATCTAATCACTATTCCATCTAACAAAGCAGTTTCGAAGAAAACCCGGATGCGGTTCGGAACTGCACATTTTCCCAAAACATTACCGGAATTCGATGAAATTTTTATGGGTGGTATAAAATGGTACCAGAACCCATAATATGTAGTTAGATTTTCGTCGGAGTTCTCTAGCTCTTGCAGATAGCTAAAAATCAAAATTTTAACAGTTCCGATCGAAAAAAGAAAATTTCAAAAATGGCCAGAATTGACCCAAAGGTTACCCATAGGCTAAAAAGTGACACATATATAACACATACCATTAGCTAAACACAATCATACTAAACATTTACTAATACGAAGACAATACTACAAAAGACTACATATAGAATGTCATACTCTATACTTCATGATATATATATAAGATATCACAAATAATGCTAACAAATGGTCTACAAAGATATAAGTTATTCTAACAAGGTAGGCATTTTATAAGTACTAAAAAGAAATAGATATAGCCATAATACGAGCTCCTTTAGTGGGGGGATTAAACCACTCACTAAAAACCCATTCATCGCGATTTCCACCAACGAAAGCTGCAAACACAACCAATGATTCTCAAATCAAACATGAAGCTTCCTGACACATATATAACCTACTTCATGAAGACACCAACTCTTAATATTGCACACAACATGTAAATTAACTTATTGAAGCAATCAAACAAAACTACTGCATCTGTAGCAAATACCCCTAGTTGATTGATCTTCACCACACCAAATATTTATCCAAAAAATTCTGAAATAAATCATATACATTCCTGGACATGTTGGGGTCATAATCCGTGAAGATATCATATCCTGATTATCCATGTATCAATAAGAAAAAGATTTTACTTGAATTTCGCAGAGACTCATGCCACGCAATGAAAACACAAAATACATAGAAACGGATAAAACATGAAGTTCTTCTCATGCCTTTACTCGTACAACATCTCCCTAAATCTTTATTTAATTCAATGAGCATGAACAAATGATATGTTAAAATAACAGCAGCAAGTAAAAGAAGTTTTAAGGCTAGGCAACATGGAATTCCTTCACTATATCATTTCCAATCTTTCCTTTTTGTCCTACACAATCAACACTCATAATCCATTCATATATCCACCACAGCCACACCCACATGAATAAAATTTGGAAACACACACACATAGTAGAATTATACGTAAGGACAACAAGGGATGAATTTACTCACCTCACAACTTACAATCCAAGCTGGACTGCCCCTAATCCATCTCCTAAATCATGCAAATAGGAACCCACTGATAAAAATATAATACTCAATCAGATATTAAATATAACCCCATAAATCAGGCAATACTCAATCTCTCCAAGACAAACATGATATTCTTCATTACAATCCTAAACCGATACAATAAAAACAACATTCAAATTCCTATTCATTCAACCCCAAAAATATATTTATATTTCAGCCCCAAATCACAAATTTAATTCAAAACTGAAATAGAATAACCCCATATAAAGAATAACGATGAAAAGAATAAGAATCTTTACCCAGTATAGCACGAAAAATACTCCACCAAGCTTTTCCTAATTTTTCCTAATTTTTCCCTTTTGTTTTTCTCTCGCCGAAGTGCTCTCGGCCTCTCTTTCCACACACATAAGCAGCAGCAACTCACCGACTCACCCTATCCAATGCAACTTTGAAGTCCGGGAAAAATTACCAAACTGCCCTCCCTAAAAAAAACTGTGCGACCTCGACTAGAACAGCCATAACTTCCTCAATATAGCTCCAAATTACTCAATTCAAAACCATTGGAATACCAAAAAGATTATCTACAACTTTCATGTTTATGCTCAGATCAAATAACCCCTCCAGCTATTTCAATGTGAGCTAAACGTCAAACAGGGCTGCTGCCAGGATTTTCCCATCCTCGGGGTATACTTGAAAAATTACCCATAACTTTTATTACATGAATCCAGTTGATCTAATTCCACTTTTGTATGAAAGGTAACTCAAAACTGAACATCTCATGATAAAAATCAGATTTTTACTAATTTATCTTGGGTATTAACAAAATTAAATCCAAATACCAATCGAAACTACATAGTTTCTAAAAAGACCTCGAAATGTTACAAAACTTTCCATGTAAGCCCAAGTAAACACCCGAACCGCAAATATGCAGTTAGATTTTGAAGCTGAATGCCCGAACTATTAAAATAAATAAAACGCGATATTTGACATTTAAAAAGTGACACAGTCTTAACAAACGCGGCCCGAACATCATATTTTCGAGCCAAACAACACTTTTTTAGCAAAATGGGTTTTTTGGCCCAAATTGCACTTTCGGCCAAGAAAGGACCAAAACATCAATATTTTAGAGCAAAACAGCGTTTTCTGAACGAAACAACATTTTGTTAATCCCACCGACATTTTTTTCCACCCAAGCAGCATTTTCCGACCCCACCGGCGTTTCATCGACCCTAACAGCATTTCCTATACTCAAACATCATTTGTATACCCGAACGGCATTTTTTGACCCAATCAACATTTTTTCCACCCAAATATCATATTTCTACACGAACGTTAATTTTCTACCTAAACAGGATATTTCTACCCAAACCGTATTTTTTCGACCCAGACATCATTTTTTGATCCAGACAACATTTTTTCTACGCGAACGGCGTTGTTCGACCCAAAAGATAATTTTCAACGTGAAATTTTTTTCGATCCAAACACAACCCACAGAAGCACTTTTCTACCCGATCAGCACATTTCGACCCAAATATCATTTTCAAACCCAAACATCACTCTGAGAAGCCAAACTGCATTTCCTTGACAAACAGTGTTTCTCAGCCCAAAGATAATTTTTTGACCCAAACATACCCAAAATCCATTTTTTCGACTAAAACACCATGTTTTCAACCTAAATATCATTTTCAGACGCAAACAACATTTATTTTTCACAAACATCGTCTTTAGGCCCGAACAACGTTTTTCTGACCCAAAACAACAATTTTGACCCAAACACCAATTTCCCAAGCTAAACAACAATTTTTTAACCTAAACCTAAAAATCATCTTTCCCGAATCAAACAGGATGTTTCCAGCCAAACAACATTATAAGACCCGAACAACATTTTAAACCCAAACTTCGTTTTTCGATGTAAAAGATCTTTTTTCGACCTCAACACGACACATACACCATTTTACGATCCAAACACGACCCATACCCCAACACCATTTATTTTTTACCCAAGTTGGATTTTTTTTATGCAAACAAAATTTTCTGAACCAGACCCTATTCCTCCAACCCAAACCGCAATTTTCGACCCAAACCCCAATTTTTCAACTGAATTGATTTTTCCAATCCAAGCATGACCTAAACATCATTTTTCTACCTAAACAGGATATTTCGACCCAAACCATTTTTTTGACCCGTACATCATTTTTTGACCCAGTCAACATTTTTTCTACGCGAACATCGTTGTTCAACCCAAAAGGCAATTTTTTATGCGAAAATATTTTTTCGATCCAAACACGACCCACAGAAGCACTTTTTCAACCCGATCTGCACATTTCGACCCAAATATCATTTTCGAACCCAAACTGCATTTCATCGGCCAAACAGCGTTTCTCAGCTCGAAGATAATTTTTCGACCCAAACATACGCAAAATTCATTTTTTCGACTAAAACCCCATGTTCTCAGACGCAAACAACAATTATTTTACATAAGCATCGTCTTTAGGCCCGAACAACGTTTTTCGACGCAAATTTTTTGACCCGAATAACATTTTTTGACCCAAACAGCACTTTCCTTACTGGAAAAGCATTTTCCGGCCCAAACGAACATCATTTTGCCACCATGAGAGCAATTGTGGACTAAAACACTACCCAAACACCATTGTTTCGACTAAAACAACATTTTGTGACCCGATTCGCAACTTTGAACCATAAACGACCTAAATGTCATTTTTCGGCCAAAACGGCACTTTGCTTACCAGAATTGAGTTTTTTGACCCAAAAAGCATTTTCTCGACCTGAACATCATTTTTCAACCAAGTCAGATTTTTCAGAGAAAGCGCGGCCTGAACACCATATTTTCGATCTAAACAGCACTTTTTTTTAGCAAAACGGGTTTTTTGACCCAAATTGCACTTTCGACTAAGAAACGACCAATACATCATTTATTTAGTTCAAAACAGTGTTTTCTGAACCAAACAGTATTTTGTCAACCCCACCGGCATTTCATCGACCCTAACAGCATTTCCTATATTCAAACATCATTTGTAGATCCGAACGGCATTTTTCGATCCAATCAACATTTTTTTCACCCAAATATCATATTTCCACCCAAACTGCATTTTTCGTCTAAGTCAGAACTCAAACAGCATTTTTGATTCAAACAAAAAGCCAAACACCAATTTCCCAAGCTAAACTGCTTTTTTTTCCCAAACATAAAAATCATCTTTCCCGATCCAAACAGCATGTTTCCACCCAAACATCATTTTTAGACCTGAACTACATTTCTCAAACCAAACTGCGTTTTTGGACGCAAAAGATCTTTTTTCGACCTTAATACAACCCAAACACCATTTTACTATCCAAACACGACCCGTACCCCTATGCCATTTTTTTTTACCCGAGCTGAATTTTCTTTTTATGCAAACAAAATTTTCTGAACCAAACCCTATTCCTCCAACCTAAACCGCAATTTTCAACCCAAACCCTAAATTTTCAACTGAAATTGATTTTTCCGATCCAAGCACGGCCCAAACGTCATTTTTCTACCGAAACAGGATATTTCGACCCAAACCGTATTTTTTCAACCCGGACATCATTTTTTGACCCAGGCAACTTTTTTATCTATGCGAACAACGTTATTCAACCCAAAAGACAATTGTTAGAACTGTGTCATTTAGAGTCCTAATTTCGATCGGAGTCGCTAAAATTTTGCTTTTTAGCCTACCAAGTGGGTTTGAGGACTCAGATTGAAATATAACTGCATATTATGGGTCCTGGTATTGTTTAGTACTGCCCATAAAATTTTCGTTTAATTCCGATAACGTTTTTGGAATTACGCAGTTTTCAATTGGTATTTGGATTTGATTTTGTTAAAATCCAAGATGATGAGGTAAAAATCCGATATTATTATGAGTTCTTCAATCTGGAGATAGCTTCCATACAGAAGTGGAATTGGATCAACTGGATTCATATATCAAAAGTTATGGGTATTTTTCCGAGTATACCCCGAAGATAAAAAATCCAGGCAGCAGCCCTGTAAGATGTTTAGCCTAGATTTCAGAATAGTTGGAGAGGTTATTTGATCTGCATCAAACATGAAAGCAGTAGATAAGCTTCTTGAATTTTCAATGGCATTGGAATTGTGCAATTCGGAGCTATATTGAGGAAGTTATGGTCATTTAAGTGAAGGCTATCCAGAGTTTTTTTGTCCAAGTACGGCTTGGTCATTCACCCCACCTTTGCCTATTTAAATCCCCCAAAATGTGCACGACCTTGGCCTCTATTTTTCCCTCTTTTGGAGCTGGTCCAGCCCCTTGTATGTGTGTTGGGTGGAGGTGGGGGAGAAGAGGGAGCACCAAAGGAGTCCAAGGTGGGTGTTTTGTTGATTTCCATCCTCACTTCCCCCATTTTTTGCTTCCTTCCTTCCCCTCTCTAACCAGCAGCCCCCCATGTGTTTGTTGATATGCCAAGGTGAGGCCATGTGAAGAAGGGAAGCCAAAGAGAGGTGGCGGTAGTGGTAGTGGTGGTCGAGATGGTCGTGGGTGTGCTCGAGGGCCCCAACGTCTCCCCTTCCCTCCCCTCTTAGGTTTGGTAAGTAATCCACCTTCTTTAAATTGGTTTTATGGCTTTAGGGGTGTGTTGGAAAGTCATGCATGCTTGATGATTGTGTTAGGATGTGTGAAGGGGCTGGGGAGGGGTGTTGGGCAGTTGGGCGCGCGCGCGGGGCTGTCTGCGCGCGTGCGCGCACAGGCAGGCACGCAGGGGGTGATGACTGGCGAGCCGGCGCGCGCGGTGGGTGCGCGCGTGGGACGTGCGCGCTGGGTGCCCGGGGTTCCCCGGGGGTGTGTGTGTGGCTGCCCGGGACCTGTTCGGGTGTGCCGAGGGTCGGCAAGCTCGAGTGCGTGTCCGGGGGGCTCGGGCACGCGTGCGTGCATGCATGCTTGCGTGCGTTCGAGCCCGTTTGCGTGCATGTCTAGCCTTAGGCATGCCTAATTCATTTTATATGTTTGTATGTTGTTGAATTCACCCCTTTTGGTACCCTTACTTTGCAGACCTCGTCGGATGGGAAGCGCGTCGATCTGGGTATCGGTCAGTGGTTTGATTCAACCCTTCTGGGAGCGCTCGATGCACGTAGTCGTGTGTCACACTTCCATTGGGTTTTATTTGCATCCTAAATATGCTAGATATCATGCCTGCTAGGTTGTATAGCTCGTATATTGTGTAGAACCCCTATTCTACCTTATACATGCCTATGTATTGTATAGAATATGGCATGACTTAGGTAATTTTGTTTGAAATACTACCCCTATTTATCAAGCATGTTTAACTTGGTTTAATAACGGGGTGTATGCGTAATATTCCTCTGATTTTAGTACTCGAGGGTGTGGTATAGTTGTTGCACCCATCTGTTGGGGCAAAACTATGACCAGCTCGAGAGAGGATGTGGCATTCCCTCTCTCTCTCCCTCTCCTTTTTCGTGAGCTGAGTAAGTAGATTTAGTTCCTACTTGACTCAGGCTTGTTTGGAATTATTGGCATGCACCTGTTGTTGCGCAGATCGCGCTTAACCCTTCCCTTCTAGGTTGGTGTCATCCAACGTATGTTCGGTTGTAATTTGTGTATTTGCCTGTTTGACTTCATGTATGCATGTTAAGTAAGCCACCCTTGGGTATTAATTGCATATTATGTATATGCCTATTTGGCCATGAGCCTTGCCTAATGCATTTAGGCATGTGTATGACCTCTTATAGGGTCATTCCAAGGCGTTGAGACTTAGAATAAAATGACTTCCCCGCTTCTAAGTTATGCCCCCTGGAGGGAATTCATGAGAATTCATTGCGCTTATCGGTGTTTGATAACCGATGATGACGGATCCATAGGGATCGTATTCGCGGGTGTCGAGTGTTCTTTCCTTCGTCGGCTCCGTGTAGAGACTGCCCGACGTAGTAAAGCCCGGTGGGTGCCCCCAGGCACTACTCATGACACGTGTTGGTGTGCCCATACAGCCGAGGTAGCGGTCATGGGAGGCTAACCGGTAGAGGCCAGAACCCTGTGAGGTGCTCCTAGGAACTGTCCACGACGCCTTGTTGGTGTGCCCATATAGCAGAGATAGGGACCTAGGAGGCTACCAGGTAGTAGTGGCCATACCGAGAGAGACTACCGGATGACGAGCGGTGTAAAACAATCGACCTCTTCCCCAAGAGCCTATGTCACCCCGAGGAGGGGGTGAGGGTGAGGGTGTGGTGGGCCGGCGTTGGTTCGATCTGCCAGTTTGTGCAATTTCCCAAGATCCTATGTCACCCGTCGGGGTGAGGGTGAGGGTATTGCTCCCAAGATCCTATGTCACCCGTCGGGGTGAGGGTGAGGGTGTTGGTGTGAGCGGGGTGGGCTCGAGTTGAAACTTGACCCACCAACTTGAGTAGTTGGCTTTTCATAGGGTTCGCGCTGCGAACAAGTGGTGGTTCCTCGCAATATCATCGTATGTCGTGGCCCCGACGTTGAGGCTGCTTGGTCAGAAGGCTCCCACTTGTAAGTACTCCTGATGCATTCGGCCGATGTACTGATCATGGGAGCATACCTGGTAGAGATTGCATGTCGGTGGACAACCAGACGATATTGTGAGCATGATCGTTCTCCCCTTCATTGGATCCGTGTAGGAACTTCCCGGGTTGTAAACGCTGTCCTGGCACCGGGCTCCCATCTGTAGGTATTACCGATGCATTCGGGATGTACTGATCGTGGGCGTATGTCAAGTAGAGGCTATCCGGGGAAAGGGCTACCGGTGGACCAAGGGTGTAGAACAGCAAGTTTTGTCCTTCAAGTCCTGAGACTCACCCCTGTGGGGGCTAGGGCGAGGGCGGGGTATGGTCGCAACGACGTGTGACCTTGTTAACCGTTGGGTTTCTACCCATTTCTTTCCTTGATAGGAGATTGCCTTAGTATCGAATGATTATGTTGGTGTTTGGTTTCTAACCACTCACTGAGCTTGTAGCTCACCCCTCGCTTATGTTTTTCACCAGTTGACGCTGAGTCGGATCCAAGAGAAGAGATCCCCTTGGCGCAATACGAGTAGGAGACCCGCGTTCGTTTTGGACGTCTTGCGAGTGAGAGGCCATCAGCATTCCCTTTTCCCTGTATGTATTATACTTGTGCTTGTGCACGGTATGTGGATTATTGATGTCTTTTGTTGTATATATTGGCTCTCACAGGACAGTTGATTGTGTACTCCAGTCTGTAAATATGTCTTTGAATTACAGACTTAGTTGTTTGAGCTTCCGCTATTTGTATATATTTGATGTCAGTTATTTGGTTATTGCTTTAGTGTCGTTGATGTTGTGGAGTCCTTATTTGATCTTGTGTATGGATTGCTGATATCATTTATATATTTGCCATGTCTCGGGGATGGCCGCTCTGGGGCGTGACAAAAGTTGGTATCAGAGCCATGTCCTATCTGAGCCAATTGTTTTCCTTGAGATGAGTCCTAGGATTTCTATATGACTATTCTGATCCTAGTGTTGGTTCCTTAGTTTGCTGATATGCCACCTCGGAGATGGGCGCATGGACGTGGTCACCCTTGGGCTTTGGAGGTTTTAGAACCTACTGGAGGCGAGGAGTCTACTGGAGAGTCCTCGACTGTTGGGCCAGGACCTGCGCAGGAGCCTCCAGCATGGGCGTGTGCTTATGCTCAGATGGCGGATCTTCTGGAGACACAGACTAGAGCACTGGAGACCCAGACTAGAGCGTTGGCTGAGCAGGGGCGAGAGATCCAGGAGTTGCGGGCGGCCCGCGAGGCGGTTCCGCAACCCTTAGCGGCAAATCCACCAGTGGTGCCAGAGATACCCCTTGTACCGGTTGGAGACCGTATTCTCCTCCGTTCTGTTTATCGGGGGTGTACCATGGAGTTCGCGTGCGGCACCAGTTTCAACTGTTGAGGATGTGGCGTATTGCTCATTATGGGGTGATGTCTTCTTCCAGTCTTCCTACTCAGGATAAGGGGCCTTGCAGGGTCAGCATTGAGACCCGGGCTAGGGTACTCCGTGTTCCTTGTTTGGTTGCCAGGATATCCTATATCGGGACCTCACGGGGCCCTCCCGAGGTTCTTTTCAGTCAAGGAATACCTTTGAAGCATCAAATTGTTGATGGATTTTTCCTCACTTGGAAGGGGCGATAGCGGGTGGTGATGCATACGATTGGGATTGGGTGCATCCTATTGCAGCTTGGTGGGCGATCGCTTATGGACTAGGGTTCCATAGCCATATCCGGAGTCGCTTCGATATATCATCGTGCATTGTAGCGGTCCGATAGAGGCCAGAGTCCTGCGAGGTGCTCCCAGGTACTATCCACGACACTTGTTGGTGTGCCCATATAGCAGAGATAATGGACTTGGGAGGCTATCAGGTAGTGGCCACACCGGAAGAGTGCTACTGGATGACGTCGAGAGCTTGGAATCCCCGTTATGAATCTGCCCATTAAGTGTATTATGCCGAAGTTCCAACGGTTATAATTGGGCGACCTGTTTGTGGCGGCATGTGAAGCACAGTTCGCGGTACTGTCGCGTTTTGCCCCCACATCGGTCGTAAATGAGGAGATGCGACGCTAAGCGTTAGTGTTGGGACTCAACCGCCATATCAGGTAGATGACGTCGCTTAGGCGTTGTCGGCAATCAACAACCTCCTATTGCGTGTCTTGCGGATTAAGTGCGATCGAGCGGCTTACCTGGCGTGTAAGGGTCAACATGAGCGTCAGCCTTGCTCGAGGAGCAGAATTTGGTCTTAATCATCCCAGGAATTATTTTGATCTCCCCATAGGGGTTGAAGATCAAGTACCCCTTGCCGCGAATTGATGATCTGTTTTGACCGGCTTTGGGAGCCAGTGTCTTTCTGTTGATCGATCTTCGCGCAAGGTACCCTATTTGGAGATCCGGGAGTTGGGCATTCTTTAGTTGGCCTTTTGTGACCGTTTTAGGCACTATGAATTTTGGGTACTGCCGTCAGGGTAGACGAATGCGCTAGATGCCTAAAAGGATCTCAAATGTTTTATTGGACCTCCGTGGGCTGTTCTGTGGTAGCCTTCGTTGAGGTTGTTGGTTGGCATGCCCTCAGGCGAAGTTGTGGATCGTCACGTTGAAGTGCGTTCGTCCATCGAGATTCCTCAGTGGACGTGGGAGAGAGTTATCATGGATTTCTTTGTGGGCTCGCCAAAGTCATGTCCGGGTCACGACGCCGTCTGGGTGATCATTGA
Source organism: Acorus calamus (assembly GCA_030737845.1). Lineage (NCBI taxonomy): Eukaryota > Viridiplantae > Streptophyta > Magnoliopsida > Acorales > Acoraceae > Acorus > Acorus calamus. Next base: position 13,189,902 of record CM060873.1, on the reverse strand, counting down.
CCGATTGACTAAGTCCACACTTTTCTCCCTATCCAACTGACTGAGTCTCTAGACACTTCGACGCGGGTGTGAGCCTTCGCGATAGTCCGTCTTCATGGCACTCTGGTCAGCGCTAATTCGGATCGAGACGCGTGTGTTACTTTGAGGTGCTTGCACAGCCTTTGGTCGGCTTTGTCGCTAGCCTTCATTTAAGTATAGCGTTTCATTGCTGACGGACAGCTCGGCAAGAGGACGATTTAGACCTTGGGGGACATGCTATTTGCCTGCGTGCTCGACATGGAGCAGTTGGATGAGGCACCACCGTTTGGGTAGGGGTCTGCCTGTGAAACGACTGCCATTCGAGCACCCAGATGAAATGGAAATGGCACTCTACAGGCGCATTTTTATACCTCCCTTGTGTCGGGATGGTAGTGGTGCGCTAGTTGGATGGGCCGTAAGTTATTTAATTGACCTTGCGGTGGTCGAGATGGTTCGTGCGTGCCTTTGCACCACCTAGAACCGTCGGAAGGGCTACGCAGGTCATCGTCGCCAGGAGCCTACCTTCGGGTTTGGCGACCATGTTGGCATGAGGTGTCCCGGTTTAAGGGCATCCTCTGTTTCGATGTCCGGGGAGAGTTGAGTCAGCCTTCCATCGGACCAATTTTCGTCCTTGAGTGGATTAGGGGAGGTGGCTGTCATGAAGCCTTGCCCCCGTGGCTGACTCGTGCCTATGACGTCATCCAATGTCTCGTAGCTGAGGTATTATGTCCATGATCCTGCTCACGTCATTCCGTTCGATCCGCTCACCCTCGAGCTGGATTTGTCGTTCGTGGAGCAGTTGATCGAGACTATGGACCAATGTGAGAAGAGGCTCCGCATCAAGACCGTTTCTTCGGTTAAAGTGCGTGGTAGCACCAGTTTGGTGTCCGGACCACTTGGGAACCAATGGACTCTATGGGTGACACTTCTACGTTCGTCTTCCCTTTGGGTTTCCTTAAATTTCGAGGACTAAATTTCCTAAGGGGGGGAGAATGTTAGAACTGTGTCATTTAGAGTCCTAATTTCGATCGGAGTCACTAAAATTTTGCTTTTTAGCCAACCAAGGGGGTTTGAGGACTCTGATTAAAATATAATTGCATATTATGGGTCCTGGTATTGTTTAGTACTGTCCATGAAATTTTCGTTTAATTCCGATAACGTTTTTGGAATTATGCAGTTTTGGATTGGTATTCGGATTTGATTTTGTTAAAATCCAAGATGATGAGATAAAAACCCGATATTATTATGAGATGTATAGTTTGGAGATAGCTTCCATACAGAAGTGGAATTGGATCAACTGGATTCATGTATCAAAAGTTATGGGTATTTTTCCGAGTATACCCCGAAGATGAAAAATCAAGGCAGCAGCCCTATAAGATGTTTAGCCTAGATTTCAGAATAGCTGTAGATAATCTTCTTGACTTTCCAATGGCATTAGAATCGTGCAATTCGGAGCTGTAATGAGGAAGTTATGGCCGTTTAAGTGAAGGTTGTCTAGAGTTTTTAGTCCGAGGACGGCTTGGTCATTCACCCCACCTTTGCCTATTTAAATCCCCCCAAATGTGCACGACCTTGGCCTCTATTTTTCCCTCTTTTGGAGCTGGTCCAGCCCCTTGTGTGTGTGTTGGGTGGAGGTGGTGGAGAAGAGGGAGCACCAAAGGAGTCCAAGGTGGGTGTTTTGTTGAGTTGTTGTTGTTGATTTCCATCCTCTCTTCCCCCATCTTTTGCTTCGTTCCTTGCCCTCTCTAACCAGCAGCCCCCCATGTGTTTGTTGATATGCCATGGTGAGGCCATGTGAAGAAGAGAAGCCAAAGAAAGGTGGTGGTAGTGGTAGTGGTGGTCGAGATGGTCGTGGGTGTGCTCGAGGGCCCCAACGTCTCCCCTTCCCTCCCACTCTTAGGTTTGGTAAGTTCTCCACCTTCTTTAAATTGGTTTTATGGCTTTGGGGGTGTGTTGGGAAGTCAAGCATGGTTGAAGATTGTGTTACGATGTGTTAAGGTGGCTGGGGAGGGGTGTTGGGCAGTTGGGCGTGCGCGCGGGTGGAAGCGCCGGGGTACGCGCGGAGTGCGCGTCGGGACGCGCGGAGCGCGCGGTGGGGTGCGCGGGGGCTCGCGCGGGGCCGCCCGGTGTGCGCGCGGGCGCGCTCGGGTGCGCTTGCGTCGGCGCGCGTGTCTGCGCGCGGTGCGCTCGGGACATGCGCGCGGGGTGCCCGGGGCTGCGCCCGGGGATCCCCAAGGGTGTGTGTGTGGCTGCCCGGGACCTATTCGGGTGTGCCGAGGGTCGGCACGCTCGGGTGCGTGTCCGGTGGGGGGGGGGGCTCGAACACGCGTGCGTGCGTGCATGCTTGCGTGCGTTCGAGCCCGTTTGCGTGCATGTCTAGCCTTAGGCATGCCTAATTGATTTTATATATTTGTATGTTGTTGAACTCACCCTTTTGGTACCCTTACTTTGCAGACCTCGTCGGGTGGGATATGCGTCAATCCTGGTATCGGTGAGTGGTTTGATTCCAACCCTTCCGGAAGCGCTCGATGCACGTAGTCGTGCGTCGCGCTTCCATGGGGCTTTATTTGCACCCTAAATATGTTAGATATCATGCATGCTAGGTTGTATAGCTCGTATATTTTGTAGAACCCCGGTTCTACCTTATACTTGCCTATGTATTGTATAGAATATGGCATGACTTAGGTAATTTTGTTTGAAATACTACCCCTATTTATCAAGCATGTTTAACTTGGGTTAATTATGGGGTGTATGCGTAATATTCCTCGTACTCGAGGGTGTGGTATAGTTGTTGCACCCATTTGTTGGGGCAAAACTATGACCAGCTCGAGAGAGGATGAGGCATTCCCTCTCTCTCGCCCTCTCTCTTTTCGCGAGCTGTGTAAGTAGATGTAGATCCTACTTGACTAGGCTTGCTTGGAATTATTGGCATGCACCTGTTGTTGCGCAGATCGCGCTTAACCCTTCCCTTCTAGGTTGGTGTCATCCAACGTATGTTAGGTTGTGATTTGTGTATTTGCCTGTTTGACTTCATGTATGCATGTTATGTAAGCCACCCTTGGGTACTAATTGCATATTATGTATATGCCTATTTGGCCATGAGCCTTGCCTAATGCATTTAGGCAAGTGTATGACCTCTTATAGGGTCATACCATGGCATTGAGACTTAGAATAAAATGACTTCCCCGCATCTGAGTTATGCGCCCTGGAGGGAATTCATGAGAATTCATTGCGCTTATCGGTGTTTGATAACCGATGATGACGGATCCATAGGAATCGTATTCGCGGGTGTCGAGTGTTCTTTCCTTCGTCGGCTCCATGTAGAGACTGCCCGGCATAGTAAAGCCCGGTGGGTGCCCCCAGGTACTACTCATGACGCGTGTTGGTGTGCCCATACGGCAGAGGTAGCGGTCATGGGAGGCTAGCCGGTAGAGGCCAGAACCCTGTGAGGTGCTCCTAGGAACTGTCAACGACGCTTGTTGGTGTGCCTATATAGTAGAGATAGGGACCTATGAGGCTACAAGGTAGTAGTGGCCACACCGAGAGAGACTACCGGATGACGAGCTGTGTAGAACAATCGACCTCTTCCCCAATAGCTTATGTCACCCCGAGGAGGGGGTGAGGGTGAGGGTGTGGTGGGCCGGCGTTGGTTCGATCTGCCAGTTTGTGCAATTTTCCAAGATCCTATGTCACCCGTCGGGGTGAGGGTGAGGGTATTGCTCCCAAGATCCTATGTCACCCGTCGGGGTGAGGGTGAGGGTATTGCTCCCAAGATCCTATGTCACCCGTCGGGGTGAGGGTGAGGGTATTGGTGTGAGCGGGGTGGGCTCGAGTTGATACTTGACCCACCAACTTGAGTAGTTGGCTTTTCATAGGGTTCGCGATGCGAACAAGTAGTGGTTCCTCCCAATATCATCGTATGTCGTGGCCCCGACGTTGAGGCTGCTTGGTCAGAAGGCTCCCACTTGTAGGTACTCCCGATGCTTTCGACAGATGTACTGATCATGGGAGCATGCTAGGTAGAGATTGCATGAGGGTGGACAACCAGACGATATTGTGAGCATGATCGTTCTCCCCTTCGTTGGATCCGTGTAGGATCTTCCCGGGTTGAAAATGATGTCCTGGCACCGGGATCCCATCCGTAGGTATTACCGATGCATTCGGGACGTACTGATCGTGGGAGTATGTCAGGTAGAGGCTATCCGGGGAAAGAGCTACCGGTGGACCAAGGGTGTAGAACAGCAAGTTTTGTCCTTCAAGTCCCTAGACTCACCCCTGTGGGGGCTAGGGCGAGGGCGGAGTATGGTCGCAACGACGTGTGACCTTGTTAACCGTTGGGTTTCTACCCATGGCTTTCCTTGATAGGAGATTGCCTTAGTATCGAATGATTATGTTGGTGTTTGATTTCTAACACTCACTGAGCTTGTAGCTCACCCCTCGCTTATGTTTTTCACTAGTTGACGCTGAGTCAGATCCAAGAGAAGAGATCCCCTTGGCGCAATACGAGTAGGAGACCCGCGTTCGTGTTGGATGTCTTGCGAATGAGAGGCCATCAGCATTCCCTTTTCCTTGTATGGATTATACTTGTGCTTGTGCACGGTCCTCCAAACGACGGCATTCAGTTCGATCGGCATGGATTTTTTGAACTCGTTTATACTTAGTCGTTCGAGCTTCCGCTATTTGTATATATTTGATGTCAGTTATTTGGTTATTGCTTTAGTGTCGTTGATGTTGTGGAGTCCTTATTTGATTTCATGCATGGATTGTTGATATCATTTATATATTTGCCATGTCTCGGGACGGCCGCACTAGGGCGTGACAGCAATTTTCAACGTGAAAAACTTTTTCGATCTAAACAAGACACGCAGAAACACTTTTTCAACCTGATCAGCACATTTCGACCCAAATATCATTTTCGAACCCAAACATCATTCTGGGAACCCAAACTGCATTTCCTCGGCGAAACAACGTTTCTCAGTCCGAAGATAATTTTTTGACCCAAACATACCGAAAATTCATTATTTCGACTAAATCACCATGTTTTCAACCGAAATATCATTTTCAGACGGAAACAACATTTATTTTACACAAACATCGTCTTCACGCCCGAACAGCGTTTTCTGACCCAAAACAAAAATTTTCAACCCGAATTACAATTTTCGACCCAAACAGCACTTTCCTTACTGGAAAAGCATTTTTCGGCCCAAACATAATTTTGTCGACCCGAACATCATTTTGCCACCATGAAAGCATTTGTGGACTAAAACACAACCCAAACACTATTATTTCAACTAAAACAGCATTTTGTGACCCAAATCACAACTTCGAAAAATAAACGACCTAAACGTCATTTTTCAGCCAAAACGACACTTTTCAAACCAGAAATGAGTTTTTTTATCCAAAAAGCATTTTATCGACCTGAACATCATTTTTCGACCAAGTCAGATTTTTTCAGAGAAAATGCAGCCCGAACAGTACATTCTCGAGCCAAACAACACTTTTTTTAGCAAAATAGGTTTTTTGTCCTAAATTGCACTTTCGACCGAGAAACGACCAAAACTTCATTTTTGTATACCAAAACAGCGTTTTCTGAATCAAACAATCTTTTGTCAACCCCACTGGCTTATTTTTGCACCAAAGCAGCATTTTCCGACCCCACCGGCGTTTCGTCGACCCTAATAGCATTTCCTATACTCAAACATCATTAGAAGACCCGAACGACATTTTTAGACCCAATCAACATTTTTTCCACCCAAATATCATATTTCACCCGAACTACATTTTTCGACACAGTCGCAACTGAAACAACATTTTTTGACACAAATAAAAACCCAAACACCAATTTTCCAAGCTAAACAACATTTTTTTTACCCAAACATAAAAATCATCTTTCCTGATCCAAATAGCATGTTTCCACCCAAACAACATTATTAGACCCGAACAACATTTCTCAACCCAAACTGCGTTTTTCGACGCAAAATATCTTTTTTCGACCATAACACGACCCAAACACCATTTTACGATCCAAACATGACCCGCACCACTACACCATTATTTTTTACCCAAGCTGGATTTTATTTTGTGCAAACAAAATTTTCCAAACCAAACCCTATTCCTTCAACGCAAACCGCAATTTTTGACACAAACCCCAATTTTTCGACTGAAATTGATTTTTTGGATCCAAGCACGACCCAAATGTCATTTTTCTATCTAAACAGGATATTTCGACCCAAACCGTATTTTTTCGACCCGGATGTCCTTTTTTACCCAGGAAATTTCTTCGCGAACAGCGTTGTTCAACTCAAAAGGAAATTTTCGACACGAAAATCTTTTTTCGATCCAAACACGACACACAGAAGCACTTTTTCAACCCGATCAGCACATTTCGACCCAAATATCATTTTAGAACCCAAACATCATTCTGATAACCAAACAGCATTTCCTCGGCCAAACATCGTTTCTCAGCCCGAAGATAATTTTTCGAACCAAACATACCCAAAATTCATTTTTTTGTCTAAAACACCATGTTTTCAAGCTAAATATCATTTTCAGACGCAAATAACATTTATTTTACACAAACATCGTCCTTAGGCCCGAACAGCGTTTTTCGACACAAGACAACATTTTTCTACCCGAATAACATTTTTTTGACCCAAACAGTACTTTCCTGAATGGAAAAGCATTTTCCGGCCCAACAGAATTTTGTCGACCGAACATCATTTTGCCACCATGAGAGCATTTTTGGACTAAAACACGACCCAAACACCATTGTGTCGACTAAAACAGCATTTTGTACCCGAATCTGAACTTCGAACAAAAAACGACCCAAATGTCATTTTTTGGCCAAAACGGCACTTTCCATACCAGAAATGAGTTTTTTTACCCAAAAAGCAGATTCTGAACCTGAACATCATTTCTAGACCAACTCAGATTTTTTTGAAGAAAAGGCGGCCCAAAAATCGTATTTTCGAGCCAAACAACACTTTTTTTTATCAAAACGGGTTTTTTGGCCCAAATTGCACTTTCGACAAAGAAACGACCAAAACTTCATTTTTAGACCAAAATAGCGTTTTCTGAACCAAACAACATTTTGACACCCCACCGGCGTTTCATCGGCCCTAACAGCATTTCCTATACTCAAACATCATTTGTAGACCCGAACGGCATTTTTTGACCCAATCAACATTTTTTCCACCCAAATATCATATTTCTACACGAACTGCATTTTTCGACTGAGTCACAACTCAAACAGCATTTTTTGACTCAAACAAACACCCAAACACAAATTTCCCAAGCTAAACTGCATTTTTTTTACCAAAACATATAAATCATCTTTCCCGATCCAAACAGCATGGTTCCACCCAAACATCATTTTTAGACCCGAACAACATTTCTCAACACAAACTGCGTTTTTCGATGCAAAAGATCTTTTTTCGACCTTAACACGACCAAACACCATTTTACGATCCAAAGACGGTACCCCGACACCATTTATTTTTTATGAAAGCTGGATTTTTTTTATGCAAACAAAATTTTATGAACCAAACCCCAATCCTCCAACCCAAACCGTAATTATCGACCCAAACCCCAATTTTTCGATTGAAATTGATTTTTCCAATCCAAGCACGAATCAAACGTCATTTTTCTACCTAAACAGGATATTTCAACCCAAACCGTATTTTTTTGACCCTGACATCATTTTTTGACCAAGGCAACATTTTTTCTACGCGAACTGCGTTGTTCAACCCAAATGGCAATTTTCGACACGAAAATCTTTTTTCGATCCAAACACGACCCACAGAAGCACTTTTTCAACCCGATCAGTACATTTCGACCCAAATATCATTTTCGAATCCAAACATCATTCTGAGAACCCAAACTACATTTCCTCTGCCAAACAGCGTTTCTCAGCCCGAAGATAATTTTTCGACCCAAACATACCCAAAATTCATTTTTTCGACTAAAACACCATGTTTTCAACCTAAATATAATTTTCAACGCAAACAACAATTATTTTACAGAAACATTGTCTTTATTCCCGAACAGCGTTTTTCGACCCAAAACAAAAATTTTCGACCCGAATAACATTTTTCAACCCAAAACAGCACTTTCCTTATCGGAAAAGCATTTTTAGGCCCAAACAGAATTTTGTCGATCCGAACATCATTTTGCCACCATGAGAGCATTTGTGGACTAAAACACAACCCAAACACCCTTGTTTCGACTAAAATAGTATTTTGTTACCCGAATCACAACTTCGAACCAAAAACGATCTAAACGTCATTTTTCGGCCAAAACGGCACTTTTCATACCAGAAATGAGTTTTTTTTCACCAAAAAGCATTTTCTCGACCTGAACATCATTTTTCGACCAAGTCAGATTTTTTCGGAGAAAAAGCCCCGAACACCATATTTTCGAGCAAAAAGCGACCAAAACAACTTTTTTTTTTACCAAAACAGCATTTTCTGAACCAAACAGCTTTTTGTCAACCCCACTGGCATTTTTTTCCACCCAAGCAGCATTTTCCGACCCCACCGGTGTTTCATCAACCCTAACAGCATTTCCTAGTCTCAAACATTATTTGTAGACCCGAACGGCATTTTCGACCCAATCAACATTTTTTCCACCCAAATATCATATTTCTACCCGAACTATATTTTTCGACCCAGTCGCAACTCAAACAAAAACCCAAACACCAATTTTCCAAGCTAAACTGCATTTTTTTTACCCACACATAAAAATCAGCTTTCCCGATCCAAACAACATTTTTCCACCCAAACAATAATTTAGACCCGAACAACATTTCTCAACCCAAACTGCATTTTTTGACGCAAAAGATCTTTTTTCGACCTTAACTCGACCCAAACACCACTTTACAATCCAAACACAACCCGTACCATGACACCATTTATTTTTTCCCCAAGCTGGATTTTATTTTATGCATACAAAATATTCTGAAGCAAACCCTATTCCTTCAACGCGAACCGCTATTTTTGACCCAAACCCCAATTTTTCAACTGAAATTGATTTTTCCAATCCAAGCACGACCCAAACGTCATTTTTCTACCTAAACAGGATATTTTGACCCAAACCGTTTTTTTTCGACCCGGACATAATTTTTTCACCCAAGCAACATTTTTTCTACGCGAACAGCGTTGTTCAACCCGAAAGGCAATTTTCGACGCGAAAATCATTTTTCTATCCACACACGACCCACAGAAGCACTTTTTCAACCCGATCAGCACATTTCGACCCAAATATCATTTTCAAACCCAAACATCATTCTGAGAATCCAAACTGCATTTCCTTGGCCAAAAAGCGTTTCTCAGCTCGAAGATAATTTTTCGACCCAAACAAACCCAAAATCCATTTTTTTACTAAACCACCGTGTTTTCAACCTAAATATCATTTCAGATGCAAACTGCATTTGTTTTACACAAATATCATCTTTAGGCCCGAACAGCGTTTTCCGACCCAAAACAACAATTTTTGACCCGAGTAACATTTTTCGATCCAATCCGCACTTTCCTGACTCAAAAAGCATTTTCCGGCCCAAATAAAATTTTGTCGACCCGAACATTATTTTGCCACCATGAGAGCATTTGTGGACTAAAACACGACCCAAACACTATTATTCGACTAAAACAGCATTTTGTGACCCGAATCGCAACTTCGAACCCAAAATGACCTAAACGTCATTTTTTCAACCAAAACGGCACTTTGCACACCAGAAATTAGTTTTTTGACCCAAAAAGCATTTTCTCGACCTGAACATCATTTTTCAACCAAGTCAGATTTTTTCAGAGAAAACGCAGCTTGAACACCATATTTTCGAGCCAAACTGCACTTTTTTTAGCAAAACGGTTTTTTTTGGCCCAAATTGCACTTTGGACCAAGAAACGACCAGAACATCATCTTTTTTAGACCCAAATTGCACTTTTTTCAATCCGAACACGACCCAAAGAAACACTTTTTCAACCCGATCAGCAAATTTTTTGGCCCAAACAGAATTTTGTCGACCCGAACATCCTTTTGCTACCATGGGAGCATTTTAGGACTAAAACACAACCCAAACACCACTGTTTTGGCAAAAATAGCATTTTGTGACCCAAATAGCAACTTCGAACCAAAAACAACCTAAACATCATTTTTTCGGCCAAAACGGAACTTTCCTGGCCAGAAATGAGTTTTTTGACCCAAAAAGCATTTTCTCGACTTGAAAATCATTTTTCGACCAAGACATATTTTTTCAGAGAAAACGCGGCCCAAACACCATATTTTCGAGCCAAACAACACTTTTTTTTAGCAAAACGGGTTTTTTTGCCCAAATTGCACTTTCGACCAAGAAATGACCAAAACATCATTTTTTTAGACAAAAACAGCGTTTTCTGAACCAAACAGCATTTTGTCAACCCCAACTGCATTTTTTTCCACCCAAGTACCATTTTTTGATCCCACCGGCGTTTCATCGACCCTAACAAGATTTCCTATACTCAAACATCATTTGTAGACCCGAACGACATTTTTTGACCCAATCAACATTTTTTCCACCCAAATATCATATTTCTACCCGAACTGCATTTTTCTACACAGTCGTAAATTTGACAGCATTTTTTGACTCAAACAAAATCCCAAAGACCAATTTCCAAAGCTAAACTGCATTTTTGGGTCAAAAAACTTATTTCTGGTCTAAAAAGTACCGTTTTGGCTAAAAAATGATGCTTAGGTCGTTTTTGGTTCGAAGTTGCGATTCGGATCACAAAATGATGTTTTAGTCGACACAATGGTGTTTGGGTCGTGTTTTAGTCCAAAAATGCTCTCATGGAGGCAAAATGATGTTCGGGTCGACAAAATTCTATTTGGGCTGGAAAATTCTGTTTGGGTCAGAAATGTTTTAGTCGACACGTTGTTCGGGCCTATAGATGATATTTGTGTAAAATAAATCATGTTTGCATCTGAAAATAATTTTTAGGTTGAAAACATGGTGTTTTAGTTGAAAAAATGGATTTTGGGTAAGTTTGGGTCGAAAAATTTTCTTCGTTCTGAGAAACGCTGTTGGGCCGTGGAAATGCAATTTGGGTTCCCAAAATGATGTTTGGGTATGAAAATTTTATTTGGGTCGAAATGTGCAGATCGGGTTGAAAAAGGGCTTCTGTGGGTCGTGTTTGGATCGAAAAAAGATTTTCACGTCGAAAATTGCTTTTTGGGTTGAACAACGCTGTTCAAGTCGAAAAAGTGTTGCCTGAGTCAAAAAATGATTTCCGGGTCGAAAAATACGCTTTGGGTCGAAATACCCTGTTTAGGTAGAAAAATGACCTTTGGGTCGTGCATGGATCGAAAAAATCAATTTCAGACAAAAAATTTGGGTAAAAAATTGCGGTTTGCGTTGAAGGAATAGGGTTTGGTTCGAAAAATTCTGTTTGCGTAAAATAAAATCCAAATTCGGTAAAAAATAAATGGTGTCGGGTTACAGGTCGTGTTTGGATTGTAAAATGGTGTTTGGGTCATGTTAAGGTCGAAAAAAGATCTTTTGTGTCGAAAAACGCAGTTTGGGTTGAGAAATGTTGTTTGTTAAGTCTGTATCACTTTTTGTTTGTTAAATATTGGGTTTGTATTTATTTTTATAGTTTGGGCATGAAGTTTCAAAATCTGACTGTATATCTGTTCTCCTGGTACTGGCATTGGCATGCCTATAAATTTTCGTCGAATTCTGACGTCTTTTTAGAAGTTTTGCAATTTCAATTGGTAGTTGGATTTAATTTCGTTAAATGGCCAGATGAAGTAGTTTAAATTTGATTTTGTTATGGGATGTTCAATTTTGAGTTAGCTTCTATAAAAGTATAATTAGATCATCTGGATTCGTGTAGCAAAAGTTATGAGGGTTCTTCTAATTATACCCTGGGGAAGAGAAAAGTCTGGCAGCAGCCCTGTGTAGTGTTTAACTCATATTTGGGAATAGCTAGAAGTGTTATTGGATCCTTGCATAAACATGAAAGTTGTAGATAATCATCTTAGCTTTCCAATGGAATTTGAATGTGCAATTCAGAGCTATATTGTAGAAGTTATGGCTGTTTTAGTGGAATTCGTCTAGAATTTCTGGTGAGGGACGGTTTTGTCCGTTCTACCCCACTAAATGTGTGTTGTTTTGGGGGAATAAAAATGAGGGTTTCTACTCGTATGGTTGGGGTTTCTGCAGAAAAAGTCTGAGAGAGAGGGAGAGGAGAAGAAGGAGAGGAAAGGAAGAGATTAAGGAGATTTTGGTGAATCCCCTGTTTTTCTTTTCTTTTCTTTGTTGGCTGTTTTAGCTCTCTTTTTTTTTCTTTGCTGCTGCTGCTGCTACTGCTTTGAATTGGGGGTCTGTCATGGCTGCTTCAAGGGGGTTTGGGTGATGAGAAGTCAAGAGAAGTGAAGGTTTGGTGTTGGCTCAATAGGGGTGAGTGAAATCCAAGTTCTTCCTTAGCATTTCATCTTTATTTGGTGTTGTTTGTGTGTCCATTTGTGCTAGGAAATCATGGCTGAATGTATGTGTGTTTGTTGTGAGGAGAGGTGTGTGTAGACCTGGTAGCATGTGATGGTGATGGTGATGGTGATGGAGGGAGCTCTTATGTGCACCCTCTTCTCTTCTTCCCAAGGTATCTTCACCTCCCCTTTGTGCCATGTAGGTGTTTGTATTTATGCCTCAAAGAAGTATGAGTGTTGTCATATAATGCTTTGGATGGTCAGTAAGGATGCATAAGTGTTGTATGTGTTTTTCCCCTTTCTTTGTTGTTGGGAGTCTTGTGTCATAGTAAGGCAGATTTTCTGTCTTGTGAAGATCCATATGAAATTAGTATCTAGAGGCATGTGAAGATCAAATTTGGTGGTGTCATTTGGTTACATGTATTGAAATTTATAGCCTGATGTTCATGGTTTGTCCAGATTCATGTAGAAATAGACCTAAATAATTTATTTCGGGCATTTCAAGATTAAATTAGGATTTGATATCTTCACGGATTATGATCCCAACATATCTTCATGAATTCCACTAAAACAGCCATAACTTCTACAATATAGCTCCGAATTGCACAATTCAAACTCCGTTGGAAAGTTAAGATGATTATCTACAACTTTCATGTTTACGCAAGGATCCAATAACACTTCTAGCTATTCCCAAATATGAGTTAAACACTACACAGGGCTGCTGCCAGACTTTTCTCTTCCCCAGTGTATAATTAGAAGAACACTCATAACTTTTGCTACACGAATCCAGATGATCTAATTCTACTTTTATACAGATGCTAACTCAAAATTGAACATCCCATAACAAAATCAAATTTAAACTACTTCATCTGGCCATTTAACGAAATTAAATCCAACTACCAATTGAAATTGCATAACTTCTAAAAAGACGTCAGAATTCGACGAAAATTTATGGGCATGCCAATGCCAGTACCAGAAGAACAAATATACAGTCAGATTTTGAAAATTCATGCCCAAACTATAAAAATAAATACAAACCCAATATTTAACAGCCAAAAAGTAATACAGACTTAACAAACAACATTTCTCAACCCAAACTGCGTTTTTCGACACAAAAGATCTTTTTTCGACCTTAACATGACTCAAACACCATTTTACAATCCAAACACGACCAGTACCCCGACACCATTTATTTTTTACCCAATCTGGATTTTATTTTACGCAAACAGAATTTTTTGAACCAAACCCTATTCCTTCAACGCAAACCGCAATTTTTTACCCAAACCCCAATTTTTCGTCTGAAATTGATTTTTCCGATCCAAGCACGACCCAAACGTCATTTTTTTAGACCAAAATAGCTTTTCGACCCAGACATTATTTTTTGACCAGGCAACACTTTTTCTGTTTGAACATCGTTGTTCAACCCAAAAGGCAATTTTCGACACGAAAATCTTTTTCTATCCAAACACGACCCACAGGAGCCCTTTTTCAACCCGATCAGCACATTTCGACCCAAATAACATTTTTGAACCCAAACATCATTCTGAGAACCCAAACTGCATTTCCTCAGCCTAACAGCGTTTATCAGCACGAAGATAATTTTTTGACCCAAACATACCCAAAATCCATTTTTTCGACTAAAACACTATATTTTCAACCTAAAAATTATTTACAGACGCAAACAACATTTATTTTACACAAAAATCGTCTTTAGGCCCGAACAGCGTTTTCAGACCCAAAATAACATTTTTCAACCCGAATAACATTTTTCGACCCAAACAGCACTTTTCGTCCCAAACAAAATGTTATCGACCCGAACATCATTTTGCCTCCATGAGAGCTGTTTTTACTAAAACACGACCCAAACATCACTGTGTCGACCAAAACAGCAGTTTGTGACCCGAATCGCAACTTCGAACCAAAGACGACATAAGCGTCATTTTTCGGCCAAAACGGCACTTTTTAGACTTGAAATGAGTTTTTTGACCCAAAAGGCATTTTCTCGACCTGAACATAATTTTTCGACCAAGGCAGATTTTTTCAGAGAAAAGGCGGCCCCGGACACCATATTTTCGAGCCAAACATTTTTTTTTTTGCAAAATGGGTTTTTTTTTTGCCCAAATTGCACTTTCGGTGAAGAAACAACCAAAACATCATTTTTTTAGACCAAAACAGCGTTTTCTGAACCAAACAGCATTTTGTCAACCCCACCTGCCTTTTTTTCCACCCGAGTAGCATTTTTTACCCCACCGGCGTTTCATCGACCCAAACAGTATTTCCTATACTCAAACATCATTTGTAGACCCGAACGGCATTTTTTGACCAAATCAACATTTTTTCCACCCTAATATCATATTTCTACCCGAACTGCATTTTTCGACCTAGTCGCAACTCAAACAGCATTTTTTGACTCAAACAAAATCCCAAACACCAAGTTCCAAAGCTAAACTTCATTTTTTTAACTCAAACATATAAATCATCTTTCCCGATCCAAACAACATGTTTCCACCAAAACAACATTTTTAGACCCGAACAACATTTGTCAACCCAAGCTGCGTTTTTCAACGCAAAAGATCTTTTTTCAACTTTAACATGACCCAAACACCATTTTACGATCCAAACATGACCCGTACTCCGGCACCATTTATTTTTTACCCAAGCTGGATTTTATTTTATGCAAACAAAATTTTCCGAACCAAACCCTATTCCTTCAACGCAAACCGCAATTTTTGACCAAACCCCAATTTTTCGTCTGAAATTGATTTTTCCGATCCAAGCATGACCCAAACGTCATTTTTCAACCTAAACAGGATATTTCGACCCAAACCGTATTTTTTTGACCCGGCCATCTTTTTTTACCCAGGCAACATTTTTTCTACGCGAACAGCGTTGTTCAATCCAAAAGGCAATTTTCCACGCGAAAATCTTTTTTCGATCCATACACGACCCACATAAGCATTTTTTCAACCCGATCAACACATTTCGACCCAAATATCATTTTCGAACCCAAACATCATTCTGAGAACCCAAACGGCATTTCCTCAGCCAATCAGCGTTTCTCAGCCCGAAGATAATTTTTCGATCCAAACATTCCCAAAATCCATTTTTTCGACTAATACACCATGTTTTCAACCTAAATATCATTTTCAGATGCAAACAACATTTATTTTACACAAAAATCATCTTTATGCCCGAACATCGTTTTCTGACCCAAAACAACAATTTTCAACCCGAATAATATTTTTCGACCCAAACAGCACTTTCTTGACTAGAAAAGCATTTTCCAGCACAAAAAGAATTTTGTCGACCCGAACATCATTTTGCCACCATGAGTGCATTTGTGGACTAAAACACGACCCAAACACCATTGTTTCGAATAAAACAGCATTTTGTGACCCGAATCGCAACTTTGAACCAAAAATGACCTAAACGTAATTTTTTCGGCCAAAACGGCACTTGCCAGACCAGAAATGAGTTTTTTGACCCAAAAAGAATCTTCTCGACTTGAACATCACTTTTCGACCAAGTAAGATTTTTTCATAGAAATCGGGGCCCGAACACCATATTTTCGAGCCAAACAGCATTTTTTTAGCAAAACTAGTTTTTTGGCCCAAATTGTACTTTCAACCAAGGAACGACCAAAACATCATTTTTTAAAACCAAAACAGCGTTTTATGAACCAAACAGCATTTTGTCAACCCCATCGGCATTTTTTCCACCCAAGCAGCATTCTCAGTCCCCACAGGCGTTATCCTAACAGCATTTCCTATACTCAAACATCATTTGTAGACCCGAATGGCATTTCTCGACCCAATCAACATTTTTTCCACCCAAATATCATATTTCTTCTCGAACTGCATTTTTTGACCTAGTCGCAACTCAAACAACATTTTTTGACTCAAACAAAAACCCAAACACCAATTTCCCAAGCTAAAATGCATATTTTTTACCTAAACATAAAAATCATCTTTCCCGATCCAAACAGCATGTTTCCACCCAATAAACATTTTTAGACCCGAACAACATTTCTCAACCCAAACTGTGTTTCTCGGCGCAAAAGATCTTTTGTCGACCTTAACACTACCCAAACACCATTTTACGATCCAAACACGATCCATACTCTGACACCATATATTTTTTACCCAAGTTGGATTTTATTTTATGCAAAAAAATTTTTCGAACCAAACCCTATTCCTTCAAAGCAAACCGCAATTTTCGACCCAAACCCTAATTTTTCGTCTGAAATTGATTTTTCGGATCCAAGCACGACCCAAACGTCATTTTTCTACCTAAATAGGATATTTTGACCCAAACAGTATTTTTTCGACCCGGACATCATTTTTTGATCCAGGCAACATTTTTTTCTATGCGAACAGCGTTGTTCAACTGGAAAGGCAATTTTTGACTCGAAATTTTTTTTTGATCCAAACGACCCACATAAGCACTTTTTCAACCCGATAAGGACATTTTGACCCAAATATCATTTTCGAACCCAAACATCATTCTGGGAACCCAAACTGCATTTCCTCGGCCAAGCAGGGTTTCTCAGCCCGAAGATAATTTTTCGACCCAATCAAACCCAAAATCCATTTTTTTTTACTAAAACACCATGCTTTCAACCTAAATATGATTTTTAGACGCAAACATCATTTATTTTACACAAACATCGTCTTTAGGCGTGAACAACGTTTTCCGACCCAAATCAACAATTTTCGACGCGACTAACATTTTTCGACCCAAACAACACTTTCCTAACTGGAAAAGCATTTTCCGACCCAAAACAATTTTTGACCCGAATAACATTTTTCAACCCAAACATCACTTTCATGACTAGAAAAGCATTTTCCAGACCAAACAGAATTTTGTCGACCCGAACATCATTTTGCTACCATGAGAGCATTTGTGGACTAAAACACGACCCAAACACCAATGTTTCGACTAAAACAACATTTTGTGACCCGAATCGCAACTTCGAACAAAAACGACCTAAACGTCCATTTTTCAGCCAAAACATCTCTTTCTAGACCAGAAATTAGTTTTTTGGCCCAAAAAGCATTTTCTTGACTAGAACATAATTTTTCGACCAAGTCAGATTTTTTCAGAGAAAACGCTGCCCGAACACCATATTTTTGAGCCAAACGGCAATTTTTTTTTGCAAAACGGGTTTTTTGGCCAAAATTACACTTTCGACCAAGAAACGACCAAAACATATTTTTTTTAGACCAAAACAGCGTTTTCTGAACCAAACAGCATTTTGTCAACCCCACCGGCATTTTTTTCCACCCAAGCAGCATTTTCTGACCCCACCGGCGTTTCATCGACCCTAACAGAATTTTCTATAGTCAAACAGCATTTGTAGACCCGAACAACATTTTTTCCACCCAAATATCATATATTTACCCGAACTGCATTTTTGACCCAGTCGCAACTCAAACAACATTTTTTTACTCAAATAAAAACCCAAACACCAATTCTAAATTACATTTTTTTACCCAAACACCAATTCGCGATCCAAACAGCATGTTTCCACCCAAACAACTTTTTTAGACCCGAACAACATTTCTCAACCCTAAGTGCATTTTCGACGCAAAAGATCTTTTTTCGACATTAACACGACCCAAACACCATTTTGGGTATGTTTGGGTCGAAAAATTATCTTCGGGCTGAGAAACGCTGTTTGGCCAAAGAAATGCAGTTTGGGTTCTCAAAATGATGTTTGGGTTCGAAAATGATATTTGGGTCAAAAATTGCCTTTTGGGTTGAACAACGCTTGTCACGCCCCAGGGCGGCCGTCCCCAAGACGTGGCAAATATATATAAATGGTATCAGCAATCCATATACGAGATCAAATAAGGACTCCACAACATCAATGACACTAAAGCAATAACCACAAAACTGACATCAAATATATACAAATAGCGGAAGCTCAAACGACTAAGTCTGTAATTCAAAGACATATTTACATACTAGAGTACACAATCAACTGTTCTGTGAGAGCCAATATATACAACAAAAAAAAACATCAATAATCCACATACCATGCACAAGCACAAGTATAACACATACAAGGAAAAGGGAATGCTGATGGCCTCTCACTCGCAAGACATAACGAAGTGGGAGTCCTCTGTCATAGGACTTTAGGGAGCAATACCCTCACCCTCACCCTCCTTAGGGATGACCTAGGCTTTGGAAAATTGCACAACTGGCGGATCGTACCAATGCCGACCCACTACACCCTCACCCTCACCCCCTCCTCGGGGTGACATAGGATCTTGGGTGGAATTTAGATTGTTTCTACGCCCTTGGTCCACCGGTAGCCCTTATCCAGGGAAGCCCACACCTGGTATACTCCCATGATCACCACATCCTCACAAATCGGCAGCACCTACGGATGGGAGCCCTCTGTCAGGCTGGCTGTCTCAACCAGGAAGTCCCTACGCGGATCTAACGAAGGAAAGAAGCCAATCTATATATGCGAATATGATCCCCTTGGATCCATCGTCATCGGTGACTACGCACCGATACGGTAACGAATTCTCAAGAATTCCCTCCAGGGCGCATAACTCTGATGCGCGGAAATTCTATCATTCGTAATGACTATGCCATGGTATGACCCCCTAATAGGTCATACACTTGTCCAAACTCATTTAGACAAGATTCATGGCTCGTACATGTATAAATAAATATACAACGTATAATTAAATGAATAATTATTCCAGATATTCCCTGCCTGGGGGAAAGAACCCCTTGGGAGGGCACATTGAGGTCCCGATATAGGATACCCCGACAACCAAACAAGGAACACGGAGCCCCCTAGCTCGGGTCTCAATGGTGACTTCCCAAAGTCCCTTATTACTGAGTAGGAATATAGGAATTAAATATGCAATGAAGAATAAATTTAGGACTTAAACATGGTAGCATTTAATAACATAACAAAGTACATACTATCTAAAGCATGCTCGTACCTATACATGCTTAATTGTTTAATTAAATTAAACTAGGTGGGGACATACATGGATCGGGGTATGCTAACATGGGACATGGTATCTAGGCATGTATGGCTCCTATACATGATACACGGATGTATAATCCTAGCATACAATGTCTAACAGGGTACGGGTGCATCATAGCAAAACATGCATTAACATATATTCTTAATTAACAAGTTAATATGCAGTTATAGTGCCCCAAGGGAGGGCAATGCACGTGAATGTGCATCGAACACTTCCCACCTGGGTTGGATCGACCCACTCACCGCAACCTGAGTCGATGTGTGACCGTTCGCCAAGATCTGCATGCAAGGGGCATCAAATTGGTGAGTATAACTACATAAAAACACATTAAAATTAACTAAAAATGAAAAAGGCTTAGATATGCGCGCATACGGGCTCGCACGCATGCGAGCACGCGCGTACGCACGCATATCCGAGTGCTCCAACACCTACCCGAGCCCCTGGGCAGCCACACGCGTGGCCCCGCATGCACACCCCCGCGCGCCTAGACGCGCATCACGCTCGCGCGCACCCGCTCCCGCCCCGCGTGCACCCGTCCGCACTACGCGCGTGCACAGCTCCCGGCCCATCCCGCGCGGGTACGCGCTCACGCACCCGCGCGCACGTGCACGCGCGCGCATGCGTGCCCGACAGACCTGTCTGGGTCCTCCTGCACGCACGTCTGCGCGCGCACGTGCGCGGACAGCCCCGCGCGCGCGCCCAAGCTCCAACACCACCCTCCCACACCCCACACACCCCCAAACACATGCACATGGTGTGCAAGGTCCCCTAACACCTATCCAAGCCCAAAAAATCAGAAATAAAGAAGGGGAAGAGCTTACCAAGAGAGGGGGAGTGAAAGGGGGAGGTCCGGTGCCCTCCGTGCACCCGCAACCATCACAACAGCCACCACCACTACCACGACCTCCTCAGCCTCTCCAACAGCCCTTCTTGGCTGAGAAACAGGGGCAATGGGAGCTTGAGAGGGAGCCAAAGAGAGGGAAACAACAACAACAACAATGGTTCTCACCTTTTATGCTTCTAGCTCTTCTTGATCATCTTCTTCTCTTTGTTTTTCTCAATAACACACACACAAACACACACACAGAGGGCTGGAGAGGGAGAGCCATGATGAGGGAGGGAGAGGAAGAGAGTGAGCACACAAGCTCACTTTTGGGGGGGTGAACACAAGGGAAAAGGTGGGGGTGAACATAACCCTAACCTCACCCACACACAAACCAAACAACCAAAGATTACTTAACTCTTAAGCAAGAGGGGGGGGGGTGAGGTAACTTAGAGTCACCATATGCACATAAATATCCCAACACTATTCCACTTAACGAATCAGTTTCGAAGAAAACACGGATACGATTCAGAACTGCATAATTTTCCAAACATTACCGGAATTCAATGAAATTTTTGTGGGTAGTACAGAATAGTACCAGGACCCATAATATGCAGTCAGATTTTCAATCGGAGCACTCCAGCTCAAGCAGATAGCTAAAAGCAAAATTTAGTGGCTCCGATCGAAAAATGAAAAATTGAAAAATGGCCAGAAATGATCCAACTGTTACCCATAGGCTAAAAAGTGACACAAATATAACATTCTTCCCCCCTTATGAAATTTTGTACACAAAATTTAAACAAAACATCTAGGAAGGGAAAAGATGTGGATATGTGTCACGCATGGCGTCCTCGCGCTCCCAAATGGCCTTGGCACCAGAACGGCGCTGCCATTGCACCATAACCAACTGGACGGTCTTGATTCGGAGCTTCTTCTCGCGTCAGTCTAGGATCTCGATCGACTGCTCCATGAATGACAAGCTCGACTTGAAGACGAGCGGCTCGAACGCGATGGCGTGAGCAGGATCGTGGACATAGTGCCTCAGCTGCAAGACATTGAAGACGTCATGGCTTGAGCCAACTGTGGGGGCAAAGCTAAGTGATAGGCCACCTCTCCAATCTGCTCAAGGATGAGAAACGGGCCAAGAAGGGCTAACTCAGCTCGCCCCGAACATCGAAATTGAGGGTGCCCTTAAACCACGACACCTTAAAGAAAACATGGTCGCCAAAACCGAAGGTAAGCTCCTGGCGACGATGACCTACGTAGCCCCGTGACGGTTTAGGGTAGTGCAGAGGCACACACAAACCATCCGGCTACCGTAAGGTCCAAATCTTCCACTTGATAGGTTGTCCGCTGGCGATGAAAGGCTATACTTAAATGAAGGCTCGCGCCAAAGCCTGCCAAAGGTTAGCACCTCAAAGTAATCCATGCGTCTCAATCCGATATAGCACCGACTAGATTGCCATCAAGATAAACAATCGTGAAGGCTCATACCCGCATCAAAGCGTCCAGAGACTCAGTTAGACAGATAGGGAGGGGAAGTGCGGACTTAGTCAGTCGGTCAATGATCACCCAGACGGCGTCGTGACCCGAGCGTGACCTTAGGGAGCCCGCAACGAAATTCATGATAACTCACTCCCACGTCCACTGAGGAATCTCGATGGACAAACGCCTTCAAACGCGATGATCCATAACTTCACAAGAGGGCTTGCCGACCAACAACCTCAACGAAGGCTACCCTAGAACAGCCCACGGAGGTCTGACGCATTCGTCTACCCCGACGGCAGTACTCTAAATTTGTAGTGCCCGAAACGGTCACGAAAGGCCATTTACTTAATGCCCAACTCCCAGATCTCCAATTATGGTACCTTGCCCGAAGATCGATCAACGGAAAGACACTAGCTCCCAGAGCTGGTCAAAACAGATCGTCAATTCGCGGCACGGGGTACTTGATCTTCAACCCCTACGGGGAGATCAAAATAATTCCTGGGACGATTAGGTCCAAATTCTGCTCCTCGAGCAAGGCTGGCGCTCATGATTGTCGGTATAGTCGGGAAGGCCTCTGAGGCTGTGTGTCGGTGCTTTCGAAAAGGATCCCGGCGGTGCGCGTGCGTGTGTGGGGGTTCTTCAGGATTTGGATCGGATGCATGCCCTGGCGGGCTCGGTTGGATCGTCTCTCGGAAGGGTGAGGGGTGTCGTTCCTGGTTGAGGCGCCCGATAGCGGCTCAAGAGGATTCCAGGGTTTGTGTGATCACCACCTACTTTTTCTAAAAGCAGGAAAAGGGTCGGGTTGGATTTGATTGCCTACGTGGAGAGTTTGTGGGGTCTCCGCTCTGACACACGGATATACCATACACAGAGGTGAAAAACAGGTAATCCTATTCTGCTTCCGGGGCTTGACAAAAGGAATCTTGGGACATAGGGGTGCAAATGGGGTGTGTATAGGGGGCGGCTAGTGGGATCAAGCCGTTTGGTCAGGGGCGGCTAATAGGGTTTAGCCGTCCGGGGCCTGGTCTGGTTTGGGCAGAACTTTGGTAGGAAATGGGTTTGGTTTTGGACAGGGGCTAAGCTAGGTTTAGCCCGGGTTTCTGGAGGGTGGAATGAGAGGGTATTTTATGTAGGGAAATGGGTATTTCTCTCACAAAAGGGGCTCTCTCTCTCTCTCTCTTGGGATTTCTAGTGGGGAAGGGAATGTGAATTGAGGGAATGTGAATTGTGGGTTGTGGATTGTTGATGGGAATTGGTGATGTGATGATGGGTTTAAAGGCTTGGGACCTCCTCTTTTTATAGTAAAAGAGAGGCAGGGGAATGTTCAGGGGGTAATAGAGTGGCTTGGGTAATAGTGTGTCTGATTAGACCCCTCATTAATTCTCTGGTTCTTCTGTCAGGACTAGGTGAAGGGCGGCGGCTAGTGCTAACTAGCCGCCCAGGATGGGGCGGCTACTTCCTGGTAGCCGCCCCTATCATAACTGCCAAACGTCCCATCTCTGACAGGCGGTGCCTTGGGTCGGTTAATTGGGTTGATCCGGCCAAGATAGGGCGGCTAAAGACCATCACCCGCCGCAATGATCATCATTTAATACTGCTTTATGTCCCATCGAGGGGACTGGTCCAAAGTCGGCAAGGGGGGCGGCTAGTGCTAACTAGCCGCCTGGTATGGGGCGCCTAGTTAGGTCTAGCCGCCCCTAGCCAGGGACTTAGGGTTTTTGGGTTTCTGGTTAGGGCTAGGGTTAGGGTTTCCGGTTTAGGTTAGGGCTAGGGCTAGGGTTAGGGTTTGGGTTTAGGGTTTCCGGTTAGGGCTAGGGTTAGGGTTTGGGTTTAGGGTTAGGGTTTCCGGTTAGGGCTAGGGTTAGGGTTTCCGGTTTCCTGAACTTCGGTTCTCTACTTGATGTCCAACTGTGGGATATTTCTGGTGTTACTTGAAGTATTTCTATCTCTTTGGACGGTCAAAATTGGGGTATCTACAATTGTCCCTCATCGGACGGAGTCTTTGTGCGAAGCAGGACAGACTTCGACCGATGATTAGGAAAGAGACCCCTATTTTGGCCGGCCCGACCTTCAAGAAGTTATGCCAACACGAATAGTACTATTCGGGGAGTTGATTTAGACTGTCAGAGGCTAGGTCTTGACTTAGAATTTTTAGCAGAAAGGATGATCCAGGTGGAAGGCGGGGAAAAGTAAATGGTGAGTGATCCAACCCGTGGTCGGGGTTCTTAGCTATCGTGCGCGGAGCAGCCCAGCGTCAGTTTCCTCGTGCCTACCGTCCCGTGCTTGGGAAAACTCAGCAAGGAGGGGATATCACCGATAGAAAGCAAGTAAATGTTGATTTGATGAATTGGATCATCGAAGGATAAGAACTCTGGAAAAGAACCAAAAGTGAAGAAATTTGAATTTGAACGGTACTGAATGTGTGGCAAAACTTTGGGAAAGTCGTGTTTGATCAAGTAGTGTATGGAAATAAGCCAATACATGGCTGTTTGGTATGGAAAACCTTGAAATTTAGGGATGAAAAGAGATTGGAAAGGGGTTTTAAGTGAAAGTAGAAAACTGGGAGGGGCGGCTAGTTCTAACTAGCCGCCCGAGATGGGGCAGCTACTCATGAGTAGCCGCCTCCCGACTGGGTCCCTTATAACCGAAAAGGGACCCTCTCACTTCCTACTTTTTCAAAAACGGTTTCTCTCCCTCTTCTTCTTCTTCTCTTCGGTTTTAAAACCCAAAAACCCTGATTTATTTGCCTTCTCTTCCTCCATTTTGTCCTTAATCCTCTCTCTTTCTCTTGATTTCGAAACCCTAGTTTGGGTTCTCCTTTTTCTCTTTCAAACCGAGGAGATGACGAGGTCAAAGGCGATTGCTTCGAGGGGAAAACGACCACGGGTGGCTCGTGGAGAGCGTAGCCCGAGTTCTTCATCATCGGAGAGCGATAGGCCGGAGGTCGAGGTCGTGGGGGAAGCTATGGGTGTGGCGGAGGTGCCGCCGGTGGATATCGGCGCAGGTGAGGTTGGAGACTTGCCTTTGGGGACTGCCCCGGAGGTTGGGAGTAGCATGATAGGGTATACACGCAAGAGGAGGCGTGGGGATCGACCAGTGGTGGCCGAGAAGGTGGTTTCGAGGGTCGGGGGATCAGTTGAGGGTGCAATTGAGGGGGCAGGGGCTGAGGGGGTTAGTGTGGATGTGAGGGCGTCGTTGGATGCCCTTGTTGGGATGTTAGATAGGGAGGCCACAGAGGCCAGGGCTGAGGAGGAGGAAAGTAGGGCTATGGGGGCTTTTGCGGAGTTTATCTCCAGCGCGGGGAGAGTGGAGGGGACAGGAGAGGTTAGGGGTGAGGCTGGGGCTGAGGGTATGGGCATCGGGGCCGTAGAGACCAGTGTGGGTGCTGAGGCTGAGGCCAAGGAGGCCGTGTTTGAGGAGGATGAAGAGGAGGGGGATGACGACGGGATGGACGATCCCGACGAGGCCGAGGTGGACGCTCCTGGGTCCACACGGGCCGTGGTATGTTCCTAACCTTTTAGACTTAGCCTTTTTTTTATTTTTTGGTGTATATGCTTGTGTTTTGGTGGTATGAACAGGTGACTAGTGTATAATACTTTGTATATGCGTGTTTTGATAGGCATGCTTGTGTATAATTTAATCACAGTGGGATGTGTAAGCATGCTATATGTTGATATGGGTTTGTTTTTTAGGAAGCGGGATAATTTTTCATACGTATATCCAATTTTGTTATATGCCTATATAGGAAAGGAAAGGGTACGGCTTAGTATGCTTGTATGTGTGGTTTTTGTTAGACCTGTGTCATTTAGAGTCCTAATTTCGATCGGAGTCGTTAAAATTTTGATTTTTAGCTACCTGGTGGGGTTTGAGGACTCTGATTGAAGATATAACTGCATATTATGGGTCCTGGTACTGTTTAGTACTGCCCATAAAAATTTTCGTTTAATTCCGATAACGTTTTTGGAATTATGCAGTTTTGGATTGATATTCGGATTTGATTTTGTTAAAATCCAAGATGAAGAGATAAAAATCTGATATTATTACGAGATGTTAAGCTTAGAGATAGCTTCCATATAGAAGTGGAATTTGATCAACTGGATTCGTATATTAAAAGTTATGGGTATTTTTCCATGTATACCCCGAAGATGAGAAATCCAGGCAGCAGCCCTGTAAGATGTTTAGCCTAGCTTTTGGAATACCTGGAGAGGTTATTTGATCTGGGTGTAAACATGAAGGTTGTAGATAATCGTCTTATCTTTCAAATGCCACTGGAATCATGCAATTCGGAGCTGTATTGAGGAAGTTATGACCGTTTAAGTGAAGGCTGCGCAGAGTTTTAAGTCCGAGGACGACTTGGTCTTTCACTCCGACTTTGCCTATTTAAAGGCCCCAAAATGTTACGACTTCAGCCTCTGTTTGGGCTCTCATTTGCTCTGGTCCAGCCCTTTGAAGTGTGTTTTGGGTGGAGGAGAAGGAAGAGATGGTGATGGAGAAGGAGCACTTGAGGGAGGAAGTGGTGGTGTGTGTATGTGTTTCTTTTCCCTTTCCTTTCTCCATGTCCCCCTCTCTCTCAAGCTCCCTCACATGGTCCAGCCCTTTGTGTATGTTCAGCCCCCACATGTTTGATGAAATGCCACAATGAAGAGGAGATGCACAAGAGAAGCACATGAGGTGTGTGTGTGCATATAGTGGTTGTGGATGTTGTTTTCCCGTCTCTTAGGCTCCCTCTCATGCTCCTTTCCCCTCCCCTGATTTTCAGCCAAGTGCGGAGGAGGAGAGGCTGAATAGGAGGCGTGGTGGTGGTGGTTGAGGTGGACGTGGGCGCGGCGAGAGCCCCGCATCTCCCCCTTCCCTTCCTCTCTTTTGGTAAGTCCTTTCCCCCCCCCCTTGTTTTAAGATTTTCTAAGGCTTGGGAGGTTTGGAGAGGTCATGCATGCTTGGGGAGTGAGTTTGGGTATGAGTGGAGGGTTGGGGAGCGGTTAGAGAGAGCTGGGCGCGCGCAGGACGCCGTCCGCGCGCGTGCGCGCATAAAGGGGTGCTGGCGCGCGCAGTCGGGCTCGCGAGGGTCCTTAGGGAGTGCTGGTGAGGTGCGCGCGTGCGCGCAGGTCATGCGCGCCTGAGTGCGCGAGCAGAGGGTTGTCTGGTGCGCGCGCGCGCGGGCGCGCGAGTCAGGGGCGCAACGGTGTGCGGGGGTGCGCGTGCGCGCGTGCGTGCACGTGCGGGTGGCATGCGTGTGGTTGCCCGGGGCCCGGTTTGGGCGTGCTGAGGGTCGGCACCCTCGGGTGGGTGTCCGGGGGGCTCGGGCACGCGTGCGTGCATCCATGCTTGCGTTCGTTCGAGCCCGTTTGCGTGCGTGTCTAGCCTTAGGCATGCCTAATTGATTTTATGTGTTTGTTTATGGTTATGCTCATCATTTGATACCCCTTGCCTTGCAGACCTCGTCGGTTGGGATGCGCGACGACCCGGGTATCAGTGAGTGGTTTGATTCCAACCCTTCCGGGAGCGCTCGATGCACGTAGTCGTGCTTCGCGCTTCCATGGGGCTTTATTTGCACCCTAAATATGTTAGATATCATGCATGCTAGGTTGTATAGCTCGTATATTGTGTAGAACCCCTATTCTACCTTATACTTGCCTATGTATTGTGTAGAATATGGCATGACTTAGGTAATATTGTTTAAATTACTACCTTATTATTATTTGAACATATCCAGCATGTTTAACTTGGGTTAATAACTTGTGTATGCGTAATATTCCTCCGATTTAGGACTCGAGGGTGTGGTATAGTTGTTGCACCCATCTGTTGGGGCAGAACTATGACCAGCTCGAGAGAGGATGAGGCATTCCCTCTCTCTCGCCCTCCCTCTTTTCGCGAGCCGAGTGAGTAGATGCGGTTCCTACTTGACGCAGGCTTGCTTGGAATTATTGGCATGCACCTGTTGTTGCGCAGATCGCGCTTAACCCTTCCCTTTTAGGTTGGTGTCATCCAACGTATGTTAGGTTGTAATTTGTGTTTTTGCTTGTTTGTCTTCATGTATACATGTTAAGTAAGCCACCCTTGGGTATTGATTGCATAGTTTGTATATGCCTATTTGGCCATGCGCCTTGTCTAATGAGATTAGACAAGTGTATGACCTCTTATGGGGTCATACCATGGCTTTGACACTTAGAATAAAATGTCTTCCCCGCATCTGAGTTATGCGTCCTGGAGGGAATTCATGAGAATTCGTTGCGCTTAATCGGCGTTTGATGACCGATGACGACGGATCCAAGAGGATCGTATTCGCGAGCGTAGATTGTTTTTCCCCTTCGTTGGATCCGTTTAGGAACTTCCCGGCGTCGGAAACGCTGTCCTGGCACCGGGCTCCCATCTGTAGGTACCATCGCTGTGGTCGACAGTGTACTGATCGTGGGAGTATGTCAGGTAGAGGCTACCCGGGGAAGGGCTGCCGGTGGACCAAGGGCTTAGAACAATCGACCTCTTCCCCAAGAGCCTATGTCACCCCGAGGAGGGGGTGTGGGTGAGGGTGTGGTGGGACGGCGTTGGTTCGATCTGTCAGTTTGTGCAATTTTCCAAGATCCTATGTCACCCGTCGGGGTGAGGGTGAGGGTGTTGGCGTGAGTGGGGTGGGGTCGCGTTGATACTCGACCCGTCAGTTTGTATAGATGGTTTTCCCGTGGGGTTTGCGTTGCGAGCATGAGTTATCGTTCTCCCCTTCACCGGATCCGTGTGGATGCTTCCTTGGTACGAGCCGCCCTGGGTGGACCCCCACCTGTAGGTACCATCGACGCTGTCGACAGTGTACAGACCGTGGCCGGCTCCAGGTAGAGGCTGCCCGGGAGAGCACTACCGGATGACGAACGGAGTAGAACAGCAAGTTTTGTCCTTCAAGTCCCTAGACTCACCCCTGTGGGGGCTAGGGCGAGGGCAGGGTATGGTCGCACCGCCGTGTGACCTTGTTAACCGTTAGGTTTCTAACCCTGGCTTTCCTTGGCAGGAGTTTGCCTTGTATTGAATGTTTGTGTTGGTGTTTGGTTTCTGACCACTCACTGAGCTTGTAGCTCACCCCTCGCTTATGTTTTTCCCCAGTTGACGCTGAGTCGGATCCAAGAGAAGAGCTCCCCTGGTGCAATACGAGTAGGAGACCCGCGTTCGTGTTGGATGTCTTGCGAGTCAGAGGCTATCAACATTCCATTTTCATTGTATGTATTATACTGGTGCTTGTGCACGGTATGTAGGCTGTTGACGTCTGTTATTGTATATATTGGCTCTCACAGGACAGTTGATTGTGTACTCTAGTCTGTAATATGTCTTTGAATTACAGACTTAGTCGTTTGAGCTTCCGCCATTTGTATATATTTGATGTCAGTTACTTGTTTATTGCCTTTTCTCTCGTGGAGTATTTATTTGACCTCGTGTATGGATTACTGATATCATTTATATATTTGCCAAGTCTCGGGGACGGCCGCCCTGGGGCGTGACAAAAGTTGGTATCAGAGCAAGGTCCTGTCAGAGCCAATTGTTTTCTGTTAGATGAGTCCTAGGATTTCTAGATGAGTATTCTGATCCTAGTGCTGGTTCCTTAGTTGCTGATATGCCTCCTCGGAGACGGGCGCGTGAACGTGGTCACCCTCGGGCTTCGGAGGTTTACAAACCTATCGGAGGTGAGGAGTCTACTGGAGAGTTCTCGGCTGTTGGCCAGGACTTGCGCAGGATGCCTCCAGCGTGGGCGCGTGCTTACGCTGAGATGGCGGATCTTCTTTCATATGCTTAGTTCGTGGAAAGTATATATAAGCATGATAAGCGGTATTTTGAAAATGAAGCATACGAGTAATGACCATGTTGGGATAAGAGAGTAAAGCATGTGATCTTATAGGTATGTTTTGCAAATAAAGGAGGGTAAATTTTTGTATGAAGTCTCATATCTCTTGCCCTTTTGTTCTTTTAGATTTTAATGTGTAGGAGTTTTATTGTGTTTAAGCATGGTTTCTAGAAGAATGAGTTCGTTTAGACTTGGATCCTTACCTCTCGATCGCTTTGGACTAACCCATTTTCATTTGTTTTGTAGCAGCCGAATCGCATCCGGGCCCTTTGGCATGGGACGAAGCGTGGTATGATGCTTTGGGGCAGGAGGAGAGGAGTTTAGTGGACGGAGCGGGCTTCCGTTCCTTCTTTCTGATTGAGCCGTTCCACGTCCATCGCCCATATGTGGAGGCATTGGCGGAGAGATGGGACACGGAGAGTTGCGCGTTCATCCTCCCTACTGGCGCCGTTATGCCGACCCATGAGGACGTCCATCGGATCACTGGCCTTCCGGTCTTGGGGGAAGCAGTGATTGCGGCCACCCTTGCGGATTATAGGGGGCTGTTTCGAGAGTTGATTGGGGAATGGGAGTTCGTGGAGCGGGAGCGGACGCTGAACCAGATCCCTTTGGGGAGGCTTTCGGGGCAGTATGGCCTCAGTTCTTTTACGGAGCGTCAGAAGGGAGAAGCTGCAGCTTGCTTTGAGAGGAGGTGGGCGATGATCGAGGCGAGAGAGTGCGGCCGCGTGCCCACAGAGGGCACGGAGGGAGTTGAGGGCGTTCTTTCTTTACTTCTTCGGCCGGGTCCTCTTTTCGACGGCCTCTGATAAGGTTTCCTCTCACTCCCTTTTGCTGATGAGGGACCTGGAGGGCATGGGACGCTATGGTTGGGGAGCGGCGATGCTCGCCCATCTCTTTGTGGAGCTCTCGAAGAAAGTCAAGAGGGCCGGGGGAAAGAATCTTGGTGGTTTCGCGCCATTTCTTCAGGTATGTGTAAGTGGTAAATGTTTTCTTCTTGGTTTAGCTCACTTTGATCGTGATAATCTCCCTCTTGCTTTGCTAGATCTTCGGGTACGAGCATTTCGCCATCGATCGCCCGACTTTGGCTCCGTTTGATCATGCCCTCCCTTGGGCTATGAGATGGGAACCCCGGCGATCTTCCCGCTTGCACCGCCTCGCCCAATTCCGGGAGGGCTTCCACGCCTTGTCGGAGGAAGAGGTATAAGTTTTTCTTCGAGTTTCCTTGGCTAGTATTTGGTTTTCTTTTGACTAAGCGCTCTTCCTATCTTTGATGTTTTTTAGATGACGTGGAGGCCTTATCCGGAGGAGGTTCCCGAGGCTCTGGCGCGAGATGTCTGGTTGATCTATTTCAACGAGGTCGTGTTTCATGCGATCAGCCGGGTTGGCCGCCAGCTTGGCTATCATCAGTGGGTGAACGATCCTCTACCGCGGCGCCCCTCGATTCCGATGGCTGGGATTCCTCGGGACATGAACCTCCCGAGGAATTACGCGACGTATGTGGCGGGATGGATGGGCCGAGGCGTCTTGGTGGAGCATCGTCCTGAGGTGACTTCAAGTGACGAATACCTAGCTTGGTATCGTCAGGAGTTAGCGGGTATCCTCGGGACGATGGAGGAGGAGATCCCGGATGCTTATGTAAGTTAAAAATCCTTTTTCCTTTCCTCGTTCTCCCTTGCTTGAATATTTTCTGAATGGTATTTGTTTTGTAGGTTGAGTTGAATGAGATGGAGAGGAGGCTCAAGACCGCCAATGAGCACCTCCAAGCGCGGGCCAGGCAGATAGAGGCGTTGCGGGTGCAACGGAGGCGCTTGCAGGACCAGGTCCGGGTCCTCGAGGCTCAGGTGGATGCTCTGTCGAGAGCGAGGGCTGATGGCGCTTCTTCTTCTTCCGCCCCTCCTCCTTCCATGGCTTCCGAGCGAGAGCTCGAGCTGACGAGGGAGCTATATGCGGCCCGGAGTGAATTGACGGCCACACGGATGGAGCTAGGCCAGGCGAGGGGTAGGGCTTCTCGAGCTGAGGAGGAGACGGACCGGCTGAGGTCCATGATGGCTTTGAGAGAGAAGGGGTTCATCACCCTAGGCCGTGAGAGGGACTCCCTCCAGATGAGGGTGTCGGAGTTGGAGGCTTCAGCGGGCGTCCCTGGAGGTTTGATGGGGGACTTGGTTCGTTCTCTCCAGGCGGCCGGGATAGGGATCGGGAGGCGCTCAGGGCATCAGAGGCGAGGGCACGAGATTTGGAGAGGTTGAGGGCTGTCGAGGATCGGGCCAGGGGGGCAGAGAGTCGCCTCCGACAGAGATTGGAGAGGAGGGACAGAGATATGCAGCAGGTCCATCTCTGGGAGGTGACTACGAGGGGGAAATTGGTTGGAGGGGGCTCCATGACCGAGGCGGACCTTGACCTTCTTCAGCTTGAGCCTGACCATTCTCTCTCGACTTCCTTGGCTACTGGGGACACCTTCAGCCGTGCTTCTCGTCCTTCGGCGTCTCGGAGTCGTGGGATATATGCGAGGGCTGCGTCTTCGGTTTGAGAGACTCCTGCTGCTCCTGATGACGATACGCCGAGGTATAGCTTCTTTGCGTCTGGATTTAGGTAGAAGAATGGTATATATGCAAGGATTTCATGCTTTTCTTCTTTTCTTTTTGACTCAGGTGATTATTTCAGTGAAGTATAGCTCAAGACTATGGAGCTTGGAGCGTTTTGAAGGAAAAGATTCTCTTTTATGTACTCTCTTAGGTTTAGAAGAACAATCTATGTTTATGGTTTTGGTGGGACAATTTATTTTCTCGTTTTATATGCATGGTTTAGAGTAGTTTAGCATGGATTTTTATGGATACGTATGCGCGTGTAGGTGAATCTTGGATTTTATAGGCTTGATTCATGGATGGACATGTGATTTTGAGACAGGGTGGTTTTTCGAAGTGTATACGTATTGGTTTTATGAACGTATATGTGTATGAAATGTGTGTATGCAATTTTGGAAAGGAATGTTCTAGATAGGTATTGGAGACACGAAGACTTGATAAAAATGGGGCTGACAGCAGGTTTCAGGGTAGCCCAGTGGGGTGCGGCTAGTTGTGTTTTGCCGCACCCTGCCTGGGGCATACTTTCCTAAACAAAGGGCAGGGGCGGCTAGTGTAAACCAGCCGCCCAGTGAGGGGCGGCTAGTCGGGTTTAGCCGCCCCTGTCTGGGATAATTCTTCTGGTTTTGCTTTTTGTCTGCTGTTGCTGAAAGCCTTTGTGACTGCTTCGACTTTCGAGACTTATAAAAACATCCTTTCATGGACCAAGTGTTAAATCTGTCCGGATTGTATCCCTGCACTGACTTTCAAGCTCTTTCTTGTTTGAATTGTCAAGGGCTACAATCCATCTTAAGGTAAAATGAAAAATCGAATGCGAGAAAGTAAATTGCGGGAAACCATGCTTTAGTATGCAAGGAAGGGATTCCAAGTGCGTGAGCGAAAAGCTTTTAAGTGCGTGTGAAAGTGGGACAATTTTCTCTCAAGCATGTGCGGAAGGGCGTAGAATGAAGGTAGGTGGGGGTAATCTTATCATTGGTACGAGGGGTCAATTTTAATATTTCGAGAAAATCGAATGCCTACGTGCTTTGGAAAAGAAAAATGCAAACTTATGCGTAAGTATTGTGGCATAAGTGGGCATTTTAATTCTTCAATGGCTTTTTACGTGAGTGGGTAATGTTTTCAACTTTCTGAAGTAAAAGATACCATCAAGTCCCCGTGGAGGGGCCCTTGTGGTCACCTATGTCCAAACCAGGGTTGTATTTGTAAGGTATAGGCCTTAGGTGCCGGTTTTTCTAGGTTCATGGTTCTCAAAAGCTTGATCTTATTATTCTAAACATGCTGAAAAGTCCAAAGGTATAGGCCTAGTGTGCCGGTTTTTTCTAGGTTCATGGTTCTCAAAACATGCTGGATAGGCAAGTTTCTAAGTGAACTCACGTGAGTGTGTGTAATTTGTAAACCTGGAAATGATCTACCCTTAGTCGAAATTTCGCCTTTCCCGGTAAACATAGTCCAATTTTGAATACCATTGCAAAAAAAAAGGGGGGGGGAGAATGGGGTAAGAGTAATATCTTCCTTTCGGGCAATATTTTAGAATCGTCCCAGTCTAGCATATGTCCTACTTTCTAGGTCCCTCTCGCTTTCTTCTTTTTATCACTTCTTTATTTTGGGTGAAAAGTACAGTCCGCTGTTTGGATTTGTACTGGTATAGCCGTTGTCTAGCATATACCGTGCGTAAAGGCATGAAAGCCTGCTAAAATAGAGAGTTTAACCCGTTCACTTGGGTGTTATTTTTCTTTTGTTGGCCTCTCATTGCCAGATTTTTTTTTATTTGAGGGGGGGGGGCTCTTCTGTTTTTCACCCCGATTCTTTTCGTGCTTCCCCTCTAGAAGTGTTTGTATAGTGCCAGAGCCAGTTTTGGGACATATGCCAGGTCTAGGTAACTCCTCATTTTGACCTAGGGTTAATAAGGGAGGTTTTTTGCTTTGGGGGTTTTAAATTGTCCAAGTCTACGGGGTAGGCAATTTCTCTTCTATCAGGTAAATCGATCGTCCAGTTATACGTGTGTGAATGAAGAGGCATGATTTGGCGGAGATGTGTTCAAATAGATACAAGTTTATCTTTGAGAGTCTTATAATTCTGTCATCAAGTACTAAACGCTGGAAATTGCAGGAAGAAAGAATAATAATTCTCAAGTATTGAAAGCTATTCATGCATGGAATTTCTTTAGATAAAGTGCATTCCACGAACCTGAAACCTCGACTCCTTCGGCATCTACCAAGCGGTAGGCATTCCCGGAATAGGCATGGGTGATCACATAGGGTCCCTCCCATGTGGGTTGCAACTTCCCTCTTGGGTGAGGCTGTTTTGATGGCATGATTTGCTTAAGTACTAATTCCCCGATTTCAAATTTCCTTTTTATTACCTTCTTTTCAAATGCCCTTGCCACCCTTCTTTGGTAGGCCTGGGCATGATCTTCCGCTCTTAATCTTTTCTCGTCTAGTAGTTCGAGGCGTAGTAGGAGTGCCTCTCTTTTGGTATATTTTTTTGATATTTGATATTTTATGTTTTCGAAAGTGTGGAGACAGATGCATAATAATGGTTTTGAAAAAGGGGTCTGCGTTGGCGGATAGATATACTTTTGAAAAAGGAATGGAGATAAAGTTTGAAAAACAATTTTGTTTTTAGAAGGAAAGCATGGAAAGACAGTTTGTAAAATGTTTTTGGCGGAAATCATGGAAATATGGTTTTGTTAAACATTTACTTTTGAAGAGGCGCAGATTTGGAAAACATTTTCGTCATGAAGAAGAGTGTGGAAATGTAGTTTGTAAATATTTTCGTTGTTTGGTAAACAAGTAAAGAAAGTTTGGGAAAGTGTTTTATTTTTTTATTTTTTTGGAAGCACGGAAATACGATTTTGTAAAACTTTTGTTTTGAAGGAGAGTGTGCAAAACATGTTTTTAGAAAACATTTTTTTTTTTGGAAAAAAAAGAGTGGAAGTAAAGCTGGACACAGGTATGTTCAGAGTTGGGGAATGAAAGCTGAATAGCATGTATTTTTTTGGTTTTGGTTTCTTCTAGGAAAGCAGGTAAACAAATATGTATAAGGTGATGAAAGCTGGTAAACAAATATTTTGATCTTTTGGTGATTTTTGGAAAAGGCTGTAAACAAATATGTACAGGGTGTTGAAAGCGAAAGCTGGTAAACAAATATTTTTCGATTTTGATTTTTTTAGAAAAAGATGTAACCAAATATGTACAGGATATGAAAGCTTACGCGGGGGGATTAGTACCTGGTTCTTGGATTCGTATTGTTTCCTCGAGTCGGCTTCGCTTGGTCGGCCGACTGATGTCCGTTGGGGGTCCCCTATTCCCGAACTCTTCTTCCCTGAGTCTCTTCAAAGGCCTTCCTTGATGGACCAGTTTTGCATTGGTGGAGCCTGGCTGCCAACATGCGAGCACCTCTAGCCGGATGCGCATGGCACAGACACTCCAATTTCAGGCCCGTGTCTCGCTAAAGCATGCTTCTCCCCATATGGATACTACTTTCTCGCGGTACGGGAAGCAAAGACATTGGTGTCGGGTGGATGAGACGGCTTCAATGTTGTTGAGCCATGTCCTCCCAACAATCAGAGGGTGGGGTGATTGAATGTTCATTACCATGCAGTTGACGATGGTGGAGACCGGGCCGATCTTTAGTGGGAGCGTGACCAGTCCGCAAGCGTTCTTGCGCGTGCTGTCAAAGGCATAAATGTATTCGTCCGAGGGCTCCAATATGGGAACCCGGGCTTCTAGCTTTATGTAGGCGGAATATGTAAGAATGTTAGTTTCTGCTCCCGTATCGATGAGAATGTGCCGAATTCCCTCCCTCCGAGTATGGCAGTGATTGCGAGGGGTGCGGAGCGTGCTCCAGCTTTTGCGACTTCACGAGGGAGAAAGGTGATCGAGTTGGGCTCCGTAAGATCGCTTGGTGGATGCAGGGTCCTGGCTGTTTCTTCTGAGGGATAGTTGTTGTTGTAAGGGGACCCAGGTGGACTACCACCTTCATCCTCGTTCCCCGATCGCAGGGCTAGTGTGAACATATTATGTATCACCCAGTTGTTCTCATTTTCGTACTGGAGGCGCGCCTCTCCCCAGATTGTCAGGATATGACTCAAGAAGGGCAGTCGAAAGCATTGGTGCCGGGGGGAATAGATAGCTTGGATGTTGTCTAACCATGGTCGCCCTAACATCAATGGTACCTTGTGTCGATGTCGGCCACGAAGCAGGCTACTTCACAGATAAGAGGGCCGACGGACAGCTCAAATGTTCCGGGGTCGCGGAGAGTCTTCCCGGTATGGTTGAAAGCTTGAATAGTATGGTGGGCCGGTTGGATGGGAGGACGGCCTAGTCCGGGTATCTTTGGGTAGGTGGAGCAGGTCATTATGTTCATTCCTCACCCTGGATGCATGAAGATGTTGTTCAGCCACAACATTTGAAGTGTAGGGGGTAGACTCGCAGTCTGGGATCCGGGAGGTCTTGGTCAGTGAACGAAATGGTCATTGGGCGGCGGGGGCCGTCGACAGTGTCGGTACTCTTGGAGGACCCATTGTCATCCGGATGCAGATCATCCGACGTACATTCCCCTCCTTCGGGTCCTTCGCTAGCTCCTTCGGGATCTCTTCAAATGGCTCTTCTTCCTCGTCTCCTCCCGGGTTTTCTAGTCCGCTTTCGTCGGACTCGATGTTGATGACTGCGGGAAGGGCGAGAACTGCATCTCCTTCTTCACCATAGAGTATGGCAAGGTCATGATTGTCGAGGTTCAGCTGGAAGGGCTCATTCTGCTTTTCCTCCTCGGATTCTTCGGACAGACTATCGTCAGTGACGTCTTCTGAACTGCTTGGTTGTGGTGATGGTTGTCTCCCTCTTCTGACCATGTTTACCATGTGGGCTCCATATGTGGATGCTTGGTTGTGACCTGGCAATGGGTCAGTAAAAATGCCAAGTGGCTTGGAGTCTCGAGAATTGCCCTGGTTTAAGTGGCTTTTGATCATGGCCCAATCAAGGCGCCTGTCATCATTTAAATCGTAAATAAAATCCTGAAAAACAATGCATTGTTCTACGGTATGACCATGTTGTTGGTGGTATTGACAGTAACGCAGTCTGCTGGCCCCGGGAGTGGAGGTTTAGCAGCTGAGAGGGAGATACTATTTGTGTCCATTAGTACCCTAAAAATCCTAGTTAGTGTTTTTGGGAGGGGAGGGGTAAGAGTCCCTCTTTCCCATTCATCTCTGATCATAGGATGTCGGAGGGGAGACCTCATTATAAGTATCTTGGGAGGTCTACCTAGGATTTGGGTTCTGACTTCTTAGGAAGGTGGAATAGAAAGGGGTCCTAGGCTGGCCTTGTCTTGAGATTACAGGGCTTTGGACCGGGGAATTTTGGATTACCGGGTATTGTTGTGTCGGCACGGGGATGGGTACTGATCGAGTAGTGAAGTTTTGGTTGATTGGCCGAGGCGGCGCATACCCGGATGAACCGGACGTGTACTGTCTCGGAGCCATTCCTCGATCAGGAACTCACCGTTCGGGTAGAGTGCCGATACTTGTGCAATAATCCCCTCTACCGTGGGGGTTTGTGCCTTACGAGGCGGTTGTCCAACCCTATGGCTGATAGGTGGGGACTGGGTTTGGACTACTGGGGCTGCACAACGGGAAATCCTGTTGTGGCGGTCAATTAGAAGCTGATACGTAGTACAGTCTCCGTACGAAAGGCTCGTATGAAGCTTGGGACACAGGCTCTGTAACATCATGTCAATTTCTTGACATTCTATGAGTTGCTGGCCGATTCGGTGGACAAGCGTGCGCCACCGAGACACGTATTGTTCGAATTCCTCCCTAGGCCTCATTCTTTCTATGGTTAAATCTGAAAGAGAGGGGGTTCTAATCCTCTGGTAACCATAGCAGCCCAAGAATTTCTCGCTTACAGCCGAGAAATTAGACAAGTGGTCTACAGGGAGGGTGGAGAACCATTGTAGTGCTTCTCCTTCCAATGATTTCTGGAAGAGGAAGACTAGCAGAGGTTGGTTATCTAGAAATGGGCGCGCGTCTAGATAAAAGGCAGTTAAATGAATGTCTGGGTCTCCACGACCGTTATACCGGCGGAATTTGGGGATTTTGAATCCCTCCGGTAGGTGGACTGACGGGATTTGTCTCAGGTTATGTAGAGACATGTGCTTGGGGGCTGAGGGACCAGTCTCGGAGAGGATTCTCCGGATAGTTTCATCCAGTGTTTCTCCCCTGGGTGGGCTGCCTAGCGGTCTCGAGTTTGGGGTGGCCTGGTAAGGGCCTGGGGTGGAAACGGCTGGGAATATTGGATTCGCGGGGGAAAGGGGGTCGAACGAAAAGATGCTCGGGTTGA
The DNA here is from genome assembly GCA_030737845.1 of Acorus calamus. Taxonomy (NCBI): domain Eukaryota; kingdom Viridiplantae; phylum Streptophyta; class Magnoliopsida; order Acorales; family Acoraceae; genus Acorus; species Acorus calamus. The sequence goes on along the minus strand of CM060873.1, from coordinate 13,151,365 downwards.
CCGAGTGACTGGGTGAGAACGGGGTTTTGGGAACGGCCTTAGGGGTTTCGACAGGGGTCTCCTGTCTTAGGGTTTTGACCTGGCGGTAGTCGGCGAGGTCATGAAACATGTCCTCTACGGATTGGTATCCTAGACTGGCCATCTTTTCCTCAAGATGGGTCAGGAATTGCGTGCCTGACCCTCTTGGTGGATTCTTTCCTCTAGTATCTCCTCCTCTATGCAGGATTCCATGATGCGTGTGAAATGATTTAAGGGAACGAATGCAGATATAAAGCAGTAAATAAAGCGGTAAAGGATTGCGCAACGGTGTGCAGCTTACAAAGCAGTAAAGGATTGCGCAGCAGTGTGCGGCTTACAAAGCAGTAAAGATTGCGCAGCGGTGTGCGGCTTACAAAGCAGTAAAGTATTGCGCAGCGGTGTGCAGCTTATAAAGCAGTAAAGGATTGCGCAGCTGTGTGCGGCTTACAAAGCAGTAAATGATGCAGTGATGCGAAGTAGTGGAGGATCTGATTCGAGGGGCGGGAAACTCTAACCTTCCTAAGGGTTGATAGCATTCTAGTCAAGCTTGTAAAAGGGGGCAGAAGAGGATTACCTTTTGTTGTTTTTCACGAGGGAGGTCCCACCGTGATCGCCAGATTTGTCGGTCTCATTGGGAAGGCCTCGAGGCTATGTGTCGGTGCTTTCGGAAAGGATCCCAGCGGTGCACGGGTGCGCGTGCGTGTGTGGGGGTTCTTCGGGGATTCGGATCGGATGCGTGCCCTGGCGGGCTCGGTCGGATCGTCTTCTCGGAAGAGTGAGGGGTGTTGTTCCTGGTTGAGGCGCCCGATAGCGGCTCAAGAGGATTCCAGGGTTTGTGTGATCGCCACCTACTTTTTCTAAAAGCAGGAAAAGGGTCGGGTTGGATTTGATCGCCTATGTGAGGAGTTTGTGGGGTCTCCGCTGTGAGACACGGATATACCGTACACAGAGGTGAAAAACATGTAATCCTACTCTGCTTCCGGGGCTTGACTAAAGGAGTCTTGGGACATAGGGGTGCAAATGGGGTGTGTATAGGGGGCAGCTAGTGGGATCAAGCCGTCTGGTCAGGGGCGGCTAATAGAGTTTAGCCGTCCGGGGCCTGGTCTGGTTTGGGCAGAACTTCGGTAGGAAATGGGTTTGGTTTTGGACAGGGGCTAAGCTAGGGTTAGCCCAGGTTTCTGGAGGGTGGAATGAGAGGGTATTTTATGTTGGGAAATGGGTATTTCTCTCACAAAAGGGGCTCTCTCTCTCTCTCTTTCTTGAGATTTCTAGTGGGGAAAGGGAATGTAAATTGTGGGTTGTGGATTGTTGATGGAATTGGTGATGTGAATTGATGATGGGTTTAAAGGCTTGGGACCTCCTCTATTTATAGTAAAAGAGAGGCAGGGGAATGTCCAGGGGGTAAGTGGCTTGGCTAATCGTGTGTGTGATTAGACCCCTCATTAATTCTCTGCTTCTTCTGTCAGGACCAGGTAAAGAGCGGCTAGTGCTAACTAGCGCCCAGGATGGGGTGGCTACTTCCTAGTAGCCGCCCCTATCATAACCTGCCAAACGTACCATCTCAGACAGGCGGTGGCTTGGGTCGATTACTTGGGTTGATCCGGCCAAGATAGGGCGGCTAAAGACCATCACCAATCGCAATGATCAGCATTTAATACTGCTTTATGTCCCATCCAGGGGACTGGTCCAAAGTCAGCCAGGGGGGCGGCTAGTGCTAACTAGCCGCTTGGTATGGGGCGGCTAGTTAGGTCTAGCCGACCCTAGCCAGGGACTTATGGTTTTTGGGTTTCTGGTTAGGGCTAGGGTTAGGGTTTCTGGTTTAGGTTAGGGCTAGGGCTAGGGTTAGGGTTTAGGTTTAGGGTTAGGGTTTGGGTTTAGGGTTTCCGGTTAGGGCTAGGGTTAGGGTTTAGGGTTAGGGTTTCCAGTTAGGGCTAGGGTTAGGGTTTGGGTTTAGGGTTAGGGTTTCCTGTTAGGGCTAGGGTTAGGGTTTTCGATTTCCTGAACTTCGGTTCTCTACTTGATGTCCAACTGTGGGATATTTCTGGGTGTTACTTGAAGTATTTCTGTCTCTCTAGATGGTCAAAATTGGGGTATCTACAATGATGTCACTTACACGCTGGGTAAGTCGCTAGACCGCACTTAATCCACAAGACACGCAACAAGAGGTTGTGAAACCCCGACAACGCATATGCGATGTCATCTATCTGATATGGTGGTTGAGTCCCAGAATGAACGATTAGCGTCGCGTCTCCTCATTTTCGACCCATGTGGGGACAAAACGCGACAGTACCGTAAACTGTGCTTCATATGCCGCCAATGACAAGTCGTCCAATTATAACCATCGGGACTCTAGCATCATGCACTCAATGGACAGATACATCACGGGGAGTCCACGCTCTCGACCTCATACCGTAACACCCAATCCCGATCGTACGCATCACAACTCGCTTCAGCATCTTCCAAGTGAGAGGGAAAGGCAATCACCGAGAGGATGTTTCAAAGATAATCCCTGCCTGGGGGAAAGAATCCCTTGGGAGGGCACCTTGAGGTCCCGATATAGGATATCCTGACAACCAAACAAGGAACACGGGGTACCCTAGCCTGGGTCTCAATGATGACCTCGCAAGGCCCCTTAATCCTGAGCAGGAAATTGAAAGAAGACATCGCCCATTAATGGATAATGCGCCACACCCTCAAAATTTGAAACCGGCGTCGCTCTCGAACACCAAGGTACACCCCCAATAAACAGAACAGAGGAGAACATGGTCTCCTGTCTCGCCCCAGGGCGGCCGTCCCCGAGACGTGGCAAATATATAAATGATATCAGTAATCCATACACGAGGTCAAACACTTGACACCCGCGAATATGATCCCTATGGATCCGTCATCATCGGTTATCAAACACCGATAAGCGCAATGAATTCTCACGAATTCCCTCCAGGGCGCATAACTCAGATGCGGGGAAGACATTTAATTCTATGTGTCAAAGGCATGGTATGACCCCATAGGAGGTCATACACTTGTCTAATCTCATTATCAACCTAGAAGGGAAGGGTTAAGGCGATCTGCGCAACAACAGGTGCATGCCAATTATTCCAAGCAAGCCTGAGTCAAGTAGGAACTACATCTACTTACTCAGCTCGCGAAAAGAGGGAGGGCGAGAGAGAGGGAAAGCCTCATCCTCTCTTGAAGCGGGTCATAGTTTTGCCCCAACTAGATGGGTGTAACAACTATACCAAACCCTCGAGTACTAAATCAGGAATATTACCATACACCCCGTTATTAACCCAAGTTAGACATGCTAGATATGTTCAAATAATAATAAGGTAGTAATTCAAACAATATTACCTAAGTCATGCCATATTCTATACAATACATCGGCAAGTATAAGGTAGAATAAGGGTTCTACACAATATACGAGCTATACAACCTAGCATGCATGATATCTAACATATTTAGGGTGCAAATAAAGCCCCATGGAAGCGCGAAGCACGACTACGTGCATCGAGCGCTCCCGAAAGGGTTGGAATCAAATCACTCACCTAACGAGCGCACGGCTCGCGAAACGTAAGAGAGCGACGAGTTGAATCCGAAGCCTGAAATCAATCCGCCAAGGATCATCCAATGGTTGCATTTGGCTATAACAAGCTGCTCGACACCACGAAGCACACTCCGAACGCGTCTGAGCACCATAACCACGCCTCGAGTACCCCGTGCACGCTGCCCATGCACTCCGCACGCATGGAACAACGTCGAGCACGTCCCCGAGCACCTTGTGCATGCTTCCTACGCACTTCGCACGCATCGAGCAAGGCCAAGCACGCCCTCGAGCACCTCGTGCACGCTACCCGCACACTCCGCACGCATCGGGCAAGCCAAGCACGCCATCGAGCACCTCGTGCACGCTGCCCGCACACTCCGCACGCATCGGGCAAGGCCAAGCACGCCCTCGAGCACCTCGTGCACGCTGCCCGCACACTCCGCACGCATCGGGCAAGGCCAAGCACGCCCTCGAGCACCCCGTGCACGCTGCCCACGCACTCCGCATGCATCGGACAACGCCAAGCACGTCCTTGACCACCTCGTGCACGCTTCCCGCGCACTCCGCATGCATCGGACAACGCCAAGCACGTCCTGGAGCACCTCGTGCACGCTTCCCGCGCACTCTGCATGCATCGGACAACGCCAAGCACGTCCTCGAGCACCTCGTGCACGCTTCCCGCGCACTCCGCACGCATGCGAGCACACCGAGCGCGCACCCGCAGCCCGCATGTGATCTCGAGTGCACCGATGTGCCAACTCTACACCCCTTTAGCACACAAACACAAGTTTAGGTGATGCATGAGGAAAACCAATGGAAAGAGGAGAAGAACATGCATATATGGTTCACTCACACATATCCACAAACATGTGGCATGCACACTTACACAACACATACAACTTGAGCATGTGCTTCTCCCACTTCAGCCCTTTCAATTTCCATGCACACACAATCAACACAAGGCAATGGAGCTCTACCCCTTCTCACCAGCCACAACAGACGTGGCTGAACCCAACCGAGGAGAGCGGGAGGTCCATCCGCGGCACCGGCACGCCCCACGCCGCAGCTCCACCGCAATCACCATCGATCCCGCACCTCCTCTCAAACAACACCTTCAAAGACATTGGAAGAGGAGACTTTATCATCACCTTCACTTTCTCCTCTTCATTTTCATTTCCACACAGCACAGCAGGTCGAGAGAGAAGGAGACGACAGATATTTTGGGCACATAAATATCTAAATGAGGTGTCAAACGACCAAATCGTACCTGCCCCGAAATCCTGGACAGACTTCACTTAAACGGGCATAACTTCCTCAATCCAGCTCCGAATTGCATGATTCTAGTGGCAGTGGAAAGATAAGACGATTATCTACAACTTTCATGTTTACACCTAGATCAAATAACCTCTCCAGCCTTTCAAAATCTAGGCTAAACATCTTACAGGGCTGCTGCCTGGATTTCTCAACTTCGGGGTATACAAGGAAAAATACCCATAACTTTTGATATACGAATCCAGTTGATCCAATTCCACTTCTATATGGAAGCTATCTCCAAACTTAACAACTCGTAATAATATCGGATTTTTATCTCTTCATCTTGGATTTTAACAAAATCAAATCCGAATACCAATCCAAAACTGCATAATTCCAAAAACGATATCGGATAAATGAAAATTTTATGGGCAGTACTAAACAATACGTGGACCCATAATATGCAGTTATATCTTCAATCAGAGTCCTCAAACCCTAGAAGGTAGTTAAAACCAAAATTTTGGCGACTCCGATCGAAATTAGGACTCTAAATGACACAGGTCTAACATTCTCCCCCCCTTAGGAAATTTAGTCCTCGAAATTGAAGGAAACCCAAAGGGAAGACCGAACATGCAAGCGTCACCCATAGAGTCCCTTGGCTCCCGAGTGGTCCAGGCATCCAACTGGCGCTACCACACACTTTAACCGAAGGAACGGTCTGGGTGCGGAACCTCTTCTCAGATCGGTCCATGGTCTCGATCAACTGCTCCCCGAACGCACTTTAACCGAAGGAACGGTCTGGGTGAGGATGAGCGGCTCGAACGGAATGACATGAGCAGGATCGTGGACATAATGTCTCAGCTATGAGACATTGGATGACGTCACGGGCATGAGTCAGCTACGGGTGCAAGGCTTCATGACATCCACCTCCCCTAATCCACTCAAGGATGAAAACCGGTCCGATGGAAGGCCGACTCAGCTCTCCCTGAACGTCGAAACAGAGGATGTCCTTAAACCGGGACACCTCATGCCAACATGGCCGCCGAACCCGAAGGTAGGCTCCTGGCGACGATGACCTGCGTAGCCCTTCTGACGGTTCTAGGTGGTGCAGAGGCACGCACGAACCATCTCGGCCACCGCAAGGTCAATTAAATAACTTATGGCCACTCCAACTGGCGCTCAACAACCGTCCCAACACAGGGGAGGTATAAAACTGCGCCCGTAGAGTGCCCCTTTTCCATTTCATCTGGGTGCTCGAATGGCAGTCGTCTCACAGGCAGACCCCTACCAAAGGGTGGTGCCTCATCCAACTGCCCCAAGTCGAGCACGCAGGCAAATAGCATGTCCTCCAAGGCCTAATCGTCCTCTTGCCTGGCTGTCCGTTAGCAATGAAACGCTATACTTAAATGAAGGCTCGCGATAAAGCCGACCAGAGGCTGTGCAAGCACCTCAAAGTAACACACGCGTCTCGATCCGAAATAGAGCCGACCGGAGTGCCATGAAGACGGACAATCGTGGAGATGAATGCCCACACTAAAACATCCAGAGACTCAGTCAGTTGGATAGGGAGGAAAGTGCGGACTTAGTCAATCGGTCAATGATCACCCAGGCGGCATCATGACTCGGACGTGACTTTAGCGAGCCCACAACGAAATCCATGATAACTCACTCCCACGTCCACTGAGGAATCTCGATGGACGAACGCATTCCAACGCGACGATCCACAACTTCGCCTGAGGGCATGCCAACCAACATTCTCAACGAAGGCTAACATAGAACAACCCACGGAGGCTCAATAAAACATTCGAGATCCTTGTAGGCATCTGGCGCATTCGTCTACCCCGACGGCAGTACCCAAAATTCGTAGTGCCCGAAACGGTCACGAAAGGCCAACTAGGGAATGCCCAACTCCCGAATCTCCAATTATGGTATCCTGCGCGAAGATCGATCAACAGAAAGACACTGGCTCCCAGAGCTGGTCAAAACAGATCATTAATTCGCGGCAAGGGGTACTTGATCTTCAACCCCTATGGGGAGATCAAAATAATTTCTGGGACGATTAAGTCCAAATCTGCTCCTCCAGCATGGCTGACGCTCATGATGACCCTTACACGCTGGGTAAGCCGCTCGACCGCACTTAATCCGCAAGACACGCAATAGGAGGTCGTCGATTCCCGACAATGCCTAAGCAACGTCATCTACCTGATGTGGCGGTTGAGTCCCATCACGAACGCTTAGCGTCGCGTCTCCTCATTTACGACCCATGTGGGGGTAAAACGCGACAGTACCGCAAACTGTACTTCACATGCCGCCACCAATAGGTCGTTCAACTATAACCATTGGAACTCCAGCATCATGCACTCAATGGGCAGATTCATCACGGGGAGTCCAAGCTCTCGACGTCATCCAGTAGCACTCTTCCGGTGTGGCCCCTACCTGGTAGCCTCCCATGTCCACTATCTCTGCTATATGGGCACACCAACAAGCGTCGAGGATAGTCCCAGGGAGCACCTCACAGGACTCTTGCCTCTACCGGGTAGCTACTATGCACGATGATATATCAAAGCGACTCCAGATATGGCTATGGAACCCTAGTCCATAAGCTATCGCCCACTAAGCTGCAACAAGATGCACTCAATCCCGATCATATGCATCACCACCCGCTATCGCACCTTCCAAGTGAGGAAAAATCCATCATCAATTTGATGCTTCAAAGGTATTCCTTGACTGAGAAAAGAACCTCGGGAGGGCCTCATGAGGTCCCGATATAGGATATCCCGACAACCAAACAAGGAACACGGAGTACCCTAGCCCGGGTCTCAACACTGACCCTGCAAGGCCCCTTATCCTGAGCAGGAAGGCTGGAAGAAGACATCACCCCTTAATGAGCTTACGCCACATCCTCAACACTTGAAATGGTGCCGCACGCGAACTCCATGGTATACCATCTCTGGCACCACTGGTGGATCTGCCGCTAAGGGTATCTACGGGATCACCACGCGGGCCGCCCGCAGCTCCTGGATCTCTCGCGCCTGCTCAGTCAACGCTCCAGTCTATGCCTCCAGTGCTCTAGTCTCAGTCTCCAGAAGATCCGCCATCTCAGCGTAAGCATGCGCCCACGCTGGAGGCATCCTGCGCAAGTCCTGGCCTAACAGCCGAGAACTCCCCAGTAGACTCCTCGCCTCCGGTAGGTTCGAAAACCTCCGAAGCCCGAGGGTGACCACGTCCACGCGCCCATCTCCGAGGAGGCATATCAGCAACTAAGGAACCAACACTAGGATCAAAATACTCATCTCAAAATCCTAGGACTCATCTCAAAGAAAACAATTGGCTCTGACAGGACATGACTTTGATACCAACTTTTGTCACGCCCCAGGGCGGCCGTCCCCGAGACATGGCAAATATATAAATGATATCAGTAATCCATACACGAGGTCAAATAAATACTCCACAAGAGAAAAGGCAATAAACAAGTAACTGACATCAAATATATACAAATAGCGCAAGCTCAAATGACTAAGTCTGTAATTCAAAGACATATTACAGACTAGAGTACACAATCAATTGTCCTGTGAGAGCCAATATACACAACAACAGACATCAACTGTCCACATACCGTGCACAAGCACAAGTATAATACATACAATGAAAATGGAATGCTGATAGCCTCTATCTCGCAAGAAATCCAACGCGAACGCGGGTCTCCTACTCGTATTGCGCCAGGGGAGCTCTTCTCTTGGATCCGACTTAGCGTCAACTGGGGAAAAATATAAGCAAGGGGTGAGCTACAAGCTCAGTGAGTGGTCAGAAACCAAACACCAACCATAACATTCAATACAAGGCAATCTCCTGTCAAGGAAAGCCAGGGGGGTAGAAACCTAATGGTTAACAAGGTCACACGGCGGTGCGCGACCATACCCTGCCCTCGCCCTAGCCCCCACAGGCGTGAGTCTAGGGACTTGAAGGACAAAACTTGCTGTTCTACACCGTTCGTCCTCCGGTAGCGCTCTCCCGGGCAGCCTCTACCTGGAGCCGGCCACGGTCAGTACACTGTCGACAGCGTCGATGGTACCTACAGGTGGGGGTCCACCCAGGGCAGCTCGTACCTAGGAAGCATCAACACGGATCCGGCGAAGGGGAGAACGATAATTCATGCTCACAATATCGTCTGGTGGTCCACCCTCGTGTAGCCTCACCTGGTACACTCCCCTGATCAGTACATCTGCCGAATGCATCGGGAGTACCTACAAGTGGGAGTCCTCTGTCAGGGCAGCTTCCACGTCGGGACCTCGGCGTACGACGATATTGGGAGGAACCTTTACATGTTCGCAACGCGAACCCCACGGGAAAACCATCTATACAAGCTGATGGGTCGCGTATCAACTCGAGCCCACCCCACTCACGCCAACACCCTCACCCTCACCCTGACGGGTGACATAGGATCTTGGGAGATTGCACAAACTTGCAGATCGAACCTACGCCGACCCACTACACCCTCACCCTCACCCCCTCCTCGGGGTGACATAGGCTCTTGGGGAAAGAGGTCGATTGTTCTACACCACTCGTCTTCTGGTAGTCTCTCCCGGTGTGGCCCCTACTACCTGGTGGCCTCCCGGGTCACTATCTCTGCTATGTGGGCACACCAACATGCGTCGTGGATAGTTCCCAGGAGCATCCCATGGGGTTCAGGCCTCTACCGGACTAGCCTCCCACGATCACTACCTCAGCCGTATGGGCACGCCAACATGCGTCATGAGTAGTATCTGGGAAGGCTCCTCACCGGTCTCTGCTACGCCGGGTAGTCTCTACTCGGAGCCGACGAAGGAAAGAACACTCGACACCCGCGAATATGATCCCTATGGATCCGTCATCATCTGTTATCAAACACCGATAAGCACAATGAATTCTCATGAATTTCCTCCAGGGCGCATAACTCAGATGCGGGGAAGACATTTAATTCTATGTGTCAAAGGCATGGTATGACCCCATAGGAGGTCATACACTTGTCTAATCTCATTAGACAAGTCTCATGGCCAAATAGGCATATACAGAATATGCAATTAATTACCCAATGATGGCCTATTTAAACATCCATACATGGCATCAAACAGGTAAACACACGCAAGTTACAACCTAGCATACGTTGGATAACACCAACCTAGAAGGGAAGGGTTAAGCGCGATCTGCGCAACAACCGGTGCATGCCAATTATTCCAAGCAAGCCTGAGTCAAGTAGGAACTACATCTACTTACTCACCTCGCGAAAAGAGGGAGGGAGAGAGAGAGGGAAAGCCTCATCCTCTCTTGAAGCGGGTCATAGTTTTGCCCCAACTAGATGGGTGCAACAACTATACCAAACCCTCGAGTACTAAATCAGGAATATTACGCATTTGGCTATAACAAGCTACTCGACACCACGAAGCACACTCCGAACGCGTCTGAGCACCATAGGCACGCCTCGAGTACCCCGTGCACGCTGCCCATGCACTCCGCACGCATGGAACAACGTCGAGCATGTCCCCGAGCACCTCGTGCATGCTTCCTACGCACTTCGCACGCATCGAGCAAGGCCAAGCACGCCCTCGAGCACCTCGTGCACGCTGCCCGCACACTCCGCACGCATCGGGCAAGCCAAGCACCCCCTCGAGCACCTCGTGCACGCTGCCCGCACACTCCGCACGCATCGGGCAAGGCCAAGCACGCCCTCGAGCACCTCGTGCACGCTGCCCGCACACTCCGCACGCATCGGGCAAGGCCAAGCACGCCCTCGAGCACCTCGTGCACGCTGCCCGCACACTCCGCACGCATCGGGCAAGGCCAAGCACGCCCTCGAGCACCCCGTGCACGCTGCCCACGCACTCCGCCTGCATCGGACAACGCCAAGCACGTCCTCGAGCACCTCGTGCACGCTTCCCGCGCACTCCGCATGCATCGGACAACGCCAAGCACGTCCTGGAGCACCTCGTGCACGCTTCCCGCGCACTCTGCATGCATCGGACAACGCCAAGCACGTCCTCGAGCACCTCGTGCACGTTTCCCGCGCACTCCGCACGCATGCGAGCACACCGAGCGCGCACCCGCATCCCCGCATGTGATCTCGAGTGCACCGATGTGCCAACTCTACACCCCTTTAGCACACAAACACAAGTTTAGGTGATGCATGAGGAAAACCAATGGAAAGAGGAGAAGAACATGCATATATGGTTCACTCACACATATCCACAAACATGTGGCATGCACACTTACAGAACACATACAACCTGAGCATGTGCTTCTCCCACTTCAGCCCTTTCAATTTCCATGCACACACAATCAACACAAGGCAATGGAGCTCTACCCCTTCTCACCAGCCACAACAGACGTGGCTGAACCCAACCGAGGAGAGCGGGAGGTCCATCCGCGGCTCCGGCACGCCCCTCGCCGCAGCTCCACCGCAATCACCATCGATCCCGCACCTCCTCTCAAACAACACCTTCAAAGACATTGGAAGAGGAGACTTCATCATCACCTTCACTTTCTCCTCTTCATTTTCATTTCCACACAGCACAGCAGGTCGAGAGAGAAGGAGACGACAGATATTTTGGGCACATAAATATCTAAATGAGGTGTCAAACGACCAAATCGTCCCTGCCTCGGAATCCTTGACAGACTTCACTTAAACGGGCATAACTTCCTCAGTACAGATCCGAATTGTATGATTCTAGTGGCATTGGAAAGATACGACGATTATCTACAACTTTCTTGTTTACACCCAGATCAAATAACCTCTCCAGATATTTCAAAATCTAGGCTAAACATCTTACAGGGCTGCTGCCTGGATTTCTCAACTTCGGGGTATACATGGAAAAATACCCATAACTTTTGATATATGAATCCAGTTGATCCAATTCCACTTCTATATGGAAGCTATCTCCAAACTTAACATCTCATAATAATATCGGATTTTTATCTCTTCATCTTGGATTTTAACAAAATCAAATCCGAATACCAATCCAAAACTGCATAATTCCAAAAACGATATCGGAATTAAATGAAAATTTTATGGGCAGTACTAAACAATACCTGGACCTATAATATGCAGGTATATATTCAATCAGAGTCCTCAAACCCTAGAAGGTAGTTAAAACCAAAATTTTGGCGACTCCGATCGAAATTAGGACTCTAAATGACACAGGTCTAAATTCTCCCCCCCTTAGGAAATTTAGTCCTCGAAATTGAAGGAAACCCAAAGGGAAGACCGAACTGCAAGTGTCACCCATGAGTCCCTTGGCTCCCAGTGGTCCAGGCATCCAACTGGCGCTACCAACACTTTAACCGAAGGACGGTCTGGGTGCGGAGCCTCTTCTCAGATCGGTCCATGGTCTCGATCACGCTCCCCGAACCACTTTAACCGAAGGAACGGCTGGGTGAGGATGAGCGGCTCGAACGGAATGCATGACAGGATCGTGGACATAATGTCTCAGCTATGAGACATTGGATGACGTCACGGGCATGAGTCAGCTACGGGTGCAAGCTTCATGACATCCACCTCCCCTAATCCACTCAAGGATGAAAACCGGTCCGATGGAAGGCCGACTCAGCTCGCCCCAAGTCGAAACAGAGATGTCCTAAACCGGGACACCTCATGCAAACTGGCCGCCGAACCCGAAGGTAGGTCCTGGCGCATGACCTGCGTAGCCCTTCTGACGGTTCTAGGTGGTGCAGAGGACGCAGAACCATCTCGGCCACCGCAAGGTCAATTAAATAACTTATGCCACTCCAACTGGCGCTCAACACGTCCCAACCAGGGGAGGTATAAAACTGCGCCCGTAGAGTGCCCCTTTTCCATTTCATCTGGGTGTCGAATGGCAGTCGTCTCACAGCAGACCCCTACCAAAGGGTGGGCCTCATCCACTGCCCCATCGAGCACGCAGCAAAAGCATGTCCTCCAAGGCCTAAATCGTCCTCTTGCCTGGCTGTCCGTTAGCAATGAAAGCTATACTTAAATGAAGGCTCGCGATAAAGCCGACCAGAGGCTGTCAGCACCACAAATAACACACGCGTCTCATCCGAAATAGAGCCGACCGGAGTGCCATGAAGACGGACAATCGTGGAGATAGCCCACGCTAAAACTCAGAGATCAGTCAGTTGGATAGGGAGAAGTGCGGACTTAGTCAATTGGCTCAATGATCACCCAGGCGGACATGGCTCGGACTGACTTTAGCGAGCCCCAACGAAATTTTGATAACTCACTCCCTCCACTGGGAATCTCGATGGCGAACGCATTCAACCGAGATCCACAACTTCGCCTGAGGGCATGCCAACCAACATTCTCACGAAGGCTAACATAGAACAACCCACGGAGGCTCAATAAAAATGATATCTTGTAGCATCTGGCGCATTCGTCTACCCCGACGGCATACCCAAAATTCGAGTGCCCGAAACGGTCACGAAAGGCCAATAGGGAAGCCCAACTCCCGACTCCAATTATGGTATCCTGCGCGAAACATCAACAGAAAGACACTGGCTCCCAGACTGGTAAAACATCATAATTCGCGGCAAGGGGTACTTGATCTTCAACCCCTATGGGGACATCAAATATTCCTGGGACGATAGTCCAAATCTGCTCCTCGAGCATGGGAAGCTCAAATGACCCTAAGTCTGGGTAAGCCGCTCGACCGCATTCATCCGCAAGACACGCAATAGGAGGTTGTCGATTCCCGACAACCTAAGCGACGATACGATGTGGCGGTTGAGTCCCATCACGAGCGCTAGCATCGCGTCTCCTCATTTGTGACCCATATGGGGTCAAAACGCGACAGTTCCGCAAACTGTGCTTCACATGCCGCCACCAACAGGTCGCCCAACTATAACCGTTGGCACTCCAGCATCATGCACTCAATGGGCAGATTCATCACGGGGAGTCCAAGATCTCGACGTCATCCAGTAGCACTCTTCCGGTGTGGCCCTCTACCTTGGTAGCCTCCCATGTGCACTATCTCTGCTATATGGGCACACCAACAAGCGTCGTGGATTGTCCCAGGGAGCACCTCACAGGACTCTTGGCCTCTACCGGGTACCGCTACTATGCACGATGATATATCGAAGCGACTCCGGATATGGCTATGGAAACCTAGTCCATAAGCTATCGCCCACTAAGCTGCAACAAGATGCTCCCAATCCCGATCATTTGCATCACCACCCGCTATCGCACCTTCCAAGTGAGGAAAAATCCATCATCAATTTGATGCTTCAAAGGTATTCCTTGACTTAGAAAAGAACCTTGGGAGGGCTCCACGAGGTCCCGATATAGGATATCCCGACAACCAAACAAGGAACACGGAGTACCCTAGCCCTGGGTCTCAATCACTGACCCTGCAAGGCCCCTTATCCTGAGCAGGAAGGACTGGAAGAAGACATCACCCCTTCAATGAGCTTACGCCACATCCTCAACACTTGAAACTGGTGCCGCACGCGAACTCCATGGTATACCATCTGCTGGCAATACCACTGGTGGATCTGCCGGGAACAAAGGGTATCCATACGGGATCACCACGCGGAGCCGCCCGCAGCTCCTGGATCTCTCGCGCCTGCTCAGTCAATGCTCCAGTCTATGCCTCCAGTGCTCTAGTCTCAGTCTCCAGAAGATCCGCCATCAATCAGCGTAAGCATGCGCCCAACCGTGCTGGAGGCACTCCTACCCAAGTCCTTGGTCCCACAACAGCCGAGGAACTCCCAACAGTAGACTCCTAATTAGTCGCCTCCGGTAGGTTCGAACAACCTTCCGAAGCCCGTACAAGGGTGACCACGTCCACGCGCCCGTCCACGGATGCGAGGAGGCATATCAGCAACCTAAGGAACCAACACTAGGATCTAAAACCAGAGTACTCAGATCTCAAAATCCTAGGACTCATCTCAAAGAAAATACGACTCGACTTAGGCTCTGACAGGACCATGACTTATGATACCAACTTTTGTCACGCCCCAGGGCGGCCGTCCCCGAGACGTGGCAAATATATAAATGATATCAGCTAATCCATACACGAGGTCAAATAAATGACTCCAATAAGATAATACACAAGGCAATAGCAATCAATGATAACTGATTACATCAAATGATATAGGCAAAAGCGGAAGCTCAAATGACCAATACTGTCTGTAATTCAAAAATATTATTACAGACCCTAGAGTACACAATCAATTGTCCTGTGAGAGCCAAGTATAGCACAAATGAACAGACATCAACTGTACCACATACCGTGCACAAGCACAAGTATAAAAATACATACAATGAAAATGGAACTGCTGATAGCCTCGCTATCTCGGAAGAAATCCAACGCGAACGCGGGTCTCCTACTCGTATTGCGCCAGGGGAGCTCTTCTATTGGATCCGACTTAGCGTCAACTGGGGAAAAGGAAACAGTAACGCAAGGGGTGAGCTACAAGCTCAGTGAGTGGTCAGAAACCAAACACCAACCATAATCATTCAATACTAAGGCAATCTCCTGTACCAAGGAAAGCCAGGGGGGTAGAAACCTAATGGTTAACAAGGTCACACGGCGGTGCGCGACCATACCTGCCCTCGCCCTAGCCCCCACAGGCGTGAGTCTAGGGACTTGAAGGACAAAACTTGACTGTTCTACACCGTTCGTCCATCCGGTAGCGCTCTCCCGGGGCAGCCTCTACCTGGAGTCAGGCCACGGTCAGTACACTGTCGACAGCGTCGATGGTACCTACAGGTGGGGGTCCACCCAGGGCAGCTCGTACCTAGGAAGCATCCACACGGATCTGGTGAAGGGGAGAACGATAATTCATGCTCGCAATATCGTCTGGTGGTCCACCCATCGTGTAGCCTCACCTGGTACACTCCCCATGATCAGTACATCTGCCGAATGCATCGGGAGTACCTTACAAGTGGGAGTCCTTCTGTCAGGGCAGCTTCCAACGTCGGGACCTCGGCGTACGACGATATTGGGAGGTATCAACTCAAGCCCACTCCACTCACATGTTCCAATACGCATCACCCTCACCCCAACGGGTGACATAGGATCTTGGGAGAAATACCCTCACCCTCACCCCGACGGGTGACATAGCTGATTTTGGGAAATTGCGTACAACTTGGCAGATCGAACCAACGCCGACCCACTACGCCACACCAATCTCACCCTCACCCCGATGGGTGACATAGGATCTTGGGAAATTGCACAAACTGGCAGATCGAACCAATACGCCGACCCACCACACCCTCACCCCCACCCCCTCCTCAGGGTGACATAGGCTCTTGGGGAAGAGGTCGATTGTTCTACACCCGCTCGTCTTCTGGTAGTCTCTCCCGGTGTGGCCCACTACTACCTGGTGGCCTCCAAGGCCGGGTCACTATCTCTGCTATGTGGGCACACCAACATGCGTCGTGGATAGTTCCCTAGGAGCATCTCACATGGGGTTCAGGCCTCTACCGGACTAGCCTCCCACGACCTCACTACCTCAGCCGTATGGGCACGCCAACATGCGTCATGAGTAGTATCTGGGAAGGCTCCTCACCTGGTCTCTGCTACGCCGGGTAGTCTCTACTCGGAGCCGACGAAGGAAAGAACACTCGACACCCGCGAATATGATCCCTATGGATCCGTCATCATCTGTTATCAAACACCGATAAGCGCAACATGAATTCTCATGAATTTCCCTCTAGGGCGCATAACTCAGATGCGGGGAAGACATTTTATTCTAAGTGACAACGCCACGACATGACCCTATAAGAGGTCATACACTCGTTTAATCTCATTAGACAAGGCTCATGGCCTAACAAGCATATACATGATATGTAATTAATTACCCAATGGTGGCCTACTTAAACATGCACACATGGCATCAACCAGGTAAACACACCAGAAATAACCTAACATGCGTTGGATAGCACCAACTTAAAAGGGAAGGGTTAAACGCGATCCGCGCAACAACAGGTGCATGCCAATAATTCCAAGCAAGCCTGAGTCAAGTAGGAACTACATCTACTTACTCAGCTCGCGAAAAGAGGGAGGGCGAGAGAGAGGGAATGCCTCATCCACTCTTGAAGCGGGTCACAGTTTCACCCCAACTAGATGGGTACAACAACTATACCACACCCTCAAGTCCTAAATCAGCGGAATATTATGCATGTACCCCATTATTAACCCAAGTTTAAACATGCTTGATAAATATGGATAATATTTCAAATAAAACTACCTAAGTCATGCCATATTCTATATAATACATAGGCAAGTATAAGGATAAATAGGGGTTATACACAATATACGAGCTATAAAACCTAGCATGCATGATATCTAGCATATTCAGGGTGCAATTAAAGCTCCATCGAAGCGCGAAGCATGGCTACGTGCATCGAGCGCTCCCGGAAGGGTTGGAATCAAACCACTCACTGATACCCGGGTTGACGCGCATCCCATCCGACGAGATCTGTAATTCAAGGGTACCAAAAGGAGTGAGTAAAACCACATACAAACATATAAAATCAATTAGGGATGCCTAAGATTGGACATCCACGCATACGGGCTCGATCGCACGCAAGCGTGCACGCACGCACGCGTGCCCGAGCCCCCCGGACACCCACCCGAGAGTGCCAACTCTCAGCACGCCCAAACCGGGCCTCGGGCAGCCCAGCATGCACCCCCGGGAGCCCCCGGGCGCAGCCCCGGTCGTCCAGACCGCGCAACCTCGCGCGACTCCCGCGCGCGACCTGTGCGTACCCGCATGCGCAGTACACGCCCGAACTCCCCAGCCCCCCCCCCAAGCCCTCACATGCACCCAAACACAATTACCACCCATGCATGCCCTCCCAAGCACCTATACATGCATACTAACCAATAAAAAGAAGAGGGAAACTCACCAAACATAAGAGGGGGAGGGAAGGGGAGATGTTGGGGCCCTCGAGCACGCCACGACCATCTCGACCGCCACTACCACTACCTCCACCTCTCTTTGGCTTCTCTTCTCTACATGGCTTTCACTTTGGCATTTCAACAAACATTTGGGGGGCTGTCAATTAGTCCACCCAAACCTTCACCAAGGGCTGGACCAGATCCAAAAGAGGGAACAACTAGGTCGTGGGATTTGGGGGCCTTTAAATAGGCAAAGGTGGGGTGAATGACCAAGCCGTCCTCGGACTAAAAACTCTGGACAGACTTCACTTAAACGGCCATAACTTCCTCAATACAGCTCCGAATTGCGCGATTCTAAAGCCATTGGAAAGCCAAGAAGATTAGATACAACTTTCATGTTTACATCTAGATCAAATAACCTCTCCAGCTATTCCAAAATCTGGGCTAAACATCATACAGGGCTGCTGCCTGGATTTCTCATCTTCCGGTATACTCGGAAAAATACCCATAACTTTTGATATACGAATCCAGTTGATCCAATTCCACTTCTATGTGGAAGCAATCTCAAAACTGAACATCTCGTAATAATATTGGATTTTTAGCTCTTCATCTTGGATTTTAACAAAATCAAATCCGAATACCAATCCAAAACTGCATAATTCCAAAAACTTTATCGGAATTAAATGAAAATTTTATGGGCAGCACCCATAATATGCAGTTATATTTCAATCAGAGTCCTCAAACCCCGAGCAACAATTTTTGCAACTCCGATTGAAATTAGGACCCATAGGTCTGCACTCGCAAGACTCCAAAGCGAACGCGGGTCTTCTACTCATGCGCCAAGGGGAGCTCTTCCCTTGGATCCGACTCACGTCAACTGGAGAAAAACATATGCGAGGGGTGAGCCACACACTCAGTGAATAGAACAATCCATTGTCCCCGAGCACCTAAGCTGGTGGGTCGAGTATCCACCCGAGCTTCCTACGCAATACCCTCACCCTCACCCTCCTGACCTAGGCGCACAACGCATCGAACCAACGCCGACCCACTACACCCTCACCCTCACCCCCTCCTCAGGGTGACATAGGCTCATTGTTTCTAGCACCGGTAGCCCTCCGAGCCCACATCACTCCCTCAGTCGGCAGCTACGCTATCAGGCCGGCTGCAGTCCCTACGGATCCCGAAGGAAAGAAGCACGCGAATATGATATCCTTGGATCCATTGTCATCAAGCACCAAGAATTCTCAAGAACCAGGGCGCATAACTCGATGCGGGGAAATTCCATTCGTGCATGGTATGACCCCCGTCATACACTTGTCCCTCAATTAGACAAGACATGGCTCCAATGTATAATTAAATGCACGCATCGGGCATAAGGGCCAAGCACCCTAGCCCTCGAGCACCCCGTAGCACGCTCGCCCAGGCGGGGCACTCCATGGCCTGCATCGGGAGCAACGCTAACAAAGCACAAAATATGTAACCTCGAGCAATGCACGTCGTGCATCGCTTCCCGCGCCATCTCATCGCATGCATGCGCGCAGACGGGCTTGGCACGAGCACGCCGTAACGCATATCCACGACACCTACCCGAGCCCCCGGGCAGCCACACGCGTGGCCCCCGCACAAACGCGCAGCACCCTGCCGCGGGCCCAGACGCGACCCCGCGCGCCCAGACGCGCATCACGCGCACGCGTGCACGCTCAGCCCCAAACACATGCACCTGGTGTGCAAGGTCCCCTAACACCTACCCAAGCCCAAAAAATCAGAAATAAAGAAGGGGAAGAGCTTACCAAGAGAGGGGGAGTGAAAGGGGGAGGTCCGGTGCCCTCCGTGCACCCGCAACCATCACAACAGCCACCACCACTACCACGACCTCCTCAGCCTCTCCAACAGCCCTTCTTGGCTGAGAAACAGGGGCAATGGGAGCTTGAGAGGGAGCCAAAGAGAGGGAAACAACAACAACAACAATGATTCTCACCTTTTATGCTTCTAGCTCTTCTTGATCATCTTCTTCTCTTTGTTTTTCTCAATAACACACACACAAACACACACACAGAGGGCTGGAGAGGGAGAGCCATGATGAGGGAGGGAGAGGAGGAGAAAGTGAGCACACAAGCTTACTTTTGGGCGGGTGAACACAAGGGAAAAGGTGGGGGTGAACATAACCCTAACCTCACCCACACACAAACCAAATAACCAAAGATTTCTTAACTCTTAAGCAAGAGGGGGTGAGGTTACCTAGGGTCACCACATGCACATAAATATCCCAACACTATTCCACTTAACGAATCAGTTTCGAATAAAACCCGGATACGATTCGGAACTGCATAATTTTCCATACGTTACGGGGATTCAATGAAATTTTTTTGGTTAGTATAGAATAGTACCAGGACCAATAATATGCAGTCAGATTTTCAATCGGAGCACTCCAGCTCACACAGTTAGCTAAAAGCCAAAATAATAGCAGCTCCGATCGAAAAATGAAAATTTGGAAAATGGCCAGAAATGACCCAACTGTTACCCATAGGCTAAAAAGTGACACAAATATAACAACGATGTTCGCGTAGTTAAAATGTTTTCTGGGTCAAAAAAGGATGTCCGGGTCATAAAAATTCAGTTTGGGTCGAAATATCCTGTTTAGGTAGAAAAATGACGTTTGTGTCATGCATGGATCGGAAAAATCAATTTCAGTAGAAAAATTGGGGTTTGGGTCGAAAATTGCGGTTTGCGTTGAAGGAATAGGGTATGGTTCAGAAAATTTTGTTTGCACAAAATAAAATCCAGCTTGGGTAAAAAATAAATGGTGTCGGGGTACGAGTGTTTGGATCGTAAAATTGTGTTTGGGTCGTGTTAAGGTCAAAAAGAGATCTTTTGCGTTGAAAAACGCAGTTTCGGTTGAGAAATGTTGTTCGGGTTAAAAAATGTTGTTCAGGTGGAAACATGCTGTTTGGATCGGGAAAGATGATTTTTATGTTTGGGTAAAAAGAAATGCAGTTTAGCTTGGGAAATTGGTGTTTGGGTTTCTATTTGAGTCAAAAAATGCTGTTTGAGTTGCGACTGGGTCGAAAAATGTAGTTCGGGTAGAAATATGATATGTGGGTGGAAAAAATGTTGATTGGTTCGAAAAATGCCGTTCGGATCTAAAAACGATGTTTGAGTATAGGAAATGCTGTTAGGCTTAATGAAACGCCGATGGGGTCGGAAAATGCTGCTTGGGTGGAAAAAAATACTAGTGGGGTTGTCAAAATGCTGTTTGGTTCAGAAAATGCTGTTGTGGTCTAAAAAAATGTTGTTTTGGTCGTTTCTTCGTCGAAAGTGCAATTTGGGCCAAAAACCCCGTTTTGTTAAAAAAAAGTGCTGTTTGGCTCGAAATATGGTGTTTCGGGCCGCTTTTTCTCTTAAAAAATCTGACTTGGTCAAAAAATGATGTTCAGGTCGAGAAAATGCTTTTTGGGTCAAAAAACTCATCTTTTGTCTAAAAGGTGCCATTTTAGCCAAAAAAATGACGCTTAGGTCGTTTTGGTTCGAAGCTGCGATTCGTGTCACAAAATGCTGTTTTACACGAAACAATACTGTTTGGGTCGTGTTTTAGTCCAAAAATGCTCTCATGGTGGCAAAATGATGTTCGGATCGACAAAATTCTACTTGGGCCGGAAAATGCTTTTCGAGTAAGGAAAGTGTTGTTTGGGTCGAAGAATGTTATTCGGGTAAAAAATTGTGGTTTTGGGTCAGAAAACGCTGTTCAAGCCTAAAGACGATGTTTGTGTAAAATAAATGATGTTTGCATCTGAAAATGATATTTCGGTTGAAAACATGGTGTTATAGTCGAAAAATGGATTTTGGGTATGTTTAGGTCGAAAATTATCTGCGGCCGAGAAACGCTGTTTGGCCGAGGAAATGCAGTTTGGGTTCCCATATTGATGTTTGGGTTCGAAAATGATATTTGGGTCAAAATGTGCTGATCGTGTTGAAGAAGTTCTTTTGTAGGTCGTGTTTGGATCGAAAATAGATTTTCGCGTAGAAAATTGCCTTTTGGGTTGAACAACGCTGTTCGCGTAGAAAAAATGTTGCCTGGGTCAAAAAATGAACGGCAGTTTTCGACCCAATCCACATCTTTTCCACCCAAATATCATATTTCTTCTACCCGAACTGCATTTTTTAACCCAGTCGCAACTCAAACAGCATTTTTTGACTCAAATAAAAACCCAAACACCAACTTCCCAAGCTAAACAGCATATTTTTTTGCCCAAACATAAAAATCATCTTTCCCGATCCAAACAGCATGTTTCCACCCAAACAACATTTTTAGACCCGAACAACATTTCTCAACCAAAACTGCGTTTTTCACCGCAAAAGATCTTTTTCGACCTTAACACGACCCAAACACCATTTTACGTTCCAAACATGACCCGTACCCCGACATCATTTATTTTTTACCCAAGCTGGATTTTATTTTATGCAAATAAAATTTTCTGAACCAAACCCTATTTCTTCAACGTAAACCGCAATTTTCGACCCAAACCCCAATTTTTCGAGTGAAATTGATTTTTCCGATCCATGCACGACCGAAACATCATTTTTCGATCCAGACATCATTTTTTGACCCAGGCAACATTTTTTACGCGAACAGCGTTGTTCAACCCAAAAGGCAATTTTTGACGCGAAAATCTTTTTTCGATCCAAACACGACCCACAGAAGCACTTTTTCAATTTGATCAGCACATTTTGACCCAAATATCTTTTTTGAACCCAAACATCATTCTGAGAACCCAAACTGCATTTCCTCAGCCACACAGCGTTTTTCAGCCCGAAGATAATTTTTCGACCCAAACATACCCAAAATCCATTTTTTCGACTAAAACAACATGTTTTCAACTTAAATATCATTTTCAGACGCAAACAGCATTTATTTTACACAAACATCATCGTTAGGCCTGAACAGCGTTTTCTGACCCAAAACAACATTTTTCGACCCATATAACATTTTTTGACCCGAACCACACTTTCCTGACTGGAAAAACATTTTTTGGCCCAAACAAAATTCTTTCGACCGAACATCATTTTGCCACCATGAGAGCATTTTTGGACTAAAACACTACCCAAACACCATTGTCTCGACTAAAACAGCATTTTGTGACCCGAATTGCATCTTCGAACCAAAAACGATCTAAGCGTCATTTTTTCAGCCAAAACGACACTTTTTAGATTAGAAATGAGTTTTTTGACCCAAAAAGCATTTTCTGAACCTGAATATCAATTTTCGACCAAGTCAGATTTTTTTAGAGAAAACGCTGCCCGAACACCATATTTTCGAGCCAAACAGCACTTTTTTTTTGCAAAACGTGTTTTTCGCCAAAATTGCATTTTCGACCAAGAAATGACCAAAACAACATTTTTTTAGACTAAAACAGTGTTTTCTGAACCAAACAGCATTTTGTCAACCCCACTGGCATTTTTTTCCACCCAAGCAGCATTTTCCAACCCCATCGGCGTTTCATTGACCCTAAGAGCATTTCCTATAATCAAACATCATTTGTAGACCTGAACGGCATTTTTCGACCCAATCAACATTTTTTCACCCAAATATCATGTTTCTACCCGAACTGCATATTTCGACCCAGTTGCAACTCAAACAACATTTTTTGACTCAAATAAAAACCCAAACACCAATTTTCCAAGCTAAACTGCATTTTTTTTTACCGAAACATAAAAATCATCTTTCCCGATCCAAACAGCATGTTTCCACCCAAACAACATTTTTAGACCCGAATAACATTTCCCAATCCAAACTGCGTTTTTCGACGCAAAAGATCTTTTCAACCTTAACACGACCCAAACACTATTTTATGTTCCAAACAAGACTCGTACCCCGACACCTTTTATTTTTTACCCAAACTGGATTTTATTTTATGTAAACAAAATTTTCGAACCAAACCCTATTCCTTCAACGCAAACCATAATTTCGACGCAAACCCCAATTTTTCGATGGAAATTGATTTTTCCGATCCATGCACGACCTAAACGTCATTTTTCTACCTAAACAGGATATTTCGACCCAAACCGAATTTTTTCGACCCGGTTCGGGTCTACAAATGATGCTTGAGTATAGGAAATGTTGTTAGGGTTGATGAAACGCCGGTGGGGTCAGAAAATGCTGCTTGGGTGGAAAACAATGACGGTGGGGTTGACAAAATGCTGTTTGGGCCGGAAAACGCTTTTCCAGTTAGGAAAGTGTTGTTTGGGTCGAAAAATGTTATTCAGGTTGAAAAATGTTGTTTTGGTTGGAAAACGCTGTTCGGGCCTAAAGACGATGTTTGTGTAAAATAAATGTTGAAAACATGGTGTTTTAGTCAAAAAATGGATTTTGGGTATGTTTGAGTCGAAAAATTATCTTCGGGCTGAGAAACACTGTTTGGCCAAGGAAATGTAGTTTGGATTCCCAAAATTATGATTGGGTTCAAAAATGATATTTGGGTCGAAAATTGCCTTTTGGGTTGAACAACGCTGTTCGCGTAGAAAAAATGTTGTTTGGGTCAAAAAATGATGTCTGGGTCGAAAAAATTCAGTTTGGGTCGAAATATTCTTTTTTGGTAGAAAAATGACGTTTGGGTTGTGCATGGATCGGAAAAGTCAATTTCAGTCAAAAAATTGGGGTTTGGGTCTAAAATTGCGGTTTGCATTGAAGGAATAGGGTTTGGTTCAGAAAATTTTGTTTGCATAAAATAAAATCCAGCTTGGGTAAACAATAAATGGTGTCGAGGGTACGTGTCGTGTTTGGATCGTAAAATTGTGTTTGGGTCGTGTTAACGTCGAAAAAAGATTTTTTGCGTCGAAAAATGCAGTTTGGGTTGAGAAATGTTGTTCGGGTGGAAACATGCTGTTTGGATCGGGAAAGATGATTTTTATGTTTGGGTAAAAAAAATGTAGTTTAGCTTGGAAATTGGTGTTTGGTTTCTATTTTAGTCAAAAAATGCTATTTGAGTTGCAACTAGGTCGAAAAATGCAATTCGGGTAGAAATATGATATGTGGGTGGAAAAAATGTTGATTGGTTCGAAAAATGCCATTCGGGTCTACAAATGATGTTTGAGTATAGGAAATGCTGTTAGGCTCGATGAAACGCCGGTGGGGTGGGAAAATGTTGTTCGGGTGGAAAAAAATGCAAGAAGGGTTGACAAAATGCTGTTTATTTCAGAAAACTTTGTTTTGGTCGTTTCTTGGTCGAAAGCGTCGCTTTTTCTCTGAAAAATCTGACTTGGTCGAAAAATGTTGTTCAGGTCCAGAAAATGCTTTTTGGGTAAAAAAAACTCATTTATGGTCTAAAAAGTGCCGTTTTGGCCGAAAAAATGACGCTTAGGTCATTTTTGGTAAAAAGTTGCGATTCGGGTCACAAAATGCTGTTTTAGTTAAAACAATGGTGTTTGGGTCGTGTTTTAGTCCAAAAATGCTCTCATGGTGGCAAAATGATGTTCGGGTCGACAAAATTCTGTTTGGGCCGAAAAATGCTTTTCGAGTCAGGAAAGTGCTGTTTCAGTTGAAAAATGTTATTCGGGTCGAAAATTGTGGTTTTGGGTCAGAAAATGCTGTTTAGACCTAATGACGGTGTTTGTGTAAAATAAATGATGTTTGCGTCTGAAAATGACATTTTGGTTGAAAACATGGTGTTTTAGTCGAAAAATGGATTTTGGGTATGCTTGGGTGGAAAAATTATCTTCGGGCTGAGAAACGCTGTTAGGCCGAGGAAATGCAGTTTGGGTTCTCAGAATGATGATTGGGTTCGAAAATGATATTTATGTGAAATGTGCTGATCGGGTTGAAGAAGTTCTTCTGAGGGTTGTGTTTGGATCGAAAAAGGATTTTCGCGTAGAAAATTGCCTTTCGGTTGAACAATGCTGTTCGCGTAGAAAAAATGTTGAATGGGTCAAAAAATGATGTTCGGGTCAAAAGAATTAGGTTTGGGTCGATAGGTAGAAAAATGACGTTTGGGTCGTGCATGGATCGGAAAAATAAATTTCAGTCGAAAAATTGGGGTTTGGGTCAAAAATTACGGTTTGCGTTGAAAGAATAGGGTTTGGTACTGAAAATTTTGGTACCGAAAAATTGGGGTTTGGGTAAAAAATAAATGGTGTCGGGGTACGGGTCGTGTTTGGATCGTAAAATTGTGTTTGGGTCGTGTTAAGGTCGAAAAAAATCTTTTGCGTTGAAAAACACAGTTTGGGTTGAGAAATATTGTTCGGGTCCAAAAATGTTGTTCGGGCCGCTTTTTCTCTGAAAAAATCTGACTTGGTCAAAAATTGATGTTCAGGTCGAGAAAATGATGTTTTGGTAAAAAAAACTGATGTTTAGGTCGTTTCTTGGTCGAAAGTGCAATTGGGGCCAAAAAACCCGTTTTGCTAAAAAAAAGTGGTGTTTGGCTCGAAAATATGGTGTTAGGGCCGCGTTTTATCTGAAAAAATCTGACTTGGTTGAAAAATGATGTTCAGATCGAGAAAATGCTTTTTGGGTCAAAAAACTCATTTCAAGTCTAAAAAGTGTCGTTTTGGCCGAAAAAATGACGCTTAGGTCGTTTTTGGTTCGAAGTTGCGATTTGGGTCACAAAATGCAGTTTTAGTCGAAACAATGGTGTTTGGGTCGTGATTTAGTCCAAAAATACTGTCACGCCCCAGGGCGGCCGTCCCCGAGACGTGGCAAATATATAAATGATATCAGTAATCCATACACGAGGTCAAATAAATACTCCACAATAGAAAAGACAATACACAAGTAACTGACATCAATATATACAAAAAGCGGAAGCTCAATGACTAAGTCTGTAATTCAAAAACATATTACAGACTAGAGTACACAATCAACTGTCCTGTGAGAGCCAATATATACAATAACTGACATCAACAGTCTACATACCGTGCACAAGCACAAGTATAATACATACAATGAAAAGGGAATGCTGATAGCCTCCGACTCGCAAGACATCCAACGCGAACGCGGGTCTCCTACTCGGATGGCGCCAGGGGAGCTCTTCTCTTGGATCCGACTCAGCGTCAACTGGGGAAAAACACAAGCGAGGGGTGAGCTACAAGCTCAGTGAGTGGTCAGAAACCAAACACCAACACCAACATTCGATCCTAAGGCAATCACCTATCAAGGAAACCATGGGTAGAAACCCAACGGTTAACAAGGTCACACGGCGGTGCAACCATACCCTGCCCTCGCCCTAGCCCCCACAGGGGTGAGTCTAGGGACTCGAAGGACAACTTGCTGTTCTACACCGTTCGTCATCCGGTAGCGCTCTCCCAGGCAGCCTCTACTTGGAGCCGGCCACGGTCAGTACACTGTCGAGCGCATCGATGGTACCTACAGGTGGGGGTCCACCCAGGGCGGCTCGTACCTAGGAAGCATCCACACGGATCCGGCAAAGGGGAGAACGATAATTCAGGCTCGCAACATCGTCCGGTGGTCCACCCTCGTGTAGCCTCACCTGGTACACTCCCCTGACCAGTACATCTACCGAATGCATCGGGAGTACCTACAAGTGGGAGTCCTCTGTCAGGGCAGCTTCTACGTCGGGACCCCGGTATACGACGATATTGGGAGGAAACACTACTTGTTCGCAGCGCGAACCCTATGGAAAGCCAATCACTCAAGCTGGTGGGTCAAGTATCAACTCGAGCCCACAACACTCACACCAACACCCTCACCTCCGAAGGGTGACCTAGGTTGTCGGAAGTAACTGTACCAATCCCTCACCTTCACCCCAAAAGGGGTGACCCAGTCTCTTGGGAAGAGACTGGATCGTTTCTAAGCCCTTGGTCCACCGGTAGCCCTTTCCCCGGGTAGCCTCTGCCTGACATACTCCCACGATCAGTACACTGTCGACCACAGCGATGGTACCTACAGATGGGAGCCCGGTGCCAAGACAGCAATGGTACGCCGAGAAGTTCCTATACGGATCCAACGAAGGGGAAAAACGATAACTCATGCTCGCAGCGCAAACCCTACGGGAAAACCATCTATACAAACTGACGGGTCGAGTATCAACGCGACCCCACCCTACTCACGCCAACACCCTCACCCTCACCCCGACGGGTGACATAGGATCTTGGGGAAGAGGTCGATTGTTCTAAGCCCTTGGTCCACCGGTAGCCCTTTCCCCGGGTAGCCTCTACCTGACATACTCCCACGATCAGTACACTCTCGACCGAAGCGATGGTACCTACAAATGGGAGCCCGGTGCCAGGACAGCGTTTCCAACGCCGGGAAGTTCCTACACGGATCCAACGAAGGGGAAAAACAATCTACGCTCGCGGATACGATCCTCTTGGATCCGTCATCATCGGTTATCAAACACCGATAGGCGCAATGAATTCTCATGAATTCCCTCCAGGGCGCATAACTCAGATGCGGGGAAGACATTAATTATAAGTGTCAAAACCATGGTATGACCCCACAAGAGGTCATACACTTGTCTAATATATTAGACAAGAATCATGGCCATATCGGCATATATATATATATATATATATATATATATATATATATATATATATATATATATATATGCAATTAACTACCCAACGATGACCTACTTAAACATGCATACATGGCATCAAACAGATAAACACACACAAATTACAACCTATTATACGTTGGATAAAACCAACCTAGAAGGGAAGGGTTAAGCGCGATCTGCGCAACAACAGGTGCATGCCAATAATTCCAAGCAAACCCGAGTCAAGTAGGAACTACATCTACTCACTCGGTTCGCGAAGAGGAGGGCGAGGGAGAGGGAATGCCTCATCCTCTCTCGAGCTGGTCATAGTTTTGCCCCAACAGATGGGTGCAACAACTATACAACACCCTCGAGTCCTAAATCGGAGGAATATTACGCATACACCCGTTATTAACCAAAGTTAAACATGCTTGATAAATAGGGGTAGTCATTCAATCAAAATTACCTAAGTCATGCCATATTCTATACAATACATAGGCAAGTATAAGGTAGAATAGGGGTTCTACACAATATACGAGCTATACAACCTAGCATGCATAATATCTAGCATATTTAGGGTGCAAATAAAGCCCCATGGAAGCGCGAAGCACGACTACGTGCATCGAACGCTCTCGGAAGGGTTGGAATCAAACCACTCACCGATACCCGGACTGACGCGCATCCCAACCGACGAGATCTGTAAGTCAAGGGTACCAAAAGGGGTGAGTAAAAGTACATACAAACATATAAAATCAATTAGGGATGCCTAAGACATAGACATCCACGCAAACGGGCTCGAACGCACGCAAGCATGGATGCACGCACGCGTGCCCGAGCCCCCCGGACACCCACCCGAGGGTGCCGACCCTCCGCACGCCCAAAACGGGCCCCTTGCAGCACCCGCGCGCCCCGCGCGCGCACACCGCGCGCGCCACGCGCAGACGCGCGCAGACACGCGCGTACCCCGCGCGGACGCGCGCACGCCCGGGCGCACCTCCGCGTGCCCCCCCAGCGCGCCCCCGCACGTACCCGAGCGCGCCCCCGCGCGCACTCGGGTGTCTGCACCCGCGCGCACGCCTCCGCGCGCGCGCACGCGGGTCGCGCGCGCCCGCGTGCAGACCCGCGTGCCCAAGCTCCAAAACCCACTCCCACAACCCCCACATGCACCCAAACCCAAACACCTCACATGCATGCCCTCACAAGCACCTACCATGCACAAAAACCAAATAAAGAAGGGGAAAGACTTACCAAAAGAGAGGGGGGAGGGAAGGGGAGATGTAGGGCTTGCAAGCGCCTCGACCACCTCAACCACCACCACCACTACCACCACCTCCATCTTTGCTTCCCATGCATCTTCTTCTTCCTTGGGACATAAACACAAACGTGTGGGGGCTGCTGAAACAAAAAGGGGAGGGCAACCACAAAGGGGAAAAGCTTGAGAAGGGAGAAAGAAAGAACCAACAACAACAACAACATCTCTAACACACCTTTTCAACTTCTTCACCATCACCTTCTCCTACTCCTGCACCTCCTCCTTCTCCACTAACACATAGGGCTGGACCAGAAAAGAGAGGCCCAAGTCGTGCACAAAGGGGGGTTTAAATAGGCAAAGTCGGAGTAAATGACCAAGTCATCCTCGGACTTAAAACCTCTGCGCAACCTTCACTTAAATGACCATAACTTCCTCAATACAACTCCGAATTGCATGATTCCAGTGGCATTAGAAAGATAAGACGATTATCTACAACTTTCATGTTTACACCCAGATCAAATAACCTCTCCAGCTATTTCAAAATCTAGCCTAAACATCTTACAGGGCTGCAGCCTGGATTTCTCAACTTCGGGGTATACATGGAAAAATACCCATAACTTTTAATATACGAATCCAGTTGATCCAATTCCACTTCTATATGGAAGCTATCTCCAAACTTAACATCTCGTAATAATATCGATTTTTACCTCATCATCTTGGATTTTAATAAAATCAAATCCGAATATCAATCTGAAACTGCATAATTCCAAAAACGTTATCGAAATTAAACGAAAATTTTATGGGCAGTACTAAACAATACCAGGACCCATAATATGCAGTTATATCTTCAATCAGAGTCCTTAAACCCCAGAAGGTAGCTAAAAATCAAAATTTTAGCGACTCCGATCGAAATTAGGACTCTAAATGACACAGGTCTAACAAATACTCTCATGGTGGTAAACTGATGTTCGGGTCGACAAAATTCTGTTTGGGCCGGAAAATGCTTTTCTAGTCAGGAAAGTGTTGTTTGGGTCGAAAAATGTTATTCGGGTAAAAAATTGTGGTTTTGGGTCGGAAAACATGGTGTTTTAGTCGAAAAATGGATTTTGGGTATGTTTTAGTTCAAAAAATTATCTTCGGGCTGATGTTTGGGTTCGAAAATGATTTTGGGACCAAATGTGCTGATCGGGTTGAAAAAGTGCTCTTGTGGGTCGTGTTTGGATCGAAAAAAGATTTTCGCGTCGAAAATTGTCTTTTGGGTTGAACAACGCTTTTAGCGTGGAAAAAATGTTGCCTTGGTCAAAAAATGATGTCCGGGTTGAAAAAATACGGTTTGGGTCGAAATATCCTGTTTAGGTTGAAAAATGACATTTGGGTCGTGTTTGGATCGAAAAAATCAATTTCAATCGAAAAATTGGGGAATGGGTTGAAAATTACGGTTTACGTTGAAGGAATAGCGTTTGGTTCGAAAAATTTTGTTTGCATAAAATAAAATCCAGCTTGGGTAAAAAATAAATGGTGTTGGAGTACGGGTCGTGTTTGGAACGTAAAATGGTGTTTGGGTCATGTTAAGGTCGAAAAAAGATCTTTTGAGTTGAAAAACGCAATTTGGATTGAGAAATGTTGTTTGTGTCTAAAAATGTTGTTTGGGTGGAAACATGCTGTTTGGATCGGGAAATATGATTTTTATGTTTGGGTAAAAAAAATACAGTTTAGCTTGGGAAATTGGTGTTTGGGTTTTTATTCAAGTAAAAAAATATTGTTTGAGTTGCGACTGGGTCGAAAAATGCAGTTCGGGAAGAAATATGATATTTGGGTGAAAAAATATTGATTAGGTCGAAAAATGCCGTTTAGGTCTACAAATGATGTTTTAGTATAGGAAATGCTGTTAGGGTCAATGAAACGCCGGTGGGGTCGGAAAATGCTGCTTGGGTGGAAAAAAATGCCGGTGGGGTTGACAAAATGTTGTTTGGTTCAGAAAAACGCTGTTTTGGTCTAAAAAATGATGTTTTGGTTGTTTCTTGGTCAAAAGTGCAATTTGGGCCAAAAAACCTGTTTTGCTAAAAAAAAAAGTGTTGTTTGGCTCGAAAATATGGTGTTCGGGTTGCGTTTTCTATGAAAAAATCTGACTTGGTCGAAAATTGATGTCCAGGTCGAGAAAATGCTTTTGGGTCAAAAAACTCATTTCTGGTCTAAAAAGTGTCGTTTTGGCCAAAAAATGACGTTGTCACGCCCCAGGCGTCCTCGAGACGTGGCAAATATGTAAAGCATCAGCTATCAAACAGGAGGTCAACAATGACTCTAATAAACAATACACAAGGCTAGCAAGCAATGATAACTGATAACTCAAATGAAAGGCAGAAGCATAAAAATGTCAATAAGTCTGTAATTCAAAAATATTATTATAGACTCGAATACACAATCACTGTCCTGTGAGAGCCAAGTCTAGGCAATAAAATTCAACAAGTGCCATATGCACGATTTCAAATATACATGACTCTAGGACTGATGACAGCCTCGCACTCACCAATCCACCGGACAGGACGCTTCCACGTATGCAAGACCACGCTACAAGGAAGCTTCAGCTCTACGCCCAACAACGCCCCTGTAAAAGAAACAATACGCGAGGGGTGAGCTACAAGCTCAGTGAGTGGCCAGAATCCAAACACCAACACAACAATTCGATACTAAGGCAATTTCCTATCAAGGAAAGGCATGGGTAGAAAACCCACCGGGTAACAAGGTCACGCGGCGGCGCGACCATACCCCACCCTCGCCCTAGCCCCCACCGGGGTGAGCCTAGGGACTTGAAGAATAAAACTTGCTGTTCTACACCGTTCGTCATCCGGTAGCGCTCTCCCGGGCAACCTCTACTTGGAGCCGGCCACGGTCAGTATAGTGTCGAGCGCGTCGATGGTACCTACAAGTGGGGATCCACCCAGGGTGGCTCATACCTAGGAAGCATCCACAACGAATTCGGCAAAGGGGAGAACTATAATTCACGCTCGCAATATCGTCCGGTGGCCCACCGTCATGTAGCCTCCCCTGGTACACTTCCATGATCAGTACATCCGCCGAATGCATCGGGAGTACCTACAAGTGGGAGTCCTCTGTCAGGGTAGCTTCAACGTCGGGGCCCCGGTATACGACGATATTGGGAGGAACCATTACATGTTCGCAACGCGAACCCCGTGAGAAAACCAACACACAAGCTGGTGGGTCGAGTATCAACTTGAGCCGACCACACTCACACCAACACCCTCACCCTCACCCCGACGGGTGACATAGGATTTTGTGAAATTGCACAAACTGACAGATCGAACCAATGCCAACCCACTACACCCTCACCCTCACCCCCTCCTGTTCTACACCGCTTGTCATTCGGTAGTCTCTCCCGGTGTGGCCTCTACTACTGGTAGCCTCCCACGTCCACTATCTCTACTATATGGGCACATCAACAAGCACCATGAATAGTAGCTAGGAGCACTCACAGGGTTCTGGCCTCTACCGGGTAGCCTCCCATGACCGCTACCTCGGCCGTTTGGGCACACCAACACGCGTCATGAGTAGTATTGGGAGCACCCCGCCAGACTTTACTACGCCGGGCAGTCTCTACTCGGAGCTGACGAAGGGAAGAACACTCGACACACGCAAATATGATCCAAATGGATCCGTCATCATCAGTTATCAAACACCGATAAGCGTAACTTATTCTCATGAATTCCCTCCAGGGCGCATAACTCAGAAGCGGGGAAGTCATTTTATTCTAAGTGTCAAGCCATGGTATGACCCCACAAGAGGTCATACACTTGTCTAACACATTAGACAAGAATCATGGCCATACTAACATAAATATATACAACATACAATTGTTTCCCAAGGAGGGCCTACATAAACATGCATACATGGTATCAATCAAGCAAACACACAAGTTACAACCTAACATGCGTTGGAGAGCACCAACTTAGAAGGGAAGGGTTAAGCGTGATTCGCGCAACAACAGGTGCATGTCAATAATTCCAAGCAAGCCTGAGTCAAGTAGGAACTACATCTACTTACTCAGTTCGCGAAAAGAGGGAGGGCGAGAGAGAGGGAATTCCTCATCCTCTCCAGAAACTGGTCCTAGTTTTGTCCCAACAAGATGAGTGCAACAACTATACAACACCCTCAAGACCTAAACCAAAGGAATATTATGCATGTACCCCGTTATTAACCCAAGTTAAACATGCTTGATATGAATAATAATAGGGGTAGTATTTCAAACAAAACTACCAGGGTCATGCCATATTCTATACAATACATAGGCAAGTATAAGATAGAATAGGGGTTCTACACAATATACGAGCTATACAATCTTGCATGCATGATAACTAGCATATTTAGGGTGCAATTATAGCCCCATGGAAGCGTGCAGCACGACTGTGTGCATCGAACGCTCGCGGAAGGGTTGGAATCAAACCACTCACCGATACCATCCGACGAGGTCTGCAAGGTAAGGTTACCAAAAGGGGTGAGTAAAACCACATACAAACACATAAAATCAATTAGGAATGCCTAAGACTAGACATGCACGCATACGGGCTCGAACGCACGCAAGCATGCACGCACGCACGCATGCCTGAGCCCCCCGGATACGCACCCGATAGTGCCGACCCTCGGCCCCCAAACCGGACCCGGGCAGCCCCACACACACCCCCGGGAAGCCCCAGGTGCAGCCCCGGCACCTCGCGTGCGCGCGTAGTGCGCACCGCGCCCAACAACCACTCACTGACTCCCAGTGCGCCTGCACCCCGCGTGCGCCCCCGCGCGCACTAGCGCGTGCGGACCCGCACGCCCAAGCACCAAACCTTCCCTCCAAGCCCCCACACGCACTCAAACCCAACCACATGGCATGCACAACCCCAAACACATCCATATAAGCCTAAAAACCAATTTAAAGAAGGTGAAAAATCAACAAAAGAGAGGGAAAGGGAAAGGAGAGGTGTGGGAGCTCGCAAGCACGCCCATGACCACCTTGACCGCCACCAGCGCTTCACCACCTCAGCCTTGGGAGACCCACTTCTTGGCTGGTCCTCCTCTTCCAAGCACTCCTTTTCATAGAGGCATAAAAACAAATACATGGGGGGAGGCTGATTTAGAGAGGGAGAGAAACAATAACAACAACAACCAACAATCATAAACTCACGCACACCTTTCTCTCTTCCACATCTTCTTGTTGTTGCATAAACACAAGCACTTGGGGGCTGACCACACACAAAGGGCTGGACCATGTGAGGGACCTTGAGAGAGAGGGAGAGGGAGAAAGGAAAGGAAAAAAATAACAAATACACACACCTCCACTTCCTCCTTTAAGTGCTTCATCATCACCTTCAGTTCTCCTCCATTACACACACAAAGAGGGGAAAAAGAGAGACCAAATAGAGGGAGAGAGAGCTCCACGAGAGGGTGAGAGAGGGCAGAAGTCATAACATTTGGGGGGTTTTAAGAGTCTTGCTACACATGCCCCATTATTTAGGCCCCAACCACAGGCCCCATTAGGTGTCAATATGCCATTGGTTTCCTAATTGACTTTCACAAAAGTGCAAAAAACAAAAATACAAAACTACTCTTATTTGAATCACATCGGAACCATGTTTTTCGTTATTGTTTCCACCTTGTAAAACGGATCCCAACAATATCTAATCAACATTTTTATTGACATTCTCTACTTAAAAAAATCATTCCGGCCGACCTATTCATCTCCGACGACCGGCGTTACCACCTCTGGATTCCTCTCATCGCCCTCTATCATATGAGAGGTGGTTTGACTATCTTTCCAGTCCTCCTCCGGACTCCACATTTTCCGAATCAGTTACATTTTGTGATTGTAATTTATTGTACAACAAATTTAGTTACATTTGTGAATGTAACTGACTTTTATTATATAAGACATAAACATCAATTACATTTCAAAAATGTAATCGACTTACAAAATATAATGCATAAATGTTCAAATTAGTATGAAATGTTACACAACCACACACGAATACAACATCAAAACTCTGTAAATCCTCCAAAAAAAAAAAATTTAACATCAAACATCGGATTCAAAGAAAAAATTATAAACAAAAGCTATAACAAAGACTACCATATTTAATAAACAAAAGAAAAAATTATAACAAATGCAAGAATAAACAATAACAAAGGTCACACCTAAATTGACAGACATTAAAAATGATAGCCAAATCTATCAATTGTTCGCAAAAAGATCAGTTACACAGTTACATAACAAAGGTCACATCTATATGTAGTATAAATAAGTAAATTCTGCAAAACATAGTTACATTTACAAATGTAACTTGTTATAATAATAACTTTCATTAAACAAGTTAGTTACATTTAGACAAATGGTGAAGCTAGTTACAAAACTCTAAATCGAAAAACAATACAGTAGTTAGTTACATTATCTGTAACATAATATGCATATGTAACTCACATCCACATTTCAAAAAAACAGCAAATCGGTCATATAGAAAAAACAAATTTCACAACAGATAACAATAAAAAAATTAAAACATAAGACAAAAATTGAAAACAATTAAAAAATTACAAACCTGAATCGGTAGACATTTCACCGGTAACCCAACGGTTCAATTTAATCTTTCAATAAGATTAATCTCTTAAAAATTCTCCCAAAAAATAAAATAAACGGGAGATCTCAGAAAAAAATGCAAACAAACCACAAATATGAAAAATTCGATTCAATTATGATCAAATCATCAAATGAGAGAAAAGTAAAAAAGGAAAAAAAAAATAGAAATTAATGCACGTCCGTCCGTTTCCAAAGACCTATTTGTTCCAAGCACTAACAGTATGCATTAATTACGTTTGGGAAAAACAGAAAGCACATTTAAAGGGTATAAAAGGGATTACACTTCATGCCATGTCATGGGGCCTATTTGGGGCTTATTATTTGGGGTTTGCCAATCATTTTCCGGGTTTTAAATAGGCAAAAGAGGGAGGAGTGACCACGCTGTCCTCGGACTAAAACTCTGGACAACCTTCACTTAAATGGCCATAACTTCCACAATACAGCTCTGAATTGCACGATTTTAATGCCATTAGAAAGCCAAGAAGATTATCTACAACGTTGATGTTTATACCCAGATCAAATAATCTCTCTAGCTATTCCAAAATCTAGACTAAACATCTTACAGGGCTGCTGCCTGGATTTCTCATCTTTAGGGTATAATCGGAAAAATACTCATAACTTTTGATACGCGAATCCAGTTGATCCAATTCCATTTCTGTATGGAAGCTAACTCAAAACTGAACATCTCATGATAATATCGGATTTTTACCTCTTCATCTTGGATTTTACCAAAATTAAATCCCAATACCAAATTAAAACTGCATAATTTCAAAAACATTATCGGAATTAAATGAAAATTTTATGAGGAATACTAAATGGTACAGGACCCATAATATGCTGTTATATTTTCAATCAGAGTCCTCAAACCCCAGCAGGTAGCTAAAAACTAAAATTTTAGCGACTTTGATCGAAATTAGAACTCTAAATGAAACAGGCCTAACAGACGCTTAGAT
The DNA here is from genome assembly GCA_030737845.1 of Acorus calamus. Taxonomy (NCBI): domain Eukaryota; kingdom Viridiplantae; phylum Streptophyta; class Magnoliopsida; order Acorales; family Acoraceae; genus Acorus; species Acorus calamus. The sequence goes on along the minus strand of CM060873.1, from coordinate 13,114,378 downwards.
CGTTTTTGGTTCGAAGTTGCGATTCGGGTCACAAAATGCTGTTTTACTTGAGACAATGGTGATTGGGTCGTGTTTGTCGGTATGTCGGATCTCCGTGGGTGTCGGAAAGGATCCACCGGTGGGGGGGTGTGCGTGTGTGGGGGTTCTTCGGGGATTCGGATCGGATGTGTGCCCTAGCGGGCTCGGTCGGATCGTCTTCTCGGAAGGGTGAGGTGTCGTTCCTGGTCGAGTCGCCCGACAGCGGCTCAAGAGGATTCAGGGGGTTTGTGTGATCGCCACCTGCTTTTTCTAAAAAAAACAAGAAAAGGTTGGGTTGGATTTGATTGCCTATGTGGGGAGTTTGTCGGGTCTCCGCTCTAAGACACGGATATACCGTACACAGAGGTGAAAAACAGGTATCCTATTCTGCCTCCGGGGCATGACTAAAGGAGTCTTGGGACAAAGGGGTGCAAGTGGGGTGTGGATAGGGGGGCGGCTAATGGGATCTAGCCGTCGGGTATAGGGCAGCTAATGGGGTTTAGCCGTCCGGGGCCTGGGATGGTTTGGGCAGAACTTTGGTAGGAAATGGGTTTGGTTTCGGGGCAGAGGCTATGCTAAGCTTAGCCCGGGTTTCTGGAGGGTGAAATGAGAGGGTGTTTTATGTAGGGAATGGATATTTCTCTCACAAAAGGGTCTCTCTCTCTCTTTTGGGATTTCTAGTGGGGAAAGGGAATGAATATGATGTGTGTTTTCTTGGTTTAGCTCACTTTGATCATGATAATTTTCCTCTTGCTTTGCAAGATCTTCGGATATGAGGACTTCGCCATTGATCGCCCGACTCTGGCGCCGTTTGATCATGCCCTCCCTTGGGCCATGAGATGGGAACCCGGGGATCCTCTCGCTTGTACCGCCTTGCCCAATTCTGAGAGGCCTTCCGCGTCTTGTCGGAGGAAGAGGTATAAGTTTTTCTTTGAATTTCTTTGGCTTGCAGTTGGTTTTCTTTTGATTAAGCGCTCTTCCCATCTTTTGATGCTTTTAGATGACGTGGAGGCCTTATCCGGAGGAGGTTCCTGAGGCCCTAGCACGAGACGTCTGGTTGATCTATTTTAATGAGGTCGTGTTTCACGCGATCAGCCGGGTCGTCCACCAGTTTGGGTATCATCAGTGGGTGCCCGATCCTCTGCCGCGGCGCCCTTCGATTCCGGTGGTTGGGATTCCTCGGGACACGAACCTCCCGAGGAATTACGCTACGTATGTGGCGGGATGGATGGGCCGAGGTGTCTTGGTGGAGCATCGTCATGAGGTGACTTCGAGTGACGAATACCTGGCTTGGTATCGTCAGGAGTACGCGGGTATCCTCGGGACGATGGAGGAGGAGATCCTGGACGCTTAGGTAAGTTGGAAACCCTTTTCTTCTTCCTTGTTCTCTCTTGCTTGAATATTTTCTGAATAGTGTTTCTCTTGTAGGTTGAGTTGAATGAGATGGAGAAGAAGCTCAAGACCGCAAATGAGCACCTCCAAGCGCGGGCCAGGCAAATAGAGGCGCTGCGGGTACAACGGAGATGCTTGCAGGACCAGGTCCGGGTCCTCGAGGCTTCGGTGGATGCTCTGTTGAGAGCGAGAACCGATGGTGCTTCCTCTTCTTCCGCCCCTCCTCCTTCCATGGTTTTCGAGCGAGAGCTCGAGCTGACGAGGGAGCTGGATGCAGCCTGGAGTGAATTGGCGGCCACACGGATGGAGCTAGGCCAGGCGAGGGGTAGGGCTTTACGGGCTGAGGAGGAGACGGACCGGCTGAGGTCCATGATGGCTTCGAGAGAGGAGGGGTTTATCACCCTAGGCCACGAGAGGGACTCCCTCCAGATGAGGGTGTCAGAGTTGGAGGCTTCAGCGGGTGTTCCTGGAGGTTTGATGGGGGACTTGGTTCGTTCTCTCCAGGCGGCCAGGGACAGGGATCGAGAGGCGCTCAGGGTATCAAAGGTGAGGGCACGGGAGTTGGAGGACAGGTTGAGGGCTGACGAGGATCGGGCTAGAGGGACAGAGAGTTGCCTCTGACAGAGATTGGAGAGGAGAGACAGAGATATGCCGCAGGTTCATCTCTGGGAGGCAACTATGAGGGGGAAATTGGTTGGAGGGGGCTTTATGACTGAGGCGGACCTCGACCTTCTCCCGCTTTAGCCTGACCATTCTCTCTCGGCTTCCTTGGCTACCGGGGCCACCTTCTGCCGTGCTTCTCGTCCTTCGGCGTCTCGGAGTCGTGGGATATGTGCGAGGGCTGCGTCCTCAGTTCGAGAGACTCCTGCCGCTCCTAATGCTCCAGAGGTTCAGTCCTCTCCTCAGCCACCGCTCCCCTCTCAGCCAAGTCAGGATGTTCCTCCTACTCAGCCTCCAACGGATGACGAAACGCCGAGGTATAGCTTCTTTGCGTCTTGGTTTTAGGTAGAAGAATAGTATATATGCAAGGAATTTATGATTTTCTTCTTTTCCTTTTGACTCGGGTGATTATTTCAACGGTGTGTAGCTCAAGACTTTGATGGAAGTGTCCGATGGATCTTTATTTAATTTTGATTTCAGTTTTAAGTAGGTTTACCTTTCTTCCTCATGAACAATTTTTCCCTTTCTTTCTTTGGTGTATGAACAAACATGGGTGTTTTTAACTTGGTTTATTGGTTTTAGTTTGGTCGTGTATGTGGAATGGTTTTTATAAGGTTGTATGGGTGGATGAAAGGATGAATGGGTGCATGATTTGGTGTATGATTTTCGTTTTGGTTGTTGTTTGATTTGTAGTCATATTGTTTTTATGTATGCATGGATGTACGAAATGTGTGTGCACAGGTTTTGGGGGAGAATGTTTTCTATAGGTATCGAAGGAGTTGAAGAGTTGAAAAAGATGGGACTGACAGCAACAGAGGGGGTAGCAGGTGGGGGGCGGCTAGTGCAAACTAGCCGCCCAGTAAGGGGCAGCTAGTTAGGTTTAGCCGCCCCCTTCCAGGTGCATGCTTACCTGAAACCAAGGGCTGGGGCGGCTAGTGGTGTCTAGCCGTCTAGTGAGGGGCGGCTAGTCGAGTTTTGCCGCCCCTTGCCTGGGACAATTCTTCTGGTTTTGCTGCTCTTGCCTGCTGCTACTGAAAGCCTTTGTCACCGTTTTGACTTTCGAGACCTATAAAAACATCCTTTCCATTGACCAAGTGTTAAATCTGTCCGGATTGCGCCCCTGCACTGACTTTCGAGCCCTTCTTGCTTGAATTGTCAAGGGCTACAATCCATCTTAAGGTAAATGGAAAGATAATGCGAGTAAGTAAAGTGCGGGAAACCAAGCTTTAGTACACAAGGGAGGGATTCCAAGTGCGTGAGCGAAAAACTCTCAAGTATGTGTGAAAGTGAGATAATTTCTTCTCAAACATGTGCGGAAGGGCATAAAATGAGTGTAGATGGGGGTAATTTTAACATTGGTACGGGAGGTTAATTTTTCCAAGAAAATCGGATGCCTAGGTGTTTTGGAAAAGGAAAATGCGAACTTATGCGTAAGTATGAGTGGCATAAGTGGGCATTTTAATTCTTCAATGGTTTTTTACGTGAGAGGGCAATGTTTTTTATTTTCTTAAGTAAAAGATACCATCAAGTCCCTGTGGAGGAGCCCTTGTGGTTACCTACGGCTAAACCAGGGTTGTATTTGAAAGGCATAGGCCTTAGGTGTCGGTTTTTTTAGGTCCATGGTTCTCAAATGCTTGATCGTATTATTCTAAACATGCTGAAAGATCCATGAGTGTACCAGGAGTCAAGTTAAATAAGCTTCCTCTGCATAGGCAATTTTCCCATTCTAGCATATGTCCTACTTTCTAGGTCCCTCTGGCTTTCTTGTTTTTACCACTTCTTTATTTTGGGTGGAAAGTACAGTCCTTTGTTTGGACCCTGTATTAGTATAGCCGTTTGTTTGGCATATACTTATGCATAAAGGCGTGAAAGCCTGCTAAAATAGAGAGTTTAACCCGTTCACTTGGGTGTTATTTTTCTTTTGTTGGCCTCTCATTGCCTGATTTTTTTTATTTGATTTTAAGGGGGGGGGGCTCTTCTGTTTTTCACCCCGATTCTTTTCATGCTTCCCCATTAGAAGTGTTTGTATAGTGCCAGAACCAGTTTTGGGACATATGCCAGGTCCGGGTAACTCCTCATTTTGACATGGGGTTAATACAAGTGGGGCGGAAATAAGGGAGGTTTGCTTTGGGGTTTTAAATTGTCCCAGTCTACGGGGTAGGCAATTTCTCTTCTATCAGGTAAATCTAGTCCAGTTATATGTGTGTGAATGAAGTGGCATGATTTGGCGGAGATGTGTTCAAATAGATACGAGTTTATCTTTGAGAGTCTAATAATTCTATCATCAAGTACTAAACGCTGGAAATTGCAGGAAGAAAGAATAATAGTTCTCAAGTATTGAAAGCTATTCATGCATGGAATTTCTTTAGATAAAGTGCATTCCACGAACCTAAAACCTCGACTCCTTCGGCATCTACCAGGCGGTAGGCATTCCCGGAATAGGCATGGGTGATCACATAGGGTCCCTCCCATGTGGGTTGCAACTTCCCTCTTGGGTGAGGCTGTCTTGATGGCATGATTTGCTTAAGTACTAATTCCCCGATTTCAAATTTTCTTGTTATTACCTTCTTTTCAAATGCCCTTGCCACCTTTCTTTGGTAGGCCTGGGCATGGTCTGCCTCTCTTAATCTTTTCTCATCTAGTAGTTCGAGGCGTAGTAGAAGTGCCTCCCTCCTTTCCTCAATTTGGAGGTCTTCTTCTAGTATTATTCTTAAGGATGGGACGAGAATTTTGTAAGGTACTACTTCTTCGGCCCCAAATATGAGCGAATAGCGGGTTTGGCCAGTGGGTATCCTAATGGAGGTTCGGTATGCCAAGAGGGCGTCTACCAATTTATCCGGCCAATCGGTAGCCTTATGGGTTTCTACCATTTTCTTTATAATTTTGAGCAGGGTTTTGTTGGTGGCCTCTGCTTGTCCGTTCCCCTGTGGATAATATGGCGTGGAATGATGAAGTTCTATATGATGTTTATTGCATAGGTCTTGGAATTCTTGGGAGATGAACTGGGGGCCATTATCAGTTATAATTACTTTGGGGGTGCCGAACCGTGCAAGGATGTGAGTGCGGACAAAATGAGCCAGGGTAGAGCTTTTAATTACTACATCGGATTCGACTTCAGCCCATTTGGTAAAGTATTCTGTAGCGGTGAGGATGAAGGCTTTTTGGGTGGTGTTTTCTACAGTGTCCCGGAATGGTCCTATCATAGCTAGTGCCCACATAGAGAAGGGCCATGGTGAGGTCATGGGGTGTAAAGAGGCTGGTGCATGTATCTTGTTGGCTTGGGTTTGACATTGGATACAATACTTAACGTATTTGTTGCAGTCCCATTCAAGCGTGGGCCAATAGTAGCCCATTCTTAGTACCTTTTTGCTAGCATCTGGGCGTTGACGTGCCCTCCGCATACTCCTGAGTGAGCTTCTTCTACAATGGTATATGCTTCTTCGTCGTCCAAGCATCTGAGTAGTTCTCCATTGAAGGACGCTCGGAAGAGTATCCCCCCTCGGAGGCAGTATTTGACCGCTACCCTTTTAACTATTTTCTGGTCGTTGCTAGTAGCGTAGCTCGGGAATGAACCGTCTTCAAGGTAATTTTTGATGTCAAAGTACCACGGATTTCTGTCGTCCATATTTCCTAGTTCAAGGGCTAGGATTTTCATGGTACTAGCATTTTGTCTGTTTGGTTCCTTTTCAGGAGATCTCGAGTTCTATAGTCACAGAGTTTGGTGGCAGGTGTTTCCAGAATCTGGATAGTGACTGTTTCAGATGTCCTAGATATGGGGAAGGTGAGCGATGAGGCTAGAGAGGCCAGAGAGTCTGCAAGAATATCGTCGGTTCAAGGTAAGAAAATGTGAGTAACCTCACATAATTGTTTTAGCAGGACTATGGCTAGTTCTCTGTACGGCTTTAGCTTTGGGTCTCTAGTCTGATATTTTTTAAGAGTTTGGCGGATCACTAAGAGGGAGTCCCCAATAATGTCTAAACTTTTAACTCCTAGGGCTAGGGTTGCCTTCAAACCTGCTATCAGGGCTTCGTATTCTGCAATATTGTTGGTGGCGTTAAACGTAAGCTGAAATACTCGTGGGATAATGACGCCTTTGGGGGAGATTAGTGCTATCCCTATTCCCTTTCCCTTTTGGTTGACCGCTCCGTCGAAGTATAGCGTCCACGTCTTTCTATTTTTTTTTCAATAAGCGCAAATATTTCCTCGTCCGGTAGGTCAGTTTTTACTGGTTCGTAATCAGGGAGGGGGAGTTGAGCGAGGTGGTCTGCGATGACTTGCCCCTTGATGGATTTTTGAGTGGCGTACATGACGTCAAACTCATTTAACTGCACTTTCCACCTGGCTAGGCGTCCAGTTAATACAACTTTCTCGAATAGGAACCTTACTGGGTCCATTTTGGCAAAGTATTTGACTTTGTGGGCAAGAAAGTAATGTCACAACTTTTGGGAAGCCCATACTAATGCTAGACAAGTTTTTTCTGTAGGAGGGTAGGCTTTTTCGTATTCAATAAGATTTTTACTTAGGTAGTAAATGGCGTTTTCCTTTCTTCCCATGTCGTCGTGTTGTGCAAGCACTGCACCAATGGCTTCCATAGTTGTAGCTATATAGAGAAGCAGGGGTCGTCCGGGCACTGGGGCCTAGAGGACCGGGGTTTAAGAAGGTACACTTTTAAATTATCGAAGGCCTTTTGGCATTCACTATCCCAATTAAACCTAACTCCCCCTTTAGTAGTTTGTAAAAGGGGCGGCATCTTTCAGCATGTTGCGAAATAAATCTCCTAATAAATTGCAACCTTCCTATGAGCCCCCTTAATTCCTTTAGGTTCTTAGGTGGGGGCATTTGGGCGATGGCTTTTGCCTTGGTCGGATCTATTTCGATCCCCCTTTTACTCACCATGAATCCCAAGAGTTTCCCGGAGGAGACACCAAAGCGACATTTCTTTGGATTCATTTTAAGTGAAAACTCTCTGCATCTCTGTAGCACTTGCCTAAGTATGTCTGCGTGTCCTATTCAAGTCCTAGTTTTAACTAAGATGTCATCCATATATACTTCTACTAGTCTGTGCATCATATCATGAAATATTGAGGTCATAGCCCTTTGATATGTTGCACCTGCATTTTTGAGCCCGAAAGGCATCACTATATAGCAGTAAGTCCCCCAGGGTGTGGTAAAGGAAGTCTTTCTTGGTCTTTTTCTGCCAGCCGGATCTGGTTGTATCCAGAAAAGCCATCCATGAACGAGAGCATTTCATACCCTGCTGTGTTGTCGACAAGGAGGTCAATATGTGGGAGTGGGAAGTCATCTTTTGGGCACACTCGATTGAGGTCCCTGAAGTCGATGCATATTAGCTACCCATTTTGGGTATAAGACTACCCGGATAAATTTAACATGGTGGAGTTTGTCCACCTCATCTTTGATTTTTAAAGCCACCTCGGGATGAAGGCACCCCAGTTTTTGTTTTACTGGCTTTGCGTTTGGTTCTAAGATTAACTGATGTTCGACTAAAGAAGTATCGAGTCCAGGCATGTCCTTGTAAGACCATGCAAAGATGTCTTTATACTCATGTAATATTTTAACCAAACCCTCTCTCTCATTGTGATTTAGTGTGGCTCTTTGGCGGTGCCAGAGAGATAGTCTAGCTCTCTTTCTTGGAACGGTGAGTGTGTGTTTAGGTGTTTATCAGGGTGTGGGAACAGCCATTCTAGGGAGCCAGAGAGATAGTCTAGCTCTCTTTCTTGGATAGGGTCCAAGGGGTAGGAGCATACGGTCTCTTTGGCGGGTTCTACGATTATTTCCCTTACGAAATGTTCATATAATATCCAATTGTATTTTTCCTTTAATTTGGGGTTGTGCTTGGATGAGCCAATGCCCCTTTTATCTAGCCATGCTGGGAGTTCGATGGGGTCAAAGATCCCATTTTTTTGTCCCAAGGTTCCCCCGGGGAGATAACCCATGGTCCCCATTATATGCCAGGCAGGGTTCTTAAGTCTAGGGTGGCTTGTCTCTGTGGTACCGGAGAGGACATTCCGAGGATTTAGCCAATCGACCGGGAAATCTAAGATGTGGATGGTGGCTCCTATGGGTTTTGAGTCACTGGTTTTTACAGCGATGGTTTCATTATCGGCAAACCTCGATTTAGCTCCTTTGACGCATCCCCCTGTATTTTGATTATCTGACCTCCTAAGGGGAATTTCAAACACTGGTGTAGGGGAGAGGAGACCCCTTTTATGGATACCAGCCATTTGCGTCCTAGGATCATATTATAATCTGAATCCATTTCTAGGACATAAGCTTTACCGCTAGTTTCTAACGGCCCTACTTTTAATCGGAAGTCTTTAAAGTCGAGAACCGGACGAGCCGTTTTGTCATAGGCAAATATACGGGTGTCCGTTTCAAAGAGTGTAGTTATGCGTCCATCAATGTGCTCGAAGGTTTGTAGCGATATGAGGTTTACCCCTGCTCCGGTGTCAATTAGAACTTTATCCACCGAATATCCTTCGAGGTTAATTGTTATGCATAGGGTTGAGGTGCTAACGACCTTATCATGAATCTCTTCTTTAGGTCTAAAGGTTATGATGGGCCCTAGTCCTGCAGTGGCTAGAGCTATTGGTACGCCAAGGGTAGAGATTTGTGGGTCGACTTGGATTCTTTCTAGGAACATTCTTAGAGCCTGCTAGTGGTGTTCTGAGGTTTCAATTAGCTCTAAATTGGAAATTTTCACGGGGATTTTTCGGAGTTGGTCTAGGATGTCGATCTTATCTCCGGCGCGGGGCTCCTCAGTCTCTGTTTCAGGCATGGGGTGTCTATAAGAGGGTACAGTGGTGAAAATTCTGCCTGCTCTAGTAGTATGATGGTTGAGCGCGTCAATGGTGGTTCGGCGGTTTTGTTTTGATGGGTATAGGATTTCGTTAATTGGTGAGGGGGATAATGGTTGGAGTTTTTTAGGGAGGGAGAGCTTTGCAGGGCTTGGGAGAACGGGGGAGGGGACTTGTAGGACGGGGGAAGACGCTGGTAGGATTAAGCCACCCAGGATGATTTTGGGTGACTCTTCGTGGTCAGCAGCTTTTACGGTGTAGATACTTTCACAACTTAGGCTTTTGGGTTCTTCTAAGAGAGCCTTCGTGGCTGGTTTTGGGTCGTGGGTTTTGGCTCCTACAGGGCTGGGGGTTTCTGGGGCTGGCTTGACTTCTAGTGACTTTGTAACTAGGTTGTTTTTGTGTCCCCTGATGGTGGCCCAGTCTAAGCGCCTCTCTTCATCAAGGTTGTGGACAATGTCTCGAAACGAGGAGCATTGTTCGATGGTGTCGCCGTGATGTCGGTGATACTGACAAAAACGGGTGGGGTCGGCACCGATAGGCGAAGGTCTAGCCATGGGTAAGGAAATGCTATTGACCTTTAATAAGGCTCTAAAGATGCTTCCTAGGTTTTCCGGAAGGGGAGGATAGTTATCCCCTCTGTTTGACCATCTTGGGCCATAGAAGGAGGAAGGTGCAGCCTTATCACGGGGGCTGCGCGCGGGTTCTCTTGGGAGGGTAGAATACAAGGGGGTCCTAGGCTGGCCTTGTGTTGAAATTACAGGGCTTTGGATCGGAGAATTTTGGATTACCGGGTTTTGTTGTATCGGCACGGGGATGGGTGTTGATCGAGTAGTGAAGTTTTGGTTGTTTGGCCGAGGCGGCGCATACCCGGATGAACCGGACGTGTACTGTCTCAGAGCCGTTCCTCGATCAAGAACTCGTGCTCCGTTTGGGTAGAGTGCCGATACTTGGGTAATCCCCTCTACCGTGGGGGTTTGTGCCTTACGAGGCGTTTGTCCAACCCTATGGCTGATAGGTGGGGACTGGGTTTGGACTACTGGAGCTGCACAACGGGAAATCCTGTTGTGGTGGTCAATTAGAAGGTGATACGTAGTACAATCTCCGTATGAAAGGCTCGTCCGAAGCTCTGGACCCAGGCGCTATAACATCATGTCAATTTCTTGACATTCTGTGAGTTGCAGGCCGGTTCGGTGGACAAGTGTGCGCCACCGAGACACGTATTGTTCAAATTCCTCCCTAGGCCTCATTCTCTCTATGGTTAAATCCGAAATAGAGGGGGTTCTGATCCTCTGGTAACCGTAGCGGCCTAAGAACTTCTCTCTTACAGCCGAGAAGTTCGACAAGTGATCTATTGGGAAGGTGGAGAACCATTGTAGTGCTTCTCTTCCAATGATTTCTGGAAGAGGAAGACTAGCAGAGGTTGATTATATAGAAAGGGGCGGGTGTCTAGATAAAAAGCAGTTAAATGGATGTCTCGGTCTCCACGACCGTTATACCGGCGGAATTTGGGGATTTTGAACCCTCCGGTAGGTGGACTAACGGGATTTGTCTCAGGTTATGTAGAGACATGTGCTTGGGGGCTGAGGGACCAGTCTCGGAGAGGATTCTTTGGATGCTTTCATCCAGTGTTTCTCCCCTGGGAGGGCTGCCTGGCGGTCCCGGGTTTGGGGTGGCCTGGTAAGGGCCTGGGGTGGAAACAGTTGGGAACATTGGATTCGCGGGGGAAAGGGGGGTGAATGAAAAAAATGCTCGGATTGACCGAGTAGCTGGGTGTGGACGGGGTTTTGAGAATGGTCTTAGGGGTTTCGACAGGGGCCTCTTGTCTCAAGGTTTTGACCTGACGGTAGTTGGCGAGGTCATGAAACATGTCCTCTATGGATTGGTATCCTAGACTGGCCATCTTTTCCTATAGATGGGTCGGGAAATGCATGGCCTGACCCTCTTGGTGGATCCTTTCCTCTAGTATCTCCTTCTCTATGCGGGATTCCATGACGTGTGTGAAATGATTCAGGGGAACGAATGCAGATATAAAGCAGTAAATAAAGCGGTAAAGGATTGCGCAGCGGTGTGCGGCTTACAAAGCGGTAAAGGATTGCGCAGTGGTGTGCGGCTTATAAAGCAGTAAAGGATTGCGCAGCGGTGTGCCGCTTACAAAGCAGTAAATGACGTTGTGATGCGAAGTAGAGGAGGATCTGATTCGAGGGGTGGGAAACTCTAACCTTCCTAAAGGGTAGATAGCATTCTAGTCAAGCTTGTAAAAGGGGGGCAGAAGAGGATTACCTTTTGTTGTTTTTCACGGGGGAGGTCCCACCGTGATCGCCAGATATGTCGGTATGTCGGATCTCTGTGGGTGTCGGAAAGGATCCGCCGGTGGGGGGGTGTGCGTGTGTGGGGGTTCTTCAGGGATTCAGATCGGATGCGTGCCCTGGCGGGCTCGGTCGGATCATCTTCTCGGAAGGGTGAGGTGTCGTTCCTGGTCGAGTCACCCGACAACGGCTCAAGAGGATTCAGGGGGTTTGTGTGATCGCCACCTGCTTTTTCTAAAAAAAAAATAGGAAAAGGTTGGGTTGGATTTGATCGCCTACGTGGAGAGTTTGTCGGGTCTCCGCTCTGAGACACGGATATACTGTACACAGAGGTGAAAAACAAGTATCCTATTCTGCCTCCGGGGCATGACTAAAGGAGTCTTGGGACAAAGGGGTGCAAGTGGGGTGTGGATAGGGGGGCGGCTAATGGGATCTAGCCGTCGGGTATAGGGCGGCTAATGGGGTTTAGCCCTCCGGGGAGTGGGATGGTTTGGGCAAAACTTTGGTAGGAAATGGGTATGGTTTTGGGGCAGAGGCTATGCTAAGCTTAGCCCGGGTTTCTGGAGGGTGAAATGAGAGGGTGTTTTATGTAGGGAATGGATATTTCTCTCACAAAAGGATCTCTCTCTCTCTCTCTCTCTTTTGGGATTTCTAATGGGGAAAGGGAATGAATATGATGTGTGTTTTTTTATTGTGGATTGGGGATGTCTTGAAATGTTTTTGAACCCTCTCTATTTATAGTAAAAGAGAGGCAGGGGTATATCCAGGGGATAATGGAGTGGCTTGGTTAATAGTGTGTTTGATTAGACCCTTCATTAATTCTCTGGTTCTTCTGTCAGGACCAAGTGAAGGGCGGCTAATTAGAACTAGCCGCCCAGGATGGGGCGGCTACTTCCTGGTAGCCGCCCCTATCATGACCTGCCAAACGTCCCATCTCTGAGAAGCGGTGACTTGGGTCGGTTACTTGGGTTGATCCGGCCAAGATGGGGCGGCTAAAGGTCACAACCCTCCACAATGATCAGCATTTAATGCTGCTTTATGTCCCATCCAAGGAGGCGGTCCAAGGTCGGCCACGGGGGCGGCAAGTGCTAACTAGCCGCCTGGTATGGGGTGGCTAGTTAGGGCTAGCCGCCCCTTGCCAGGGACTTGGGGTTTTTTGGCCAGGGTCTGGTTTAGGGTAGGGTTTAGGTTTTCGGTCTGGGGCTAGGGTTAGGGTTTCCGGTTTAGGTTGGGGTTAGGGTTTAGGGTTAGGTTTAAGGTTTCCGGTCAGGCTAGGGTTTAGGTTTAGGTCTGGGGTTAGGGTTAGGGTTTCCGGTTTAGGTCACGGATAGGGTTTAGGTTTAGGTCTGGGGCTAGGGTTAGGGTTTCCGGTTTAGGTCAGGGCTAGGGTTTAGGCTTTTAGGTCTGGGGCTAAGGTTTAGGTTTTGGTCTGGGGCTAGGGTTTGGGTTTCCGGTTTAGGTCAGGCCTAGGGTTTAGGTTTAGGTCTGGCGCTAGGGTTAGGGTTTCCGGTTTAGGTCAGGGCTAGGGTTTAGGGTTTCCGGTTTCCTGGACCTTTGGTTCTCTATTTGATGTCCAAATGTGGGATATTTCCGGGTGTTACTTGAAGTATTTCTGTCTTTCTGGACCGTCAAAATTAGGGTATCTACAGTGTTTTAGTCCAAAAATGCTCTCATGGTGGCAAAATGATGTTCGGGTCGACAAAATTTTGCTTGGGCCGGAAAATGCTTTTCCGGTCAGGAAAGTGTTGTTTGGGTCGAAAAATGTTGTTTGGGTCAAAAAATATTGTTTTGGGTCGGAAAATGCTGTTCGGGCCTAAAGACGATGTTTGTGTAAAATAAATGTTGTTTGCGTCTTAAAATGATATTTAGGTTGAAAACATGGTGTTTTAGTCGAAAAAAGGATTTTGGGTATGTTTGGGTCGAAAAATTATCTTCGGGCTGAGAAACGCTATTTAGCCGAGGAAATGTAGTTTGGGTTCTCAGAATGATGTTTGGGTTCGATAATGATATTTGGGTCAAAATCTGCTGAACGGATTGAAAAAGTGCTTCTTTGGGTCGTGTTTGGATAGAAATAAGATTTTTGCCTTTTTGGTTGAACAACGTGTTCGCGTAAAAAAATGTTGCCTGGGTCAAAAAATGATGTCCGGATCAAAAAAATGTGGGACTCACTGTTGGAGCCTTGCATCAAGCTGATTCAGTTGGTCTATGAGTTTTTGCTGCTAGATGGCATGATGAGTTGGCCCCTTTACCAAAGACCTTGCTTGTGGTTAGCATTGATGGACCTACATATCTTGTCGAATGGGATGCGCGATGACCCGGGCATTGGTGAGTGGTTTGATTCCAACCCTTCCGGGAGCACTCGATGCATGCAGTCGTGCTTCACGCTTCCATGGGGCTTTAATTGCACCCTAAATATGCTAGTTATCATGCATGCTAGGTTGTATGGCTCGTATATTGTGTAGAACCCCCATTCTACCTTATACCTGCCTATGTATTGTATAGAATATAGCATGACTTTGGTAGTTCTGTTTGAAATACTACCCCTATTATTATTTAGACATATCTAGCGAGTCTATCTTGGGTTAACAATGGGGTACATGCATAATATTCCTCTGATTTAGGACCTGAGGGTGTGGTATAGTTGTTGCACCCATCTTGTTGGGGCAACACTATGATCAGCTTCAAGAGAGGATGAGGCATTTCCTCTCTCTCGCCCTCCCTCTTTTCGCAAGCCGAGTGAGTAGATGTAGTTCCTACTTGACTCAGGTTTGCTTGAAATTATTGGCATGCACCTATTGTCGCGTGGATCGCGATTAACCCTTCCCTTCTAGGTTGGTGTTATCCAACGCATGTTAGGTTGTAACTTGTGTGTTTGCTTGATTGATACCATGTATGCATGTTTATGTAGGCCATCCTTGGAAAACAATTGTATGTTGTATATGTATATGTTAGTATGGCCATGATTCTTGCCTAGTGTTTTAGACAAGTGTATGACCTCTTGTGGGGTCATACCATGGCTTTGACACTTAGAATAAAATGTCTTCCCCGCATCTGAGTTATGTGCCCTGAAGGGAATTCATGAGAATTCATTGCGCTTATTGGTGTTTGATAACCAATGATGACGGATCCATAGGGATTGTATTCGCGTGTGTCGAGTGTTCTTCCCTTCGTCGGCTCCATTAGAGACTGCCCGACGTAGTAAAGTCCAGTGGGGTGCTCCCAGATACAACTCATGACGCGTGTTGGTGTGCCCATACGGCCGAGGTAGCGGTCATGGGAGGCTACCCGGTAGAGGCCAGAACCCTGTGAGGTGCTCCTAGGTACTATTCACGACGCTTGTTGGTGTGCCCATATAGCAAAAATAGTGGACGTGGGAGGCTACCAGGTAGTAGAGGCCACACCGGGAGAGACTACCGGATGACGAGTGGTGTAGAACAGTCGACCTCTTTCCCAAGAGCCTATGTCACCCAGAGGAGGGGGTGAGGGTGTAGTGGGTTAGCGTTGGTTCGATCTGCCAGTTTGTGCAATTTCCCAAAATCCAATGTCACCCATCATGGTGAGGGTATTGCTCCCAAAATCCTATTTCACCCATCATGGTGAGGGTGAAGGTGTTGGTGTGAGTGTGGTGGGCTCGAGTTGATACTCGACCAACCAGCTTGTGTAGTTGGTTTTCCCATAGGGTTCGCGTTGCGAACATGTAGTGGTTCCTCCCAATATCGTCGTATACCGGGGCCCCGACGTTGAAGCTACCCTGACAGAGGACTCCCACTTGTAGGTACTCCCGATGCATTCGGTGGATGTACTGATCATGGGAGTGTACCAGGCGAGGCTACACGACGGTGGGCCACCGGACGATATTGCGATCGTGAATTATCGTTCTCCCCTTCGCTGAATCCGTGTTGATGCTTCCTAGGTACGAGCAGACCTGGGTGGACCCCCACCTGGGTGGACCCCCACCTACACTGACGAGCAGACCATCGACGCGCTCGACAGTGTAGTGACCGTGGCCGGCTCCAAGTAGAGGATGCCAGGGAGAGCGCTACCGAATGACGAACGGTGTAGAACAGCAAGTTTTGTCCTTCATGTCCCTAGGCTCACCACTGTGGGGGCTAGGGCAAGGGCGGGGTATAGTCGCACCGCCGTGTGACCTTGTTACCTGTTGGATTTCTACCCATATTTTTCCTTGAAAGGAAATTGCTTTAGTATCGAATTGTTATGTTGGTATTTGGTTTTTGGCCACTCGCTGAGCTTGTAGCTCAAACCTCGCGTACTGTTTCTTTTACAGGGGCGTTGTTGGGCGTGGAGCTGGAGCTACCTTGTGGTGAGGTTTTGAGTGCGTGGAGCGTTCCGTCTGGCGGTTGGCGAGTGCGAGGCTATCAGTAGTCCTAGAGTCTTGTGTATTCGAAATCGTGCGTGTGGCACTTGTTGTATTTTTATTGGCTAGACTTGGCTCTCACAGAACAGTGATTGTGTATTCGAGTCTGTAATAATATTTTTGATTTACAGACTTATTGATATTTTTATGCTTCCGCCTTTCATTTGAGTTATCAGTTTTCATTGCTTGCTAGCCTTGTGTATTATTTGTTGGAGTCATTATTGACCTCTTGTATGATAGGTGATAATTTATATTATTGCCACGTCTCGGGGACACCTGGGGCGTGACAAAAGTTGGTATCAGAGCCTGGTCCTGTCAGAGTTTAAGTCGAGTGGTATAGATGAGTCGTAGGATTGTTATCCGAGTACTCTGGTTTTAGATGTTTTCATAGGTTGCTGACAAGCCTCCTCACATCCGTGGACGTGGACGTGGCCACCTCTGGACCCCCTTAAGTTGTCGACTGTGTTGACTAATCAGAGTCAGTGTTGGGTTCCCTGTTGAGGGACTAAGGCTTGGAAAGGAATTTCCAGCCCAGTTGTGTCGTTCTAATAGATTGTTGCAATTTCTAAGATTGGATTGCGTCTCAATTATGGAGCTTTGTTGCGATTCGGGTCACAAAATGCTGTTTTAGACGAGACAATGGTGTTTGGGTGGGGCTTTAGTCCAAAAATACTCTCACGGTGGCAAAATGATGTTCGGGTCGACAAAATTCTGTTTGGGCTAGAAAATGCTTTTCCAGTCAGGAAAGTGTTGTTTGGGTCGAAAAATGTTATTCGGGTCGAAAAATGTTGTTTTGGGTCAGAATACATTGTTCGGGCCTAAAGATGATGTTTGTGTAAAATAAATGTTGTTTGCGTCTGAAAATTATATTTAGGTTGAAAACATGGTGTTTTAGTCAAAAAAATGGATTTTGAGTATGTTCGGGTCAAAAAATTATCTTCGAGCTAGGAAATGCTGTTTGGCCAAAGAAATGGAGTTTCGGTTCTCAGAATGATGTTTGGGTTTGAAAATGATTTTTGGGTCGAAATGTGCTGATCGGGTTGAAAAAGTGCTCTTGTGGGTCGTGTTTGGATCGAAAAAAGATTTTCGCGTCGAAAATTGACTTTTGGGTTGAACAACGCTTTTAGCGTGGAAAAAATGTTGCCTCGGTCAAAAAATGATGTCTGGGTCAAAAAAATACGGTTTGGGTCGAAATATCCTGTTTAGGTATAAAAATGACGTTTGGGTTGTGCTTGGATTGGAAAAATCAATTTCAGTCGAAAAATTGGGGTTTGGGTCGAAAATTGCGGTTTAAGTTGAAGGAATAGGGTTTGGTTCAAAAAATTTTGTTTGCATAAAATAAAATCCAGCTTGGGTAAAAAATAAATGGTGTCGGGGTACGGGTCGTGTTTGGATCGTAAAATGGTGTTTGGGTTGTGTTAAGGTCGAAAAAAGATCTTTTGCGTCAAAAAACGCAGTTTGGGTTGAGAAATGTTTTTGTCGAAACAATGGTGTTTGGGTCGTGTTTTAGTCCACAAATGCTCTCATGGTGGAAAAATGATGTCCGGGTCGACAAAATTCTGTTTGGGCTGGAAAATGCTTTTCCAATCAGGAAAGTGTTGTTTGGGTCAAAAATTGTTGTTTTGGGTCAGAAAACGATGTTCGGGCCTAAAGATGATGTTTGTTTCAAATAAATGTTGTTTGCGTATGAAAATGATATGTAGGTTGAAAACATGGTGTTTTGGTCAAAAAAATGAATTTTGGGTATGTTTGGGTCGAAAAATTGTCTTCGGGCTGAGAAACGTTGTTTGGTCGAGGAAATGCAGTTTGGGTTCTCAGAATGATGTTTCGGTTCGAAAATGATATTTGGGTCAAAATGTGTTGATCGGGTTGAAAAAGTGCTTCTGTGGGTCGTGTTTGAATCGAAAGGCAATTTTCGCGTCGAAAATTGCCTTTTGTGTTGAACAACATTGTTCACGTAGAAAAAATGTTGCGTGGGTCAAAAAATGAAGCCAGGGTAAAAAAAATGGTTTGGGTCGAAATAACCTGTTTAGGTAAAAAAGTGACGTTTGGGTCATGCTTGGATCGGAAAAATCAATTTCAGACGAAAAAATGGGGTTTGGGTCGAAAATTGCGGTTTGCGATAAAGGAAAAGGGTTTAGTTCGGAAAATTTTGTTTGCATAAAATAAAATCCAGCTTGGGTAAAAAATAAATGGTGTCGGGGTACGGGTCAGGTTTGGATCGTAAAATGGTGTTTGGGTCGTGTTAAGGTCGAAAAAAGATCTTTTACGTTGAAAAACGCAGTTTGGGTTGAGAAATGTTGTTCGGGTTTAAAAATGTTGTTTGGGTGGAAACAAACTGTTTGGATCGGGAAAGATGATTTTTATGTTTGGGTAAAAAAAAAGGCATTTTAGCTTTGGAAATTGGTGTTTTGGTTTATGTTTGAGTCACAAAATATTGTTTAAGTAGCGACTGTGTCGAAAAATGTAGTTCGGGTAGAAATATGATATTAGGGTGGAAAAAATGTTAATTGGGTCGAAAAATGCCGTTCGGGTGTGTAGATACCCCAATTTTGACCGTCCAGAGATACAGAAATACTTCAAGTAACACCCGGAAATATCCCACAGTTGGACATCAAGTAGAGAACCGAAGTTTAGGGAACCGAAAACCCTAAGCCCTAACCGGAAACCCTAACCCTAAACCCAAACCTTAACCCTAGCCCTAACCGGAAACCCTAACCTAAACCCAAACCCTAAACCCAAACCCTAAGCTGAAAAACAGAAACCCAAAAACCCTAAGTCCCTGGCTAGGGCGGCTAGACCTAACTAGCCGCCCCATACCAGGCGGCTAGTTAGCACTAGCCGCCCCTCTGGCCGACTTTGGGCCTGTCCCCTGGATGGGACATAAAGCAATATTAAATGCTGATCATTGCGGCGGGTGATGACCTTTAGTCGCCCTACCTCGGCCGGATCAACCTAAGTAACCGACCCAAGCCACCGCCTGTCAGAGATGGGATGTTTGGCAGGTTATGATAGGGGCGGCTACCAGAAAGTAGCCGCCCCATCCTGGGCAGCTAGTTAGCACTAGCCGCCCTTCACCTGGTCCTGACTGAAGAACCAGAGAATTAATGAGGGGTCTAATCACACACACTATTAGCCAAGCCACTCTATTACCCCCTGGACATTCCCCTGCCTCTCTTTTACTATAAATAGAGGAGGTCCCAAGCCTTTAAACATCATCATCAATTAACATCATCAATTAACATCACCAATTCACATCAATCCACAACCCACAATTCACATTCCCTTCCCCCACTAGAAATCCCAAAGAGAGAGAGAGAGAGAGAGAGCCCCTTTTGTGAGAGAAATACCCATTTTCCTACATAAAATACCCTCTCATTCCACCCTCCAGAAACCCGGTATAAACCTAGCTTAGCCTCCGTCCAAAATCAAACTCATTTCCTACCAAAGTTCTGCCCAAACTAGACCAGGCCCCGAATGGCTAAACCCTATTAGCCGCCCTTGACCAGACGGCTTGATCCCACTACACACCCCTTTTGCGCCCTTATGTCCCAAGATTCCTTTAGTCAAGCCCCGGAAGCAAAATAAGATTATCTGTTTTTCACCTCTGTGTACGGTATATCCGTGTCTCAGAGCGGAGACCCCACAAGCTCCCCACGTAGGCGATCAAATCCAGCCCAAACCTTTTTCCTGCTTTTAGAAAAAGCAGGTGGTGATCACACAAACCCTGGAATCCTCTTGAGCCGCTATCGGGTGCCTCAACCAGGAATGACACCCTCACCCTTCCGAGAAGACGATCCGACCGAGCCCGCCAGGGCACGCATACGATCCGAATCCCCGAGAACCCCCACACAAGCACGCGCACACCGCG
This sequence comes from Acorus calamus, assembly GCA_030737845.1. NCBI lineage: Eukaryota > Viridiplantae > Streptophyta > Magnoliopsida > Acorales > Acoraceae > Acorus > Acorus calamus. The sequence goes on along the minus strand of CM060873.1, from coordinate 13,094,938 downwards.
CACCACCGGGATCTTCTCTGACACACCGACATTTGGAGCCCCTCCCAACGATACCGACAAATCTTGCGATCAAGGTAATCCTCTTCTGCCCACTTTTACAAGCTTGACTAGAATGCTATCAACCCTCTAGGAAGGTTAGAGTTTCTCACCCCACGAATCAGATCCTCCTCTACTCCGGTAAAGACTGCGTTACTGTCAATACCACCAACAACATGGTCATACCGTAGAACAATGCATTGTTTTTTGGGATTTTATATACGATTTAAATGATGACAGGCGCCTTGATTGGGCCATGATCAAAAGCCACTTAAACTAGGGCAATCTCCCGAGGAATTACGCTACGTATGTGGTGGGATGGATGGGCCGAGGTGTCTTGGTGGAGCGTCGTCCTGAGGTGACTTCGAGTGACGAATACCTAGCTTGGTATCGTCAGGAGTATGCGGGTATCCTCGGGACGATGGAGGAGGAGATCCCGGATGCCTACGTAAGTTTGGAAACTCTCCTTCTCTTCTTCGTTCTCTTTTGTTTGAATATTTTCTGTGTGGTGTTTCCTTTTGCAGGTTGAGTTGAACGAGATGGAGAAGAGGCTCAAGGCCGCCAATGAGCACCTCCAAGTGCGGGCCAGGCGGATAGAGGTGTTACAGGTACAGAGAGGACGCTTGCAGGACCAGGTCTAAGTCCTCGAGGCTCAGGTGGATGCTCTGTCGAGAGCGAGGGCCAACGGTGCTTCCTCTTTTTCCGCCCCTCCTCCTTCTATGGTTTCCGAGCAGGAGCTCGAACTGAAGAGTGAGTTGGATGCGGCCCGAAGCGAGTTGACGGCCATACGGATGGAGCTGGGTCAGGCGAGGTGTAGGGCTTCGGGCAGAGGAGGAGACGGACCGGCTGAGGTCCATGATGGCTTTGAGAGAGGAGGGGTTCATTACCCTAGGCCGTGAGAGGGACTCCCTCCAGATGAGGGTGTCGGAGTTGGAGGCTTCAGCGGGTGTTCCTGGAGGTTTGATGGGGGACTTGGTTCGTTCGCTCCAGGCGGCTGGGGATAGGGACCGAGAGGCGCTCAGGGCATCAGAGGTGAGGGCGCGGGAGTTGTAGGAGAGGTTGAGGACTACTGAGGATCGGGCCAGAGGGACAGAGAGCCGTCTCCGACAGAGATTGGAGAGGAGAGATAGAGATATGCAGCAAGTCCGTCTTTGGGAGGCGACTATGAGGGGAAAATTGGTTGGTGGGGACCTATATCTTCTTCCACTTGAGCCTGACCATTCTCTCTCGGCTTCCTTGGCTACCAGGGCCACTTTCAGCCGCCCCCCTGGCCGACTTTGGACCAGTCCCCTGGATGGGACATAAAGCAGTATTAAATGTTGATCATTGCGGCGGGTGATGACCTTTAGCCGCCCTACCTCGGCCGGATCAACCTAAGTAACCGACCCAAGCCACCTCCTGTCAGAGATGGGACGTTTGGTAGGTTATAATAGGGGCGGCTACCAGAAAGTAGCTGCCCCATCCTGGGCGGCTAGTTAGCACTAGCCGCCCTTCACCTGGTCCTGACAGAAGAACCAGAGAATTAATGAGGGGTCTAATCACACACACTATTAGCCAAGCCACTCTATTACCCCCTGGACATTCCCTTGCCCTCTTTTACTATAAATAGAGGAGGTCCCAAGCCTTTAAACATCATCATCAATTAACATCATCAATTAACTTCACCAACTCACATTAATCAACAACCCACAATTCACATTCCCTTCCCCCACTAGAAATCCCAAGAGAGAGAGAGAGAGAGAGGGCCCCTTTTGTGAGAGAAATACCCATTTTCCTACATAAAATACCCTCTCATTCCACCCTCTAGAAACCTGGGCTAAACCTAGCTTAGCCTCTGTCCAAAACCAAACTCATTTCCTACCAAAGTTCTGCCCAAACTAGACCAGGCCCGGACGGCTAAACCCTATTAGCCGCCCTTGACCAGACGGCTTGATCCCACTAGCCGCCCCCTATACACACCTCTTTTGCTCCCTTATGTCCCAAGACTCCTTTAGTCAAGCCTCGGAAGCAGAATAGGATTATCTATTTTTCACCTCTGTGTACGGTATATCCGTGTCTCAGAGCGGAGACCCCACAAACTCCCCACGTAGGCAATCAAATCCAACCCAAACCTTTTTCCTGCTTTTAGAAAAAGCAGGTGGCGATCACACAAACCCTGGAATCCTCTTGAGCCGCTATCGGGCGCCTCAACCAGGAACAACACCCTCACCCTTCTGAGAAGACGATCCGACCGAGCCCGCCAGGGCACGCATCCGATCCGAATCCCCGAAGAACCCACACACGCACGCGCACACTGCGCACCGTCGGGATCCTCTCCGACACACCGACATTCGGAGCCCCTCCCAACGATACTGACAGGCTCTACAAATGATGTTTGAGTATAGGAAATGTTGTTAAGGTCGATGAAACGCCGGTGGGGTCGGAAAATGCTGCTTGGGTGGAAAAAAATGCCGGTGGGGTTGACAAATTGCTGTTTGGTTCAGAAAACGCTGTTTTGGTCTAAAAAAATGATGTTTTGGTCGTTTCTTGGTCGAAAGTGCAATTTGGGCCAAAAAACCTGTTTTGCTAAAAAAAATTGCTGTTTGGCTCAAAAATTCGGGCAGCATTTTCTCTGAAAAAATCTGACTTGGTTGAAAACTGATGTTCAGGTTGAGAAAATGCTTTTTGGGTCAAAAACTCATTTCTGGTCTAAAAAGTTCCGTTCTGGCCGAAAAAATGACGTTTAGGTCGTTTTTTGTTTGAAGTTGTGATTCGGATCACAAAATGTTGTTTTTGTCGAAACAATGGTGTTTGGGTCGTGTTTTAGTCAATAAAAGCTCTCATGGTGGAAAAATGATGTCCGAGTCGTCAAAATTCTGTTTGGGCTGGAAAATGCTTTTCCAGTCAGGAAAGTGTTGTTTGGGTCAAAAAATGTTATTCTGGTTGAAAATTATTGTTTTGGGTCATTAAACGCTGTTCGGGCCTAAAAACGATGTTTGTGTAAAATAAATGTTGTTTGCATCTGAAAATGATATGTAGGTTGAAAACATGGTGTTTTGGTCAAAAAAATGTTTGGGTTGAAAAATTATCTTCGAGCTGAGAAACGTTGTTTGGTCAAGGAAATGCAGTTTGGGTTCTCAGAATAATGTTTCGGTTCGAAAATGATATTTGGGTCAAAATGTGTTGATCGGTTGAAAAAGTGCTTCTGTGGGTCGTGTTTGAATCGAAAAAAGATTTTCGCGCCGAAAATTGCCTTTTGTGTTGAACAACACTGTCCATGTAGAAAAAATGTTGCGTGGGTCAAAAAATGAAGTCTAGGTAAACAAAACGGTTTGGGTCGAAATATCCTATTTAGGTAAAAAAATGACGTTTGGGTCGTGCTTGGATCGGAAAAATCAATTTCAAACGGAAAATTGGGGTTTGGGTCGAAAATTGCGGTCTGCGTAAAAGGAAAAGGGTTTGGTTCGGAAAATTTTGTTTGCATAAAATAAAATCCAGCTTGGGTAAAAAATAAATGGTGTCGGGGTACGGGTCATGTTTGGATCATAAAATGGTGTTTGGGTTGTGTTAAGGTCGAAAAAAGATCTTTTGCGTCGAAAAATGCGGTTTGGGTTGAGAAATGTTGTTCGGGTCTAAAAATGTTGTTTGGGTGGAAACATGCTGTTTGGATCGGGAAAGATGATTTTTAAGTTTGGGTAAAAAAAAATGCAGTTTAGCTTTGGAAATTGGTGTTTGGTTTTTGTTTGAGTCACAAAATATGGTTTAAGTAGCGACTGGGTCGAAAAATGCAGTTCGGGTAGAAATATGATATTTGGGTGGAAAAAATGTTAATTGGGTCAAAAAATGCTGTTTCGGTCTACAAATGATGTTGAGTATGGGAAATGCTGTTAAGGTCGATGAAATGCCGGTGGGGTCGGAAAATGCTGCTTGGGTGGAAAAAAATGCCGGTGGGGTTGACAAAATGCTGTTTGGTTCAGAAAACGCTGTTTTGGTCTAAAAAATGATGTTTTGGTCGTTTCTTGGTCGAATGTGCAATTTGGGCCAAACAACACTTTTTTTAGCAAAATGGGTATTTTGGCCCAAATTGTACTTTCGACCAAGAAACGACCAAAACATCATTTTTTTAGACCAAAACAGCATTTTCTGAACCAAACAGCATTTTGTTAACCCCACCGGCAATTTTTACAACACAAGCAGCATTTTCTGACCCCACCGGCATTTCATCGACCCTAACAGCATTTCCTATACTCAAACATTTTTTTCAACCCAATCAACATTTTTTTCATCCAAATGTCATATTTCTACCCGAACTACATTTTTCGACCCGGTCGCAACGCAAACAGCATTTTTTGACACAAACAAAAACCCAAACGCAACATTTTTTCTATGCGAACAGCGTTGTTCAACCCAAAAGGCAATTTTCGACGCAAAATCTTTTTTCAATCCAAACATGACCCACATAATCACTTGTTCGACCCGATCAGCACATTCCGACCCAAATATCATTTTTGAACCGAAACGTCATTCTGAGAACCCAAACTACATTTCCTCGGCCAAACAACGTTTCTCAGCCCGAAGATAATGTTTTGACCCAAACATACCCAAAATCCATTTTTTCGACTAAAACACCATGTTTTCAACCTAAATATCATTTTCAGACGCAAACAACATTTTTTTTACACAAACATTGACTTTAGGCCCGAAAAGCATTTTCTGGCCGAAACAGAATTTTGTCGACCCGAACATCATTTTGCTACCATGAGAATTTTTTTGGACTAAAACACGACCCAAACACCATTGTTTCGACCAAAATAGCATTTTGTGACCCGAATCGCAACTTCGAACCAAAAACGACCTAAACGACATTTTTCGGCCAAAACGGCACTTTCCTGACCAGAAATGAGTTTTTTGACCCAAAAAGAATTTTCTCGACTTGAACATCGTTTTTCGACCAAGTTCGATTTTTTCAGAGAAAATTTGGCCCGAACACTATATTTTCGAGCCAAACAGCACTTTTTATAGCAAAATGGGTTTTTTGGCCCAAATTGCACTTTCGACCAAGAAACGACCAAAATATCATTTTTTTAGACCAAAACAGCGTTTTCTGAACCAAATAGTGTTTTTCGACCAGTCACAACTCAAACAGCATTTTTTGACTCAAACAAAAACCTAAACACCAATTTCCCAGCTAAACTGCAATTTTTTTACCGAATCATAAAATTCATCTTTCCGATCCAAACAGCATGTTTCCACCCAAACATCATTTTTAGACCCGAACAACATTTCTCAACCCAAACTGCGTTTTTCGAAGCAAAAGTTATTTTTTTGACCTTAACAGGACCCAAACACCATTTTAGGATCCATATACGACCCGTACCCCGACACCATTTATTTTTTACCCAAGCTGGATTTTTTTTTTATGCAAACAAAATTTTCAAAAAAAACACTATTCCTTCAACGCAAACCGCAATTTTCGACCCAAACCCCAATTTTTCGACTGAAATTGATTTTTCCGATCCAAGCATGACCCAAACGTCATTTTTCTACCTAAACAGGATATTTTGACGCAAACTGTATTTTTTGACCCGGACATCATTTTTTGACCCAGGCAACATTTTTTCTATGTGAAGATCGTTGTTAAACCCAAAAGGCAATTTTCGACTCGAAAATCTTTTTTCGATCCAAACACGACCCAAAGAAGCACTTTTTCAACCCGATCAGCAAATTTCGACCCAAACATCATTCTGAGAAACCAAACTGCATTTCCTCAGCGAAACGGCGTTTCTCAGTCTAAAGATATTTTTTCGACCGGAACATCATTTCACCACCATAAGAGCAGTTTTGGACTAAAACACTGCCCAAACACCATTGTCTCGACTAAAATAACATTTGGTGACCCGAATTGCAACTTCGAACCAAAAACGACAAAAACATCATTTTTTCGGCCAAAACGGCACTTTCCATACCAGAAATAAGTTTTTTTACCCAAAAAGCATTTTCTCGACCTGAACATCGTTTTTCGACCATGTCAGATTTTTTCAGAGAAAACTCGGCCCGAACACCAAATTTTCGAGCCAAACAATACTTTTTTTTAGCAAAACGGGTATTTTTTCCCAAATTGCACTTTCGACCAAGAAACGACCAAAACATCATTTTTTAGACCAAAACAGCATTTTCGGAACCAAACAGCATTTTGTCAACCCCACCGGCAATTTTTTCCACCCAAGTGGCATTTTCTGACCCCACCGGCATTTCATCGACCCTAACAGCATTTCCTATACTCAAACATCATTTGTAAACCCGAATTGCATTTTTTGACCCAATCAACATTTTTTCCACCCAAATATGATATTTCTACACGAACTAAACGACCCAGTCACAACGCAAACAGCATTTTTTGACCCAAACATACCCAAAATCCATTTTTTCGACTAAAACACCATCTTTTCAACCTAAATATCATTTTCAAAACCAAACAGCATTTATTTTACACAAACATTGTCTTTAGGCCCGAAATGCATTTTCTCGCCTGTAGATACCCTAATTTTGACCGTCCAGAGAGACAGAAATGCTTCAAGCAACACACGGAAATATCCCACAAGTGGACACCAATAGAGAACCAAAGGTTCGGTAAACCGGAAACCCTAACCCTAGCCTTGACCTAAACCTAAACCGGAAACCATAAAACCTTGACCTAACCCCAAACCCTAGCCCGAACCCTTGACCTAACCCCAAACCCTAGCCTTGACCTAAACCTAAACCGAAAACCCTAGAAACTTGACCTAGCCCTAAACCCTAACCCCAGCCTTGACCTAAACCTAAACCGGAAACCCTAAACCTTGACCTAACCCCAAACCCTAGTCCAAACCCTAAACCTAAGCCAAACCCTAACCCAGACCTAAACCTAAACCTACCTTAAAAACCAAAACCCTAAAAACCTAAAGTCCCTAAAAGGGGCGGCTAGCCCTAACTAGCCGCCCCTCACTGGGCGGCTAGTTTACACTAGCCGCCCCCCTAACCGCCCCCTAGCCGACTTTGGACCAGTTCCCTGGATGGGACATAAAGCAATATTAAATGCTGATCATTGCGGCGGGTCATGACCTTTAGCCGCCCTCTCTTGGCCGGATCAAACCAAGTAGCCGACCCAAGCCACCGCTTGTCAGAGATGGGACGTTTGGCAGGTCATGATAGGGGCGGCTACCAGGAAGTAGCCGCCCCATCCCGGGCGGCTGGTTAGCACTAGCTGCCCTTAACCTGGTCTCTGACAGAAGAACCAGAGCATTAATGAGAGGTCCAATCGAAGCCAACCCACTCCATTACTCCCTGCCTCTCTTTTACTATAAATAGAGGAGGTCCCAAGCCTTCAACATGATCCACAACAAAAATCACCAATTCCTCTTCATCACCAACCCACCATCCCCACTTGTTCAAACCCTTCCACTAGAAATCCCAAGAGAGAGAGGGAGAGAGAGAGAGAGCCCCTTTTGTGAGAGAAACACAAATCCCCACATAAAATACCCTCTCATCCCACCCTCCATAAACCCAGGCTAAACCTATCTTAGCCCCTGCCCAAATTCCCCCACACCCTGGACGGCTAACCCTAGCTAGCCGCCCCCTGGCCGACAGCTAAACACAACTAGCCGCCCCCCTATCCACACCCCATATCAACATCCCTTTGTCCCGTAACTCCTTTAGTCAAGCCCGGAAGCAGAATAGGATTACCTGTTTTTCACCTCTGTGTACGGTATATCCGTGTCTCAGAGCGGAGACCCCACAAACTCCCCACGTAGGCGATCAAATCCGACCGAAACCCTTTCCTGTTTTTAGAAAAAGCAGGTGGCGATCACAAAACCCCTTGAATCCTCTTGAGCCGCTGTCGGGCGCCTCAACCAGGAACGACACCCTCACCCCTTCCGAGAAGACGATCCGACCGAGCCCGCCAGGGCACGCATCCGATCCAAATCCCCGAAGAACCCCCACACACGCGGATTTTTCAACACTGACATCGCCGAAACAGAATTTTATCGAACCGAACATCATTTTGCCACCATGAGAACATTTTTGGACTAAAACACGACCCAAACACCATTATTTCGACCAAAATCGCATTTTGTGACCCGGATCGCAACTTCGAACCAAAAACAACCTAAACGTCATTTTTTGGCCAAAACGGCACTTTCCTAACCAGAAATGAGTTTTTTTGACCCAAAAGGCATTTTCTCGACTTGAACATCGTTTTTGGACGATGTCCGATTTTTTCAAAGAAAATGCGCCCCCGAACACTATATTTTCGAGCCAAATAGCACTTTTTATAGCAAAACGGGTTTTTTGGCCCAAATTGCACTTTCGACCAAGAAACGACCAAAACATCATTTTTGGACCAAAACAGCGTTCTCTGAACCATACAGCGTTTTTCGACCAGTCGCAACTCAAACAGCATTTTTTGACTCAAACAAAAACCCAAACACCAATTTTCCAAGCTAAACTGCATTTTTTTTACTGAATCATAAAATTCATCTTTCCCGATCCAGACAACATGTTTCCACCCAAACATCATTTTTGGACCCGAACAACATTTCTCAACCCAAACTGCGTTTTTCGAAGGAAAAGTTCTTTTTTTGACCTTAACAAGACCCAAACACCATTTTGCGATCCAAATACGACCCGTACCCTGACACCATTTATTTTTTACCCAAGCTGGATTTTTTATGCAAACAAAATTTTTGAAAAAAAAAACTCTATTCCTTCAACGCAAACCGCAATTTTCGACCCAAACCCCAATTTTTTGACTGAAATTGATTTTTCCGATCCAAGCATGACCCAAACGTTATTTTTCTACCTAAACAGGATATTTTGACACAAACTGTATTTTTTCGACCCGGACATCATTTTTTGACCCAGGCAACATTTTTTATACGTGAACAGCGTTGTTAAACCCAAAAGGTAATTTTTTGACTCGAAAATCTTTTTTCGATCCTGTTATATATGTGTCACTTTTTAGCCTATGGGTAACCTTTGGGTCATTTGTGGTCATTTTTGAAAAAAAAAATTTCGATCGGAGTCGCTAAAATTTTAGCTTTTAGCCATCTGTGTGAGCTTAAGTACTCCGATTGGAAATCTGACTACATATTATGGGTCCTTGTACTATTCTATACAACCCATAAAAATTTCATTGAATTCTGATAATGTTTGGAATAATATGCAGTTTCGAACTGTATCTCGGTTTCGATCGTTACTGGTTTTATTGGAGGAATAGTGTTGTGATATTTTGGTGAATGAGATCACCCTAGGTAACCTCACCTCCCCTTGCTTAGTGATGAAGGAAACACTTGGTCTTTTGATGTGTGGGTGACTTTAGGCTTAAACCTGCCCCCCTTTTTTCCCCTTCTCCTCACCCCCCCCCCAACAGTGAGTTTTACTCACTTTCTCTCCTCTCTCTCCCTCTCAACGTATCCTCTCCAGCCCTTTGTGTGTGTGTGTGTGAGCTTCGTTTGGAAAAATCAAGAGAAGAAGATGAAGAAGGAACACAAAGAAGATGTAAAAGGTGAGAATTGTTGTTGTTGTTGTTGTTCCCCTCTCTTTGGCCCCTCTCAAGATCCCATTTCCCCTGTTGTTCAGCCAAGAAGGGCTTTTGGAGAGGCTGAGGAGGTGGTGGTAGTGGTGGTAGGGGTTGTGGTGGTGGGTGTTAGGGGACCTTGCACACTTTGTGCATCGGAGGGCACCAGATCTCCCCCTTTCACTCCCCCACTCTTGGTAAGCTCTCCCCCCTTCTTTTTTCTGATTTTCTGGGCTTCGGTGGTGTTAGGGGACCTTGCACACCTTGTGCATGTGTTTGGGTGTGTGTGGGGTGAGGGAGAGTGGGTTTGGGTAGCTGGGCGCGCGCGCGGATCTGTCCGCGCGCGTGAGGACCCTGACGGGTCTGTCGGGCGGGCAGACGCGCGCGGGTTCGCGAGCGAGTACGCGAGCGGGTTTGGGCTGGGAGCGGTGGGCGCGTTCAGTGCGAGCAGGCACGCGTGGGGTGTGAGTGGGCAGGTGCAGTGCGCGCGAGCGGGTGCGCATGCACAGCAATGCATTTGGGCGCGCGCGGGAGCGCGTGCACGCGTGCGTGCACGTGTGCGTGTGTGCGGTGGCCACGCGTGTGGCTGCCTGGGGGCTCGGGTAGGTGTCGGGGCGCTCGGATATGTGTGCGTACGCGCGTACTCGCATGCGTGCGAGCCTGTATTTGCGCATATCTAAGCCTTTGGCATTTTTAGGTAATTTAATGTGTTTCTATGTAGTTATACTCACCAATTTGATGCCCCTTGCCATGCAGATCTTGGCGAACGGTCACGCATCGACTCGGGCTGCGGTGAGTGGAACAATCCAACCCAGTTGGGAGGTGTACGATGCACGTTGGAGTGCATTGCCCTCCCCGGGGGCACCATAATTGCATATAAACTTGATGAATGCGGGCATGTTGTTACCTAGCTTGCTAAGCATGTAATCATGTCATGCTAGATATTGAATGTTAGGGATTATATGTCCATATATCATGTATAGGAGCCATATATGCTAGATATCATGTCATCTGTTAGCATGTCTTAAAACAATATGTTGTTGTGTTGTATTAATTCATTTAAGATGCGACCATGATTAATTCCTTAATTTATTCTTCATTATATATTAATTCCTATCTTCCTACTCGGGATTAAGGGACCTTGGGAAGTCACCTTTGAGACCGGGCTAGGGTGTTCCGTGTTCCTTGTTTGGCTATCGAGGTATCCTATATCGGGACCTCATGGTGACCTCCTAAGGGGTTCTTTCCCCCAGGCAGGGAATATCTGGAATAATTATTCATTTAATTATATGTTGTGTATTTATTTATACTTGTATGGGCAATGAATCATGTCTATATGAGTTTGGACAAGTGTATGACCTATTAGGGGGTCATACCATGGCATAGTCATTACGAATTATAGAATTTCCCCACATCTGAGTTATGCGCCCTGGAGAGAATTCTTGAGAATTCGTTACCATACCGATGCATAGTCACCGATGACGACAGATCCAAAGGGGATCATATTCGCGAGAGTAGATTGGTTTCTTTCCTTCGTTGGATCCGCGTAGGGACTTCCTAGTTGAGACAGCCGGCCTGACAGAGGGCTCCCATCCGTAGGTGCTGCCGATTTTTGAGGATGTGCTGATCATGGGAGTATACCCGGTATGGGCTTCCCTGGATAAGGGCTACCGGTGGACCAAGGGCATAGAAACAATCTAAATTCCTCCCAAGAGCCTACGTCACCCCGAGGAGGGGGTGAGGGTGAGGTGTAGTGGGTCGGCGTTGGTTCGATCTGCAAGTCGTGCAATTTCCCAAAGCCTAGGTCATCACTAAGGAGGGTGAGGGTGAGGGTATTGCTCCCTAAAGTCCTATGTCACCTATGGGGGTGAGGGTGCGGGAGTGGTGGGCTCGGGTTGATACTCGACCCACCAGCTTAAGGAGTTGATTCCATCGGTTGAAACCGAAATTACTTGAAATGATTATATATGTTGTGTTGCATGGATTGTTCCATTAACTGAGCGTGTGGCTCACCCCTCGCATATGTTTTCCTCCAGTTGACGCTGAGCCAGATCCAAGAGAAGAGCTCCCCTTGGCGCAGTACGAGTAGGAGACCCGCGTTCGCATTGGATGTCTTGCGAGTGAGAGGCCATCAGCATTCCCTTTTTCCTTGTATGTATTATACTTGTGCTTGTGCACGGTATGTGGATTATTGATGTCTTTTGTTGTATATATTGGCTCTCACAAGACAGTTGATTGTGTACTCTAGTCTGTAAATATGTCTTTGAATTACAGACTTAGTCGTTTGAGTTTCCGCTATTTGTATATATTTGATGTTAGATATTTGGTTATTGCTTTAGTGTCATTGATGTTGTGGAGTCCTTATTTGATCTCGTGTATGGATTGCTGATATCATTTATATATATTTGCCATGTCTCGGGGCGTGACAAAAGTTGGTATCAGAGCCATGTCCTGTCAGAGCCAATTGTTTTCTTAGAGATGAGTCCTAGGATTTCTATATGAGTATTCTGATCCTAGTGCTGGTTCCTTAGTTTGCTGATATGCCTCCTCGGAGACGGGCGTGTGGACGTGGTCACCCTCGGGCTTCGGAGGTTTGTGAACCTACCGGAGGCGAGGAGTCTACTGGAGAGTCCTCGGCTGTTGGGCCAAGACCTGCGCAGGAGCCTCCAGCATGGGCACGTGTTTACGCTCAGATGGCGGATCTTCTAGAGACTCGGACGAGGGCACTGGAGGCCCAGACAAAAGCGTTGGCTGAGCAGGCACGAGAGATCCAGGAGCTGCGGGTGACTCGCAGGCGGTCCCGCAGGTACCCTTAGCTGCAGATCCACCAGTGGTGCCAGAGATACCCCTTGTGCCAGTTGGAGACCGTATTCTCCTCCATTCTGTTTATCAGGGGTGTACCGTGGAGTTCGAGAGCGACGTTGGTTCAAGTTTTGAGTGTGTGGCGTACTATCCAATAATGGGGGATGCCTTCTTTTAATTTCTGCTCAGGATTAAGGGGCCTTGCGAGGTCATCATTGAGACCCAGGCTAGGGTACTCCGTGTTCCTTGTTTGGTTATCGGGATATCCTATATTGGAACCTCAAGGTGCCCTCCATTGGGGTTCTTTCCCCCAGGCAGGGAAGATCTTTGTAACATCCTTTGGATGATTGCCTTTCTCTCTCACTTGGAAGGTGCTGAATCGAGCGATGATGCGTACGATCGAGATGGAGTGTTACGGTATGAGGTCGAGAGCGTGGACTCCCGGTGATGTATCTGCCCATTGAGTGCATGATGCTGGAGTCCTGATGGTTATAATTGGATGACCTGTCATTGGCGGCATGTGATGCACAGTTTGCGGTACTGTCGCGTTTTGCCCCCACATGGGTCGTAAATGAGGAGATGCGACGCTAAGCGTTTGTGATGGGACTCAACCGCCGTATCAGATAGATGACGTCGCATAGGCATTGTTGGGAATGGACAACCTCCTGTTGTGTGTCTTGTGGATTAAGTGCGGTCGAGCGGCTTACCCAGCGTGTAAGTGACATCATGAGCGCCAGCCTTGCTCGAGGAGCAGAATTTGGATTTATCGTCCCCGGAATTATTTTGATCTTCCCGTAGGGGTTGAAGATCAAGTACCCTTGCCGCGAATTGATGATCTGTTTTGACCAGCTCTGGGAGCCAATGTCTTCTGTTGATCGATCTTCGCACAGAGTACCCTAATTGGAGATCCGGGAGTTGGGCATTCAGTAAATGACCTTTCGTGACCGTTTCTGGCACTACGAATTTGGAGTACTGCTGTCGGGGTAGACGAATGCGCCAGATGCCTACAAGGATCTCAAAAGTGGTAGGCCGTTTAGACCTCCGTGGGCTGTTCTAGGGTAGCCTTTGTTGAGGTTGTTAGTTGGCATGCCCTCATGTGAAGTTATAGATCGTCGCGTTTGAAGGCATTTGTCCATCGAGATTCCTCACTGGACGTGGGAGTGAGTTATCATGAATTTCATTGCGGGCTTGCTAAGGTCACGCTCGGGTCATGATGCCGTCTAGGTGATCATTGACCGACTGACTATGTCCGCACTTTCCCTCCCTATCTGTCTAACTGGGTCTCTGGACGCTTCGACGCGGGTATGAGCCTTTGCGATTATTAGATTTTATGGCAATGCAGTCGGCGCTATTTCGGATCGAGACGCATGGGTTACTTTGAGGTGCTTGCGCAACCTTTGGCAGGCTTTGGCGCTTCATTTAAGTATAGCGTTTCATCGCCAACGGACAACCTGTCAAGTGGACGATTTTGACCTTACGATAGCCTGGACGGTTCGTGTGTGCCTCTACACCGCCCTAAACCGTCGGGGGCTACGTAGGTCGTCGTCGTCGCCAGGAGCTTACCTTCGGTTTTGGCGACCCTGTTTTCCTGAAGGTGTCCCGGTTTAAGGGCATCCTCAATTCCGATGTTCGGGGCAAGTTGTGTCAGCCTTTCGCGGCCCGTTTCTCATCCTTGAGAGGATTGGAGAGGTGGCCTACTGCATAGCCCTGCCCCCACAAGTTGGCTCAAGCCATGACGTCTATCATGTCTCCCAACAGAGGCGTTAAGTCCACGATCCTGCTCACGTCATCGCGTTCGAGCCGCTCATCTTCGAGCTGGGCTTGTCATTCGTGGAGCAGCCGATCGAGATCTGGGACCGGCACGAGTAGAAACTCCGCACCAACACCGTCCAGTTGGTTAAGGTGCGATGGCAGCACCAGTCTGGTGCCAATGCCATTTGGGAGCACGAGGACGCCATGCGTGACGCATATCCACATCTTTTCCCTTCCTAGATGTTTTTGTTTTAAATTTTGTGGACATAAAAATCATCTTTCCAGATCAAAATTGCATGTCTCCACCCAAACAATATTATTAGACCCGAAGAACATTTCTCAACCCAAACTGCGTTTTTCGACCTTAACATGACCGAAACACCATTTTACGATCCAAACACGACCCGCACCACTACACCATTTATTTTTTACCCAAGCTGGATTTTATTTGTGCAAACAAAATTTTACGAACCAAACCCTATTCCTTCAACGCAAACTGCAATTTTCGACCCAAACCCCAATTTTTTGACTGAAATTGATTTTTCCGATCCAATCGTGACCTAAACGTCATTTTTCAACCTAAAGAGGATATTTTGACCCAACCGTATTTTTTCGACCCGGACGTCCATTTCTGACCCAGGCAACATTATTTCTTCGCGAACAACGTTGTTCAACCCAAAAGGCAATTTTCGACACGAAAATGTTTTTACGATCCAAACACGACACACATAAGCACTTTTTCAACCCGATCAGCACATTTCGACCCAAATATCATTTTCGAACCCAAACATCATTCTGATAACCCAAACTTCATTTCCTCGACCAAATAGTGTTTCTCAGCCCGAAGATAATTTTTCGACCCAAACATACCCAAAATCCATTTTTTCGATTAAAACACCATGTTTTCAACCTAAAAATCATTTTAGACTCAAACAACATTTATTTTTCACAAACATTGTCTTTAGGCCCGAACAGCATTTTCTAAACCCAAAAGAACAATTTTCGACCCTAATAACATTTTTTGACCCAAACAGCACTTTCCTGACTCGAAAACCATTTTCTGGCCCAAACAGAATTTTATAGACCCGAACATCATTTTTTGACCAAGTCAGATTTTTTTAGAGAAAACGCTACCCGAACATCATATTTTTGTGCCAAACAACACTTTTTTTTAGCAAAACGGGTTTTTTGGCACAAATTGCACTTTCGACCAAGAAACGACCAAAACATCAATATTTTAGACCAAAACAGCGTTTTCTGAACCAAACAACATTTTGTTAACCCCACCGGCATTTTTTTCCACCCAAGCAGCATTTTCCGACCCCACCTGCGTTTCATCAACCCTAACAACATTTCCTATACTCAAACATCATTTGTAGACCCGAATGGCATTTTTCAACCCAATCAACATTTTTTCCACCCAAATATCATATTTCTACACGAACTGCATTTTTCGACCTAGTCGCAACTCAAACAGCATTTTTTTACTCAAACAAAAACCCAAACACCAATTTCCCAAGCTAAACAACATTTTTTTTACCTAAACATAAAAATCATCTTTCCCGATCCAAACAGCATGTTTCCACCCAAACAACATTATAAGACCCGAACAACATTTCTCAACCCAAACTGCGTTTCTCGACGCAAAAGATCTTTTTTCGACCTTAACACGACCCAAACACCATTTTACAATCCAAACACGACCCGTACCCCGACACCATTTATTTTTTACCCAAGCTGGATTTTTTTTATGCAAACAGAATTTTCTGAACCATACCCAATTCCACCCACCCAAACCGCAATTTTCGACCCAAACCCCAATTTTTCGACTGAAATTGATTTTTCCAATCCAAGCACGACCAAAACGTCATTTTTCTACCTAAACAGGATATTTCTACACAAACCGTATTTTTTTAACCCGGACATCATTTTTTGACACAGGCAACATTTTTCTACGCGAACAGTGTTGTTCAATCCAGAAGGCAATTTTTCTATCCAAACACAACCCACAGAAGCACTTTTTCGACTAAAACACCATGTTTTCAACCTAAATATCATGTTAAGACGCAAACAACATTTGTTTTACACAAGCATCGTCTTTAGGCCCGAACAACGTTTTCTGACCCAATACAACAATTTTCAACCCGAAGAACATTTTTTGACACAAACAGCACTTTCCTTACTGGAAAAGCATTTTCCTACCCAAACAGAATTTTGTCGACCCGAAGATCATTTTGCCACATTGAGAACATTTGTGGACTAAAACATGACCCAAACACCATTGTTTCAACTAAAACAGCATTTTGTGATAGCGTTGTTCAACCCAAAAGACAATTTTCGACAAGAAAATCTTTTTTCGATTCAAACATGACCCACAGAAGCACTTTTTCAACCCGATCAGCACATTTCGACCCAAATATCATTTTCGAACCCAAACATCATTTTGGAAACCCAAACTGCATTTCCTCGGCCAAAAAGCGTTTCTCAGCCCGAAGATAATTTTTCGACCCAAACATACCCAAAATTCATTTTTTTGACTAAAACACCATGTTATTAGCCGAAATATCATTTTCAGACGGAAACAACATTTATTTTACACAAACATCTTCTTCAGGCCCGAAGAGTGTTTTCTGACCCAAAACAAAAATTTTCGACCCGAATAACATTTTTCGACCCAAACAGCACTTTCCTTACTGGAAAAGCATTTTTTGGCCCAAACAGAATTTTGTCGACCCAAACATCATTTTGCCACCATGAGAGCATTTGTGGACAAAAACACGACCCAAACACCATTGTTTCGACTAAAACAATATTTTGTGACCCGAATCACAACTTTGAACAAAAAACGACTTAAACGTCATTTTTCGACCAAAACGGCACTTTTCAAACCAGAAATGAGTTTTTTACCCAAAAAGCATTTTTTGACCAAGTCAGATTTTTTCAGAGAAAACACAGCCCGAACAGCATATTCTCGAGCCAAATAGCACTTTTTTAGCAAAACGGATTTTCTGGCCCAAATTGCACTTTCGACCAAGAAACGACCAAAACAACATTTTTTTATACCAAAACTGCGTTTTCTGAATCAAACAGCATTTTGTCAACCCCATCGGCATTTTTTTCCACCCATGCAGCATTTTCCGACCCCACCGGCGTTTCATCGACCCTAACAGCATTTCCTATACTCAAACATCATTTGTAGACCCGAACGGCATTTTTCGACCCAATCAACATTTTTTCCACCCAAATATCATATTTCTACCCGAACTGCATTTTTCGACCCAATCGCAACTCAAACAGCATTTTTTGACACAAACAAAAAACCCAAACACCAATTTAAATTGCATGTTTCCACCCAAACAACATTATTAGACCCGAACAATATTTCTCAACCCAAATTGCGTTTGTCGATGCAAAAGATCTTTTTTCAACCTTAACACGACCCAAACACCATTTTACGATCCAAACACGACTCACACCACTACAGCATTTATTTTTTACCCAAGCTGGATTTTATTTTATGCAAATAAAATTATTCCAAACCAAACCCTCCTTCAACGCAAACCGCAATTTCGACCCAAACCCCAA
Source organism: Acorus calamus (assembly GCA_030737845.1). Taxonomy (NCBI): domain Eukaryota; kingdom Viridiplantae; phylum Streptophyta; class Magnoliopsida; order Acorales; family Acoraceae; genus Acorus; species Acorus calamus. The sequence continues at coordinate 13,077,228 of CM060873.1, read as the reverse complement.
TTTTTCGACCGATATTGATTTTTCCGATCCAAGCATATTTCGACCCAAACCGTATTTTTTCGACCCAGACGTTTTTTTGACCCAGGCAACATTATTTCTTCGCGAACAACGTTGTTCAACTCAAAAGGCAATTTTTGACTCGAAAATCTTTTTTCGATCCAAACACGACACAGAGAAGCACTTTTCTTAACCCGATCTGCACATTTCGACCCAAATATCATATTTGAACCCAAACATCATTCTGATAACCCAAACTGCATTTCCTCGGCCAAACAGTGTTTCTTAGCCCGAAAATTCATTTTTTTTGTCTAAAACACCATGTTTTTCAAGCTAAATATCATTTTCAGACGCAAACAACATTTATTTTACACAAACATCGTCCTTAGGCCCGAACAGCGTTTTCCAACCCGAGACAACATTTTTCTAGCCGAATATCATTTTTTTACCCAAACAGCACTTTCCTAAATGGAAAAATATTTTCCGACCCAAACAGAATTTTGTCGACCCGAACATCATTTTGCCACTATGAGAGCATTTTTGGACTAAAACACGACCCAAACACCATTGTGTCGACTAAAACAGCATTTTGTAACCCGAATCGCAACTTCGAACAAAAAACGACCCAAACGTCATTTTTTCGGCCGAAACGGCTCTTTCCATACCAGAAATGTGTTTTTTGACCCAAAAAGCAATTTCTCAACCTGAACATCATTTTTAGACCAAGTCAGATTTTTTTCGAAGAAAACGCGGCCGAAAACCATATTTTTGAGCCAAAAAGCAATTTTTTAGCAAAACTGGTTTTTTGGCCCAAATTGCACATTCGACCAAGAAACAACCAAAACTTCATTTTTAGACCAAAACAACTTTTTCTAAACCAAACAACAATTTGTCAAACCCACTTGCATTTTTTTCCACACAAGCAGCATTTTCGACCCACCGGCGTTTCATCGACCCTAACAGCATTTACTATACTCAAACATCATTTGTAGACCCAAACGGCTTTTTTTGACCCAAATCCATTTTTCTACACGAACTAAATTTTTCGACCGAGTAGCAACTCAAACAGCATTTTTTGACTCAAACAAAAACCCAAACATCAATTTCCCAAGCTAAACATCATTTTTTTTACCCAAACATAAAAATCATCTTTCCCGATCAAAACAGAATGTTTCCAACCAAAATATCATTTTTAGACCCGAACAACATTTCTCAACCCAAAATCCATTTTTTTTACTCAAACACCTTGTTTTCAAGCTAAATATCATTTTCAGATGCAAACAACATTTATTTTACCCAAAATCGTCCTTAGGCCCAAACAGCATTTTCCGACCCAAGACAACATTTTTTTACCCAAACAACACTTTCCTGACTGGAAAAGCATTTTGCCACCATGAGAGCATTTTTGGACTAAAACACGACCCAAACACCATTGTGTCGACTAAAACAGCATTTGGTGAACCGAATCACAACTTCGAATAAAAAACGACCTAAACGTCATTTTTTCGACCAAAACGGCACTTTCCAGACCAGAAATGAGTTTTTTGACCAAAAAAGTAGTTTCTCAACCTGAACATCATCTTTCCACCTAAACTGTATTTTTTCGACCCGGACATCATTTTTGACCTAGGCAACATTTTTTCTATGCGAACAACGTTGTTCAACCCAAAAAGCAATTTTCGATTCGAAAATCTTTTTTCGATCCACACATGACCCACAGAAGCACTTTTTCAACCCGATCAGCACATTTCGACCCAAATATCATTTTCAAACCCAAACTGCATTTCCTCGGCCAAACAATGTTTCTCAGCCCAAAGATAATTTTTCGACCCAAACTGCCCAAAATTCATTTTTCGACTAAAACACCATGTTTTCAACCTAAATATCATTTTTGGATGCAAACAACATTTTATTTTACACAAACATCGTCTTTAGGCCCGAACAACGTTTTTCGACCCAAAACAACAATTTTCGACCGAATAACATTTTTCGATCAAAACAATACTTTCCTTACTGGAAAAGCATTTTCTGGTCCAAACAGAATTTTGTCTACCCGAACATCATTTTGCCACCATGAGAGCATTTGTGGACTAAAACATGACCTAAAATCCATTGTTTCGACTAAAACCGCATTTTGTGACTCGAATAGCAACTTCGACCCAAAAATGACCTAACGTCATTTTTTCAGCCAAAACGGCACTTTCCATACCAGAAATGAGTTTTTTGACCCAAAAAGCATTTCTCGGCCCGAACACCATATTTCGATCCAAACAGCACTTTTTTTTAGCAAGACGGGTTTTTTGGCCCAAATTGCACTTTCGACCAAGAAACGACCAAAACATCAATTTTTTAGACCAAAGTATCGTTTTCTGAACCAAACAACATTTTGTCATTCCCACCGGCATTTTTTTCCACCCAAGCAGCATTTTCCGACCCCACCGGCATTTCATCGACACTAACAACATTTCCTATACTCAAACATCATTTGTAGACCCGAACGGCATTTTTCGACCCAATCAACATTTTTTCCACCCAAATATCATATTTCTACCCGAACTGCATTTTAAGACCCAGTCGCACCTCAAACAGCATTTTTTGACTCAAATAAAAACCCAAACACCAATTTCCCAAGCTAAACTGCATTTTTTTTACCCAAACATAAAAATCATCTTTCCCGATCCAAACAGCATGTTTCCACCAAAACCAACTTTTTAGACTCGAACAACATTTCTCAATCCAAACTGCGTTTTTCGACGCAAAAGATCTTTTATCGACCTTAACACGACCCAAACACCATTTTACGATCCAAACACAACCCGTACCCCGACACCATTTATTTTTTACCCCAGCTGGATTTTATTTTATTTAAACAAAATTTTTGAACCAAACCCTATTCCTTCAACACTAACCGCAATTTTCGACGTAAACCACAATTTTTCTACCTAAATAGGATATTTCGACCCAAATCGTATTTTTCGACTCGGACATCATTATTTGACCTAGGCAATATTTTTTCTAAGCGAACAGTGTTTTTCAACCCAAAAGGCAATTTTCAACGCGAAAATCTTTTTCGATCCAAACACGACCCACAGAAGCAATTCTTCAACCCGATCAGTATATTTCGACCCAAATATCATTTTCGAACCCAAACATCATTCTGAGAACCCAAACTGCATCTCCTCGGCCAAACAACGTGTCTCAGCCCGACGATAATTTTTCGTCCCAAACATACCCAAAAACCATTTTTTCGACGAAAATACCATGTTTTCAACCTAAATATCATTTTCAGACGCAAACAGCAATTATTTTGCGCAAACATCGTCTTTAGACCCGAACAACGTTTTACGACCCAAACCAACAATTTTTTACCCGAATAACATTTTTCGACCCAAACAACACTTTCCTGACTGGAAAAGAATTTTGTCGACCCGAACATCATTTTGCCACCATGAGAGCTTTTTTGGACTATAACACGACCCAAACACCATTGTTTCGACTAAGCAGCATTTTGTGACCCGAATCGTAACTTCGAACCAAAAACAACCTAAAAGTCATTTTTTCAGCCAAAACGGCACTTTCTAGATTAGTAATAGTTTTTCAACACAAAAAGCACTTTCTCGACCTGAACATCATTTTTCGACCAAGACAGATTTTTTCGTAGAAAACGCGGCCCGAAAACCATATTTTCGAGCCAAGCATCACTTTTTTTTAGCAAAACGGGTTTTTTGGCCCAAATTTAACTTTCAACCAAGAAACAATCAAAACATCATTTTTTTAGAGCAAAACAACATTTTGTCAAAACCACCGGCATTTTTTTCCACCCAAGCAGCATTTTCTGACCCCACCGGCGTTTCATCAACCCTTACAGCATTTCCTATCCTCAAAGATCATTAGTAGACCCGAACGTCATTTTTTCCACCCAAATATCATATTTCTACCCGAACTGCATTTTTTGACCTATTCGCAACTCAAACAATATTTTTTGACTCAAACAAAAACCCAAACACAAATTTTCCAAGCTGGATTTTATTTTATGCAAACAAAATTTTCCACACCAAACCCTATTCCTTCAACGCAAAACGCAATTTCGACCCAAATCCAAATTTTTCGTCTGAAATTGATTTTTTCGATCTAAGGACGTCCCAAACGTCATTTTTCTACCTAAACAGGATATTTCGACCCAAACCGTACTTTTTGACCCGGACATCATTTTTTGACCCACGCAACATTTTTTCTACCCGAACGGCATTGGTCAACCCAAAAGTACTTTTTCAACCCTATCAGCACATTTTGACCCAAATATCATTTTCGAACAGAAACATCATTCTGAGAACCCAAACTGCATTTCCTTGGCCAAACACATTGTTTCGACTAAAACACAACTCAAACACATTGTTTCGAATAAAACAGCATTTAGTGACCCGAATCGCAACTTTGAACCAAAAACAACCTAAACATCATGTTTTTGGCCAAAATGACACTTTCCAAACCAGAAATGAGTTTTTAACCCAAAAAGAATTTTCTGGACCTGAAGATTATTTTTCGACCAAGTCAGAATTTTTTAGAGAAAATGCGGCCCGAACACCATATTTTTGAGCCAGACAACACTTTTTTTAGCAAAAAGGGTTTTTTGGCCCAAATTGCACTTTCGACCAAGAAACGACCAAAACATCATTTTTATAGATCAAAACAGCATTTTCTGAACCAAACAACATTTTGTGAACCCCACCGGCATTTTTTTCCACCCAAGCAGCATTTTCCAACCCCTCCGACGTTTCATCGACCGTAACAGCATTTCCTATACACAAACATCATTTGTTGACCCGAACGGTATTTTTAGACCCAATCAACTTTTTTTCCACCCAAATATCATATTTCTACCCGAACTGCATTTTTTTACCCAGTCGCAACTCAAACATCATTTTTTTACTCAGACCAAAACCCAAACATAAAAATCACCTTTCCCGATCCAAACATCATGTTTTCACCCAAACAACATTTTTAGACCCGAACAACATTTCTCAACCCAAACTGCATTTTTCGACGCAAAAGATATTTTTCAACCTTAAAACAACCCAAACACCATTTTACGATCCAAACACGACCCGTACCCCGACACCATTTATTTTTTACCCTAGCTGGATTTTTTTTATGCAAACAAAATTTTCTGAACCAAACCCTATTCCTTCAACACAAAACGCAATTTTCGACCCAAACCACAATTTTTTCGACTGAAATTTATTTTTTTGATTAAAGCATGACCCAAACATCATTTTTCTACCTAAACAAGATATTTCAACCCAAACCATATTTTTTCGACTTGGACTTTTTTTTTACCCATGCAACAATTTTTATACGCGAACAGATCAACTCAAAAGGCAATTTTCGACGCGAAAATCTTTTTTCTATCCAAACACGACCCACAGAAACACTTTTTCAACTCGATCAGCACATTTCAACCCAAATATCATTTTTGAACCCAAACATCATTCTGATAACCCAAACTGCATTTCCTCGTCTAAACAGCGTTTCTTAGCCCGAAAATAATTTTTCGACCCAAACATACCCAAAATCCATTTCTTCGACTAAAACACCATGTTTTCAACATAAATATCATTTCAAACGCGAACAACATTTATTTTACATAAACATAGTCTTTAGACCTGAAGTCCGTTTTCTGACCCAAAACAACAATTTTTTTACCCGAATAACATTTTTCGACCCAAACAACACTTTCCTGATTTTAAAAGAATTTTCCTGCCCAAAGAGAATTTTGTCAACCCGAACATCATTTTGCCACCATGAGAGCATTTTTGGACTAAGACAGCATTTTGTGACCCGAATCGCAACTTCGAACCAAAAACGACCAAAACGTCATTTTTTCTTCCAAAACGACACTTTCCAGACCTAAAATGAGTGTTTTTACCCAAAAAGCATTTTCTTGACCTAAACATCATTATTCTACCAAGTCAGCTTTTTCGGAGAAAACGCGGCCCGAACACCATATTTTCGAGCCAAACAGCAATTTTTTTAGCAAAACGGGGTTTTTGGCCCAAATTGCATTTTCGACCAAGAAACGACTAAAACATCATTTTTTGCAGACCAAAACAGCGTTTTCTTAACCATGCAGCATTTTGTCAACCCCACCGTCATTTTTTTTCACCCAAGCAGCATTTTCTGACCCTACCGGCATTTCATCGACCCTAACAGCATTTCCTATACTCAAACATCATTTGTAGATCCCGGACGCATTTTTCGATTGTATCAATATTTTTTCCACCCAAATATCATATTTCTACCCGAACTGCATTTTTTGACCTAGTCGCAAGTCAAACATCATTTTTTACTCAAACAAAAACCCAAACACCAATTTCCCAAGCTAAACTGCATTTTTTTTTACCCAAGCATAAAAATCACCTTTCCCGATCCAAACAGCATGTTTCCACCTAAACAACATTTTTAGACCCGAACAACATTTCTCAACCCAAACTGCGTTTTTTGACGCAAAAGGTCTTTTTTCGACCTTAACCTGACCCAAACACCATTTTACGATCCAAACACGACCCGTACCCCGACACCATTTATTTTTTTCCAAAGCTGGATTTTATTTTATGCCTACAAAATTTTCCAAACCAAACCCTATTACTTCAACGCAAAACGCAATTTTCGACCGAAACCCTAATTTTTCATCTGAATTTGATTTTTCCGATCCAAGGACGACCCAAACGTCATTTTTCTACCAAAACAGGATATTTCGACCCAAACCGTATTTTTCTACCCGGACATCATTGTTTGACCAGGCAACATTATTTCTACCCGAACAGCGTTGTTCAACGAAAAAGGCAATTTTCGATGCGAAAATCTTTTTTCGATCCAAACATGACCCACAGAAGCACTTCTTCAACCCTATCAGCACATTTCGACCCAAATATCATTTTCGAACCCAAACATCATTCTGAGAACCTAAGCTGCATTTCCTTGGCCAAACAGCGTTTCTCAGCCCGAAGATAATTTTTTGATCCAAACATACCCAAAATCCATTTTTTTTATTAAAACACCATGTTTTCAACCTAAATATCATTTTCAGACGCAAACAACTATTTTATATGAACATCGTCTTTAGGCCCGAACAGCGTTTTTCGACTTAAAACAACATTTTTTTACCCGAATAACATTTTTCGACCCAAACAGGACTTTCCTGAGTCGAAAAGCATTTTCCGGCCCTAACAGAATTTTGTGGACCCGAACATTATTTTTCCACCATGTGAACATTTTTGGACAAAAACACAACCCAAACACCATTGTGTCGACTAAAACAACATTTTGTGACTTGAATAGCAACTTCGAACCCAAAACGACCTAAACGTCATTTTTTCGGTCAAAACCGAATTTGTAGACCAGAAATGAGTTTTTTGACCCAAAAAGCATTTTCTCACCCGGACATCATTTTTCGACCAAGACATAATTTTTCTGAGAAAACGTGGCCCGAACACCATATTTTCGAGCCAAACTGCACTTTTTTTAGCAAAACTAGTTTTTTTGCCCAAATTGCACTTCCGACCAAGAAACGACCAAAACATCATTTTTTAGACCAAAACGGTGTTTTCTGAACCAAACAGCATTTTGTCAACCCCACCGGCATTTTTTTCCACCCAATCAGCATTTTCCGACCCCATCGGCATTTCATCGACCCTAACAAAATTTCCTATACTCAAACATCATTTGTAGACCAGAACAGCATTTTTCAACCCAATCAACATTTTTTCCACCCAAATCGGCACTCTACCTGAACGGAGCATGGGTTCGTGATCGAGGAACGGCTCCTAGACAGTACACGCCCGGTTCACCCGGATATGCTCCGTCTCGGCAACCAAACCAAAATTTCACTACTCGATCAGTACCCGCCCCCGTGCCGTTACAACAGAACCCGATAATCGAAAGTACCCCTGTCCAAAGCCCCATAATTTCCAGACAAGGTCAGCCTAGGACCCCTTTCTATTCCGCTCTCTTAAGGAACCAAAACCCAACCCCTAAGCAGCCTACACCAAGCCCCTACAAAGAGGCTACACCTTCCTATGATCCAAGAGGATTAAGTAATAGGAATTGCTATCCACCCCTCCTAGAAACCCTTCCCTTGCCCACGGCCGGGCCTTCACCTATGGGTGCGCCAACAGCGCCCTTTTTTCCCCGTATCATCAATACTACGGTCACACTATCGAACAGTGCTTCTCATTCCGAGACATTGTTTACGACCTTGATGAAGAAAGACGCTTAGACTGGGCCACCATCAGGGGACTTAGGAACAACTTGGCTACACCAAAGGCACAATCGAGTCCACTACCTAGGCAAACCCCGAAAAATCCTGACCCTGTAGAAACTAAAACATGAAACCCAAAACTAGCCATAGAGGCCCTCGTAGAAGAGCCAGAAAGCCTAAGCTTCGAAAGCATTTACACCATAAGGGCTACCGACCACGAAGAATCACCCAGGATTATTCCAGGTTACTTAATTCTCTTAGCCTCTGCTCCCATTCTCCCAGCCCCTGCTCCCACTCTACCAGCCTCTTCTCCCATTCTGCCGGCCCCTTCTCCCATTCTCCCAAGCCCCATAAGGCCTCCCCTCCCTAAACCAATCCCCCGACTGTCACCCATCTTATCAGCCAACAAAAACCCGAACCCATCACAACTACATCCCCGAATCACGGTCGACACCTTGAACCATCACACTACTAGGGCAGGAAGAATCTTCAACGTTGTCCCCTCTTATAGGCGTCCCTTACCCGAAATAGAACTGAGGAGCTCAATGTCGGGGATAGGATCGATATCCTCGACCAACTCCGAAGAATCCCCACAAAAATTTCCATCTTAGGGCTGATCAAAACCTCAGAACATCACCAACATGCCCTAGGAATGTTTCTGGAAAGAGTCCAAGTTGACCCACAAATCTCAACCCTAAGTGTGCCGATAGCTTTGTTTTCTGCGGGACTAGGACCGATGATAACCTTTAGACCCAAAGAAGAAATCCATGATAAGGTCATCAACACCTCCACCCTGTGCGTAACAGTTGACCTCGAGCGGTACCCAATAGATAAAGTTCTAATGGACACTGGCGCAGGGGTAAACCTCATGTCCTACACACCTTTGAACACATTGACGGGCATATAACACACTCCTCAAAACGGATACCCGTATATTTGCCTATGACAAAATGGCTCATCCGGTTCTTGGTTTTAGAAGCTTCCGGTTAAGAGTAGGACCCTTAGAAACTAGCGCCGAAGCATATGTCCTAGAAATGGATTCAGATTATAATATGATTTTAGGGCGTAAATGGCTGGCCTCTATCAAAGGAGTCTCTTCCCCCCTACACCAATATTTTAAATTCCCCCTGAGAAATCAAATAATCAAAATAGGGGGAGATGCAGTCAAAGGACCCAAAGCCAGGTTCACCGACAATGAGACCATCGCCATAAAAACCACCAACCCAAAGCCCATGGAAACCACCGTCCACATTCTTGACTTTTCGACCAATTGGCTGGATCCCCAAGATCCTTCCCCCAGTACTGCAAAGACAAGCCACCCTAAAAATGAAAATCCCGGCTGGCATATAATGAAGATCATGGGCCACATCCCAGGGAAGGCTTTGGGACAAAAGGATGGGATCTTGGAACCCATCAAGCTCCCGACCCGGGTAGACAAGAGAGACCTTGGCTCCCTAACCACCGCACTAAATTAAGTAAAAAATGTGATTGGGGGTTATATGAACATTTCATTAAGGAGACAGCCACGAAACAGGTTGAAGGAGCCGCACACCCACACCCCTTTAACCCTAACCAAGAAAGAAAGCCAGATTACCTATGGCTCCCTTGACTGGTTATTCCCACACCATGATGAACATTCACTACAACAAATTTGACTATTAGCTACAAACTTTTCTCTGCAAAATTTAATGTCGTAGCTAAATGTTACTTTTATCGACGAAAATCTAATTCGCTGGGAATAATTTAACTTTTCTCGACGAAAAAATATTTCGTTACAATAAGTATGACTTTTCTCTGCGAAATTGAAATTTCGCAGCAATAAATATACTTTTTGGCTGCGGAATTTGATTTCGTAGCAAAAGATATAACTTTTAACTACAAAAATTAATTTCGTAGCAAAATATATACTTTTGGCTGCGAGGCATAATTTCGTAGCAAAAGATACGACTTTTGGCTTCGAAATAAATGGCTTTTTGCTGCGAAATTGAATTTCGTAGCAGATTGTTTAAGGATTTTTAAAAGATTTGATTTGTTGTGAAATCAGAATATGATTACACTGTATCACTATCAGACCATATTTTTATAGAGAAAAAATGATATATTAATGGGCATTAATTACAGTACCATATATTGTTGTATGATTTAGCAAAAAAAAAGTTTATATTTTAGCTAAAAAAATATCTTTAATTATATTATGTGTATATATGTTAGAAGCAAGCACAAACAATATTCAGCCCAAATAATATAATGTGTATATACTTAGGATGCAAAAAAGTCCACATTGCTCTTGTTCAATACACATTTTTACCAGAGCTATATAACGTGGGGCTGATCGAGAACTATTTTTGGGTTGGCTCAACTAAATTTTTGATACTAAGCACAACCTAAGTATGTTTTTTATTTTTGTTTTGATAAATGATGAACTCAATGTAAAACAAAGTCATTAAAAAATTAAGTAAAATTTTAAAAAGTAAGCAAATTAAAACATGTTCAAAATAAAAATAAGTTTATCACTCAAAAAGCTTTTATTCTCACCACCACAGAGTACTTTACCAAATGGGCCGAAGCCGAATCCTACGTACTAATCAAAAGCTCAACCCTAGCCCACTTCGTCCGCACTCATATCCTTGCACGGTTCGGCACCCCCAAAACGATCATAACAGATAATGGCCCCCAATTCCTCTCCCAAGAGTTCCGAGACTTGTGCAATAAACATCACATAGATCTTCATCATTCCACGCCATATTAAACCTAGGGAAATGGACAAGCAGAAGCTACCAATAAATCCTTGCACAAAATCATAAAAAAGACAGTAGAAACCCACAAAGCTACTGACTGGCCCGATAAATTGGTAGACGCCCTCTGGGCATACCGGACCTCCATCAGAACACCCACTGGCCAAACTCCCCATTCACTTACATTTGGGGTAGAAGCAGTAGTGCCCTACAAAATTCTCATTCCACCCTTAATTATAATATTAGACGAAGACCTACGAATCGAAGAAAGAAGGGAGGCGCTATTACTACGTCTCGAACTATTAGACGAGAAAAGATTAAGAGCGGCAGACCTCGCCCAGGCCTACCAAAAAAGGGTGGCAAGGGCATTTTTAAAGAAAGTAAAAAAAGGAAATTCAAAATGGGGGAGTTAGTATTTAAGTAGATCATGCCATCAAGGCACCCCACCCAGGAGGAAAACTGCAGCCCACATGGGAAGGACCTATGTGATCACCCATGCCTACTCCGGGAATTCCTACCGCTTGGTAGACGCCGAGGGAGTCGGGGTTTCAGGTTCGTGAAATGCACTTTATCTGAAGAAATTCCATGTGTAAAAATTTCAATACTTGAGATATATTATTCTTCCTTCCTGTAATTTCCAGCGTTTGACACTTGATGATAGAAATATGAGACTCTCTAAGATAAACCTGTAGTTATTTAAACTCATATCCACCAATCATGCCACTTCCTTCACACACGTATGACTTAAGAATCGATCCACTTGATAGAAGAGAAATTGCCTACCCCGTAGACTAGGACGATTTCAAACCCCAAAGCATCCCTCCCTTACTTCCGTCTCTACTCGTATCAACCCAAGGTCATGATGAGGAGTTGCCTGGACCTAGCACATGTCCAAAATTGGCTTTGACACTATACAAACACTTCTAGAGGGGAAGCACGAAAAGAATCGGGGTGAAAAACAGAAGAGCCCCCCCCCCCCTCATAAAAAAATATCAGGCAATGAGAGGCCAACAAAAGAAAAATAACACCCAAGTGAACGGGTTAAACTCTCTACTTTAGCAGGCTTTCATGCCTTTACGCACAGTATATGCTAAACAACAACTATCCTAGTACAGATCCGAACAAGCGGGTTGTACTTTCCATCCAAAATAAAGAAGTGGTAAAAAGAAAAAAGCCAGAGGGACCTAGAAAGTAAGAGATATGCTAGACTGGGACAATTCTAAATATTGCCCAAAAGAAAGATATTACTCTTACCCCATTCCCCCCTCACCTTTTATTTTTGTAAAAGTGTTTTTAAATTGAACTATGTCTGCTAGGAAAGGTGAAATTTCGATCAAAAGTAGACCTTTTCTATGATTACAACTGCACACACTTACATGAGTTTATTTAAATACTTGCCCATCCAAAGGAAGCTTATTTGATTTGATTCCTCGTACATTCATGCATTTTTCAGCATGTTTAGAATAATATGATCAAGCATTTGGAAACCATGAACCTAGAAAACCGACACCCAAGGCTTATACCTTTCAAATACAATCGTGGTTTGGACATGAGTGACAACAAGGGTCCCTCTATAGGGACTTGATGGTATCTTTTACTTAGGAGAGTTGAAAACATTGCCCTCTCACATAGAGAATGATTGAAGAATTAAAATGCTCCCCTATGCCACTTATGCTTACGCATAAGCTTGCATTTTCCTTTTTTCAATTTCCTTAGAATATTTTAAGTTGACTCCCCATACCAAGACTAAAATTGTCCCCATTACACTCGTTTCATGCCCTTCCGCACATGCTTAAGAAGAAATTGTCCCACTCTCACACATGCTTAAGATTCTTCTCGCACTTGGAATCCCTCCCTTGCGTACTAAAGCATGGTTTCCCGCGCTTTACTTACTCACATTATCTTTTCATTTACCTTAAGATGGATTGTAGCCCTTGACAATTCAAGCAAGAAGGTCTCAAAAATCAGTGCAGGGGCACAATCTGGACGGACTTAACACTTGGTCCATGGAAAGAATGTTTTTATAGGTCTTAAAGGTTAAACAAACACAATGAGGACTTTCAGCAGCAGACAGAAGTAGGAGAACCAGAAAATTGCCCCATGTAGGGGGCGGCTAAACCCGACTAGCCGCCCCTCAACAGACGGCTAGTGGAGACGACTGGAATCCACTAGCCGCCCCTGCCCCCTTCCTTTTCAGGTAGAATGCCCCAGGGAAGGGGCGGCTAAATAAAACTAGCCGCCCCGCCCTAGGCGGCTAGTTTTGACTAGCTGCCCCCTGCCTGCTGCCCTAAAACCTGCTGTCAGTCCCATTTTTATCAAGTCTTCAAGTCTCCTATACCTGTTAAGAGCATTTCTTTTCCAAAATTGCATACACACATTTCATACGCATATAATTCATAAAACCTGTATAAATATACTTCAAAAACAACCATATCTCAAAAGCATATGTCCATCCATGAATCAAACCTATAAAGATCAAGATTCATTTACACACACATACACGTCCATCAAAATTAAAAAGAGCTTTTTAAACATCCATGCTAACTACACCAATCATGCATACAAAGGGAAAATTATAAAATTGTCCCACCAAGACCATGAACATAAATTTTTTTCAAAGCCTAAAATTGCTTAAAAAGGGTTTCTAAAAGAGAGAAAGAAGAGATAAATCCTTCAAATACTCAAAACTCCAAAGTCTTGAGCTATGCATCACTGAAATATCACCTAAGTCAAAAGAAAAGAAGAAAAGCATGAATTCCTTGCATATATACTATTCTTCTATCCAAAACCAAGGCTCGAAAGAAATATACCTCGGAGTAGTATCATCATCTGTGGGAGGCTGAGTAGGATGAACGCCCTAACTTGGCTGAGAGGGGAGCAGTGGCTGATGAGAAGACTGGACCTCTGGAGCATCAGGAGCGGTAGGAGTCTCTCGAACTGAAGATGCGGCTCTCGCATATATCCCTCAACTCCGAGAGCTGAAAGACGAGAAGCACGGCTGAAAGTGGCCCAGTAGCTAAGGAAACCAAAAGATAATGCTCGGGCTCGAGAAGGAGAAGATCGAGGTCCGCCTCGGTCATGGCCCCTCCACCAAACAATTTTCCTCGCATGGTGGCTTCCCAGAGGGGGACCTACTGAATATCCCTGTCCCTCTGCTCCAACCTCTGGCGATGGCGCGCCTCCACCCCTCTCGAACGGTCCTCGACAACCCTCAACTCTCCTCAAGCTCCCACGATCTCGCCTCAGCGGCCCAAAGGCTTACGTAGGCGCCGGGATCTCCTCCTCCATAGTCCCAAGGATGCCCGCGTACTCCTGAAGATATCAAACCAGGTAGTCGTCATTTGAAGTCTCCTCGGGACGACTCTCCACCAAAGTGCCCCTACTCATCCATCCTGCCACATACGACGCATAGTTCCTCGGGAGGTTCATATCCTGAAGAAATCCAGCCACAGGATCGCAGGACACTTCGGCAGAGCCTCCGACACCCACTGGTGGTACCCAAGCTGACGGACGACTCGGCGGATGGTGTGGAACACGACCTCGTTAAAATAGATCAGCCAAATGTCCACGATAGATCCTCGGGGACCTCCTCCTCGGCATAGGGCCTCCAAATCATCTACAAAGCATCAAGAGGAACAAGAAGAGCGCTTAGTCAAAGGAAAATCAAATACAAGCCAAGGAAACTCGAAGAAAATGTATACCTCTTCCTCTGTCAATACACAAAAAGCCTCCCGGAAAAGAGCGAGGCGGTGCAAGCGTAAAGATCCCCGGGGCGCCCATCTCATAGCCCAAGGGAGAGCACAGTTGAACGGCGTTGGGATCGGACGATCAACCGCAAAATGCTCATACCCAAAGACCTGCAAATCAAGGGAGATTATCAAAATCAAGTGAGTTAAACCAACTAGAAAAAACCCTCTACTCACTAATACCTGGAGAAAGGGAGCAAAACCGTGAGGTTCTTGCCCCCGGCCCGCTTCACCTTCTTTGAGAGCTCCACAAAGAGGTGGGCGAGCATTGCGGCTCCCCAAGCATAGCGCCCCATGCCCTCCAAGTCCCTCATCAGCAACAGAGAGTGAGAGGAGACCTTGTCAGAGGCCGTCGAGAAGAGGACCCGGCCGAAGAAGTAAAGAAAGAACGCCCTCAGCTCCCTCCGTGCTCTCTGTGGGCATAGAGTCGCCTCTCTTGCCTAGATCATTACCCGTCTCCTCTCAAAGCTAGCTGCAGATTCACCCTTCTGACGTTGCGTGAAGGAACCGAGGCCGTACTGCCCTGATAACCGCCCCAAAGGGATCCGGTTCAGCGTTCGCTCACGCTCGACGAACTCCCACTCACTAATCAACCATGCTTAGCAAAATAAAACTTCCACATACTAAATCAAAAACAAAAGCATGAAAATAGGAGACTTCACAAGAGGATCCATCATCCATTATTTACAAAAAAACACTCTTCGTATGATCACATGTTTTACCCTGTTATCCCACCGTGGTCATTACTTGCATCCATTCTTTTCTCTTTACCATCTAGCATGCTCATACGCCTCTCACGAACTCGTCCGAGCATGTGAAGGAACTTAGACTTATGAAATACATGCATATACTCCCTCTTACTCTACCATGATCAAACACTTACTAGCCATACCATTCCATCGCATGCAAGCATACTAGCCATACCATTCCTCTCTTCTTTTGAATAGAACAAACATAGATGTGTGTATAAAAAAATTGTCCCCCTTTCTAAAACAAACCCATATCAGCATGCTTACATATCCCATCGTGATCAAACTATACATACAAAGCATGCATATTAGAAACATATATCACCCACTATTACCTATTCATGCTACAAAAAAACATATATACAAATAAAAAGCTAGAGTAAAAGGTGTTGAGAAAAATACATGCCCGTGTGGACCCAGGAGCGTCCGCCTCAGCCTCGTCAAGATCGTCCATCCCGTCGTCATCCCCCTCCTCATCATCTCCCTCTCCCTCAAACATGGCCTCATCGGCCTCAAACTCAGCACCATCCCGTGTGCCTCCTATGCCTATACCCGTGGCCTCCTCGGCCTCAACCCCAGCACCACCGGTCTACTCCGTGCCTACCGCATCGGAAGCAAACCCCTCGAACACACCTATGGCCCTTCTCTCCTCCTCCTCAGCCTTGGCCTCTATGGCCTCCCTGTCCAACATCCCGACAATGGCATCCAACGATGCCCTCACATCCTCACTAACTCCCCCGGCCTTGACTCCTTTGACCGCGCCCTCAGCCGGTCCCCCAACCTCCAAACCACCGTCGGTCGATCGCCATGCTTCCTTTTACGCGTGTACCCAATCACCCCACCAGTAGAGCCACTCCCAACCCCCGGGACAACCCTCGAAGGCATGCCTCCGACCTCACCCATGCCGGTGCCCACCAACGGCACCTCAGCCGCACCCATAACTTCCCCCACTGCCTCTACCTCCGGCCTATCACTCTCTGATGATGAAGAGCTCAGGCTACGCTCTCCACGAGCCACCCGTGGTCGTTTCCCCTTGAAGAAATCACCTTCAACCTTGTTATCTTCCTCGGATTGAAAAGAAAAAGGAGAACCTAAATTTAGGGTTTCAAAATCAAGAGGGAAAGAAAGATCTCGGTCGAAATGGAGGAAGAAAAGACAAAGAAACCAAGGTTTTTTCGATTTAAAATGGAGAAGAAGGAGTAATGGAGGGAGAGAAACAGTTTTGAAACGTGTGGAGGGAGAGATGGTCTTTTTGGTTATAAGGGACCCAGTCATGGGGCGGCTACCCGCGAGTAGCCGCCCCCTCTCGGGTGGCTAGTTTCAACTAGCTACCCCTCCCAGTTTTCCAACTTTCACTTAAGACCCCCTTCGAACTTCTTTCCAAATCCTAAATTCAAGTTTTCTAAAAAATAAACAGCCATGTATTGGTTTATTTCCAAGCACTACTTGATCAAACACGACTTTCTCAAAGTTTCACCACACTTCCAGTACCATTCAGTTTGAATTTCATCTGTTCTGGTTCTTTTCCAGAGTTTTTATCATTCGGATGATCCAGTTCACCAACTCAACTCTTTACTTGCTTTCTGTCAGCGATATCCCCTCTTAGTTGAGATCTCCCAAGCACGGGAATGGTTGACACGAGGAAACTGACGCTGGGCTGCTCCGTGCACGAGCTAAGAACCCCAACTGGAGGTTGGGTGGATCTCACACCATTTACATTTTCCGCCTTCCACCTGGATCATCCTTTTGGTTGAAAATTCTAGTCAAGACCTAGCCTCTGACAGTCTAAATCAACTCTCTGAATACTATTGTTCGTGTTGTCTTAACTTCTTGAAGGTCGGGCTGGCCAAAATAAGGGTCTCTTTCCTTATCATCGGCCGAAGTCTTTTCTGCTTCGCGCAAAGACTCCATCCGATAATACTTTAAATAAGACTTGGAAATGACCCACATTTGGCCATCAAATAGAAAACAAATCTCAAAAAAAAAAGAAACCCTAAACCCTGGTCCAAACCCTAGAAATCCTAAACCCTGGTCCAAAACCGAAAAACCTAAACCCTGGTCCAAACCGTAGAAACCTAAAACCGTGAAAAGGGGCGGCTAACCCTAACTCGCCGCCCCATACCAGGCGGCTAGTTTCCACTAGCCGCCCTCCTGGTCGACCCCAAACTGCCTCCCTGGATGGGACATAAAGCAGCATTAAATGCTGATCATTGCGGCGGGTTGTGATCTTTAGCCGCCCCATCTTGACCGGTTCAATCCAAGTAACTAACCCGAGCCACCGCTTGTCAGAGATGGGGCGTTTGACAGGTCATGATGGGGGCGGCTACCAGGAAGTAGCTGCCCCATCTTGGGTGGCTAGTTTTAACTAGCCGCCCTTCACCTGGTCTCTGACAGAAGAACCAGAGAATTAATGAAGGGTCTAATCAAACACACTATTAACGAAGCCATTCTATTACCCCTGGATATTCCCCTGCCTCTTTTTTACTATAAATAGAGGAGGTCCCAAGCCTTTCTACATCATCAACATAATCTCCAATCTATAAATTCACACAAATCCCAATTCCCACACCCACTACTTGAAATCCCTAGAGAGAGAGAGAGTCCCATTTGTGAGAGAAAAATCATTCCCTACACAAAATCACCCTCTCAATCCACCCTCCAAAACCCAGGTTAAAACCAGCTTAACCTCTGCCAAAAACCAAACCCATTTCCTACCCAGATTCTACCCAAATTCACCTAGGCCCTGGATGGCTAACCCTAATTAGCCGCCCCATAGCGGATGGCTCAAACCACTAGCCGCCACTTACCTACACCCCACTTGACCCAGGACTCCTTTAGCCAAGCTAGAAGTAGAATAGGATTACCTGTTTTTCACCTGTGTACGATATATCTGTGTCTCAGATCGGAGACCCCACAAACTCCCTCCGCAAGGCAATCAAATCCAACCCAACTTTTTCTATTTTTCAAAAAAGCAGGTGGCGATCACACACACACCGGAGTCCCCTTGAACCGCTATCGGGTGCCTCAACCGGGAACGAGACCCCACCACCCTTCCGAGAGACGATCCAAGGCGCGCACCGGATCTGAATCCCCGAAGAACCCCCACACACGCAGATGTTTCAACACCCACAGTGTAGAGTAGTTTGCAATTGACATGACTGTAGATACCCCAATTTTGATCATCCAGAAAGATAGAAATACTTCAAGTAACACCCAAAAATATCCCACATTTGGACATCTAATAGAAAACCAAAAGTTCAGGAAACTGGAAACCCTAACCAATACCCCAGAACCCCAGACCTAAACCTAAACCCTAGCCTGACCAAAAACCCTAAACCTAAACCCTAACCCTAACCCTAACCCTAAACCCTACCCTAAACCAGACCCTGGCCGAAACCAGGAACCCCACCTAAGAGAAACTCTAAGCCCAAAAACCCCAAGTCCCTTGCAAGGGGAGGCTAGCCGTAACTAGCCGCCCCATACCAGGCGGCTAGTTAGCAGTAGCCACCCCCCTGGCCGACCTTGAACCGCTTCCCTGGATAGGGCATAAAGCAGCATTAAATGTTGATCATTGCAGCGGATTATGACCTTTAGCCGCCCTATCTTGGCCGGATCAACCCAAGTAACCGACCCAAGCCACCGCTTGTCAGAGATGGGATGTTTGGCAGGTCATGATAGGGGCGGCTACCACGAAGTAGCTGCCCCATCCTGGGCGGCTAGTTAGAACTAGCCGCCCTTCACCTGGTCCTGACAGAAGAACCAGAGAATTAATGAGGGGTCTAATCAAACACATTATTAACCAAGCCACCCTTTTAACCCCTGGGTATTCCCCTGCCTCTTTTTTACTATAAATAGAGGAGGCCCCAAGCCTTTAAACATCATCCACAATCAACAAACACACAATTCACATCCACCAAGTCCCAATCCACTTGATATCCATTCCCTTCCCCCACTAGAAATCCCAAGAGAGAGAGAAAGCCCCTTTTGTGAGAGAAAAATCCATTCCCTACACAAAAACACCCTCTCATTCCACCCTCCAGAAACCCAGGCTAAACCTAGCTTAGTCTCTGTCCAAGACCAAACCCATTTCCTACCAAAGTTCTGCCCAAACCAACCCAAGCCCCGGACGGCTAAACCCTAGTAGCCGCCCCCTACCCGACGGCTGGATTCAACTAGCCGCCCCATATCCACATCCCATTTGCACCCCTTTGTCCCAAGACTCCTTAAGCCAAGCCCCAGAAGCAGAATAGGACTATCTATTTTTCACCTCTGTGTATGGTATATCCGTGTCTCAGAGCGGAGACCCCACAAACTCCCCACGTAGGCGATCAAATCCAACCTAACCTTTTCCTGCTTTTAGAAAAAGCAGTGGCGATCACACAAACCCTGGAATCCTCTTTAGCCGCTGTCGGGCGCCTCAACAAGGAACGACACCACCCTTCCGAGAAGACGACCCGACCAAGCCCGCCAGGGCACGCACCCGACCCAAATCCCCGAAGAACCCCCATACACGCACACCCCCCACCGGCGGATTCTTTCCGACACCGACGGAATCCGACGCCGACAAATCTGGCGATCACGGTGGGACCTCCCTCGTGAAAAACGACAAAAGGTAATCCTCTTCTGCTCCCCTTTTACAAACTTGATTAGAATGCTATCAACCCTTTAGGAAGGTTAAGTTTCCCACCCCTCGACTCAGATCCTTCTCTACTTTGCATCACAGCATCATTTACTGCTTTGTAAGCTGCACATCGCTGTGCAATCCTTTACTGCTTTGTAAGCCGCACACCGCTGCGCAATCCTTTACTGCTTTGAAAGCCGCACACCGTTGTGCATCCTTTACTGCTTTGTAAGCCGCACACCGCTGCGCAATCCTTTACTGCTTTGTAAGCCGCACGTCGCTGCACAATCCTTTACCACTTTATATCTGCATTCATTCCATCAAATCATTCCACACACATCATGGAATTCCGCATAGAGGAGGAGATACTAGAGGAGAGAATCCACCAAGAGGGTCAGGCCACGCAATTCCTGACCCATCTAGAGGAAAAGATGGCCAGTCTGTCACGACCCAGGGCGGCCGTCCCCGAGATGTGGCAAGTATATATATGATATCAGTAATCCATACACCAAGTCAATAAATACACCACAATGTCAAAGGCAATAAAGCGAAACCAAGTGACTGACATCATATACATACAAAAATAGCGGAAGCAAAAACGACTAAGATTGTAATTCAAAGATATATTAACAGACTAGAGTACCCAATCAAATTGTCCTGTGAGAGCCAATATATATACAACAAAAGACAACACCAACCCATACACTGTGCCCAAGCACAAGTAGAAATACATACAAGAAAACGGGGGATGCTGAAAGCCTCTCACGCGCAAGATATCTAACTTGAACGCTGTCTCCTACTGGAATCGCGTCTCAAGGAGCTCCTCCTTCGGATCCGGATCAGCGACAACTGGAGAAAACATATGCGAGGGGTGAGCCACACGCTCAGTGAATGGAACAATTCATGCATCACAACTCATATAACTTCCAATCATCATCAAAGTCCCTTACCCTCACCTCCGAAGGGTGACCTAGGTTGTTGGGAGTAACTATACTAATCCCTCACCCTCACCCCCAAAGGGTGACCCAGGCTCATGGGAAGAGACTAGATTGTTCTAAGCCCTTGGTCCACCGGTAGCCCTTTCCCCGGGTAGCCTCTACCTGACATACTCCCACGATCAGTACACTGTTGACCGAAGCGATGGTACCCACAAATGGGAGCCCGGTGCCAGGACAGCGTTCCTACACGGATCCAACGAAGGGGAAAGACAATCTACGCTCGCGGATACGATCCTCTTGGATCCGTCATCACCGGTTACTAAACACCGATACGGAAATGAATTCTCAAGAATTCCCTCCAGGGCGCATAACTCAGATGCGGGGAAAAATCCTATCATTCGTAATATCGATGCTTTGGTGTGACCCCATAGGGGGCCACACGCTTGCATAATATCATTAGACAAGAATACATGGCCTAAGCATGCACTAAACACTTAACAAGAATCAAGATTAATCATGGAAGCATCTTAAATTAATTAATATGACAAGAAATGATTTATCTAAGGTGTGCTTATCTTATGCAACTACATATATAAGTTTAATAAAATTAAACTAGGTGGGGACATGCATAGGTCGGGTTAATACTAACATATGACATGTGTCTAGGCATGCATGGCTCCTATGCATGATACAGGGATGTATAAAACCTAGCATACAACATCTAATCATAGCATGGGTGCATTCCTAGCCTAACAGACAATATCATGCATATATCTACAGTATATCGCATGTTATACACCGTTATGGTACCCCAGGGGAGGGCGACGCACTCCAATGTGCATCGAACGCCTCCCAACTGGGTTGGATTGTCCCACTCACCGCAATCCGGGTCGATGCGTGACCGTTCGCCAAGATCTGCACGACAAGGGCATCAAAAATGGTGAGTATAACTACATAAAAACACCTAAAATTACACAAAAATGCCAAAGGCTTAGATATGCATGCATACGGGCTCGCACGCATGCGAGTACGCGCGTACGCACGCATATCCGAGCACCCCGACACCTACCCGAGCCCTCGGGCAGCCACACGCGTGGCCCCCGCACCCACGCGCACGTGCACGCACGCGTGCACGCGCCCCCGTGTGCCCAGAACCCCTGCCGCGTACCCAGACGCGCTGCCGTGCGCGCGCGCACGCTCGCCCGCGCCCGCGCGCACCCGCGCGCCTATCGACCCCCGCGCGCTCCTGCGCGCACGCGCCTCTGCCCGCGCCTATGCCCGCCAGGACCCTGTCCGCCAAACTGCGCACGTGCCTGCACGCGCACGTGCGCGGACAGATCCGCATGCGCGCTCAGGGGCCTAAATCCCCC
Organism: Acorus calamus; assembly: GCA_030737845.1. Lineage (NCBI taxonomy): Eukaryota > Viridiplantae > Streptophyta > Magnoliopsida > Acorales > Acoraceae > Acorus > Acorus calamus. Next base: position 13,054,815 of record CM060873.1, on the reverse strand, counting down.
CCCAGCCCACAAACACATCCCAAACCAACTACCTATCATGCATGACCTCCCCAACACCCCCAAAGCATGAAAAACACTGAAATGGGAGGAGGAGAGCTTACCAAGTGAGGGAGGGAAAGGAAAAGGGGAGATTCGGGGCTTCTCGTGCACCACCGGCCAACCCAACCACCACCACCACCACCACAACCCCTCAAGCTCCTCCTCAGCCTTCTAAGTGGCTGAAAAACAGGGGGGGAACATGAGAGAAGAGAATGAGAGAGAGTGACAACCATAATCACAAACACCAACACCAAATACACACCTTCTACAAGCTCCTCTTCTTTGTGCTTCTACTACACCTTCCTTTGCTTTGTTTTTCACAACAAAACACACAAAAATCACACAAAGAGGGGCTGAAGAGGAGAGTAGACGTGTGAGGGAGTGAGAGGGGTGAGAGAGACACAAAATTTTGTCACAACGGTTACCCATAGGCTAAAAAGTCCTCCAGGGTCTAAATCGTCCTCATTGCCTAGCCGTCCGTCGATAACGAAACGATGTACTTAAAGGGAGGCTCGCGCAAAAGCCTGCATGCTTGACTGTGGGGCAGTTGGGGAGGCATCATCCATTTGGTGGGGTTTGCCTGTGAGACGACTGCCATTCGAGCATTCGGATAGAATTGTATGAGGCACTCTACGGGCGTGGTTTTATACCTCCCTTGGGTTGGGACGATTGTGGAGCGCCAGTTGGAGTGGCCGCAAATAATTTTTTGACCTTGCGGTGGCCGAGAGGGTTCGTGTGTGCCTCTGCACCACCCGGAACCGTCGGAAGGGCTACGCAGGTCATCGTCGCCAGGAGCTTACCCTTAGGATTGGCGACCATGTTCCGGGCGATGTCCCAGATTTTGGGCATCCTCAATTTCGATGTTCGGGGCAAGCTGTATCAGCCATTTTGGTCCGTTTCTCATCCTTGAGTGGATTGGAGAGGTGGCCTATAGCAATAGCTCTGCCCCCACAATTGGTTTAAGCCATGACGTCTTCAATGTCTCACAGCTGAGGCGTTAAGTCCACGATCCTGCTCACGTTATCGCGTTTGAGCCGCTCATCTTCGAGCCGGGCTTGTCATTCGTGGAGTAGCCGATCGAGATTGTGGACCAGCGCGAGAAGATGCTCCACACCAAGGCCAACCAGTTGGTTATGGTTCGATGGCAGCGCCATTCTGGTGCCAAGGCCATTTGGGAGCGCGAGGATGCCATGCGTGACGCATATCCACATCTTTTCCCTTCCTAGATGTTTTTGTTTAAATTTTGTGGACAAAATTTCCTAAGGGGGGAAGAATGTTATATTTGTGTCACTTTTTAGCCTATGGGTAACCGTTGGGTCATTTCTGACCATTTTTGAATTTTTCATTTTTTCGATCGGAGCCGCTAAAATTTTGGCTTTTAGCTATCTGCGTGAGCTGAAGTGCTCCGATTGGAAATCTGACTGCATATTATGGGTCCTGGTACTATTCTGTACTACCCATAAAAATTTCATTGAATTCCGATAACGTTTGAAAAAATATGCAGTTCCGAACCGCATCCGGGTTTTCTTATAAACTGCTTTGTTAGATGGAATAGTGATTAGATATTTATGTGAATGTGGTGACCTTGGGTAACCTCACCCCCCTCTTGCTTAAGTGTTAAGGAAACCTTGGTTATTTTCTTTGTTAGTAGGAGAGATTAGCTTAAACTTACCCCCCACCTTTTTCCTTCCCATTACCCCCCCCCCAAATGTGAGTTTTGTGTCTCTCTCACCCCTCTCACTCCCTCACACGTCTACTCTCCTCTTCAGCCCCTCTTTGTGTGATTTTTGTGTGTTTTGTTGTGAAAAACAAAGCAAAGGAAGGTGTAGTAGAAGCGCAAAGAAGAGGAGCTTGTAGAAGGTGTGTATTTGGTGTTGGTGTTTGTGATTATGGTTGTCACTCTCTCTCATTCTCTTCTCTCATGTACCCCCCCCCGTTTTTCAGCCATTTAGAAGGCTGAGGAGGAGCTTGAGGGGTTGTGGTGGTGGTGGTGGTGGTGGTGGTTGGGTTGGCCGGTGGTGTACGAGAAGCCCCGAATCTTCCCTTTCCCTTTCCCTCCCTCACTTGGTAAGCTCTCCTCCTCCCATTTCAATGTTTTTTCATGCTTTGGGGGTGTTGGGGAGGTCATGCATGATAGGTAGTTTGTTTGGGATGTGTGTGTGGGCTGGGGGGGGGGGATTTAGGGCCCTGGGCGCGCGTGCGGATCTGTCCGCGCGCGTGCGCAGTCTGGCGGACAGGGTCCTGGCGGGCACAGGCGCGTGCGCGTGGGGGTTGATAGGCACGCACGCGGTTCTGGCGTGCGGGCGCGCGCGCGGCAGCGCGTCTGGGCGCGCGACAGGGGTTCTGGGCGCGCGGGGGCGCGTGCACGTGTGCGTGTGTGCGGGGGCCACGCGTGTGGCTGCCCGAGGGCTCGGGTAGGTGTAGGTGTGCTCGGATATTCGTGCGTACGCGCGTACTCGCATGCATGCGAACCCGTTTGCATGCATATCTAAGCCTTTGGCATTTTTGGGTAATTTTAGGTGTTTTTATGTAGTTATACTCACCATTTTTTATGCCCTTGTCGTGCAGATCTTGGCGAACGGTCACGCATCGACCCGGATTGCGGTGAGTGGGACAATCCAACCCAGTTGGGAGGCGTTCGATGCACGTTGGAGTGCGTTGCCCTCCCCTAGGGTACCATAACGGTGTATAACATGCGATATACTGTAGATATATGCATGATATTGTCTGTTAGGCTAGGAATGCACCCATGTTATGATTAGATGTTGTATGCTAGGTTTTATACATCCCTGTATCATGCATAGGAGCCATGCATGCCTAGACACATGTCATATGTTAGTATAAACCCGACCTATGCATGTCCCCACCTAGTTTAATTTTATTAAACTTATATATGTAGTTGCATAAGATAAGCATAACTTAGATAAATCATGTCTTGTCATATTAATTAATTTAAGATGCTTCCATGATTAATCTTGATTCTTGTTAAGTGTTTAGTGCATGCTTAGGCCATGTATTCTTGTCTAATGATATTATGCAAGCGTGTGGCCCCCTATGGGGTCACACCAAAGCATCGATATTACGAATGATAGGATTTTTCCCTGCATCTGAGTTATGCGTCCTGGAGGGAATTCTTGAGAATTAATTTCCGTATCGGTGTTTAGTAACCGGTGACGACGGATCCAAGAGGATCGTATCCGCGAGTGTAGATTGTCTTTCCCCTTCGTTGGATCCGCGTAGGAACTTCCCTGCGTCGGAAACACTGTCCTGGCACCAGGCTCCCATTTGTAGGTACCATCTCTTCGGTCGACAGTGTACTGATCATGGGAGTATGTCAGGTAGAGGCTACCCGGGGAAAGGGCTACCGGTGGACCAAGGGCTTAGAACAATCTAGTCTCTTCCCAACAGCCTGGGTCACCCTTTGGGGGTGAGGGTGAGGGATTAGTACAGTTACTCCCAACAACCTAGGTCACCCTTCGGAGGTGAGGGTAAGGGACTTTGATGATGATTGGAAGTTATATGAGTTGTGATGCCTGAATTGTTCCATTCACTGAGCGTGTGGTTCACCCCTCGCATATGTTTCCCTCCAGTTGACACTGAGTCGGATCCAAGAGAAGAGCACCCCTGGCGCAATACGAGTAGGAGACCCGCGTTCGCGTTGGATGTCTTGTGAGTGAGAGGCTATCAGCATTCCCTTTTCATTGTATGTATTATACTTGTGCTTGTGCACAATATGTAGACTGTTGATGTCTGTTGTTGTTTATATTGGCTCTCACAGGACAGTTGATTGTGTACTCTGGTCTGTAATATGTCTTTGAATTACAGACTTAGTCATTTGAGCTTCCGCTATTTGTATATATTTGATGTCAGTTACTTGGCTATTGCTTTATTGCCTTTGATGTTGTGGAGTCCTTATTTGATTTCGTGTATGGATTGCTGATATCATTTATATATTTGCCACGTCTCGGGGACGGCCGCTCTGGGGCGTGACACAGTCTAGGATACCAATCCATAGAGGACATGTTTCATGACCTCGCCGACACTACCGTCAGGTCAAAACCTTGAGACAGGAGGCCCTTGTCGTAACCCCCAAGACCATTCCCAAAACCCCGTCCACACCTAGCCACTCGGTTAATCCGAGCATTTTTTCGTTCACCCCCCTTTCCCCCGCGAATCCAATGTTCCCAACCATTTCCACCCCAGGCCCTTACCAGGCCACCCCAAACCCAAGACCGCTAGGCAGCCCTCCCAGGGGAGAAACACTGGATGAAACCATCCAGAGAATCCTCTCTGAGACTGGTCCCTCAGCCCCCAAGCATATGTCTCTACATAACCTGAGACAAATCCCGTCAGTCCACCTACCGGAGGGATTCAAAATTCCCAAATTCCACTGGTATAACGGTAGTGGAGACCCAGACATCCATTTAACTGCCTTTTATCTAGACGCCCGCCCGTTTCTAGATAATCAGCCTCTGCTAGTCTTCCTCTTCTAGAAATCATTGGAAGGAGAAGCACTACAATGGTTATCCACACTCCATGTTGATCACTTGTCGAACTTCTCGGCTGTAAGCGAGAAGTTCTTAGGCCGCTACGGTTACCAGAGGATCAGAACCCCCTCTATTTCAGATTTAACCATAGAGAGAATGAGGCCTACAGAGGAATTTGAACAATACGTGTCTCGGTGGCGCACACTTGTCCACCGAACCGGCCTGCAACTCACAAAATGTCAAGAAATTGACATGATTATACAGAGCCTGAGTCCAGAGCTTCATACGAACCTTTCGTACGGAGACTGTACTACGTATCAGCTTCTAATTGACCGTCACAACAGGATTTCCCGTTGTGTAGCCCCAGTAGTCCAAACCCAGTCCCCACCTATCAGCGATAGGGTTGGACAACCGCTTCATAAGGCACAAACCCACACAGTAGTGGGGATTACCCAAGTATCGGCACTCTACCCAAACAGAGTACGGGTTCCTAATCGAGGAACGGCCCCGAGACAGTACACATCCGGTTCATCCGGGTATGCACCACCTCGGCCAATCAACCAAAATTTCGCTACTCGATCAGTACCCGTCCCCGTGCCGACACAACAAAACCCGGTAATCCAAAGTTCCCCGGTCCAAAGCCCTGTAATTTCAAGACAAGGCCAGCCTAGGACCCCTTTCTATTCCACCTTCCTAGGAAGTCAGAACCTAAATCCTAGGCAACCCACCCAAAATACTTATAATGAGGTCTCCCTCCGACATCCTATGATCAGAGACTAATGGGAAAGAGAGACTCTTACCCTCCCCTCCCAGAAACACAAACTAGGATTTTTAGGGTACTAATGGACACAAATAGTATCTCCCTCCCAGTTGCTAAGCCTCCACTCCCCGGGGCCAGCAGACTGCGTTACTGCCAATACCACCAACAGCATGGTCATACCGTAGAACAATGCATTGTTTTATAGGATTTTATTTACGATTTAAATGATGACAGGCGCCTTGATTGGGCCATGATCAAAAGCCACTTAAACCAAGGCAATTCTCGAGCCTCCAAGCCACTTGGCATATTTACTGACCCATTGCCAGGTCACAACCAAGCGTTGACATCTGGAGCCCACATGGTAAACATGGTCAGGAGAGGGAGACAACCATCACCGCAACCAAGCAGTTCAAAAGACGTCACTGATGACAGTATATCCGAGGAATCCGAGGAGGAGGGGGAGAACGAGCCCTTCCAGCTGAACCTCGGCAACCATGACCTCGCCATACTCGATGGTGAAGAAGAAGATGCAGTTCTCGCCCTACCGGCGGTCATCGACATTGAGTCCGATGAAAGCGGACTAGAAAACCTGGGAGGAGAGGAAGAAGAAGAACCCTTTGAGGAGATCCCCGAAGGAGCTAGCGAAGGACCCGAGGGAGGGGAATGTACTTCGGATGATCTGCATTCGGACGACAATGGGTCCTCCAAGAGTACCGACACTGTCGATGGCCCGTGCCACCCAATGACCATATCATTCACTGACCAAGACCACCCGGATCCCAGATTGCGAGTCTACCCCGTACACATCCGCGGACAACTTCAGATGTTGTGGCTAAACAACATCTTCATGGACCCAGGGTCAGGAATGAACATAATGACATGCTCCACCTACCAGAAGATACCCGGACTAGGCCGTCCTCCTGTCCAACCGGCCCACCATACTATTCAAGCTTTCAACTATACCGGGAAGACTCTCCGCGGCCCTGGAACATTCGAGCTTTCCGTCGGCCCTCTCATCTGTGAAGTAGCTTGCTTCATAGCCAACATCGACACAAGGTACCCATTGATGCTAGGACGACCATGGTTGGATAGCATCCAAGCTATCTGTTCCCCCCGGCACCAATGCCTCCGACTGCCCTTCATCGGTCATGTACTAACAATCTGGGGAGAGGCATGCCTCCAGTACGAGAACGAGAACAATTGGGCAATACATAATATTCACACTAGCCCTACGACCGGGGAACGAGGATGAAGGTGGTAGCCCACATGGGTCCCCTTATAACGATAACTATCCCTCGGGAGAAGCGGCTAGGACCCTGCATCCATCAAGCGATCCTACGGAGTCCAACTCGATAACCTTCCTCCCCCATGAAGTCGCAAAAGTCAGAGCACGCTCCGCACCCCTCGCAATCACCGCCATACTCGGAGGAAGGGAATTCTGGCATATTCTCATCAATACGGGAGCAGAAACTAACGTTCTTACATATTACGCTTACCAAGAGCTAGAAGGCAGGGTTCCTAGAATGGAGCCCTCAGACGAATTCATTTACGCCTTCGACAGCACACGCAAGAACGCTTGCGGACTGGTCACGCTCCCACTAAAGATCGGCCCGGTCTCCACCATCGTCAACTGCATGGTAATGAACATTCGATCACCCCACCCTTTGATTGTTCGGAGGACATGGGTCAACGGCATCAAAGCCATCTCATCCACCTGACACCAATGCCTTCGCTTCCCGTACCGCGGGGAAGTGATATCCATATGGGGAGAAGCACGCTTCAACGAGACACGGGCCCGGAATATGAGCGTCTGTGCCATGCGCATCTGGTCAGAGATGCTTGCATGTTGCCAGCCAGGCTCCACCGACGAAGAACTACTCCAGCAAGGAAGACCCTTGAAGAGGCTCAGGGAGGAAGAGTTCGGGAATAGGGGACCCCCACCAGACATCAGCCGGCCGCCAAAAAGAAGCCGACTCGAGGAAGCAATACGAATCAAAGAACCATGTACCGATTCCCCCGGGTGAGCTTTCAACACCCTGTACATATTTGCTTACAGCCTATTCCTAAAAAACCAAAATTAAAAATATTTGTTTACCAGCTTTCGCTTTCATCCCCTGTACATATTTGTTTACAGCTTTTTCTAAAAATCGAAAATCGAAAAACATTTACTTACCAGCTTTCACTTTCATCCCCTGTACATATTTGCATACAGTCTTTTCCTAAAAAACCAAAATTAGAAATATTTGTTTACCAGCTTTCGCTTTCAACACCCTGTACATATTTGTTTACAGCTTTTCCTAAAAATCAAAAATAAAAAAACATTTACTTACCAGCTTTCGCTTTCATCCCTTGTACGTATTTGTTAACAGCCTTTTTCCAAAAAAATCAAAAAGATCAAAAATATTTGTTTACCAGCTTTCGTTTTCATCACCCTATACATATTTGTTTACCCGCTTTCCTAAAAAGAAATCAAAATCCAAAAATACATGCTAATCAGCTCTCATTCCCCAACTCTGAACATACATGTTTCCAGCTTTATTTCCACTCTTCTTCAAAAATGCTTTCTAAAACATATCTTCCACACTCTTCTTCAAAACAAAAACGTTTTACAATCTGTGCTTACGCACCCTCCTTCAAAACAAAAGTTTTACCAAAACCGTATTTCCATAATTTCCTCCAAAAAAAAAAATTTCCCAAACTTTCTTTACTTGTTTACCAAACAACGAAAATATTTACAAGCCGCATTTCCACACTCTTCTTCAAAACAAAAACGTTTTACAATCTGCACTTCCGCACCCTTCTTCAAAACAAAATGTTTTACGAAGCCGTATTTCCATGATTTCCGCCAAAAATGTTTACGAACTGTCTTCCCATGCTTTCCTTCTAAAAACAAAATTGTTTTTCAAACTTTATCTCCATTCTTTTTCTAAAAATATATATTTATTTGCCAACGCAGCCCCTTTTTCAAAACCATAAGTATGCATCTGTTTCCACACTTTCAAAAACATAAAATATCAAAAAATACCAAAAAGAGAGAAAAGGAAAAGACGAGAAAAGATTAAGAGCGGCAGACCATGCCCAGGCCTACCAAAGAAGGGTGGCAAGGGCATTTGAAAAGAAAGTAATAAAAAGAAAATTTGAAATCGAGGAGTTAGTACTTAAGCAAATCATGCCATCAAGACAACCCCACCCAAGAGGAAAGTTGCAACCCACAGGGGAGGGACCCTATGTGATCACCCATGCCTATTCCGGGAATGCCTACCGCCTGGTAGATGGCGAAGGAGTCGAGGTTTCAGGTTCGTGGAATGCACTTTATCTAAAGAAATTCCATGCATGAATAGCTTTCAGTACTTGAGAACTATTATTCTTTCTTCCTGCAATTTCCAGCGTTTAGTACTTGATGGTAGAATTATAAGACTCTCAAAGATAAACTCGTATATATTTGAACACATCTTCACCAAATCATGCCGCTTCCTTCACACACGTATGACCGGACTAAATTTACCTGATAGAAGAAAAATTGCCTACCCCATAGACTGGGACAATTTAAAACCCCAAAGCAAACCTCCCTTATTTCCGCCCCACTCGTATTAACCCCAGGTCAAAATGAGGAGTTACCCGAACCTAGCATATGTCCCAAAACTGGCTCTGGCACTATACAAACACTTCTAGAGGGGAAGCATGAAAAGAATCGGGGTGAAAAATAGAAGAGCCCCCCCCCCTCAAATAAAAAAAAATCAGGCAATGAGAGGCCAACAAAAGAAAAATAACACCCAAGTGAACGGTTAAACTCTCTATTTTAGCAGGCTTTCACGCCTTTACGCACAAGTGTATGCCAAACAAACGGCTATACTAGTACAGGTCTAAACAACAGACTGTACTTTCCACCCAAAATAAAGAAGTGATAAAAAGAAGAAAGCCAGAGGGACCTAGAAAGTAGGACATATGCTAGACTGGGACAATTCTAAAATATTGCCCGAAAGGAAGATATTTCTCTTACCCCATTCTCACCCTCCATTTTTATTTCGCAATGGGATTCAAAATTGAACTATGTCTACCGGGAAGGCAAAATTTCAACCAAAGGTAGATCATTTCCAGGTTTACAACTACACACACTCACATGAGTTCACTTAGAAGCTTGCCTATCTAAAGGAAGCTTATTTAACTTGACTGCTGGTACACTCATGGATCTTTCAGCATGTTTAGAATAATATGATCAAGCATTTGAGAACCATGAACCTAGAAAAAAACCGACACCTAAGGCCTATGCCTTTCAAATACAACCCTGGTTTGGACATAGGTGACCACAAGGGCTCCTCCACAGGGACTTGATGGTATCTGTTACTTAAGAAAATTGAGAACATTGCCCTCTCACGTAAAAAAACTATTGAAGAATTGAAATGCCCACTTATGCCACTCATACTTACGCATAAGTTCGCATCTTCCTTTTCCAAAACACCTAGGCATCCGATTTTCTCGAAAAGCCAAAATTGACCCCCGTACCAATGATAAGATTACCCCCATCTACACTCATTTTATGCCATTCCGCACATGCTTGAGAAGAAATTATCTCAGTCGCACACATACAGTTTTTTTCGCTCACACACTTGGAATCCCTCCCTTGCATGCTAAAGCATGGTTTCCCGCACTTTACTTTCTCGCATTATCATTCCATTTACCTGAAGATGGATTGTAGCCCTTGACAATTCAAGCAAGAAGGGCTCGAAAGTCAGTGCAGGGGCGCAATCTAGACAGATTTAATATTTGGTCCATGGAAAGGGATGTTTTTATAGGTCTCAAAGATGAAAACACTCGCAAGGACTTTCAGCAGCAGCAGACAGGAACAGCAGAACCAGACTACCCTAGGCAGGGGGCAGCTAAACTCGACTAGCCGCCTCTCACTGGGCTTGTTTCAGGTAAGCATGCCCCAGGCAGGGGGCGGCTAAACCTAACTAGCCGCCCCTCACTGGGCTGCTAGTTTACACTAGCCACCCCCTGCCTGCACCTATTTTAGCTATGTTAGTCCATATCCTATCAACTCTTCAACACTTCTTTACCTACTGAAATCAGTTCTTTCCAAAACTTGCATACACGCATTTCATATACATAAACATTCATAAGGCACACCAGCGCATTTCAAAAATAACCATATTTTCAAAAACACCTGTCCATCCGTAAACATACCAAAACTAAACCATACGTCCATCTCATACAATCATCCACCCATAGAACCTTATAAAACCATTCCACATACATCACCTAATCAAAACCAAACAAAACTAAACTAAATACCCATGTTTGTTCATACGCTAAATGGAGTAAGAAAAGGATTGTTCATAAACAAAAAATTCAGACCTAGTCTTAAACTAAAAGAAAGTTTTGAAAACAAATAGACTAGAGGTAAATAGATAAGATCCATCGAAAGCTCTCATCAAAGTCTTGAGCTAGGCACCACCAAAACATCACCTGAGTCAAGGCAAAAGAAGAAAAGCATGAATTCCTTGCATATATACCATTCTTCTACCCAAAACCAAGACGCAAAGAAGCTATACCTCGACGTATCGTCGTCTGCTGGAGGCTGAGTAGGAGGAACGTCCTGACTTGGCTGAGAAGGGAGTGGCGGTTGATGAGAAGACTGAACCTCTGGAGCATCAGGAGTGGCAGGAGTCTCTCGAACCGAGGACGCAACCCTCGCATATATCCCACGACTCTGAGACACCGAAGGACGAGAAGCACGGCTGAAGGTGGCCCCAGTAGCCAAGGAAGCCGAGAGAGAATGGTCAGGCTCAAGCGGGAGAAGGTCGAGGTCTGCCTCGGTCATAGAGCCCCCTCCCACTAATTTTCCCCTCATAGTTGCCTCCCAGAGATGAACCTGCTGCATATCTCTATCTCTCCTCTCCCATCTCTGTTGGAGGCGACTCTCTGTCCCTCTAGCCCGATCCTCGGTAGCCCTCAACCTCTCCTCCAACTCCTGTGCCCTCGCCTCTGATGTCCTGAGCGCCTCTTGGTCCCTGTCCCCGGCCGCCTAGAGAGAATGAACCAAGTCCCCCCATCAAACCTCCAGGAACACCCGCTGAAGCCTCCAACTCCGACACCCTCATCTGGAGGGAGTCCCTCTCACGGCCTAGGTTGATGAACCCTCCTCTCTCAAAGCCATCATGGACCTCAGCCGGTCCTTTTCCTCCTCAGCCCGAGAAGCCCTACCCCTCGCCTGGCCCAGCTCCATCCGTGTGGCCGCCAATTCACTTCGGGCCGCATCTAATTCCCTCGTCATCTCGAGCTCTCGCTCGAAAACCATGGAAGGAAGAGGGGCGGAAGAAGAGGAAGCACCATCGGCTCTCGCTCTCGACAGAGCATCCACCTAAGCCTCGAGGACCTGGACCTGGTCCTGCAAGTGTCCCCTTTGTACCCGCAACGCTTGGAGGTGCTCATTGGCGGTCTTGTGCCTTTTCTCCATCTCATTCAACTCAACCTGCAAAAGGAAACACTATTCAGAAAATATTCAAGCAAAGGAGAACGAGGAAGAGAAAAAGGATTTTCAACTTACGTAAGCATCCGGAATCTCCTCCTCCATCGTCCCGAGGATACCTGCATACTCCTGACGATACCAAGCCAGGTATTCATCACTCGAAGTCACCCCAGGACGATGCTCCACCAAGTCACCTCGGCCCATCCATCCCGCCACATACGTAGCATAATTCCTCGGGAGGTTCGTGTCCCAATGAATCCCAGCCACCGGAATCGAGGGGCACCGCGGCAAAAGATCGGGCACCCACTAGTGATACCCAAGCTGGCGGACAACCCGGTTGATCGCATGAAACACGACTTCATTAAAATAGATCAACCAGACGTCTTGCGCCAGGGCCTCGGGAACCTCCGAATAAGGCCTCCACCTCATCTAAAAAGCATCAAAAGATAGGAAGAGCGCTTAGTAAAAAAGAAAACCAAATGCAAGCCAAAGAAATTCGAAGAAAAACTTATACCTCTTCCTCCGACAAGACGCGGAAGGCCTCTCGGAATTGGGCAAGACGGTACAAGCGAGAGGATCCCCGGGGTTCCCATCTCATGGCCCAAGGGAGGGCATGATTAAACGGCGCCAGAGTCGGGCGATCAATGGCGAAGTGCTCGTACCCGAAAATCTAGCAAAGCAAGAGGAAAATTATCATAATTAAAGTGAGTTAAACCAAGAAACGGACATTTACCACTTACACATACCTGAAGAAATGGCGCGAAGCCGCCAAGGTTCTTTCCCCCGGCCCTCTTGACTTTCTTCGAGAGCTCCGCGAAGAGATGGACAAGCATCGCCGCTCCCCAGGCATAGCGTCCCATGCCCTCCATGTCCCTCATCAGCAAAAGGGAATGCAAGGAAACCTTATCAGAGGCCGTTGAGAAGAGGACCCGGCCGAAGAAGTAAAGGAAGAACGCCCTCAACTCCCTCCGTGCCCTTTGTGGGCACGCGGCCGCCTCTCTCACCTCGATCATCGCCCGCCTCCTCTCAAAGCTAGCTGTAGCTTCGCCCTTCTAGCGCTCTGTAAAGGAACCGAGGCCGTACTGCCCCGAAAGCCTCCCCAAAGGGATCATGCCATAAAGCCCGGATACGGTTCGGCCGCTGCGAGCAAAAGAAGAAGACATGGGTTAGTTTAAAGAGAGCAATCGAGAGGTAAGAATCCAAAGCCTAAGATTCGTTTAGAAAAATCATGCTTAAAAAAATGAAACTTCCATATACTAAATCAAAGATGAAAGAATGAAAATAAGAAGCTTAAAGCTTAAATTTTTTCCCCATTATTTACAAAACACCCTCCATATGATCACACATGCTAACGACATTAAACATCCCACCGTGGTCACCACCTACTCTCTCTCTTGCATCACGGCCTATCATGCTTATATACTTTCCCTAAACACACCTAAGCATATAGAAAGTACTTGGACCCGTGAAATACATGCATACACTCCCTCATACTCTACTACTATCAAACACATACGAAGTCACATGCACATAGAAAAGTATCGCATGCAAGCATACTAGCCATACCATTCACTTCTTTCTAAAATAGAGCAAACATGGATATATATATACGAAAAATTGCCCCCCTTCCTAGAAACAATCCCATATCAGAATGCTATTCCACCGTGATTACCTTATACACCAAGCATGCTTATTAAAAAAAATACACATATACAACCTGTTCATACCACCAAAAGACATTCATATATACCAAATAAAAGCTAAGAGTAAAAGGAGTCAAGGAAATTACCACGGCCTCCTCCTCATCCTCCTCGAACACGGCGTCCACCTCGGCCTCGTCAGGATCGTCCATCCCGTCGTCATCCCCCCCATCCTCATCCTCCTCGAACACGGCCTCCTCGGCCTCAGCCTCAACACCAACGCCGGTCTCTGTAGCCCCGGTGCCCATACCATCGACCTCCCCAGCCTCGTCCCTAACCTCTCCAGTCCCCTCCACCCTCCCCGGGCCGGAGATAAACTCCGCAAAGGCCCCCATAGCCCTGCTTTCCTCCTCCTCAGCCCTGGCCTCTGTGGCCTCCCTATCCAACATCCCAACATGGGCATCCAACGATGCCCTCACATCTTCACTGACTCCCTCGGCCCCTACTCCCTCAGTTGCACCCTCAATCGGTCCTCCGACCCCCGAAACCACCTCCTCGACCGCCACCGGGCGATTCCCACGCCTCCCTTTGCGTGTATAACCTATCATACTCCCCCCTACCTCCGGGACAGCCCCCGAAGGCAAATCCTGGACCTCACCCGCGCCGATGCCCACCGGCAGCACCTCTGTCATAACCATAGCCTCCCCCACGGCCTCGACCTCCGGCCTATCGCTCTCTGATGATGAAGAGCTTGGGCTACGCTCTCCACGAGCCACCCGTGGATGTTTTCCCCTCGAAGCGATCATCTTCAACCTCGTCATCTTCCTTAGTTTTTAAAAGAAAAAGGAGAACGCAAAACTAGGGTTTCGAAATCAAGAGAAGGAGAGAAGATTGAGGACAAAATGGAGGAAGAAAAGGCAAATAAATATGGGTTTTTGGGTTTGAAACCGAAGAGAAGAAGAAGAAGAGGGAGAGAAACCATTTTTGAAAAATGGGAAGAGAGAGGGTCCCTTTTCGGTTATAAGGGACCCAGTCGGGAGGCGGCTACTTGCGAGTAGTCGCCCCCTCACGGGCGGCTAGTTACCACTAGCCGCCCCTCCCAGTTTTTCTGTTTTCACTTGAAACCCCTTTCCAATCTCTTTTCAGCCCTAATTTCAAGGTTTTCTATACCAAACAGCCATGTATTGGCTTATTTCCAGACACTACTTGATCAAACACGACTTTCCCGAAGTTTTGCCGCCCTTTCAGTACCACTCGAAATTGAATTTCTTCAATTCTGGTTCTTTTCCCAGAGTTCTTATCCTGGTTCTTCTGTCAGAGACCAGGTGAAGGGCGGCTTCGATTAGACCACTCATTAATTCTCTGGTTCTTCTGTCAGAGACCAGGTGAAGGGCGGCTAGTGCTAACTAGCCGCCCAGGATGGGGCGGTTACTTCCTGGTAGCTGCCCCAATCATGACCTGCCAAACGTCCCATCTCTGACAAGCGGTGGCTTGGGTCGGTTACTTGGTTTGATCCGGCCAAGAGGGGGTGGCTAAAGGTCATGACCCGCCGCAATGATCAGCATTTAATGCTGCTTTATGTCCCATCCAGGGGACTGGTCCAAAGTCGGCCAGAGGGTGGACAGTGGGGCGGCTAGTGTAAAATAGCCGCCTTGTATGGGGGGCGGCTAGTTAGGGCTAGCCGCCCCTTTCCACGGACTTGGGGTTCTAGGGTTTTGGTTTTTTGGAGTTAGGATTTCCGATTTAGGCTTTAGGTTCAGGTTTAGGTTAGGGTTAGGGTTTAGGGCTAGGTCAAGGCTAGGGTTAGGGTTTCCGGTTTAGGTTTAGGTCTAGGCTAGGGTTAGGGTTTCTGGTTTACTGAACCTTTGGTTCTCTATTGGATGTCCAATTGTGGGATATTTCCGTGTGTTAGTTGAAGTATTTCTGTCTCTCTGGACGGTCAAAATTGGGGTATCTACAATTGTCCCTCATCGGACGGAGTCTTTGTGCGGAACAGGAAAGACTTCGACCGATGATAAGGAAAGAGACCCCTATTTTGGCCGGCCCGACCTTCAAGAAGTTATGCCAACACGAATAGTACTATTCAGGGAGTTGATTTAGACTGTCAGAGGCTAGGTCTTGACTTAGAATTTTTAGCCTAAAGGATGATCCAGGTGGAAGGCGGGGAAAAGTAAATGGTGAGTGATCCAACCCGCGGTCGGGGTTCTTAGCTATCGTGCGCGGAGCAGCCCAGTGTCAGTTTCCTCGTGCCTACCGTTCCCGTGCTTGGGAAAACTCAGCAAGGAGGGGATATCGCCGACAGAAAGCAAGTAAAAGTTGATTTGGGTGAATTGGATCATCCAAAGGATAAGATCTCTGGAAAAGAACCAGAACTGGAGAAATTCAAATTTGAGTGGTACTGAAAGTGCGGTGAAACTTCGGGAAAGTCGTGTTGACCAAGTAATGTCTGGAAATAAACCAATACATGGCTGTTTGGTATGGAGAACCTTGGAATTTAGGGTTGAGAAGAGTTTGGAAAGGGGTTTTGAAGCAAAACAAAGAAACTGGGAGGGGCGGCTACTCGTGGGTAGCCGCCCCTCGACTAGGTCCCTTATAACCGAAAAGGGACCCTCTCTCTCTCTCCATACGTTTTAAACGGTTACTCTCCCTCTTCTTCTTCTCTTCGGTTTCAAACTCAAGAACCCTGATTTCTTTGCCTTTTCTTCCTCCATTTCGACCTCAATCCTTCTCTCTTTCTCTTGATTTCGAAGCCCTAGGTTTGGGTTCTCCTTTTTCTTTTTCACACCGAGGAAGATGACAAGGTCGAAGGCGATTGTTTCGAGGGGAAAGCGACCACGGGTGGCTCGTGGAGAGCATAGCCCAAGCTCTTCATCATCGGAGAGCGATAGGCCGGAGGTCGAGGCTGTGGGGGAGGCTATGGGTTCGACGGAGGTGCCGCCAGTGGGCATCGGTGCGGGTGAGGTTGGGGATTTGCCTACGGAGGCTGTCCCGGAGGTTGGGAGTAGTATGATAGGCTACACACGCAAGTGGAGGAGTGGGGATCGACCGGTGGTGGCCGAGGAGGTGGTTTCGGGGGTCGGGGGATCGGTTGAGGGTGTGATGGAGGGAGGGGCCGAGGCCGAGGGGGTAAGTGAGAGTGAGAGGGTGTCATTGGACACCATTATTAGGATGTTGGATAGGGAGGCCATGGAGGCCAGGGCAGCAGAGGAGGAGAGAAGGGCCATGGATGTTTTTGAGGGCTTACCCTCCGGTGCGGCGGGCATGGAGGTTGGAGAGGCCGATGTTGCGGAGGAGGCCGGGGAGGCCGAGGGTGTGGGCATGGGGGTCGCGGAGGCCGGTGTTGGTGTTGGGGCCGAGGCCGAGGAGGTCGTGTTTGAGGAGGACGAGGAGGGGGATGACGACGGGATGGATGATCCCGACGAGGCTGAGGTGGACGCTCCTGGGTCCACACGGGCCATGGTATGTGCCTAACCTTTTAGTCTTAGCCTTTTATTTATGTGTGTATGTGATATTTATATATGTGCGTTTCTAATAGCATGAATAGGTAATAGTGGGTGATATATGTTTCTAATATGCATGCTTGCATGTATAGTTAGATCACGGTGGGATAATAAGCATGCGAATATGGGTTTTGTGTTGGAAAAAGAAGGGGACAGTTTTTCATATGTGCATCCATGTTTGTCGTGTACGGGAAGGGAAATGACACGCCTTAGCATGCTTGCATGTGGTGGCTTTTGTATATATATATATTTTCCAGAATACATATTTTCATGTGTATTCGATCCTGGTGGAGTAAGAGACAGTATGTGTATGCAATTTACGGGTCTAAGCTCCTTTACATGCTTGGGGTGGGTTCGTGAGAGGTGTATAATCATGCTAGACGGTAAAATAGAGAAGGTATGCAAGTAATGACCACGGTGGGATAAGAAGGTATAACAGGTAGTCATATGAAACGTGTTTTGTGAATAATTGAAGGTGGGCCTATGCATGAAGTCTTCTATTTTTCATGCTTTTGTTTTAGCATACGAAAGCTTATCTTGCTAAGCATGGTTTCTAAATGAATTTGTAGACTTGGATTCTTACCTCTCGACTATTTTTAAACTAACCCATGTTCCCTTCGTTTGTTTTGTAGAGACCAAACCGTATTCGGGCTCTGTGGCATGGGATGAAGAGGTGGTACGATGCCTTGGGGCAGGAGGAGAGGGCTTGGTGGATGGAGCGGGCTTCCGTTCCTTCTTCCTAAGCCATTTCACGTTCACCGTCCTTACGTGGAGGCTTTGGCGGAGAGGTGGGATCCGGAGGGTTGTGCTTTCATTCTCCCCACTGGTGCTGTCATGCCGACCCTCGAGGACGTTTATTGGATCACCGGCCTTCCGGTGTCAGGGGAGGCAGTGATCGCGGCCACTTTTGCTGACTATAAGGCACTTTTCCAGGAGTTGATTGGGGAATGGGACTATGTGGAGCATGTGAGGACACTGAACCGGATCCCCCTTGGACAGTTGTTGAGGCAATACGGCCTTGGCTCCTTTACAGAGCGTCAGAAGGGCGAAGCTGCAGCTAGCTTCGAGAGGCGGCGGGCGATGATCGAGGCGAGAGAGGCGGCCGCGTGCCCACAGAGGGCACGGAGGGAGTTGAGAGCGTTCTTCCTCTACTTCTTCGGCCGGGTTCTCTTCTCGATGGCCTCTGACAAGGTTTCCTCTCACTCTCTCTTGCTTATGAGGGACCTGGAGGGCATGGGGCGATACGCTTGGGGAGCGGCGATGCTTGCCCATCTATTCGCGGAGCTCTCGAAGAAGGTCAAGAGGGCCGGAGGAAAGAACCTTGGCGGTTTTGCTCCCTTTCTCCAGGTATGTGTGAGTAGAGGGTGTTTTCTTTACCGGTTTGACTCGTTTGATTTTGATAATTTCCCTCTTGCTTTGCTAGATCTTCGGGTATGAGCATTTCGCCATCGATTGCCCCACTTTGGCTCCGTTTGATCATGTTTTCCCTTGGGCCATGAGATGGGCACCCCGGGGATCTTCGCGCTTGCATTGCCAAGCTCAGTTCCGGGAGGCCTTCCGTGTCTTGACGGAGGAAGAGGTATAAAATTTTCTTCTTCGAGTTTTATTTGGCTTGTATTTGGTTTTCTTTCGACTAAGCGCTCTTCCTATCTTTTGATGCTTTATAGATGACGTGGAGGCCCTATACGGAGGAGGAGGTCCCTGAGGAGTTGTTGCGGGATGTCTGGCTGATCTACTTTAATGAGGTCGTGTTCCATGCGATCAGCCGAGTTGTCCGCCAGCTTGGGTACCACCAGTGGGTGCCCGATCCTCTTTCGCGGCGCCCCTCGATTCCGGTGGCCGGGATTCCTCGGGACACGAATCTCCCGAGGAATTACGCTACGTACGTGGCAGGATGGATGGGTCGAGGCGTCTTGGTGGAGCGTCGTCCTGAGGTGACTTCGAGTGACGAATACCTAGCTTGGTATCGTCGGGAGTATGCGGGTATCCTCGAGACGATGGAGGAGGAGATCCCGGATGCCTACGTAAGTTTGGAAGCTCTCCTTCTCTTCTTCATTCTCTTTTGCTTTAATATTTTCTGAGTGGTGTTTGCTTTTGTAGGTTGAGTTGAATGAGATGGAGAAGAGGCTCAAGGCCGCCAATGAGCACCTCCAAGCGCGAGCTAGGCAGATAGAGGCGTTGCGGGTTCAGAGAGGACGCTTGCAGGACCAGGTCCGGGTCCTCAAGGCTCAGGTGGATGCTTTGTCGAGAGCGAGGGCTGACGGTGCTTCTTCTTCTTCCGCCCCTCCTTCCATGATTTCCGAGCGAGAGTTCGAACTGACGAGGGAGCTAGATGCGGCCCGGAGCGAGTTGACGGCCACACGAATGGAGCTGGGCCAGGCGAGGGGTAGGGCTTCTCGGGTTGAGGAGGAGACGGACCGGCTGAGGTCCATGGTGGCTTCGAGAGAGGAGGGGTTCATCACCCTAGGCCGTGAGAGGGACTCCCTCCAGATGAGGGTGTCGGAGTTGGAGGCTTCGGCAAGTGTTCCCGGAGGTTTGATGGGGGACTTGGTTCGTTCTCTCCAAGCGGCCGGGGATAGGGATCGAGAGGCGCTCAGGGCGTCGGAGGCGAGGGTGCGGGAGTTGGAGGAGAGGTTGAGGGCTGCCGAGGATCGGGCCAGAGGGACAGAGAGTCGCCTCCGACAGAGATTGGAGAGGAGAGACAGAGATATGCAGCAGGTCCGTCTTTGGGAGGCGACTATGAGGGGGAAATTGGTTGGAGGGGGCTCTATGACCGAGGCTGACCTCGATCTTCTTCCACTTGAGCCTGACCATTCTCTCTCGGCTTCCTTGGCTACCGGGGCCACCTTCAGCCGTGCCTCTCGTCCTTCGGCGTCTCGGAGTCGTGGGATATACGCGAGGGCCGCGTCTTCGGTTCGAGAGACTCCTGCCGCTCTCGACGCTCCAGAGGTTCAGTCTTCTCCTCATCCGCCGCTCCCTTCTCAGCCAAGTCAGGACGTTCCTCCTACTCAGCCTCCTGCGGATGACGATACGCCGAGGTATAGCTTCTTTGTGTCTTGGTTTTAAGTAGAAGAATAGTATATATGCGATGAATTCATGCTTTTCTTCTTTTGTTTTTGGTTTTAGGTGATATTTCGGTGAGGTATAGCTCAAGACTTCAGAGTTTGGAGCGTTTCGAAGGAAAAATATCCTCTTTTATGTTCTCTCTTAGGTTTAGAAAAACAGTCTATATTTGTGGTTTTGGTGGGACAATTTAATTTCTTGTTTATATGCATGGTTTTGAACAATTTAGCATGGATGTTTAGGAGTTTAAAGAGCCCTCTTTATTTAGAAAAATGAGTATTTTGTGGATGGGTGATTTTGGTGTTTTTATACGTTTAATTCATGGATGGGTGTAGGGTTTTTATTATATATTTGTTTTAGCATGGTATTTATACAGGTTTTGTGTATGAATATGTGTATGAAATGTGTACATGCAGGTTTTGGAAAGAACTGATCTCAATAGGTAAAGAAGTGTTGAAGAGTTGATCGAATACGGACCAACACAGCTGAAATAGGTGCAGGCAGGGGGCGGCTAGTTGTGCTTAGCCGCCCCCTACCTGGGGCTTCCTCACCTGAAACAAAGGGCTGGGGCGGCTACTGTAAACTAGCCGCCCAGTGAGGGGCGGCTAGTCGAGTTTAGCCGCCCCCTGCCTGGGGCAATTTGGTTCTGCTGCTCTTGTCTGCTGCTGCTGCTGAAAGTCTTCGTGACCGTTTCAACCATCGAGACCTACAAAAACATCCCTTCCATGGACCAAGTGTTAAATCTGTCCGGATTGCGCCCCTGCACTGACTTTCGAGCTCTTTCTTGCTTGAATTGTCAAGGGCAATCCATCTTAAGGTGAAATGGAAAAAGATAAAGCGAGAAGGTAAAGTGTGGGAGACCATGCTTTAGTATGCAAGGAAGGGATTCCAAGTGCGTGAGTGAAGAAAACATTTAAGTATGTGTAAAAGGTGGGACAATTTCTTCTCAGGCATGTGTGGCAAGGGCACGAAATGAGTGGGGACAATTTTAATATTTGTGGGGGCAATTTTCATATGAGTGGGGACAATTTTAATAGGAGTGGGGACAATTTTTCAAGAAAATCGGATGCCAAGGTGTTTTGGAAAAAAAAATGCAAGCTTATGCGTAAGTATAGTTGGCATAAGGGGGCATTTTAGTTCTTCAATGGTTTCTTACGTGAGAGGGTAATGTTCTCGATTTTCTGAAGTAATAGATGCCATCAAGTCCTATGGAGGAGCCCTTGTGGTCACCCATGTCCAAACCAGGATTGTATTTGAACGGTATAAGCCTTAGGTGTCGATTTTTCTAGGTTCATGGGTTTCAAATGCTTAATCGTATTATTCTAAACATGCTGAAAAATCCATGAGTGTACCAAGAGTCGAGTCAAATAAGCTTCCCTTGGATAAGCAAGTTTCTAAGTGAACTCATGTGAGTGTGTGTAGTTTGTAAACCTGGACATGATCTATCTTTGGTCGAAATTTTGCCTTTCCCGGCAGACGTAGTTCAATTTAGAATCCCATTGCGAAAATAATAAAGGGGGGGGGGGAAGGGGTAAGAGTAATATCTTCCTTTTGGGCAGTATTTTAGAATTGTCCCAGTCTAGCACATGTCCTACTTTCTAGGTCCCTCTGGCTTTCTTCTTTTTACCACTTCTTTATTTTGGGTGGAAAGTACAGTTCGTTGTTTGGATGTGTACTGGTATAGCCATTGTCTAGCGTATACCGTGCGTAAAGGCGTGAAAGCCTGCTAAAATAGAGAGTTTAACCCGTTCACTTGGGTGTTATTTTCCTTTTGTTGGCCTCTCATTGCCTGATTTTTTTTTATTTGAGGGGGGTGGCTCTTCTGTTTTTCACCGCGATTCTTTTCATGCTTCCCCTCTAGAAGTGTTTGTATAGTGCCAGAGCTAGTTTTGGGACATATGCCAGGTCTAGGTAACTCCTCATTTTGACCTAGGGTTAATACGAGTGGGGCGGAAATAAGGGAGGTTTTGCTTTGGGGGTTTTAAATTGTCCCAGTCTACGGGGTAGGCAATTTCTCTTCTTTCAGGTGAATCTAGTCCAGTTATACGTGTGTGAAGGAAACGGCATGATTTGGCGGAGATGTGTTCAAATAGATACGAGTTTATCTTTGAGAGTCTTATAATTCTATCATCAAGTACTGAACGCTGGAAATCGCAGGAAGGAAGAATAATAGTTCTTAAGTATTGAAAGCTATTTATGCATGGAATTTCTTCAGATAAAGTGCATTCCACGAACCTGGAACCTCGACTCCTTCGGCATCTACCAGGCGGTAGGCATTCCCGGATAGGCATGGGTGATCACATAAGGTCCCTCCCATGTGGGTTGTAACTTCCCTCTTGGGTGAGGCTGTCTTGATGGCATGATTTGCTTGAGTACTAGTTCCCGATTTCAAATTTTCTTTTTATTACCTTCTTTTCAAATGCCCTTGCCACCCTTCTTTGGTAGGCCTTGGCATTGTCTGCCGCTCTTAATCTTTTTTTCATTATTTTTGTGCATTTTTTTGTTTAAAGCATGTAAAGGGCTAAAAGTAAACAAATCTTTTTGGGACTCTTTTTGTGTTTTTTTGAAAAGCATATTAAGTAGTTAGAAATGGAAAAGTATGTATATGGAGTGGCCTCCAGGAATGATGGGCAGGGTGAGTCCTCTATGGAGGCTCAAATTGCAAAATCTTTAGGGGATGATACTTGAATTTTCTGATGTATCATTCATTGTGTATCGATTCTTGTCTGTCTTGAAGCGCGTTTGACGCCTTCTTAGCCACTGTTGTTCAGCGTCTATTGTGACAGCATCTATCAGAATATCAAAGCCTAAAAGATGTTGAAAGTGCGAGTGGTGCTTGATCTACCATAGACCCTTAGCAGGAAGAGAATCTTTCTTCAAAGGGGGGTCAGTCGACAAAGATGTAGATATGGAAAAGTAAGTCGCAAGGGCGACAATTGGCTCGACAGGTGCAAGGGAGCACGGTTCACCACAATGTTGAGGCCCTAATGATGGCGGGGGTAAAGGCTCATCAAATGGAGTGATTAGGGGTTTATGAATCTGATATAGAATAATTAATTTAGATATAGCAGGGGAATCCGGAGGAAAGAGCTCCTTAGGTAGATGAGATGGCAAGTCCGGCAATTTGGATGGCTTGACTGCTCCCTCAAATTGTGCATTCTTAAATATGAATGGTTCTGGTTCAAAGATATGCATAATTGGTTGAACCGGACCTGGATCAGTGTCAGAATCTGATGAGTCAAAAGGTGAGTCATCCAAGACCACCAAGGTAGGTTCGACGGGCATTGATATGATTTGGTCTTGAGCAGGTAGAGACAAGGGTATTCAGATTTAATCGGTGGTAAGGCTTGCGTGATGGATTGAGGTTGTGTTTGGGAAGGGTAAAAGAGTTCTGATAGTTCTCCAGCCAAAAACTCTTCATCATCGTCAGAGTCTAGCTTGGGACATTCTACAGATTCAATAATTTCAGGTACTGGAGACTCATAGGTCGATGGGGGCAGAATAGCGGTGTATTTCCTTTGGGGTGGTTGCTGGGGAATAGAGGCTTGTGTCCCCGCTGGAGTAGAGGGACAGCCAGGAAGAACTCTGGCTTTGTTGCAAAAGATCTGACTAGGTGGTGTATGGGAGAAATGGTTCAATGGTCGGATGGGACCTCCCTTTATCGGGTGAACTAGAATGGGCTCGGATACTTGTTCTATGTATAGGGGGAGGGGATTGATAGGGTTTAGGTGTATTGGGGAAGGTGCTGGAAGGATTAGGTTGCCCGGAATGATCCTAGGCAGGTCTTCTGGTTCTTCAATCAGGGGTTGCATAGTAGGTTCTAGATTTTGCTTTCCAAAATTCGTTACAGGATCTCCACATACAGAGATCTGATTTATAAAGTTTTGGAATATAGGACTCAGTCGTGTCGGCACGGGGGAGGGTATCAATCGAGGAGTAAAATTTTGATTGGCTTGCCGAGGCGGCTCATATCCGGATGAACCGGGTGTGTACTGTCTCGGAGCCGTTTCTTGATCAAGGACTTGTGTAATCCCCTCTACCGTGGTAAATGATGCTTACAAAGTGGTAAATGATGCTGTTATCTGAATTAGAGGAGGAACTGATTCGAGGGGTCAGAAATTCTAACCTTCCTAGTGGGTTGATAGCATTCTAGTCAAGCTTGTAAAAGGGGCAGAAGAGGATTACCTTTTGTTGTTTTTCACGAGGTAGCACCCACCGTGATCGCCAGATTTTGTCGGAGTGTCGTCGGGAGGGCCTCCCGGCGGTGCGCAGGTGAGCGCGTGCGTGTGTGGGGGTTCTTCGGGGATTCGGATCGGAGGCGTGCCCTGGCAGGCTCGGTCGGATCGTCTTCTTGGAAGGGTGAGGGGTGTCGTTCCTGGTTGAGGCGCCCGATAGCATCTCAAGAGGATTCAGGGGTTTGTGTGATCGCCACCTGCTTTTTCTAAAAGTAGGAAAAGGTTGGGTTTGGTTTTGATCGCCTACGTGGGGAGTTTGTGGGGTCTCCGCTCTGAGACATGGATATACCGCACACAGAGGTGAAAAACAGGTATCCTATTCTGCTTCCGGGGCTTGACAAAAGGAGTCCTGGGACATAGGGGTGCAAATGGGGTGTGGATAGGGGGTCAGCTAGTTGTATTTAGCCGTCGGCCAGGGGGCGGCTAGCTAGGGTTAGCCGTCCAGGGTCTGGGTTGGTTTGGGCAGAACTTCGGTAGGAAATGGGTTTGGTTTTGGACAGAGGCTAAGCTAGGTTTAGCCCGGGCTTCTGGAGGGTGGGATGAGAGGGTATTTTATGTAGGGAAATGGGTATTTCTCTTACAAAAGGGGCTCTCTCTCTCTCTCTCTCTTGGGATTTCTAGTGGGGAAAGGGAATGTGAATTGTGGGATGTTGGTGTGGAATGGTTTCTTTGATGGATTGGTGATGTTGTTGATGTTGTATTTGGGCTTGGGACCCCTCTATTTATAGTAAAAGAGGGGCAGGGAAATATCCCGGGGGTAATGGAGTGGTTTGGCTTCGATTAGACCCCTCATTAATTCTCTAGTTCTTCTGTCAGAGACTAGATGAAGGGCAGCTAGTGCTAACTAGCCACCCAGGATGGGGCGGCTACTTCCTGGTAGCCGCCCCAATCATGACCTGCCAAACGTCCCATCTCTGACAAGCGGTGGCTTGGGTCAGTTACTTGGTTTGATCCGGCCAAGAGGGGGCGGCTAAAGGTCATGACCTACCGCAATGATCAGCGTTTAATGCTGCTTTATGTCCCATCCAGGGGACTGGTCCAAAGTTGGCCAGAGGGCGGTCAGTGGGGCGGCTAGTGTAAACTAGCCGCCTGGTATGGGGCGGCTAGGTAGGGCTAGCCGCCCCTTTCCAGGGACTTGGGGTTCTAGGGTTTTGGTTTTTTGGAGTTAGGGTTTCCGATTTATGTTTTAGGTTTAGGTTTAGGTTAGGGTTAGGGTTTAGGGCTAGGTCAAGGCTAGGGTTAGGGTTTCCGGTTTAGGTTTAGGTCTAGGCTAGGGTTAGGGTTTCCGGTTTACCGAACCTTTGGTTCTCTATTGGATGTCCAATTGTGGGATATTTCCGTGTGCTACTTGAAGTATTTCTGTCTCTCTGGACGGTCAAAATTGGGGTATCTACAGACGTGATTACAACACACACTCGCCCTCACCCTAGGCCCTGCAGGGGTGACCCTAGGGGCTTTTGGGATAACACTTGCGTTCTACACCATTCGTCATCCGGTAGCACTCTCTCGGGAAGCCTCTTCCTGGAGCCTCCAATGGTCAGTTCACTGTTGAGCGCATCGATGGTACCTACAGGTGGGGGTCCACCCTGGGTGGCTCGAACCTAAGCAGCTTCCACACGGATACGGCGAAGGGAAGAATGATACACGTGCACAATGTCGTCCGGTGGCCCACCATCATGTAGCCTCTAACTGGTACACTCCCATGATCAGTACATCTGCCGAATGCATCAGGAGTACCTACAAGTGAGAGTCCTCTGTTAGGACACCTTCAACGTTGGGGCTTCGGTATACGATGATATTAGGAAGAACCACTACATGTTCAAAATACGAACCCTATGGAAAAGTCAACTACACAATTTGGTGGGTCGAGTATCAACTCGAGCCCACTACACCCTCACCAACACCCTCACTGGGTGACATATGACTATTGGGAGAGATTAGACTGCTCTACACCGGTAGCCCTTTACCCGAATAGCCTGTACCTGGTATACTCCCATGATTAGTACGTCCCCGCACATAGTACCTACGGATGGGAGCCCTCTGTCAAGTCAGCATTCCCAACGTCAGGTAGTTCCTACACGGATCCAACGAAGGGGAGAAAACAATCTAAACTCGCGTATACGATCCTCTTGGATCCGACGTCATCGGTTATCAGCCACCGATTAAGCGTAACGAATTCTCATGAATTCCCTCCAGGGTGCATAACTAAGATGCGGGGAAGATATTTTATTCTGTCAATGCCATGATATGACCCCATAAGAGGTCATACACTTGTCTAAGGACATTAGGCAAGGTTCATGGCCATACTAGCATATATATATACAACATACAATTATTTTTCAAGGATGGCCTACATAAACATGCATACATGGCATCAATCATGCAAACACATAAGATACAAGCTAAAATGCGTTGGATAGCACCAACTTAAAAGGGAAGGGTTAAGCGCGATTCGTGCATCAATAGGTGCATACCAATAATTCCAAGCAAGACTGAGTGAAGTAGGAACTACATCTACTTACTCAGTTCGTGAAAAGAGGGAGGGCGAGAGAGAGGGAATGCATCATCCTCTCCTGAAGCTAGTCATAGTTTTGCCCCCAGCAAGATGGGTGCAACAACTATACCACACCCTCAAGTCCTAAATCAAAGGAATATTATGCATGTACCCCGTTATTAACCCAAGTTTAAACATGCTTGATATGAATAATAATAGGAGTAGTTAGAAATAAGAACTACCTAAGGCCTGCCATATTCTATACATACATACAAATACACAAAGCAAACCCAATCAAGAGGAGTACATGCAACACAGTCATTCATATGACTCAATCGAAAATAAATGTCAAAACACAAGGGTAGCATGAAAGCACAGTTATTCAAACATGAATACAATTCATATGCAAGTATATGGTAGAAATAGGGGTTCTACACAATATACGAGCTATACGGCCTAACATGCAATATATCTAACATATTTAGGGTGCAAAAATGCCCCATGGATGTGCGATGTACGACTATGTGCATCAAGGGCATCCCAAAGGGTTGGATCAAAACACTCACCGATACCCGGATCAACGCGAATCCCATCCGAAGAGGTCTGCAGGGTAAGGGTATCAATAGGGGTGAGTATTTCCATATAAAAACACTTAGAATATACTAGAAATGCTAAGGACAAAGACATGCATGCATACGAGCTCGCACGGATGCAAGCACGTACGCACGCATGCACGCCCGAGCCCCCCAGACACCCACCCGAGCGTGCCGACCCTCAGCACGCCCAAACAGGGCCCCGGGCAGCCCCGCACCCACCCCCGGGCAGCCCCCGCAAGCACCCCTGGGCAGCCACGCGTGCCCGCCCCGCGTATACAGCGCGCGCCGGCACGCAGACGTGCGCCCAACCTCCGTGCACACAAGCGCGCTCCTGCGCGACCCACGCGCCCAAGCTCCAAAACCGTCCCCAATCCCCCACACACACCTCAACACATCTACCTAGCATGCATGACTCCCCCCAACCACTCTAACATGCTCAAAAACATAGAAAGAAGGGGGGAAAAACTCAACGAGTGAGAGGGGGATGGAAGGGAGAGATGTGGGAGCTCGCAAGCACGCCCTTGACCACCTCGACCGTCACCACTACTACACCACCTCAGCCCTGGGAGCCCTTCATCTTGCTGACCAGGTGGGAATGGAGAAACCAGTGGGGGAATCCATTAGAGGGGGAGCTTGAGAGAAGAGAATCAACAACAACAACTACATGCACACACACACCTCTTGCGCTTCTCTTGTGCATCTTCTTCTTCATTGTGGCATAAACACAAACACATGGGGGGCTGGAATAGGGGAACCATGTGGCGAGCTTGAGGAGGAGAAGAGAGAGGAGGCAACACCAATAACACATTCACAAACACCTCCTTCCACACTTGATCTCCCCCCTTGAACTCCCACCTCTTCTTCTTCTTAATCTCCATCATTTCCAACAAATATACACACAACACAAAGGTGGAGCACCAAAGAGTGCCACAGTTGGGGATGCGTTTGTGGGGGTGGGGGTTTTATAAATAGGCATAAGTGGGGCTGAAAGAACAAGCTGTCCTCGGACTAAAAACTCTGGATAGCCTTCACTAGAATGGCCATAACTTCCTCAATATAGTCCGAATTGCCTAATTATAATTCCATTGGAAAGTCAAGAAGATTATCTACAACTTTCATGTTTATACCTAGATTAAATAACCTCTTCAGCTATTCCAAAATATAGGCTAAACATCGAACATGGCTGTTGCCAAGATTTCTCATCCTCGGGGTATAATCGGAAAAATACCCATAACTTTTGATACACAAATCTGGTTGATCCAATTCTACTTTTGCATGAAAGCTATCTCAAAACTGAACATCTCATGATGAAATCGGATTTAAACCTTCTCATCTTAGATTTTAACAAAATCAAATCCGAATACCAATCAAAATTGCATAATTCCAAAAATGTTATTGGAATTCAATGAAAATTTTATGGGAAGTACTAAACAGTACCAGGACCCATAATATGCAATTAGATTTTCAATTAGAGTCCTCAAACTCCAGCAGGTAGCTAGAAACCAAAATTTTAGAGACTTCGATCGAAAAATAAGACTCTAAATGACACAGGCCTAACAAACTGGTTGGTCGTAGCGACGCCGACCCCCCACAGCCTCACTCTCACCCTCTAGAGGTGACATAGGACTTTTGGGAGAGAATAGACTACTCTACACCCTTGGTCCACCGATAGCCCTTTCCCCGGGTAGCCTCTACCTGGCATACTCCCACGATCAGTACGTTTCCGAACACACCGGTAGTATCTACGGATGGGAGCCCTTTATTAGGACAGCTTTTCTAATACTGGGTAGTTCCTACACGGATCCAATGAAGGGGAGAAAATAATCTACACTCGTGGATATGATCCTCTTGGATTCATCGATACCGGTTACTAAACAGGATAAGGTAACGAATTCTGAAGAATTTCCTCCAGGGTGCATAACTCTGATGCGGGAAAAAACATATT
This sequence comes from Acorus calamus, assembly GCA_030737845.1. Lineage (NCBI taxonomy): Eukaryota > Viridiplantae > Streptophyta > Magnoliopsida > Acorales > Acoraceae > Acorus > Acorus calamus. The sequence goes on along the minus strand of CM060873.1, from coordinate 13,025,587 downwards.
ATTTAAGGTGTCAATTGCCATGTATGACCTCATAAGTGGTCATACACTTACCTAAGCTCATTAGGCAAGATTTATAGATTAACTTAAGTGTAACGCCCCCGTATCCATTATCTTCTATTAAGGCATGCGATACGGTGCATCACTTAAACCACAATTTTCCCAATAAATAGTTTAACATAATAATTCAAAACACATAAGTTTAAAACATAAACTAAACACAGGATCTCAATAATTCATTCTCTAGCGAATGATTACACATGAGTTCTTTATTTACTAATAAAGAAACAACCCCTAGTTTTGCTGATAAAGCTAATGACGTCCACTACATACCAAGAAGAAGGCTTATTCAAACACCTACGATGCGACGGAAAGAACGAGAACTAAATCTCCAACGTCAACCACGAACGACGATCGTCACAGCTACTCTGAAAGGTTGGGAAAAGAGGGGTGAGCTACCACACGCTCAGTGAATGGACCTTCGCGTCCCAATAATGATAATGATAATAACAATAAAATCTTCAGAATAAATTCTAAATATTCGAACCAACAAAACATAGTTTTTAAAAATATAGCAATAAAACGGAATGTAACTCTTTAGAGGAATAACCAAAATCTCATACTGTCTATATGATGCGTATGATGCAACGGACATGCATGCCCGTATGGCATGCAGTCGAAAGTTCTCCATCTAGAGCTTAGTCACGTAGACCAATCGACACGTAGACGGCGTCACGCAGATGGGTGTCACGCAGATACGATCCCACTGGACTGAGTCACGTAGATCCTCATCATGCAGACGATGTCTCGCAGACGAATAATATTCATGCAAGATAACCTCCACAATTCACATGTTTGCATGCAAGAATAACATAATATTCAATATACAGTTCATAAGTAAAGTAGCGTCTCAAAGCAAGATGTCATGCTCATGTATTTCATATTCAAGATAACAATTGTATTCATAACATAGGCATGATGCAAATATGATAGATATAGGTAGTTTTCAAAAGCTACATAGAGACAAGACCCCCTCACCTTCGGTCCAACGATTCGCAAACCAAAATCAAGCCTTACAGTAAACCTAATCTGATAAGAAATGATAAGAATCGATCAAAATACACACAACCCGTACGAAAATCCAATGTACCCATACACACAGAACCCGACGGCTCCCATAGAGACCGTCACTAACCTATCTGACGGATCCCGTAGGGACCGTCCAAAGCAAATCCGACGGTTCCTACTGGTATTACGCCCCGGAACAGCCCTCCCGGACCATAACAATCCTACAATACCATGACTCATACATAAGAGGTCAACAATGACTCCTAATAATAATGAAACAATAATCGCATAAGTAACAAGGAGACAGGAAAGCAATAAGTAACAAAAACAATAATAATGCGGAAGCATAAAATATAATTAAGTCTGTAAATCAAAAACATTATTACAGACTCGAATACATCATTACCGTCCTGTGAGAGCCCAAGTCTAGTCCAAATACAACCACATGTGCGACACGCACAATTACTAATACATACACAAAAATAGGGTTGCTAACAGCCCCGCACTTGCCAACTGAAAGTTGGGACACTCCACGCACGAAATACGCTAGAAGGATGCTCCAACTCCACGCCCCACTGTCCCTGGTGGAAAACAACACACGAGGGGTGAGATACATGCTCAGTGAGTGGCAAGAATCCAACTCAAGAATAATAATATAACACTAACACATTTTCCTTTCAAGGAAAGATATGGATAGGAAAACACCGACAGATATAAATGTCACATAGAGACGTGACCACACATCACCCTCACCCTCACTCCGAAGGGGGGAAAACTGTTGGGACTTTTGGGGAACAACTAATCCATTAACACTAACAAGTTGTAACACAAACTAATATCACACTACTAAGATTCTCCACATCTAGATAAATACATACCAATCCCTCGCATCATCCAGTAGCCCTCTCCCGGGTAATCCTCATCCTAACGGCCATCCATGGTGAGTACTCAAGCCTCGTACGATGGTAGCATCATACTCTGGGCATTCCCAACAACACGGATTCACCCATGGTCGGTACTCAAGCCTCGTACGATGGTAGCATCATACTCTGGGCATTCTCAATGATACGGATTCACCCATGGTCGGTACTCAAGCCTCGTATGTTAGTCACATCATACTTTGGGCATTCCTAACAATATTGTTGCACAATGCAAGATAGATTCAACACCGGGTAGCTTCGACGCACGATGATGTAGGGAAACAATACTCCACGTTCTCAATGTCATCCGGTAGCCCTCTCCCAGGTAGTCCTCTCCCTGGCGGCCTTCCGGTGGCACGGTGGCACCACGCAGGGTAGCTCAACGCTGGGTAGCTTCGACGCACGATGATATAGGGAGGAAGCACTTCATACTCGCAATACGATCACACAATGATGTTGGAAGATAGTACTCCACGCTCACAATATCATCCGGTAGCCCTCTCCCAGGTAGCCCTCTCCCTGGCGGCCTTCCGGTGGCACGGTGGTACCACGCAGGGTAGCTCAACGCTGGGTAGCTTCGATGCACGATGATATAGGGAGGAAGCACTTCATACTCGCAATACGATCGCACAATGATGTTGGAAGATAGTACTTCACGCTCACAATATCATCCGGTAGCCCTCTGTCAGGTAGCCCTCTCCCTGACGGTCTTCCGGTGGCACGGTGGCACCACGCAGGGTAGCTCCAACGCTGGGTAGCTTCAACGCACGATGATATAGGGAAGAAGCACTTCATGTTCGCAATACGATCCTCACTGATCAATTACTATCCTCTAGAAAATACCATTGCTATACAGAATTCTCTTGAATTCCCACACAGATGCATCACTTGGATGTAGGGGAAATAAGCTAAACCTTCGCACTCAATTATGACAAGACATGTTCATAAAGATGGGTCATGCACATGCTTAACACAGGTAGACCTAACATACTATTGTCATAGCTATCGGGTAACAAACACCGAGTAGCTTCCATGCACGATGATGTAGGAAAACAGTACTCCACGCTCGCAATATCATCTGGTAGCCCTCTCCTAGGTAGCCCTCTCCCTGGCGGCCTTCCGGTGGTACGGTGGCACCACGCAGGGTAGCTTCGACGCATGATGATATAGGGAGGGGGTACTCCATGCTCGCAAGACGATCCCCCCGGATCAACTACTATCATCTAACAATTACCAATTGATATACAGAATTCTCTTGAATTCCTGCACAGATGCATCCCTTGGACGCGGGGGAAAAGAAGCTAAGTCCTCGCACTCAATCATGACAAGACATGATCCTAAAGGTGAGTCATGCTCACACCTAACACAGATAGGCCTGACATTCTATAATCATAGCTATCAGATAACAAACTCCAATACAACAATGAATTCTCATGAATTCCCATAAAGATGCATCAATCGGATGCAGGCAAGATAGCTACAACATTTACATACTAAAACATGTATGATCCTGACAACAGTAGATCATAGGTACGCATACCATAAACAAGGCCTAACAATTAAATATACACACAAATATCACAACAAGTTGCATGGACCACATGTCCTAAAGAACCTAGCATTCAAGAATTAGCCACACTAAGCATCTACCAACACGAAAGTAATACTATGTAAAAATCAAGATTGAATAATGCTATAAAACCCCATGGATATGCGATGCACAATCATGTGCATCGAGCATTTTCCAAAAGGGGTGAATCAAACCACTCACCAAAAACCCAATCATTGCGAGTTCCGCTAACGAAAGCTGCAAAACACAACCAATGATTATCAAATCAAACATGAAGTTTTCTGGCACCTATAATATAAGCCTACTTCATGAAGACACCAACTCTTAGTATTGCACACAACATGAACATTAACTTATAGAAGAAATCAAGAAAAACTGCTACATCTGCAGCAATTACCCCTACTTGTTTGATCTCCACAGCTCCAAATACTCATCCAAAAATTCTAAAATAAATCATGCACATACTATGATATGTTGGGATCATAATCCGTGAAGACATCAAATCCTGATTTAATCTTGAAATGCCCGAAATAAATTATTTTCAGAAACAGGTCTATTTCTACGCGAATTTGGACAGGCCATGAACATTAGGCTATAACTTTCAATACAGGTAACCAAATGACACCAAATTTGATATATAGCATCTAGACATGTGGATGATCAAATCACATGAAAACATAACCTTCATAACATGCCTCTAGACATTAATTTCATATGGATCTTCACAAGACAGAAAATCTGATTTAATATAACACAAAACTCCCACCATTAATGCATAAACACAAACATCTCATGTGCAATAGCAATTACCCATAACACCCTCTCAACAGCACCCACATTCAAGTGCACACACACTCACACCAATATAAACACAAATACATACATTGGCATAAAGAAAAGGGGAAGAGAGTACCTCTTGGAGGAGGAAGAAGAGGATTTCACAAGCAAAAACACACACAACCTTCCCTTCTTTGCTGGCTGGACAGATCACAAGAGGGGAGAAAATTAAAAGAGGGCTTAAAAGAAAGAGGGACCAAGCTAATCAAATAGGCTCACACACATGAACATGCACCTTCACCCTCTCTTCCACTTCTTCTCTTCCTCTGCATTAGCTTTTCTCCTCTTCTTTGGCACTCCATTTTATTTTTCCTTGAAAATGAGTTTCTCCCACTCTCTCTCTCTCACAACAAACAACACACATACATTCAGCCATGATTTTCCAACACAAATGGACACACAAACAACACCAATTAAAGATGAAATACTAAGGAAGAACTTGGATTTCACTCACCTCCATTTGAGCCAACACCAAACCTTCTCTTCCCTTGGCTTCTCTTCACTCAAACCCCCTTGAAGCAGCCATGACAAACCCAATTCACAGCAGCAGCAACAACAGCAGCAGCAAAGAGAAGAGAGAGCTTGACAGCCAACAAAGAAAAAAAAGAAAAGAAAAGAAAAGAAAAACAGGGGATCCATCAAATCCTCTTCAATCTCTTCCTCTCCTCCCCTCTCTCTCTCTCTCCCTCTCACTCTCAAACTCACATTGCTGGAACCCCCCCAAAAATACAAGTCGAAACCCTCTTTTTATTCCCCCAAAATAACACACATTTAGTGGGGTAGAAATGACAAAACCGTCCCTCACCAGAAATTCTGGACGGATTCCACTAAAATAGTCAACTTCTACAATATAGCTCCGAATTGTACAATTCAAATTCCGTTGGAAAGCTAAGATGATTATCTACAATTTTTATGTTTATAACTAGATCAAATAACCTCTCTAGCTATTCAGAAATCTAGGCTAAACATCTTACAGGGCTGCTGCCTGGATTTCTCATCCTCGGGGTATACTTAGAAAATTACCCATAACTTTTGATACACGAATCCAGTTGATCAAATTCCATTTCTGTATGGAAGCTAGCTCAAAACTGAACATCTCATGATAATATCGGATTTTTACCTCTTCATCTTGGATTTTAAAAAAACCAAATCCGAATACCAACTAAACTGCATAAGTCCAAAAATGTCAGAATGCGACGAAAATTTATAGGTAGGCCAATGCCAGTACCAGGAGAACAGATATGCAGTCAGATTTTGAAACTGAATGCCCAAACTATAAAAATAAATACAACCCAATATTTAACAGCCAAAAAGTGACACAGACTTAACAACTGGGACCGTCACTTTGAAACCAATGACTCCTCAGGGAGCTGTCCCAAACATGCCCGACGGCTCCCACAGGGGCCGTCCCAAGGCAGAACACAAAATCCCCATTTATTTTGTAAAAATCTTTAACTCTTCTAGTATTGAAAACAAATCACGAGTCTTTTTAAAACATTTTTTAAACCGAAAAGGATCGACAATCAAAATCAAGTCATACATAGGAAAAATCCGATTAAAACCAAAGAAATAAATCTATCATAGGTGTAAATACAAACATGAGTTTACGTTCGAACCTTCAAAAATCATAAAAACACATCACTGATTTAGATCTAAGCATATAAGGATTTGAAACAACACTTAAAGGATCAAACATGACTCTATTTAAAACGAATAACCCTAAACATGATATATATTCTTAAACATATTCTTTTTAAATCATGAAGGCTTGTAAATCATCTAAAATCATGGTATTCTAACTATAACATCAGATCCGGACATCATCAAAAATCTCGTATTAAAGATCATGGAATAAAAGAAATCCCAACAAGAAAGATTAAGAAATTGAAAGTTGCGATCGTATACATGTGGGACCTCAATAACAAAATCAAAGAACTCATAAAACACCATAACCAAAACCTCTAAATCATCATAAATCATTGTCATACCACTGATATGACACAAGAACCGAAAGCACACGAGATCATAAACGAAAAACACTTCTCTTTGCTTAAAAATCTTGAAAAACTAAATTTATAAAATGAGGGAACCCTTAAAGCAAGTTTATAAGAATTAAAGCTCTTCATAACAGAAGAAATACTCACCAAACCTCGTCCAAACGCTCTACCCGAATCCCTCACAACAGTGCCGAAGAGAGGAAGAAGAAAAAGGCTTTTAGGGTTTGGTGTTTTTAGGGTTTCAATACCAAAAGGAGAGAGAGGAGAAACTTAATAATCTCGCACGCACGTGGGGATAAATATCGCGACACCATCAACCCAATTAACGCCAATCAATGCGTTTGTTCCTTCCAAAAATGGACAAATTTCAAATTCAGTTTCCGCCCAGATCGACGGCTCTTACTGAGCCCGTTGCATGACCATCCGACGGCTCATCTAGGATCTATCGCCAAGCAACCTGATGGCTTCTCCCAAAGCTGTCTCCCAGGTGCCCGATGGCACCTATAAGATCCATCAGGCACTGCCTGACACCTTGCTATGGTTTAGACCATAACTTGACCTATACGCATCCAATTTACTATCCGTAAGAAGCGTTGGAAAGCCAACAAAACGAAGAATCTAACCATGTCAAATTATTAAAAATTTGGAAATCTAAACACGCCATAAAAGTAGGTTAATTACGCCCTAAAAGTCACAGTTGTTACATTAAGCATATAACAAGGATAATAAATGTACTAGGAATTTATCATGGAACCATTTAAACAACATAATAACATGGTTATAATAATTTTTAAGGCTTGCTTACACTTATGCTTCCTATAGATAGCTAAGGATATGCTTAGGAAAAGTCAGGGTGCATGTAAGAATCAAATGTTAGGCTTGCATGGGACATGATGCATGAACAAGCTGTCACGCCGCAGAGCGGCCGTCTTCGAGACGTGGCAAATATATAATATCAACAATCCATACACGAGGTCAATAAAAGACTCTACTCAATTATCAAAGATACTTAAAGCATTTAACAAGGAAGCTGACATAATATATAAACATATGGCGGAATCTTAAAATGACTAAGTCTGTAATTTAACGACATATTACAGACCAGAATACATAATCAACTGTCCTGTGAGAGCCAATATACAACAAAGTCATCAAACACCAGTACTGTGCTCAAGCACGAGTAGCAATACATACAAGGAAACGGGGGATGCTGATGGCCTCTCACACTCGCAGATCCAAAACACGTACGCCGCTCTGCTACGGTGCTGCGCCTAAGAAAGCTCCACCTTCAGGTCCAGCTCAGCGACAACTGGAGGAAAAACATATGCGAGGGGTGAGCCACACGCTCAGTGAATGGTACGATCCATGCATCACAACTCATATTAATCTTTCAAGCAATCAAGTCATAATAACTAAATCAACAACTTAAGTTGGTGGGTCAGGTGTCAACCCAAACCTACCACACCATAATAAATACTTTGAGTGATTGGGGTTCCAACAGATGGAACAGTCACTTAAGTCACTGGGTCGGGTATCAACCCAACCCACTACACCCTCACCCTCACCCTTATGTGACATAGGACTATTGGGGAAAAGGGGGTCAACTGGTCTACACCTTTCGTCATCCGGTAGCCCTCTGCCGAGTAGCCTCTACCTGGGAGCCTCCCATGACCCCTACCTCTACTGTATGGACGCTCCAACCGGCGTCATTAATAGTGTCTGGGAGCGCCTCGCAGGACAACTAAACCTGGGTAGCTTCGACACGGAGGCGACGGAGGGGAGAGCACTCGACATACGCGGTTTTGATCCACTTGGATCCGTCATCGGTAAGGTTACAAATTCTCATGCCCACCAGGACGCATAACTCAGATGCGGGGAAGACAGATGATTCGTAATGTCAATGCCAAGGTATGACCCCATCAGAGGTCATACACTTGCTTAATCTCATTAAGCAAGGTTCATGGCCTCTATATATATATAATATATAGAGATAAGGTATACAACATAAGGAATTGAATCAAGAAGTATACAATTAATGCTACAACGATATTGTAATATTGTCTAAGGCATAGTTGGGCTCATATGTATAACACATGGAAGTAATAGTCTAGTATACAAGTCTAACATGATAGAAAAATATTTAAGGTCACTATCTTATTCATGCCTTAGTCATGCATACATGTATATACTAACACATGATTAACCTAGCATGGGACACAATACATAGACAAGTATCGGTCCTTACACCTGGTACTAGGGTGTATGAATCTAACATATTAAGTCTTAGTATGGCATGGATGCAACCTAGCAAGATAAGTAATAATATGCACACTTAAGAAGGTTAATATGTGGTTATGGTGCCCCAGGGAGGGCAATGCACGTCTACGTGCATCGGACACCTCCCAAGTGGGTTGGATTGACCCACTCACCGTAAACAGGGTCGTCGCGCGACCGCTCGCCAAGATGTGCAAGACAAGGCATCCAAATAGGTGAGTAAAACCACATAAAAACACTTAAAAACAACTAGAAATGTCAAAGACTTGGATATGCACACGTATGGGCTCGCATGCATGCGAGTACGCATGTACGCGTGCATGTCCAAGTGCCCCGACACCTACCCGAGCCCTCGGGCAGCCACACGCATGGCCCCCGCACGCGTACGCACGAGCTTGCACACACCCCCGCGCTCGATGGTGCACTGACCCGCACATCCGAACGCGCTGCCCACACGTCTAGACCCTTCGCCGCGCACCCAGACGCGCACTCGAGCTCGCGCGTGTCGGTGTCGTCGGGAAGGCCTTCGAATGGCCGCGCGTGTTGTCGATGCTTTCGGAAAGGGTCCCGGCGGTGCGCGGGTGCGCGTACGTGTGTGGGGGTTCTTCGGGGATTCGGATCGGATGCGTGCCCTGGCGGGCTCGGTCGGATCGTCTTCTCGGAAGGGTGAGGGGTGTCGTTCCTGGTTGAGGCGCCCGATAGCAGCTCAAGAGGATTCAGGGGTTTGTGTGATCGCCACCTGCTTTTTCTAAAAAGCAGGAAAAGGGGTGGGGTTGGATTTGATCGCCTACGTGGGGAGTTTGTGGGGTCTCCAATCTGAGCCACGGATATACCGTACACAGAGGTGAAAAAAAGATAATCCTATTCTGCTTCCGAGGCTTGACTAAAGGAGTCTTGGGACATAGGGGGTGTAAGTGGGGTGTGTATAGGGGGCGGCTAGTGGGATGTTGGTGTAGGGAATTTCTCTCACAAAAGGGGCTCTCTCTCTCTCTCTAGGGATTTCTAGTGGGGAAAGGGAATGTGAATTGTGTTGTAAATTGTGGGATGTTGGTGTTTGAATGGTTGTTTGAATTGGTGGTGATGGGTTTAAAGGCTTGGGACCTCCTCTATTTATAGTAAAAGAGAGGCAGGGGAATGTCCAAGGGGTAATAGAGTGGGTTGGCTTCGATTAGACCCCTCATTAATCTCTGGTTCTTCTGTCAGAGACCAGGTGAAGGGCGGCTAGTGCTAACTAGCCGCCCAGGATGGGGCGGCTACTTCCTCGTAGCCGCCCATATCATAACCTGCCAAATGTCCCATCTCTGACAGGCGGTGGCTTGGGTCGGTTACTTGGGTTGATCCGGCCAAGGTTGGGCGGCTAAAGGTCATGACCCGCCACAATGATCAGCATTTAATACTGCTTTATGTCCCATCCAGGGGACTGGTCCAAAGTCGGCCAGGGGGGCGGCTAGTGCTAACTAGCCGCCTGGTGTGGGGCGGCTAGTTAGGGTTAGCCGCCCCTTGCCAGGAACTTAGGGTTTTCGGGTTTCTGGTTTCTGGTTCTCAGCTTAGGGCTAGGTTTAGGGTTTTGGATTTTAGGTTAGGGCTAGGACTAGGGTTAGGGTTTGGGTTTAGGTTAGGGTTAGGGTTTCCGGTTAGGGCTAGGGTTAGGGGGTTTGGTTAGGGTTAGGGTTTCCGGTTAGGGCTAGGGTTAGGGTTTGGGTTTAGGTTAGGGTTAGGGTTTCCGGTTAGGGATAGGGTTAGGGTTTGGGTTTCTGGTTTAGGTTTATGGCTAGGGTTAGGGTTTCTGGTTTAGGTCAGGGTTAGGGTTTGGGTTTCTGGTTTTGGTTAGGGCTAGGGTTAGGGTTTCCGGTTTAGGTCAGGGTTAGGGTTTTCGGTTTCCTGAACTTCGGTTCTCTTTTGATGTCCAACTGTGGGATATTTTCGGGTGTTACTTGAAGTATTTCTGTCTCTCTGGACGGTCAAAATTGGGGTTTCTACAATTGTCCCTCATCGGACGGAGTCTTTGTGCGAAGCAGGAAAGACTTCGACCGATGATAAGGAAAGAGATCCCTATTTTGGCCGGCCCGACCTTCAAGAAGTTTATGCCGATACGAACAGTACTATTCGGGGAGTTGATTTAGACTGTCAGAGGCTAGGTCTTGACTTAGAATTTTTAGCCGAAAGGATGATCAAGGTGGAAGGCGGGGAAAAGTAAATGGTGAGTGATCCAACCCGCGGTCGGGGTTCTTAGCTATCATGCGCGGAGCAGCCCAGCATCAGTTTCCTCGTGTCTACCGTTCCCGTGCTTGGGAAAACTCAGCAAGGAGGGGATATCGCCGATAGAAAGCAGGTAAAAGTTTGATTTGGTGAATTGGATCAGCCGAAGGATAAGAACTTTGGAAAAGAACCAGAATTGAAGAAATTCGAATTTGAACGGTATTGAAAGTGTGGCAAAACTTCGGGAAAGTCGTGTTTGATCAAGTAGTGTCTAGAAATAAGCCAATACATGGCTGTTTGGTATGGAAAACCTTGAAATTTAGGGCTGAAAAGAGATTGGAAAGGGGTTTTAAGTGAAAGTGGAAAACTGGGAGGGCCGGCTAGTTGTAACTAGCCGCCCGAGAGGGGGCGTCTACACGCGAGTAGCCGCCCTTGGACTGGGTCCCTTATAACCGAAAAAGGGACCCTCTCTCTTCCCACTTTTCAAAAACGGTTTCTCTCCCTCTTCTTCTTCTTTTCTTCGGTTTCAAACCCAAAAACCCTGATTTCTTTGCCTTTTCTTCCTCCATTTCGACCTCAATCCTTTCTCTTTCTCTTGATTTTGAAACCCTAGGTTTGGGTTCTCCTTTTTCTTTTCAAATCGAGGAAGATGTCGAGGTCGAAGGCGATCGTTTCGAGTGGAAAACGACCACGGGTGGCTCGTGGAGAGCATAGCTTGAGCTCTTCATCATCGGAAGCCGTGGGGGAGGCTATGGGTACAATGGAGGTGCTGCCGTTGGATATCGGCGCGGGTGAGGTTGGGGACTTGCCTTTGGGGGCTGCCCCAGAGGTTGGGAGTAGTATGATAGGGTATACACGCAAGAGGAAGCGTGGGGATCGACCGGCGGTGGTCGAGGAGGTGGTCTTGGGGGTCGGGGGATTGGCTGAGGGTGCAATTGAGGGGGCCGGGGCTGAGGGGGTTACCGAGGATGTGAGGGCGTCGTTGGATGCCCTCATTGGGATGTTGGATAGGGAGGCCACAGAGGCCATGGCTGAGGAGGAGGAGAGTAGGGCTATGGGGGCCTTTGCGGAGTTTATCTCCAGCGTGGGGAGGGTGGAGGGGATAGGAGAGGCTAGGGATGGGGCCAGGGAGGCCGAGGGTATGGGCACCGGGGTTGCAGAGGATGGTGTTGGTGCTGGGGCTGAGGCCGAGGAGGCCGTGTTCGAGGAGGATGAGGAGGAGGACGACGACGGGATGGACGATCCCGATGAGGCCGAGGTGGACGCTCCTGGGTCCACACGGGCCGTGGTATGTTCCTAACCTTTTAGTCTTAGCCTTTTTATTTTGGTGTATATGCATGTGTTTTGGTTGGTATGAACAGGTTGTATATGTGTGTTTAAAAATAGGCATGCTTGTGTATAAGTTAATCATGGTGGGACGCGTAGGCATGCCGATATGTGTTTGTTTTTATAGGCAGGGGGCAATTTCTATATATATCCATGTTTGTTATATACATACAAAGGAGAGAGAAATGATATAGCTAGTATGCTTGCATGCGATTTTTTTCTACGTGTATGTGATCCCGTACGTGTTTGATCGTGGTAGAGTATGAGGGAGTGCATGCATTCCGCGGGTTCAAGTGCTTCCTATATGTTTTGGTGTGTTTTAGGGAAGGTATATAAGCATGATGGGCGGTAAAAGCATGTGATTTTATAGGTGTGTTTTGTAAATAAAGGAGAGTAGATTTTCGTATGAAGTCTCATATTTCATGCCCTTTTTTAGATTTTAATGTGTAGGAGTTTTATTGTGCTAAGCATGGTTTCTAGGAAATGAATTCATTTAGACTTGGATCCTTACCTCTCGATCGCTTTGGACTAACCCATTTTCGTTTGTTTTGTAGCGGCCGAATCGCATCCGGGCCCTTTGGCATGGGACGAAGCGGTGGTATAATGCCTTGGGGCAGGAGGAGAGGAGCTTAGTGGATGGGGCGGGCTTCCGCTCCTTCTTTTTGATCGAGCCGTTCCACGTTCATCGCCCATATGTGGAGGCATTGGCGGACAGATGGGACCCGGAGAGTTGAACGTTCATTCTCCCTACCGGCGCTGTCATGTCGACGCTCGAGGACGTCCATCGGAGCACCGGCCTTCCGGTCTTGAGGGAGGCGGTGATTGCGGCCACCCTTGCGGACTACAGGGGGCTTTTCCAAGAGTTGATCGGGGAATGGGAGTTTGTGGAGCGGGAGCGGACGCTGAACCGGACCCCTTTGGGGAGGCTTTCAGGGCAGTACGACCTCGGGTACTTTACAGAGCGTCAGAAGGGTGAAGCTGCAGCTAGCTTCGAGAGGAGGCGGGCGATGATCGAGGTGAGAGAGGAGGCCGCGTGCCCACAGAGGGCACGGAGGGAGTTGAGGGCGTTCTTTCTTTACTTCTTCGGCCGGGTCCTCTTCTCGACGGCCTCCAACAAGGTTTCTTCTCATTCTCTCCTGCTGATGAGGGACTTGGAGGGCATGGGACAATATGCCTGGGGAGCGGCGATGCTTGCCCATCTATTCGCGGAGCTCTCGAAGAAGGTCAAGAGGGCCGGGGGAAAGAACCTTGGCGGATTCGCACCTTTTCTTCAGGTATGTGTAAGTGGTAAATGTTTTTTTTCTTGGTTTAGCTAACTTTGATCATGATAATTTCCCTCTTGTTTTGCTAGATCTTCGGGTACGAGCACTTCGCCATCGATCGCCCGACTTTGGCTCCGTTTGATCATGCCCTCCCTTGGGCTATGAGATGGGAACCCCGGGGGTCTTCTCGCTTGCACCGTCTCACCCACTTCCGAGAGACCTTCCACGTCTTGTCGGAGGAAGAGGTATAAGTTTTCTCCGAATTTCTTTGGTTTGTATTTGGTTTTCTTTTGACTAAGCGATCTTCCTTTCTTTCGATGCTTCTTAGATGACGTGGAGGCCTTACTCGGAGGAGGTTCCCGAGGCTCTGGCGCGAGACGTCTGGTTGATCTATTTCAATGAGGTCGTTTTCCATGTGATCAGCCGGGTCGTTCGCCAGCTTGGTATCATCAGTGGGTGCCCGATCCTTTGCCGCGGCGCCCCTCAATTCTGGTGGCTGGGATTCCTCGGGACACGAATCTCCCGAGGAATTACGCTACATACATGGCGGGATGGATGGGCCGAGGAGTCTTGGTGGATCGTCGTCCCGAGGTGACTTCGAGTGACGAATACCTAGCTTGGTATCGTCAGGAGTATGCGGGTATCCTCGGGACGATGGAGGAGGAGATCCGGACGCTTATGTAAGTTAAAAATCCTTTTTTTTTCTTTCCTCGTTCTCCCTTGCTTGAGTATCTTCTTAATGGTATTTCCTTTTGTAGGTTGAGTTGAATGAGATGGAAAAGAGGCTTAAGACCGCCAATGAGCACCTCCAACCGCGGGCCAGGCAGATAGAGGCGTTGCGGATGCAACGAAGACGCTTGCAGGACCAGGTCCGGGTCCTCGAGGCTCAGGTGGATGCTCTGTCGAGAGCAAGGGCTGATGGCGCTTCTTCTTCTTCCGCCCTCCTCCTTCCATGGTTTCCGAGCGAGAGCTCGAGCTGACGAGGTAGTTAGATGCGGCCCGAAGTGAATTGACGGCCACATGGATGGAGCTAGGCCAGGCGAGGGGTAGGGCTTCTCGAGCTGAGGAGGAGACGGACCGGCTGAGGTCCATGATGGCGTCGAGAGAGGAGGGTTTCATTACCCTAGGCCGTGAGAGGGACTCCCTCCAGATGAGGGTGTCGGAGTTGGAGGCTTCAACGGGCGTCCCTAGAGGTTTGATGGGGGACTTGGTTCGTTCTCTCCAAGCGACCGGGGACAGGGATCGGGAGGAGCTCAGGGCGTCAGAGGCGAGGGCATGGGAGTTGGAGGAGAGGTTGAGGGTTGTCGAGGATCGGGCCAGGGGGACAGAGAGTCGCCTCCGTCAGAGATTGGAGAGGAGGGATAGAGATATGCAGCAGGTCCATCTCTGGGAGGCGACTATGAGGGGGAAATTGGTTGGAGGGGGCTCCTTGACCGAAGCGGACCTTGACCTTCTTCCGCTTGAGCCTGACCATTCTCTCTCGGCTTCCTTGGCCACTGGGGCCACCTTTAGCCGTGCTTCTCGTCCTTCAGCGTCTCGGAGTCGTGGGATATACGCGAGGGCTGCGTCTTCGATTCGAGAGACTCCTGCCTCTCCTGATGCTCCAGAGGTTCAGTCTTCTCATCAACCACCGCTTCCTTCTCAACCAAGCCAGGATGTTCTTCCCACTCAGCCTCCGGCGGATGACGATGCGCCGAGGTATAGCTTCTTTGTGTCTTGGTTTTAGGTAGAAGAAAGGTATATATGCGAGGAATTCATGCTTTTCTTCTTTTCCTTTTGACTCAGGTGATTATTTTGGTGAAGTATAGCTCAAGACTTCGGAGTTTTGAAGCTCTCGATGGAAAAGATTCTTTTTTTACGCACTCTCTTAGGTTTTAGAAGAACAATCTATGTTTATGGTTTTGGTGGGACAATTTAATTTCTCATTTTGTATGCATGGTTTACAGTAGTTTAGCATGGATTTTTTTATGGATACGTATGTGCGTGTAGGTGAATCTTGGCTTTTATAGGTTTGATTCATGGATGGATGTAGGGTTTTGATATATAATTGTTTTAGCATGGTATCTATACATGTTTTGTGTATGAATATGTGTATGAAATGTGTACATGCAGGTTTTGGAAAGAATTGATCTTTATAGGTAAAGAAGTGTTGAAGAGTAGATTGGATATGGACTGACATAACTGAAATAGGTGCAGACAAGGGGCGGCTAGTGTAAACTAGCCACCCAGTGAGGGGCGGCTAGTTGTGCTTAGCCGCCCCCTGCCTGGGGCATCCTCACCTGAAACAAAGGCAGGGGCGGCTAGTGTAAACTAGCCGCCCAGTGAGGGGCGGCTAGTCGAGTTTAGCCGCCCCCTGCATGGGGCAATTTGATTCTGCTGCTCCTGTCTGCTGCTGCCGCTGAAAGTCTTTGTGACCGTTTCAACCTTCGGGGCCTATAAAAACATTCCTTCCATGGACCAAGTATTAAATCTGTCCAGATTGTGCCCCTGCATTGACTTTCGAGCTCCTTCTCGCTTGAATTGTCCAGGGCTACAATACATCTTAAGGTGAAATGGAAAAGATAATGCGAGAAAGTAAAGTGCGGGAGACCATGCTTTAGTATGCAAGGAAGGGATTCCAAGTGCGTGAGAAAAAACTCTTAAGTTTGTGTAAAGGTGGGACAATTTCTTCTCAGGTATGTGCGGTAAGGGCACGAAATGAGTGGGAACAATTTTAATATTTAGGTACAGGGGGTCAACTTTAATATTCCAAGAAAATCGGATGCCAAGGTGTTTTGGAAAAGGAAAATGCAAGCTTATGCGTAAGTGTAGTTGGCGTAAGGGGGCATTTTAGTTCTTCAATGGTTTCTTACGTGAGAGGGTAACATTCTCGACTTTCTGAAGTAAAAGATGCCATCAAGTCCCTGTGGAGGAGCCCTTGCGGTCACCCATGTCCAAACTAGGATTGTATTTGAATGGTATAAGCCTTAGGAGCCGATTTTTCTAGGTTCATGGTTTTCAAATGCTTAATCGTATTATTCTAAACATGCTGAAAAATCCATGAGTGTACCAAGAGTTGAGTCAAATAAGCTTCCCTTGGACATGCAAGTTGCTAAGTGAACTCATGTGAGTGTGTGTAGTTGTAAATCTGGACATGATCTACCTTTGGTCAAAATTTTGCCTTTCCCGGTAGACGTAGTTCAATTTAGAATCCCATTGCGAAATAGAAAAAAGGGGGGGATGGGGTAAGAGTAATATCTTCCTTTCGGGCAATATTTTAGAATTGACCCAGTCTAGCACATGTCTTACTTTCTAGGTCCCTCTGGCTTTCTTCTTTTTATCACTTCTTTATTTTGGATGGAAAGTACAGTCCATTGTTTGGACCTGTACTGGTATAGCCGTTGTCTAGCGTATACCATGCGTAAAGGCGTGAAAGCCTGCTAAAATAGAGAGTTTAACCCGTTCACTTGGGTGTTATTTTTCTTTTGTTGGCCTCTCATTGCCTGATTTTTTTTTATTTGAGGGGGGGGCTCTTCTGTTTTTCACCCCGATTCTTTTCATGCTTCCCCTCTAGAAGTGTTTGCACAGTGCCAGAGCCAGTTTTGGGACATATGCCAGGTCTAGGTAACTCCTCATTTTGACCTAGGGTTAATACGAGTGGGGCGGAAATAAGGGATGTTTTGCTTTGGGGGTTTTAAATTGTCCCAGTCTACGAGGTAGGCAATTTCTCTTCTTTCAGGTGAATCTAGTCCAGTTATACGTGTGTGTAGGAAACGGCATGATTTGGCGGAGATGTGTTCAAATAGATACGAGTTTATCTTTGAGAGTCTTATAATTTTATCATCAAGTACTAAACGCTGGAAATCGCAGGAAGGAAGAATAATAGTTCTTAAGTATTGAAAGCTATTCATGCATGGAATTTCTTTAGATAAAGTGCATTCCACGAACCTGGAACCTCGACTCCTTCGGCATCTACCAAGCGGTAGGCATTCCCGGAATAGGCATGGGTGATCACATAGGGTCCCTCCCATGTGGGTTGTAACTTCCCTCTTGGGTGAGGCTGTCTTGATGGCATGATTTGCTTAAGTACTAATTCCCCGATTTCAAATTTTCTTTTTATTACCTTCTTTTCAAATGCCCTTGCCACCCTTCTTTGGTAGGCCTGGGCATGGTCTGCCGCTCTTAATCTTTTCTCGTCTAGTAGTTCGAGGCGTAGTAGGAGTGCCTCCCTCCTTTCCTCAATTTGGAGGTCTTCTTCTAGTACTATTCTTAAGGATGGGACGAGGATTTCATAAGGTACTACTGCTTCGGCCCCAAACGTGAGTGAATAGGGGGTTTGACCAGTGGGTGTCCTAATGGAGGTCCGGTATGCCTAGAGGGCGTCTACCAATTTATCAGGCCAATCGGTAGCCTTATGGGTTTCTACCGTCTTCTTTATAATTTTGAGCAAGGTTTTGTTGGTGGCCTCTACTTGTCCGTTCCCTTGTGGATAATATGGCGTGGAATGATGAAGTTCTATATGATGTTTATTGCATAGGTCTTGAAATTCTTGGGAGATGAACTGGGGACCATTGTCAGTTATAATCGCTTTGGGGGTACCGAACCGTGCAAGGATGTGAGTGCGGACAAAACGAGCCAGGGTAGAGCTTTTAATTACTACATAGGACTCGGCTTCAGCCCATTTGGCAAAGTATTAAGTGGCGGTGAGGATGAAGGCTTTTTGGGTTGTGTTTTCTATAGTGTCCCGGAATGGTCCTATCACATCTAATGCCCACATAGAGAAGGGCCAAGGTGAAGTCATGGGATGTAAAGACGATGCTGGTGCATGTATCTTGTTGGCATGGGTTTGGCATTGGATGCAATGTTTAACGTACTTGTTGCAGTCCCCTTCAAGCGTGGGCCAATAGTAGCCCATTCTTAGTACCTTTTTCGCTAGCATCTGGGCGTTGACGTGTCCTCCGCATACTCCGGAGTGAGCTTCTTCTACAATGGTATATGCTTCTTCGTCGTCCAAGCACCGAAGTAGTTCCCCATTGAAGGAGGCTTGGAAGAGTATCCCCCCTCGGAGGCAGTATTTGACCGCCACCCTTTTGACTATTTTTTGGTCGTTGCTAGTAGCGTAGCTTGGGAATGAACCGTTTTTAAGGTAATTTTTGATGTCAAAGTACCAGGGATTTCCGTCGTTGATATCCCTAGTTCAAGGGTTAGGATTTCCGTGGTACTAGCATTTTTGTTGGTTTGGTTCCTTTTAAGGGGATCTCGAGTTTTATAGTCACAGAGTTCGGTGGCAGGTGCTTCCAGTCTTTGGATAGTGACTGTTTCAGATGTTCTAGACAAGGGGAAGGTGGGCGATGAGGCTAAAGAGGCTAGAGAATCTGCAAGAATATTGCCGGTCCGGGGTATGAAAATGTGAGTAACCTCACGGAATTGTTTTAGTAGGACTATGGCTCGTTCTCTGTACTGTTTTAGTTTTGGGTCTCTAGTCTGATATTTTTTAAGAGTTTGGCGGATTACTAAGAGGGAGTCCCCAATGATGTCTAAATTTTTAACTCCTAGGGCTAGGGCTGACTTCAAACCGGCTATTAGGGCCTCGTATTCGGCAATATTGTTGGTGGCTTTAAACATAAGCTGAAACGCTCGTGGGATAATGACGCCTTCGAGAGAGATTAGTGCTATTCCTATTCCCTTCCCCTTTTGGTTGACCGCTCCGTCGAAGTATAGCGTCCACGTCTCTCTATTCTTTTCTTCAATAAGCGAAAACATTTTTTCGTCCGGGAAGTCAGTTTTCACTGTTCGTAATCAGGGAGGGGTAGTTGAGCGAGGTGGTCAGCAATGGCTTGCCCTTAGATGGATTTTTGAGTGGCGTACGTGATGTCAAACTCGTTTAACTGTACTTGCCATCGGGCTATGCATCCAGTTAATACGGCTTTCTCGAATAGGAACCTTACTGGGTCCATTTTGGCAAAGTATTTGACTTTGTGGGTAAGAAAGTAATGTCGCAACTTTCGGGAAGCCCATACTAATGCTAGACAAGTCTTTTATGTAGGAGAGTAGGCTTTTCGTATTCAATCAGGGTTTTACTCAGGTAGAAAATGGCCTTTTCTTTTCTTCCCATGTCGTCGTGTTGTGCAAGCACTGCACCAATGGCTTCCTTAGTTGCAGCTATATAGAGGAGCAGGGGTCGTCCGGGCACTGGAGCCGAAAGGACTGGGGGATTAAGAAGGTACTGTTTTAAATTATCAAAGGCCTTCTGGCATTCACTATCCCAATTAAACCTAACTCCCCCTTTCAATGGTTTGTAAAAGGGGCGACATCTTTCAGCGTGTTGCGAAATAAATCTCCTAATAAATTGCAACCTTCCTACGAGCCCCCTCAATTCTTTTAGGTTCTTAGGTGGGGGCATTTGGGCGATGGCTTTTGCCTTGGTCAGATTTATTTCTATTCCCCGCTTACTTACCATGAATCCTAAAAGTTTCCCAGAGGAAACCCCAAAGCGACATTTCTTTGGATTCATTTTAAGCGAATACTCCCTACACCTCTGTAGTACTTGCCTGAGTATGTCTGCGTGTCCTATTCGAGTCCTAGATTTGACTAAGATATCATCCACATATACTTCTACTAGCTTGTGCATCATATCATGGAATATTGAGGTCATAGCCCTTTGATATGTTGCACCTGCATTTTTGAGCCCGAAAGGCATCACCATGTAGCAGTAAGATCCCCAGGGTGTGGTAAAGGAAGTCTTTTCTTGGTCTTTTTCTGCCAGCCGGACCTGGTTGTATCCAGAAAAGCCATCCATGAACGAGAGCATCTCATACCCTGCCGTGTTATCGACAAGGAGGTCAATATGTGGGAGTGGGAAGTCATCCTTTGGGCACGCTCGATTGAGGTCCCTGAAGTCGATGCATATCCGGATCTTCCCATCCTTCTTGGACACTGGAACGATATTTGCTACCCACTTAGGGTATAAGACTACCCGGATAAATTTAGCTTGGTGGAGTTTGTCTACCTCATCTTTGATTTTTAAAGCTACCTCGGGATGAAGGAGTCTCAGTTTTTGTTTTACTGGTTTTGCGTTTGGTTCTATGATTAACTGATTTTCGACTAACGAGGTATCGAGTCCAGGCTTGTCCTTGTAAGACCATGCAAAGACGTCTTTATACTCGTGTAATATTTTAACTAGGCCAGCCCTCTCTCTCATCGTGATATAGTCCTGCGCTAATTGAAATGATTTTGGGGTCAGCTTTTGTCCCTCGGTTTAACTCCTCTATCTTCTCGTCTGCTTCTTCTGTCTTTTCATCGAACCTTTGAAGGCTCTGCTTGAATTCTTTAGATAGGTCCTCTTTTTCTTCACCGTCCTCTTCACAGATTTCGAAGACCCCTAGACCATCATCTAGGTTCTCTATGTTATCTAGGTCTGGTTCTTCTATAACTGCTATTGATTCAATTTTTTCTAAACCTACTATGGCCCTACTACACCCTTCTAAGTTGCTAATGATCTGGTCAGGTATTTGACTCCTAGTAGGTTAGACTGTTTTGGATGAGGCACTAGGGTTGGGACTTTCAGCTTGACTGGCTAGACGATGTAGTTTATTCAGGAGATCAGAGTCATCGCTAAAGGGGTGCCATGCCGGGGTGAAGTCATAATTGTCGAACAGGGATCCAAGGGTTTTGGTTTCCATTTTTCGTTTTGTGTTTTTTTTTAACAGAAAAGACACTTATTATTTACAAGCTACTGGATTGGTGGAAGTGTTTTAACCGACATTCCTCCAGTAGCTGGTGCTCCTTTGTTGCGATGCTTGAGCACTACGAGAAAAGGAGGCTGGGTCAGCTGGAGTTTTATCGTCTGGTGGTGAGTGTGTGTTTAGGTGTTTATCAAGGTGTGGGAATAGCCATTCTAGGGAGCCAGAGAGATAGTCTGGCTCTCTTTCTGGATAGGGTCCAGGGGGTAGGAGTATATGATCTCTTTGGCGGGCTCTATGATTATTCCTCTTATGAAATGTTCGTACAACCTCCAATCGCATTTTTCCTTTTGTTTAGGGCGATGCTTGGATTATTCCTCTAAGATGTGGATGGTGGCCTCTGTGGGTTTTGAGTTACCGGTTTTTATAGCGATGGTTTCATTATTAGCGAACCTTGATTTTAGTCCCTTGATCGCATCACCTTGTATTTTGATTATCCGACCTCCCAAGGGGAATTTCAAACATTGGTGTAGGGGAGAGGAGACCCCTTTTATGGATGCTAGCCATTTACGTCCTAGGATCATATTATAATCTGAATCCATTTCTAGGACGTAAGCTTTAGTGCTGGTTTCCAGCGGACCTACTTTTAATCGGAAGTCTTTAAAGCCTAGAACCGGACGAGCCATTTTGTCATAGGCGAATATACGGGTGTGCGTTTCGAAGAGTGTGGTTATGCATCCGTCAATGTACTCGAAGGTTTGTAGCGACATGAGGTTTACCCCTGCTCCGGTGTCAATTAGAACTTTATCCACCGAGTATCCTTCGAGGTTAATTGTTATACATAGGGTGGAGGTGCTAATGGCCTCATCATGGACCTCTTCTTTAGGTCTAAAGGTTATGATGGGTCCTAGTCCTGCGGTGGCTAGAGCTATTGGTACGCCTAGGGTAGAGATTTGTGGGTCAACTTGGATTCTCTCCTGGAATACTCTTAGAACTTGCTGGTGGTGTTCTGAGGTTTCGATTAGCTCTAAAATGGAAATCTTTGCGGGGATTTTTCAGAGTTGGTCTAGGATGTCGATCTTATCTCCGGTGCGGGGTTCCTCAGATTTTGTTTCAGGCAGGGGGTGTCTATAAGAGGGGACAGCGTTGAAAATTCTACCTTCCGTGGTGGTATGGTGGTTCAGAGCGTCAATGGTGGTTCGGGGGTTTTGTTTTGATAGGTATAGGCCTTCGTTAATTGGTGAAGGGGATAACGGTTGGAGTTTTTTAGGGAGGGAGAGCTTTGTGTGTCTGGGGAGAATGGGGGAGGGGACTGGTAGGATGGGGGAAGAGGCTGGTAAGATTAAGCCACCCGGGATGATTCTGGGTGATTCTTCATGGTCAACGGGCTTTATGGTGTAGATGCTTTCATAGCTTAGGCTCTCTGGTTCTTCCAAGGAAGCCCTCGTGGCTGGCCTTGGGTTTTGAGTTGTGGCTTTTACAGGGCTGGGGGTCTCTGGGGCTGGCTTGACTTCTAGGGCTTTTGTAGCTAGGTTGTTTTTGAGTCCCCTGATGGTGGCCCAGTCTAAGCGCCTCTCTTTATCAAGGTTGTAGACAATGTCTCAAAACGAGGAGCATTGTTCGATGGTGTGGCCGTGATGTCGATGATACGGACAAAAGCGGGTGGAGTCTGCGCCGATAGGCGAAGGTCTAGCCATGGGTAAGGAAATGCCATTGACCTTTAATAAGGCTCTGAAGATGTTCCCTAGGGTTTCTAGAAGGGGAGGATAGCTATCTCTTCTATTTGACCATCTTGGGCCGTAGGAGGAGGAAGGTGCAGCCTTATCACGGGGGCTGCACGTGGGTTCTGCAGGGGTTATGCCTTGCGTTCTTGGGGGGATAGGATAGAAGGGTCTCCAGTTTTGGTCTTGGTTTCGGATTGAGGGGCCCTGAATTGGGGAATCATGGGTTGCGGGGTTTTGTTGTATCGGCACAGAGACGGGTACTGATCGAGTAGTAAAGTTTTGGTTGATTGGCCGAGGCGGCCCATACCCGGATGAATCGGACGTGTACTGTCTCGGAGCCATTCCTCGATCAGGAACTCGTGCTCCATTCGGGTAGAGTGCCGATACTTGTGTAATGATCCCCTCTACCGTGGGGGTTTGTGCCTTACGAGGCGGTTGTCCAACCCTATGGCTGATAGGTGGGGACTGGGTTTGGATTATTGGGGCTGCACAACGGGAAATCTTGTTGTGGTAGTCAATTAGAAGCTGATACGTAGTACAGTCTCCGTACGAAAGGCTCGTACGAAGTTCTGGACTCAGGCTCTGTAACATCATGTCAATTTCTTGACATTCTGTGAGTTACAGGCCGGTTCGGTGGACAAGTGTGCGCCACCGAGACACGTATTGCTCAAATTCCTCCCTAGGCCTCATTCTCTCTACGGTTAAATCCGAAATAGAGGGGGTTCTAATCCTCTGATAACCGTAGTGGCCCAAGAATTTCTCGCATACAGCCGAGAAATTCGACAAGTGATCTACAGGGAGGGTGGAGAACCACTGTAGTGCTTCTCCTTCCAATGATTTCTGGAAAAGGAAGACTAGCAGAGGTTTATTATCTAGAAACGGACGTGCGTCTAGATAAAAGACAGTTAAATGAATGTCTGGGTCTCCACGACCGTTATACCGGCGGAATTTGAGGATTTTGAATCCCTCCGGTAGGTGGACTGATGGAATTTGTCTCAGGTTATGTAGAGACATGTGTTTGGGGGCTGAGGGACCAGTCTCGGAGAGGATTCTCCGAATGGTTTCATCCAGTGTTTCTCCCCTGGGAGGGCTGCCTAGCGGTCCCAGGTTTGGTGTGGCCTGGTAAGGGCCTGGGGTGGAAACGGCTGGGAATATTGGATTCGTGGGGAAAAGGGGGGTGAACGAAAAGACGCTCGGGTTGACCAAGTGATTGGGCGTGAATGGGGTCCTGGGAATGGCCTAAGGGGTTTCGACAGGGGCCTCCTGTCTTAGGGTTTTCACCTGGTGGTAGTCGGCGAGGTCATGAATCATGTCCTCTACGGATTGGTATCCTAGACTGGCCATCTTTTCCTCTATATGGGTCAGGAATTGCGTGGCCTGACCCTCGTGGTGGGTTCTTTCCTCTAGTATCTCCTCCTCTATGCGGGATTGCATGATGTGTGTGAAATGATTTAAGGGAATGAATGCAGATATAAAGCAGTAAATAAAGCGGTAAAGGATTGCGCAGCGGTGTGCGGCTTACAAAGCAGTAAAGGATTGCGCAGCGGTGTGCGGCTTACAAAGCAGTAAAGGATGCTGTGATGCGAATTAGAGGAGGAACTGATTCGAGGGGTGGGAAACTCTAACCTTCCTAGAGGGTTGATAGCATTCTAGTCAAGCTTGTAAAAGGGGGCAGAAGGGGACTACCTTTTGTTGTTTTTCACGAGGGAGGTCCCACCGTGATCGCCAGATTTGTCGGTGTCGTCGGGAAGGCCTCCGAATGGCCGCGCGTGTTGTCGGTGCCTTCGAAAAGGGTCTTGGCGGTGCGCGGGTGCGCGTGCGTGTGTGGGGGTTCTTCGGGGATTCGGATCGGATGCGTGCCCTGGCGGGCTTGGTCGGATCGTCTTCTCGAAAGGGTGAGGGGTGTCGTTCCTGGTTGAGGCGCCCGATAGCGGCTCAAGAGGATTCAGGGGTTTGTGTGATCGCCACCTGCTTTTTCTAAAGCAGGAAAAGGGGTGGGGTTGGATTTGATCGCCTACGTGGGGAGTTTGTGGGGTCTCCGCTCTGAGACACGGATATACCGTACATAGAGGTGAAAAACAGATAATCCTATTCTGCTTCCGGGGCTTGACTAAAGGAGTCTTGGGACATAGGGGGTGTAAGTGGGGTGTGTATAGGGGGCGGCTAGTGGGATCAAGCCGTCTGGTGAGGGGCGGCTACTAGGGTTTAGCCGTCCAGGACCTGGTCTGGTTTGGGCAGAACTTCGGTAGGAAATGGGTTTGGTTTTTGGATAGAGGCTAAGCTAGGTTTAGCCTGGGTTTTTGGAGGGTGGGACGAGAGGGTATTTTATATAGGGAAATGGGAATTTCTCTCACAGAAGGGGCTCTCTCTCTCTCTTTCTCTCTTGGGATTTCTAGTGGGGAAAGGGAATGTGAATTGTGTTGTGAATTGTGGGATGTTGGTGTTTGAATGGTTGTTTGAATTGGTGGTGATGGGTTTAAAGGCTTGGGACCTCCTCTATTTATAGTAAAAGAGAGGCAGGGGAATGTCCAGGGGGTAATAGAGTGGGTTGGCTTCGATTAGACCCCTCATTAATTCTCTGGTTCTTCTGTCAGAGACCAGGTGAAGGGCGGCTAGTGCTAACTAGGCGCCCAGGATGGGGCGGCTACTTCCTGGTAGCCGCCCATATTATAACCTGCCAAACGTCCCATCTCTGACAGGCGGTGGCTTGGGTCGGTTACTTGGGTTGATCCGGCCAAGGTTGGGCTGCTAAAGGTCATGACCCGCCGCAATGATCAGCATTTAATACTGCTTTATGTCCCATCCAGGGGACTGGTCCAAAGTCGGCCAGGGGGGGCTAGTGCTAACTAGCCGCCTGGTGTGGGGCGGCTACTTAGGGTTAGCCGCCCCTTGCCAGGGACTCGGGGTTTTCGGGTTTCTGGTTCTCAGCTTAGGGCTAGGTTTAGGGTTTTGGGGTTTAGGTTAGGGCTAGGACTAGGGTTAGGGTTTGGGTTTAGGTTAGGGTCAGGGTTTCCGGTTCGGGCTAGGGTTAGGGTTTGGGTTTGGTTAGGGTTAGGGTTTCCGGTTAGGGCTAGGGTTAGGGTTTGGGTTTAGGTTAGGGTTTCCGGTTTGGGCTAGGG
The DNA here is from genome assembly GCA_030737845.1 of Acorus calamus. Lineage (NCBI taxonomy): Eukaryota > Viridiplantae > Streptophyta > Magnoliopsida > Acorales > Acoraceae > Acorus > Acorus calamus. The sequence continues at coordinate 12,999,633 of CM060873.1, read as the reverse complement.
TTAGGGTTTGGGTTTAGGTTTGGGTTAGGGTTTCCGGTTAGGGCTAGGGTTAGGGTTTGGGTTTCTGGTTTAGGGTTAGGGCTAGGGTTAGGGTTTCTGGTTTAGGTCAGGGCTAGGGTTTGGGTTTTTGGTTTAGGTTAGGGCTAGGGTTAGGATTTCCGGTTTAGGTCAGGGTTAGGGTTTCCGGTTTCCTGAACTTCGGTTCTCTTTTGATGTCCAACCGTGGGATATTTCCGGGTGTTACTTGAAGTATTTCTGTCTCTCTAGACGGTCAAAATTGGGGTATCTACAGCGCGCGCCCGTGCGCTCTCCCGCGCACAGTGCGCAGGCACTGTGCCTCGCACGCTCCCCGCGCGCTCCCGCGCTCGCGCGCCCGCCAGGCCGCCTGGGCCACTCCTGCGCGCGCACCCGCGCGGATGGACTCGCGCGCTCACCCAGGGCTACCAAGCCTCCTTTTGACCTCTCCACTCACCCACAACTTACCACCTAACATTCATGACTCCCTACCATCCCCCAACACAAGGAAAGCCAAGAAAAAGAAAGGATAAACTTACCAAGGGAGGGGAAAGGGAAAGAGAGGTTTAGGGCTCCCTTCGGGTGCACCCACGTCTACCTCCACCACCATCACAACCACCACAACCTCCCACCAGCCCTTCTTGGCTGAAAAACAGGGGCTAAGGGAGCATGAGAGGGAGCCAAAGAAGAGGGAAACAATACACAACACATACATACACACACATAGACACACACACACCTTTTTTGTGAGTTCTTGTGCTTCCTCTTCCACTCCTTCACCCACTCACACTCTCACACACTTTTCACACAAAGAAAAACAAAGAGAGGGAGTGAAAATGATATTCACGTTGACAAGGGGGACAGGGAGAGAGTGGGAGAGAAAAAGAGAGAGAGAGGGGGGTCATAAATGCCCAAAAAGGTGGTGGTTGGGGTTTGACCTAGGTCAACCCAACCACACAAAAAGACAAAGCCCATTGACTAGTCAAAAGTCATATTTGACTAGTCAAGGTCTTCTTTGACTTGGTCCAAGTCATCCTTTGACTTGGTCAAGGTCTTCTCTCTTTGACTTTCCCAAATTTGACCAAAATCCGGATACGATTCGGAACTGCATAATTTTCTAAAACGTAACCGGAATTCGATGAAATAATTATGGGTGGTATAAAACGGTACCAGGACCCATAATACGCAATTAGATTTTCAATCGGAGCATTCTAGCTCCTGCAGATGGCTAAAAGCCAAAATTTTAGCGGTTCCGATTGAAAAAAGAAAATTTCAAAAATGGCCAGAATTGACCTAACGGTTACCAAAAGGCTAAAAAGTGACACATATATAACACAAGCATCGGTCCCTACAAATGATACTGGATGCATAATCCTAACATGTTAGGCCTAACATGGCATGGATGCAACCTAGCAAAGCCAATAATAACATATACATGCAAACATGGTTAATATGCAGTTATGGTACCCTAGGGGAGGGCAATGCACGCCTAAGTGCATCGAATGCCTCCCAACTGGGTTGGATCGACCCACTCACCGCAACCCGGGTCATTGCGTGACCGTTCGCCAAGATCTACAAGACAAGGGCATCCACACAGGTGAGTATAACTACATAAAAACGCTTAGAATTAATTAAAAATTCCAAAGACTCAGATATGCACGCATACTGGCTCGCATGCATGTAAGTATGCATGTACACACGCGCACGACCGTGCGTAAACGCACGCCCGCTCGCCCACGAACCCCGTTCGCACTCTCGCGTACGCCTACGCGTACACGCACGCGCACTCCTGCGCGTCCGCCTACGCCTGCCAGCACCCGACATCGCACACATGCGCGCGGATATTCCCGCCCGCGCCCCCATGCCCTTTTCAACCCCTTCCCTGCTCTCTCACTCACCCAAACCCAAATACCTATCATGCATGACTTCTACAACATCCCCTAATACAAGAAAACCAAAGAAAAGAAGGGGGTGAGCTCACCAAGAGAGGGGGATTTGGAGGCCCTCGATGCACCCACGACCACCACAACCCCCACCACCATTACCACCACCTCCTCAGCCTCTCCACTAGCCCTTCTTGGCTGAAAACGGGGAATAAGGGGGTATGAGAGGGAGCTAGAGATAAGAGAATCAACAACAACACAACTACACATGCATACAAACCTTCTTTGCACTCTCTCTTGTGCTTCTTCTTCTTCTTCTTCTTCTTCTTCTTCTCTTCAAAGCACACACACACACACAGCAAAAAGAGGGAGAGACGAGAGTGAGAGAGAGCCCTCCAAAACTCACTTTGGGGGGGGGGGTGAGTGCATTGGAAAAAGGAGGTAAAAATAACATAATTTCACCCTTTAAAACTCAAAATAACCAAAGTTTACTTAAGCAAGAAGCGAAAGGGGGGTAAGGTTACCCAAGATGATCATACTCATAAAAATATCACAACACTATGCCTCCAACGAAACTAGTAACAACCAAAATCTAGATACAGTTCAAACTGCATAATTTTTAAAACGTTACTGGAATTCAATGAAATTTTTATGGGTAGTACTAAATGGTACCAAGGCCCATAATATACAGTTAGATTTTCAATCGGAGTACCCTAGCTCATGTAGATGGCTAAAAACTAAAATTTTAGCGGCTCCGATCGAAAAACGAAAAATTGGAAAATAGCGAGAAATGACCCAAATGTGACTAATAGGTTAAAAAGTGACACATATATAACAGGTGGGGCGCTTTAAAATAGAAAAAGGGGGTTGGTGGGAGGGGTTGACAAGTCAACCCATCCGAACAATAAAACAAAGACCCACGACTTGGTCAAGACTGTCACGCCTAAGGGCGGCCGTCCCCGAGACGTGGCAAATATATATAATATCAGTAATCCATACACGATATCAATGAAGACTCTAACACAACATCCAAGGCAATAAAGCAATTACAATGTAACTGACATAATATATATACACATGTAGCGGAAGCTTAAATGACTAAGTCTGTAATTCAAAGACATATTACAGACCAGAGTACATAATCAACTGTCCAGTGAGAGCCAAAATAAATAATAGACATCAACAACAAGTATTGTGCACAAGCACGAGTAACAATACATACAAGGAAAAGGGGGATGCTGATGGCCTCTCACACTCGCAGACTCAAAACACGAACGCTGCTCAGCTACTGGTACTGCGCCAAAGGGAGCTCCTCTCTCGGATCCGACTCAGCGTCAACTGGATGAAAACATAAGCAAGGGGTGAGCCACGCGCTCAATGAATGGAACAATCCATGCAACACAACTCATATTAATCATTACAAGTAAATTAAATTCCAATAGAAGGAATCAACTACTTACGCTGGTGGGTCGATTATCAACCCTGGCCCACCACTTCCGCACCCTCACCCCCACAGGGTGACATAGGACTTTAGGGATAAGGTTGACTGTTCCTACACCATTTGTCATCTGGTAGTCTCTCCCAGTGCGGCCTCTACTACCTGGTAGCCTCCCACGTCCACTATCTCTACTATGTGGACAGACCAGCAAGCATCGTTGATAGTACCTAGGAGCATCTCATAGGGTTCTAGCCTCTACCAGTTAGCCTCCCAAGACTGCTATCTCTACCTCATGGGCGCCCCTCTGTGTCATGAATAGCGTCTGGGAGCACCCCACCGGACTTTACTACGCCGGGCAGTCTCTACACGGAACCGACGAAGAGAAGAACACTCGACACTCGCAAATACGATCCTCATGGATCCAACGTCGTCGATCGATAAACATCGAAAAGGGGTATCGAATTCTCATGAATTCCCTCCAGAGCGCATAACTCAGATGCGGGAAAAACATATCATTCGTAGTGACTATGCCATGGTATGACCCCCTAATAGGTTATACACTTGTCTAAACTCATTTAGACAAGATTCATGGCTCATACATGTATAAGATATTCCCTGCCTGGGGGAAAGAACCCCATGGGAGGGCACCTTGAGGTCCCGATATAGCATATCCCAACAACCAAAAGAAAAATGGAGCACCCTAGCCCGGGTCTCAATGTTGACCTCACAAGGTCCCTTAATCCCGAGTAGGAAATTAGAATTAAATATACAATGAAGAATTGATTAAGGAATTAATCATGGTAGCATTTAATAACATAACAACAAAGTACATATTATCGAAGTCATGCTTATACCTATACATTCTTATTTGTTTAATTAAATTAAACTAGATGGGAACATGCATGATCAAGGATATGCTAACATGGAACGTGACATCTAGGCATGTATGGGCTCCTACACATGGTACTAGAATGTACAGTCCTTAGCATATTATACCTAATATGTCATGGATGCAACCTAGCAAAGAATGCAAAAACATATAAATACAAATAAGATTAATATGCAGTTATGGTGCCCTAGGGGAGGCCAATGCACATCTACGTGCATCGAACTCCTCCCAACTAGGTTGGATCGACCACTCACTGCAACCCGAGTCGATGCAAGACCGTTCGCCAAGATTTGCACGACAAGGGCATCAAAAATGGTGAATATAACTACATAAAAACACTTTAAAATTAACTAAAAATGTCAAGACTTAGACATGAACGCATACGGGCTCGCACGCATGCGAGCACGTGCGTACGCATGCATATACAGCCGCCCCGACACCTACCCATGCCCTCATGCATCCACACGCGTGGCCCCCATGCCCAGACGCGCTGCCTGCGCGCCCAGGCCCCCAGCCGCACTCCCGCGCACACTCGCGCACTCTGCACGCCCAAGCCGGAGCCCGTGCGCATGCCCGCGCATCTACGCGTACGCGCGCGCGCCCACCACCGCGTCTGACTACGCACGCCAGCGCCCCTCTGCGTGCGCTTCTACACGCGCACGTGCGTAGACAACCCCGCGCGCGCACCCAGAACCTGACTTAGTCTCTCCCCTACCCTCTCACTCACCCAAACCCAAATATCTATCATGCATGACACCCCCAACAGTCCCAACAACCCTTAAAACAAAGATAAGGGAGGAGGAGAGCTTACTAAATGGAGGAAAGGAACAAAGGGGGGGGGGTTTCGCGGCTCTTGGCGCACCAAAGCCACTACAAACACCTCCACTACCATCACCACCTCCCCAGCCACTCCTCAAGCCACAACTGGCTGAAAAACAGGGGGAAAACATGAGAGAACAGGGAGAGAAAGGATCAACAACAATAATAAACACACAGACACAAACACACACCTTTCTTGTGCTTCTACTCCTTCTTGTGGTCTTTCTCCTTCACATCCTCCTTGTTTGCCACTCACATACACACACACAGCCAACAAAACAAAGAAACAAAGAAGGGGCGCCCAAATGAAGTCCACAACTACATGGGGGTGAAGAGAAGGAAAAAGAAAAGAAAAAGGGGGGGGGGTGAACCTAAGCTAAACTCACCCTCTAACAAAGAAAATAACCAAAACTTACTTAACCACTAAGCAAGAGGGGGTGAGTTTACCTAGGGTCACCATAGACATAAAATATCCCAACACTATTCCTCCCACAAAACCAGTAATGACCGAAACCCGGATAAGGTTTGGAACTGCATAATTTTAAAACGTTACCAGAATTTGATAAAATTTTTATGGGTAGTTTAGAATGGTACCAGAACCCATAACATGCTGTTAGATTTTCAATTGGATTACTCAAGCTCACGCAGATGGCTAAAAACTAAAATTTTAGCGGCTCCGATCGAAAAATCAAAACTTTGAAACTAAACAGAAGTGACCCAAATGAGTCCATTAGGCTAAAAAGTGACACATATATAACATTCTTCCCCCCTTAGAAAATTTTGTCCACAAAATTTAAAACAAAATATCTAGGAAGGGAAAAGATGTGGATATGCGTCACGCATGGCGTCCTCGCGCTCCTAGGTGGCCTCGGCACCAGAATGGTGCTACCTTCGCATCTTATCCAACTAGACGGTCTTGGTGTGGAGCTTCTTCTCGCGCCGGTCTAGGATCATGATCGGCTGCTCCACGAATGACAAGCCCGGCTCGAAGACGAGCGGCTCGAACACGATGACATGAGAAGGATTTTGGACTTAACGCCTCAGCTGCGAGACATTGAAGACGTCATGGGCTTGAGCCAATTGTGGGGGCAGGGCTATGCGATAGGCCAGTTCTCCAAATCCGCTCAAGGATGAGAGACGAACCAAAAAGGGCTGACACAACTCGCCCTGGACTTCAAAATTGAGGATGCCCTTAAACCGGGACACCTTCAGGAAAACATGGTCGCCAAAACCAAAGGTAAGCTCCTGGTGATGATGACCTATGTAACCCTCTGATGGTTTAGGGCGGTGCAGAGGCACACATGAACCATCCAGACTATAGTAAGGTCAAATACTTAATTTGTGGCCGCTCCTCTGCCTGGCGCTCATGATGACCAAGACACGCTGGGTAAGCGACACAACGGCACTTAATCCGTAAGACATGCAACAGGAGGTCGTCGCTTCCCGATGACACCTATGGTAGTTGAGTCTCATCACGAACGCTGGCATCGCATCTCCTCATTTATGACCCATGTGGGGGCACAACGCGACAATACTACCAACTGTGCTTCACATGCCGCCAACGATAGGTCGCCCACTTATAACCATTGGAACTCCAGCATCATGCATTCAATGGGCAGATACATCACGGGGAGTCCACGCTCTCGATCTCATACCGTAACACCCAATCCCGATCGTACGCTTCACCACTCGCGTCAGCACCTTCCAAGTTAGAGGGAAAGGCAATCATCCAATGGATGTTTCAAAGATATTCTCTGCCTGGGGGAAAGAACCCCTTGGGAGGGCACCTTGAGGTCCCGATATAGGATATCCCAATAACCAAACAAAGAACACGGAGTACCCTAGCCCAGGTCCAATGATGACCTCGCAAGGCCCCTTAATCCCAAGCAGGAAATTGAAAGAAGACATCGCCCATTAATGGATAATACCCCACACTCAAAATTTGAAACTGGCGCTGCTCGCGAGCTCCATGGTACACCCTCAATAAACCAAACGGAGGAGAATAGGGTCTCCGACCGGTAATGATATCTCCAGCAAGATAACAAGAGGGACCGATGCCACGCCCATCCGTCTCGCGAAAGCGGGAGACACGAATGAGTGCGTGGCCCCGGAATCAAATAGCACATAAGCAGGAAGCTAGGAGATCAGAACAATACCTCGGACAATGCTACCCGAAGCCTGCGCCTCGTCAGCCGTAAATGCTGCAACACGACCCTGGACAAGCTACGGCTGAGGAGCAGGGGCATGCCTCGCAGGCTGCGCTGGTTGCCTCCTCTGATCAACAAGGTCACCCTGTGGCTGCTATTGCTGCGGCTGCGGTCGATGCCCAACTCGCTAGCAGTGGTAACATCGCCGCGTCTCCGGTCCTCTAGCACGGATCGGAATGGCAGCAATGGGTGCAGGGCCCCTAACTGGCACCACCACAACTGGTGTAGCTGCAGTCGCTGATCGATCCTCGCAAAACCGCTTGTCCTTGCAATGACCCTACTCCTGGCTCCTGGGGGGTCCCTGATCTGCAGAAGGTATGAACCGCTGGGGGAACCGCAAGGTCTCGTGTGACTGTCCTCGCACGCGACACCAGGTCTGTGTACCTCGAGAACACTTGAGAGATAACGTGCACCATGATGGTGCTGTTGAGACCCATCTCGAACCGACGGCATCGCGTCTCCTCATCCATCACCAAGGCGTGGGCGAACCGAGAAAGCCTCGTGAAACGTGTAGAGTAGTCTGCTACTGACATGGTGCCCTACGTTAGCTGCTTGGACTCCCGCATCATGATCTGACATGTCAAAGACAGGAAATACTCCTCCAAGAAGTAACTCCAAAATCCGGCCCCGAAAAGTCATCCCACACCCTCGGGGATGTCCACCGATCGGGTATCCCACCAATCGACAGCGCTTCCCTTCAACATGAACGTGGACAGTGAGACACGCTAGCGGTCGGTGCAGTGCATGGTCGAGAAGATCTTGTCTATCTCCATCAACCAACGCTTGGGGGCAAGGAGGTCCGTCATCGAGCCATGGAACTCGAGAGGGTGAAGCTTTAGAAAGGCAGTGAGGCTGGCCTGATGCACACGTGCCGCAGCCTCGAGCTCCTCCTCCCTCTCTTGGGGTCCTGAACTCCCTCTAAAGGAATCTCCACTGGTATAGGGGGTACCTCTGGCACCACTAGTGGATCTGCGGCTAAGGGTACCTACGGGACCGCCTCGCAGGCCGTCCGTAGCTCCTGGATCTCTCGCGCCTGCTCAGCCAACGCTCTAGTCTGGGCCTCCAGTGCTCTAGTCTGAGTCTCCTGTCACGCCCCTAGAGCGGCCGTCTCCAAAGAGTGACAAGTATATGATACCGAGTATGTCATAATCAGTTTGAATCACATGATAACAAAGGACTGAAGGACAAGAAATAACAAGAGAAGAGTATATACACATATAAATAGTCCAAGGCCAAGGAGCAGATAAAGTTGACCCTCAAAAGAATTCACAATCACCGTCCCGTGTGAACATAAGTCATAATTACAAAATTACACAATACATACCAACAAAAGCCACAAAACACCTGACCAAAAAGGATTACAGAACAGCTGACAGGTTCTGGCCAGATCACCGGGAGGCGCACAAAAAGCTACCGTAGTACCCCAAACTCAATGATCCAGTCCCCCGCCCTATGCAGCACATGAAAGAAACCGATAACAATAGGGGATAAGCCAGTGAAGGCCTAGTGAATGAATCCAACTACAAGGCACCTCATAGTACAATCCGCAATACACTGATAAAATTACTTAATTGATTATCGAGTATAAGCTGACCAGCCTGCATCCAATACCACAGGAGGACAACTTACACTTACCTCATTAAATCCTTAACATAAAGACAGATCCATCTGCGTCCCATACCACAGGGACCCATCCCATGTTATCAACGGATATGCATCCTAGTGACAAAATGTCACTACACACAAACATCTCACATTTTTCTCCTGTCGCGCAGTGACTTCTCCTAAGCGAACCATTCCTGCAAACGCATAGGCTCGGCCAATACAGGGAGTACCACTCCACTCATTAAGTACACCAAAGCTTGATTGCAACTCAAACCAGCACCAATGGATACTGCCTTAGGCATCATCACTTGGCGAACATGGTCGTTAGGCCCTCAATCTTGGCTAAGGCTCTCCGTCATCCAACCACTCTCATGCATATCCGATTTGAACTATCGGGTACCGTGGGCGTCCAGGATGAACCTTGAAAATGCTCCCCTCGTGAAGGACACCCAGAGTTTACCTTCGCCTTAATTGTGGGTGCGCACTCATGACTCGCACGAAGCATCATAATCAGGCTACCCCGAACAGGCTCGACACACTACGGTTGAGGCCTTACAAGATAGGTCATAACGGGCAATGGGATCAACCCTTTCAATTAGATCCCCTATTCCTAAGGTGTCTCTAACTAGATTTTGAAATGAGGATCTACAAAACATGATGAAAACATTACTTAATATGCAAGAGTTAACAATAATAGATCATGATCACGCATTCAAGATATGATATGATACAATAATATCAAATCCTACCTTTAATTAAATATTCAAAGTTTAATTAATGTATTAGCATATGAGGATGTAATTATATATGTCAAGTAATCAGGAAATCTCAATGGGACATATTTAATAATGTCCTAATATATTTATGGATGCCACCATATTCATGCATACAAGATTAATTTTACAATTACCATAATCATGACTTTGCATTGAACTGTACTATCAGAGTGCCAAGTTAGATCCACTCACTGAGATGAGTACTACGTCTCATGATGAATCACGCGCGTCTCGATCAATCAAATGGTAGTACAACCACTACCGAACTCATAGAAGAATGTGAGCATAATCAAAATTACATAAGCCTACCGAATCAACCAACTTAAACAATTTGGCTAATTCTACATTAAACATGGCACCTACATCAAATATGGCCAAACATGGTCAAACCATGTTTATTCTGGTCAAATCTGGCTATTCAGATCAAACAGAGTCAACATGGTCAAATCTAGGGTTGTTCTGGTCAAATAGGGTCAAATCTGGGGTTGTTCTGGTCAAACAGGGTTAAATCTAGGGTTGTTCTGGTCAAACAGGGTCAAATCTGGTCAAACACGGGGTTTATTCAAGTGAAACAGGGGTCAAGCCATGGTATTCCAATCATGTAAACCTAAATCAACATTAAAATAACTCATTTGACAAGGATTCAACATTGTAAACAATAAGAACAATTGATAATCGCATGAGTTTATGATCGGTTCACCCACCTCCCCTTTGGTCCAATATCCACCTCCCACATGCGCTACATCGTAGAGGATGCGATGCTGTGGCTCGTGGATGCCTAAACTACAACCGAAAAGGAAGGGTGAGAAGAAAGAATTTGGTGACTAATGGTGGATGATGCTCAAATTTACATGGGAGATAGAACTTGACTCACACAACAATTTTCATAAAAGGTGGGAGACGATCCAATGATTGGATTAAGAGAAATCAAAGAAAAATAAAGAGCGAAAAATAATACTTGTTAGTTAAAAAAAAGGGTCTCGGTGGCTTCTCCTCCCCAGGTCCTTCTCTTCTTCTTTTCTTGTGAGTGTGTGGAGAGAGAGAGTGAAATGTGGGTTTTTGTTGGCTTGTGTGTGTGGTGTGGGTGTTGCCAAGTGTCACTTGGTGGTAGGTTTAAAGGGTTATGTGTCAAAAGGGGTGGGGTATAAAGTGGGTGAGGTTTAACATGGGACATAGGTCCATCGCAAGTAGGTATAAAAGATCATGGGATCAATGGACTACAATGATTCTAAATGCTTTGTATCTTCTACGATAATACTTGTATAATACGATCAATTTCTATATAAATTATTACTAAAATGACACGGACCTAACACTCCAATAGATCCGTTATACAAGCGTAAGTACGGTCCCATGCAGGAGACTCCTATGCAGGTCCTAGCCCAACAACCGATGATTCTTCAGTAGACTCCTCGCCATCGGTAGGTTCAGAAATCTTCGAGGCCTGAGGGAGACCACGTCCACGCATCCGTCTGCGAGGAGGCATATTAGCAACCTAAGAAACATACACTAGGATCAGAAGACATATAGAAATCCTAGGACTCATCTCTAAGACAACACTTGGCTCTGACAGGATGAGGCTCTGATACCAACTTTTGTCACGCCCTAGGGCGGCCGTCCCCGAGACGTGGCAAATATATATAATATCAGTAATCCATACACGAGATCAATGAAGACTCTAACACAACATCCAAGGCAATAAAGTAATTAGAATGTAACTGACATAATATATATATACATGTAGCGGAAGTTTAAACGACTAAGTCTATAATTCAAAGACATATCACAGACTAGAGTACATAATCAACTGTTGTGCGAGAGCCAAAATAAATAATGGACATCAACAACAAGTATTGTGCACAAGCACGAGTATCAATACATACAAGTAAAAGGGGATGCTGATGGCCTCTCACACTCGCAGACTCAAAACACGAACGCTGCTCAGCTACCGGTACTGCGCCAAAGGGAGCTCCTCTCTCGGATCCGACTCAGCGTCAACTGGACGAAAACATAAGCGAGGGGTGAGCCACACGCTTAGTGAATGGAACAATCCATGTAACACAACTCATATTAATCATTACAAGTAAATTAAATTCCAACAGATGGAATAAACTACTTAAGCTGGTGGGTCGAGTATTAACCTGAGCCCACCACTTCCGCACCCTCGCCCCCACAGGGTGACATAGGACTTTAGGGATAAGGTTGACTATTCCTACACCATTTGTCATCCGGTACTCTCCCAGTGTGGCCTCTATGACCTGGTAGCCTCCCACATCCACTATCTCTGCTATGTGGACAGACCAGCAAGCGTCGTTGATAGTACCTGGGAGCATCTCACAGGGTTCTGGCCTCTACCGGTTAGCCTCTGAAGACTGCTACCTCTACCTCATGGGTGCCCCCACTGTGTCATCAATAGCGTCTGGGAGCACTCCACCGGACTTTACTACGCCGGGCAGTTTCTACACGGAACCGACGAAAGGAAGAACACTCGACACTCGCAAATACGATCCTCATGGATCCAACGTCGTCGATCGATAAACATAAAAAAGGGGTATCGATCCGCATAACTCAGATGCGGGGAAAACCATCATTCGTAGTGACTATGCCATGGTATGACCCCCTAATAGGTCATACACTTGTCCTAACACATTTAGACAAGATTCATGGCTCATACAGGTATAAGATATTCCCTATCTTGGGGAAAGAACCCCTTGGGAGGGCACCTTGAGGTCCCGATATAGGATATCCCGACAACCAAACAAGGAACTTGGAGCACCCTAGCCCGGGTCTCAATGATGACCTCACAAGGTCCCTTAATCTCGAATAGGTAATTGGAATTAAATATACAATGAAGAATTAATTAAGGAATTAATCATGATAGCATTTAATAACATAACAACAAACTACATATTATCTAAGTCATGCTGAAACCTATACATTCTTATTTGTTTAATTAAATTAAACTAGATGGGAACATGCATGGATCAAGGATATGCTAACATGGAACGTGACATCTAGGCATGTATGGGCTCCTACACATGGTACTAGAATGTACAGTACTTAGCATATTATACCTAATATGTCATGGATGCAATCTAGCAAAGCATGCAATAACATATAATTACAAATAAGATTAATATGCAGTTATGGTGCCCAGGGGAGGCCAATTCAAATCTACGTGCATCAAACTACTCCCAACTGAGTTGGATCGACCCACTCACCACAACCCTGGTCGATGCGTGGCCGTTCGCCAAGATCTGCACGACAAGGGCATAAAAAATGGTGAATATAACTACATAAAACACTTTAAAATTAACTAAAAATATAAGACTTAGACATGCACGCATACGGGCTCGCACGCATGTCAGCAAGCGCGTATGCACGCATATCCGACCGCCATGACACCTATCCGAGCCCTTGGGCAGCCACACGTGTGGCCCCCGCACCCGAACGAACGTGCACGCATGCGTGCACCCGCTCCCGCGCGCACGCCCGCACATCTACGCGTACGTGCGTGCGCCCGCTAGCTCCCCCGACTACGCGTGCGTTTGAGCGAACACGCGCGCGGACAACCTCGCGCGTTCGCCCAGAACCTGACTTAGCCCCTCCCCTGCCCTCTCACTCACCCAAACCCAAATATCTATCATGCATGACACCCCCAACAGTCCCAACAACCCTTAAAACAAAGATAAGGGAGGAGGAGAGCTTACCAAATGGAGGGAAGGAACAAAAGGAGGGGGTTTCGGGGCTCTTGGCGCACCAAAGCCACCACAAACACCTCCACTACAACCACCACCTCCCCAGCCACTCCTCAAGCCACAAATGGCTGAAAAACAGCGGGGGAACAAGAGAGAAGAGGAAGAGGAAGGATCAACAACAATAATAAACACACACACACAAACACACACCTTTCTTGTGCTTCTACTCCTTCTTGTGGTCTTTCTCCTTCACGTCTTCCTTGTTCTCCACTCACACACACACATAGCCAACAAAACAAAGAAACAAAGAAGGGGAGCCCAAATGAAGTACACGACTACATGGGGGTGAAGAGAAGGAAAAAGAAAAAAAAGGGTGAACCTAAGCTAAACTCTCCCTCTAACAAAGAAAATAATCGAAACTTACTTAACCACTAAGCAAGAGGGGGGTGAGTTTACCTAGGGTCACCATAGACACCAAATATGGACTCATCTCTCTCTTTCCCTCTCTCCTTGCATGAATTGAGTAAGTAGATGTGGTTCCTACTTGACTTAGGTCCACTTGGGATTATCGGTATGCACCGGTTGGTGCGCGAGATCGCACTTAACCCTTCCCCTTAAGATAGTAATATCCAATGCATGCTTGTATCATATTTTGTCTGATTGAATGATTAATGTGCCTCATATGCATGTGTAGTTAGGCCATGCCTTGTATGTGTGTTGCATGATTTATCGTTTATGATGTATATTTATGTTATGTTATCGCGCATGTTAAAACTAATCGGGCCTATCTGTAATAGGCTTGGGAATGACCAGCTACCGGGTCGTACCCTATTAGTTAGAGCGCTAGCGAGGTTGTACTCGATGGAATACGGGAGAATTCATCGTTGTGTCAGTTTTGTTAAATCGATAATTACGACATTAAGTTGGCACTACCCGTGCTGGGTCTATGAAATGCTTGTTGGGTAACGCCTTGGGCTTATTTCTGCACTAGAGCAGAGGTAACCTCTCACGTCCGAGTGACGCACCCATGTGAGAGTACAAGAGTATTGGTTATCTTCGATATGTAATTATCGAGTATAGTTACAGTTTCTCCCAATATCGTCCGTGTAGGAACTTCCCGGCGTTGAAAATGTTGTCCTGTCATCGGGCTCCCATCCGTAGGTATTACCGATGCATTCGGGACGTACTGATTGTGGGAGTATGCCAGGTAGAAGCTACCCGGGGAGAGGGCTACCGTATGATATTGATGACATAGAGTCACTCCCCTTCGTTGGATCTGTGTAGGAACTTTTCGGCATTGAAAACGCTGTCCTGGCACCGGGCTTCCATCCGTAGGTATTACCTATGCATTTGGGATGTACTGATCGTGGGAGTATGTCAGGTAGAGACTACCCGGGGAAAGGGCTACCGCTGGAGCAAAGGTGTAGAGCAAACATAGTTATCCCAAAAGTCCCTAGGGTCACCCGCGGGGGATAGGGTGAGGTTGAGTGTGTGTAGTGAGTCACGTGGTGTCGTGGCTCTAGTACCCGTCGAGTATACTCTGGGTATGTTGTGCCTAACGCTTAAGGTATGGTTAACACCAGGAGTGAGGGTGAGGGTGAGGTGGGTCGTGCCGCCGCATGACCTTGTTACCCGTTGGGTTTCTACCCATGTTTCTCCTTGATAGGAATTTGTCTTGGTGTTGAATTGTTGTGTTGGTGTTTGGTTTCTAGCCACTCACTGAGCTTGTAGCTCACCACTCGCGTACTGTTTCTTTTACAGGGGCGTTGTTGGGCGTGGAGCCAGAGCTTCCTTGTGGAGTGGTCTTGCGTGCGTGGAAGCGTTCTGTCCGACGGATTGGCGAGTGTGAGGCTGTCAGCAGTCCTAGAGTCAAGTATTTATAAATCGTGCGTGTTGCACATGTAATTTATTTGGACTAGATTTGGCTCTCACAGGACATTGATTGTGTATTCGAGTCTGTAATAATGTTTTTGAGTTACAGGCTTAGTGATATCTTTATGCTTCCGCATTTTCAATTGAGTTATCAGTTATCATTGCCTGTTAGCCTTGTGTATTATTTGTTGGAGTCATTGTTGACCTCTTGTACTTGATAGCAGATATTATATTATTGTCACGTCTCAGGGACGGCCACCCTGGGGCATGACAGCTGGTGCTGGCAGGGAACAGGCAGGGCCTACTGGGCACAGGCAGCACACACAGGGCAGCACGCACGGGGGTACGCCGACACCCCAACACCCAAGCAACCAAGCACACACACTCTGTACAAACATAATTACAAACACATGGCATGCACTACATCCCAACACACCAAATGTGCTGAAAACTAGAAAAAGAAGAGGGGAAAGCTCACCAAGAGAGGGGGAAGGAAGGGGGATGTGTGGGGGCTCGCAAGCACGCCCATGACCACCTCAACTGCCACTACCACTACCACCATCTCAGACTTCACTTCTCTTCTGCTTGCTGAACCAGAGGGGAGGGGGTCCATGGAATTCAGGTGGGGGAGTTAGAGGAGGAGGAGAGGGAAGAAACAACAACAATGCCACACACCTTCTCTTCTTTGCTCCTCCAAGCACTTCTCCATCATCTTCTCCACCAAAACATGCACACAAAGGGCTAGACCAGAGGGAAAGAGAGGAGATTTGGGGAATTATATAGCCAAAAGAGGGGTACAAACGATGAAAACATCCCTGACATGAAATGCTGGACAGGCTTCACTAGAACAGCATAACTTCCTCAATATAGCTCCGAATTACACAATTCAAAAACCATTGGGAAGTCAAGAAGATTATCTACAACTTTTATGTTTAAGCTCAGATCAAATAACCCCTTCAGCTATTCCACAATGAGTTAAACATCTAATAGGGCTGCTGCCAGGATTTTCCCATCCCCGGGGTATACTTGGAAAAATACCCATAACTTTTGCTACATGAATCCAATTGATCCAATTCTACTTATGTATGAAAGCTAACTCAAATTGAACATATCATGATAAAATATATTTAAACCTCTTTATCTTGGATTTTAACAAAATTCAATCCCAATACCAATTGGAAATCATAACTTCTACAAAGACGTTATCGGAATTCAATGGAATTTTTATGAGTAGTACAAAACGGTACCAGGACCCATAATATGCAGTGAGATTTTCAATTAGAGTACTCTAACTCCCGCAGAAAGCTAAAAGTCAAAATTTTAGCGATCCGATTGAAAAAAATAAGGCTCTAAGTGACACAGACCAAACATGATTAATGTTGATATTGATTGAGTTATATGGTGGAGTTTCATATTTGAATATAATCCCTAAATTGGTATTGCATGGTGGATTCTAAAACCCAAGTTATCTTTCTATATTATTATTTTCTTTTTAAAAAAATAACAAAAAAACCTTCATTAGTCTTTTCCTTCTAGTTCGATTAGTTGAATCGATTAATAATATGATTTGAACAATTATTTGTGGGTTCGACCTGTATTTGCTAGATCTATACTTTTGTAACAATTCGTGCACTTGCGGTAATAAATAAAAACTTAAATAATCAATCAAGTTTATGGCACCGTTGCCGGGGAATTGTTTAAAATTAAATTTGATATTGATTTATCTATTGGATTAGTTTTTTATTTTTGTTTTGCAGGATATCTAGAACCTACAAGAACACGACAAGGATTGTTGTTAGGCTTAGACCATTCTCTCTCTAAACGAGCATCGAAAAGTATTCAAAGCGACCCCATAAGGTGAACCATTTCATCGCAACTAAAAAGGTGGATATAATTCTTCCCTCACTGTGTGTGAGTTGTGAGTATTTCATTAACCCACGAATCTTCTGCAAGTGGTTACGTTTGGGGTTGGTTGGAATTTTCGTGTGTGCATTTTTCAGTTAGCATACATTAATTAATCTATCTAAGGGCTGTCCCACGTAATATAAGGTGGGGATTTCATCACCCTTCCTTGACCCACAAATCGTCATCCTTAAGAATGTGTCAAACCCATGAGCCTAATTAAAATAAAATGAATTAGACTTGGCCCTAGGTTTTCGAGCTCAATAGGACAAGAGGCGCCAAGAGATACTCAAGTGAGCAGTTAACCATTTACAACATTTTCTGAACCAAACAGCATTTTGTCAACCCAACATCATTTTTTTCACCCAAGCTGCATTTTTCATCCCAACAGGCATTTCTTTGACCCTAACAGCATTTCCTATACTCAAACATCATTTGTAGACCCGAACAGCATTTTTTGACCCAATCAACATTTTTTCCACCCAAATATCATATTTTTACCTGAACTGCATTTTCGACCAACACGCAACTCAAACAGTATTTTTTTACTCAAACAAAATCTCAAACACCAATTTCTCAAGCTAAACTGTATTTTTTTTACCCAAGCATAAAAATCATATTTCCCAACCCAAGCACCACCCAAACTGCACTTTTACCGAAATAGCACATTTTGACCAAACAAAATTTTTGATCTCAAACATTATTTTTGAACCCAGATAACATTTCTCAACCAAAACAACCTTTCTTTGAACCCAAACAACATTACATTTATATATCAACCCAAATATGACCCAAACATCATTTTAACACCCGAACAACATTTCTCAACCCAAATTGCGTTTCTCGACGCAAAAGAACATTTTTCGACCCTAACACGAACCAAACCCCATTATTTCAACCAAAACACCATTTTTCAATCCAAACACGACCCAAGTGACATTTTTCCACCCCGACACCATTTATTTTTTGCCCAAGCTGGGTTTTTTCATGCAAACAAAATTTTTCGGACCAATCCCTATTCCCTCAACGCAAATCACAATTTTTGACCCACACCCCAATTTTTCGACTGAAATTGATTTTTCTGATCTAAACATGACCCAAACGTCATTTTTCTACCGAAACTGGATATTTCAACCCAAACCGTATTTTTTCGACCCGGACATCATTTTTTTACCCAAACAACATTTTTTCAACGCGAACAACATTGTTCAACCCAAAAGGCAATTTTCGATGCGAAAATCATTTTTCGATCCAAACACAACCCAAAGAAAGTACATTACCAATCAACACATTTCGACCCTACTATAATTTTTGAACCCAAATATCATTCTGTGAACCCAAACTACATTTCCTCGGCAGTGTTTCTCAGCCCGAAGATAATTTTTCGATCCAAACATACCCAAAATCCATTTTTTTTACTAAAACACCATGTTTTCAACCAAAATATCATTTTTAGATGCAAACAACATTTATTTTACACAAACATCGTCTTTAGACACGAACATCATTTTTTGACCAAAAACAACAATTTTCGAACCGAATAACATTTTTTTGACCCAAACAACACTTTATTGACAGGAAAAGCATTTTTCAGCCCAAACAGAATTTTATCGACCCGAACATCATTTTGCCACCAAGAGAACATTTTTGGACTAAAAACGACCCAAACACCATTGTTTCGACTAAAACAGCATTTTGTGACCGGAATCGCACCTTTGACCCAAAAACGACCTAAACATCATTTTTTTTTACCAAAACAGCATTTTCAAGACCAGAAATCAATTTTTTGACCCAAACAAAATTGTATCGACCTGAACATCATTTTTCAACCAAGACAACTTTTTTCAAAAAAACATGACCTGAACACCATATTTTCCAGCGAAACAGCATTTTTTCGAACAAAATGGATTTTTTGACCCGAAATGCTTTTTCGACCAAAAAATGACCTAGACATTATTCTTTTGACCAAAACAGCATTTTCTTAACCAAACATCATTTGGTCGACCCAACATCATTTTTTTCCAATCAAGCTGCATTTTCTGACCCGACCGGTAATTCTTAGACCCTAACAGCATTTCCAATACTCAAACATCATTTGTAGACCAGAACGGCATTTTTCAACCCAATCAACATTTTTTCCACCCAAATATCATATTTCACCTGAACTGCATTTTTTGACCCACTCGCAACTCAAACAGCATTTTTTTACTCAAAGAAAAACCCGAACACCAATTTCTCCAGCTAAACTGCAATTTTCTTTATCCAAACATAAAAATCCTCTTTCTCGATCCAAAACATCAGATGTCGGATACCTCACTCGTAGACCAGATTAGCTAAATACTGATAACTCTAGGATAGAGTATTGGAACGGAAAGATCCATGAGATATAGGGGTAAAGCACTGTTTCGGTGCGGGCCGCGAGAGCGGTACCAAATCGAGGCAAACTCTAAATATATTCACCAATTTTCGCAATAATAGCTTGGTCCACAGCAGGATTAACTACATTTGATCGGGTCTAAGACTACATAACTCAATACTTCAGGAACGAATTAATCCCTTTTTTTTCGAGTACCTTCCTTTGAGAAAGAAGAACTGGAATAAAAGAAATAGAATACTATTCTAGGAAAAATGAATAATAAAGGATTCTTTTTACAATCTTTCGGAAACCCAAGGACTCGATCGTATGGATATGTAAAATACAGGATTTCCAATCCTAGCAGGAAAATTAGGGAAACGGATACTCAATTTACCACCCAAACTGCCCTTTATACCAAAACGACACATTTCGAGCCAAACGAATTTTTTGAACTCAAACATCATTTTTCTACCTGAACATCAATTTTAAACCCAGACAACATTTCTCAACCAAAACAACATTTCTTTGAACCCAAAAAGCATTACATTTATATTTTGACCCAAACATCATTTTAACACCCGAACAACATTTCTCAAACCAAACTACGTTTCTCGATGCAAAAGAACATTTTTCGACCCTAACAGGAACCAAACCCCATTATTTTGACCAAAAGACCATTTTTAGATCCAAACACGACCCAAACGACATTTTTTGACCCGACAACATTTATTTTTTGCCCAAGCTGGGTTTTTTTTTATGCATACAAAATTTTTCGAAGCAAACCCTAATCCTTCAACTGAAACCGCAATTTTTGACCCAAACCCCAATTTCTCGATTGAAATTGATTTTTCTGATCCAAACACGACCCAAATGTCATTTTTCTACCTAAACAGGATATTTTGACCCAAACCGTATTTTTTCGTCCCGGACTTCATTTTTTTATCCAAACAAATTTTTTTTGATACGAACAGCATTGTTCAACCCAAAAGGTAATTTTCGACTCGAAAATCGTTTTTCGATCCAAACACGACCCAAAGAAGCACATTTTCATCCCTATCAGGACATGTCGACCCAAATATAATTTTTGAACCCAAACATCATTCTGAGAACCCAAACTGCATTTCCTTGGCCAAACAGTGTTTCTCAGCTTGAAGATAATTTTTTGACCCAAACATAACCAAAATCCATTTTTTCAACTAAAACACCATGTTTTCAACCAAAATATCATTTTCAGACATAAACAACATTTATTTTACACAAACATCGTCTTTAGACCCTAATTGCGTTTTCCGACCCAAAACAACAATTTTTTAACCGAACAACATTTTTTGAACCAATCAAAACAGCATTTTCTGAACCGAACAACATTTTTCGACCCAACATCATTCTTTTTTACCCAAGTTGCATTTTTTGACCCGACTGAAATTTTTTAGACCCTAATAGCATTTCCTATACTCAAACATCATTTGTAGACCCGAACGCCATTTTTTTACCCAATCAACATTTCTTCGACCCAAATATCATATTTCTACCCAAACTGCATTTTTTGACCCACTCGCAACTCAAACTGCATTTTTTGACTCAAACAAAAACACAAACACCAATTTGTCGAGCTAAACTGCATTTTTTTACCCTAACATAAAAGTCATTTTTCTCGATCCAAACACCACCCAAACTACACTTTATACCGAAACAGTACATTTCGATTTAAGAAAAAATTTTGAACCCAAACATCATTTTTCTATCCGAACTTCATTTTTAAACCCAGACAACATTTCTCATACAAAACAAAATTTCTTTGTACCCAAACAACATTACATTTATATTTCGACCCAAACATTACCCGAACATCATTTTAACACCCGAACAACATTTCTCAACCCAAACTGCATTTCTCGATGCAAAAGAAATATTTTGACCCTAACACGAATCAAACCCCATTATTTCTGTTGTGCCTGTGTCATTTGGAGCCATTTCTATTAAACCTTGATCACATATGGGTCGTTTATGGCCTTTTATTTTTTCGGTCGGAGTTGCTAAATTTTTTGCTTTTTAGCTATCTGCGTGAGTTAGAGTACTCTGATTGGAAATATGACTGCATATTATGGGTCCTGCTATTGTTTTGTACTACCCATAAAAATTTAATCGAATTCCGATAACGTTTTGGAAAAATATGTCGTTCTGAATCGTGTCCGGGTTCGGTCATTACGTGTTAGGCCTGTGTCATTTAGAGTCCTAATTTTGATCGGAGTCGCTAAATGTTGGTTTTTAGCTACCTTTTGGGGTTTAAGGACTCTGATTGATGATATAACTGCATATTATGGGTCCTGGTACTGTTTAGTACTGCCCATAAAATTTTCATTTAATTCCGATAAAGTTTTTGGAATTATGCAGTTTTGGATTTGGTATTCGGATTTGATTTTATTAAAATCCAAGATGAAGAGGTAAAAATCCAATATTATTACGAGATGTTCAGTTTTGAGATAGCTTCCATATAAAAGTGGAATTGGATCAACTGGATTCGTATACCAAAAGTTATGGGTATTTTTCCGAGTATACCCCGAAGATGAAAAATCCAGGCAGCAGCCCTATAAGATGTTTAGCCTAGATTTTGGAATAGCTGGAGAGGTTATTTGATCTAAGTGTAAACATGAAATCTGTAGATAATCTTATTGGCTTTCCAATGGCATTGGAATCGTGTAATTCGGAGCTGTATTGAAGAAGTTATGGCCGCTTAAGTGAAGGCTGTCCAGAGTTTTTAAGTCCGGGACAGCTCGGTCATTCTCCCCTCTTTTGCCTATTTAAAGCCCCAAATGTGCACGACCTTGGCCTCCATTTTTCCCACATTTGGATCTGGTCCAGCCCCTTTGTTGTGTGTATTTGGTGGAGGTGATGGAGAAGAAGATCAAGAGGAGTTGAAAAAGGTGTGTTTATGTTGTTGTTATGGTTGTTGTTGCTTCCCCTTCTCTCTTGCTCCCCCTCAATTGTTTTCCCTCCCCCTTTTGATTTCAGCCCCCAAATGTTTGTTGAAATGCCAAGGTGAAAGCCATGTGAAGAAGAGAAGCCAAAGAGGTGGTGGTAGTGGTAGTGGAGGTCGAGATGGTCGTGGCGTGCTTGAGGGCCCCAGCATCTCCCCTTCCCTCCCCCTCTTAGGTTGGGTAAGTTCTCCACCTTCTTTAAATTGGTTTTATGGCTTTGGGGGTGTGTGGGAAGTCATGCATGGTTGATGAATGTGTTAGGATGTGTGAAGGGGGCTGGGGGGGGGGTGTTAGGCGGCTGGGCGTGCGCGCGGGGCCGTCCGCGCGCTTGAGCGCGCAGGCAGGCGCGCGCGTGAGTGCGCGAGCGGAGGGTTGTCAGGCACGCGGGTGGTGCGCGCGCGAGTCAGGGGCGCAGCGGTGTGCCGTGGGCGCAGGGGGGGTGCGCGTGCGAGTGCACGCGTGCGAGTGCGCGCGTGCATGCACGTGCGGATGGGCACGCGTGTGGCTGCCCGGGGACCGGTTTGGGCGTGCTGAGGGTCGGAACCCTCAGGTGGGTGTCCAGGGGGCTTGGGCATGCGTGCGTGCGTGCACTCTTGCGTGCGTTCGAGCCCGTATGCGTGGATGTCCAACCTTAGGCATCCCTAATTGATTTTTATATGTTTGTATGTGGTTTTACTCACCCCTTTTGGTACCTTGACTTACAGATCTCATCGGATGGGATGCGCGTCAATCCGGGTATCGGTGAATGGTTTGATTCCAACCCTTCCGGGAGCGCTCGATGCGCGTAGTCGTGCTTCGCGCTTCCATGGGGCTTTAATTGCACCCTAAATATACTAGATATCATGCATGCTAGGTTGTATAGCTCGTATATTGTGTAGAACCCCTATTCTACCTTATATTTGCCTATATATTGTATAGAATATGGCATGACGTAAGTAATTTTGTTCGAAATATTACCCCTATTTATCAAGCATGTTTAGCTTGGGTTAATAACGGGGTGTCTGCGTAATATTCCTCTGATTTAGGACTTGAGGGTGTGGTATAGTTGTTGCACCATCTAGTTGGGGCGAAACTATGACCCGCTTCAAGAGAGGATGAGGCATTCCCTCTCTCTCGCCCTCACTCTTTTCGCAAGCTGAGTAAGTAGATGTAGTTCCCACTCGACTCAGGTTTGCTTGGAATTATTGGCATGCACCTGTTGTTGCGCAGATCGCGCTTAACCCTTCCCTTCTAGTTTGGTGTCAGCCAACGTATGTTAGGTTGTAATTTGTGTATTTGCCCGTTTGACTTCACGTATGCATGTTAAGTAAGTTATCCTTGGGTAATAAATTGCATATTATATATATATGCCTATTGGGCCATGAGCCTTGTCTAATGAGATTAGACAAGTGTATGACCTCTTATGGGGTCATACCATGGCTTTGACACTTAGAATAAAATGTCTTCCCCGCATCTGAGTTATGCGCCTTGGAGGGAATTCGTGAGAATTCGTTGCGCTTATCGGTGTTTGATAACCGATGATGAGGGATCCATACGGATCGTATTCGCGGGTGTCGAGTGTTCTTCCCTTCGTCGGCTCCGAGTAGAGACTGCCCTGTAGATACCCCAATTTTGACCGTCCAGAGAGACAGAAATACTTCAAGTAACACACGGAAATATCCAACAAGTGGACACCAATAGAGAACCAAAGGTTCGGTAAACCGGAAACCCTAACCCTAGCCGTGACCTGAACCTAAACCGGAAATCCTAAACCTTGACCTAACCCCAAACCCTAGCCCTAAACCCTAATCCCAGCCTTGACCTAAACCTAAACCGGAAACCCTAAACCTTGACCTAACCCCAAACCCCAAACCCTAACCTAAACCCAAACCCTAGCCGAAACCCTAAACCTAAGCCAAACCCTAACCCAGACCTAAACCTAAACCTACCCTAAAAACCAAAACCCTAAAAACCTAAAGCCCCTGGAAAGGGGCGGCTATCCCTAACCGCCCCCTGGCCGACTTTGGACCAGTCCCCTGGATGGGACATAAAGCAATATTAAATGCTGATCATTGCGGCGGGTCATGACCTTTAGCCGCCCTCTCTTGGCCGGATCAAACCAAGTAGCCGACCCAAGCCACCGCTTGTCAGAGATGGGACGTTTGGCAGGTCATGATAGGGGCGGCTACCAGGAAGTAGCCGCCCCATCCCGGGCGGGTAGTGCGTCATGATAGGGGCGGCTACCAGGAAGTAGCCGCCCCATCCCGGGCGGCTAGTTAGCACTACCCGCCCTTCACCTGTTCTCTGGCAGAAGAACCTAGAATTAATGAGAGGTCCAATCGAAGCCAACCCACTCCATTACCCTCAGGATATTTTCCTACCTCTCTTTTACTATAAATAGAGGAGGTCCCAAGCCTTCAACAACAACCAACACACCCAACAAAATCCAAAACAACCACCAATTCATCTTCAAACCCTCCCACCACTAGAAATCCCAAGAGAGAGAGAGAGAGAGAGCCCCTTTTGTGAGAGAAACACCCATTCCCTACATAAAATACCCTCTCATCCCACCCTCCATAAACCCAGGCTAAACCTAGCTTAGCCTCTGCCCAAGACCCCACCCTTTACCTACCAAAGCCCTGCCCAAATTCCCCCAGAACCTGGACGGCTAACCCTAGCTAGCCGCCCCTTAGCCGACGGCTAACCACAACTAGCCGCCCCCTATCCACACCCCATATCAACATCCCTTTGACCCATAACTCCTTTAGTCAAGCCCGGAAGCAGAATAGGATTACCTGTTTTTCACCTCTGTGTACGGTATATCCGTGTCTCAGAGCGGAGACCCCACAAACTGCCCACGTAGGCGATCAAATCCGACCCAAACCCTTTCCTGTTTTTAGAAAAAGCAGGTGGCGATCACAAAACCCCCTTGAATCCTCTTGAGCCGCTGTCGGGCGCCTCGACCTGGAACGACACCCTCACCCCTTACGAGAAGACGATCCGACCGAGCCCGCCAGGGCACGCATCCGATCCGAATCCCCGAAGAACCCCCACACACGCGGATTTCTCGACACCGACATGCCCGTCGTAGTAAAGTCCGGTGGGGTGCTCCTAGATACTACTCATGACGCGTGTTGGTGTGCCCATACGGCTGAGGTAGCGGTCTTGGGAGGCTAGTCCGATAGAGGCCTGAACCCTGTGAGGTGCTCCTGGGAACTATCCACGACGCATGTTGGTGTGCCCATATAGCAGAGATAGGGACCTGGGAGGCTACCAGGTAGTAGAGGCCACACCGGAGAGACTACCAGATGACGAGCGGTGTAGAACAATCGACCTCTTCCCCAAGAGCCTATGTCACCCCGAGGAGGGAGTGAGGGTGAGGGTGTTGTGGATCGACGTTGGTTCGATCTACCAGTTGTGCAATTTCCCAAAATCCTATGTCACCCGTCGGGGTTAGGGTGAGGCTATTGCTCCAAGATCCTATGTCACCCATCGGGATGAGGGTGAGGGTGTTGGTGTGAGTGGAGTGGGCCCGAGTTGACACTCGACCCACCGGCTTGTGTAGTTGATTTTCCCATGGGGTTCGCGTTGCGAACATGTAATGGTTCCTCCCAATATTGTCGTATACCGGGGCCCCGACGTTGAAGCTGCCCTAACATAAGACTCCCACTTGTAAGTACTCCCGATGCATTCGGCAGATGTACTGATCATGGGAGTGTACCAGGTGAGGCTGCACGATGGTGGGCCACCGGACGATATTGCGAGCGTGAATGATCGTTCCCCCCTTCACCGGATCTGTGCGGATGCTTCCTAGGTACGAGCCACCCTGTGTGGACCCCCATCGACAGTGTACTGATCGTGGCCGGCTCCAGGTAGAGGCTGCCCAGGAGAGCGCTACCAGATGGCGAACGGTGTAGAGCAGCAAATTCTGCCCTTCAAGTCCCTAGGCTCACCCCTTTGGGGACTAGGGCAAGGGCGGGGTATGATCGCACCGCCGTGTGACCTTGTTAACCGTTGGGTTTCTAACCATGGCTTTCCTTGATAGGAGATTGCTTTAGTATCGAATGATTATGTTGGTGTTTGGTTTCTGACCACTCACTGAGCTTGTAGCTCACCCCTCGCTTATGTTTTTCTCCAGTTGACACTGAGTCGGATCCAAGAGAAGAGCTCCCCTTGGCGCAATACGAGTAGGAGACCCGCGTTCGCGTTGGATGTCTTGCGAATGAGAGGCCATCCAGCATTCCCTTTTCCTTGTATGTATTATACTTGTGCTTGTGCACGGTATGTGGACTGTTGATGTCTATTGTTGTGTATATTGGCTCTCACAGGACAATTGATTGTGTATTCTAGTCTGTAAATATGTCTTTGAATTACAGACTTAGTCGTTTGAGCTTCCGCTATTTGTATATATATTTGATGTTAGTTACTTGGTTATTGCTTTATTGCCTTTGATGTTGTGGAGTCCATATTTGATCCCGTGAATGGATTGTTGATATCATATATATATTTGCCATGTCTCGGGAACGGCCGCCCTGGGGCGTGACATTACGGGATTGGGGGATGGGATTTATTTGGCATGACTAAATGGGGTCTTTGTTATATATGTGTCACTTTTTAGCCTAATGGACTCATTTGGGTCACTTTTGGCCAGTTTCAAAATTTTCATTTTTCGATCAGAGCCGCTAAAATTTTAGTTTTTAGCCATCTGCGTGAGCTTGGGTACTCTGATTGGTAATCTAACTGCATATTATGGGTCCTTGTACCATTTTGTACTACCCACAAAAATTTTATCGAGTTCTGGTAACGTTTTAAAAATTATTCAGCTCTGAACCTCATCCGGGTTTCGATCGTTACTGGTTTTGTGGGAGGAATAGTGTTAAGAAGGCCATAGTTTTTCCCCATCTAAATGGGCTCAACAACTATACCCCGTGCCCAAGTCTCCTAACTAGGAAAATATTAGGCATGTACTTGGTATTTACACATGCTTACAACATATAGTGTAGTACTAATAAATAGGGACTACCTAAGGCATGCATATTCTATACATCCGTATTAACACACAACACAGATGCAAATACAATCATTCAAAGATTAATATTGTACGTGGACACGTACATGGTAGAATAGAGGGTTCTACCCAATATACGAGTCATACAGTCCTAGCATCCAATATCTAACATATTTAGGGTGCACAGATGCCCCATGGATGCGCGATGCACGACTACGTGCATCGAGGACATTCCGATGGGTTGGATCGAATGACTCACCGATTCCCAGATTGTTGTGCATCCCATCTAAAGAGATCTGCAAGATAAGGGCACTAGTAGGGGTGAGTAAAATCACATACAAACACTTGGAATTTACTAAAAAGGCCTAAGACTCAGATATGCACGCACGTACGCACGCATATCCGAGTGTCCCGGCACCTACCCGAGCCCTTGGGCAGCCACACACGTGGCCCCCGCACGCGCCTCCACGCCCGTTGGCGCACTCCCGCGCGCCCAGCCACTCGCCCAGACGCACTGCCCTTGCGTGTGCGCCCCCGCGCACTGCGCGCCTGACCAACCACCCTCACGCACTCCCGCGCGCGCCCGCGTGCTCGACCGGTGAGCCTACTAGCACCCCGCGCAGACGCTCGCGCACGCGCACGTGGGTACCCGCACGCGTGCGCGTCCAGCCACTTCTAACCCCTCCCCCACCCTCCACACTGACCCAAACACAAACACCTATCATGCACAACCTCAAACTCACCCATATATGCTTAAAAACCAGAAAAAAGAAGGGGGAAAACTCACCAAAAGAGAGGGGGAGGGAAGGGGGAGATGTGGGGCTCCCAAGCACGCCCTTGACCACCTCGACCGCCACCACCGCTACCACCACCTCAATCTTTGTTTCTCTTCTTCTTGGCTGACCACAGGGGGGGGGTGAATGGGAGAACAAGGGATCAGCGAGGGGAGGGGGAGAGTTGGGAGAAATATCAACAACAACAATGGCACACACTAACCTGATCACTTCCTCTTTTTGCTCCACCATCATCCAAGCACTCCCTCTTCTTCTTCCCACACTTAGGCAATACAACAAACACTTATGAGGGTGTGAAAGAGAGAAAGAGAGACCCAAAGGGAGGTCTACGTAGAGAGAGAGAGGAGTGAAAACTCACTCTTGGGGGGGGGGTGAGCACAAGGGAAAAATGGGGGGTAAACCTAAGCTAAACTCACCCACTCACACACAAAATAACCAACGTTTGCTTAACACTTAAGCAAAGGGGGGGGGGTAAGGTTTCCCAGGGTGATTTCATTCACCCAAAATATCTCAACACTGTTCCTCCAACTAAATCAGTAACGCCCAAAATGCGGATACAGTTCGAAACTGCATAATTTTCCCAAACAATACCGGAATTCAATGAAATTTTTATGGGCGGTACTAAATGATACCAGGACCCATAATATGCAGTCAGATTTCAATCATAGTGCTCGACCGATGCAGATAGCTAAAAATTCAAAATTTTAGCGACTCCGATCAAAAAAAGAAAAGGCCCTAAATGACCCAAAAGTGATCAAGGCTTTACCGAAATGGCTCCAAATGACACAGGCACAACACCAGTATTTGTGTCCAGCAGGCCCTGTCTATGCCCTGCCAGCACCAGCATTTGTGCCCAGTAGGCCCTGCTAGCACCAGCACTGTGCCAGCATTCCCTGCATGCTGCCCTGCTAGCATTAGCACCTGTGCAGCATGCCCTGCATGCCCTGCATGCACTAGCACTTGTACTAGCATGCCCTGCATGCTGCCCTGCCAGCACCAGCACTTGTGCCAGCATGCCCTGCCAGCGCTAGCACCAGTACCTGTGCCCGCATGCCCTGCCTGCTGCCCTGCCAGCACCAACACCTGTTCCAGCATGCCCTGCCAGCACCAACACCTTGTCGGTACCGTCGGGAAGGCCTCCGAATGTCGGTGTGTCGGAGCGGATCCCGGCGGGGTGCGCGGTGAGCGCGTGTGCGTGTGTGGGGGTTCTTCGGGGATTCGGATCGGATGCATGCCCTGGCGGGCTCGGTCGGATCATCTTCTCGGAAGAGGTGAGGGGTGTGTCGTTACTGGTTGAGGCGCCCGATAGCGTCTCAAGAGGATTCAGGGGTTTGTGTGATCGCTACCTGCTTTTTCTAAAAGCAGGAAAAGGTTGGGTCGGATTTGATCGCCTACGTGGCGAGTTTGTGGGGTCTCCGCTCTGAGACACGGATATACCGTACACAGAGGTGAAAAACAGATAATCCTATTATGCTTCCGGGCTTGACTAAAGGAGTCTTGGGACAAAGGGGTGTGGATATGGGGGGCGGCTAGTTGGATCTAGCCGTCTGGTGAGGGCGGCTACTAGGGTTTAGCCGTCCTAGGTCTGGTTTGGTTTGGGCAGAGCTTTGGTAGGAAATGGGTTTGGTTTTGGGCAGAGGTAAGCTAGGTTTAGCCCGGGTTTCTGGAGGGTGGAATGAGAGGGTATTTTGTGTAGGGAATGGGTGTTTTCTCTCACAAAAGGGGCTCTCTCTCTCTCTCTCTTGGGATTTCTAGTGGTGGAAGGGTTTGAGGATGGTGGATTGACGATTGAAGATGGTTGTGGATTTTTTTGGTGATGTCGTATTTGGGCTTGGGACCCCTCTATTTATAGTAAAAGAGAGGCAGGGAAATATCCCGGGGGTAATGGAGTGGGTTGGCTTCGATTAGACCCCTCATTAATTCCCTGGTTCTTCTGTCAGGACCAGGTGAAGGGCGGCTAGTTCTATCTAGCAGCCCAGGATGGGGCGGCTACTTCCTGGTAGCCGCCCCCATCATGACCTGCCAAATGTCCCATCTCTGACAAGCGGTGGCTTGGGTCGGTTACTTGGATTGATCCGGCCAAGAGAGGGCGGCTAAAGGTCATGACCCGCCGCAATGATCAGCATTTATTGCTGCTTTATGTCCCATCCAGGGGACTGGTCCAAAGTCAGCCAGGGGGCGGTTAGGGGGGCGGCTAGTTCAAACTAGCGGCCTGGTATGGGGCGGCTAGTTAGATCTAGCCGCCCCTTGCCAGGGACACAGGGTTTTTGGGTCTTAGGGTTAGGGTTAGGGTTTCTGGTTTTAGGTCTAGGTCAATGCTACGGTCAGGTTTAGTTTTAGTTTTAGGGTTTCCGGTTAGGGTTTCTGGCTAGGTTTAGTTTAGGGCTGGGGTTAGGGTTTTCGGTTTCCTGAATTTTGGTTCTCTATTGGATGTCCAAAAGTGGGATATTTCCGGGTGTTACTTGAAGTATTTCTGTCTTTCTGGACGGTCAAAATTGGGGTATCTACAATTGCCCCTCATCGGACGGAGTCTTTGTGCGAAGCATGAAAGACTTCGACTGATGATAAGGAAAGAGACCCCTATTTTGGCCGGCCCGACCTTCAAGGAGTTGTGCCAATACGAGCAGTACTACTCGGGGAGTTGATTTAGACCGTCAGAGGCTAGGTCTTGACTTAGAATTTTTATCCGAGAGGATGATCCAGGTGGAAGGCGGGGAAAAGTAAATGGTGAGTGATCCAACCCGCGGTCGAGGTTCTTAGCTATCGTGCACGGAGCAGCCCAGCGTCAGTTTCCTCGTGCCTACCGTTCCCGTGCTTGGGAAAACTCAGCAAGGAGGGGATATCGCCGACAGAAAGCAAGTAAAAGTTGAGTTTGGGTGAATTGGATCATCCGAAGGATAAGAACTCTGGAAAAGAACCAGAACTGAATAACTTCAAATTTGAGTGGTACTGAACGTGTGGGAAAACTTCGGGAAAGTCGTGTTTGATCAAGTAATGTCTGGAAATAAGCCAATACATGGCTGTTTGGTTATGGAGAACTTTTGAATTTTAGGGCTGAAAGAAGATTGGAAAGGGGTTTTTTTTTAAATGAAAGAAAAAACTGGGAGGGGCGGCTAGTTGTAACTGGCCGCCCGAGAGGGGGCGGCTACTCGTGGGTAGCCACCCCATGACTGGGTCCCTTATAACCGAAAAGGACCCTCTCTCTCCCCATACGTTTTAAAACGGTTACTCTTCCCTCCTTTCTTCTTCTTCTTCATTTTAAACCGAAAATCCTTGATTTTAAAACACCTTCAACCTTTTGTTTTTGCCTTTCATCACCCCTTTCTTCTTGATTTCGAAGCCCTAGATTTTCTTTGGGTTTTTTCCTTGTGCGAAATCGGAGGAGATGACGAAGGAGAAGAAGACGACTTCGATGATGAAGCGCCTCAGGTCTTCCCGAGAGCAGAGAGGGGCTGTCTCGGGGTCTAGTTCGTCGGGGAGTGATCGGGTGGAGGAGGTGGTCATGAGGGAGGTTGTGGGTGCGGCGGAGGTGCCGTCGGTGGATACCGGTGCGGCTAGGGGCACGGGTATGTCTTCGGGGGCTGTCCCGGAGGTTGGGGGTGCTATGATAGGTTATACACGCAAGAGGAGGGTTGGGGATCGACCGGCAGTGGTCGAGGAGGTGGTTTCGGGGGTCGGGGGATTGGTTGCGGGTGCAACGGAGGGAGGGGCCGAGGCCGAGGGGGTGAGTGAGAGTGAGAGGGCGTCATTGGACGCCATTATTGGGATGTTAGATAGGGAGGCCATGGAGGCCAGGGCAGCAGAGGAGGAGAGAAGAGCTATGGGTGTTTTTGAGGGCTTAGCCTCCGGTGCGGTGGGCACGAAGGAGGTAGGAGGGGCTGATGTTGGGGAGGAGGCCGGGGAGGCCGAGGGTGTGGACATGGGGGCCGCGGAGGCCGGTGTTGGTACTGGGGCTGAGGCCGAGGAGGCCGTGTTTGAGGAGGATGAGGAGGGGGATGACGATGGGATGGACGATCCCGACGAGGCCGAGGTGGACGCTCCTGGGTCCATGCGGGCCATGGTATGTTCCCAACCTTTGTCTTACTCTTTTATTTATATGTGTATGTCTTTCGTGGTATAAATAGGTGATAGTGTGTGACATGTGTGTCTAATATGCATGAGTAGGTAATAGTGAGTGATATGTGTGTCTAAGATGCATGCTTGTATGTATAGTTTGATCACGGTGGGATATTGTAAGCATGCGAACGGGTTCGTGTTGAAAAAAAGGAAGGGGACAATTTTTATATGTACATCCATGCTTGTTGTATGCATATAAAAGAAAGAGGAGTGATACGGCTAGCATGCTTGCATTTGATACTTTTCTACCTGTATGTGACTTCGTACGTGTTTGATTGTGGTAGAGCATGGGGGAGTGTATGCATGCATTTCACGGGTCCCAGTTTTATATTGCTTAGGTGTGTTTAGGGAAGGTATAAGCATGATAAGCTGTGATGTAAGAAAGCGTGTAAGTGGTGACCACGGTGGGATATGTTGATGTTTGTCTAGTATGCGTGATCATATGGGGAGTGTAGCTTCTTACTTTCATGCTTTTGTTTCTGTATTTAGCATATGGAAGTGTCATTTTGCTAAGCATGGTTTTAAAAATAATTTCGTAGAGTTGAACCCTTACCTCTCGATTTTTTTTTTTTTTAAACTTAACCCATGTTCCCTTCGTTCGTCTTGTAGAGACCGAACCGTATTCGGGCCTTGTGGCATGGGACGAAGAGGTGGTACGATGCTTTGGGGCAGGAGGAGAGGGGCTTGGTGGATGGAGCGGGCTTCCGTTCCTTCTTCCTGATCGAGCCGTTCCACGTCCATCGTCCTTATGTGGAGGCTTTGGCGGAGAGGTGGGATCCGGAGAGCTGCGCTTTCATTCTCCCCACCAGTGCTGTCATGCCGACCCTCGAGGATGTTCATCGGATCACCGGCCTTCTGGTGTCAGGGGAGGCAGTGATCGCGGCCACCCTCGCCAACTATAAGGGGCTTTTCCGAGAGTTGATCGGGGAATGGGAGTTCGTGGAGCGGGAGCGGACGCTGAACCGGATCCCTTTGGGGCGGCTTTCGGGGCAGTACGGCCTCGGTTCCTTTACCGAGCGCCAGAAGGGCAAAGCTGCAGCTAGCTTTGAGAGGAGGCGGGCGATGATTGAGGCGAGAGAGGCGGCCGCGTGTCCACAGAGGGCACGGAGGGAGTTGAGAGCGTTCTTCCTCTACTTCTTCGGCCGGGTCCTCTTTTCGACGGCCTCTGCCAAGGCTTCCTCTCATTCTCTTCTACTGATGAGGGACCTAGAGGGCATGGGGCGATATGCTTGGGGAGCGGCGATGCTTGCCCATTTGTTTGTGGAGCTCTCGAAGAAGGTCAAGAGGGCTGGGGGAAAGAACCTTGGTGGCTTCGCGCCATTCCTTCAGGTATGTGTAAGTGATGAGTGTCTTCTTCTTGGTTTAGCTTACTTTGGTCATGATAATTTCCCTCTTGCTTTGCTAGATCTTCGGGTATGAGCATTTCGCCATTGATCGCCCGACCTCTGCGCCGTTCGATCGTGCCCTCCCTTGGGCCATGAGATGGGCACCCCGGGGATCTTCGCACTTGTACCGCCTTGCCCAATTCCGAGAGGCCTTCCGCGTCCTGACGGAGGAAGAGGTATAAATTTTCCTTCGAGGTTTGTTTTGGCTTGTATTCGGTTTTCGTTTGACTAAGCGCTCTTCCTGTCTTTTGATGCTTTATAGATGACGTGGAGGCCCTACACGGAGGAGGAGGTCCCAGCGGAGTTGTCGCGGGATATCTGGCTGATCTATTTTAATGAGGTCGTGTTTCATGCGATCAGCCGGGTCGTCCGCCAGCTTGGGTACCACCAGTGGGTGCCTGATCCTCTGCCGAAGCGCCCCTCGATCCCGGTGGCTGGGATTCCTCGGGACACGAACCTCCCGAGGAACTACGCGACGTACGTGGCGGGATGGATGGGCCGAGGTGCCTTGGTGGAGCGTCGTCCGGAGGTGGCTAGCAGTGAGGAGTATATGGTTTGGTATCGCCAGGAATATGCCAGTATCCTTGGGACTATGGAGGAGGTGGTCCTGGACGCCTATGTAAGCCTTTCTCCCCTTCTTTTCTTTTCTTTTCTTTTCTTCTCCTTGGGTATATTCTGACCGATGTTGCTTTTATAGGTTGAGCTGAATGAGATGGAGAAGAGGCTCAAGACCGCCAATGAGCACCTCCAAGCGCGGGCCAGGCAGATAGAGGCCTTGCGGGTACAGAGGGGACGCTTGCAGGACCAGGTCCGGATCCTTGAGGCTCAGGTGGATGCTCTGTCGAGAGCGAGGACCGACAGCGCTTCTTCTTCCTCCGCCCCTCCTCTTTCCACGGTGTCCGAGCGAGAGCTCGAACTGACGAGGGAGTTGGATGTGGCCCGGAGCGAGTTGATGGCCACAAGGATGGAGTTGGGCCAGGCGAGGGGCAGGGCTTCCCGTGCTGAGGAGGAGGCGGACCGGCTGAGGTCCATGATAGCCTCGAGGGAGGAGGGGTTCATTATCCTAGGCCGTGAGAGGGACTCCCTCCAGATGAGGGTGTCGGAGTTGGAGGCTTCGGCGGGTGTCCCTGTGGGTTTGATGGGAGATTTGGTCCGCTCTCTCCAGGCGGCCGGGGACAGGGACCGAGAGGCGGTCAGGGCGTCAGAGGCGAGGGCGCGGGAGTTGGAGGAGAGGTTGAGGGCCGCCGAGGATCGGGCTAGAGGGATAGAGAGTCGCCTCCGACAAAGATTGGAGAGGAGAGACAGGGATATGCAGCAGGTCCGTCTCTAGGAGGCGACTATGAGGGGGAAATTGGTCAGAGGGGGCTCGATGACCGAGGCGGACCTCGACCTTCTTCCACTTGAGCCTGATCACTCCCCCTCGGCCTCCTTGGCTACCGGGGCTACCTTCAGCTGTGCTTCTCGCCCTTCGGCGTCTCGGAGTCGTGGGATATATGCGAGGGCTGCGTCTTCGGTTCGGGAGACTCCTGCCGCTCCTGATGCTCCAGAGGTTCAGTCCTCTCCTCAGCCGCCGCTCCCTTCTCAGCCAAGTCAGGATGTTTCTCCCACTCAGCCTCTAGTGGGTGACGATATGCCGAGGTATAGTTTCTTTGTGTCTTGGTTTTATGTAGAAGATTTGGTATATGCAAGGAATTCATGCTTTTCTTCTTTTGTTTTGTTTTCAGGTGATATTTCGATGATGTACAGCTCAAGGTTTTGGAGTTTGGAGCTCTTGATGGACCTATCTCTTTCTTACTTTTTGCATTTTAGGTGTTTTTAGAAGACAATTTACGTTTATGGTCATGGTGGGACAATTTAATTTCTTGTTTGTATGCATGGTTTGGTATAGTTTAGCATGGATGTTTAATGTTTTTAGAAAGCCTTCCTAATCTATAGGGATGTGTATGTGTGTGGATGAATGAACTTGGTGTTTATAGGTTTTTACCTGGACAAGAGGGGCAGGGGGCAGGGGTGGCTAGTGTAAATTGGCCGTCTCTTTGGGGGGGCGGCTAGTCGGGTTCAGCCGCCCCCTGCCTGGGACAGTTTTCTGGTTTTGCTTCTTGTCTGCTGCTGCTGAAAGTCCTCTGAGTGTTTTAACCTTCAAGACCTATAAAAACATTCTTTCCATGGACCAAGTGTTAAATCTGTCCAGATTGCGCCCCTGCACTGACTTTCGAGCCCTTCTTGCTTGAATCATCAAGGGCTACAATCCATCTTAAGGCGGAATGGAAATATAAATGCGAGAAAGTAAAGTGTGGAAGACCAGGCTTTAGTTCGCAAGGAAGGGATTCCAAGTGCGTGAGTGAAGAAAAACTTATGTGTAGAAGGTGGGGACAATTTCTTCTCACGCATGTGCGGAAGGGCATGAGGTGAGTGGGGACAACTTTAAATTTTGTGGGGACAATTCTCATATGAGTGGGGACAATTCTAATATTCGGGGGGGGGGGGGGTTAACTTTAATATTTCAAGAAAATCGGATGCCAAGGTGTTTGGAAAAGGAAAATGCAAGCTTATGCGTAAGTATAAGTGGCATAAGGGGGCATTTTAGTTCTTCAATGACTTTTTTAGGTGAGAGGGCAATGTTCTCGATTTTCATAAGTAAAAGACACCATCAAGTCCCCGTGGAGGAGCCCTTGTGGTCACTCATGTCCAAACCAGGATTGTATTTGAGAGGTATAAGCCTTAGGCGTCGATTTTCCTAGGTTCATGGTTTTCAAATGCTTAATCGTATTATTCTAAACATGCTGAAAAATCCATGAATGTACCAAGAGTCAAGTCAAATAAGCTTCCTTTGGATAGGCAAGTTTCTAAGTGAGCTCGTGTGAGTGTCTGTGTAGGTTTAAACCTGGACGTGATCTACCCTTGGTCAAAATTTCGCTTTTGCCGGTGGACATAGCTCAATTTTGAACCCCCATTGCAAAAAAATAAAAGGGGAGAGGGTGAATGAGGTAAGAGTAATATGTTCCTTTCGGGCAATATTTTAGAATTGTCCCAGTCTAGCACATGTCTTACTTCCTAGGTCCCTCTAGCTTTCTTCTATTTACCACTTCTTTATTTTTGGGTGGAAAGTACAATCCGTTGTTTGGATCTGTACTGGTACAGCCGTTGTCTAGCGTATACCGTGTGTAAAGGCGTGAAAGCCTGCTAAATAGAGAGTTTAACCCGTTCACTTGGGTGTTTGGCCTCGCCTTGCCTGATTTTCTCTTTTTTGCTTCTTTTTTTTGTTTGATTATTTTTATTTGAGGTGGGGGGGGCTCTTCTGTTTTTCACCCCGATTCTTTTCATGCTTCCCCTCTAGAAGTGTTTATATAGTGTCAAAGCCAGTTTTTGGGACATATGCTAGGTCCGGGTAACTCATTTTGACCTAGGGTTAATACGAGCGGGGCGGAAATAAGGGATATTTTGCTTTGGGGAGTTTTTAAATTGTCCCAGTCCACGGGGTAGGCAATTTTTCTTCTATCAGGCAAATCTAGTCCAGTTATACGTGTGTGAAGGGAAAGACATGATTTGGCGGAAACGTGTTCAAGTAGATAGGAGTTTATCTTTGAGAGTCTTATAATTCTATCATCAAATACTAAACGCTGGAAATTGCAGGAAGGAAGAATAAAAGTTCTTAAGTATTGAAAGCTTTTCATGCATGGAATTTCTTTAGATAAAGTGCATTCCACGAACCTGGAACCTCGACTCCTTCGGCATCCACCAGGCGGTAGGCATTCCCGGAATAGGCATGGGTGATCACATAGGGTCCCTCCCATGTGGGTTGCAGCTTTCCTCTCGGGTTCTTTCCCCCAGCCCTCTTGACCTTCTTCGAGAGCTCCGCAAACAGATGGGCCAGCATCGCCGCTCCCCAAGCGTATCGCCCCATGCCCTCCAGGTCCCTCATAAGCAGGAGAGAATGAGAGGAAACCTTGTCGGAGGCCGTCGGAAAGAGGACCCGGCCAAAGAAATAGAGGAAGAATGCCCTCAGCTCCCTTCGTGCCCTCTGTGGGCACGCGGCCGCCTCTCTCTCCTCAATCATCGCCCGCCGCCTCTCGAAGCTAGCTACAGCTTCGCCCTTCTGACGCTCTGTAAAGGAGCCAAGGCCATATTGCCCCGACAGCCTCCCCAGGGGGATCCGGTTCAGCGTCCTCACGCGCTCCACGTAGTCCCATTCTCCAATCAACTCCAGGAAGAGTGCCTTGTAGTCGGCGAGGGTGGCCGCGATCACTGCCTCCCCAGACACCGGAAGACCGGTAATCCGATAAACATCCTCGAGGGTCGGCATGACAGCACCGGTAGGGAGAATGAACGTGCAACTCTCCGGATCTCATCTCTCCGCCAAGGCCTCCACATATGGACGGTGGACGTGGAATGGCTCGATCAGGAAGAAGGAACGGAAGCCCGCTCCATCCACCAAACTCCTCTCCCCCTGCCCCAAGGCGTCGTACCACCTCTTCGTCCCATGCCACAGAACCCGAATGCGGTTCGGTCTCTACAAAACGAACGAAGGGAACACGGGTTAGTTTAAAAGCGATTGAAAGGTATGAATCCAAGTCTACGAAATTATTTTAACCATGCGCAAAATGACACTTCCATATGCTAAATCTAGAAACAAAAGCATGAAAGTAAGAAGCTACACCCCCCATATGATCACGCATACTAGACAAACAGCAACATATCCCACCGTGGTCACCACTCACCACAGCTTATCATGCTTATACCTTCCCTAAACACACCTAAACAATATAAAACTGGGACCCGTGAAATGCATGCATACACTCCCCCATGCTCTACCACAATCAAAAACATACGAAGTCGCATACGGGTAGAAAAGTATCAAAATGCAAGCATGCTAGCCGTATCACTCCTCTTTCTTTTATACAACAAGCATGGATGTACGTATAAAAAATTGTCCCCTTCCTTTTTTCTTTCAAACACGAACCCGTTCGCATGCTTACAAAATCCCACCGTGATCAAACTATATATACAAGCATGCATCTTAGACCCACATACCACTCACTACTACCTACTCATGCATATTAGACACACATATCACACACTATCACCTATTTATAACACGAAAGACATACACATATAAATAAAAGGCTAAGACTCAAGTTAGGAACATACCACGGCCCGTGTGGACCCAGGAGCGTCCACCTCGGCCTCGTCAGGATCGTCCATCCCGTCATCCCCCTCCTAGTCCTCCTCAAACCCGGCCTCCTCGGCCTCGGCCCCAACACCAACACCGGCCTCCGCGGCCCCCATGCCCACACCCTCGGCCTCCCCGGCCCCGTCCCTAGCCTCTCCTATCCCCTCCGCCCCCTCTCGGGCGGCTAGTTACAACTAGCCGCCCCTCCCAGTTTTTCTCTTTCACTTAAAAAACCCCTTTCCAATCTTTTTCAGCCGTAAATTTCAAGGTTCTCCATACCAAACAGTCATGTATTGGCTTATTTCCAGACATTGCTTGATCAAACACGACTTTTTCAAAGTTTTGCAACACGTTCAGTACCATTCAATTTCAAATTTCTTCAGTTCTGGTTCTTTTCCAGAGTTCTTATCCCTCGGATGATCCAACTCACCCAAACTCAACTTTTACTTGCTTTCTGTCGGCGATATCCCCTCCTTGCTGAGTTTTCCCAAGCACGGGAACGGTAGGCACGAGGAAACTGACGCTGGGCTGCTCCGTGCACGATAGCTAAGAACCCCGACCGCGGGTTGGGTCACTCACCATTTACTTTTCCCCGCCTTCCACCTGGATCATCCTCTCGGATAAAAATTCTAAGTCAAGACCTAGCCTCTGATAATAATTTTAAGCAAGGTTTTGTTGGTGGCCTCTGCTTGTCCGTTCCCCTGTGGGTAGTTTGGCGTGGAATGATGAAGTTCTATATGATGTTTATTGCATAGGTCTTGGAATTCTTGGGAGATGAACTGGGGGCCATTGTCAGTTATAATCACTTTGGGGGTGCCGAACCGTGCCAGGATGTGAGTGCGGACAAAACGAGATAGGGTAGAGCTTTTAATTACTACATAGGACTTGGCCTCAGCCCATTTGGTAAAATATTCTGTGGCGGTGAGGATGAAGGCTTTTTGGGTGGTGTTTTCTATAGTGTCCCGGAATGGTCCTATCACGTCTAATGCCCACATAGAGAAGGGCCATGGTGAAGTCATGGGATGTAAAGAAGATGTTGGTGCGTGTATTTTGTTGGCATGGGTTTGACATTGGATACAACGCTTAACGTATTTGTTGCAGTCCCCTTTGAGCGTGGGCCAATAGTAGCCCATACCTAGTACCTTTTTTGCTAGCATTTGGGCGTTGACGTCCCCCCCGCATACTCCAGAGTGAGCCTCTTCTACAATGGTGTATGCTTCTTCGTCGTCCAGGCATCTGAGTAGTTCTCCGTTGAAAGATGCTCGGAAGAGTATACCCCCTCGGAGGCAGTACTTGACTGCTATCCTTTTAACTATTTTCTGGTCGTCGTTGGTAGCATAGCTTGGGAATGAAGCGTCTCTAAGGTAGTTTTTAATATCAAAGTACCATGGGTTTCCGTCGTCTATATCTTCTAGTTCAAGAGTTAGGATTTCCGGGGTACTAGCATTTTTGTTGGCCTGGTTCGTTTTTAGGAGACTTTGAGTTTTAGGGTTACCGAGTTCGGTGGCAGGTGTTTCCATTCTCTGGATAGTGACTGTTTCAGATGTCCTAGATAAGGGGAAGGCGAGCGATGAGGCTAGGGAGGCTAGAGAATCCGCAAGAATATTCCCAATCCGGGGTGTGAAAATGTGAGTAACCTCACGGAATTGTTTTAACAGGACTATGGCTAGTTCTCTGTATGGCTTCAGCTTTGGGTCTCTAGTCTGATATTTTTTAAGAGTTTGGCGGATCACTAAGAGGGAGTCTCCAATGATGCCTAAATTTTTAGCTCCTAGGGCTAGGGCTGCCTTCAAACCTGCTATCAGGGCCTCGTATTCAGCAATATTGTTGGTGGCTCTGAACGTAAGCTGAAATGCTTGTGGGATAATGACGCCTTCGGGAGAGATTAGTGCTATCCCTATTCCCTTTCCCTTTTGGTTGACCGCTCCGTCGAAGTATAGAGTCCATGTCTCTCTATTTTTCTCTTCAATAAGCGCAATTTCTTCGTCCGGGAAGTCAATTTTTACCGGTTCGTAATCGGGGAGGGGTAGTTGAGCGAGGTGATCAGCGATGGCTTGTCCTTTGACGGACTTTTGAGTGGCGTATGTGACGTCAAACTCGTTTAACTGTACTTGCCATCGGGCTAAGCGTCCCGTCAATATGGCTTTCTCGAATAAGAACCTTACTGGGTCTATTTTGGCAAAGTATTTGACTTTGTGGGAGAGAAAGAAATGTCGTAATTTTTGGGAAGCCCATACTAATGCTAGACAAGTTTTTTCTATAGGAGGGTAGGCTTTTTCGTATTCAATCAGGGTTTTACTCAAGTAGTAAATGACCTTTTCCTTTCTTCCCATGTCGTCGTTGTAGATACCCCAATTTTGACAGTCCAGAGAGACAGAAATACTTCAAGTAACACACGGAAATATCCCACAATTGGACACCTATAGAGAACCGAAGGTTCGGTAAACCGGAAACCCTAACCCTAAGCCAAAACCCTAAACCTTCACCGAACCCTAACCCTAAACCGAACCCTAAACCTTCACCGAACCCTAACCCTAAACCGAACCCTAAACCTTCACCAAACCCTAACCCTAAGCCAAAACCCTAAACCTTCACCGAACCCTAGCCCTAAACCGAACCCTAAACCTTCACCAAACCCTAACCCTAAACCAAACCCTAAACCTTCCCCAAACCCAAACCCTAAACCTTGACCAAACCCTAACCCTAAACCTTGACCAAGCCCTAAACCAAACCCTAGCCCGGACCTAAACCTACCCAAAAACCCTAAAAAACCTAAGTCCCTGGAAAGGGGCGGCTAGCCCTAACTAGCCGCCCCCTCTAACCGCCCCCTGGCCGACTTTGGACCAGTTCCCTGGATGGGACATAAAGCAGCAATAAATGCTGATCATTGCGGCGGGTCATGACCTTTAGCCGCCCTCTCTTGGCCGGATCAATCCAAGTAACCGACCCAAGCCACCGCTTGTCAGAGATGGGACGTTTGGCAGGTCATGATGGGGGCGGCTACCAGGAAGTAGCCGCCCCATCCCGGGCGGCTAGTTAGCACTAGCCGCCCTTCGTCTGGTCTCTGACAGAAGAACCAGAGCATTAATGAGAGGTCCAATCGAAGCCAACCCACTCCATTACCCTCGGGATATTTTCCTACCTCTCTTTTACTATAAATAGAGGAGGTCCCAAGCAATAAACAACATCCACAAAAATCACCAATTCCTCTTCATCACCAATCCACCATCCCCACTTGTTCAAGCCCTTCCCCCACTAGAAATCCCAAGAGGGAGAGAGAGAGAGAGCCCCTTTTGTGAGAGAAACACCCATTCCCTACATAAAATACCCTCTCATCCCACCCTCCATAAACCCAGGCTAAACCAAGCTTAGCCTCTGCCCAAGACCCCACCCTTTTCCTACCAAAGCCCTGCCCAAATTCCCCCAGACCCTGGATGGCTAACCCTAGCTAGCCGCCCCCTGGCCGACGGCTAAACACAACTAGCCGCCCCCCTATTCACACCCCATATCAACATCCCTTTGACCCATAACTCCTTTAGTCAAGCCCGGAAGCAGAATAGGATTACCTGTTTTTCACCTCTGTGTACGGTATAGCCGTGTCTCAGAGCGGAGACCCCACAAACTCCCCACGTAGGCGATCAAATCCAATCCAAACCCTTTCCTGTTTTTAGAAAAAGCAGGTGGCGATCACAAACCCCCTGAATCCTCTTGAGCCGCTGTCGGGCGCCTCGACCAGGAACGACACCCTCACCCCTTCCGAGAGGACGATCCGACCGAGCCAGCCAGGGCACGCATCCGATCCGAATCCCCGAAGAACCCCCACACACGCGGATTTTCTCAACACTGACAAATTCTGGCGATCACGGTGGGACCTCCCTCGTGAAGAACAACAAAAGGTAATCATCTTCTGCCCCCTTTTACAAGCTTGACTAGAATGCTATCAACCCTCTAGGAAGGTTAGAGTTTCTCACTCCTTGAATTAAATCCTCTTCTACTGTGCATTATAACATCCTTTATTGCTTTGTAAGCCGCACACAGCTGCGCAATCCTTTACTGCTTTCGTAAGTCGCACACAGCTGCGCAATCCTTTACTGCTTTCGTAAGTCGCACACAGCTGCGCAATCCTTTACTGCTTTCGTAAGTCGCACACAGCTGCGCAATCCTTTACTGCTTTATTTACTGCTTTCAATCTGCATTCATCCCCCCACTCTACGTCATGGAATCCCACATAGAAGAGGAAATATTAGAGGAAAGGAATCACCAAGAGGGTCAGGCCACACAGTTCCTGACCCATCTAGAGGAAGGAATGGCTAGTCTAGGGTATCAAACGGTAGAGGACATGTTTCATGACCTCGCTGACTACCGTCATACCAAGACCTCGAGACAGGAAACCCCTGTCGAAACCCCTAAATCCATTCCCAAAACCCCATTCACACCCAGTCACTCGGTCAACCCGAGTGTCTTTTCGTTCACCCCCCTTTCCCCCGCGAATCCAAAATTCCCAGTTGTTTCCACCCCAAACCCAGGACCGCTAGGCAGCCCTCCCTGGGGAGAAACACTGGACGATACCATCCGGAGAATTCTCTCCGAGACTGGTCCCTCGGCCCCCAAACACATGTCTCTACATAACCTGAGACAAATCCCGTCAGTCCACCTACCGGAGGGATTCAAAGTCCCCAAATTCCGCCGGTACAACGGTCGTGGAGACCCAGACATTCATTTAACCGCCTTTTATCTAGACGCACGCCCGTTTCTAGATAATCAACCTCTACTAGTCTTCCTCTTCCAGAAATCATTGGAAGGAGAAGCACTACAATGGTTCTCCACCCTCCATATAGATCACTTGTCGAATTTCTCGGCTGTAAGCGAGAAATTCTTGGGCCGCTACGGTTACCAGAGGATTAGGACCCCCTCTATTTCAGATTTAACCGTAGAGAGAATGAGGCCTAGGGAGGAATTCGAACAATACGTGTCTCGGTGGCGCACCCTTGACCACCGAACCGGCCTGCAACTCACAGAATGTCAAGAAATTGACATGATGTTACAGAGCCTGAGTCCAGAGCTCCGTACGAGCCTTTCGTACGGAGACTGCACTACGTATCAACTTCTGATTGACCGCCACAACAGGATTTCCCGTTGTGCAGCCCCAGCAGTCCAAACCCAGTCCCCACCTATCAGCCATAGGGTTGGACAACCGCCTCGTAAGGCGCAAACCCCCACGGTAGAGGGGATCATTAACCAAGTATCGGCACTCTACCCGAACGGAGCGCGAGTTCCTGACCGAGGAACAGCTCCGAGACAGTACACGCCCGGTTCATCCGGATATGCACCGCCTCGGCAAGCAAATCAAAATTTTACCCCTCGATCAGTACCCGTCCCCGTGCCAATACGACAAAACCCCACAGTCCAAAATTTCCCAC
This sequence comes from Acorus calamus, assembly GCA_030737845.1. Classification (NCBI taxonomy): domain Eukaryota; kingdom Viridiplantae; phylum Streptophyta; class Magnoliopsida; order Acorales; family Acoraceae; genus Acorus; species Acorus calamus. Next base: position 12,955,323 of record CM060873.1, on the reverse strand, counting down.
TCTAAAGCCCTATAATCCAGAGCCAAACTCAAACTCGGGCTCCCTTTTACTCTGCTCCCCCAAGAGCACAAAATCCAACCCCTAGGCAGCCCAAACAAAGCTCTTATAACGAGGTTAGACCGCCCGCATCCTACGACCAAAGACGAATGGGAAAGAGGGACTCTTACCCTCCCCTCCCATAAACATTAACTAGGATCTTTAAGGTGATGTTGGACACAAATAGTATCTCCCTCCCCGACGCCAGGCCTTCACTACCCGGGGCCAGCACGGCGCGTTACTGTCAATATCATCAACAATATGGCCATACCGTAGAACAATGCATTGTTTTTTGGGACTTCGTTTATGTTCTTAATGATGACAGGCGCCTTGACTGGGCCATGATCAAAGGCCATCTGAGCCAGGGAAATCCCCAAGCACCCAAGCCACTTGGCATATTGACTGACCCCTTGCCAGGTCACACCCAAGCCTCCACATCTAGAACCCACGCGGTCAACATGATCAGGAGAGGGAGACAACCATCGCCAGAACCAAGCAGCTCGGAAGATGCTACTGATGGCAGCCTATCCGAAGAGTCCGAGGAGGAAGAGCATAACGAGCCCTTCCAGCTGAACCTCGACGACCATGACCTCGCCATACTCTATGGCGAAGAAGAAGACGCAGTCCTCGCCCTTCCCGCGGTCATCAACATCGAGTCCGACGAAAGTGGACTAGAAAATCCGGGAAGAGACGAAGAAGAAGAGCCGTTTGAGGAAATCCCCGAAGGAGCTAGCGAAGGACCCGAAGGAGGGGAATGTACGTCGGATGATCTGCATCCGGACGACAACGGGTCCTCTAAGAGTACCGACACTGTCAATGGCCCCGGCCGCCCAATGACCATTTCATTCACTGACCAAGACCTCCCAGATCCCCGACTGCGAGTCTACCCCCTACACATCCGCGGACGACTTCAGATGTTGTGGCTGAACAACATCTTTGTAGACCCAGGATCGGGCATGAACATAATGACATGCTCCACTTACCAGAAGATACCCGGACTAGGCCGTCCTCCCGTCCACCCGGCCCACCATACTATTCAAGCTTTCAACCATACCGGGAAGACTCTCCGCGGCCCCGGAACATTCGAGCTATCCGTCGGACCTCTCATCTGCGAAGTAGCATGCTTCGTGGCCGATATCGACACGAGGTACCCATTGATGCTGGGGCGACCGTGGTTAGACAGCATCCAAGCTATCTGTTCCCCCCGGCACCAATGCCTTCGACTGCCCTTCTTGAATCATGTACTAACAATTTGGGGAGAAGCACGCCTCCAATACGAGAACGAGAACAAGAACAATTGGGCCATACACAATATGTTCACCTTGGCCATCCGACCGAGGAACGAAAATGAAGGCGGTAGCCCACCTGGGTCCCCTTATGACAACAACTCTCCCTCAGAAGAAGCGGCCAGGACCCAGCGTCCACCAAGCGATCTTACGGAGCCCAACTCGATCACCTTGCTCCCCCATGAAGTCGCAAAAGCCGGAGCACGTTCCGCACCCCTCTCAATCACCGCCATACTCGGGGGAAGGGAATTCCGGCACATTCTCATTGACACGGGAGCAGAAACTAACGTCCTTACATATTCCGCCTACCAAAAGCTAGAAGGCCGGGTTCCCAGATTGGAGCCCTCAGATGAATACATTTACGCCTTCGACAGCACACGCAAGAACGCCTGCGGACTAGTCACGCTCCCACTGAAAATCGGCCCAGTCTCCACCATCGTTAACTGCATGGTGATGAACATTCAATCGCCCCACCCTCTGATTGTTGGGAGGACATGGCTCAACAGCATCGAAGCCGTCTCATCCACCCGACACCAATGTCTTCGCTTCCCGTACCGCGGGAAGGTAATATCCATATGGGGAGAGGCACGCTCTAATAATACTCAGGCCAGGAATTGGAGTATCTGTACCATGCGCATCCGGCTAGAGGTGCTCGCATGTTGGCAACTAGGCGCCACAGACGAAGAACTACTCCATCAAGGGAGGCCTTTGAAAAGACTCAGGGAGGGAGAATTTGGGAACAGGGGACCCCCACCAGACATCAGCCGGCCATCAAAAAGAAGCCGACCCGAGGAGGCAATACAAATTCAAGAACCAGGTACCGATCCTCCCGTGTAACTTTTCAACACCCTGTACATATTTGTTTACAGCTTTTTCTAAAAATAAAAAAGATCAAAATATTTGTTTACTAGCTTTCACTTTTCAACACCCTGTACATATTTGTTTACAGCTTTTTCTAAAAATCAAAAAGATCAAAATATTTGTTTACTAGCTTTCACTTTCAACACCCTGTACATATTTGTTTACCTGCTTTCCTAAAAAGAAACCAAAATCCAACACAAAAAAAATACATGCCGATCAGCTTTAATTCCCCAACTCTGAACATACTTGTTTCCAGGTTTATTTCCACTCTCCTTTAAAAACAAAAAAAACAAAACAAAAAAAAATGTGCTTTTCTAAAAATGTTTTTCACACTCTCTTCCAAAACTAAAAGTTCTACAAAACAGTATTTCCGTACTTCAAAACCAAAATAAAAGATCTTTCCCGAACTTTCTTTACCTGTTTACCAAAACAAACGAAAATATTTACAAACTACATTTCCACACTCTTCTTCACGACGAAAATATTTTCCAAATCTACGTTTCCACACCTTTCCTTCACAGCGAAATGTTTTACAAAGCCGTACTTCCGTGATTTCCGCCAAAAAACGTTTTACAAAATTGTCTTTCCATACTTTCCTTATAAAAACAAAATCATTTTCCAAACTTTATCCCCACTCTTTTCTTTCCAAAAACATATCTTTTCGCCGACACAGGCCCCTTTTCAAAAACATAAATATATATTTGTCCTACTACGCCTCGAACTACTGGACGAGAAGAGATTAAGAGCGGCAGACCATGCCCAGCCGTACCAAAGAAGGGTGGCAAGGGCATTTGAAAAGAAGGTGATAAAAAGAAAATTCGAAATCGGGGAATTAGTACTTAAGCAAATCATGCCATCAAGACAGCCTCACTAATATTCTTCCTTCCTGCGATTTCCAGCGTTTAGTACTTGATAATAGAATCTATTTGAACACGTTTCCGCCAAATCATATCATTCCCTTCACACACGTATAACTGGACTAGATTCGCCTGATAGAAGAAAAATTGCCTACCCCATGGACTGGGACAATTTAAAAACTCCCCAAAGTAAAATATCCCTTATTTCCGCCCCGCTCGTATTAACCCTAGGTCAAAATGAGGAGTTACCCGGACCTAGCATATGTCCCAAAAAACTGGCTCTGGCAGTATATAAACACTTCTAGAGGGGAAGCATGAAAAGAATCGGGGTGAAAAACAGAAGAGCCCCCCCCTCAAATCAAAACAAAAAAAAACACAACAAAACAAAAAAGAAAGTCAGGCAAGGAGAGCCCAAACACCCAAGTGAACGGGTTAAACTCTCTATTTAGCAGGCTTTCACGCCTTTACGCACGGTATACGCTAAACAACGGCTATACCATTACAGATCCAGACAACGGACTGTACCTTTCCACCCAAAAATAAAGAAGTGGTAAAAAGGAGAAAGCCAGAGGGACCTAGGAAGTAAGACATGTGCTAGACAGGGACAATTCTAAAATATTGCCCGAAAGGAAGATATTACTCTTACCTCATTCACCCTCTCCCCTTTTATTTTTTTTTGCAATGGGGGTCCAAAATTGAGCTATGTCCACTGGGAAAAGAGAAATTTTGACCAAAGGTAGATCACGTCTAGGTTTACACCTACACACACACTCACACGAGTTCACTTAGAAACTTGCCTATCCAAAGGAAGCTTATTTGACTTGACTTTGGTATATTCATGGATTTTTCAGCATGTTTAGAATAATACGATTAAGCATTTGAGAACCATGAACCTAGAAAAATCGACACCTAAGGCCTATACCACTCAAATACAATCCTGGTTTGGACATAAGTGACCACAAGGGCTCCTCCACGGGGACTTGATGGTGTCTTTTACTTATGAAAATCAAGAACATTGCCCTCTCACCTAAAAAGTCATTGAAAAACTAAAATGCCCCCTTATGCCACTTATACTTACGCATAAGCTTGCATTTTCCTTTTCCAAAACACCTTGGCATCTGATTTTCTTGAAACATTAAAGTTAACCCCCCCCCCCCCGAACATTAGAATTATCCCCACTCATATGGGAATTGTCCCAACAAAATTCAAAATTATCCCCACTCATATGGGAATTGTCCCCACGAAATATCAAAATTATCCCCACTCATGTGAGAATTGTCCCCACTCACCTCATGCCCTTCCGCACATGCGTAAGAAGAAATTGTCCCCAACTCCTACACATAAGTTCTTCACTCACGCACTTGGAATCCCTTCCTTGCGCACTAAAGCTTGGTCTCCCGCACTTTACTTTCTCGCATTTACATTTCCATTCCGCCTTAAGATGGATTGTAGCCCTTGACGATTCAAGCAAGAAGGGCTCGAAAGTCAGTGCAGGGGCGCAATCTGGACGGATTTAACACTTGGTCCATGGAAAGAATGTTTTTATAGGTCTCAAAGGATAAAGCACTCAGGAGGACTTTCAGCAACAGCAGACAAGAAGCAGAACCAGAAGATTAGTCCCAGGCAAGGGGCGGCTAAACCCTACTAGCCGCCCTGAAATGGACGGCTAGTTTGAACTAGCCGCCCCTGCTCCCCTGCCCCTCTTGTCCAGGTAAAAACCCCAGGCAAGGGGCGGCTAAATGCAAGTAGCCGCCCCTCACTGGGCGGCTAAACGCAACTAGCCGCCCCTCACCTGCTACCCCATCTGCCCTGTCAGTCCCAGTCTCAATCAACTCTTCGACTCCTTTGAATACCTGTCAAAACATTCCTTTCCCAAACATGCATACACACATTTTAGACATGTTTATACACAAAACCTGTATCAATACCATGCTATTAGAACTCTGCATCCATCCATAAATCAAAGCTTATAAACATCAAGTTCATTCATTTGCACACACATACACATTCCTATAGATTAAGAGGGCTTTCTAAGACACTAAACATCCATGCTAAACCATCCATACGAACAAGAAATTAAACTGTCCCACCAAAACCATAAACAAAGGAAGAGTAAGAGAGTCTTCATAAAAAGGAATAAGAAAGTGGTAGGTCCACCAAATACTTCAAATCCAAAGTCTTGAGCCGGGCATCGTCGAAATATCACCTAAAACAAAAACAGAAGAAGAAAAGCATGAATTCATCACATATATACTATTCCTCTACCTAAAACCAAGACACAAATAAGCTATACCTCGGCGTATCATCATCCCCGGGAGGCCGAATCGAAGGAGGAACGTCCTGGCCTGAAGGAGGTGGCGGCTGAGGAAAGGACTGAACCTCCGGAGCATCGGGAGCGGCGGGAGTCTCTCTAACCGAAGACGCAGCCCTTGCGTATACCCCACGACTCCGAGACGCCGAAGGACGAGAAGCACGGCTGAAGGTAGCCCCGGTGGCCAAGGAAGCAGAGAGAGAATGATCAGGCTCAAGTGGAAGAAGGTCGAGGTCTGCCTCGGTCATCGAGCCCCCTCCGACCAATTTCCCCCTCATAGTCGCCTCCCAGAGACGGACCTGCTGCATATCCCTGTCCCTCCTCTCCAATCTCTGTCGGAGGCGACTCTCCGTCCCTCTGGCCCGATCCTCGGCGGCCCTCAACCTCTCCTCCAACTCCCGCGCCCTCGCCTCCGACGCCCTGAGCGCCTCTCGGTCCCTATCCCCGGCCGCCTGCAGAGAACGGACTAAGTCTCCCATCAAACCTCCGGGAACACCCGCCGAAGCCTCCAACTCCGACACCCTCATCTGGAGGGAGTCCCTCTCGCGGCCTAGGGTGACGAACCCCTCCTCCCTCGAGGCTACCATGGACCTCAGCCGGTCCACCTCCTCCTCAGCCCGAGAAGCCCTGCCCCTCGCCTGGCCCAACTCCATCCTTGTGGCCGTCAGCTCATTCCGGGCAACATCCAACTCTCTCGTCAATTCGAGCTCTCGCTCGGACACCATGGAAGGAGGAGGGACGGAGGAAGAAGAAGTGCCATCGGCCCTCGCTCTCGACAGAGCATCCACCTGAGCCTCGAGGACCCGGACCTGGTCCTGCAAGCGCCCCCTCTGTGCCCGCAAGGCCTCTATCTGCCGGGCCCGCGCCTGGAGGTGCTCATTGGCAGTCTTGAGCCTCTTCTCCATCTCGTTCAACTCAACCTACAAGAGGCAACATCGGTCAGAAAATACCCAAGGGGAAGAAAAGAAAGGAAAAGAAAGAAGGGGAGAAAAGACTTACATAGGCGTCCGGGACCTCCTCCTCCATAGTCCCAAGGGTACGGGCATATTCCTGGCGATACCAAGCCATATACTCCTCACTACTGGCCACCTCGGGACGACGCTCCACCAAGGCGCCTCGGTCTCATCCATCCCGCCACGTACGTCGCGTAGTTCCTCGGGAGATTCGTGTCCCGAGGAATCCCAGCCACCGGGATCGAGGGGCGCTTCGGCAGAGGATCAGGCACCCACTGGTGGTACCCGAGCTGGCGGACGACCCGGCTGATCGCATGGAACACGACCTCATTAAAGAAGATCAGCCAGACATCCCGCGACAGCTCCTCCGGGACCTCCTCCTCCGTGTAGGGCCTCCATGTCATCTATAAAACATCAAAAGGACAGGAAGAGCGCTTAGTCAAACGAAAACCAAATACAAGCCGAAATAAACCTCGAAGGAAAATTTATACCTCTTCCTCCGTCAAAACACGGAAGGCCTCCCGAAACTGAGCGAGGTGATGCAAGCGCGAAGACACCCGGGGTGCCCACCTCATGGCCCAAGGGAGGGCACGATCGAACGGTGCCGAGGTCGGGCGATCAATGGCGAAGTGCTCATACCCAAAGATCTAGCAAAGCAAGAGGGAAATTATCATGACCAAAGTAAGCTAAACCAAGAAGAAGACACTCATCACTTACGCATACCTGAAGGAATGGCGCGAAGCCACGAAGGTTCTTTCCCCCAGCCCTCTTGACCTTCTTCGAGAGCTCCGCAAACAGATGGGCCAGCATCGCCGCTCCCCAAGCGTATCGCCCCATGCCCTCCAGGTCCCTCATAAGCAGGAGAGAATGAGAGGAAACCTTGTCGGAGGCCGTCGGAAAGATGACCCGGCCAAAGAAATAGAGGAAGAATGCCATCAGCTCCCTCCGTGACCTCTGTGGGCACGCGGCCGCCTCTCTCGCCTCAATCATCGCCCGCCGCCTCTCGAAGCTAGCTGCAGCTTCGCCCTTCTGACGCTCTGTAAAGGAGCCAGAGCCATATTGCCCCGACAGCCTCCCCAGGGAGATCCGGTTCAGCGTCCTCACGCGCTCCACGTAGTCCCATTCTCCAATCAACTCCAGGAAGAGTGCCTTGTAGTCGGCGAGGGTGGCCGCAATCACTGCCTCCCCAGACACCGGAAGACCGGTAATCCGATAAACATCCTCGAGGGTCGGCATGACAGCACCGGTAGGGAGAATGAACGTGCAACTCTCCGGATCCCATCTCTCCGCCAAGGCCTCCACATATGGACGGTGGACGTGGAATGGCTCGATCAGGAAGAAGGAACGGAAGCCCGCTCCATCCACCAAACTCCTCTCCCCCTGCCCCAAGGCGTCGTACCACCTCTTCGTCCCATGCCACAGAGCCCGAATGTGGTTCGGTCTCTACAAAACGAACGAAGGGAACACGGGTTAGTTTAAAAGCGATTGAAAGGTAAGAATCCAAGTCTACGAAATTATTTTAACCATGCTTAGCAAAATGACACTTCCATATGCTAAATCTAGAAACAAAAGCATGAAAGTAAGAAGCTACACCCCTCATATGATCACGCATACTAGACAAACACCAACATATCCCACCGTGGTCACCACTCACCACAGCTTATCATGCTTATACCTTCCCTAAACACACCTAAACAATATAAAACTGGGACCCGTGAAATGCATGCATACACTCCCCCATGCTCTACCACAATAAAAAACATACGAAGTCACATACGGGTAGAAAAGTATCAAAATGCAAGCATGCTAGCCGTATCACTCCTCTTTCTTTTATACAACAAGCATGGATGTACGTATAAAAAATTGTCCCCTTCCTTTTTTCATTCAAACACGAACCCGTTCGCATGCTTACAAAATCCCACCGTGATCAAACTATATATACAAGCATGCATCTTAGACCCACATACCACTCACTACTACCTACTCATGCATATTAGACACACATATCACACACTATCACCTATTTATAACACGAAAGACATACACATATAAATAAAAGGCTAAGACTCAAGTTAGGAACATACCACGGCCCGTGTGGACCCAGGAGCGTCCACCTCGGCCTCGTCAGGATCGTCCATCCCGTCATCCCCCTCCTCGTCCTCCTCAAACCCAGCCTCCTCGGCCTCGGCCCCAACACCAACACCGGCCTCCGCGGCCCCCATGCCCACACCCTCGGCCTCCCCGGCCCCGTCCCTAGCCTCTCCTATCCCCTCCGCCCCCTCTCGGGCGGCTAGTTACAACTAGCCGCCCCTCCCAGTTTTTCTCTTTCACTTAAAAAACCCCTTTCCAATCTTTTTCAGCCGTAAATTTCAAGGTTCTCCATACCAAACAGCCATGTATTGGCTTATTTCCAGACATTGCTTGATCAAACACGACTTTTTCAAAGTTTTGCAACACGTTCAGTACCATTCAAATTCAAATTTCTTCAGTTCTGGTTCTTTTCCAGAGTTCATATCCCTCGGATGATCCAACTCACCCAAACTCAACTTTTACTTGCTTTCTGTCGGCGATATCCCCTCCTTGGTGAGTTTTCCCAAGCACAGGAATGGTAGGCACGAGGAAACTGACGCTGGGCTGCTCCGTGCACGATAGCTAAGAACCCCGACCGCGGGTTGGATCACTCACCATTTACTTTTCCCCGCGTTCCACCTGGATCATCCTCTCGGATAAAAATTCTAAGTCAAGACCTAGCCTCTGATAATAATTTTAAGCAAGGTTTTGTTGGTGGCCTCTGCTTGTCCGTTCCCCTGTGAGTATTATGGCGTGGAATGATGAAGTTCTATATGATGTTTATTGCATAGGTCTTGGAATTCTTGGGAGATGAACTGGGGGCCATTGTCAGTTATAATCACTTTGGGGGTGCCGAACCGTGCCAGGATGTGAGTGCGGACAAAACGAGATAGGGTAGAGCTTTTAATTACTACATAGGACTTGGCCTCAGCCCATTTGGTAAAATATTCTGTGGCGGTGAGGATGAAGGCTTTTTGGGTGGTGTTTTCTATAGTGTCCCGGAATGGTCCTATCACGTCTAATGCCCACATAGAGAAGGGCCATGGTGAAGTCATGGGATGTAAAGAAGATGTTGGTGCGTGTATTTTGTTGGCATGGGTTTGACATTGGATACAACGCTTAACGTATTTGTTGCAGTCCCCTTCGAGCGTGGGCCAATATTAGCCCATTCTTAGTACCTTTTTTGCTAGCATTTGGGCGTTGACGTCCCCCCGCATACTCCAGAGTGAGCCTCTTCTACAATGGTGTATGCTTCTTCGTCGTCTACGCATCTGAGTAGTTCTCCGTTGAAAGATGCTCGGAAGAGTATACCCCCTCAGAGGCAGTACTTGACTGCTATCCTTTTAACTATTTTCTGGTCGTCGTTGGTAGCATAGCTTGGGAATGAAGCGTCTCTAAGGTAGTTCTTAATATCAAAGTACCATGGGTTTCCGTCGTCTATATCTTCTAGTTCAAGAGTTAGGATTTCCGCGGTACTAGCATTTTTGTTGGCCTGGTTCGTTTTTAGGAGACTTTGAGTTTTAGGGTTACCGAGTTCGGTGGCAGGTGTTTCCAGTCTCTGGATAGTGACTGTTTCAGATGTCCTAGATAAGGGGAAGGCGAGCGATGAGGCTAGGGAGGCTAGAGAATCCGCAAGAATATTGCCAGTCCGGGGTGTGAAAATGTGAGTAACCTCACGGAATTGTTTTAACAGGACTATGGCTAGTTCTCTGTATGGCTTCAGCTTTGGGTCTCTAGTCTGATATTTTTTAAGAGTTTGGCGGATCACTAAGAGGGAGTCTCCAATGATGTCTAAATTTTTAGCTCCTAGGGCTAGGGCTGCCTTCAAACCTGCTATCAGAGCCTCGTATTCAGCAATATTGTTGGTGGCTCTGAACGTAACCTGAAATGCTTGTGGGATAATGACGCCTTCGGGAGAGATTAGTGCTATCCCTATTCCCTTTCCCTTTTGGTTGACCACTCCGTCGAAGTATAGCGTCCATGTCTCTCTATTTTTCTCTTCAATAAGCGCAATTTCTTCGTCCGGGAAGTCAGTTTTTACCGGTTCGTAATCGGGGAGGGGTAGTTGAGCGAGGTGATCAGCGATGGCTTGTCCTTTGACGGACTTTTGAGTGGCGTACGTGACGTCAAACTCGTTTAACTGTACTTGCCATCGGGCTAAGCGTCCCGTCAATATGGCTTTCTCGAATAAGAACCTTACTGGGTCTATTTTGGCAAAGTATTTGACTTTGTGGGCGAGAAAGTAATGTCGTAATTTTTGGGAAGCCCATACTAATGCTAGACAAGTATTTTCTGTAGGAGGGTAGGCTTTTTCGTATTCAATCAGGGTTTTACTCAAGTAGTAAATGACCTTTTCCTTTCTTCCCATGTCATCGTTGTAGATACCCCAATTTTGACCGTCCAGAGAGACAGAAATACTTCAAGTAACACACGGAAGTATCCCACAATTGGACACCTATAGAGACCCGAAGGTTCGGTATACCGGAAACCCTAACCCCAAGCCAAAACCCTAAACCTTCACCGAACCCTAACCCTAAACCGAACCCTAAACCTTCACCAAACCCTAACCCTAAGCCAAAACCCTAAACCTTCACCGAACCCTAGCCCTAAACCGAACCCTAAACCTTCACCAAACCCTAACCCTAAACCAAACCCTAATCCTTCCCCAAACCCAAACCCTAAACCTTGACCAAACCCTACCCCTAAACCTTGACCAAGCCCTAAACCAAACCCTAGCCCGGACCTAAACCTACCCAAAAACCCTAAAAAACCTAAGTCCCTGGAAAGGGGCGGCTAGCCCTAACTAGCCGCCCCTTACTGGGCGGCTAGTTTGCACTAGCCGCCCCCCTAACCTCCCCCTGGCCGACTTTGGACCAGTTCCCTGGATGGGACATAAAGCAGCAATAAATGCTGATCATTGCGGCGGGTCATGACCTTTAGCCGCCCTCTCTTGGCCGGATCAATCCAAGTAACCGACCCAAGCCACCGCTTGTCAGAGATGGGACGTTTGGCAGGTCATGATGGGGGCGGCTACCAGGAAGTAGCCGCCCCATCCCGGGCGGCTAGTTAGCACTAGCCGCCCTTCACCTGGTCTTTGACAGAAGAACCAGAGCATTAATGAGAGGTCCAATCGAAGCCAACCCACTCCATTACCCTCGGGATATTTTCCTACCTCTCTTTTACTATAAATAGAGGAGGTCCCAAGCAATAAACAACATCCACAAAAATCACCAATTCCTCTTCATCACCAATCCACCATCCCCACTTGTTCAAGCCCTTCCCCCACTAGAAATCCCAAGAGAGAGAGAGAGAGAGAGCCCCTTTTGTGAGAGAAACACCCATTCCCCACATAAAATACCCTCTCATCCCACCCTCCATAAACCCAGGCTAAACCTAGCTTAGCCTCTGCCCAAGACCCCACCCTTTTCCTACCAAAGCCCTGCCCAAATTCCCCCAGACCCTGGACGGCTAACCCTAGCTAGCCACCCCCTGGCCGACGGCTAAACACAACTAGCCGCCCCCCTATTCACACCCCATATCAACATCCCTTTGACCCATAACTCCTTTAGTCAAGCCCGGAAGCAGAGTAGGATTACCTGTTTTTCACCTCTGTGTACGGTATAGCCGTGTCTCAGAGCGGAGACCCCACAAACTCCCCACGTAGGCGATCAAATCCAATCCAAACCCTTTCCTGTTTTTAGAAAAAGCAGGTGGCGATCACAAACCCCCTGAATCCTCTTGAGCCGCTGTCGGGCTCCTCGACTAGGAACAACACCCTCACGCCTTCCGAGAGGACGATCCGACCGAGCCCTCCAAGGCACGCATCCGATCCGAATCCCCGAAGAACCCCCACACACGCGGATTTTCTCGACACCGACAGTCGTGTTGTGCAAGTACCGCACCAATGGCTTCTTTAGTTGCAGCTATATAGAGGAGTAGGGGGCGCCCTGGTATCGGGGCCGAAAGGACTGGGGGTTTAAGAAGGTACTCTTTTAAATTATCAAAGGCCTTTTGGCATTCACTATCCCAATTAAACCGGACTCCCCCTTCCTATAAGCCCTCTTAGTTCTTTTAGGTTCTTGGGTGGGGGCATTTGGGTGATGGCTTTTGCCTTGGTCGGATCTATTTCTATCCCCCGTTTACTTTCCATGAATCCCAAAAGTTTTCCCGAGGAGACACCGAAACGACATTTCTTTGGGTTCATTTTAAGTGAATATTCCCTACATCTCTGCAGTACTTGCCTAAGTATTTCTGCGTGTCCTATTCGAGTTCTAGATTTAACCAAGACGTCATCCACATATACTTCTACTAGCTTGTGCATCATATCATGGAATATTGTGGTCATTGCCCTTTGATAGGTTGCCCCTGCATTTTTGAGCTCGAAAGGCATCACTATGTAGCAGTAAGTTCCCCAGGGTGTGGTGAAGGAGGTCTTTTCTTGGTCTTTTTCTGCCAGCCGGATCTGGTTGTATCCAGAAAAGCCATCCATGAACGAGAGCATCTCATATCCTGTAGTGTTGTCGACGAGGAGGTCGATGTGTGGGAGTGGGAAGTCATCTTTTGGGCACGCTCGGTTGAGGTCCCTGAGGTCGATGCATATTCGGATCTTTCCATCTTTTTTTGACACTGGAACGATATTTGCTACCCACTTTGGGTATAAGACCACCCGGATAAATTTAGCCTGGTGGAGTTTGTCCACCTCATCCTTGATTTTTAGAGCCACCTCGCGATGGAGGCGCCTCAGCTTTTGTTTGACTGGTTTTGCGTTTGGTTCTAAGATTAACTGATGTTCGACTAATGAGGTATCGAGCCCAGGCATGTCCTTGTAAGACCACGCAAAGACGTCTTTATACTCGTGTAATATTTTAATCAGTCTCTCTCGTTCATCGTGATTTAGTTCTGCGCTAATCGAAATGATTTTGGGGTCAGTCTTTGTCCCTAGGTTTAGCTCCTCTATCTTCTCATCTGCTTCTCTGTCTTTTCATCGAACCTTTGAAGGCTCTGCTTGAATTCCTTAGACAGGTCTTCTCTTTCTTCATCGTCCTCATCACAGATTTCGAAGACTCCTAGACCGTCATCTGGGTTTTCTATGTTATCTAGGTCTGGTTCTTCTACAACCGCTATTGATTCAAATTTCTCTAAACCTAGTATGGCCCTGCTATACCCTTCCAAGTTGCTAATGATCTGGTCAGGTACTTGGCTCCTAGTGGGTTTGACCGTTTTGGACGAGGTACTAGGGTTGGGGTTTTTGGCTTGACTGGCGAGACGCTGTAGTTAGTTCAGGAGATCAGAGTCGTCACTGAAGGGGTGCCATGCTGGAGTGAAGTCATCTTTGTCAAACAGGGATCCTAGGGTTCTGGTTTCCATTTTTTTTTTTTTTTTGTTTTGTTTTTTTTTTTTTTTGAACAGAAAAGACACTTATTATTTACAACCTACTGGATTGGTGGAAGTGTTTCAGCCGACTTTCCTCCAGCAGCTGGCGCTCCTTTGTTGCGATGCTTGAGCACTGCGAGAAAAGGAGGCTGGGTCAGCTGGAGTTTTGTCGTCTGGTGGCGAGTGTGGATTCAGGTGTTTATCAGGGAGTGGGAACAGGCATTCTAGGGAGCCAGAGAGATAGTCTAGCTCGCTTTCCCGGGTAGGGTCTAGGGGGCGGGGGCATACGGTTTCTTCGGCGGGTTCTATGATTATTTCATTTACGAAATGTTCGTACAACTTCCAATTATATTTTCCCTCTAATTTAGATTTGTGTTTGGGTGAGCCGATCCCCCTCTTGTCTAGCCTTGTCGGGAAGTCGATGGGGTCCAGGATCCCATTTTTGTGTCCCAGAGTTTCCCCAGGAAGGTAACCCATGGTCCCCATTATATGCCAGCCAGGATTTTCAAACCTAGGGTGGCTTGTCTTTGAGGTAACGGGGGGAGTGTTCCGGGGATTTAGCCAATTGGCCGGGAAATCTAAGATGTGGATGGTGGTTTCCATGGGTCTTGAGCTACTGGTTTTTATGGCGGTGGTTTCATTATCGGCGAACCTTGGCTTAGGTTCTCTGATCGCATCCCCTTGTATTTTGATTATCCGACCTCTCAAGGGAAATTTCAAGCACTGGTGCAGGGGAGAGGAGACCCCCTTTATGGACGCTAGCCATTTACGTTCTAGGATCATATTATAATCTGAATCCATTTCTAGGACATAAGCTTTAGTGCTAATTTCTAGCGGCCCTACTTTTAATCGGAAGTCCTTGAAGCCTAGAACTGGACGAGCCGTTTTGTCATAGGCAAATATACGGGTGTCCGTTTCAAAGAGTGTGGTTATGCGCCCATCAATGTGCTCGAAGGTTTGTAACGATATGAGGTTTACTCCTGCCCCGGTGTCAATTAGAACTTTATCCACCGAGTGTCCTTCGAGGTTGATTGTTATACATAGGGTTGAGGTGTTGACGATTTTATCATGAACTTCTTCCTTAGGTCTAAAGGAGATGACGGGCCCTAGTCCTGCGGTGGCTAGAGCTATTGGTATGCCTAGGGTAGAGATTTGCGGGTCGACTTGGGTTCTTTCTAGGAACGTTCTTAGAGCCTGCTGGTGGTGTTCTGAGGTTTCGATTAGCTCCAAAATGGAAATTTTCGCTGGGATTTTTCGGAGTTGGTCTAGGATGTCGATCCTATCCCCGGCGCGGGGCTCCTCAGTTTCAGTTTCAGGCAGGGGGTGTCTATAAGTGGGTACAGTGTTGAAGATTCTGTCTGCTCTAGTAGTATGATGGTTGCGTCAATGGTGGTTCGGGGGCTTTGTGTTACTGGGCGCAGGCTTCTGTTGATTTGTAAGGGGGATATTGGTTGGTCTTTTTTGGGGGGAAAGAGTCTTGTGGGTTTGGGGAGAATAGGGGAGGGGGTTGGTAGGACGGGGGAAGAGGCTGGTAAGATTAAGCCACCCGGAATGATTCTGGGTGACTCTTCGTGGTCAGCGACTTCTATGGTGTAGACGCTTTCATAGCTCAGGTTCTCTGGTTCTTCCAAGGGAGCCTTCGTAGCTGGCCTTGGGTTTCAGATTGTGGTTTCTACGGGGTTATGGGTTTCTGGGACCTTCTTGACTTCTAGTGATCTCGTAACTGGGTTGTTTTTGAGTCCCCTAATGGTGGCCCAGTCTAAGCGTCTCTCTTCGTCAAGGTTGTAGACAATGTCTCTAAACAAGGAGCATTACTCGATGGTGTGGTCGTGATGCCGATGATACTGACAAAAACGGGTTGGGTCAGCACCGATAGGCGAAGGTCTAGCCGTGGGTAAGGAAATGCCATTGACCTTTAATAAGGCTCTGAGGATGTTCCCTAGGGTTTCCGGGAGGGGGGAACAGCTATCCCTTCTGTTTGACCATCTTGGGCCGTAGGAGGGGGAAGGTGTAGCCTTATCATGGGGGCTGTACGCGGGTTCTCTAAGGGCTATACCTTGCGTTCTTGGGGGGATAGGATAAGAGGATCTCCTGTTTTGGTCCTGGTTATGGATTGAGGGGGCCTGAATTGGGGAATCATGGGTTGTGAGGTTTTGTCGTATTGGCACGGGGACGGATACTGATCGAGGGGTGAAGTTTTGATTAGCTTGCCGAGGCGGCGCATATCCGGATGAACCGGGTGTGTACCGTCTCGGAGCTGTTCCTCGGTCAGGAACTCGCGCTCCGTTCGGGTAGAGTGCCGATACTTGGCTAATAATCCCCTCTACCGTGGGGGTTTGCGCCTTACGAGGCGGTTGTCCAACCCTATGGCTGATAGGTGGGGACTGGGTTTGGACTACTGGGGCTGCACAACGGGAAATCCTGTTGTGGCGGTCAATCAGAAGTTGATACGTAGTGCAGTCTCCGTACGAAAGGCTCGTACGGAGCTCTGGACTCAGGCTTTGCAACATCATGTCAATTTCTTGACATTCTGTGAGTTGCAGGCCGGTTCGGTGGACAAGGGTGCGCCACCGAGACACGTATTGTTCGAATTCCTCCCTAGGCCTCATTCTCTCTACGGTTAAATCCGAAATAGAGGGGGTCCTAATCCTCTGGTAACCGTAGCGGCCCAAGAATTTCTCGCTTACAGCCGAGAAATTCGACAAGTGATCTACAGGGAGGGTGGAGAACCATTGTAGTGCTTCTCCTTCCAATGATTTCTGGAAGAGGAAGACTAGTAGAGGTTGATTATCTAGAAACGGGCGTGCGTCTAGATAAAAGGCGGTTAAATGAATGTCTAGGTCTCCACGACCGTTGTACCGGCGGAATTTGGGGATTTTGAATCCCTCCGGTAGGTGGACTGACGGGATTTGTCTCAGGTTATGTAGAGACATGTGTTTGGGGGCCGAGGGACCAGTCTCGGAGAGGATTCTCCGGATGGTTTCGTCCAGTGTTTCTCCCCTGGGAGGGCTGCCTAGCGGTCCCGGGTTTGGGGTGGCCTGGTAGGGGCCTGGGGTGGAAACGGCTGGGAATATTGGATTCGCGGGGGAAAGGGGGGCGAATGAAAAAATGCTCGGATTGACCGAGCAGCTGGGTGTGGATGGGGCTTTGGGAGTCGATTTGGGGTTTCGACAGGGGTTTCCTGTCTCAAGGTCTTGGCATGACGGTAGTCAGCGAGGTCATGAAACATGTCCTCTACCGTTTGATACCCTAGACTAGCCATCCTTTCCTCTAGATGGGTCAGGAACTGTGTGGCCTGACCCTCTTGGTGATTCCTTTCCTCTAATATCTCCTCTTCTATGTGGGATTCCATGACGTGGAGTGGGGATGAATGCAGATTGAAAGCAGTAAATAAAGCAGTAAAGGATTGCGCAGCTGTGTGCGACTTACGAAAGCAGTAAAGGATTGCATAGCTGTGTGCGACTTACGAAAGCAGTAAAGGATTGCGCAGCTGTGTGCGGCTTACAAAGCAATAAAGGATGTTATAATGCCCAGTAGAAGAGGATTTAATTCAAGGAGTGAGAAACTCTAACCTTCCTAGAGGGTTGATAGCATTCTAGTCAAGCTTGTAAAAGGGGGCAGAAGAGGATTACCTTTTGTTGTTTTCACGAGGGAGGTCCCACCGTGATCGCCAGATTTGTCGGTACCGTCAGGAAGGCCTCCGAATGTCGGTGTGTCGGAGCGGATCGCGGCGGGGTGCGTAGTGAGCGCGTGTGCGTGTGTGGGGGTTCTTCGGGGATTCGGATCGGATGCGTGCCCTGGCGGGCTCGGTCGGATCGTCTTCTCGGAAGAGGTGAGAGGTGTGTCGTTCCTGGTTGAGGCGCCCGATAGCGTCTCAAGAGGATTCAGGGGTTTGTGTGATCGCAGGAAAAGGTTGGGTCGGATTTGATCGCCTACGTGGGGAGTTTGTGGGGTCTCCGCTCTGAGACATGGATATACCGTACACAGAGGTGAAAAATAGGTAATCCTATTCTGCTTCCGGGCTTGACTAAAGGAGTATTGGGACAAAGGGGTGTGGATATGGGGGGTGGATATGGGGGGCGGCTAGTTGGATCTAGCCGTCTGGTGAGGGGCGGCTACTAGGGTTTAGCCGTCCCTGGTCTGGTTTGGTTTGGGCAGAGCTTTGGTAGGAAATGGGTTTGGTTTTGGGCAGAGGCTAAGCTAGGTTTAGCCCGGGTTTCTGGAGGGTGGAATGAGAGGGTGTTTTTGTGTAGGGAATGAGTGCTTTCTCTCACAAAAGGGGCTCTCTCTCTCTCTCTTGGGATTTCTAGTGGTGGAAGGGTTTGAGGATGGTGGATTGGTGATTGAAGATGGTTGTGGATTTTTTTGGTGATGTCGTATTTGGGCTAGGGACCCCTCTATTTATAGTAAAAGAGAGGCAGGGAAATATCCCGGGGGTAATGGAGTGGGTTGGCTTCGATTAGACCCCTCATTAATTCCCTGGTTCTTCTGTCAGGACCAAGTGAAGGGCGGCTAGTTCTATCTAGCCGCCCAGGATGGGGCGGCTACTTCCTGGTAGCCGCCCCCATCATGACCTTCCAAACGTCCCATCTCTGACAAGCGGTGGCTTGGGTCGGTTACTTGGATTGATCCGGCCAAGAGAGGGCGGGTAAAGGTCATGACCCGCCGCAATGATCAGCATTTATTACTGCTTTATGTCCCATCCAGGGGACTGGTCCAAAGTCGGCCAGGGGGCGGTTAGGGGGGCGGCTAGTTCAAACTAGCCACCTGGTATGGGGCGGCTAGTTAGATCTAGCCGCCCCTTGCCAGGGACACAGGGTTTTTGGGTCTTAGGGTTAGGGTTAGGGTTTCTGGTTTTAGGTCTAGGTCAGTGCTAGGGTAAGGTTTAGTTTTAGTTTTAGGGTTTCCTGTTAGGGTCTCTGGCTAGGTTTAGTTTAGGGCTGGGGTTAGGGCTTCCGGTTTCCTAAATTTTGGTTCTCTACTGGATGTCCAAAAGTGGGATATTTCCGGGTGTTACTTGAAGTATTTCTGTCTTTCTGGACGATCAAAATTGGGGTATCTACACACCTGTGCCAGCATGCCCTACCAGCGTACCCAGTGCCTGTTCCCAGCGTGCCCAGCGCCTGTTTCGAGCGTGCCCAGCGTGCCTAGCGCCATGTCCAACACGCCTTGCCCTTCTTGTGCATCCCGGGTGCTGCCCCGAGCATTCTGCCCGCATGCATGTTATCCTACCTGCTCCGCATGCGTCCTAACTGAGTAAGTAGATGTGATTCCTACTAGACTCAGGTTCGTTTGAGAATATTAGTTGGTGATATCCAACGCATGTTAGGTTGCATCTTGTGTGTTTGCATGTTTAATGCCTTGTATGCATGTGTAGTTAGGTCATGCTTTATATGTATGTTGCATGTTATGTTGTTTATTATGTATATTCATGTTAGAGGGGACCCCTATAGTTAATTTATATGTTATCATGCATGTGGCACATGTAACTGCGATAGAATTCTCCTGTAATATATATGCACATGTTAAAACTATTGAGCCCATCTGTAATAGGCGTGGGTATTGTGGGTGTTGAAAAATCTGCGTGTGTGGGGGTTCTTCGGGGATTCGGATCCGGTGCGCAAAAGCAGGAAAAGTTGGGTCAGATTTGATCGCCTACGTGGGAGAGTTTGTGAGGTCTCCGCTCTGAGACACGGATATACCGTACATAGAGATGAAAAACAGGTATTCCTATTCTGCTTTTGGCTTGGCTAGAGGTGTCTTGGGACAAATGGGGTGTAGGTGGGGGCCGGGGCGGCTACTGGGATTGAGCCGTCGGTGTTGTAGATACCCCAATTTTGACCGTCCAGAGAGACAGAAATACTTCAAGTAACACACGGAAATATCCCAGAAGTGGACACCAATAGAGAACCAAAGGTTCGGTAAACCAGAAACCCTAACCCTAGCCTTGACCTAAACCTAAACCGGAAACCCTAAAACCTTGACCTAACCCCAAACCCTAGCCCAAACCCTAGCCCTAAACCCTAACCCTAGCCTTGACCTAAACCTAAACCGAAAACCCTAAAACCTTGACCTAGCCCTAAGCCCTAACCCCAGCCTTGACCTAAACCTAAACCGGAAACCCTAAACCTTGACCTAACCCCAAACCCTAGCCCAAACCCTAAACCTAAACCAAACCCTAACCCGGACCTAAACCTAAACCTACCCTAAAAACCAAAACCCTAAAAACCTAAAGTCCCTGGAAAGGGGCAGCTAGCCCTAACTAGCCGCCCCTCACTGGGCGGCTAGTTTACACTAGCCGCCCCCCCTAACCACCCTCTGGCCGACTTTAGACCAGTCCCCTGGATGGGACATAAAGCAATATTAAATGCTGATCATTGCGGCGGGTCATGACCTTTAGCCACCCTCTCTTGGCCGGATCAAACCAAGTAGCTGACCCAAGCCACCGCTTGTCAAAGATGGGACGTTTGGCAGGTCATGATAGGGGCGGCTACCAGGAAGTAGCCGCCCCATCCCGGGCGGCTAGTTAGAACTAGCCGCCCTTCACCTGGTCTCTGACAGAAGAACCAAAGAATTAATGAGAGGTCCAATCGAAGCCACCCACTCCATTACCCCCTGGATCTTCCCCTGCCTCTCTTTTACTATAAATAGAGGAGGTCCCAAGCCTTACAACAACATCCACAACATCAACAAAACCCACAAAACACCACCAATCCACCATCCCCACTTGTTCAAACCCTTCCCCCATCAGAAATCCCAAGAGAGAGAGAGAGAGCCCCTTTTGTGAGAGAAACACCCATTCCCTACATAAAATACCCTCTCATCCCACCCTCCATAAACCTAGGCTAAACCTAGTTTAGCCTCTGCCCAAGACCCCACCCTTTTCCTACTAAAGCCCTGTCCAAACTCCCCCAGACCCTAGACGGCTAACCCTACCTAGCCGCCCCAATCCAGACGGCTCAAACCCACTAGCCGCCCCACACCTACACCCCACACTTACACCCCACCCGCACTCCTTTTGTCCCAAGACTCCTTTAGTCAAGCCCCGGAAGCAGAATAGGATTACCTGGGTTTTCACCTCTGTGTACGGTATATCCGTGTCTCAGAGCGGAGACCCCAAAACTCCCCACGTAGGCGATCAAATCCGACCCAAACCCTTTCCTGTTTTTAGAAAAAGCAGGTGGCGATCACAAAACTCCCTTGAATCCTCTTGAGCCGCTGTCGGGCGCCTCAACCAGGAATGACACCCTCACCCCTTCCGAGAAGACGATCCGACCGAGCCTGCCAGGGCACGCATCCGATCCGAATCCCCGAAGAACCCCCACACACGCGGATTTTTCAACACCGACAAAATCTGGCGACAACGGTGGGACCTCCCTCGTGAAAAAACAACAAAAGGTAATCCTCGTCTGCCCCCTTTTACAAGCTTGACTAAAATGCTATCAACCCTTTAGGAAGGTTAGAGTTTTCACTCCTTGAATTAAATCCTCCTCTACTGTGCATTATAACATCCTTTATTGCTTTGTAAGCAGCACACAGCTGTGCAATCCTTTACTGCTTTCGTAAGTCGCACACAGCTGCGCAATCCTTTACTGCTTTATTTACTGCTTTCAATCTGCATTCATCCCCCCACTCTACGTCACGGAATCCCACATAGAAGAGGAGATATTAGAGGAAAGGAATCACCAAGAGGGTCAGGCCACACAGTTCCTGACCCATCTACAAGAAAGGATGGCTAGTCTAGGGTATCAAACGGTAGAGGACATGTTTCATGACCTCGCTGACTACCGTCATACCAAGACCTCGAGACAGGAAACCCCTGTCGAAACCCCTAAATCCATTCCCAAAACCCCATTCATACCCAGTCACTCGGTCAACCCGAGCGTCTTTTCGTTCACCCCCCTTCCCCCCGCGAATCCAATGTTCCCAGCCGCTTCCACCCCAGGCCCCTACCAGACCACCCCAAACCCGGGACCGCTAGGCAGCCCTCCCCGGGGAGAAACACTGGACGATACCATCCGGAGAATTCTCTCCGAGACTGGTCCCTCGGCCCCCAAACACATGTCTCTACATAACCTGAGACAAATCCCGTCAGTCCACCTACCGGAGGGATTCAAAATCCCCAAATTCCGCCGGTACAACGGTCGTGGAGACCCAGACATTCATTTAACTGCCTTTTATCTAGACGCACGCCCGTTTCTAGATAATCAACCTCTACTAGTCTTCCTCTTCCAGAAATCATTGGAAGGAGAAGCACTACAATGGTTCTCCACCCTCCCTGTAGATCACTTGTCGAATTTCTCGGCTGTAAGCGAGAAATTCCAAGGCCGCTACGGTTACCAGAGGATTAGAACCCCCTCTATTTCAGATTTAATCGTAGAGAGAATGAGGCCTAGGGAGGAATTCGAACAATACGTGTCTCGGTGGCGCACCCTTGTCCACCGAACCGGCCTGCAACTCAAAGAATTTCAAGAAATTGACATGATGTTGCAGAGCCTGAGTCCAGAGCTCCGTACGAGCCTTTCGTACGGAGACTGCACTACGTATCAACTTCTGATTGACCGCCACAATAGGATTTCCCGTTGTGCAGCCCCAGCAGTACAAACCCAGTCCCCACCTATCAGCCATAGGGTTGGACAACCGCCTCGTAAGGCGCAAACCCCCACGGTAGAGGGGATCATTAGCCAAGTATTGGCACTCTACCCAAACGGAGCACGAGTTCCTGACCGAGGAACAGCTCCGAGACAGTACACGCCTGGTTCATCCGGATATGTACCGCCTCGGCAAGCGAATCAAAATTTTACCCCTCGATCAGTACCTGTCCCCGTGCCAATACGACAAAACCCCACAGTCCAAAATTTCCCACTCCAAAGCCCTATAATCCAGAGCCAAACTCAAACTCGGGCTCCCTTTTACTCTGCTCCCCCAAGAGCACAAAATCCAACCCCTAGGCAGCCCATACAACGCTCTTATAACGAGGTCAGACCTCCCGCATCCTATGACCAAAGACGAATGGGAAAGAGGGACTCTTACCCTCCCCTCCCAGAAACTTTAACTAGGATCTTTAGGGTGATGTTGGACACAAATAGTATCTCCCTCCCCGACGCCAGGCCTTCACTACCCGGGGCCAGCACGGCGCGTTACTGTCAATATCATCAACAATATGGCCATACCGTAGAACAATGCATTGTTTTTCGGGACTTCATTTATGATCTTAATGATGACAGACGCCTTGACTGGGCCATGATCAAAGGCCATCTGAGCCAGGGAAATCCCCAAGCACCCAAGCCACTTGGCATATTGACTGACCCCTTGCCAGGTCACACCCAAGCCTCCACATCTAGAGCCCACGCGGTCAACATGATCAGGAGAAGGAGACAACCATCGCCAGAACCAAGCAGCTCGGAAGATGCTACTGATGGCAGCCTATCCGAAGAGTCTGAGGAGGAAGAGCAGAACGAGCCCTTCCAGCTGAACCTCGACGACCATGACCTCGCCATACTCTATGGCGGAGAAGAAGACGCAGTTCTCGCCCTTCCCGCAGTCATCAACATCGAGTCCGACGAAAGCGGACTAGAAAACCCGGGAGAAGACGAAGAAGAAGAGCCATTCGAGGAGATCCCCGAAGGAGCTAGCGAAGGACCCGAAGGAGGGGAATGTACGTCGGATGATCTGCATCCGGACGACAACGGGTCCTCCAAGAGTACTGACACTGTCAATGGCCCCCGCCGCCCAATGACCATTTCATTCACTGACCAAGACCTCCCAGATCCCCGACTGCGAGTCTACCCCCTACACAACCACGGACGACTTCAGATGTTGTGGCTGAACAACATCTTTGTAGACCCAGGATTGGGCATGAACATAATGACGTGCTCCACTTACCAGAAGATACCCGGACTCCCGTCCAACCGGCCCACCATACTATCCAAGCTTTCAACCATACCGGGAAGGCTCTCCGTGGCCCCGGAACATTCGAGCTATCCGTCGGACCTCTCATCTGCAAAGTAGCCTGCTTCGTGGCCGACATCGACACAAGGTACCCATTGATGCTGGGGCGACCGTGGTTAGACAGCATCCAAGCTATCTGTTCCCCCCGACACCAATGCCTTCGACTGCCCTTCTTGAATCATGTATTGACAATTTGGGGAGAAGCACGCCTCCAATACGAGAACGAGAACAATTGGGCAATACACAATATGTTCACCTTAGCCCTCCGACCGGGGAACGAGAATGAAGGCGGTAGCCCACCTGGGTCCCCTTATGACAACAACTTTCCCTCAGAAGAAGCGGCCAAGACCCAGCGTCCACCAAGCAATCTTGCGGAGCCCAACTCGATCACCTTCCTCCCCCATGAAGTCGCAAAAGCCAGAGCACGTTCCGCACCCCTCGCTATCACCGCCATACTCGGGGGAAGGGAATTCCGGCACATTCTCATTGACACGGGAGCAGAAACTAACGTCCTTACATATTCCGCCTACCAAAAGCTAGAAGGCCGGGTTCCCAGGTTGGAGCCCTCAGACGAATACATTTATGCCTTCGACAGCACACGCAAGAACGCTTGCGGACTGGTCACACTCCCACTAAAGATCGGCCCAGTCTCCACCATCGTTAACTGCATGGTGATGAACATTCAATCGCCCCACCCTCTGATTGTTGGGAGGACATGGCTCAACAGCATCGAAGCCGTCTCATCCACCCGACACCAATGTCTTCCCTTCCCGTACCGCGGGAAAGTAATATCCATATGGGGAGAGGCGCGCTCTAATAATACTCAGGCCCGGAATTGGAGCGTCTGTGCCATGCGCATCCGGCTAGAGGTGCTCGCATGTTGGCAACCAGGCGCCACAGACGAAGAACTGCTCCAAGGGAGGCCTTTGAAAAGACTCAGGGAGGGAGAATTTGGGAATAGGGGACCCCCACCAGACATCAGCCGGCCATCAAAAAGAAGCCGACTGAGGAGGCAATACAAATTCAAGAACCAGGTGCCGATCCTCTCGGGTAAGTTTTCAACCCTGTACATATTTGTTTACAGCTTTTTCTAAAAAAAAATATATATCAAAAGATCAAAATATTTGTTTACTACCTTTCGCTTTCAACCCTGTACATATTTGTTTACAGCTTTTTCTAAAAAAAAAAATCAAAAGATCAAAATATTTGTTTACTAGCTTTCGCTTTCAACCCTGTACATATTTGTTTACAGCTTTTTCTAAAAAATCAAAAGATCAAAATATTTGTTTACTAGCTTTCGCTTTCAACCCTGTACATATTTGTTTACCTGCTTTCCTAAAAAGAAATCCAACAAAAATACATGCCGATCAGCTTTCATTCCCCAACTCTGAACATACTTATTTCCAGCTTTATTTCCACTCTTCTTTAAAAACCAAAAAAATGTTTTTATAAAAAAATGTTTTCCACGCTCCCCTTCAAAACAAAGGTTTCTTTTTTTTACAAAACCATATTTTCATACTTCCAAAGAAATTTTTCAAAACTTTCTTTACTCGTTTACCAAAACAAGAAAATATTTACAAGCCGCATTTCCAACAAAAACGTTTTCCGAATCTGCACTTCCACACCTTTCTTCAAAGCAAAATATTTTACGAAGCCGTACTTCCATGATTTCCGCCGAAAAACGTTTTACAAACTGTCTTTCCATACTTTCCTTATAAAAACAAAACCGTTTCCCAAACTTTATCCCCATTCTCTTTCCAAAAATATATCTACTCGCCGACACAGGCCCCTTTTCAAAAACATAAGTATACATTTGTCTTTACTATGCCTCGAACTACTGGACGAGAAGAGATTAAAAGCGGCAGACCATGCCCAGGCCTACCAAAGAAGGGTGGCAAGGGATTTGAAAAGAAGGTGATAAAAAGAAAATTCGAAATCGGGGAATTAGTACTTAAGCAAATCATGCCATCAAGACAGCCTCACCCAAGAGGAAAGCTGCAACCCACATGGGAGGGACCCTATGTGATCACCCATGCCTATTCCGGGAATGCCTACCGCCTGGTAGATGCCGAAGGAGTCGAGGTTCCAGGTTCGTGGAATGCACTTTATCTGAAGAAATTCCATGCATGAAAAGCTTTCAATACTTAAGAACTATTATTCTTCCTTCCTGCGATTTCCAGCGTTTAGTACTTGATGATAGAATTATAAGACTCTCAAAGATAAACTCGTATCTATTTGAACACGTTTTCGCCAAATCATGTCATTCCCTTCACACACGTATAACTGGACTAGATTTGCCTGATAGAAGAAAAATTGCCTACCCCGTAGACTGGGACAATTTAAAAACTCCCCAAAGCAAAATGTCCCTTATTTTCGCCCCGCTCGTATTAACCCTAGGTCAAAATGAGGAGTTACCCGGACCTAGCATATGTCCCAAAAACTGGCTCTGGCACTATATAAACACTTCTAGAGGGGAAGCATGAAAAGAATCGGGGTGAAAAACAGAAGAGCCCCCCCCCCCTCAAATCAAAACAAAACAAAAACAAAAAAAACAAAAAAAGAGAAAGTCAGGCAAGGAGAGGCCAAACACCCAAGTGAACGAGTTAAACTCTCTATTTAGCAGGCTTTCACGCCTTTACGCACGGTATACGCTAAACAACGGCTATACCAGTACAGATCCAAACAACGGACTGTACCTTTCCACCCAAAAATAAAGAAGTGGTAAAAAGAAGAAAGCCAGAGGGACCTAGGAAGTAAGACATGTGCTAGACTGGGACAATTCTAAAATATTGCCCGAAAGGAAGATATTACTCTTACCTCATTCACCCTCTCCCCTTCTTTTTTTCTTGCAATGGGGTTTCAAAATTGAGCTATGTCCACTGGGAAAAGCGAAATTTTGACCAAGGGTAGATCACGTCCAGGTTTACACCTACACACACACTCACACGAGTTCACTTAGAAACTTGCCTATCCAAAGGAAGCTTATTTGACTTGACTCTTGGTACATTCATGGATTTTTCAGCTTGTTTAGAATAATACGATTAAGCATTTGAGAACCATGAACCTAGGAAAATCGACGCCTAAGGCTTATACCTCTCAAATACAATCCTGGTTTGTACATAAGTGACCACAAGGGCTCCTCCACGGAGACTTGATGGTGTCTTTTACTTATGAAAATCAAGAACATTGCCCTCTCAGATAAAAAAGTCATTGAAGAACTAAAATGCCCCCTTATGCCACTTATACTTACGCATAAGCTTGCATTTTCCTTTTCCAAAAACACCTTGGCATCCGATTTTCTTGAAATATTAAAGTTAACCCCCCCCCCCTGAATATTAGAATTATCCCCACTCATATGAGAATTATCCCCACGAAATTTAAAATTATCCCCACTCATATGAGAATTGTCCCCACTCACCTCATGCCCTTCCGCACATGCGTAAGAAGAAATTGTCCCCACCTCCTACACATAAGTTCTTCTTCACTCACGCACTTGGAATCCCTTCCTTGCGCACTAAAGCCTGGTCTCCCGCACTTTACTTTCTCGCATTTATATTTCCATTCCGCCTTAAGATGGATTGTAGCCCTTGACAATTCAAGCAAAAAGGGCTCGAAAGTCAGTGCAGGGGCACAATCTGGACAGATTTAACACTTGGTCCATGGAAAGAATGTTTTTTTAGGTACTGAAGGTTAGAACGGTCGCAAAGACTTTCAGCAGCAGCTGCAGACAGGAGCAGCAGGACCAAACTGCCCCAGGCAGGGGGCGGCTAAGCTCGACTAGCCTCCCCTCACTGGGCGGCTAGTTTATACTAGCCGCCCCTGCCCTTTGTTTCAGGTAAGGATGCCCCAGGCAGAGGGCGGCTAAACACAACTAGCCGCCCCTCACTGGGCGGCTAGTTCACACTAGCCGCCCCCTGCCTGCACCTATTCCAGTGTTGTCAGTCCTATTTTAAATCAAATCTTCGTGTCTCCAATACCTGTTAAGAACATTTCGTTCCAAAAATTGCATACACACATTTCATACGCATATACATTCATAAAACCAATATAAATACACTTCGAAAAACAACCATATCTCAAAATCATATGTACATCCATGAATCAAACCTATAAAGCCAAGATTCATCTACACAAACATACATATCCAAGAACCATCCATGCTAAACTACTCTAAAACATGCATATAAACGAGAAATTAAATTGTCCCACCCAAAACCACAAGCATAGACTGTTTTTCTAAACCTAAGAGTGGGCATAAAATAAATAGGGGGGGAATCTTTTCCTTCGAGACGCTCCAAAATCCGAAAGTCTTGAGCTATGCATCATCGAAATATTCACCTGAGTCAAAACAAAAGAAGAAAAGCATGAATTCATCGCATATATACTGTTCTTCTACTTAAAACCAAGACACAAAGGCTATACCTCGGCGTATCGTCATCTGCTGGAGGCTGAGTAGGAGGAATGTCCTGACTTGGCTGAGAAGGGAGCGGCGGATGAGGAGAAGACTGAACCTCCGGAACATCGGGAGCAGCAGGAGTCTCTCGAACCGAAGACGCGGCCCTCGCATATATCCCACGACTCCGAGACGCCGAAGGACGAGAGGCACGGCTGAAGGTGGCCCCGGTAGCCAAGGAAGCTGAGAGAGAATGGTCAGGCTCAAGTGGAAGAAGATCAAGGTCCGCCTCGGTCATAGAGCCCCCTCCAACCAACTTCCCCCTCATAGTGGCCTCCCAGAGACGGACCTGTTGCATGTCTCTGTCTCTCCTCTCCAATCTCTGTCGGAGGCGACTCTCTGTCCCTCTGGCCCGATCCTCAGCGGCCCTCAACCTCTCCTCCAACTCCCACGCCCTCGCTTCCGACGCCCTGACCGCCTCTCGATCCCTATCCCCGGCCTCCTGGAGAGAACGAACCAGGTCTCCCATCAAACCTCCAGGAACGCCCGCCGAAGCTTCCAACTCCGACACCCTCATCTGAAGGGAGTCCCTCTCACGGCCTAGGGTAATGAACCCCTCCTCCCTCAAAGCCGCCATGGACCTCAGCCGGTCCACCTCCTCCTCAGCCCGAGAAGCCCTGCCCCTTGCCTGACCCAACTCCATCCGTATGGCCGTCAACTCGCTTCGGGCCACATCCAATTCCCTCGTCAGTTCGAGCTCCTGCTCGGAAACCACGGAAGGAGGAGGGACGGAAGAAGAAGAAGCGCCATCGGCCCTCGCTCTCGACAGAGCATCCACCTGAGCCTCAAGGACCGGGACCTGGTCCTGCAAGCGTCCTCTCTGTGCCCGCAACGCCTCTATCTGCCTGGCCCGCGCTTGGAGGTGCTCATTGGCGGCCTTGAGCCTTTTCTCCATCTCATTCAACTCAACCTACAAAAATGAAATACCATTCAGAAGATGCTCAAGCAAAAGAGAACGAGGAAAGAAAAAAAAAGGGATTTTCAACTTAAATAAGCGTCTGGGATCTCCTCCTCCATCGTCCCGAGGATATCCGCATACTCCCGACGATACCAAGCTAGGTATTCGTCACTCGAAGTCACCTCAGGACGACGCTCCACCAAGACGCCTCGACTCATCCATCCCGCCACATACGTCGCATAGTTCCTCGGGAGATTCGTGTCCCGAGGAATCCCGGCCACCGGAATCGAAGGGCGCCGCGGAAGAGGATCGGGCACCCACTGATGGTACCCAAGCTGGCGGACGACCCGGCTGATCGCATGGAACACGACCTCATTGAAGTAGATCAGCCAGACGTCTCGCGCCAGGGCCTCGGGAACCTCCTCCGAGTAAGGCCTCCACGTCATCTAAAAAGCATCGAAAGATAGGAAGAGCGCTTAGTCAAACGAAAACCAAATACAAACCAAAGAAATTCAAAGAAAACTCATACCTCTTCCTCCGACAAACCGCGGAAGGCCTCTCGGAAATGGGCGAGGTGGTGCAAGCGGGAAGATCCCCGGGGTTCCCATCTCATGGCCCAAGGGAGGGCATGATCAAACGGAGCCAAAGTCGGGCGATCAATGGAGAAATGCTCGTACCCAAAGATCTAGCAAAACAAGAGGGGAATCGTCACGATCAAAGAGAGCTAAAGCCAAAGAAAAGACATTTACCGCTCACTTACACGTACCTGAAGAAATGGCGCAAAGCCACCAAGGTTCTTTCCCCCGGCCCTCTTGAGTTTCTTCGAGAGCTCCGCAAAGAGATGGGCAAGCATCGCCGCTCCCCAAGCGTATCGCCCCATGCCCTCTAGGTCCCTCATCAACAGAAGAGAATGAGAGGAAACGTTGTCGGAGGCCGTCGAGAAGAGGACCCGGCCAAAGAAGTAGAGGAAGAACGCCCTCAGCTCCCTCCGTGCCCTCTGTGGGCACGCAGCCGCCTCTCTCGCCTCGATCATCGCCCGCCGCCTCTCGAAGCTAGCTGCAGCTTTGCCCTTCTGGCGCTCTGTAAAGGAACCAAGGCCGTACTGCCCCGAAAGCCGCCCCAAAGGGATCCGGTTCAGCGTCCGCTCCCGCTCCACGAACTCCCATTCCCCGATCAACTCTCGGAAAAGCCCCCTGTAGTCAGCTAGGGTGGCCGCGATCACTGCCTCCCCCAGAACCGGAAGACCAGTGATCCGATGGACGTCCTCGAGCGTCGGCATGACAGCACCGGTAGGGAGAATGAACGTGCAACTCTCCGGATCCCATCTCTCCGCCAAGGCCTCCACATATGGACGGTGGACGTGGAATGGCTCGATCTGGAAAAAGGAACGGAAGCCCGCTCCATCCACCAAACTCCTCTCCTCCTGCCCCAGGGCATTGTACCATCTCTTCGTCCCGTGCCATAAAGCCCGAATATGATTCGGCCTCTACAAAACAAACAAAGGGAACATGGGTTAGTTTAAAAGAGAGCGAGAGGTAAGAGTCCAAATCTACGAAATCATTTTAAACCATGCTTAGCAAAATAAAACTTCCACATGCTAAAAAAGGAAACAAAAGCATGAAAGTAAGAAGCTACACTCCTACTATGATCACGCATGCTAGACGAATATCAAACACATCCCACCGTGGTCACCACTCACACACTTTCTTACATCAAGCCTATCATGCTTACACCTCCCCTAAACACACCTAAGCAATACAGCAATATAGAACTCAAACCCTAGAAATGCATGCATACACTCCCTCATGCTCTACCACGATCAAACTCGTACGAAACCACACACACATAGAAAAGTATCGCATGCAAGCATATTAGCTATATCATTTCTCTCTCCTTGACATGCATATGGCAAACATGGATATGTATATATAAAAATTGTCCCCCTCCCTATAAAAACAAACCCATCTCAGCATACTTACACATCCCACCATGACAAAACTTATACACAAGCATGCCTATTTAAAACACACGTACAAGTATAAATACACATATACGACCTGTTCATACCAACCAAAACACATGCATATACACCAAAATAAAAGGCTAAAACTAAAGGATTAGGAACATACCACGGCCCGTGTGGACCCAGGAGCGTCCACCTCGGCCTCGTCGGGATCGTCCATCCCGTCGTCATCCTCCTCCTCATCCTCCTCAAACACGGCCTCCTCGGCCTCAACCCCAACACCCACACCAGCCTCGGCGGCCCCAGTGCCCATACCCTCGGCCTCCCCGTTCCCGTCCCCAGCCTCTCCTATCCCCTCACCCTCCCCACGCCGGAGATAAACTCCGCAAAGGCCCCCATAGCCCTACTCTCCTCCTCCTCAGCCCTGGCCTCTGTGGCCTCCCTATCCAACATCCCGACGAGGGCATCCAACGACGCCCTCACCTCCTCGCTAACTCCCTCGACCCCTACCCCCTCGGTTGCACCCTCAATCGATCCTCCAACCCCCGGAACCACCTCCTCGGCCACAACCGGTCGGTCCCCACGCCTCCTCTTACGTGTATAGCCTATCACACTCCCCCCTACCTCCGGGACAGCCCCCGACGGCAAATCCCCGACCTCACCCACGCCAATATCCACCGGCGGCACCCCCGCCGTACCCATACCCTCCCCCACGGCCTCGACCTCCGGCCTATCGCTCTCCGATGATGAAGAGCTCGGGCTACGCTCTCCACGAGCCACCCGTGGTCGTTTCCTCCTCGAAGCAATCGCTTTCGACCTCGTCATCTCCTCGGTTTGATAAAGAAAAAGGAGAACCCAAACTAGGGTTTCGAAATCAAGAGAAAGAGAAAGATTGAGGTCGAAATGGAGGAAGGAAAGGCAAAGAAATCAGGGTTTTTGAGTTTGAAACCGAAGGGAAGAAGAGAAGAGGGAAGAGAAACCGTTTTAAAAATGTATGGGGAGAGAGAGGGTCTTTTCGGTTATAAGGGACCCAGTCCAGGGGCGGCTACCCGCGAGTAGCCGCCCCTCCCAGTTTTTTCCTTTTCACTTAAAAAACCCCTTTCCAATCTTTTCAGCCCCAAAATTCAAGGTTCTCCATACCAAACAACCATGTATTGGCTTATTTCCAGACATTACTTGATCAAACACGACTCTCCCGAAGTTTTGCAACACGTCCAGTACCATTCAGATTCAAATTTCTTCAGTTCTGGTTCTTTTCCAGAGTTCTTATCTCTCAGATGATCCAATTCACCCAAATCAACTTTTACTTGCTTTCTGTCGGTGATATCCCCTCCTTGCTGAGTTTTCCCAAGCACGGGAATGATAGGCACGAGGAAACTGACGCTGGGCTGCTCCGTGCACGATAGCTAAGAACCCCGACCGCGGGTTGGATCACTCACCATTTACTTTTCCCCTCCTTCCACCTGGATCATCTTCTCGGATAAAAATTCTAAATCAAGACCTAGCCTCTGACAGTCTAAATCAACTCCCCAAAAAGTACTGTTCGTGTTGGCATAACTTCTTGAAGGTCGGGCCGGCCAAAATAGGGGTCTCTTTCCTTATCATCGGTCGAAGTCTTTCTCGCTCCGCGCAAAGACTCCGTCCGATGAGGGACAGGTGTCACTCCCCAGGCGTCCCCGAGACATGGCAAATATATAAGCATCAGCTATCATACTAGAGGTCAACAATGACTCCAACAAATAATACACAAGGCTTGCAATCAATGATAACCGATAACTCAAATGAAAGGCAGAAGCTTAAAAATGTCAATAATTCTGTAAATCAAAAAATGTTATTACAGACTCGAATACACAATCACTGTCCTCTGAGAGCCAAGTCTAGCCAATAAAATACAACAAGTGCCACATGCACGATTTCAAAAACACAAGACTCTAGGACTGCTGACAGCCTCGCACTCGCCAATCTGCCGGACAGGACGCTTCCACACACGAAAGACCACGCCACAAGGAAGCTCCAGCTCCACGCCCGACAACGCCCCTGTAAAAGAAACAATACGCGAGGGGTGAGCTACAAGCTCAATGAGTTGTCAGAAATCAAACACCAACATAACAATACGATACTAAGGCAATTTCCTTTCAAGGAAAAACATGGATAGAAACCAAACGGGTAACAAGGTCACGCGGAGGTGCGACCATATCCCACCCTCGCCCTAGCCCCCACAGGGGTGAGTCTAGGGACTTGAAGGACAAAACTTTCTGTTCTACATCGTTCATCATCCGGTAGCGCTCTCCCGGGAAGCCTCTACCTGGAGCCGGCCACGGTCAGTACACTGTCGAGCGCGTCGATGGTACCTACAGGTGGGGGTCCACCCAGGGTGGCTCGTACCTAGGAAGCATCCACACGAATCCGGCGAAGGGGAGAACGATAATTCACGCTCGCAATATCGTCCGATGGCCCACCGTCATGTAGCCTCACCTAGTACACTTCCATGATCAGTACATCTGCTGAATGCATCGGGAGTACCTACAAGTGGGAGTCCTCTGTCAGGGAAGCTTCAATATCGGGGCCCCGGTATACGACAATATTGGGACGAACCATTACATGTTCGCAACGCGAACCACATGGGAAAACCAACTACACTAGCTGGTGGGTCAAGTATCAAGTAGAGCCCACCACACTCACACCAACACCCTCACACTCACCCCAACTGGTGACATAGGATTTTGGGACCAATACCCTCACCCACCTCAACAGGTGACATAGGATTTGGGAAATTGCACAAACAGGCAGATCGAACCAACGCCGACCCCCCACACCCTCACCCTCACCCCCTCCTCGGGTGACATAGGCTCTTGGGGAAGAGATCGATTGTTCTACACCGCTCGTCATCCGGTAGTCTCTCCCAGTGTGGCCTCTACTACCTGGTAGCACACCAACAAGCATTTTGGATAGTTCCTAGGAGCCCCTCACAGGGTTCTGGCCTCCACCGGGTAGCCTCCCATGACCGCTACCTCGGCGTATGAGCACACCAACACGCGTCATGAGTAGTATCTGGGAGCACCCCACCGGACTTTACTACGCCAGGCAATCTCTACTCAGAGCTGACGAAGGGAAGAACACTCGACACACGTGAATACGATCCCTATGGATCCGTCATCATCGGTTATCAAACACCTATAAGCGCAACGAATTCCTTTCAGGCCGCATAATTCAGATGCGGGGAAAACATTTTATTCTAAGTGTCAATGCCACGGTATGACCCCATTAGAGGTCATACACTTGTCTAGTCTCATTAGACAAGGCTCATGGCCCAATAATCATATACATGATATGCAATTATTACCCAATGATGGCCTACTTAAACATGCATACACGACATCAACCAGTTAAACACACAAGTTACAACCTAACATACGTTGGATAACACCAGCCTAGAAGAGAAGGGTTAAGCGCGATCCGCGCGACAATAGGTGCATGCCAATAATTCCAAGCAAACCTAAGTCAAGTATGAACTACATCTACTCACTCGGTTCATGAAAAGAGGGAAGCCGAGAGAGAGGGAATGCCTCATCCTCTCCTGAAACGGGTCATAGTTTTGCCCCAACAAGATGGGTGCAACAAATATATCACACTCTCAAGTCCTAAATCAAATAAATATTATGCATGTACCCCATTGTTAACCCAAGTTAAACATGCTTGATATGAATAATAATAGGGGTAGTATTTCAAACAAAACTACCTAAGTCATGCCATATTCTATATAATACATAGGCAAGTATAAGGTAGAATAGGGGTTCTACACAATATACGAGCTATACAACCTAGCATGCATGATATCTAGCATATTTAGGGTGCAAATAAACCCCCATGGAAGCGCGAAGCATGACTACATACATCGAGTGCTCCCGGAAGGGTTGGAATCAAACCACTCACCGATACCCAGATTGACGCGCATCCCATCCGACGAGGTCTGCAAGGTAAGGGTACCAAAAAGGGGTGAGTAAAATCACATATAAACACATAAAAATCAATTAGGAATGCCTACGGCATAGACTTCCACGCATACAGGCTCGTACGCACGCAAGCATGCATGCATGCATACACGCATGCCCGACCCCCCGGACACCCACCCGAGAGTGCCGACCCTCAGGACGCCCAAACCGGGCCTCGGGCAACCCCGCACGCACCCCCGGGGAGCCCTGGGTGTAGCTCCGGGCACCCCGCGCGCGCTCCCGGGCAGCCCCCCGCGCCCACCGCACGCAGACGCGTGCGCCCCTTGGCGCACCCGCGCGCACGCCCGGGCACACGCCCGCGAGCCCCCGCTCTCCCCCGAGCGCGCTCCCGCGCACATCCGGGCGCCTGCACCCGCGCGCGCCCAAGCCTCCAAACCCTCCCCCAAGCCCCCCACATGCACCCAAACCCAACCACATGGCATGCACAACCCCAAACACATCTAATATGCAAAAAAAAATCACCAAAAGAAGAGGGAAAACTCACCAAACATAAGAGGGGGAGAGAAGGGGAGATGTTGGGGCCCTCGAGTACGCCACGACCATCTCGACCACCACTACCACTACCACCACCTCTCTTTGGCTTCTCTTCTTTACATGGCTGAACCAAAGGGGGAGGAAAAAAAATGGGGAAATC
This sequence comes from Acorus calamus, assembly GCA_030737845.1. NCBI lineage: Eukaryota > Viridiplantae > Streptophyta > Magnoliopsida > Acorales > Acoraceae > Acorus > Acorus calamus. The sequence continues at coordinate 12,919,664 of CM060873.1, read as the reverse complement.
AGCTTGGGGAGGAGGAGAGGGAGGAGAAACCAACAACAGCACACTTACACACCTTCTTTTGCACTCTCTTCTTGTGCTACTTCTAACCTCTCTTCTTTGATACATAAATTCAAACACTTGGGGGGGCAGAACACCCATAAAAGGCTGGACCAAGAAAAGAGGGGAGACCATTAGAGGGGCTTGAGAGAGAGAAAAGGGAGGCAACCACCACCAAACATGCACACCTTAATCATCCTCTTCTTGTACCACCTCTTCCATGCACTCCATCATCTTCTTCACCAAGAAAACCTACACAAAGGGCTGAATCAGAGAGCAAAAGAAGTGGAAGTCGTGGGATTTGGGGCATTTAAATAGGCAAAAGAGGGGTGGAATGACCAAGCTGTCCTCGGACTTAAAAACTCTGGACAGCCTTCACTAAAACGGTCGTAACTTCCCCAATACAGCTCCGAATTACACGATCTAATGCCATTGGAAAGCCAAGAAGATTATCCACAACTTTCATGTTTATACCCGGATAAAGTAACCTCTCCAGCTATTCCAAAATCTGGGCTAAACATCTTACAGGGCTGCTGCATGGATTTCTCATCTTCGGGGTATACTCGGAAAAATACCGATAACTTTTGATACACGAATCCAGTTGATCCAATTCCACTTTTGAATGGAAGCTAACTCAAAACTGAACGTCTCATGATAATATCGGATTTTTACCTCTTCATCTTGGATTTTAACAAAATCAAATCCAAATATCAAATCAAACTGCATAATTCCAAAAACATTATCGGAATTAAATGAAAATTTTATGGACAGTACTAAACGGTACCAGGACCCATAATATGCAATTATATTTTCAATCAGAGTCCTCAAACCCCAGCAGGTAGCTAAAAACTAAAATTTTAGCGACTCCGATCGAAATTAGGACTCTAAATGACACAGGCCTAACAGTCGGGTATGGGGCGGCTAGTTAGGGTTAGCCGTCTGGGGCCTAGGTCAACCTGGGCAGGAAATGTGTTTGGTTTTGGCAGAGGTTATGCTGGGTTTAACCTGGGTTTTGGAGGGTGGATTGAGAGGGTGATTTTGTGTAGGGAATGGATTTTCTCTCACAAATGGGACTCTCTCTCTCTCCCTCTCTCTCTAGGGATTTCAAGTGGTAGAAATGGGTTGTGAAGTGTGGATTGGGAATTCTTGATGATGAAGATGATTTTGTCAATGTATTTGAAAGGCTTTGGACGCCCTCTATTTATAGTAAAAAAAGAGACAGGGGTTTGTCCAGTGGGTAATAAAATGGCTTGGGTAATAGTGTGTTTGATTAGACCTTTCATTAGTGTTGGTATGGGATTTGTCGGGTGTCGAAGAATCCGCGTTTCGCATTGTCGGTGTGCGTGATTCGATCGGGTGTTGAAGAATCCGCGTTTTTGGGCGTGTGTGGGGTTCTTCAGGGATTCAGATCGGTGCGTGCCTTTGGTGGGCTCGATTGGATCGTCTCTTGAAAGGGTGGTGGGGTCTCGTTCCCGTTTGAGGCGCCCGACAGTGGCTCAAGGGGATTCCGGTGTGTTGTGTGATCGCCACCTGCTTTTTGAGAAAGCAGGAAAAGTTGGGTCAAATTTGGTCACTTACGTGGGGGAGTTTGTGGGGTCTCCGTTCTGGGACACGAATATACTGTACACAGAGGTGAAAAATAGGTAATCATGTTCTGCTTCTGGCTTGGCTAGAGGAGTCTTGGGTCAAGTGGGGTGTAGGTGGGGGGCAGCTAGTGGGTTTGAGCCGTCGAGTATGGGGCGGCTAGCTAGGGTTAGCCGTCCGGGGCCTAGGTCAATTTGAGCAGAACCTGGGTAGGGAATGGGTTTGGTTTTGGCAGAGGTCAATCATGGTTTAACCTGGGTTTTGGAGGGTGGATTGAGAGGGTGGTTTTGTGTAGGGAATGGGTTTTTCTCTCACAAATGGGACTCTCTCTCTCTTTCTCTCTAGGGATTTCAAGTATTGGGTGTGGGTTGTGAGTGTGGGAATTGGAATTAAAGGTTGGGAATGTGTTAGAAATATTTTGGACCCCCTCTATTTATAGTAAAAAAGAGGCAGGGGAGTGTCCAGCGGGTAATAGGATGTCTTGGTTAATAGTGTGTTTCATTAGACCCCTCATTAATTCTCTGCTTCTTCTGTCAGAGACCAGGTGAAGGGCGGCTAGTTGAAACTAGCCGCCCAAGATGGGGCGGCTACTTTCTGGTAGCCGCCCCCATCATGTCCAGCCAAACGTCCCATCTCTAACAAGTGGTGGCTTGGGTCGGTTACTTGGGTTGAACCAGCCAAGATGGGGCGGCAAAAAGTCACAACCCGCCGCAATGATCAGCATTTAATACTACTTTATGTCCCATCCAGGGAAGCATTTTAGGGTCAGCCAAGGGGGCGGCTAGTGCAAACCAGCCGCCTGATATGGGGCAGCTAGTAAGGGTTAGCCGCCCCTTTCCAGGGTTTTAGGTTTTCTTGGGTTTGGACCAGGGTTTAGGGTTTTCGGTTTTCTGAGATTGGTTTTCTATTTGATGCCCAAATGTAGGTTATTTCTAGGTGTTACTACTTGAAGTATTTTCATCTTTCTGGACAGTCAAAATTGGGGTATCTACAATTAGTTCTCTGTTCTTGTGCCAGAGACCAAGTGAAGGACGGCTAGTCAACACTAGCTGCCCAGGATGGGGCGGCTACTTCCTGGTAGCTACACCCATCATGACCCTTCAAGCTACCCATTTGTGACAAGCGGTGGCTTGGGTCGGTTACTTGGATTGATCTGGCCAAGATGGGGCGGCTAAAGGTCACAACCCACCGCCATGATCAGCATTTAATGCTGCTTTATCTCTCATCCAGGGAAGCGGTTTGGAGTCGGCCAGGGGGGTTTTTCTGGTTCGGGTTTTCCTGAGGATTGTTTTCTATTTGATGTTCAAATGTGGGTTATTTCTTAGTATTACTTGAAGGATTTTCATCTTTTTGGATGGTCAAAATTGGGGTATCTACAATTGCCCCTCATCAGACGGAGTCTTTGCGCGAAGCAGGAAAGACTTCGACTGATGATAAGGAAAGAGACACCTATTTTGGCCGGCCTGACCTTCAAGAAGTTTAAGACAACATGACCAATACTATTTAGGGAGTTGATTTAGACTGTCAGAGGCTAGGCCTTGACTAGAATTTTTAATCGAAAGGATGATCCTGGTGGAAGGTGGGAAAAGTAAATGGTGAGTGATCCAACCCACGGTTAGGGTTCTTAGCTATCGTGCACGAAGCAGCTTAGCGTCAGTTTCCTCGTGTCTACCGTTCCCATACTTGGGAAAACTCAGCAAGGAGGGGATATCGCCGACAGAAAGCAAGTAAAGATTTGAATTGGTGGATTGGATCATTCGAAGGATAAAAACTCTGGAAAAGAACCAGAACTAAAGAAATTCAAACTGAATGGTACTAGAAGTGTAGTAAAACTTCAGAAAAGTCGTGTTTGATCAAGTAGTACTTGAAAATAAACCAATACATGGCTGTTTATTTTTAGAAAACTTGAATTTTGGATTGGAAAGAATTTGGAAAGGGGCCTTAAGTGAAAGCTGAAAAAACTGGGAGGGGCGGCTAGTTGAAACTAGCCACCCGAGAGGGGGTGGCTACTCATGGGTAGCCGCCCCATCACTAGGTCCCTTATAACCAAAAGAGACCCTCTCTCTCCCCACACGTTTCAAAACAGTTTTTCTTCCCTCACTTCTTCTGCTCTTCGGTTTCGAACAAAAAAATCTTGGTTTTAAACACCTTGAATGCTTTGATTTTGCCTTTCATCATTCTTTTCTTCTTGATTTCAAAGCCCTAGATTCCATTGAATCTCTTCTTTCGCGTGAAATCGGAGGTGATGACGAAGGAGAAGAAGACAGCATCAATGATGAACCGTCTTCGGTCTTCCCGAGAGCAGAGAGGGGCTATCTCGGGGTTGAGCTGCTCGGGGAGTGATGGGTCGGAGAGAAGCATCGTGGAGGAGGTGATCCAAATGGTGGAGACACCGTTGGTTGGCTCGGGGGGAGATGTTGGGGCTTCTTCGGGACTGTCCCGGAGGTGGGGGTAGTACAATAGGGTATACACGCAAGAGAAGGCGTAGGGATCGACCGGCGGTGGTCGAAGAGGTGGTTCCAGAGGTTGGAGGACCGGTCGGGGGTGCGATCGAGGGAGTGGAGGTAGAGGGGTTTAGTGAGGGTGTGAGGGCATCATTGGATGCTATCGTGGGGATGTTGGATAGGGAAGTTACAGAGGTGAGTGCTGAAGAGGAGGAAAGAAGGGCTATGGGTGCTTTTGAGGTGATGGCCTCTGGTGCGGTGAGCACGGAGGAGACCGGAGGTGTCAGGGTCGAGGCCAGGGAAACCGAGGGTGCAGACATAGGGGCCGCGGAGGCTGGTGCTGATATCGAGGCCGATGAGGCCATGGTTGAGGAGGGGGATGACGAGGAGGAGGGGGACGACGATGGGATGGATGATCTCGACGAGGCCGAGGCGGATGCTCCTGGGTCCACACAGGCCACGATATTTCCTTTTCCTCTTGTCTAGCTTTTATTTGTACATCTTTTGTTATTTTAAATATTATGTAGTACAAACAGGTGGTAGTGTGTAACACCTATATATATGTGTATCTAGTAGGCATGCTTATAAATTAATCACGGTGGGATAGTAAGCATGCGTGATCATATGAAGAGTGTCTTGCAAATAGTGGAAGGTGAACCTTTATGTGAAGTCTCCTATTTTCATGCTTTTGTTTTGATCTAGCATATGAAAGTGTATCTTGCTAAGCATGGTTTCTAAAATGAATTTGTAGACTCAGATTCTTACCTCTCAACTGCTTTTTGAACTAACCCATGTTCCTTTATTTTGTTTGTAGCAGTCGAACCGCATTCGAGCTCTATGGCATGGGACGAAGAGGTGGTACGCTGCCTTGGGCCAGGGGGAGAGGAGTTTGGTGGATGGAGCGGGCTTCCGTTCCTTCTTCCTGATCGAGCCGTTCCACGTTCACCGGCCCTACATGGAGGCTATGGCGAAGAGGTGGGATCCGGAGAGTTGCACATTCATCCTCCCTACGGGTGCGGTCATGCCGATGCTTGAGGACATTTGACGGATCACCGGTCTTCCGATTTCAAGGGACGCAGTGATCGCGGCCACCCTCACTAATTATAAGGGGATCTTCCAGGAGTTGATTGGAGAGTGGGAGTTCGTGGAAGAAGAGCGAACGTTGAATGGGATCTTGTTGGGGAGGCTATCAGGGCAGTATGGCCTTGGTTCCTTCATGCAGCGCCAAAAGGGTGAAGTTGTAGTTAACTTCGAGAGGAGATGGGCAATGATCGAGGCGAGAGAGGCGGCCGCGTGCCCACAGTGGGCACGAAGGGAGCTTTGAGCGTTCTTCCTCTACTTCTTTGATCGGGTTCTCTTCTCGACGGCTTCTGACAAGGTCTTCTCTCACTCTCTGTTGCTAATGCGGGACTTGACGGGCATGGGGTGTTATGCTTGGGGAGCCGTGATGCTTGCTCACCTCTTTGCGGAGCTCTCGAAGAAGGTGAAGCAAGCCGGGGGTAAGAACCTCGACAGTTTTGCTCCCTTTCTCCAAGTATGTGTGAGTAGATGGTGTTTTCTTGTTGGTTTAACTCACTTATTTTTTATAATTTTACTTGTTCTGCAGGTCTTCGGGTACAAGCACTTCGCGATCGACCACCCGACTCCGGCGCCTTTTAATCGTGCTCTCCCTTGGGCCATGAGGTGGGCACCCCGGGGATCTTCGCGCTTACATCGTCTTGCGCAGTTTGGTGAGGCCTTCCGCATCTTGACAGAGGAAGAGGTATATATTTCTTCGAGCTTCTTTGGCTTGTTTTTTTATTTTCTTTTGACTAAGTGCCCTTCCTATTCTTTCGGTGTCTTGTAGATGATTTGGAGGCCTTACATGGAGGAGGTCCCCGAAGAGCTGTCGCAGGACATCTGGCTGATATACTTTAATGAGGTCGTGTTTCACGCGATCAACCTGGTTATCCGCCAACTTGGGTACTACCGGTGGGTGCCTGCCGAAGCATCCCTCGATCCCCGTGGCCAGAATTCCTTGGGACACGAACCTCTCGAGGAATTATGTGACATATGTAGCTGGATGGATGAGTAGGTGAACCTTGGTGGAGCGTCGTCTCGAGGTGACCAGCAGCGAGGAGTACTTAGCCTGGTACCACCAGGAATACGCCGGCATCCTTGGGACTATGGAGGAGGAAATCTGGGATGCTTATGTAAGACAGAACCCTTCCCCTTTTTCTTGTTCTCTTCTCATTTGAATATTTTTTGAGTGGTGTTGCTTTTGTAGGTTGAGTTGAATGAGCTAGAGAAGAAGCACAAGACCGTCCATGAGCACCTCCAAGTGTAGGCCAGGCAAATAGAAGTGTTGCGGGCACAAAGGAGAAGAGAACAAGAGCGAGAGGTTCGGGTCCTTGAGGCTCAGGTGGATGCTCTGTCGAGAGCGAGAGTCGATGGCACTTCGTCTTCTTCTACTACTCCTCCGGCCACGGCTTCTGATCGAGAGCTCAGGCTAAGGGATGAGTTGGATGTGGCTCGGAGTGAGCTCTTGGCCGTTCGATTAGAGCTTGACCAGGCCAGGGAGAGAGCCGCGAGGGCCGAGGATAAGGTGGACCAGTTGAGGTTAGAGAGAGACTCAAGGGAGGAGGAGATGGAGCAGCTGCGATCTGAAATAGCAATGAGAGAAGGGGAGTCAGCTACTCTAGCTTGCAAGCGAGATCTTCTTCAGGCCCAGGTGGTGGAGTTGGAGTCATCGGTTTGGATGCCTAGTGGGTTGATGGGAGACCTAGTCCGTTCTCTTGAAGCGACCGGGGATAGGGATCGAGAGGCGCTCAAGGCATCGGAGGTGAGGGAATGGGAGTTGGAGGAGAGATTGAGGGTGGCTGAGGATCGGGCCAGAGGGACGGAGAGTCGCCTCCTACAGAGATTGGAGAGAAGGAATAGAAGTATGCAGCAGGTTCATCTCTGGGAGGCGACCATGAGGGGGAAGTTGGTTGGAGGGGGTTCTATGACCGAGGCAGACCTCGATCTTCTCCCGCTCGAGCCCGACCACTCGGTCTTTGCATCGTTGGCCACTGGAGCCACCTTTAGTCGTGCCTCTTGCCCATCCGCAACCTAGAGCCGTTGGAGATACTCCAGGGCCGCCTCCTCCATTTGAGAGACCCTCGTAGTTCAGGATGCTCCAGAGGTTCAATCCTCTCATCAGCCACCGCTCCCCTCTCAGCCAAGTCAGGATGCTTCTCCTTCGACTTAGCCTCCCGGGGACGATGATACGCCAATGTATAATCTTTCGAGCCTTGGTTTGAAGTAGAAGAATTGTATATGTGAAATGAATTTATGCTTTTCTTCTTTTCATATGTGCAATGAATTCATGCTTTTCTTCTTTCCTTTTGGTCTTAGGTGATCTTTCGATGATGTGCAGCTCAAGACTTCTTGGGTTTGAAGCTTTTGGTGTATCTATCTCTTCTTTCCCTTTTAAAGACTCTTTTTAATGTAACTTTTAGGTTAAAAATAATTTATGTTCATGGTCTTGGTGGGACAATTTTAAAATTTCCCTTTTGTATGCATGGTTTGGCGTGGTTTAGCATGGTTGTATTGGTGTTTTGGAAAGTCTTTCAATTTATATGGATGTGTATGTGTGTCGATGAATCTTGGCTTTGTAGGCTTGATTCACGGATGGACATGCATTTTTGAGATATGGAAGGTTTTGAAGTATATTTATACTAGTTTTATATATGTGTGTGTGTATGAAATATGTGTATGCGGTTTTAGAAAGAAATGCTTGACAGGTTTTAAAGATTTGATTGAACATGGGACTGACAGGGCAGATGGGGCAGCAGGTGAGGAGTGGCTAGTGCAAACTAGCTGCCTAGGGAGGGACGGCTAGTTTTGTTTAGCTACCCCTTGCCTGGGGTAGTTTACCTGAGAAGAGGGGGGCGGCTAGTGTATTCTCTAGCCGTCTGATAAGAGGCGGCTACACGGGTCCCCTAGCCTGGGATAATTCTTCTGATCTTGCCTTTTGTCTACAGCTGCTGAAAGTCTTTGTGAGTGTTTCTTTAACCTTCAAAAACCTATAAAAATATTCTTTCAATGGACGAAGTGTTAAATCCGTCCAGATTGTGCCCCTACACTGACTTTCGAGCCCTTCTTGCTTGAATCGTCAAGGGCGACAATCCATCTCAAGGTAAATGAAAAGCTAATGCGAGAAAGTAAAGTGCGGAAAATCATGCTTTAGTACACAAGGGAAGGATTCCAAGTGCGAGAGTGAAGAAGAATCTTAAGTATGTGTGAGAGTGGGACGATTTCTTCTCAATCATGTGCGGAAGGGTATGAAACAAGTGTAATAGGGGCAATTTTAGCTTTGGTATGGGGAACCAACTATAATATTTTACGGAAATTGAATGCCTAAGTATTTCAAAAAGGAAAATGCAAGCTTATGCGTAAGAGTAAGTGACATAGGGGAGCATTTTAATTTTTCATTTATTCTTTTCATGTGAGAGGGCAATGTTTTCAATCTTCCTAAGCAAGAAATACCATTAAGTCCCTATAAAGGGGCCCTTGTGGTCACTCATGTCCAAACCGGGATTATATTTGAAATGTATAAGCTTTGAGAGTCGATTTCTCAGGTTCATGGTTCTCAAGTGCTTGATTATATTATTCTAAACATGCTGAAAATCCATGAATGTACCAGGAATCAAGTCAAATAAGTTCCCTTTGGACAGACAATCTTTAAATAAACTCATGTAACTGTATGCAGTTGTAATCATAGAAAAGGTCCACTTTTGGTCAAAATTTCGCCTTTCCTGGCAGGCATAGTTCAATTTCAAAACTCCGTTGCAAAACTAAAAGGTGAGGGAAAAACGGGGTAAGAGTAATATCTTCCTTTTGGGTAATATTTAGAATTGTCCCAGTCTAGCATATGTCCTACTTTCTTGGTCCCTCTGGCTTTCTTCTTTTTACCACTTCTTATTTTAGGTGGAAAGTACAATCCGCTTGTTTAGATCTGTACTAGTATAGCCGTTGTTTGGCGTATACTGTGCGTAAATGCGTGAAAGCCTGCTAAAGTAGAGAGTTTAACCCGTTCACTTGGGTGTTATTTTTCTTTTGTTAGCCTCTCATTGCCTGATTTTTTTTATTTGAGGGGGGCGCTTATATTTTTCTCCCTGATTCTTTTCATGCTTCCCCTCTAGAAGTGTTTGTATAGTGCCAGAGGCAGTTTCGGGACATATGCTAGGTCCAGGTAACTCCTCGTTATGACCTTGGGTTAATACGAGTAGTGGCGGAAATAAGGTAAGGATGCTTTGGGGTTTTCTGGGGTAGGCAATTTTTCTTCTATCAAATGAACCGATTCTTAAGTCATACATGTGTGAAGGAAGTGACATGATTGGCGGATACGAGTTTAAATAACTACAAGTTTATCTTTGGGAGTCATATTTCTATCATCAATTGCTAAACGCCGGAAATTGCAAGAAGGAAGAATAATATTTCTCAAGTATTGAAATTTTTACGCATGGAATTTCTTTAGATAAACTGCATTCCACGAACCTGAAACCTCGACTCCCTCGGCGTCTACCAAGCGGTAGGCATTCCTAGAGTAGGCATGGGTGATCACATAGGGTACCTGCCATGTGGGTTGCAGCTTCCCTCTTGGGTGGGGCTGCCTGGATGGCATGATCTGCTTGAGTATTAACTCCCCGATTTTGAACTTTCTTTCTATTAACTTCTTTTTAAATGTCCTTGCCACCCTCCTCTGGTAGGCTTGGATGTGGTCTACCGCTCTTAATCTTTTCTTATCTTTTTTTTCATGTTTTGTGTAAAAGCATGTAAACAGATATGTATAGGGGTTTTAAAGCGTAAGATGGTAAACAAATTTTTTTTGTTTTTTGTTATCTTTATTTGAGAAAGCATGTAAAGCACTTAGAAATAGGAAAGCTAGTATATAGCACTGAAGGGTGACCTCCAGGAAATGATGGTGCAAGGTGAGTCCTCTATGGAGGCTCAAATTGCAGGATCTTTAGGGGAATGATACTTGAATTTTCTGATGTATCATTGGTTGTGTATCAATGTTCCTCTATCTTGAAGCGCGTTTGACGCCTTCTCAGCCACTATTGTTCAGCGTCTATTCTGACAGCATCTGTCAGAATATCAAAACCTAAAAGATGTCGAAAGTGCGAGTGGCACTTGATCTGCCATAAATCCTTAGTAGGAGCATAATCTTTTCTCAAAGGTGGGTCAGTCAATAAAGATGTGGATATGGAAAAGCAAGTCACCGGGGTGTATTGACATTTACATGTGCAAGGGAGCACAATTCATCATAATGTTGAGGCCCTAATGATGGTGAGGGTAAAGATTTATCTACTGGTGCAATCAGGGGCTCGTGGGTTAGATCTGGAATAATTGATTTGGATATGGTGGGGGAATCTAGAGTGAGCTCCTCAGACAAATGGGATGACAAGTTGGGTGGATCTTGTAATTGGGATGGCACGACTGCTCCCTTAAATTGTGCATTTTTAAATATGAATGGTTCTGATTTGGGAACGTGCACAATTGATTGCATTAGGTCTATGTCAATCTCAGAATCTGATGAGTCAGAAGGTGAGTTATTTGAGACGACTAAGATAGATTTGATGGGTATCGATATGATTTGATCTTGAGTAGGTAGAAGCAACAGGGATTCAAATTCAGTCAATTGTAGATTTTGGATGGTGGATTCAGTATGTATTGGTGTAGGGTAAGAGAGTTTTGATAGTTCTCCAGTCAAAAACAATTCATCATCGTCAGAGTCCTGCTTGGGACATTTTATGGATTCAATAACTTCAGGTACTAGAGACTCATAGGTCGATGGGGGTAGGATAGCGGCGTATTTCCTTTGGGGTGGTTGATGGGGAACAAATGCTTGGTCCTTGGTGGAGTAGGGGGATATGCAGGAGGAACTATGGCTGCATTGCTATTGGCCTGACCAGGTTGTGCTTCGAAGAAATAGTTCAATGGTCAGATAGGACCTCCCTTCATGGGATGAATTAGGATGGGCTCGGTATTTGTTCTTTGTACAGGGGGAGGGGCTTGATAGGGTTTGGGTGTATTGGGAAAGGTGCCGAAAGGATTAGGCCACCTGGAATGATCGTAGGCAGGTCTTCTGGTCCTTCCATCAGGGGTGGTATAATAGGTTCTAGCTTCTACTTTCCAATATTCATTACAGGATCTACACATACAGAGATCTGATTTATAAAGTTTTGGAATATAGGACTTAGTCATGTCATCACGGGGGCGGGTACTGATCGGGGGGTGAAACTTTGATTAGCTTGCCGAGGCGGCGCATATCCGGACGAACTGGGTGTGTACTGTCTCGGAGCCATTCTACAATTAGGAACACACGCTCTGTTCAGGTAGAGTGCCAAAATCTGGGTAATGCCCTCTACCGTGGGGGTTTGCGCCTTACGTGGCTGTTGTCCAACCCTATGGCTGATAGGTGGGGACTGGGTTTTCACTACTGGGGCGGCACAATGGGAAATCCTATTATGGCGGTCATTCAGAAGCTGGTATGTAGTGTAGTCCCCGTACGAAAGGCTCGTACAATTTCTTGAATTTCCGTGAGTTGTAGGCCGGTGCGGTGGACAAGTGTGCGCCACCGAGACACGTATTGTTCAAATTCCTCCCTAGGCCTCATTCTCTTTATGGTTAAATCAGAAATAGAGGGGGTTCTGATCCTCTGGTAACCGTAGCGTCCTAAGAAGTTCTCGCTTACAGCCGACAAGTTCGATAAGTGGTCTACAGGGAGGGTGGAGAATCATTGTAGCGCTTCTCCTTCCAATGATTTCTGGAAGAAGAAGACTAGTAGAGGTTAATTATCTAGAAACGATCGGGCGTTTAGATAAAAAGCAGTTAGATGAATGTCTGGGTCTCCACGACCGTTGTACCGGCGGAATTTGGGGATTTTGAATCCCTCCGGTAGGTGGACTAATGGGATTTGTCTCAGGTTGTATAGAGACATGTGCTTAGGGGCTGAGGGACCAGTCTCGGAGAGGATTCTCTAGATGGTTTCATCTAAAGTTTCTCCCCTGGGAGGGCTGCTTAGCAGTCCCGGGTTTGGGGTGAACTGGTAAGAGCCTGGGGTAGAAATGGTCTGGAATATTGGATTCATGGGGGAAAGGGGGGTGAATGAAAAGATGCTCGGATTGACCGAGCAGCTGGGTGTGGACGGGGTTTTGGGAGTAGCCTTGGGGTTTCGACAGGGGTCTCACGTCTCAAGGTAAAGATGATGGTAGTCAGCGAGGTCATGAAACATGTCCTCTACCGTTTGGTACCCTAGACTAGCCATCTTTTCCTCTAGATGGGCCAGGATTTTTGTGGCCTGACCCTCTTGGGTGATTCTCTCCTCTAGTATCTCATCCTCTAGATGGGATTCCCTGATACGAGTGTGGAACGATTTAAGGGAATGGATGCAGATAGAAAGCAGTAAATGAAGCAGTAAAGGATTGTGTAGCTGTGTGCGGCTTACGAAAGCAGTAAAGGATTGCGCAACTGTGTGTGGCTTACGAAAGCAACAAAGATGTTGTAATGCAGAGCTGAGGAGGACCTGAGTCGAGGGGTGGGAAACTCTAATTTTCGTAGAGGGGTTGATAGCATTCTAGTCAAGCCATAAAAGGAAAGCAGAAGAGGATTACTTTTTGTTGTTTTTGACGAGGGAGGTCCCACCATGATTGCCAGATTTGTCGATGTTGAAAAATCCGTGTGTGGGGGGCTCTTCAAGGATTCGGATCTGGTGCGCGTCTTGGCGGGCTCGATTGGATCATCTCTCAGAAGGGTGGTGTGGTCTCGTTCCCGGTTGAGGCGCCCGACAACGGCTCAAGGGGATTCCGGTGTGTGTGTGATCACCACCTGCTTTTTCAAAAAGCAAGAAAAGTTGAGTCGAATTTGATCGCCTACGTGGGGGAGTTTGTGGGGTCTTCGCTCCTAGACACAGATATACTGTACACAGAGGTAAAAAACAGTTATTCTTATTCTGCTTTTGGCTTGGCTAGAGGACTCTTGGGACAAATGGGGTGTACGTGGGGGGCGGCTACTGGGTTTGAGCCGTCGGGTATGGGGTGGCTAGTTAGTGTTAGCCATCCGGGGCCTGGGTCAACCTGGGAAGAACCTGGGTAGGAAATGTGTTTAGTTTTGGCAGAGGTTAAGCTGGGTTTAACGTGGGTTTTGGAGGGTGGATTGAGAGGGTGATTTTATGTAGGGAATGGATTTCAAGTGGTGGAAATGGGTTGTGAAGTGTGTATTGGGAATTCTTGATGATGAAGATGATTTTTTAATATGTTTGAAAAGCTTGGGACTCCCTCTATTTATAGTAAAAAAAAAGAGGCAGGGATTTGTCCAGTGGGTAATAAAATGGTTTGGATAATAGTGTGTTTGATTAGACCCCTCATTAATTCTTTATTCTTCTGTCAGAGACGAGATAAAGGGTAGCTAGTCAACACTAGCTGCCCAGGATGGGGCGGGTACTTCATGGTAGCCGCCCCCATCATGACCTGCCAAACGTTCTATCTATGACAAGCGGTGGCTTGGGTCAGTTACTTGGATTGATCCGGCCAAGATGAGGTGGCTAAAGATCACAACCCGCCACAATGATCAGCATTTAATGCTGCTTTATGTCCCATCCAGGGAAGCGGTTTGGAATCGGCCAGGGGGGTGGCTAGTGGCAACTAGCCACCTGGGATGGGGCGGCTAGTTAGGGTTAGCTGCCCCCCTTCCAGGTTCCTAAGTTTTTCTAAGTGATGGGATTTTCTAGTTCAGGTTTTTCTGAGAATTGTTTTCTATTTGATGTCCAAATGTGGGTTATTTCTTAATACTACTTGAAGTATTTTCATCTTAAGCCGGGTATCTACAGGTATGACCCGATATCGGGTTGTACCCTATTAGTTAGAGGGCTAGAGATGTAATCGCCCCCCGCCCCTGTAGATACCCCAATTTTGACCGTCCAGAGAGACAGAAATACTTCAAGTAACACACGGAAATATCCCACAAGTGGACACCAATAGAGAACCAAAGGTTCGGTAAACCGGAAACCCTAACCCTAGCCTTGACCTAAACCTAAACCGGAAACCCTAAAACCTTGACCTAACCCCAAACCCTAGCCCGAACCCTTGACCTAACCCCAAACCCTAGCCTTGACCAAAACCTAAACCGGAAACCCTAGAAACTTGACCTAGCCCTAAACCATAACCCCAGCCTTGACCTAAACCTAAACCGGAAACCCTAAACCTTGACCTAACCCCAAACCCTAGCCCAAACCCTAAACCTAAGCCAAACCCTAACCCAGACCTAAACCTAAACCTACCCTAAAAACCAAAACCCTAAAAACCTAAAGTCCCTGGAAAGGGGCGGCTAGCCCTAACTAGCCGCCCCTCACTGGGCGGCTAGTTTATACTAGCCGCCCCCCTAACCGCCCCCTGGCCGACTTTGGACTAGTTCCCTGGATGGGACATAAAGCAATATTAAATGCTGATCATTGCGGCGGGTCATGACCTTTAGCCTCCCTCTCTTGGCCGGATCAAACCAAGTAGCCGACCCAAGCCACCGCTTATCAGAGATGGGACATTTGGCAGGTCATGATAGGGGCGGCTACCAAGAAGTAGCCGCCCCATCCCGGGCGGCTAGTTAGCACTAGCCGCCCTTCACCTGGTCTCTGACAGAAGAACCAGAGCATTAATGAGAGGTCCAATCGAAGCCAACCCACTCCATTACCCCCTGCCTCTCTTTTACTATAAATAGAGGAGGTCCCAAGCCTTCAACATCATCCACAACAAAAATCACCAATTCCTCTTCATCACCAACCCACCAACCCACCATCCCCACTTGTTCAAACCCTTCCACTAGAAATTCCAAGAGAGAGAGGGAGAGAGAGAGAGAGCCCCTTTTGTGAGAGAAACACTCATTCCCCACATAAAATACCCTCTCATCCCACCCTCCATAAACCCAGGCTAAACCAAGCTTAGCCCCTGCCCAAATTCCCCCAGACCCTGGACGGCTAACCCTAGCTAGCCGCCCCCTGGCCGACGGCTAAACACAACTAGCCGCCCCCCTATCCACACCCCATATCAACATCCCTTTGTCCCATAACTCCTTTAGTCAAGCCCGGAAGCAGAATAGGATTACCTGTTTTTCACCTCTGTGTACGGTATATCCGTGTCTCAGAGCGGAGACCCCACAAACTCCCCACGTAGGCGATCAAATCCGACCCAAACCCTTTCCTGTTTTTAGAAAAAGCTGGTGGCGATCACAAAACCCCTTGAATCCTCTTGAGCCGCTGTCGGGCGCCTCAACCAGGAATGACACCCTCACCCCTTCCGAGAAGACGATCCGACCGAGCCCGCCAGGGCAAGCATCCGATCCAAATCCCCGAAGAACCCCCACACACGCGGATTTTTCAACACCGACAAATTCTAGCGATCAGGGTGGGACCTCCCTCGTGAAAAACAACAAAAGGTAATCCTCTTCTGCCCCCTTTTACAAGCTTGACTAGAATGCTATCAACCCTCTAGGAAGGTTAGTGTTTCTCACTCCTCGAATTAAATTCTCTTCTACCGTGCATTATAACATCATTTTTTGCTTTGTAAGCCGCACACAGCTACGCAATCCCTTACTGCTTTCGTAAGTCGCACACAGCTGCGCAATCCTTTACTGCTTTTGTAAGTCGCACACAGCTGCGCAATCCTTTACTGCTTTATTTACCGCTTTCAATCTGCATTCATCACCCCACTCTACGTCATGGAATCCCACATAGAAGAGGAGATATTAGAGGAAAGGAATCACCAAGAGGATCAGGCCACACAGTTCCTGACCCATCTAGAAGAAAGGATGGCTAGTCTAGGGTATCAAACGGTAGAGGACATGTTTCATGACCTCGCAGACTACCGTCATACCAAGACCTCGAGACAGGAAACCCCTGTCGAAACCCCTAAATCCATTCCCAAAACCCCATTCACACCCAGTCACTCGGTCAACCCGAGCGTCTTTTCGTTCACCCCCCTTTCCCCCGCGAATCCAAAATTCCCAGTTGTTTCCACCCCAGGCCCCTACCAGACCACCCCAAACCCGGGACCGCTAGGCAGCCCTCCCCAGGGAGAAACACTGGACGATACCATCCGGAGAATTCTCTCCGAGACTGGTCCCTCGGCCCCCAAACACATGTCTCTACATAACCTGAGACAAATCCCGTCAGTCCACCTACCGGAGGGATTCAAAGTCCCCAAATTCCGCCGGTACAACGGTCGTGGAGACCCAGACATTCATTTAACTGCCTTTTATCTAGACGCACGCCCGTTTCTAGATAATCAACCTCTACTAGTCTTCCTCTTCCAGAAATCATTGGAAGGAGAAGCACTACAATGGTTCTCCACCCTCCCTAGAGATCACTTGTCGAATTTCTCGGCTGTAAGCGAGAAATTCTTGGGCCGCTACGGTTACCAGAGGATTAGGACCCCCTCTATTTCAGATTTAACCGTAGAGAGAATGAGGCCTAGGGAGGAATTCGAACAATACGTGTCTCGGTGGCGCACCCTTGTCCACCGAACCGGCCTGCAACTCACAGAATGTCAAGAAATTGACATGATGTTACAGAGCCTAAGTCCAGAGCTCCGTACGAGCCTTTCGTACGGAGACTGCACTACGTATCAACTTCTGATTGACCGCCACAACAGGATTTCCCGTTGTGCAGCCCCAGCAGTCCAAACCCAGTCCCCACCTATCAGCCATAGGGTTGGACAACCGCCTCGTAAGGCACAAACCCCCACGGTAGAGGGGATCATTAACCAAGTATCGGCACTCTACCCGAACGGAGCACGAGTTCCTGACCGAGGAACAGCTCCGAGACAGTACACGCCCGGATCATCCGGATACGCACCGCCTCGGCAAGCGAATCAAAATTTTACCCCTCGAATAGTACCCGTCCCCGTGCCAATACGACAAAACCCCACAGTCCAAAATTTCCCACTCCAATAGCCCTATAATCCAGAGCCAAACTCAAACTCGGGCCCCCTTTTACTCTGCTCCCCCAAGAGCGCAAAATCCAACCCCTAGGCAGCCCATACAAAGCTCTTATAACGAGGTTAGACCTCCCGCATCCTACGACCAAAGACGAATGGGAAAGAGGGACTCTTACCCTCCCCTCCCAGAAACTTTAACTAGGATCTTTAGGGTGATGTTGGACACAAATAGTATCTCCCTCCCCGACGCCAGGCCCTCACTACCCGGGGCCAGCACGGCACGTTACTGTCAATATCATCAACAATATGGCCATACCGTAGAACAATGCATTGTTTTTCGGGACTTCGTTTATGATCTTAATGATGACAGGCGCCTTGACTGGGCCATGATCAAAGGCCATCTGAGCTAGGGAAATCCCCAAGCACCCAAGCCACTTGGCATATTGACTGACCCCTTGCCAGGTCACACCCAAGCCTCCACATCTAGAGCCCACGCGGTCAACATGATCAGGAGAGGGAGACAACCATCGCCAGAACCAAGCAGCTCGGAAGATGCTACTGATGGCAGCCTATCTGAAGAGTCCGAGGAGGAAGAGCAGAACGAGCCCTTCCAGCTGAACCTCGACGACCATGACCTCGCCATACTCTATGGCGAAGAAGAAGACGCAATCCTCGCCCTTCCCGCAGTCATCAACCTCGAGTCCGAAGAAAGCGGACTAGAAAACCCAGGAGAAGACGAAGAAGAAGAGCCATTCGAGGAGATCCCCGAAGGAGCTAGCGAAGGACCCGAAGGAGGGGAATGTACGTCGGATGATCTGCATCCGGACGACAACGGGTCCTCTAAGAGTACCGACACTGTCAATGGCCCCCGCCGCCCAATGACCATTTCATTCACTGACCAAGACCTCCCAGATCCCCGACTGCGAGTCTACCCCCTACACATCCGCGGACGACTTCAGATGTTGTGGCTGAACAACATCTTTGTAGACCCAGGATCGGGCATGAACATAATGACATGCTCCACTTACCAGAAGATACCCGGACTAGGCCGTCCTCCCGTCCAACCGGCCCACCATACTATCCAAGCTTTCAACCATACCGGGAAGACTCTCCGCGGCCCCAGAACATTCGAGCTATCCGTCGGACCTCTCATCTGCGAAGTAGCCTGCTTCGTGGCCGACATCGACACGAAGTACCCATTGATGCTGGGGCGACCGTGGTTAGACAGCATCCAAGCTATCTGTTCCCCCCGACACCAATGCCTTCGACTGCCCTTCTTGAATCATGTACTGACAATTTGGGGAGAAGCACGCCTCCAATACGAGAACGAGAACAATTGGGCCATACACAATATGTTAACCTTAGCCCTCTGACCGGGGAACGAGAATGAAGGCGGTAGCCCACCTGGGTCCCCTTGTGACAACAACTCTCCCTCAGAAGAAGCGGCCAGGACCCAGCGTCCACCAAGCAATCTTGCGGAGCCCAACTCGATCACCTTCCTCCCCCATGAAGTCGCAAAAGCCAGAGCACGTTCCGCACCCCTCTCAATCACCGCCATACTCGGGGGAAGGGAATTCCGTCACATTCTCATTGACACGGGAGCGGAAACTAACGTCCTTATATATTCCGCCTACCAAAAGCTAGAAGGCCGGGTTCCCAGATTGGAGCCCTCAGAGGAATACATTTACGCCTTCGACAGCACACACAAGAACGCCTGCGGACTAGTCACGCTCCCACTGAAGATCGGCCCAGTCTCCATCATCGTTAACTGCATGGTGATGAACATTCAATCACCCCACCCTCTGATTGTTGGGAGGACATGGCTCAACAGCATCGAAGCCGTCTCATCCACCCGACACCAATGTCTTCGCTTCCCGTACCGCGGGAAGGTAATATCCATTTGGGGAGAGGCGCGCTCTAATAATACTCAGGCCCAAAATTGGAGCGTCTGCGCCATGCGCATCCGGCTAGAGGTGCTCGCATGTTGGCAACCAGGCGCCACAGACGAAGAACTACTCAATCAAGGGAGGCCTTTGAAAAGACTCAGGGAGGGAGAATTTGGGAACAAGGGACCCCCACCAGACATCAGCCGGCCATCAAAAAGAAGCCGACCCGAGGAGGCAATACAAATTCAAGAACCAGGTACCGATCCTCCCGGGTAAGTTTTCATCAATCCTGTACATATTTGTTTACAACTTTTCCTAAAAATCAAAAAGATCAAAATATTTGTTTACCAGCTTTCGTCTTTCATCATCCTGTACATATTTGTTTACATCTTTTCCTAAAATCAAAAAGATCAAAATATTTGTTTACCAGCTTTCGTCTTTCATCATCCTGTACATATTTGTTTACAGCTTTTCCTAAAAATCAAAAAGATCAAAATATTTGTTTACCATCTTTCGTCTTTCATCATCCTGTACACATTTATTTACAGCTTTTCCAAAAATACAAAAGGCCAAAATATTTGTTTACTAGCTTTCGCTTTCAACTCCTATACATATTTGTTTACCTGCTTCCAAAAGAAACAAAAATCCAAAAAAATATACATGCTAATCAGCTTTCATTTCTCAACCTTGAACATACTTGTTTCCAAGCATCTTTCTTCAAAACAAACAAAAAAAAAATGTTTTCTAACTGTCTTTACATCATTTCTAAAAACAACGAAAATATTTACAAACTACATTTCCACACTCTTCTTCACGACGAAAATGTTTTCCAAAATCTGCGCTTCCACACCTTTCTTCAAAGCAAAATATTTTGCAAAGCCGTACTTCCATGATTTCCGCCAAAAAAAAAAAAAACGTTTTACAAACGCTCTTTCCATACTTGTCTTCTAAAAACAAAATCGTTTTCCAAACTTTATCTCCATTCTTTTCTTTCCAAAAACATACCTTTTCGCCGACACAGGCCCCTTTTCAAAAACATAAGTATACATTTATCTTTACTACGCCTCGAACTACTGGACGAGAAGAGATTAAGAGCGGCAGACCATGCCCAGGCCTACCAAAGAAGGGTGGCAAGGGCATTTGAAAAGAAGGTGATAAAAAGAAAATTCGAAATCGGAGAATTAGTACTTAAGCAAATCATGCCATCAAGACAGCCTCACCCGAGAGGAAAGCTGCAACCCACATGGGAGGGGCCCTATGTGATCACCCATGCCTATTCCGGGAATGCCTACCGCCTGGTAGATGCCGAAGGAGTCGAGGTTCCAGGTTCGTGGAATGCACTTTATCTAAAGAAATTCCATGCATGAAAAGCTTTCAATACTTAAGAACTATTATTCTTCCTTCCTGCGATTTCCAGCGTTTAGTACTTGATGATAGAATTGTAAGACTCTCAAAGATAAACTCGTATCTATTTGAACACGTTTCCGCCAAATCATGTCATTCCCTTCGCACACGTATGACTGGACTAGATTTGCCTGATGGAAGAAAAATTGCCTACCCCATAGACTGGGACAATTTAAAAACTCCCCAAAGCAAAATGTCCCTTATTTCCGCCCCGCTCGTATTAACCCTAGGTCAAAATGAGGAGTTACCCGGACCTAGCATATGTCCCAAAAACTGGCTCTGGCACTATATAAACACTTCTAGAGGGGAAGCATGAAAAGAATCGGGGTGAAAAACAGAAGAGCCCCCCCCTCAAATCAAAACACAACACAAAAAAAAAGAAGAGAAAGTCAGGCAAGGAGAGGCCAAACACCCAAGTGAACGGGTTAAACTCTCTATTTAGCAGGCTTTCACGCCTTTACGCACGGTATACGCTAAACAACGGCTATACCAGTACAGATCCAAACAACGGACTGTACCTTTCCACCCAAAAATAAAGAAGTGGTAAAAAGAAGAAAGCCAGAGGGACCTAGGAAGTAAGAAATGTGCTAGACTGGGACAATTGTAAAACATTGCCCAAAAGGAAGATATTACTCTTACCTCATTCACCCTCTCCCCTTTTTATTTTTTTTGCAATGGGGGTTCAAAATTGAGCTATGTCCACTGGGAAAATCGAAATTTTGACCAAGGGTAGATCACGTCCAGGTTTACACCTACACACACACTCACGCGAGTTCACTTAGAAACTTGCCTATCCAAAGGAAGCTTATTTGACTTGACTCTTGGTACATTCATGGATTTTTCAGCATGTTTAGAATAATACGATTAAGCATTTGAAAACCATGAACCTAGGAAAATCGACGCCTAAGGCTTATACCTCTCAAATACAATCCTGGTTTGGACATGAGTGACCACAAGGGCTCCTCCACGGGGACTTGATGGCGTCTTTTACTTATGAAAATCAAGAACATTGCCCTCTCACCTAAAAAAGTCATTGAAGAACTAAAATGCCCCCTTATGCCACTTATACTTACGCATAAGCTTGCATTTTCCTTTTCCAAAAACACTTGGCATCTGATTTTCTTGAAACATTAAAGTTAACCCCCCCCCCGAATATTAGAATTATCCCCACTCATATGAGAATTGTCCCCACAAAATTTAAAATTATCCCCACTCATGTGAGAATTGTCCCCACTCACCTCATGCCCTTCCGCACATGCGTGAGAAGAAATTGTCCCCACCTCCTACACATAAGTTCTTCTTCACTCACGCACTTGGAATCCCTTCCTTGCGCACTAAAGCCTGGTCTCCCGCACTTTACTTTCTCGCATTTATATTTCCATTCCGCCTTAAGATGGATTGTAGCCCTTGACAATTCAAGCAAGAAGGGCTCGAAAGTCAGTGCAGGGGCACAATCTGGACAGATTTAATACTTGGTCCATGGAAAGAATGTTTTTATAGGTACTGAAGGTTAGAATGGTCGTAAAAACTTTCAGCGGCAGCAGCAGACAGGAGCAGCAGGCCCAAACTGCCCCAGGCAGGGGGCGGCTAAGCTCGACTAGCCGCCCCTCACTGGGCGGCTAGTTTATACTAGCCGCCCCTGCCCCTTGTTCCAGGTAAGGATGCCCCAGGCAGGGGGCGGCTAAACCTAACTAGCCGCCCCTCACTGGGCGGCTAGTTCACACAAGCCGCCCCCTGCCTGCACCTCTTCCAGTACTGTCAGCCCTATTTTAATCAAATCTTCATATCTCCAAATACCTGTTAAGAACATTTTCATTCCAAAAATTGCATACACACATTTCATACGCATATACATTCATAAAACCAATATAAATACACTTCGAAAAACAACCATATCTCAAAATCATATGTCCATCCATGAATCAAACCTATGAAACCAAGATTCATCTACACAAACATACATATCCATGAACCATCCATGCTAAACTACTCTAACACATGCATATAAAGGAGAATGATTAAATTGTCCCACCCAAAACCACAAGCATAGACTGTTTTTTAAAAACTAAAAGAGGGCATAAAAAAGGGAATCTTTTCCTTCGAGACGCTCCAAACCCCGAAAGTCTTGAGCTATACCTCACCGAAATATCACCTAAAACCAAAATAAAAGAAGAAAAGGTTGAATTCATCGCATATATACTATTTTTCTACTTAAACCCAAGACACAAAAAAGCTATACCTCGGCGTATCGTTGTCCGCTGGAGGCTGAGTAGGAGGAACGTCCTGACTTGGCTGAGAAGGGAGCGGCGGATGAGGAGAAGATTGAACCTCTGGAGCATCAGGAGCAGTAGGAGTCTCTCGAACCGAAGACGCGGCCCTCGCATATATCCCACGACTCCGAGACGCCGAAGGACGAGAGGCACGGCTAAAGGTGGCCCCGATAGCCAAGGAAGCCGAGAGAGAATGGTCAGGCTCAAGTGGAAGAAGATCAAGGTCCGCCTCGGTCATAGAGCCCCCTCCAACCAACTTCCCCCTCATAGTGGCCTCCCAGAGACGGACCTGCTGCATGTCTCTGTCTCTCCTCTCCAATCTCTGTCGGAGGCGACTCTCTGTCCCTCTGGCCCGATCCTCAACAACCCTCAACCTCTCCTCCAACTCCCGTGCCCTCACCTCCGACGCCCTGAGTGCCTCTCGGTCCCTATCCCCGGCCGCCTGGAGAGAACGAACCAGGTCTCCCATCAAACCTCCGGGAACACCCGCCGAAGCCTCCAACTCCGACACCCTCATCTGGAGGGAGTCCCTCTCACGGCCTAGGGTAATGAACCCCTCCTCCCTCGAGGCTATCATGGACCTCAGCCGGTCCGCCTCCTCCTCAGCCCGGGAAGCCCTGCCCCTCGCCTGGCCCAACTCCATCCTTGTGGCCGCCAACTCACTTCGGGCCACATCCAATTCCCTCGTCAGTTCGAGCTCCTGCTCGGAAACCACGGAAGGAGGAGGGACGGAAGAAGAAGAAGCGCCATCAGCCCTCGCTCTCGACAGAGCATCCACCTGAGCCTCGAGGACCCGGACCTGGTCCTGCAAGCGTCCTCTCTGTGCCCGCAAGGCCTCTATCTGTCTGGCCCGCGCTTGGAGGTGCTCATTGGCGGTCTTGAGCCTCTTCTCCATCTCATTCAACTCAACCTACAAAAAGAAATACCATTCAGAAGATGCTCAAGCAAGAGAGAGAACGAGGAAAGAAAAAGATTTTTAACTTACATAAGCATCCGGGATCTCCTCCTCCATCGTCCCGAGGATATCCGCATACTCCCGACGATACCAAGCTAGGTATTCGTCACTCGAAGTCACCTCAGGACGACGCTCCACCAAGACACCTCGACTCATCCATCCCGCCACATACGTCGCGTAGTTCCTCGGGAGATTCGTGTCCCGAGGAATCCCGGCCACCGGAATCGAAGGGCGCCGCGGAAGAGGATCAGGCACCCACTGATGGTACCCAAGCTGGCGGATGACCCGGCTGATCGCATGGATCACGACCTCATTGAAGTAGATCAGCCAAACGTCTCGCGCCAGGGCCTCGGGAACCTCCTCCGAGTAAGGCCTCCACGTCATCTAAGAAAGCATCGAAAGATAGGAAGAGCGCTTAGTCAAAAAGAAAACCAAGTACAAGCCAAAGAGATTCAAAGAAAACTCATACCTCTTCCTCCGACAAAACGCGGAAGGCCTCTCGGAATTGGGCGAGGCGGTGCAAGCGGGAAGATCCCCGCGGTTCCCATCTCATGGCCCAAGGGAGGGCATGATCGAACGGAGCCAAAGTCGGGCGATCGATGGCGAAGTGCTCGTACCCGAAGATCTGACAAAGCGAGAGGAAAACCATCACGATCAAAGTGAACTGAACTAAAAGAAAAAGAAAAAAAAACATTTACCAATCACTTACACATACCTGAAGAAATGGCGCAAAGCCGCCAAGGTTCTTTCCCCTGGCCCTCTTAACTTTCTTCGAGAGCTCCGCAAAGAGATGGGCAAGCATCGCCGCTCCCCAAGCATAGCGCCCCATGCCCTCCAAGTCCCGCATCAGTAGAAGGGAATGAGAGGAGACCTTATCAGAGGCCGTCGAGAAAAGGACCCGGCCAAAGAAGTAGAGGAAGAACGCTCTCAACTCCCTCCGTGCCCTCTGTGGGCACGCAGCCGCCTCTCTCGCCTCGATCATCACCCGCCGCCTCTCGAAGCTAGCTGCAGCTTCGCCCTTCTGGCGCTCTGTAAAGGAACCGAGGCCGTACTGCCCCGAAAGCCACCCCAAAGGGATCCGGTTCAGCGTCCGCTCCCGCTCCACGAACTCCCATTCCCCGATCAACTCTCGGAAAAGCCCCCTGTAGTAAGCTAGGGTGGCCGCGATCACCGCCTCCCCCAGAATCGGAAGGCCGGTGATCCGATAGACGTCCTCGAGCGTCGGCATGACAGCACCGGTAGGGAGGATGAACGTGCAACTCTCCGGATCCCATCTCTCCGCCAAGGCCTCCACATATGGACGGTGGACGTGGAATGGCTCGATCAGAAAAAAGGAACAGAAGCCCGCTCCATCCACCAAACTCCGCTCCTCCTGCCCCAAGGCGTCGTACCATCTCTTCGTCCCGTGCCATAAAGCCCGGATACGATTTGGCCTCTACAAAACAAACGAAGGGAACATGGGTTAGTTTAAAAGTGAGCGAGAGGTAAGAGTCCAAATCTACGAAATCATTTTAAACCATGCTTAGCGAAATCAAAACTCCCACATGCTAAAAGAAAAGGAACGAAAGCATGAAAGTAAGAAACTACACTCCTCATATGATCACGCATGCTAGACAAATATCAAACACATCCCACCGTGGTCACCACTCACACACTTTCTTACATCAAGCCTATCATGCTTATACCTCCCCTAAACACACCTAAGCAATACAGCAATATAGAACTCGAACTCATGAAATGCATGCATACACTCCCTCATGCCCTACCACGATCAAACACGTACGAAACCACACACACATAGAAAAGTATCGCATGCAAGCATATTAGCTATATCATTTCTCTCTCCTTTATATGCATATAAACAAACATGTATGTATATATATATAGAAATTGCCCCCCTCCCTATAAAAACAAACCCATGACAGCATGCTTACACATCCCACCGTGATTAAACTATACACAAGCATGCCTATTTAAAAAAAATTTAAAGATAACACACATATACGAGTATAATACACACATACAACCTGTTCATACCACCAAGACATGCATATACACCAAAAAGGCTAAAGAGTTAGGAACATACCACGGCCCGTGTGGACCCAGGAGCGTCCACCTCGGCCTCGTCGGGATCGTCCATCCCGTCGTCATCCTCCTCCTCATCCTCCTCAAACACGGCCTCCTCGGCCTCAGCCCCAACACCCACACCGGCCTCGGCGGCCCCAGTGCCCATACCCTCGGCCTCCCCTCCACCCTCCCCACGCCGGAGATAAACTCCGCAAAGGCCCCCATAGCCCTACTCTCCTCCTCCTCAGCCCTGGCCTCTGTGGCCTCCCTATCCAACATCCCGACGAGAGCATCCAATGACGCCCTCACCTCCTCGCTAACTCCCTCGACCCCTACCCCCTCGGTTGCACCCTCAATCGATCCTCCAACCCCCGGAACCACCTCCTCGGCCACCACCGGTCGATCCCCACGCCTCCTCTTGCGTATATAGCCTATCACACTCCCCCTACCTCCGGGACAGCCCCCGAAGGCAAATCCCCGACCTCACCCACGCCAATATCCACCGGCGGCACCTCCGTCGTACCCATACCCTCCCCCACGGCCTCGACCTCCGGCCTATCGCTCTCCGATGATGAAGAGCTCGGGCTACGCTCTCCACGAGCCACCCGTGGTCGTTTCCCCCTCGAAGCAATCGCCTTCGACCTCGTCATCTCCTCGGTTTGAAAAAGAAAAGGGAGAACCCGAACTAGGGTTTCGAAATCAAGAGAAAGAGAGAGGATTAAAGACGAAATGGAGGAAGCAAAAGGCAAAGAAATCAGGTTTTTTGGGTTTGAAACCGAAGAAAAGAAGAAGAAGAGGGAGAGAAACCGTTTTTGAAAAATGGGAAGAGAGAGGGTCCCTTTTTCGGTTATAAGGGACCCAGTCCAGGGGCGGCTACCCGCGAGTAGCCGCCCCCTCTCGAGCGGCTAGTTACAACTAGCCGCCCCTCCCAGATTTTCTCTTTTACTTAAAAACCCCTTTCCAATCTTTTCAGCCCTAAAATTCAAGGTTCTCCATACCAAACAGCCATGTATTGGCTTATTTTCAGACATTACTTGATCAAACACGACTCTCCTGAAGTTTTGCAACACGTCCAGTACCATTCAGATTCAAATTTCTTCAGTTCTGGTTCTTTTCCAGAGTTCTTATCTCTCGGATGATCCAATTCACCCAAATCAACTTTTACTTGCTTTCTGTCGATGAAATCCCCTCCTTGCTGAGTTTTCCCAAGCACGGGAACGATAGGCACGAGGAAACTGACGCTGGGCTACTCCGTGCACGATAGCTAAGAACCCCGACCGCGGGTTGGATCACTCACCATTTACTTTTCCCCGCCTTCCACCTGAATCATCTTCTCGGATAAAAATTCTAAGTCAAGACCTAGCCTCTGACAGCCTAAATCAACTCCCCGAAAAGTATTGTTCATGTTGGCATAACTTCTTGAAGGTCGGGCCGGCCAAAATAGGGGTCTCTTTCCTTATCATCGGTCGAAGTCTTTCCTGCTTCGCACAAAGACTCCATCCGATGAGGGACAATTGTAGATACCCCAATTTTGACTGTCCAGAGAGACAGAAATACTTCAAGTAACACACGGAAATATCCCACAAGTGGACACCAATAGAGAACCAAAGGTTCGGTAAACCGGAAACCCTAACCCTAGCCTTGACCTAAACCTAAACCGGAAACCCTAAAACCTTGACCTAACCCCAAACCCTAGCCCGAACCCTTGACCTAACCCCAAACCCTAGCCTTGACCTAAACCTAAATCGGAAACCCTAGAAACTTGACCTAGCCCTAAACCCTAACCCCAGCCTTGACCTAAACCTAAACCGGAAACCCTAAACCTTGACCTAACCCCAAACCCTAGCCCAAACCCTAAACCTAAGCCAAACCCTAACCCAGACCTAAACCTAAACCTACCCTAAAAACCAAAACCCTAAAAACCTAAAGTCCCTGGAAAGGGGCGGCTAGCCCTAACTAGCCGCCCCTCACTGGGCGGCTAGTTTACACTAGCCGCCCCCCTAACCGCCCCCTGGCCGACTTTGGACCAGTTCCCTGGATGGGACATAAAGCAATATTAAATGCTGATCATTGCGGCGGGTCATGACCTTTAGCCACCCTCTCTTGGCCGGATCAAACCAAGTAGCCGACCCAAGCCACCGCTTGTCAAAGATGGGACGTTTGGCAGGTCATGATAGGGGCGGCTACCAGGAAGTAGCCGCCCCATCCCGGGCGGCTAGTTAGCACTAGCCGCCCTTCACCTGGTCTCTGACAGAAGAACCAGAGCATTAATGAGAGGTCCAATCGAAGCCAACCCACTCCATTACCCTCTGCCTCTCTTTTACTATAAATAGAGGAGGTCCCAAGCCTTCAACATCATCCACAACAAAAATCACCAATTCCTCTTCATCACCAACCCACCATCCCCACTTGTTCAAACCCTTCCACTAGAAATCCCAAGAGAGAGAGGGAGAGAGAGAGAGCTCCTTTTGTGAGAGAAACACCCATTCCCCACATAAAATACCCTCTCATCCCACCCTCCATAAACCCAGGCTAAACCTAGCTTAGCCCTGCCCAAATTCCCCCAGACCCTGGACGGCTAACCCTAGCTAGCCGCCCCCTGGCCGACGGCTAAACACAACTAGCCGCCCCCCTATCCACACCCCATATCAACATCCCTTTGTCCCATAACTCCTTTAGTCAAGCCCGGAAGCAGAATAGGATTACCTGTTTTTCACCTCTGTGTACGGCATATCCGTGTCTCAGAGCGGAGATCCCACAAACTCCCCACGTAGGCGATCAAATCCGACCCAAACCCTTTCCTGTTTTTAGAAAAAGCTGGTGGCGATCACAAAACCCCTTGAATCCTCTTGAGCCGCTGTCGGGCGCCTCAACCAGGAACGACACCCTCACCCCTTCCGAGAAGACGATCCGACCGAGCCCGCCAGGGCACGCATCCGATCCAAATCCCCGAAAAACCCCCACACACGCGGATTTTTCAACACCGACTCCCCCCTTTGCATCCGAGTGAT
Organism: Acorus calamus; assembly: GCA_030737845.1. Classification (NCBI taxonomy): domain Eukaryota; kingdom Viridiplantae; phylum Streptophyta; class Magnoliopsida; order Acorales; family Acoraceae; genus Acorus; species Acorus calamus. The sequence goes on along the minus strand of CM060873.1, from coordinate 12,891,057 downwards.
GCATTCGTTTGGAATTGAGGAGAATTCATTGTCATATTGGTTTTGTTAAACCAGTGGTTATGACATTAAGCCGGGCCTACCCATGTTAGGGGATTGTATGAACCTCCTGTTGGGTTATGCCTTAGGACTTATCCCTGTGCAAGAGCAGGGGTGACTCCCTGCGTCTGAGCAACGCATCCATGTGGGAGTTCAAGAGTTTTCGCTATCTAGGTAGGTGATTCCCGAGAGTAGTTGACTTTCCCATAAGGTTCGCATGTGCACCCTTTTCTCTTTTTTCCAAGGTATCTTCACCTCCCCTTTGTGCCTTGTAGGTGGTTGTATTTATGTTTCAAAGAAGTATGGGTGTTGTTATCTAGTGTTTTGGGTGGTCAGCAAGGGATGCATGAGTGTTGTTGTATGTGTTTTTCCACTTTCCTTGTTGTTGGGAGTTTTGTGCCATAGTAAGACAGATTTTTTGTCTTGTGAAGATCCATATGAATTTGATATTTAGAGACATATTTTGAGTATTATGCCTTCATATGATATTATCAGCTATATATATAGATCTTATGTATGAAATTTGGTGTCATTATATTACCTGTGGCATAAGTTATGATCTGTTTTGTAAGGACTATCCAGATTCGAGTAGAAATTGACCAGTTTCTTAATTTAATTTATTTCAGGCATTTAGAGATCAAATCAGATTGTGATGTCTTCATGGATTATATTTCCAGCATATACATGAATATGTATGATTTATTTCAAAAAATTTAGATGATTATTTGGTGTTGTGGAGATCAAAGTGTAGGGTTATATTGCTGCCCAGATTTCTGTAGTTGCTACCCAGATTTATAGTGGCTGCCCAGATTTATTGTTGTGATTGTTAAAGAATAATTATTAGGAGAATATTATATCTTTATTAGGAGAATATTATGTATTTATTATCATTATTATGATATTATTAGTTTCCTAGTTTTCCTAGTTTTCTTTTCTAGTATTTTAGGTTTTCCTCTATGTATCTATAAATAGAGTCTTTGGCTCCTCAAATACAATAACAAGAATTCCCTTCTCCTTTATTCTAACATGGTATCAGAGCCACTCCAAAAATCCTAGATCCACAAAAGTTTTTTCTTCTTCTTCCCTGCTCCGATTGAGGAGTATTCAATCGGAGCGGGGGAGGACTTTTGATACCCATATTTTTTTATTCATTGCTTTATTTGCTTTTCACGCGAACTTTATTCATTTTCGTGCGCCTAATACTGCTGTCCGCCGTGCTTGTTATTGCTCGTCCATCGTCGGCACTTCGCGCCATCTACCGCTGTCCCGCGCAGCTCCCGCGCCGTCTGCCGTTGCCCCGCGCAGCCCCCATGCCGCTGCCTCCGCGCAGCCCCCGTGTCTCTGCCGCTCTTCCGCACGGCCCCCGTGCCGCTGCCCCTGTGCCGCTGCCCCCGCGCAGCCTCGTTGCAGTCCAGCCGCTGCCTCGTCGCAACCCCGTTGCAGTCTAGCCGCTGCCCCTGTGCCGCTGCCCCAACGCAGCCTCGTTGCAGTCCAGCCGCTGCCTCGTCGCAACCCCGTTGCAGCCCAGCCGCTGCCTCGTCGCAGCCCCGTCGCAGTCTAGCCGCAGCCCCATTGCAATCCACCGCTCTTGTCGCACCGTGTAGCGCCTCTATCACGTTGTGTCGTGTCCTATCATGCCGCCCGTCATTGTTGTCAGCCTCCGTCACATTCTCATTTTTGTGCAAACTCTAAGGGTTCTACCCTTCAGAGTTTGGGAGGGGGTATTAAAGAATAATTATTAGGAGAATATTATGTCTTTATTATCATTATTATGATATTATTAGTTTTCTAGTTTTTCTAGTTTTCTTTTCTGGTATTTTAGGTTTTTCTCTATGTATCTATAAATAGGGCATTTGGCTCCTCAAATACAATAACAAGAATTCCCTTTTACTTTATTCTAACAATGATGGTGTAATGTTTTCTTGTTGATTTATAGGTGATTCAATTGCATGATAGTCTTGGATGAGTGGCTTTTGATGGTGTAGAATATTGGTTTGATTGTTGGAGGTATAGGGTGTATTTTGCATTTGTTGGCTAGGATCTTATGATATGTTCTCGATTTTTTTTCTATGCATGAATGCTTTATTTTCTTGGCTGAGTTGACGATGTTTGTTTGCCATAGGGATCTCCTCAATATGAGGAAGGTGGTGGTCTTTTGTTTTAGCTTGTGGTGGGAATGGCTATACTCCCATGAGTCCAGTAGCGATCACGCTATCGTTGGACTGTCCGAGGCGCATGATTCTTCGCGGGATGGAATACTTGTATCTGTGAGTGGATCTAATTTGGCATTCTGATAATATAGTTCCATACATAGTCATGTCTATGGTATGATATTAATCATGTATGCATGACTATGGTGGTATCCTTAAATGATAACATGACATGGTTAAGTAGATTATAATTGAGATTGCATGATTACTTGTCATATATATATTTATATTACATCCTCACATGCTGATACATTAGTAAACCTGGTATGTGTAGTTGAGTGAATGATTTAATATTATCATCCTGAATGCATGATCACGATCTATTACTTTATCTAGAGTTATTCTGGATAGATAACCATGCCAGTATAGATAACAAATCTACAAGAATAAGAAATTTTATGTTTGGCTGTGTTTTTTTATTCTCATTGGAAAATATATGAATAAAGGTTGAGTTGTTTGGTTGATAAAGAATAAAATATAAATAAAGTGTAAAAATGTTGATTTGACATATGAGCCCTTTGATGTATAAATAAGAGGTGTTGATAGGTAATTTGATGTGATAAGGTGTAAAAAGTTGATTTAACATGTGGGCCTATGGGAATAGATAAAGTGAATATAACTTATCTTAGGGGTTACTTAGAATTGTTATACTATCTTATACTCGTTTAATTTGGCTTAGTAATACCAAGTTATACCCTGCAATAAACAACTATTTTCTCTATCTATTCTTATATCATCCTTATACTACCCTTATACTCGTTTATTCCGTTTATCAAACGGGGGGTAACTATTTAAAAATTTTCAAGTAATTAGTTCAACATAATGTGAAATATAATATTTTACTTCTAACTGTTTAAAAAACTTAAACACTCTCCTTTTATTTTGTTGTTTTTACATATATGATTTTGCTATCCATATATATCATTTTGTTGTTATAACTAACTTTGCCATCCATATCATTTTGAATTTCAGGCTGGAGCAATGGATATGAATTTCAACAACACTTTTAAACTATGTTTTGAAAGACTTTGAAACTATATTTTGTTAAGATGAGAGTTTTAATTATATTGGACTTGACATGAGTCATGTTGACATCCAAGTTGATAGCATAGTTTTCGCAATTCCTTTCATTAACATAGTTTTTGTAAAACTCAATACTACTTAAGTAACAATTCTGAAATTCTGATTTCAGTCTAATATATTTAAAAAATAAAGATAATAGTGTTTCTTCAGTTCTGATTTCAATCCTATGTATCTGATACTATGCATCTCATTAGCATAATTTCTACAAAACTCACTACTACGTGCAGAGTGCGTACAACAAACTAGTATAACCTAATCCGGCCAGGTTGCGCCCCATTTTACGTGAGGGCGCGGATATCGGCACCCCACATAGCAAGAAACTCACCCCTTAAAAAAAATTTAAAAAAAAATTGTGCACTTTAGCAGTAGGAGTAAACCCACCCCGAGGTTGGCAATCCCCCTGACGATGGTGATGAATTATGATCGATTGAGTGTTTGGCGTGTGTACCAACCCAGGTTGGCAATCACGTGGGCGACGATGTTGAAGTATGGTCGGCAGCTATTTGGGCGACGGTGTTGAAGTATGGTCGCCTAGAAAGCCCAGCGAACTAAAATCTGAAAAAATAAATTCACATTGTTACAAGTTGCAAACCAATTATGACAAATTTCACATGTAAACGCATGTAATATACAACCATAGCAGTATTTATGACACATCAAAATATAATGTTCGCATTCCATAACTAATCATTTATGTGATTACATAACAAAATATATGTTCAATTTTTACAACCAATCATGTGATTATATCGATTTTTTCATGTATAAAAATAAATAATATATCCAATAAAAACAATTACTCCTTGTAAAAAAATAAAAATAAACATAAAAATAATTACTTGTAGTCATATATATGATTGATTATGAAATGCTAACATCGTATTTTGATGTGTTAAAAATGCAGCAATGATTGTCTATTTTATGTGTCTACATGTAAAATTTGTTATAATTGGTTTGAAACTTGTAACAATGTGAATTTATTTTCTCAGAGTTTAGTTCGTCGGGCTTTCTGACGATCAAACTTTAACGTCGTCGTCCAAGTGGTTGCCAACCATTCTTCAATACCGTCGCCCAAGTGGTTGCCGACCTGGGTTAGTACACACGCCAAACATTCAGTTGACCATAATTCACCACCATCGTCAGAGGGATTACCGATCTCAGAGTGAGTTTACTCCTACTGTTACAGGACACATTTTTTTTTTTTTTAAAGGGTGAGTTTTTTTTTTCGATGTGGGGTGTCGATATCCGCGCCCTTTACGTGAACATGAACACTAAATAGACCTCCACAATCCACGCGACTATTCCACGTGTCACAATAATACAGCTGTAATTTTTCAACTGTTTCCTTATCCCATCCCGGTTCGTCTCACCTGGACGCTTTTTCTGAACGCCCCCAAATTGGAAACAATACATTAGGGTGATATAAACAAACACGAAAAAAACTCTGTTCTCTCTCTCTCTACACACGCACAGGAGAAAAAGAAAAGGTCATTTCAGTCTCTCTTATGGTTCCCACTTCATAGTTTACATTGAATTATACTCGGTGGAAAGAAGAATATTTCTTTTTGTTCTTCAATGAAAAATTAGAATGTCATAGGTTGGCTCATCACTTTTTTTTGTTCTGTTTCATGTCTGATCAAAACTTACCTTTCCACTGTTCAGAAGATTTCCTAAAGATGGGTGGTGAAGAAAATGATTTCTTTATGGGATTTATCGATATTGATTTTTCATTGTCCAAAGAAATTATTTTATTAAGAAGGGTGTGAATCATATGGGTGCAAAAAAATGACTTTTTTATGGGATTTTTTATTGATCAATGTGGAGTTCTAAGTTCTAACAGATATTATATCTTTCCATGTTGAGCTTTATTGTGATTCCCCTTCTATAGATCCCAAAATGAATTGTCTTTGTCAGAAGATTCTCTAACATGGGTGTGAATAAAATATGATTTTCTTATGAACACTCATTGCTGAAATCTAACAATATTTTATATAGTGATCTGAGATAGATTATTTTATATTATGCGATTAAACTGCTTAACTACGTTGTTGAATAGATTCAGACGCTTTTCAGGTTTTCTTCATAATTGGGTTTGTTTTTTGGTGTTGTAGACTTGTGAGGTTGTTTTAAAATGTCCACCGCTGCTGTAGACCCAGGGCTGTTGAGCGATAAGAGCCGATCAGTTCGGTGGGAATGGATGCTGTGCGCATAAGAATGGTCCAGGGTATGCGACTCCCATTGAGGCGATGTCGGGGCCAAGGGAGTCTCTGATCTATGTCACTTGTGTTTACAATGGTAACAGAACAACATCATTTTGATTTGTTTGCTTTTACAGTTCAGTTTGCGATCTTTAGCAGTTGATGCTTTTGGTTGGTTTGTGGGATATTGGGAATGGTTTGTGGGTTTTTTTTGCTGAGTAAATGTGGCGGTGATCATATTTGTGCTGATAGAGACTTAAAACTGAAGTATTCTTTCTTTATGACTAAAAAAAAAATAATATTGTTATGTTATAATAGATATATGCAATATGCATTCTTGCACAATGTTTCATCCTCTTTTCTAACGTTTGAGCAGTCACTTCAATAGTAAAAAAAATTCTATGGCACTTTGATGGTGAGTGGTATAATTATTGTATATAGTTGAAATGTCATTAGAATACTATTTTTTTTTATCTTAGTCCACCTAAGAGATGAATTATGATTTATATCATTTTTATCTACTGGTATAAATAATGTAAATATGCTTACATAAAGTTCTGGTAAAAAAAATAAGTGCATCAATCATCCATTTGTCTTTTATATTACCACACATTTCACTTAGGGATAAAACTGGTATTTAAAAAAGATGTACCAATAATACCAAAGATCAGACAAAGATAAAAATGATTTATGCAACAAGTCTAAGGCTCTGTTTGCCTCTGCGTCCACGGGCGTCAGTGTTCCAAAGACATGGGGGGGGGGGGGGGGAGCGTTTGGGGTAATCAATGTTTCAGGGGAGTTGGGGAAACACGAGAAAACCAACCAAAACCAGTAAATGACAATTTAGTGCTATCGACGCGGCGTTGAAATGGGTGTTTGTTTGCGCGTTTGCGTCCATGGTGGTATGCTGACTCCACCGCTCCTCTAATGTAGAGGCAAATGGAGCCTAACTTAATTAAATTTTTAGAGAAAAAAGTGGGTAAAAAATGGGTATTATGATCCTTGACATTGTGGTATTCTTAGCCAAAAAATCTTTACTCACTGCCAGAGGGGGGCCTTAGTTATTGTCACTTTGTTATCACTGATATTATAATAGAAGACTTCAGATGAAGCTGTACAATTGAAGATTTTAGATTAACACATTTCCTGCTCATCTTTTTCAGTATTGCCCATCAATGCAGTAGGACTAAACATGGCTCTGTAGTCGCCTTGAAAAACATATTTTGTTGTTGTTGTTGTTGTTATGGAAAAGTAAAAATGACATGGCTTCATAATTCTGTTGTGAAATGGCTTCCTGTAAGTTTTGTCTAAAATCCAATATACAAGTTGTTATAGGTCATATATCTTGCAAGATGGATTGAAATATATTTGAATGTTAATGAAGTGCTTACACTTGTATTTTTTTGGAAAAAGTTATGATCATGTTCTTCTCACTTCTCAGGAACCGGTAAACAGAAGCCTGATTATTTGGCGACAGTTGATCTGGACCCAAACTCTCCTACTTATTCAAAAGTCATTCACAGGCTACCTATGCCATATGTGAATGACGAGTTACATCATTCCGGATGGAACTCCTGCAGCTCCTGCCATGGGGATCCATCTGCAGTTAGGCGCTTCCTAGTTCTTCCGTCTTTGTTGTAAGTATTTGTATCATTCTTCATGTATATTATACTCAAATGGGTGTGCAATATTATACTATATATCCATCCCTACATGATATATTGAAATTCAGAATTATTGCCCATCTTTGTTAAAGTTCTTGAAATTTGGGATGTGATTATTATGCAATAATATACAAGATTATCAAAGAGATATGGATTGAAATGGTCATATTAATCTAATGGGATGGACCAAATAGTTTATCCATAGATAGAATCTTGTTATTGCATGAAACTATTTGCATGTAGTATATGATATCTATAGTTACAAAATCCTTAACACTGATTCTCATTTATGGTTGTTGCTGGTCCACTAGTTATAAAAAAACTATGAATTCCTCCTTTCATGCCTCTAAAGTGTATTATGAATATGAAACACTTATTAAAGTTAAACAAAAAGGTTATGTTCACATGAAGTAAATGTTGCACTTCAATATAGTGCATTCAGTGCTGACATTATGAGAAAAATCTGAATTTTCTATTTTTTGGATTGTAGAAATGTATATTGTTGATATTTTTCTGGATGTGTTTTTCCTGTATGCCGTGTATGTTTTTTTCAGGTCTCTTGGCTACTGTTAGCTCAATTTTAAGTAGGTAGAGTTTCTCTACTAAGAACAAGGCAATGTGGACACATCTGATATCCATATGTTGTGCATGTGACCTCAAGCATCTACTCACTAACAACTTATCTCTATTGAGTTGATATTTATTTTTTATTATATTGTAATAAATCCTGTTGTTCCCAGGTCAAGCCGGATCTATGTGATCGACACTGAAAAGAATCCAAGGGCTCCTCAATTGCATAAAGTTGTCGAGCCTGCAGATATTGAGCAAAAGACTGGGTTGGCATTTCCACATACTTCGCACTGCCTTGCATCTGGTGAGATTATGGTGTCTTGCCTGGGAGACAAGGATGGTAATGCTGCAGGGAATGGCTTTCTCCTCCTCGATTCAGAATTCAATGTTAAAGGAAGGTACTAATCTCTGTTATCATTTGCTTGTAAGTTGCAAATCAAAGATGCTTTGGTGTCTTCTTTTCTCACTGTCTGCATGTAATAAAAATATATGTAAAGCTAATACTTAGTGAGGAATTAATCATGAGTTGTAAAAAACCTTTAGTTATCACCAATTAGTTACATTACCTATTGGCGTTAATATTAATTGCTTACTAATAATTCTAGCAGTTTTGATCATTAAACACTGTCATCATGATACAACCACACATTCAGTAGTCATTCAATTGCTTGATGGAACAATTACCCCACATTTGTTTGGCGCAGGTGTATTGTCTAAGGTGCGGTTATTACCATCCCATTAGGTACTCACCTCCACCCATTAAAATATTTGTTTTAATATTTTAGAAGGAAACCAACACCACCCCATCCCATCGACAATAGGTGTGTCGACAACATGCATTCCTGTCGACAGACGTGGTGTCGATGGTTACCAGAGATTTACTGTAAGGGTGTTTGACAATAAGGGTGTCGACAGATATTGATTCCACCGACATATAAGGTGTCGAAGGGAATCAGGGATTTTTTCTAATGATTTTTGTATACTTCGACAAGGATAGTGTCGACCGAGCTCATCTCTATCGACAAGTTGTGTGTCGATTCATTAACGGCGGGGCATGCCTCAACTTTTCTGATATTTCTCACAAGCGTCATGCACTCGGCGACAGAGGAGCTCATACCAGTGACCCTCACCAACTCAATGATAACGGAGGGTTTAGATGCGAGGATGTGGAAGAGGCGGGAGTAGAGTGCATGCACGAAGTAGGCGTGGATGTGCTCGATGAAGGAGAGGCAGTCCATGGTGACGGACCCTGTACACTGGAGGAGGAGGTCAAGGAGATGGAGGGCGTTGGATTCGGTGGGGGTCATGGAGAGGGATGGGTTGGTGGTGATGATGGGTTGTCGCTTGTTGGGATGGGTGTTCTTGTTGTCATCGGTGGAGGAGGAGGGGGAAGGGGAGGGGGAGGAGGAGGTCATGTGGTGCCTGGGGTTAATGGAGGAAGAGGTGGTGGGAAAAGGATTCGGTGGGGGAGGAGGAAGAGCCGAAGAGGTCATGGGAGGAAAAGCTCGGTGGGGAGGAAGAGGTGGTGTCATGATGGGAGGAGAAGCTCGGCGGGGGAGTAGGGGAAAGAAGAAGAAGAAGAGAGAGCATAAAGAAGAAGTTGATGGAACCAATATCTGTCGACACTACATCTGTCGACAAATACACTTTGTCGACATCCCTATTGTCGATGGGATAGGGTGGTGTTGGTTTCCTTCTAAATATTAAAATCAAATATTTTAAGAGGTGGGATAAATAGCTAACGGGGTGGTAATAACCGCACCCTATTGTCTAGGCAACCTGTTAGTGGTAGCTCTTGACTCTGTAATTCTGAAGTTTATACTTTCCTGCAAAACCTGCATGATTAATATGGCTTACTTTCTATGATCCGTGAATTTATATTTACTTGGGCCCAAAAGATGTATAAGGAATTCTAAAATACATCAAATGAGGAAAAAGTGAATCTTTCAAGGCTTAGTTAACTTGTTAAAGGACTAGAAATACAGGATTCCCAGAGGAGTTTTATCAAGAAGGATTGGACTCTGAGGAATGAGGAGGTGGAGTTTTTTTTTTTTTTTGTATTTCCTTTGGTTATATCCCTTGAGGTTTTGCTGGATGATCCTAGGGAAATCTTAGGTTTTGTTTTTTTTTCAGAATTCTCCTGTACTTGTATCACAGATTACCTTTTTTCAAAATGATAGTGCTGGATGTAATCCACATATTCCTTATCCCTTAATTAATAGATTAGCTATTGGAATTCCTATTTTTCATTCTTTGAACTTATACTTTTTTCTTTATTTTTTGGTAAGTTACTGTTTTTTCTTGTCTCCATTTGTGGACCAATCCTGTATCTTAAACATAAGTGATACTGATAGTGTGAGGCATTGTCATTATATTTGTTTGAGCCTATGGAATTTTGGGATAGTTAAAATGATTCTCAAATCCATCCATGCTACTCAACCTTGCCGAATTAATGATATGGTAGTTTGTATGAGGCCTTTAATAAATGTTTAAATAGACATGCCACTACTAGAATGATTACAACTTGCAGTGTGGTGTATCATTTGGAAGGAAACAAGTAAAGGATAACCACATGCAGATGTTGCAATTTTCTTTTGTGAAAGAAGCAGGTGACAGGGTTTGTGGCATGAGTAGTGTTTATAATGTATTAGGTGATAGAAAAGGTAAATTAATCAAGCATGAGATGTGTCTTTGACAATCTCTAGTATGGAGAATTTATGATCAACCTGGAAGTTCTAATCGTATTCTCCTTTTAGCATTGGAGAACCTTTTATCTCATGATGCACTTGAGAAATAGAATTTTTATGTTCTCTGTATATTTAAAACACGCTATTGGTGAGCACAGACTACCAGTTTTGATAAATGTAATGGATGACTAGTGCATTTCCATGTTTATATATGTTCCACTATATGTATATGGACATATGCTCTTTCCTTGTATTTTGCTAGGAATGTGTTGACACCAGGTCAATTTGATTATTTTGCAAAATCCATTTGATTGTTTTCTTCTAATGGCATCTTCCTCAGGTGGGAAAAACCTGGTCACAGTCCCGCATTTGGCTATGACTTCTGGTATCAACCCCGACACAAGACCATGATTAGTTCATCATGGGGGGCTCCCTGTGCTTTCAGGGGAGGCTTTAACCTACAACATGTTTCTGATGGTTTATATGGAAGACACTTAAATGTGTACAGCTGGCCAGACGGTGAACTAAAGCAAACATTGGATCTAGGAAATACAGGGCTGCTACCTTTAGAAGTCAGTATTTGCATCACAATATTCAGATGTATAAAGATTTCTAATTGATTTCATTTTTTTTTACCACATTTAGTTTTGTATATTTTGCAGACCAGGTTCCTCCATGACCCTTCTAAGGATACTGGATTTGTTGGGTCTGCTTTGTCGAGCAATATGGTTAGATTTTTCAAGACCTCAGAGGGATCATGGGACCATGAGGCATGTGTATTTTTTAAATAGCTTCAAATATTACTCCAGTGCACAGACAAATTTAAATGGTCATCATATCTATGCCTGACTTTTGACACATTGAATCTGTCACCATATGCTTATTAGGCATTTCTTGAAAGTGATAAATTAATGTCACATTTGATGTTATACCAATATGCTTCATGCTCATAGTATAATTATTTATGTGAACCATACAATGTCATATATCTATACGCCCAGAAGTGATTCATATGGGCCCACATGCTCGATGTACAAACATTTTTGCTTGCCATGTTTTCAATTCATTTTTCTGAGACACATGGTTCCTCTGGCTTTTCTTTTGTAGGTTGTGATATCAGTACAGCCTTTGAAGGTGAAGAACTGGATTCTCCCTGAAATGCCTGGGCTAATAACTGACTTCCTAATCTCTCTTGATGACCGATATCTTTACTTCGTCAACTGGCTGCACGGTGATGTCAGACAATACAACATTGAAGATCCGAAGAAGCCTGTCTTGAGCGGCCAAGTTTGGGTGGGTGGACTCATACAGAAGGGAAGTGCTGTCATTGCTGAGGCAGAAGATGGGACAGAGCTGCAGTTTGAAGTGCCTGCAATTCAGGTTTATATCATCCAATCATCCATACATTGTTTAATACTTCTGCTGTTTTTCCTTACTACTCTCACAGACTTGAATAATTAAGGTTCATATAGTTCTAAATGATACCATTGATTCACATTCTCATTTTTAAAGTACATTTAAAAATTCATTTTTCTCATTATTGTTTGAACTATAACTGATTTATTAAATAGTGTTGTAATTAGCATAATTTAAAGGGTATAATGTTATGTAGATTTTAAATACTAAAACCGATGGATAATTGTAGTAACTAAAGTAGAACATGTAGAACATCTTTCTTAAAATTTACAAGATAAGACGAGAAATAAAATAATATAATTTTGAGAGTTATGTTTATTATATGAGTAATATAATGGTCCAAATGGATTCTCAAAATCTCACCTTATTCTTTCCAGCCTTAATTTTGAATCTGGTGACACCCACATTTACTTCCAACAATACCGCCATCCAAACCGGTGAATTTTCAAACTTTCCTAGCAATTATCCACTCCAAATTAACATCAACCAAACAGTGTGATGCAGCGTGTAACCATGCTCTTCTACGGATTCGTTCAAAATAACGAAATCGGTAGGCTCCAACGTCGCTGTTGATTCTTCAAAAGAATGCCAGGGGGTTGGGCTTCAATAATCTACTACTTCGGATGAAATAATAGAGAATTGGGAGGCCTTTGCAATTGTTAGTACTCCTAACAAAATACAAGAGATAAAATAACTAAACTTCAAATATTCATAAACTAAATAATAAAATGGGTTCACAAGCTTATTTATAGAAGAGAATCCCAACAAACTAGGATCTCAACTAATTATCTAAATCTAACAAACAAATCTAATATATTTATCTAATCCTAACTAAAATTCAAATTTGAATTCAAATAATAATTTGAAATTCAAATCTAAATATAGTAAATCCTAACAAATAAATAAAATCCTAACAACCTCAAAACAACCCAAAAATAGTAAAAATAACTTTGAACCGTCGATTTGACCCCCAAGACGATCTCAGAACGCTCCGAAAAATGGCGTAGTGGCATAGCCACTACTCCTGTAGGGCTCGTCGATACGAACACGTGGACATATTATAATAGCGATTCTGATCTACGGTTCAAAAGTTATGGCTGTTTGAAGTCACGGTGCTCCCGATTCATCAAGATGTCCCTTCTTCTTATGCTCCACTTGATCTCGGTCATCCATGTATTGTACGGCTATGATGTCTGCATCATCCTCCCCAGGTTGGAGAGAATTCGCCCTCGAATTCAGATTGTCATCACTGAAACTATCACCCGTATACGGAACGAGGTGCTTGACATTGAAGACATCAGCTGTGCGAATGTGGCTTGGAAGTTGCAACCGATAAGCATTGGGATTTATTTTCTCCAAAATCTGTAGGGGACCAATTTTGCGGGCAGCAAGCTTATTATACTCTCCTGCGGGGAATCGATCCTTGGTTAACACAGCCCAAACATAATCACCAACATCGAACTCAACAAGACGACGTTTTTTATCAGCAATTTGCTTGTATTTGGATGTACTGTCAAGGAGATGTTGCCGAGTGTCATTGTGAATCTGCTGGAGTTGAGTGATGAGGTCTTCGGCCTTGCCATGGATGCGCTTCAAGTCGGGGATCGGTGCGAGATCAGCTGGTGATCGTGGAAGAAGACCGTACACCACATAGAAGGGACTGAGACCTGTGCTACGGTTCACCGATCGATTGAAGGCGAACTCGGCTTGGTAAAGTTTTTGGTCCCACGTCTTCAAATTATCTCCTACGAGACAACGAAGTATAGAGCCGAGAGATCGATTCACCACCTCTGTTTGTCCATCAGTTTGAGGATGATAGGCGCTGCTGAAATCCAGTTTTGTGTGAGCCAACTTCCACAAGCTCCGCCAAAAGTGGCTAAGAAAACGCGTGTCCCTGTCAGAGACAATGGATAGGGGTAATCCATGTAGACGGTACACTTCTCGAAAATAAAGTTGTGCAACATGTACGGCATCATTGGTCTTCTTGCAAGCAATGAAGTGTGCCATCTTGGAGAAACGATCGACCACCACAAAGATGGAGTCAACACCGCGTTGGGTGCGCGGGAGACCGAGAACAAAATCCATGCTCACGTTGGTCCATGGCTGGTCTGGAACGGGCAAAGGGGTGTAAAGGCCGGCATTAGTAGCACTCCCTTTGGAAACTTGACATATGCGACAACCGTCAACAAATCGTGCAACCTCACGACGCAAGGATGGCCAATAATAAGAACTCGAGAGCAAAAGTAGAGTTTTATCTCTCCCCATGTGGCCTTCTCCATGTAACTCAGCAATGAGCTTGAGTCGTAGGCTACAATCGGGCACGTATAATTGGTTCCCTCGAAAGAGGAATCCATCATGAATGAGGAAACACGTAGGTTTGCCTGCATTAATATCCTCCAAGACACTAATATAGTACGGGTCAGTAGCAAGTAAGTCTCGAAAAGAATCGAACCCAAGTACCTTAGTTCGCATGGATGTCAATAGGGAAGAACGACGACTAAGAGCATCCGCAACCCGATTCAAAGCACCCGATTTATGCTTGAGAACAAAAGAAAATTCTTGAATATATTCGGCCCACGTACCATGACGAAATGCGAGTTTATCTTGGTTGTTGATGTGCTTCAAGGAATCATGATCAGAAAATAGAACGAACTCGCTGTGAATAAGATAATGTCGCCAATGCTTCAGGGCTTGAACGATGGCATAGAACTCCAAGTCATAGGTGCTGTAGTTGAGTTTCGATCCGCTCAATTTTTGGCTAAAGAATGCGATGGGCTTCATGTTTTGGCTTAAAACCGCTCCAATGCCCACCTTCGATGCATCACAATGTAACTCAAACGGTTGCGTGAAGTTTGGAAGAACGAGGACGGGTGCAGTAATCAATTTTTGTTTGATTATTGCAAAGGCTTCAGCTGCCTCGGTAGTCCACACAAATCTGCCATTCTTCATACAATTTGTGATCGGTGCCGTGATGGTGCTGAAATTAGGGATGAACCGCCTGTAAAAAGACGCCAAACCATGGAAACTACGTACTTCGAAAAGAGTCGTTGGTGGAGGCCATTGTTTGATTGCTTCAACCTTTGACTCATCCATTGAAATACCATCACGAGAGATAACATAGCCGAGAAAGAGAACTTGTCCGTCAAGAATGAACACTTCTTGACCGCAGCAAAAAGTTTCTCCCTGCGTAGAACCACAAGAACCTCTCGAAGATGCTGCATATGTAACTCAACATTAGCACTATAAATCAGAATATCATCAAAGTATACCACCACAGAATGGCCAATGAAGGGTCGTAAGACTTGATTCATGAAGCGCATAAACGTGCTAGGTGCATTGGAGAGCCCGAAGGGCATGACCAACCACTCGTAAAGGCCTTCTCGAGTCTTAAACGCCGTCTTCCATTCATCCCCAGCGCGAATACGAATCTGATGATAGCCGCTCTTCAGATCTAGCTTGCTAAACACCGTCGCACCGCCCAATTGGTCCAAGAGATCGTCCAAACGAGGGATGGGGAAGCGATACTTGACGGTAATTTTGTTGATTGCCCTGCTGTCGACGCACATCCGCCAACTACCGTCCTTCTTAGGGGTGAGCAAGGCTGGTACCGCGCACGGGCTGAGGCTCTCCCTAATGTATCCCTTTCCGAGAAGCTCTTCGACTTGACGCCGCAATTCTTCATGTTCCTTAGGACTCATGCGATAATGGGGTCTGTTTGGTAGACTTGAACCCGGCACTAGATCAATCTGATGTTGCACATCTCGGATAGGTGGTAAACCATCCGGCAATTCAGTGGGGAAGATGTCTTGAAATTCGTCGAGAAGGGGCTTCACCTCGTCGGGTGCAACAACACCATCTCCCTCGTCGCGTCCAATCAACATATAGACAATTCCCGAATCCTCTATCTCATCAATAAAACTTTTATATGGGAGGAAACTACTACATGTCATTGCAATGGGTTTGGGTACGACTTCCTTGTTCGGAACAAGAATAATGCGAGTATTGTCCCAAGTAAAGCTATAAGTGTTACGACGACCATCATGGGAAACACTCCGGTCAAATTGCCATGGTCGCCCCAATAGGAGATGACACGCATCCATAGTAACAACATCGCACCAGATTTTATCCTTATATTTAGAGCCAATTGAAAAGTTAACTAAACATCGTTTAGAAACCTTTACCTCGTTCCCTTTCTGGAGCCATGATAATTTATAAGGATTCGGATGCGGTTTGGTGTCTAACTTGAGTTTTCGAACGGCCTCTTCAGCAACGACATTCTCGCAACTCCCCGAGTCAATAACAAGGCGACATACCTTCTCACCGATGGTGCAAGTGGAATGGAAGATGTTGTTGCGAAGCCATCTATCCCCTTCCTCCTCTTTCGGAGCATAACACACACGACGAACGACCAAGGATTGTCCATGATCTCCAGTGACAACTTCCTCATCAGATTGGTCCTCATCATCATATAGCGGGTTATCAATAGGATCTGGAAATTCATCATCTTCCGCTCCGTCGGCGTCCATGAGTAGTGCTTTTCCCGGACGGTCTCCTTTGCGACAATCAGCAGCCCGATGGCCAGCTTCGCCGCACTTAAAGCATTTGATGCTTGGATTGATGGTCGGTGCCCTTGGTGGAAAATTGTGCGGGGTTGGTTTAGGCGCGATTTCTGATTGCGCCGGATTGCGACTTGCTAGGGGCAAGGTGTTAGGTCCCCATTTACTCGAAGAGTTGTAATTCTTTCGACTCCATTGTTTCTCCAATTGTAAGGCTCGTTGATGTGCCTCCGAAACAGAAAAGCAATCAAATAAATTCAAAGTGTCTTGAAATTGTTGACGCATACCTCCAATGTAACGAGACACGAGTTGATCCTCAGATTCAGCGAGGTCATTGCGAGCAACCAAGAGATAGAACTCCGTCGTGTACTCATCGATAGATCGTGTGCTTTGTCGCAAATTTTGAAGCCGTTGGTAAAGCGTCCGCACATAATTATGCGGTAGAAACGCTTCCCGCATATGCTTCTTTAACTTCTCCCATGTTTCGATCTTCGATTTGCCACGTCGAGATCGAGTTTGTTTCATCTGTTGCCACCATGCTGCAGCTCTCCCGCGAAACCGTGTAGCAACCAATGGTACCCGTTTGTCTTCGGGCACTTCTTTGAAATCGAGGACCTCTTCAACGGTATTCAACCAATCGAGAAATTCCTCGGGTTGAAGGCCTCCCTGAAATTCTGGAATATCAATTTTTAGGCCGGTTTGCCATCGGTCAGAGGGTACCTTAGGAGACCCGAAAAATCCCCCTCGTTGGCGTTGTTCGGTTTGCGCGAATGGATTATTGAAACCTCCTCCCATGGGATCATCTGTCTCAGATCGCGCTGTTGGAGATGGTGGGGCTGGTGATGGTGGAGCTGGTGATCGTGGTCGTGGGGTTGGAGATCGTTCGCGACGTTGCATAAACGCCATCATCTCCTCCATTTGGCGCGTCATTGCCTCAAACTTTTCATCTATGCGCCTATTAGTTGCTGCGTTAGCTGCTGCGATGGTTTGTTGTATCTCCTCTCGGTCGTAGGCGTCGCTAAGAGGACGTCTTCTCGGCGGCATGTTCTTTTTTTTTTTTTTTTTTAGAACGATGCGCCGAAGATCGACGCAGGCTCTGATACCACCTGATGCAGCGTGTAACCACGCTCTTCTACGGATTCGTTCAAAAGAACGAAATCGGTAGGCTCCAACGTCGCTGTTGATTCTTCAAAAGAATGCCAGGGGGTTGGGCTTCAATAATCTACTACTTCGGATGAAATAATAGAGAATTGGGAGGTCTTTGCAATTGTTAGTACTCCTAACAAAATACAAGAGATAAAATAACTAAACTTCAAATATTCATAAACTAAATAATCAAATGGGTTCACAAGCTTATTTATAGAAGAGAATCCCAACAAACTAGGATCTCAACTAATTATCTAAATCTAACAAACAAATCTAATATATTTATCTAATCCTAACTAAAATTCAAATTTGAATTCAAATAATAATTTGAAATTCAAATCTAAATATAGTAAATCCTAACAAATAAATAAAATCCTAACAACCTCAAAACAACCCAAAAATAGTAAAAATAACTTTGAACCGTCGATTTGACCCCCAAGACGATCTCAGAACGCTCCGAAAAATGGCGTAGTGGCATAGCCACACTCCTGTAGGGCTCGTCGATACGAACACGTGGACATATTATAATAGCGATTCTGATCTACGGTTCAAAAGTTATGGCTGTTTGAAGTCACGGTGCTCCCGATTCATCAAGATGTCCCTTCTTCTTATGCTCCACTTGATCTCGGTCATCCATGTATTGTACGGCTATGATGTCTGCATCATCCTCCCCAGGTTGGAGAGAATTCGCCCTCGAATTCAGATTGTCATCACTGAACTATCACCTGTATACGGAACGAGGTGCTTGACATTGAAGACATCAGCTGTGCGAATGTGGCTTGGAAGTTGCAACCGATAAGCATTGGGATTTATTTTCTCCAAAATCTGTAGGGGACCAATTTTGCGGGCAGCAAGCTTATTATACTCTCCTGCGGGGAATCGATCCTTGGTTAACACAGCCCAAACATAATCACCAACATCGAACTCAACAAGACGACGTTTTTTATCAGCAATTTGCTTGTATTTGGATGTACTGTCAAGGAGATGTTGCCGAGTGTCATTGTGAATCTGCTGGAGTTGAGTGATGAGGTCTTCGGCCTTGCCATGGATGCGCTTCAAGTCGGGGATCGGTGCGAGATCAGCTGGTGATCGTGGAAGAAGACCGTACACCACATAGAAGGGACTGAGACCTGTGCTACGGTTCACCGATCGATTGAAGGCGAACTCGGCTTGGTAAAGTTTTTGGTCCCACGTCTTCAAATTATCTCCTACGAGACAACGAAGTATAGAGCCGAGAGATCGATTCACCACCTCTGTTTGTCCATCAGTTTGAGGATGATAGGCGCTGCTGAAATCCAGTTTTGTGTGAGCCAACTTCCACAAGCTCCGCCAAAAGTGGCTAAGAAACGCGTGTCCCTGTCAGAGACAATGGATAGGGGTAATCCATGTAGACGGTACACTTCTCGAAAATAAAGTTGTGCAACATGTACGGCATCATTGGTCTTCTTGCAAGCAATGAAGTGTGCCATCTTGGAGAAACGATCGACCACCACAAAGATGGAGTCAACACCGCGTTGGGTGCGCGGGAGACCGAGAACAAAATCCATGCTCACGTTGGTCCATGGCTGGTCTGGAACGGGCAAAGGGGTGTAAAGGCCGGCATTAGTAGCACTCCCTTTGGAAACTTGACATATGCGACAACCGTCAACAAATCGTGCAACCTCACGACGCAAGGATGGCCAATAATAAGAACTCGAGAGCAAAAGTAGAGTTTTATCTCTCCCCATGTGGCCTTCTCCATGTAACTCAGCAATGAGCTTGAGTCGTAGGCTACAATCGGGCACGTATAATTGGTTCCCTCGAAAGAGGAATCCATCATGAATGAGGAAACACGTAGGTTTGCCTGCATTAATATCCTCCAAGACACTAATATAGTACGGGTCAGTAGCAAGTAAGTCTCGAAAAGAATCGAACCCAAGTACCTTAGTTCGCATGGATGTCAATAGGGAAGAACGACGACTAAGAGCATCCGCAACCCGATTCAAAGCACCCGATTTATGCTTGAGAACAAAAGAAAATTCTTGAATATATTCGGCCCACGTACCATGACGAAATGCGAGTTTATCTTGGTTGTTGATGTGCTTCAAGGAATCATGATCAGAAAATAGAACGAACTCGCTGTGAATAAGATAATGTCGCCAATGCTTCAGGGCTTGAACGATGGCATAGAACTCCAAGTCATAGGTGCTGTAGTTGAGTTTCGATCCGCTCAATTTTTGGCTAAAGAATGCGATGGGCTTCATGTTTTGGCTTAAAACCGCTCCAATGCCCACCTTCGATGCATCACAATGTAACTCAAACGGTTGCGTGAAGTTTGGAAGAACGAGGACGGGTGCAGTAATCAATTTTTGTTTGATTATTGCAAAGGCTTCAGCTGCCTCGGTAGTCCACACAAATCTGCCATTCTTCATACAATTTGTGATCGGTGCCGTGATGGTGCTGAAATTAGGGATGAACCGCCTGTAAAAAGACGCCAAACCATGGAAACTACGTACTTCGAAAAGAGTCGTTGGTGGAGGCCATTGTTTGATTGCTTCAACCTTTGACTCATCCATTGAAATACCATCACGAGAGATAACATAGCCGAGAAAGAGAACTCTGTCCGTCAAGAATGAACACTTCTTGACCGCAGCAAAAAGTTTCTCCCTGCGTAGAACCACAAGAACCTCTCGAAGATGCTGCATATGTAACTCAACATTAGCACTATAAATCAGAATATCATCAAAGTATACCACCACAGAATGGCCAATGAAGGGTCGTAAGACTTGATTCATGAAGCGCATAAACGTGCTAGGTGCATTGGAGAGCCCGAAGGGCATGACCAACCACTCGTAAAGGCCTTCTCGAGTCTTAAACGCCGTCTTCCATTCATCCCCAGCGCGAATACGAATCTGATGATAGCCGCTCTTCAGATCTAGCTTGCTAAACACCGTCGCACCGCCCAATTGGTCCAAGAGATCGTCCAAACGAGGGATGGGGAAGCGATACTTGACGGTAATTTTGTTGATTGCCCTGCTGTCGACGCACATCCGCCAACTACCGTCCTTCTTAGGGGTGAGCAAGGCTGGTACCGCGCACGGGCTGAGGCTCTCCCTAATGTATCCCTTTCCGAGAAGCTCTTCGACTTGACGCCGCAATTCTTCATGCTCCTTAGGACTCATGCGATAATGGGGTCTGTTTGGTAGACTTGAACCCGGCACTAGATCAATCTGATGTTGCACATCTCGGATAGGTGGTAAACCATCCGGCAATTCAGTGGGGAAGATGTCTTGAAATTCGTCGAGAAGGGGCTTCACCTCGTCGGGTGCAACAACACCATCTCCCTCGTCGCGTCCAATCAACATATAGACAATTCCCGAATCCTCTATCTCATCAATAAAACTTTTATATGGAGGAAACTACTACATGTCATTGCAATGGGTTTGGGTACGACTTCCTTGTTCGGAACAAGAATAATGCGAGTATTGTCCCAAGTAAAGCTATAAGTGTTACGACGACCATCATGGGAAACACTCCGGTCAAATTGCCATGGTCGCCCCAATAGGAGATGACACGCATCCATAGTAACAACATCGCACCAGATTTTATCCTTATATTTAGAGCCAATTGAAAAGTTAACTAAACATCGTTTAGAAACCTTTACCTCGTTCCCTTTCTGGAGCCATGATAATTTATAAGGATTCGGATGCGGTTTGGTGTCTAACTTGAGTTTTCGAACGGCCTCTTCAGCAACGACATTCTCGCAACTCCCCGAGTCAATAACAAGGCGACATACCTTCTCACCGATGGTGCAAGTGGAATGGAAGATGTTGTTGCGAAGCCATCTATCCCCTTCCTCCTCTTTCGGAGCATAACACACACGACGAACGACCAAGGATTGTCCATGATCTCCAGTGACAACTTCCTCATCAGATTGGTCCTCATCATCATATAGCGGGTTATCAATAGGATCTGGAAATTCATCATCTTCCGCTCCGTCGGCGTCCATGAGTAGTGCTTTTCCCGGACGGTCTCCTTTGCGACAATCAGCAGCCCGATGGCCAGCTTCGCCGCACTTAAAGCATTTGATGCTTGGATTGATGGTCGGTGCCCTTGGTGGAAAATTGTGCGGGGTTGGTTTAGGCGCGATTTCTGATTGCGCCGGATTGCGACTTGCTAGGGGCAAGGTGTTAGGTCCCCATTTACTCGAAGAGTTGTAATTCTTTCGACTCCATTGTTTCTCCAATTGTAAGGCTCGTTGATGTGCCTCCGAAACAGAAAAGCAATCAAATAAATTCAAAGTGTCTTGAAATTGTTGACGCATACCTCCAATGTAACGAGACACGAGTTGATCCTCAGATTCAGCGAGGTCATTGCGAGCAACCAAGAGATAGAACTCCGTCGTGTACTCATCGATAGATCGTGTGCTTTGTCGCAAATTTTGAAGCCGTTGGTAAAGCGTCCGCACATAATTATGCGGTAGAAACGCTTCCCGCATATGCTTCTTTAACTTCTCCCATGTTTCGATCTTCGATTTGCCACGTCGAGATCGAGTTTGTTTCATCTGTTGCCACCATGCTGCAGCTCTCCCGCGAAACCGTGTAGCAACCAATGGTACCCGTTTGTCTTCGGGCACTTCTTTGAAATCGAGGACCTCTTCAACGGTATTCAACCAATCGAGAAATTCCTCGGGTTGAAGGCCTCCCTGAAATTCTGGAATATCAATTTTTAGGCCGGTTTGCCATCGGTCAGAGGGTACCTTAGGAGACCCGAAAAATCCCCCTCGTTGGCGTTGTTCGGTTTGCGCGAATGGATTATTGAAACCTCCTCCCATGGGATCATCTGTCTCAGATCGCGCTGTTGGAGATGGTGGGGCTGGTGATGGTGGAGCTGGTGATCGTGGTCGTGGGGTTGGAGATCGTTCGCGACGTTGCATAAACGCCATCATCTCCTCCATTTGGCGCGTCATTGCCTCAAACTTTTCATCTATGCGCCTATTAGTTGCTGCGTTAGCTGCTGCGATGGTTTGTTGTATCTCCTCTCGGTCGTAGGCGTCGCTAAGAGGACGTCTTCTCGGCGGCATGTTCTTTTTTTTTTTTTTTTTTTTTTTAGAACGATGCGCCAAAGATCGACGCAGGCTCTGATACCACCTGATGCAGCGTGTAACCACGCTCTTCTACGGATTCGTTCAAAAGAACGAAATCGGTAGGCTCCAACGTCGCTGTTGATTCTTCAAAAGAATGCCAGGGGGTTGGGCTTCAATAATCTACTACTTCGGATGAAATAATAGAGAATTGGGAGGCCTTTGCAATTGTTAGTACTCCTAACAAAATACAAGAGATAAAATAACTAAACTTCAAATATTCATAAACTAAATAATAAAATGGGTTCACAAGCTTATTTATAGAAGAGAATCCCAACAAACTAGGATCTCAACTAATTATCTAAATCTAACAAACAAATCTAATATATTTATCTAATCCTAACTAAAATTCAAATTTGAATTCAAATAATAATTTGAAATTCAAATCTAAATATAGTAAATCCTAACAAATAAATAAAATCCTAACAACCTCAAAACAACCCAAAAATAGTAAAAATAACTTTGAACCGTCGATTTGACCCCCAAGATGATCTCAGAACGCTCCGAAAAATGGCGTAGTGGCACAGCCACCACTCGTGTAGGGCTCGTCGATACGAACACGTGGACATATTATAATAGCGATTCTGATCTACGGTTCAAAAGTTATGGCTGTTTGAAGTCACGGTGCTCCCGATTCATCAAGATGTCCCTTCTTCTTATGCTCCACTTGATCTCGGTCATCCATGTATTGTACGGCTATGATGTCTGCATCACAGTGCCTTAGTTTCCGTATTCTCAAGAATCAATACCAAAGTTTTCAACAATGAAATTGATGTCTAATTTAGTTGTTCTCTTGTAAGAAAAGCTTAAAAGTCCATCCATATGTTTATCCAGGGAAAGCGGTTGAGAGGGGGGCCACAGATGATCCAGTTGAGCTTAGATGGGAAGAGGCTCTACGTGACCAACTCACTGTTCAGTGCATGGGACCAACAGTTCTATCCAGAGATCGTCGAGAAGGGCTCACATATGTTACAGATCAATGTGGACACTGAGAAGGGAGGACTCACTGTTAACCCAGACTTCTTTGTGGATTTCGGCAATGAACCAGACGGTCCTTCTCTGGCTCATGAAATGAGGTATCCAGGTGGAGACTGCACTTCGGATATATGGATATAAGGGTTTTTTTTTTATATTTTGTATGTCAGATCTGAAGGAACTTTGAATTTCCATCGTTTTAGATTTATGTGAAATTTAAGAATAATGTTGGAAGGTTGCTTTCAGCATATTAAAGCTAGTGAAATGGTAAGATTGACTGTTTTAAATTAGGGTAGTGATACACATAGTCTCTTTTGCAGCCCGGGCTGCAGTCTCCACGTCGGATTGCCCAAAAAATCACCCTCTGTCCTCCATGTCAGCGCCAGCCACCTCAAAAATAAAATTTTCGTTTCCCGCCAAAACAACTTTCGGCGAAAAGAAATAAAATAGATTTCATATTTTCATTTATTTCACTTTTGGTTTTCTTTCAGTGGGACATCACGCCTTTTTTTGTACTAAGGCTTCTGAAAAGTGAGTTTTTGTATATAACATATATATATACACTACATTATCTTAGTGTGTACTTATGTAACATAGCGTATACCTTTAAGCAAAGGAAGAAGGCAACCGAGAGCGGCCCGGTGAACTCTGTGCATTGTCATAAACCAGTTTGTAAGACAAATTGCAAGGCCAGAATGCAAATTAAGACGTATGGAGATGGTATGTGGGTGCTGGATCTGCTTGTTCTTGAACATAATCATGAGGTTGATCCAAAGCTCTCATGATTTCACAAATGTCATCGAGCATTGACCGCACATGCCATGAAACAACTGGCCATAAATGATGCTGTCGGGGTTCTGCCATGCAATACATTTGATGCCTTAGCTGTCGAAGGAGGGGGATAAGATCAACTTCCATTCACAGAAAGGGATTGTCATAATTTCCTCAGTAAAGTAAGACGTATCGAGCTTGAGGAAGGCGATGCGGAAGCACTCCTTCAATATTTTAGCAGGCAGCAAGAAATAAATTCGAGCTTTTTTCATAGGATTGATTTGGATAGCGATGGTCGTTTGAAGAGTGTTTTTTGGGCAGATGCAAGATGTAGGGATTCTTTGTCGACATTGTCTCTGCGTTCTTCAAAATGAATTCGTGTTGAATATACCTGAGAGGTATATTCTCCCTCGGTGGAGGAAGCATTTCAAGCGGATTCATTCTTCATCCGCTAGTGGCACACTTGATCATCCCAACAGAGCAATGGACTTGTTCGATTCACTGTACAATTTGGGGATACGTACCGTGCAAGAAGTCGTGGAGATGGTAAATTCATCTAAAGATGATTCGGAGTATGCTGCATCACTATTTAGGGAACTGAAGGCAAAAATGACTTTTCACGTGTCTGACAATTATCATCAACCTTCGTCAATTGGTAGCACACCCATGGAAGTTGATAAAATCCGATCCCCTGAACTTGTACAATCCAAGAGTCATCTTCGCAAGACGAGGTTGAAATCCAGAACTGAAGTTATATGCAATAAGAAGAAAGCAACTGTGAGTACATTATTTGGTCAAACACTTAGTATAGCACATACTTTTTAGGTTAGCACATAATGTGTTGTTGATCATTTCCTCCATCGTTGTGCAGCAAATAAAGAAATTACAATCAACGCAAGATTCTAGGCCAACGCAGGGCCATATACCGTCAACACAAGAGAGCATCAATCAATGTGCGCCATCAACGTGGTCCAATGTGGATGCGTATGCTGATGGCGAGTTTGATTGTTGGCTTGAATCTCAAATTCCTCAATGACCGTGACACAGTAAAATGTAAAATAAGTGTACTTTATTAAATTGGTGTACATGTTGTAATCAGAATACAAAATGGTTTTACGTTTGGTAAAACATAGAAAATTATCCCATTGACTTTACAACACATAGTTTATTGTAAAATTCATTCAATGTGTATCATCATACAATACATCGTATTATGAAATAACCTTCTGTATACTGGTTTAACATAATATAGCGTATACTAATTTAATATAGCGTATACTCATATAACATAGCGTATACTCATCTAACATAGCATATACTCGTTTAACATAGCATGTACTCATTTACATAGCGTGTATGGTCTTAAAATTGCGTTTAATATGTAAACATTGGAAAATAGATATCCACATCACTCAATTTAACATACGCTATGATAACGCAGTATATACTGTGTTATAATAGCATATGATAATGCAAAATGTGCTCCAAAAAGGACTGCATGTATAAGCGTTCAATTGGGATATCTGCTAGAATATGTAAATTGTCTTTATTACTACCATCAACTAGTTATATATCTGCTATTATGTAAATGTAAACTTTGAAATTTTTTATATTACAAAAACGTTAAAAAAACATCGCCCACCCAATACACATGTTCATACTGTTTACAAAATCACAAATCAAACCACTTCGCCAAATAAAAAAGAACAAGTGATTTTAGCGTGCAGAAAATCAATGTCTTGTTCGATGGATAGGTAGAATTCGCGTCGTTGAAACACACAGTCCATCCAATATAAGACAAACACGCCACAATCTTGTCCATCTTTTTGTTTTGGACACCAACGATTCTCGTTCAACTTGAATGTTGATGTATCCCCAATGTAACGCTTCAGCAAGCCCACCTACATGTCCGGATAACATGGAAAATGAGTTCAGACGACATAATGTAATAATATTCAAGAATTTGAAAGTTAAGTGCGGCACGTACCACTTGTTTGGCGTATGTGTAGTGCTTAGTGTTGCGGGTGGAGTTAAATACATCGTATGTATTCTTCACCATGTCCAGGACTAGTAAAAACTAGTGGTAGACATGCCATAGAGGGAACACAACCTTCCCCACCCCACCAAGCGCCTCTGGCGTGAAGCATTGGTCCCCGAGGAATTTCAGGGCTTGGTCCTCCCCAAGTATAATCATATGCTGTGTTTAAAACATACCACATTAGAAAATCATATAATATATACCACTGATTAGGACGTATAACAAACCTTAAAATGATATACACACATTAAAAGTGGACTTTACAAACTTCGTCCTGTTCATAGGGCAATGCACATGCTCCCTATTGGCATGCATCAACCCTAGGCCATCAATGACCTCTTCATGTAACGCCCCCGTACCCATTATCCTCTATTAAGGCATGCGATACGGTGCGTCACGTCAACCTAAAACTTTTTCAATGAAATAAATTAACATATTTATTTAAAACACATAAGTTTTTAAAACATAAACATAAACCAAATCCAGGATCTCAATAATTCATTCTCAACGAATGATTACACACGAGTACTTTATTTACTAATAACTAAAGATTCTCTGGTTTTGCTGATAAAGCTAAGAACGTCCACTACATGCCAAGAAGAAGGCTTATTCAAGCACCTACGAATGCAACGGAATAAATGAGAACTAGATCGCCAACGCCCACCACGAACGACGATCGCCAATGGCTACTTTGAAAGGTTGGGAAAAGGAGGGTGAGCTACCACACACTCAGTGAATGGACCTTAGCATCCCAATAGTAATAATAATAATAATAATAATAATAATAATAATAATAATAATAATAATATTACAACTTCAGAAAGATTTCTAGAATATCTGAACCAACAGAATATAAATTTTCACAAATATTACGATAAAATGGAATGCTTCTCATTAAAGGAAATAACCACCATCTATCTACATGATGCGTATGATGCAATGGACATGCATGCCCGTGTGGCACGCAGCCAAAAGCGCTCCAACTAGAGCTTGATCACGCAGGCCAATCGTCACGCAGACGGGTGTCATGCAGACACGATCCTACTGGACTGAGTCACGCAGACCCTCGTCACACAGACGATGTCACGCAAACGAATGATATGCATGCAAGATGACCTCTACAATTCATATATTTGCATGCAAGAATAACATGATAATCATTATACGGTTCATACGTAAAATAACGTCTCAAAACATGATGTCATGCCCATGCAATTCTATACTCAAGATAGCAGTCGTATTCATAACATAAGCATGATGCGAATATGATAAATATAGGTAGTTTTTCAAAAGCTACTAGAGACTAGACCCACTCACCTTCGGTCCAACGACACGCAAACCAAGCAAGAAATCGTACAGCAATCTAACCAGTCCTGAAATAGTACGACTAGGTCACAATACGCGCAAATAGTACAGGACATAATGGTACCCGTACTTACATAAATCGACGGCTCTAGGAAGAGCCATCCAGAAGCAACCAGACGGCTCCTATAGGGGCCCGTCCATGCAAAACCAACGGCTCCGCAAGGAGCCGTCCTGAAGAATACCCGACGGCTCTCAATAGAGCCGTCCCGGAACAGAAGAAAAACCCTATATTATTTTATTATAATTATTTTTTTTTGTTAAAACATCCTAACACATTCTATCATTGAAAACCCTATGTGGGTCGTTTAAAACAATATAAAACAGTAAGGAAATCATATTGTAGAAATCAATCACGCGTACGATAATCCGATTGAATAAATCAAAAATTCGTTTAAAACATCTTCAAAAATCCTAAATCCATCATAGACAAAAATCAATATATATATATATACACACACACATATATATATATAATAGGTAAAACAAAAGTAAAATGCTTTAGGAGATAGATCACGATCGTATGAATAAAAAAAATCGGTTCGAAACCCTAATCCATAGAAAACGGAAAAATATCGATAAAACATTAAAACACTTGGTATACCCAAGATCTGAACAAACTCGATAAAATACTTTGAAAACCATGAGAAATACCATGTCAGTGTACCTAACATGATATCCTATTATCTTTATCTTAGACCCTCTAAGGATTTATAAAACGTATATAAGAGCGATATAGAAATCTTTGAAAAATCATAACTTTCAATCCGTAATTCTGAATTGGACGATTTATGATTCGATGGAAAGGTATTTTCAAAACCTATTTCTGTTTGTGAAATGCATTTTTCCCAAAACGACTCTATCATAGCCAAAAATACGATAAATGCCTAGGTATACAATCAACTCAAAAATTACTCTTAAATCATCAAAACTATAAAAACTCAAGATGAAAACACAAGAGATCAACAAATCCAAAAATACACATGTGTGGACTAATAGCATCATATAAAACTTTATAAAACATCACAAAAACATCGACAAATCATTGGTATAATACAAGACCCAAAATTATATAAAACCTTTAAGGATCAAGAAGAAAAACATATTCTTTTTGTTTGAAAATCCTACAAACGAAATCATATGAAAAGAAGTTCTAAAGAGAATTTTTATTAATCAAAACTCTTTATAATAAGAGGGTAATACTCACAAGGATCCTTTAGTCGAACCCCTTCCCGAACCCCTCAACAACGGCGCCAAAAACAAGAGAAGAAGAAGAAGAAGACTTGGGTTTTAGGGTTTGAAAATTTCTAGGGTTTTAGGTTTTAATGCAAAGAGAGAGGAAAAGTGGGGGTATATATAGGCATATACACATGGGAGACAAAAATATGAAACTATTATTTTAAATTAAATCCCAAATCAATTTACTTGTTTGTTTCCACAAACGGACCAAATTTTAAAAAAATATGATTTATCTAAATAAGAAACCATTAATCAGATTATTTCCAATGAAGACACTTATTTCTTTTCAAAAATGGATCATATTTCAAAAATATGATTTTCCAGATCGACGGGTCCTATTGCAGCCATCTCCCAACACCACCGACGGCTTTGATCACGTCCGTCACCCAGAAATCTGACGACACTTGTTGGATCTGTCACAACACCGACGACTCTATTGGATCCGTCGCTATTTCCTCCGCCCGACCTCTCGGCACAGTTTGGCTCATAACTTGATCGATACAAGTCCGATTCATGATCCGTAAAAAGCGTTGGAAAGCTAACAACACAAGGATTCTAACCATGCCAAATTATAAAAATTTGGAACATCAAAAATACGACTAAAAATTAGTTTAATTGCGGTCTAAAAGTCTCAGTTGTCACATCCTTCCCCCCTTAAAGGAATTTAGTCCCTAAATTCAAGGCATACCTGAGGAAGATGCAAACAATGATGGATACTTTTCTCGCATCTCCTCTTCGCGTTCCCAAGTCATTTCGGGCGCTCCATGATGATACTGCCACTGCACTTTGACCAATGGAATGGTCTTGTTGCACAAGACTTGCTCCTTTCGATCTAAGATCTTCACCGACCACTCGATGATAGATAGGTCTTCTTGTACTTGAACCAAGTCTGGTTCAATGACATGAGAAGGATCATGCACGTATTTTTTCAGCATCGACACGTGAAATACATTGTGCACCCGGTCTAATTGTGGTGGCAATGCCAAGTGATATGCCACTGGTCCAACCCTCTCCAGAACTTCGAATGGTCCGATGAAACATGGATTCAACTTTCCCCGTTGTCCGAATCGAACTATGCCCTTGGATGGAGATATCTTCAAGAACATGTGATCTCCCACCGCGAACTCCAACTCCCGCCTTCGATTGTCGGCATAGCTTTTCTGTCTACTCTGCGCTGTCCGAAGCCGATCTCGAACGAATTTCACCTTGTCGATCGTATCCTGTACGAGTTCTGGCCCAATAAGACTTCTCTCGCCAACTTCACTCCAGCATAGAGGTGTGCGGTAATTTCTTCCATATAGTGCTTCGAAAGGTGACATCCGAATGCTCGCTTGAAAACTATTATTGTATACAAACTCTGCCAAGGCTAAGTGATCTTCCCAGCTTCCACCGAAATCAATCACACAAGCCCTCAACATGTCCTCCAAAATCTGGATCGTCCTCTCAGACTGTCCATCTGACTGAGGGTGAAATGCTGTGCTGAAGTTCAATCTCGTCCCTAGTGCCGTTTGGAGAGCACTCCAAAATCGTGAGATGAAACGCGAATCGCGATCCGAAACAATACTGACCGGAGCTCCGTAGAGACGAACAATCTCTCGTACATATAATTTTGCCAGCGTTTCTAGTGAATCATTCACGCGCATTGCCAGAAAATGTGCGGACTTCGTCAATCGGTCCACTACAACTCAAACAGCGTCACGTCCCTTCTTTGACTTTGGTAGACCAGTCACAAAATCCATGGTGACATGTTCCCACTTCCACTGTGGAATTTCCAATGGTTGTAGTTTTCCAGCTGGACTTCGGTGTTCCGCTTTAACTTTCTGACACACCAAGCATTTTGACACAAACTCCGCAACGTTCTTCTTCATCCCATTCCACCAGAAGTTTAATTTGAGATTCTAATACATTTTCGTACCACCAGGGTGTACAATGTACCGAGATCTATGTGCCTCATCAAGGATCCTCTTTTTCAACTCAGTGTCCGCAGGAACGCAAACACGACCTCGAAAACAAAGGACTCCATCAGCTCGGATGGCAAAGTCCGGCTTCAATGCTTGGTCATTGTCGGATGAGACCTTCTTCAACTTTTCGTCCTCCAACTGTGCCTTTTTAATTTCATCGATGAGATCCGGCTTAACAACAAGCCGTGCAATAAAACCTTTCTCAGATGATCGCACCACACTAAAAAGGTCGGCCGCTTCATTCAACAGTCTCCACTGACCCACCATCATGTACGATAAAATTTCAGAAGGTTGACGACTTAGTGCATCCGCGACCACATTAGCTTTGCCAGGGTGATACTGGATTTTACAATCGTAGTCCTTCAGAAATTCAACCCATCGCCTCTGACGATTATTCAATTCTGGCTGAGATTGTAGATACGTCAGACTTTTATGGTCCATGAAGACTTCAAACACCTCGCCGTAGAGATAATGCCTCCAAATTTTTAGAGCAAAGATTACTGCCGCCAATTCCAAGTCATGAGTGGGATAATTTACTTCATATACCTTCAGCTGACGAGATGCATATGCGACTACCTTTCCGTTTTGCATTAACACAGAACCCAAGCCTCGATAAGAAGCGTCGCAATACACCACGTACCCACCAGGACCAGATGGAATGGTCAAAATAGGAGCAGACGTAAGTCTCCGCTTCAGCTCTTGGAAACTCTTCTCGCACTACTCAGACCAGACATACTTGGTGTTCTTTTGAGTTAGACGGGTTAACGAAACTGCAATCTTCGAGAAATCCTGAACGAATCTTCGATAGTAACCCGCTAAGCCCAGAAAACTCTGAATTTCCGTAGCATTCATCGGTTGCTTCCACTCCATCACCGCCTTGATCTTCGAGGGTCGACTGATATTCCGGTTTTAGAGATGACATGACCGAGGAACGTCACGCTCTCTAACCAGAACTCACACTTACTGAATTTTGCATAGAGTTGATGCTCATTCAATTACTGGAGTACCAAACGAAGATGTTCAGCATGCTCTTCCTTGCTCTTTGAGTATATCAAGATGTCATCAATGAAGACAACCACAAACTTGTCAAGGAAATGCTTAAAGACCCTATTCATCATGTCCATGAATGCTGCAGGGGCATTTGTCAAACCAAATGGCATGACCAGAAATTCATAATGCCCATATCGAGTACGAAAGGCCGTCTTCGGGATGTCTTCCTTCTTTATCTTCAACTGATAATAACCCGACCTCAAATCAATCTTGGAGAAGACCGTAGCCCCCTGAAGTTGGTCAAACAGATCATCTATTCTCGGAAGAGGATATCGGTTCTTGATCGTCTTTTGATTAGCTGACAGTAATCGATGCACAGACGCAACGAACCGTCCTTCTTTCTGACGAACAACACCGGTGCACCCCAAAGAGATACACTTGGTCGTGCAAATCCTTTCTCCAGCAGTTCCTCTAATTGAGCATTCAATTTTGTCAACTCTGAAGGTGCCATACGATAAGGAGCTTTTGATATCGGCTCAGTGCCGGGGATTAGATCGATCAAAAATTCAATTTCACGATCGGGCGGCAATCCCGGTAAATAGTCCAGAAAAACTTCAGGAAATTCAACGACCACCGATGTTCCTTCGATACTTGCTTTCACCGCCTTAGTATCAACAATGCTTGCTATGTACCTTATGCAACCGCTCTCCAGTAGATGTTGTGCTTGCAATGCTGAAATAAGACCCAATGGTCCTACGCCTCCATTGCCGACAAAGCAAAAAGTCCGCAATCCCAGAATCTTGAACGATACCGTCTTTGAGAAACAGTCCACTTTAGCATGATAGGCCGAGAGTCAATCCATGCCAAACATGGCGTCGAACCTTTGCATCTCTAATAGCAACAAATTTACGACAGGACACTGATCTTCTATCCGGACCATATATCCGCGATAGACTGATCGAATGGCGATCAATTCGCCGGTAGGGGTTGGACAATAATGTTGCTGCTACTTGCCATCTCAAGCTTTCTCCAATGAGATAACACCCAGTTGGAACGTGACCTATATGAATACAGGCCTAACAGTTCTATCCTATATCCTTAGCCCTAACAAGAAAACCTAGGCTCTGATACCACTCTGTAACGCCCCCGTCCATTATCCTCTATTAAGGCATGCGATACGGTGCATCACGTCAACCTAAAACTTTTTCAATGAAATAAATTAACATATTTATTTAAAACACATAAGTTTTAAAAACACAAACATAAACCAAATCCAGGATCTCAATAATTCATTCTCAACGAATGATTACACACGAGTACTTTATTTACTAATAACTGAAGATTCCATGGTTTTGCTGATAAAGCTAAGAACGTCCACTACATGCCAAGAAGAAGGCTTATTCAAGCACCTACGAATGCAACGGAATAAATGAGAACTAGATCGCCAACGCCCACCATGAACGACGATCGTCAATGGCTACTTTGAAAGGTTGGGAAAAGGAGGGGTGAGCTACCACACACTCAGTGAATGGACATTAGCATCCCAATAGTAATAATAATAATAATAATAATAATAATAATAATAATAATAATAATAATAATAATAATAATAATATTACAACTTCAGAAAGATTTCTAGAATATCTGAACCAACATAATATAAATTTTCACAAATATTACGATAATGGAATGCTTCTCATTAAAGGAAATAACCACCATCTATCTACATGATGCGTATGATGCAACGGACATGCATGCCCGTGTGGCACGCAGCCAAAAGCGCTCCAACTAGAGCTTGATCACGCAGACCAATCGTCACGCAAACGGGTGTCACGCAGACACGGTCCTACTAGACTGAGTCACGCAGACCCTCGTCACACAGACGATGTCACGCAAACGAATGATATGCATGCAAGATGACCTCTACAATTCATATATTTGCATGCAAGAATAACATGATAATCATTATACGGTTCATACGTAAAATAATGTCTCAAAACATGATGTCATGCCCATGCAATTCTATACTCATGATAACAGTCGTATTCATAACATAAGCATGATGCGAATATGATAAATATAGGTAGTTTTTCAAAAGCTACTAGAGACTAGACCCACTCACCTTCGGTCCAACGACACGCAAACCAAGCAAGAAATCGTACAGCAATCTAACCAGTCCTGAAATAGTATGACTAGGTCACAATACCGCAAATAGTACGGGACCTAATGGTACCCGTACTTACAGAAACCGACGGCTCTAGGAAGAGCCGTCCAGAAGCAACCAGACGGCTCCTATAGGTGCCCGTCCATGGCAAAACCGACGGCTCCGCAAGGAGCCGTCCCGAAGAATACCCGACAGCTCTCAATAGAGCCGTCCCGGAATAGAAGAAAAACCCTATATTATTTTATTATAATTATTTTATTTATTTATTTATTTTGTTAAAACATCCTAACACATTCTATCATTGAAAACCCTATGTGGGTCGTTTAAAACAATATAAAACAGTAAGGAAATCATATTGTAGAAATCCAATCACGCATACGATAATCCGATTGAATAAATAAAAAATTCATTTAAAACATCTTCAAAAATCCTAAATCCATCATAGACAAAAATCAATATATATATACACACACACATATATATATAGAATAGGTAAAACAAAAGTAAAATGCTTTAGGAGATAGATCACGATCGTATGAATAAAAAAAATCGGTTCGAAACCCTAATCCATAGAAAACGGAAAAATATCGATAAAACGTTAAAACACTTGGTATACCCAAGATCTGAACATACTCGATAAAATCCTTTGAAAACCATGAGAAATACCATGTCATTGTACCTAACATGATATCCTATTATCTTTATCTTAGACTCTCTAAGGATTTATAAAACGTATATAAGAGCGATACAGAAATCTTTGAAAAATCATAACTTTCAATCCGTAATTCCGAATTGGACGATTTATGATTCGATGGAAAGGTATTTTCAAAATCTATTTCTGTTTGTGAAATACATTTTTCCCAGAAACGACTCTATCATAGCCAAAAACACGATAAATGCCTAGGTATACAATTAACCCGAAAATGACTCTTAAATCATCAAAACTATAAAAACTCAAGATGAAAACACAAGAGATCAATAAATCCAAAATACACGTGTGGAATAATAGCATCATATAAAACTTTATAAAACATCACAAAAACATCGACAAATCATTGGTATAATACAAGACCCATAATTATATAAAACCTTCAAGGATCAAGAAGAAAAACATATTCTTTTTGTTTGAAAAGCCTAAAAATGAAATCATATGAAAAGAAGTTCTAAAGAGAATTTTTATTAATCAAAATCTTTATAATCAGAGGGTAATACTCACAAGGATCCTTTATTCGAACCCCTTCCCGAGCTCCTCAACAACGGCGTCGAAAACAAGATAAGAAGAAGAAGACTTGGGTTTTAGGGTTTAAAAATTTCTAGGGTTTTAGGTTTTAATGCAAAGAGAGAGGAAAAGTGGGGGTATATATAGGCATATACACATGGGAGACAAAAATATGAAACTATTATTTTAAATTAAATCCCAAATCAATTTACTTGTTTGTTTCCATAAACGGACCAAATTTAAAAAAAATATGATTTATCTAAATAAGAAACCATTAATCAGATTATTTTCAATGAAGACAATTATTTCTTTCTAAAAATGGATCATATTTCAAAAATATGATTTTCCAGATCGACGGCTCCTATTGCAGCCATCTCCCAACACCACCGACGGCTTTGATCACGTCCGTCACCCAGAAATCCGACGACACTTGTTGGATCCGTCACAACACCGACGGCTCTATTGGATCCGTCGCTATTTCCTCTGCCCGACCTCTCGGTACAGTTTGGCTCATAACTTGATCGATACAAGTCCGATTCATAATCCGTAAAAAGTGTTGGAAAGCTAACAACACAAGGATTCCAACCATGCTAAATTATAAAAATTTGGAATATCAGAAACACGACTAAAAATTAGTTTAATGACGGTCTAAAAGTCTTAGTTGTCACACTTCACCCAGCCAATCATTTCCAATCACTGCCAAATAGGTCCTTCCTTCTCACGTCAACGTCTTCTTGCCTCCAGACCACATCACTACAGGCATGAAAATGCTACTATATTAGTATACGCTATGTTAGAATGGTATACGCTATGTTAAAGATGTATACGCTATATTAGGATTGTATACACTATGTTAGAGATGTATACGCTATGTCACACGAAAGCAGAAAAAAATGAGATGACTATTGCTAGAGATAATATTAAACAATGGACAAATTATTAAACTCACTTGTTCATTTCAAGCTCGAAGAAATCCAAAATGATTTGGCGTTCTTCATCTGAAATCGTCGATTTGCCCGAGAAATTCTACAAAAGTAATAAAAGAAAGTTTATTATATTCCAAGTCAAATGGAAAGAGCTTTCATAGAGAAGAAGCTATCGATATGGTACTTACATCGATTAGTGCTGGGGTTACTTCCTTATATACGACCTTCTGTGCTTCAGTTTCCTTATTTGATAACTCTATAGCCTTTTGCAATTCCGCGTCGTCTTCTTGTGGACTTGGACCACCTTAACTTTTTTCGTTCTTTTGAATTGGACCTTTGAAAGTGCAGTAGGGTTACCCCTGGTTATTCTGCCCCGTACAGTTACCTCCTTGGCTGCGTTAGGGGCCTCTTCCTTGATCGTATTGGCCCTCACAGTCCTTGTTTTTCTGGGAATTGCCTTCTCAGTTGGCTCCAATATCCAACGGCCTATAAAATATATACATCATTAATTTACATAAGTATGCGCTATGTTAGATTAATATACGCTATGTTATGATAGTATACGCTATGTAAGAAGTATAACCTGCTTTTGTTTTTATTGCTTCTTCTGTTATTATTGGTTTTTCTGTTTTTGTTGTTGCTGGTGCTTCTGTGGTTGTTGTTGCTTGAACTTCTGCTGGTGGTGTTGGTGGTGCTTTCCGTTTCTTTTGTTGGTGGTGGTGGTGGTGCTTTCGTTTCTTTTGTTGGTGGTGCTTCTGCTAGTGGTGTTGGTGGTGCTTTTGCTGGTGGTGTTGGTGCTGGTAGTGTTGTTGTTGTTGCTTCTGCTGGTGGTGTTGTTGCTGCTGCTGCTACTGTTGGTGCTGGAGCTGGTGGTGTTGTTGCTTGTGCTGTTGTTGCTGTTGTTGTTGGAACTACTGTTCTTTTTTATGGTCTCTCTCCACCATCATGAGGTAAAGGAGATGTCACAGAAACTGAAGCCCCGTTTGATGACGTCTTACCGACAGCAGGATTCGAGGGTTGATCTGCTTGCACATCCCCTCGAATGTCCTGCATGAAATATTCATCAGTATTCTGATCTAACTGTAATAACAATATTACATTTCAGTTAAGCATGCTGCAGTCATTAAATAAGTCTATACTATATCTTCTGATCGAATCGGTAAGACGTACCTTCTGTGATGTTTTCTTCTTGTGTTTGTCGACGACCATAATAGGGAGCTATGGCTCCTTTCTTTTGTTTCCCTTTCTTGGGGAACGCCGGGTCTCTTTGGTTGGTGGATGGTTCTTTTTTGGGGGCATCAGCTGTTGTTCTTAATCCTTCTGCGGAGGGTGGTCTGAGATTGCACGCCGTTCGGCCATCAATAAGTTGATGGTGGCAGTGAGCTCCACCAACTTCCTTCTCATCACCTCCATCTCTTCTGTTGCCGGGGGCGAGGGTTGAGGCACCGTTGTAAGTACCCCTCCAGTGGCAGATAAAACGATATTATCTTCGAGATAAGCTTGTTGGCATCAAACACCATCTTTTTCAAAATGTGAGTGCCGAGTACCTATGGATTCTGGCGTAACCCTTTGCACCCCATCTGTGGATCTTAGGCCACCCTGGCTAAGGCTAGGCATGCGCACATGCTCATAGAACCAAGCCTGAACAACAATGATTGTATACGCTATGTTAGAGATGTATACTTTATGTTAGGATTGTATACGGTATTTTATGATTGTATACGCTATGTTAGATATGTATACACTATGTTATGAATGTATATGCTATTTTAGCAAAAATATGATATGAAATACTTAAAATAAATAATACACTTACGTTGAGAACTACGGCGCATGCGCAGAAGTAGCCCTTCCCATCCCATCCTTCAGGGCGCTGGACCACTTTCGTGCATTTACGTCCGCGTGGACTGCTTTGGTCCACGCATAGTCACCAAGGCAACTAAGATCATCAACCATGTCCGCGTACTCTAACAGACACAAATAGTTCGCTCTGACGAACAGAATTGAAGAGAAAATGTGCAGAATAAATAATTTTGTGAAGTCCCTAAGGGACTTCTCGTCTGTCTTGCGGATAAGATCCTGCATGTACTTCTCAATTAGTGGCCATATAAGGTACTTTTGGCCATGAGATGTGAAATACTCCCTATAAAAGGGAGAGGTGGGGAACTTCTTACCGGTGGTCGCCCGCGCCTCTCGGCTAGACAAGCCAAGGATTGCGGAGACATGCTCCGGTAAAAAGTGTAGTTCCTTTCCTCGGACCACGAAAACGTCGTGATCTAAGTCATAGAAATTGTAGCCCCACGGCTTGGATGAGATCAACCAGACATGAGGTGCTACACCGCGACTGGAGAGGCTTCCCTGCCGTTTTGATAGGTTTTAGTTTACCCTGTCAAACAAAATAACCCAAGTGATTTTTTAGAAATAATCAAAACACATATCGAAAAACATAGTCTGTACTACATTAGTAGCATGTCCTTGCCTCCCCCTCGATTGCCATCTTCTCCTTTCCAGCCATACCAACGATTTTTCATGCAAGAAGTGGAATTAAAAGTTGCAAATGTAAATTCAGATGAGTCAAGAGAAAAGGACGATTCAAAAGAGCAGCAGAACGAAGTAAGGAGTATGCGCTAAAAATGGCGGTTTGTATGTTATAACAAATCAGATTCTGAATCTGCCCTTAGTACATACTACCTTAACATAGTGTATACCATGTTAAGGAGGATAGTAGAGTAATTTCACCAATTTTAGTGGGCGTACAGGTGTTACCGAAAGGGCGCCTTTTCAAGTCTTAGTTTTTAAATCAATGCAAATCATTACGCTTCGTTTCACAAAATTTAATTTTTTTATATAAAATATGAAATTCAGAAACCAATGAAGTATGTACTACGATAACCTCGCATATACTTCACTGTCACGAATAGTTGATTTGACGTGATCATTTATTACCCCATCGGTTGATGTCCCACCCATACAGGTGGCAGTCCACCTGGCGCACCCCATTTATCAGTCGTCAAATCAAATCTCATAATATATCAGAGCCGTCAAATCAAATCTCATAATATTTTAAATTAATCCAGTGTAATATAAAATTTGCCATCATAGCATTGCATACACTATGTTACTAAAGTGTATACTAAGTTACACATGAACACTGAATTTAAATCTACCAAAAAATGCAAGACAAACTAAAAAAAAAACTATGAAATATACTACAATCAAATAGAAACCATATTACAAAAAAATACAAGTCAAAATTTGTATAGGTTGAATCCCAAAAAAATTGTAAAATAAATCATAAAACAACATATCAAATAGGGGAAAAAATATTCTTCTTACGGAAACATACATACTGCATATATTGTATCCCACAAAAAAAAGGATTCATAATAAAAATTACATGAACATACATACTGTAAATATTGTAGCCCATAAAAAAAATAGGGATTCATAACAGAAATTACAGGAATATACATACTGTAAATATTGTATCCCATAAAAAAAATAGCCTTCATAACAGAAAGCATCACACCCACATACCACACTTCTTCTAATACAAAAAAAATGATCTGCAACAAAAAGCAACTTGTTCTTTATGTAATACAATATAAAACTAAAGATGAAAATGGCTGAGGATGAAACAGAAGAGAAGATAGAGGAAGAGAGAACAAAAAGAAGCAAACCCATTGAGAGAAGAAGAAGAAACAGAAGAGAGAGAGAGTATGGAAGTGATTTTGGCGTTGGAGATAATTGTGTGTGTGTGTGTGTATGAGAGAGAGAGAGAGAGAGAGAGAGAGAGACATCATTAATGGATGTGTCAGAGAGTTTCGAATTTCAAAATTCAAAATTCGTTCGCCCGGAAATAAAGAAAGTAGAAAAAGCCATGTCAGATCACGTCAGATTGCTGAGCTGGAGATTGCGCACCGGGCTGCAATTCGGACTGAGTATATCATTTTTCTTTAAATTATTGTGATACGTGGACCTCTTAGTGAATCATTTACCTTTTGATGAGGCAATTGATTGGGAAATTATAGTGTGTTGGTAGAGATGAGTATTTTGTTTTTATTTTTATTTTTTTGGTATTACGTTGGTAGAGATGAGTTACTTGTGAGAGGGAAGACCTCAACATGGTATGCTTGAGGTCATCTTCATTTGGATATAAGGCAACCATTTTAAGAAAGGTGTACTCTACTGATCAGGTTCAATTCAAAACAACTATGAGTTAATCTAGATCCAGTGATATATAGTTATATTCCATGAGATTAATTGTATACCCCAACAGTAAAAAATGAGTCATACAAACCTCAAAAATATGGAAAGTTTTCTTACGCTGGATAAACATATAATATGATTATAAATCAATCTCTCATTCAGGCGGGCAATGGACCTTATGGAAGACAAGAAATGAGGCAGTGTTCTTTATGAAGGATTAGGGTGTGCATATTGCAGGGCGAAGAGCGTATTTAGGATCAATCGCTTATCCATCGAGAGTAGGGGAATGTCATAATATTGCGTTTGGATGTGATTGATATGCTAGGATTATTAAAATCTCACCTTTCAAACCTAGCTTTTGAAACTGTTGTTTTGGTGATTTTTAATTACTAAGTTTTTTTGGCTTAAAAAACAAGAGGAAGGATTGAAAAGCTAATGATTGAAAATGTATTTGGATTCGCATTTTAGAATCTTTCACTTTTCAAATGTGAAAGCAGTCCAAATGTGAATTCAACCAATATCTAAGTGAATTTCTCTTTTATAGGAAGGACCTTGGTAGTGTGTTATTGACTCCCTGTGTTTATTTTGTTGCTTTCTTGTCTCTTGTTCTCCTCACCCCTAATTCAAAGTTGAATTTTGATTTTGTAAAATTGAAATCATGATAGTAATAACTAATTTTCCTCAAAAGAAAAAAGAAGAAGAAAAGATGACAACAAATCTTAAGTAACAATGATCAACCTATTTTTCAGCGATGATTACTAACTTTAGATGATAATGTGATGTGTTATATGGAAAACCTGTCCCATCCTACCCACACTAGGATGGGGTTAATTCCCTTAATTTTGAACTCAAAACCATCCCACATCATTTTACCCGGTTTATGGAGAAATATGTCATGTATATAATTCAAATTTAAAATTAAGATATGTACAAACAACTACATTTTAAATAAATCTAGCTCCATTACGTTAATTTAATGATTAAATGTAATTTTTTAGTTTTTTAAATTAAGAAAAAAATAAAATAATATTAAAAAAGTACTATAAAAAAGATTTTTGACCCAACTCATCTAAATGGGATGAGACCGAACAAGTTTGGGTGTTGTAATTACCCATAGGACGAGTTCAAGACAACAATCAAATCCATCACGAATTGAGATGAGTTTTTTTTTTTTTAAATAAAAATTGAGATGAGTTTGTTACTTAATGTTGGTTTGGGATTGATCAAACCTGTCCAATTGTCATCCCTATTATTGGCTTCTTCTGTTTGTTTTTTTGTGCTTGTTTTATGCTTTGATAAATTAGACAGTTTTAAATTCATCGATCCATTCATCACGTACGGATCCATTCATGATTTGATGTATTTACAACTGTTTGATTTTAACTATGATATTGTGATAACTCAAATAAAAGTCAAATAAGATATAAGCATGAAAAACAAGCCGAGATAACTTTGATTTCATGCTTTTCTTTAAAAAAATGACTTATCGGGTCGACTCGTCCGAGCCCACCTAGAGCACACCCCCCATGGAGTCAAAAGGACATCCCGCACAAGAGCGTCTTAACCTTTACGCGAGCGAGCGAGCACAGTGAAAGGGGAGAAACAAAGCAGAGAGAGAGAGATGAATACGGACATAACGGCGGCGGTGAAGCCGGAGTACCCGGTAGTGGACCGAAACCCTCCCTTCACCAAGACCGTCGCCAACTTCAACACCCTCGACTACCTCCGCTTCTCAACCATCACCGCCGTGTCCATCACCGTCGGCTACCTCTCCGGTCCGTTCTCTCTCTCTCTCTCTCTCTCTCTCTCTCTCTCTCTGTCAATCCCTTCCATCATAGATCCACGGATCTGATCCAATCCCTCTTTTTTGATTTTGATGGCTTTCGCAGGTGGAAAGGCAAACCTGAGGGGGCCTTCGATGGTGACGGGGGGACTGATAGGGCTCACGGGGGGTTTCATGTACGCCTACCAGAACTCCGCGGGGAGGCTCATGGGGTTCTTCCCCAACGAAGGCGAGGTCGCCCGTTACAAGAAGTGAGAGAATGTATGCTATTCTCAATCCATCACAAATGTGTTTTGATTTTCGTTTTTTTTTGTTGTTAAATTGGATTTCGTTGTTTCTGTTTGAAGAATCACTCGGAAAAACAATGTCTTTGCCTTGATTTTAAAGAATAATAGCTGGTGAACCGTGTTTCTTCGTGGATTGCGTAGCTGAATTGATGATACTTTTGAATTGGATGTTTTTTTAGATGTCTTTGGGTTATTTTAGCAGTGTAGATGCTTTCATTATGCAAAATAGTCATTCTGATTTTATCTTGAGTAATAATAAAGTGGAAAATTTTGTTTCTTTAGCAGTATGGGTAGCTATGGATAGTGTTCCCCATCATGAGTTCTTCCTTGCCCCCCTCAAAATTAACCTTATGTGTATGCATTTTCTCAGGC
The DNA here is from genome assembly GCA_030737845.1 of Acorus calamus. Classification (NCBI taxonomy): domain Eukaryota; kingdom Viridiplantae; phylum Streptophyta; class Magnoliopsida; order Acorales; family Acoraceae; genus Acorus; species Acorus calamus. The sequence continues at coordinate 12,848,073 of CM060873.1, read as the reverse complement.
ACTCTTGTATCTGTAGTCTTTAGTTTTAAGCAAACCTTTCCATTCTACATTTTTTTGAGAACTGGCGGAATCCTACCACAAATTTCATTAGGATTTGTGGTGTAATTTCATTAAACAGGAGGGGAAAAAAGGAAAATGAACAAAATACAGTGGATGAGGGATCTACTGGAAATCGACATGTGCACCCACCAATGATTCTATGTAATTATCACCAATGTTCTCTTTCTCTCTTCAAGACACTATTTGCCCCACACAATGAATAGCTCAGTCAATAAATCTGTTGGTGCCTTGCCAAGTATTTTCGAAATAAGGTGTTGTTCTTGTTAAGGTGTATGTCATCCTCATTATTTTGTTGATCTTCTGCTGATGACTTCCTCATCTTCAGTATATCATCAGAAAAATAAAGTATGTTGAGAGGGCTATTATTTTCCATATTTTTTTTGAGCAATATTTTTCCCCATGTTACATGACACAATAGAATGATTAAAAATGAACTGAATGATTATGCAATGGCACAATCTATGATTGGTTGTATTTTAATTTTAATTTTAATCCTATGAATGTACCCATCCATAACTTTATTAATGAGTTTTCAATAATATCTTTTAAGCACCTCATTATTCCTTCTAATAAACTAGTGCCTTGCTATTACACTGATCTTGTTCATAAGGTTTGTTTTTTTGGTCATAGAAGAGTTGCTGGCAAGGATATGGTAGAGCTGCTCCACTATCTGTTCTTTATCTAGCAAGAATATAATTACTTGGCCAATTATGTGCTAAGTACCTACTTGATACTCATCAAAAAAAAAAAAAAAAAAAAAACCTAGTCTTGCACCATATATGATCACCAATTGACCACCTTGCTCAATAATGGTCATTCTCATTGGCTTATTCTAGGTGTTTCTCAATCTTTGGTTTCGTATTCAACTCTTGGCAGTCCCCTTTGGTTCCCATCAAGTAACCCCTTAAGATGACCCTTTCTAGGTTGATCTGTGTTTTTTTCATGAGCATTGCTCGTTAGGGATCTGAATCCAGGACCTGTTTACTTTATAGTTTATACCTAGCTAATATTTCTTAAAACCTTAATCCCCTGTTTGTTTCATGAATAAGCAAGTGGATAAGGGAAAAAATGCTTAATCCTAAAAGAAACATGTATTGTTTGCCATGAATAAATTTAAATAGTTTTGTCTTACTAAGTTAGAATAATCTTGATAACTAAACTGGGAGAGGTCGATATGGTTTGTAGTTTATACTTTATTATTTCCTTTCTATATGAAACTATAATTATATTCTAGTAAGACAATAACGAAAGACAAAATGTTATCAAATCTGAGAGAGGAAAAGCAACCAAACAAAATATCATACAATCCGGTATATCTGTACCTGGATAAAGTATCCAGCGAACTAAACAGAGTGATTCGTTAGGTTTCCCTAGTCGGCCCCTTATGATTGGGGTCCAATTACGTGTTTATGCTTCTGTAATTTCACTTTAAGTGTCCCTTTTGGGCTTTCTTTCCATTTAATATAAATGAGGGTGACTGCCTACCATTCACACTAAAAAAAAAGATCATAGAACTATGTTCATATATGTAATGTGTGAATATATATTAGTAAGATTTAAGCAACAAAAAAAAGCTATTGGTTGCCGTCTTTTAGTTGTTTTAAATACCTCTTTTCACGAGTTTATATTTTTCTACCAATAATTATCCATTCCTTAACTTCTATGCCTAGATATGGACTTCTTTGAGATGTTTAGATTATCTTGCAATATAACCAGCACTAGTCAAACCGTTAGAGATGCTTGCAATGTTTTATAAAGTGTTAACCAGGTCTGAGGTAGTAAAGGGAGGCCTAACGGCTAGGCACTAGGTGAAGGCTTAGATGACTCCAAATGGGAATGGTGTTTAGATTTTGAGAGCTTTTTAATACTAAAAGCTAATTGATAAGTATATGCTTGGGCACGTGCTCGAGATAGTGTTAGGTAGAAGTTCAAGGCTGAGAGTCAGACAAAATGCATGGGCGGGCATCTAGGCAGAATCTTTAAATGCTTTTTTATTACAATTCTCATCCAAAACCTTGATTTGCTTAAATTTACCAGCTATGATTAAGGTAATTAACATTTCCAGTTTACCACCTATAATTAAGTCATAATTATGGGATAGAATCAAATTAAAGCCCTTAGGCTTAGTTTGGGAAGACGATAAGGGAGGAGGAGATAAGTGGTTGGAGAATAAGTTATCAATTTTGTTTTTTTTAAAAATCAATAAAGTGTAGACTATTGTCCTGATTTGAAATGAAAATAGGGTTTCTTTAAAGCATCCATCTAAGCATCTGTGGTTATTTGTAAGTTGATGATTGAAGGTTGCAGCTTGTCATGTGTAATGTTAGATTTTTTTTTATTTATAAAAGGACATTTTTTGGAATCCTTAAACCATTAGTTGCTGGTTATCTAATTTGCACTAGCGAAGCTATAGTGATTGTATGGTCTTTGGAAAATAGAAATGAATATTTTGGAGATTAATGATAGGTATAAAGTAGAAAATACATACTCTTTTTCCTCCTATCATCAGATAATACGCTTGCAAGGATGAAGCATCAAAGGTGCATGTATTTGAGAAATGCTTAGATTCTCTGCACTAAAAAAAAAGTCGAAACTGCTCATTATCCCGAAAGCAGGGAGGATCCTCCAAGGGAAAAGACTTACTATCATATTGGGAATCTATTTCTTTAACATATTACAATGTTATACAAAATGTGTTTGAAGTATAAGATGTTCTGTGTGTTTCACCTCTCTTTCAGTCTTGTAATGGTCACAGATTTGTGGTCACTGAGTGTAAATGGAGAAAGATGCAAATAATGTTAATCTGGTTTGGTATTACTGCAATTTTATTGGCATGGTTATTGAACAACAGCCATTTGGTTGTCTCAAATGGCAATCATGCAAAAACATGTGTGCTGTGCTTGGGGAAAAACCAACAAACGGTAAGATATAGAAGAAGCAGGTGATTTGATATTTTGATGAATATGACATCTCAAATGAGAAAATGGTACAATAGAAGTAAGTCCATATTGGTTTTTTCAATCTTTCTTTACAAACTATGCTTTAATCCTGGGACTAAAGGCAGGTTTTGTTGGCATTTCTTGTACTTTTATCTCTTTTAAATGTAATAGTACCTTTATTTTGGTGTTATCTCTGTCATTTCTATGACTGCTTCCAGTCTAAGATAACTATCACACACTCCTGAAATGCAATAGATGGACGCATTAAATTGGGTTAACTGGGATGCTAAAATAGTGGTTCTGCCTACTCCATCTTTGCAGTTTCTGGATTTATGATTCTTACAGTAACTGGCAATCTTATGTACATATTCCATTGCAGTTGCTAATAGATGTGGGTTTTTTTAAAGTATCATATGTTGAGTTTACTGTTTGGATATTTGAGATTTTCCACACAAAAAGTCACCAGTAGAAGTTTTAGAAGAAAGGGTTCAAGTGTAGATCTGTCTGCACCCTGAAGAGGCAATGGATATTTTTTTTCCCTTCTGACAGTAGTATGTTGTAGATGATAGATTTTGAGAAATTGTTATAGTAAAGAAGCTTGTAATTGGGCTTGTTGGCAAGATATCCATATAAATAAAATGATCGGGAACGTTTAATGGAAAAATTGCAACCAAGGCAAGAAGGGGGAGGATTCTTTCCCAAAATCACATGCAGATTTTGGGAAATTGTTTTATACATCAAATAGCTTATATTGTTTCCCAAACAGGGCTTAGTGATGATGATTGTCATCTTGATAATGGACAAGGGAAAATCATCCTTGGAATAGGTCTTGGTAGAGGTCAGGGTAGGCGGAGCGTCTGTCTTCATCCTCTTCTGAAGAAGTATGACTGTCATCCATTGATGGGCTTCAATCATTGTTTTGTGGTCCATTGTTCTTTGAGTAAAGTATCGTATGCGTTCCCACTCATCACTATCGTGGATTTTCTTCCACTTCGCTTTCCCTTATTGTCGCAAAAGTGAATATACTAAATATTGAGGATAACATTTTCCTTAGAGATTTCATATACATGGTTATGACTGCAGGAATGGCTCGGGTGTTTCACCACCCTTCATGCCTGTTGATTTGCAAAAGACCAAAGTAAAAAAAATAAAGATCCCCCACTAGAGCAGGCCATCTTCCCCCGGTGTCCCTAAGCCAACCATGCTTTCCATGTGTGCCAACATGAAAAGGATAAATCCTTTATAAAAGGTGTATGAGAAACTATTCCAAATGTTAGTGCTGTTGCCACTTGCTCATCATCTTTATACACTGCACATTGATTAAAAACACAAAAAACCCGATCCCCCATAATACAAAGCGATGGAAAACTCCAAGAGCTCCTCCTTCAATGCCTCCCCATTGTTCTTGGTTTCTTTGCTTCTCCTCCTCGTGGTAACTTCCGAAGCGGACGAAATCTACATGAAGTGTGAATGCAACGGTACGGATGGAGAGCACGACGACCATGATGAGTGGTTCATGGAGTCCGATACAGTCCGGCGTCTCCTCCAACAGGGGAGACCAGAAAGTTATAATTCGCTGCAGAGGTCTGCGGCCTGCGCCAGCAGCAGAGGCGGCGCATACGAGAACAGGTGCTTCTCGCAGGTCAATCCGCCAAGACGCGGCTGCAGCCCATATTACGGTTGCAGGGGTGGCTAATACTTTGGAATTCTATGTTGGTTTTGGCTGTTGAAGTTGGATCTTTTTTTCTTATTTTATCTCTTTGTTGATCATACTCTCTCGAAATGGAGTGTCTGATAACAATAAAATTCAGTCAATTCTATGGATGCTTTATCTGCCAGGCGATGCGGGCTGATTGAAGTTGTGTTGGCCTATCTGATGAGGTGATGAAAGCAACCATTGTTTTTCAATTTGATGTTTTTTCCTTTTTATGACTATTATTGTTCATTCCAAAAAAGAAGAATGGAAAGATGTTCCAAGGGGGGTTTGGTGTACTACACATCTCTCGTAGTTTTTTTTCTCCTATTTTTAGTAACCTGTTATAAAATAAAAGAGAAAGAGATGGAAATATAAAACAAGCATAAAATAATTTGGGGCACAAGAGGGGCAGAGAAAATAATTTTCAAGAATTTCTCATTTCATTTCCATGCTATTCTCATTGATTTTCTTCATGTTACACAAGCCCTCTATTTATATGATCACAACCACAATGATAGAAAACCCAAAATATACACCAAGATAAATGCATGCACAAATGGATGAATCACAATTTTAATATGGCACATTATACCAAGATGAATCTATTTATTGTGTGGTCATCCACAAATATATGCATGTATCTTCAAATGCATGTATTCATAACATAACCAACCTTTTTTTGGGTGCTTTTGAGTTTTGACTCCTTTGGAATGATTTTATGTAGATGTGTCATCTATAAAGATTGTTCTATATTTTTTCTTTTTTGCTTCTTGATACTTGGGCTTGCCTATTTACATAATAGAAAGACGTAAGTCTATTGTTTTTTTTGAGTTAAAGACATCTAAGTTCCTATAAATATGGAAAAACTTATCTAAGTCCCTACAAATATGGGAAAACCTATATAAGTCCTTACTAAAATTGGGATAGACATACAAATCCCTGAAAATTCACAAAAACCTATTTATCATCCCTGAGTTAAATTTTCATCCATACTTAACAGAATATTCTTAGAATATTCCATCACATATATTTGTGTAGACATTGAAGTCCCTATAAACAGTTATAAAAATAAATTAGTCTCTAAAAAAGATAAAATTGCCCCTGAAAATTTTTTACATTAAATTGTGTATACATTTCAGTCTCTATAAACAATTATAAAGACAAATTAGTCCTTGCAAAAGATAAAATTGCCCCTGAAAGACTTACATTTAATTGGATAGACATTACAATTTTTGTAAACAATCATAATGACAAATTGGTCTCCGTAAAAGACAAAAATGCCCCTAATGGATTTTTACATTTAATTGTGTAGATATTGCAGTCTTTATAAACAATCATAAAGACAAATAATATTATCATAAAGACAAATCGGTCCATGTAAAAGACAAAAATGACCCTGAAGTATTTTTACATTTAATTGTGTTTCAGGGATTATATTATTTGTCTTTATGATTGTTTATAAAGACTTTAATGTCTACACAATTAAATGTAAATATCTTTCAAGGGCATTTTTGTCTTTTACAGAGACCAATTTGTCTTTATGATTGTTTACAAGAGCTGTAATGCCTATCCAATTAAATGTAAGTTTTTAAGGGGCATTTTTGTCTTTTACAGGGATTAATTTGTCTTTATGATTGTTTATAGAGACTGAAATGTGTACACAATTTAATGTAAGAATTTTTCAGGGGCAATTTTATTTTTTGTAGGGACTAATTTGTCTTTATGACTGTTTATATGAACTTCAATGCCTACATAATTATATGTGATGGAATATTGTAAGAATATTCTATTAAGTTTGAATGAAAATTTAACTCAGAGATGATAAATGGGTTTTGTGAGTTTTCAAAGACGTGTATGTTTATCTCAATTTTAGTGGAGAGTTATATGGATTTTTTCATGTTTGTAGGGACTTAAATGTCCTTAACCCCCTTTTTTTTTTTGTTAAAAAAACAAAAACAAAACGTTCCCACTGGAACTAACATGTGTTTTATAACCGTGGTTTTTTGCAACTACATTTCACATATATCGGCATTGGGGTGAGGATTCCTAAGGGCAGCATCCCTTCCACTTTGAACATAAAACAATTGAGACATGCTCTTTTTGTAGTTGTGATGGCAAAATCATAGTATTAGACTCGACTCAATTTAGAAGGTTGATCGATGACTATACTCCTAGACTAAATAACTGCTATAAAATGGATGTTGAGATTAGTACATGAAAGCATGTTATCAAATTTAGAAATTTTAATCCTGATTAAACTACCCATCTGGAATAATTTTAAAATATGACCAAGTCTATTATCCCACCCATGACTTGATGTAAGAGAGGAGAAGATGCTGAAGGAACACCTTCTGGAAGAGGAGATGTAACCTTAGAAGGTTATCTCACCACTCCAATCGGATCGGTCCGATCAAAAGTAGAGGATAAGATGACAATATTCATCTTCTATGGATCGTCGATCAACGAGAGAATGAAAAGTTCTCGCCACTTTCGACTTGCTCATAAAGTGATCACAAGAAAATCGATAAGAGAAATAGTAGGCATAGTCACACTTAGGCTCACTTTGTAAAGAAGATTTGAACTTAAGTTGACTTGCATTCTCATTCATCATCGAGAGTTTATATAGGCAAAAGGGTTGGATGACAAGTCTCACAAATGACAACAAGTTCTATATATTCACTTGTCCAATTCCGATGCCTTGAAAAAACAATAGTTCTAATTCTAATACTTGGGAAGGGAACACGAGAACTTACAAGATATTGACTGACAACAATAGTTCAAATTCCAATGCTTAGAAATTGTACACTACAATTTACAGGACATTGGCTTTATTTAAAAAAATAAAACACAACCTACAAGACTAACACTTGGAAATGTCAATCTCAACTACTGAAGAAAGGTGATTAAGTCAACAACCACTTAGTCAATCCTTAAATATTATTTTAGTGAGTTGGGTGGATCCATGATCAATGGTTGTAGATGCTCCTGCATCAGAAGATGTAAAACTATTTTTTAACATCTCATTCAATGATAATCCATCTCAAACATACATTGATGTTGGGTTTATAAAGAGAATAGATTTAAAAAAAGGATAATGTTACGTACAATCCTTTTTTTAGTTTCAATTTCAGTTTATACATGTTTAGAATTTTTAAAAAATATTATACATCATCTAATGATGTATATATTTTTATAAAAAAATAAAGCATATGCTACAATAAATTGTATGGTTGCTTTTATAGAAAATGTTAAAAATTCCTATTGGTACATATACCTCGTTAATGTGAGTATATACTTCGTTAACTTTCTATCAACGCATATAAAATTGAAAATGAGACCGAAAAAAAAAACTGGGTGTAACCATACTAAAAAAAATTCTTTAATCTATATCGGGACGCAAAGATCGAGTGACAATAAAACATGCGATCCCTGACATTTAGCTTTTCTCCAGTACCTATGTTGATAGGTCAAGTCTACTTGTCCTTCAGTTCCATCCTTAATCCTTTGGTGGTGTTTCTATGCTCTTTCATTTTTCGGTTTCTGCATTCTTGATCTAGTGGCCCCTATAGATCTTGAAGAAATGTTACATTCTTCTTCGGGTAATGGAATAAGGGGGGAATAGGATGGAATAGGAGTGAAGAAACATGAAAAACTCATTTTGTTTGCAGGAAATAAGTGAGTATAGCTATGTTCCATAATAGGTGAATAATTGGTATTGATATTTTAGGTTTTCTTAGAATTGTGTTATTTCACATAATATATTCTAGAGGTATAAGAGAGATTCACATGTTAAATCAAAATACGTACTTGGTAAGACGTCTTGTTTTAGATGTTTGAAGAAGGGGCATGGAGCAAGGACTGCAGGGATCCAATTATTTGCAGGCATTGTCACGGGGCAGGGCACAAGAAGCCACTTGCTCGTTGGCCGATCCAAAATGAGACATAATTTATATTTAAAATTGAGATTATGTTATGCAAATGATATATGTAGATGCCAATCTAACTGGGATATAAATCTAATATAGTTATGCAGTTTTCACCTTATTTTACATTTTCTTTTAGAAAAAATCCAATAAATGTAAAGATTTTTTTACAATAGATGTAACACATTCAAGTATTCAACTATTTATCATAGAATTTTAAGATTTTAAATTTCATTACGGTACAAAGTTAATTTTTTTAAAAAGATTTACATCAGGCTCGTTGGATTGCCCATAGGCCCGAAGCCCCCGGGCAGGCTTAGGGCTTGGGTTTTACCCAACAATGACCCAACCCTCAACTCTCATCTGTTGACTAGAATAGCTGGTGGGCTTTGGCCCGGGTCACGAGTTGGGTTGGCCCCTCCCGGTCCATTGCTAATGCCTAACGAGCTATGCTTGTTTCGTTAGACAAATATTTAATTTTTTACTTTTTTTAATAAGTGAGTTCATACAATTTATTGAAGTGTATATTTCATTATTAAGAAAATATATCATTCGTTAAATGACATAGAAAAAATTAAAGAATGTGGGCGGGGGGGACTTTTTCAGTTCAGTTCACATTAAGACTAAATTTGGAAGTTTGAAGGGCCAGAATGATAACTTTAGTCCAAAATGATAATTTCATATGTGTAAGCCTGAGGCGTTGAGGGGTCTTGTACTTTGCTCAGTGATGCAGACATCATAGTCAGACAATATATGGATGTCCGAGGTCAAATTGAACAAAAGAAGAGAAGATATCTTGATTGTTTGAGAGCACCGTGACTTCTAACAGCCATAACTTTTGACCCGTAGATCGAAATCGTTATTATAATATGTCCACGCATTCGTATCGACGAGCCCTATAAGAGTAACACTACGCCATCTTTCGGAGTACTCTGAGACCGTCTTGGAGGTCAAATCGATGGTTCAAAGTTATTTTTATTATTTTTAGGTTGTTTTGAGTTTGTTAGGATTTTATGCATTTATTATGATTTACTATATTTGCATTTGAATTTCAAATGTTAGTTGAAATTTGAATTTGAATATTATTTAATATTAAATAAGATGTATTAGTTATCTTTATAGGGTTTAGATTGGAATAATCAGTTGAGATCTTAATTTGTTAAGGACTCTCTTCTATAAATAGGCATATAACCCAATTGATTATTCAGATTATTAATTATTTAAAGTTTAGTTATTTTATTTATTGTATTTTGTTAGGAGTACTAACATTTACATAGAATTACCAAATATCTGGCATTTCTTAGAAAATCAACAGATCTTTGAAGTCCAACATCCCTGATATCCTTCTATTGAAGTCTCAACAACGATGTTGGAGCATGCGAATTCGTTCCTTGGATTGAATTAACAGAGGAGTGTGAATCCACGCTTCATCACTGAACTTGTGGATTCCGTGTCCACGAAGCTTTGTAGCAATTCCGGCTATGATAACCCCGTACGAATTTAGGTTCATCTATTATGGTTTTCTTCAAGTCCAACAGAGCCATCCTGATTCTGTCATCCCATGTATAGCGAGTCTATCACAGTACGTAGCTTAGGCGATCCTAACTTGGTTATTCTACCCATCTCCCAAAAGCAAAGGGATGTGATGTTGGATGGATTTGCTATAAGTTCTGATGTGAAATATAAACTCAAGGAAGAAGGGTTAGGTATAGTTTTTTTTCTCCCTAACACTTAGGATTATTAAAATGTCTTTTTATTATATTTTCACGGGCTTAAACATGTATTTCTGAAGTCCATCACTTAAGAAAGTCTTTAAAAATTTGGTTAAATTGAATAACACATGACAATATGTTTACAATGAACAGTCTCAATCAAATAATATTTGACTTTTTGTCCATAAATTGATGTCTTAATCAAATAACCCTTAACTTTTTTTTTTTTCCATAAAATAATGTCTCAATCGATTATCACGGGATTTTTTTGTCTATGAATTGATGTCTCAATCGAATAACGCTTGACCTTTTGTCCACGAACTAATATCCTGATTGAACAATAAATGTTTTACAAATCCATAGACATAGACTTTTATGTCCATGAAAATTATAATCGACTACCCCATTATTTATTTGTAATATCTTCTTAACATAGTAATAAACTCATTATTATTAGCCTGCTACCAAAAAAATCAGGTTAAAATACTTTTTTAAAATTGCCCTAAAAATAATTTTTTTTTGTCTTGATCTAGTTTATCGAGACGACCCTGTTCGGATCCAATCTAAAATTGGTGAGATTATCAGTTATGCCAGATCTAACAAATATATGAAAATCAAATGATTAAATTTTTACCTTATCGTTCATCAGATGATCATCTAAAATTTCAAAAAGCCATTTTTTTGTGAATTTTTTTTACTAGATATATGCTCAACATATATATATATATATATATATATATATATATATATATATATGAAAATGATTGCGTGCGGCGAACGGCAGGTGCGGCCGTGACGTGGGCCGTTCGATCGCGGGTCCATCGCATCCAACAGTCGAGATGAATCGCCCCCGACCGTCCGATGCGATGGACCCGTGATCGACGGCCCGTGATCGCTGCCGCACCCGCCGTTCGCCGCACGCAATCACGTCCCTATATATATATATATATATATATATATATAGGGACGTGATTGCGTGCGGCGAACGGTGGGTGCGGCAGCGACTACGGGCCGTCGATCACGGGTCCATCGCATCGGACGGTCGGATGCGATTCACGTCGACCGTTGGATGCGATGCACCCGCGATCGAACGGCCCATATATATATATGAAAATTATTACGTGCGGCGAACGGCGGGTGCGGCCGCGACGTGGGCCGTTCGATCGCGGGTGCATCGCATCCAACGGTCGACATGAATCGCACCCGACCGTCCGATGCGATGGACCCGTGATCGCTGCCGTACCCGCCGTTCGCCGCACCTAATCGGTTCCATATATATATATATAAAGATTTGAAATTTCGACATGTTTTTTTTTAACGAAATTATAGGCATGTATTCATTCCAATCGCAATTAAAATAAACACTGTTCGAATGAGGGTGAGAAAAAGAAAAAACATGAAAACAAAAACAATGAAAAATGAAAAGCATCACACAAATGACCTGGAGGGGTTAACGGAGAAAATGTTTCCATATGGATATGTGTGATGCTCAGGTGCTTGCTAATGCAGAGACCTTCAAGAATTCCCTTAAGTTCGAGGGCATTAATGGAGGAAAGGGAGCTGTCTTGGACTGCCGCAAGGTCTCTCCCCTCCAATTCCGAAGAATGGCTCCAAAGCCCGCCCTGTCTGAGGATAGAGAGCCGTTAGAATTCGACTTGAACTAGCCTTCCATCGGTAGCACCCAAAAAACTTCGTTCGAAGATTGTTCAATTGGAGTTATTGTGGTGCCCCAAAGAGACAGTGTTTTCATTACCCCATTCGTAAACTCCTCCTTCAAAAATTTCCCATGAAAACAACTCTTGACTGTGGAGCAAATCTTCTTATAGACCTGGACTTTGTGAGTTTGGGTGCGCTTGAAAATGTGAGAGCACCTCTGCTTCCAGATCCCCCAAACAATTGAAACAAACGACACCTGCATTATGTGTCTCGGGGCACCAACTAAGAATTTTTGTCAAGTTGTTCCACAAAAGCTTTTAGATTAGTGGAATGGATCCGTTGAGCTCCCATTTCCGTAGCACTAATATCCATAAGATAGACGAGTATGAGCAGAGGAAGAAGAGGTGGTCAATGGATTCGATCTCCGATTTGCATGGGAAACAAGTGACCTCCCTTACCAATCCCGTTCATTGCGATTTGCAAGGGAGGGTGACTTCCCGAGGAGATATAACCATTCACACACAGAATTTTGGAGGTTGCTTTTTTTAGGCAAAAGCAAGATGAGCCTAAATGGAGGTGGAAATTTCTCCCTATAGGATTAGCTAATATTAGCCTTTCTCCGCGCATGATGTGCGTATTAAAAATATTTTTGAAAAAATCAACTTATGTACATAATATATATTAATTTATTTAGATAATACAAATTTATTAAAAATATGAAAGATCACATGCAATGAATTTTGAAGAAAACAGATGTACATTTCTTGAGTTTCAGTTTCAAATGTGAAGGAAACAAATGCATAAATTTATTTAATACGAAGAACCCAAATAATCTATAACTTATCATGAAGTCTCCATCCACCCATGGCATTCGGACCATGTAATCTTAATTTCATTCATAATAGTTCATATATTCAAGTAACTAATGAATGTAAGTTCTTTGTTGGTAGAGATGATATCCATAAACTTAAAAATATATATGTTTTATCTTTTTTGGCATACCATCATTCATTTAGATTTACTCACAAAAAAAACTTGAAATCATATAATAAAAATTGAAGATGGTGTTTGCCCTCAATAATAGTGAAAGGGTCAGAGCTTCATCTCTGGGTGAAGATCCGAGTCATCCTGCTAAATATCTTACATCTAAAGAGCCAAGGAAACTGGTGTGGTGCCGGTCAAGAAGATTCTGACGCTAAAGTTAGTAGAATGAGGGAGATGAAGATGATAGAAAACCAGAAGACTGGGTGAATGTTGAGAATGCTTACTTGTGAATGTCCACTCTCTTTTCCTTCTCCTCCCCATTTAGTCAAGTGAGTGGCCACGTCTTTCCCGTCCAATCGTTCCTTTGTCTCAGCAACTATCTTTTGACATGGAAGATTCTGCGAGATACAGGACTGGGGGTTTGTTATAATATCGTGACCACGTGGCATTGCCTCATTCGTTCTAACCGCAACTGTACGAGCAATGACCGACTGATTGTCAGGAATAGGGCACGTCTCTGCCAGTTTGGCAGGCCAGAGCAGTCATTCTATGATGTAAGTGGTTCACCTCTTCCTGTAGCCTGGGCTAGGTCTACATCTAGGTTCGGCTAGTTGGACTCGGGAACACCCCAAAGATCATGTTTCGGTGGGGGTTAAGCTGGGTGGCTAACCTCGATCCTCCTCGAATCATTGTTGGTTTGGTTTTCTTGAATAGATCTTTAGTGACATTCCTTTGATGGGGATTTGTAATCCGAGCTGTCCTCGTCGAACGAGGGATCAATTGCCCGAGCTTTCATCCTCGAATGTGGAGTCAGTTATCCGAGTTGCACTCCTCGAGCAAAGAACTACTTATCAATCCGAGTAGTATGTTTTCATTGGCGGGTCAGTATTCGATTGTAATCTTCTGAGCTGGGCTAAGCTACCCGTTTACCCAATTTATGAGACACGTAGCGCATTCAGGAAGAACACGAGATTTTTTTTCCACAAAAATGAATAAATATAACCAATCTAATTATAATATCATATGATGCTAACTTTTTGTTTGTCTCTAGTACACTTCTTCTTTCTTTGAAATCTTGAAATAAATTAGTAATGAATAATTCTTTTTGGTTCATGCACGGAAAGAGAAAAAATAATACATGTTAGTTTGAACATGATTGGTTGGTCAGGATTTTTTTTTCTAATTTATTGAAAAATTTTCAACTATCTAATACATAGGATTTGGATGAAAAAAACCAATCGTGGGAGGAGGAATGGATTTGTTTCTTTCATCAAAACTTGCGAGATGGTTTTTTTTTAAGAAAGCTCTTAAGATTCCTATTTGTTGAATATGGGAGGAATAGGAGGACATAGAGGAGAATAAAAAAAATTGTTTTAGTGAGAATAAGTGAGTATAGATACGTAGAATTGGGTGAGAATAAGCTGGTATTTGTAATCCAGGTCCTCCTTAGAATTGCGTTATTCCTCCACTGGTATAAGAGGATCCACCTGTCAAATCACATGTCATTACATCAAATCACCTATCATCACCTCTTATACATCAATGGGGCCTACATGTCAAATAACTTATTGCACCTTATTCATATTTTATTCTTCATCAACCAAACCACTCAACCTTTATTATTACGTTTCCCGATGAAATTATAAAAAAACACAATCAAATAGAATATCACATATTCCATTGATAAAATTTTTTATTTCTAGAATAGGTAAAAACTCCAGAATAGATTATATATGTCTCTACACAAACAGGCACTTCGAGATTTAAGGCCCGTTTGAAAATGAGTTTGAGAGTTAGCTTTTCCCTAAAAGCAGGGTTTAAAATTGAGTTTGTAGAAAGTTGCCTCTCCACATATTATAAAAAAGCTAGTTTTTTACACTTATTTGTAAAAATGTGTTTGCAACTTTTAATTAAGCAACTACTTTTTTTCTGTTTGAAAACGAGTTTGGGGAAAACAACTTCCCACAAACCCAAAAGTCTCCCAAACCCCTTTTTTTTGAACGGTAACTTATTAAAAAAAAATTTAGGATTTAATAAGAAAAATTGGCATCTGATTAGATATAAAATAGGGATTTTGTTACCATATAATTAAACCCAATCCAATTCATCCAAATTTAAATCTTTGTCTGTCACGCCCCAGGCGTCCCCGAGACGTGGCAAATATATAAGCATCACCTATCACACTAGAGGTCAACAATGACTCTACAAATAATACACAAGGCTAGCAATCAATGATAACTGATAACTCAAATGAAAGGCGGAAGCATAAAAATGTCAATAAGTCTGTAATTCAAAAATATTATTACAGACTCGAATACACAATCACTGTCCTATGAGAGCCAAGTCTAGCCAATAAAATACAACAAGTGCCACATGCACGATTTCAAATACATAAGACTTTAGGACTGCTGACAGCCTCGCACTCGCCAATTTGTCGGACAGGACGCTTCCACGCACGCAAGACCACGCCATAAGGAAGCTCCAGCTCCATGCCCAACAACACCCTTGTAAAAGAAACAGTACGCGAGGGGTGAGCTACAAGCTCAGTGAGTGGTCAGAAACCAAACACCAACATAACAATTCGACACTAAGGCAATTTCCTTTCAAGGAAAAAACATGGGTAGAAACCCAATGGGTAACAAGGTCGCGCGACGGTGCGACTATACCCCGCCCTCATCCTAGCCCCCACAAGGGTGAGCCTAGGGACTTGAAGGACAAAACTTACTTTTCTACACCGTTCGCCATCCGGTAGCGCTCTCCCGGGCAGCCTCTACCTGGAGCCGACCACGGTCAGTACATTGTCGAGCGCGTCGATGGTACCTACAGGTGGGGGTCCACCCAGGGTGGCTCGTACCTAGGAAGCATCAACACGGATCCGACAAAGGGGAGAACGATTCATGCTTGCAATATCGTCCGGTGGTCCACCCTCGTGTAGCCTCACCTGGTACACTCCCATGATCAATACATCCGACGAATGCATCAGGAGTACCTACAAGTAGGAGTCCTCTGTTAGGGCAGCTTCAACGTCGGGGCCCCGGTATACGACGATATTGGGAGGAACTATTACATGTTCGCAACACGAACCCCATAAAAAAATCTACACAAGCTGGTGGGTCGAGTATCAACTCGAGCCCACCACACTCACACCAACACCCTCACCCTCACCCCCTCCTCGGGGTGACATAGGTTCTTGGGAGGAATCTAGATTGCTTCTACACCCTTGGTTAACCGGTAGCCCTTATCCCGGGAAGCCCATACCTGGTATACTCCCATGATCAGCACATCCTCACAAATCGGCAGCACCTATGGACGGGAGCTCCTGTCAGGCTGGCTGTCTCAACCAGGAAGTCCCTGCACGGATCCAACGAAGGGAAAAACTAATCTACACCCGCGAATATGATCCTCTCAGATCCGTCATCACCGGTTATCAAAACCGATAAGCGCAACGAATTCTCATGAATTCCCTCCAGGGCGCATAACTCAGATGCGGGGAAGGCATTTTATTCTAAGTTGCAAAGCTATGGTATGACCCCACAAGAGGTCATACACTTGTCTAACACATTAGACAAGAATCATGGCCATACTAACATAAATATATACAACATACAATTATTTCCCAAGAAGGGCCTAAATAAACATGCATACCTGGTATCAATCAAGCAAAAACACAAGTTACAACCTAATATGCGTTGGATAGCATCAACTTAGAAGGGAAGGGTTAAGCGTGATCCGCGCAACAACAGGTGCATGCAATAATTTCAAGCAAGCTTGAGTCAAGTAGGAACTACATCTACTTACTCAGTTCGTGAAAAGAGGGAGGGCGAGAGAGAGGGAATGCCTCGTCCTCTCTTGAGCTGGTCATAGTTTTAACCCAACAAATGGGTGCAACAACTATACCACACCCTCAGGTCCTAAATCAGATGAATATTATGCATGTACCCCATTGTTAACCCAAGTTAAACATACTTGATATAGATAATAATAGGGGTAGTATACAAATAAGAACTACCTAAGACATGCCATATTCTATACATACAAATACACAAGGGAAACCCAATCAAAAGGGGGCATGCAATACAATCATTCATAAATGAATACACGACATAGACAAGTATAAGGTAGAATAGGGGGTTATACACAATATACAAGCCATACAAACCTATCATGCAATATCTAACATAATAGGGGTGCAAGGAAGCCCCATGGATGCGCGATGCACGACTACGTGCATCGAGCGCATCCCGAAAGGTTGGATCGAACCACTCACCAATACTCGGGTCGTCGCGCACCGAGTGGCAGCACGCAAGCAGGGCACGCACGGGGAAGCACGCACGCACGCACGCACGCACAGGGCAGCACCCGAGACGCGCAGGCAGGGCCGGGTGTGCTGGGCATGCCGGGAATTGGTGCTGGGCACGCTGCCGTGCACGCTGGGAACACTGCCAGGCACGCTGGGAACAGGTGCTGGGTGCGCTGAGCACAGATGCTGGGAACACCGCAGGACGCGCTGGGCACAGATGCTGGGCGCGCTGGGCACAGATGCTGATAACGTCGCAGGACGCGCTGGGCACAGATGTAGGGGCTGCCAGGGCACAGGTGCAGGGGCTGCCAGGGCACATGAGCTGGGATTGGCAGGGCACAGGTGCACGGGCTGCCAGGGCAGCAGGCAGGGTCTGCTGGGGCACCATTGCTAGTGCAGGCAGGGCAGCAGACAGGGGCATGCTGGGCACAGGCAGCACACACAGGGCAGCACGCATGCGGGCATGCCGATACCCCTACACCCAAGCAATCAAGCGCGCACACACACCATACAAACATAAATACAAACACATGGCATGCACCACCTCTCAATACACCAAATGTGCTAAAAACTAGAAAAATAAGAGGGGAAAACTTACCAAAAGAGGGGAAGGGAAGGGGGAGGTGTGGGGCTCGTAAGCACACCCACGACTACCTCAACCGCCACCACCACAACCAACATCTCAGCCTCCACATCTCTTCTTTTTGGCTGGAAACAGGGGAGGGGACCATGAAAGGGGCAAGAAAGGGGGAGAGGGAGGGGCAACAACTACCAATCATGCACACCCTAATCATCCTCTTCTTGCTCCATCTCCTCCATGCACTCCTTCAACTTCTATAACAAGAAGACCCACACAAAGGGCAGGACCAGAGAAAGTCGTAACATTTGGGGGGGGGGGGATTTTATAGCCAAAAGAGGATTTCAAATGGCAAAATCGACCTTGACCCCGAAACTCTGAATATGCTTCACTTGAACAGCCATAACTTCCTCGATACATCTCCGAATTGCACGATTCTAATGCCATTGGAAAGCCAAGACGATTATCTACAACTTTTATGTTATATCCAGATCAAATAACCTCTTCAGCTATTCTAAAATCTAGGCTAAACATCATACAGGGCTGCTGCCAGGATTTCCCATCCTCGGGGTATAATCGGAAAAATACCCATAACTTTTGATACATGAATCCAGTTGATCCAATTCTACTTCTGTGCGAAAGCTAGCACAAAACTGAACATCTCAGAATAATATCGAATTTTTACCTCTTCATCTTGGATTTTAACAAAATCAAATCTGAATACTAAATCAAAACTGCATAATTCCAAAACTTTATCGGAATTAAACGAAAATTTTATGGGCAACTAAACGGTACCAGGACCCATAATATGCAGTTATATTTCAATAAGAGTTCTCAAACCCCAACAGGCAGCTAAAAACGAATATTTTAGCGACTGATCAAAATTAGGACTCTAAATGACACAGACCTAACACTGTCCTCCATTCTATTTGTTGATGTCAATCTTTTGATCCTCGAGTGGGCTAGATTTAGATTTGATTTGACCCAAGATGAAGTGGATCTATGAATCTTTGGTGACAAGACTTCATAGTAAGTGATCTTTGCCTTTTGTGAATTTGATATCACACCGGTGTGGTGTCAGCCAAAGAACCTCTGACGATCTGGTCAGTACGAGATCGAAGAGGATTTTAAAGAAATTTAGGGATTCGAGAGAGTTTGAATTTATGATTCTGTTACCTTTCAGATTGGGATGCCTGATGCAGACATCATGGCCACACATTATATGGAGGCCGAGATCAGATGGAACAGAGGAAGAGAAGACATCTTAATCGTTTGGGAGCACCGTAACTTGAAACGGGCATAACTTTCAAACCGTAGATCAGAATCGTTATTATAATATATCCACGCTTTCGTATTGACGAGCCCTACAAGGATAGTCGCTATGCCTTTACGCCAATTTTTGGAGCGTTCTGAGATCGTCTTGAAGGTCAAATTGACGGTTGAAAGTTATTTTTACTCTTTTTGACAATTTTGAGTTTGTTAGGATTTTATGCATTTGTTAGGATTTCTATATTTAGATTTGAATTTTAAATATTAGTTTGAATTCAAATTTGAATATTAGTTAGGATTAAATGATGATGTACTAGTTATTTTTACAGATTTAAATTTGTTAGGATCATAGTTAGTTTAGATTGGAATGATCAGTTGAGATCCTAATTTGTTAAGGATTCTCTTCTATAAATAGGCATGTAAACCAATTGATTATTCAGATGATTGATTATTAGAATTTATTTATCTTCTTTACTGTATTTTGTTATCGTAGGAGGGTTAACATCTACATAGAATTTCCAATCATCTGATATTTCGTTAGAAATCAAAAGGTCATTGAAGCCAACGCCCCTAGCATTCCTCTCTTGAAGAATCAACAACGCCACTGGAGCCTATGAATTCGCATCTTCGATCGAATTAACAGAAGAGTGAATTCGTAAGCTTCATCAATGCCCCTCTATTTATAGACGATGATAGTGTGTCAAGCACTCTCTGCTAACTGTCGATAGTGGATTTCAGGGGTGCTCCAGTTTTTGGGACTCTGAAATGTTGGTGTGTGTGGGGGTTTTTCGGGGTTTCGGATCCGATTGCACCCTGCAAGCTCGGTTGGATCGTCTCTCAGAAGGGGGGGGGCATGGTTGATTCTGGTTCCTTGCTGAGGTGCCTGATAGGTCCTCAGGAGGATTCAGGGGTGGTTGTGATCGTCACCTCCTCAGGAGGATTCAGGGGTGGGTGTGATCGCCACCTGCTTTCTCAAAAAACAGAAAAGGTTGATTTAGTTGTTGATCGCCTTCGCGGGCGTAGACTGTGGATTCTCCGCTCTGAGACACGGCCAGCCGCACACAAAGTTGAAAACAAGGAATCCTTTTCTGCTCTAGGGACTTTACAAAGGGAAGTTTAAAAAGACACGGCTTGTTAGGGTTTAGCCGCCTAAAGGGGGACGACTAGTTAGGGTTAGCGCTTGGGACCTGGTTCTATTTGGGTGGAACCTAGGTAGGGTTTGGTTTGCGTTTTGGCTAAAGTTAAACTAGATTTAACCAGGGTTTTGGAGGGGTTTCTTTGGAGAGTGGAACTTGGTGGGAAATAAGTTTCTTCCTCTCAAAGTAAGACTCCTCTCTCTCATCGATTTTTTAAGTAGTGGCGTAGGTGATCAAGTGAGTGTTGTAGTGGATTTGAATGATGCTTGATGAATGGAAGAAGTGTTTGGACCCCTCTATTTATAGTAAAAATGGGGCAGGGGAGTGTCTACTGGACAATAGATCGAATTGGATACAAGGGTGTTTGATTTGACCCTCATTAGATCTTTGTGTTCTTGACAATTGTCCAGGTGAGGGCTGACTACTCTCAAGATGCCGCCCTATGATGATCTGTCAATTGTCCAATCTCTGACAAGCGGTGGCTTGAGGCGCTTACTAGGAGTAAGCCATCGGAGAAGGGGTGGCTAATTGTAAGAAACCACTGTAATCATCAATAATAAATGCTAACTTTATGTCACATCTTTGGAAAGCGGTTGGGGGGCGGCTAGTATAAACTAGCTGCCCGCAAGCTACCATAATAGTTTATGTAATTATGTTTACAAAATCTGTAACTTGTATAATGTTTTATGTACATTGATTCAGATTATGTATTCCAACCTAGCTGAATCTTTCAACAATTGGATATACAAGCTCGTCAGTTGACCATTTTACAAATGATTGATCATATTCGTATTCAGATTATGGATATAACAGCACGTAGGAGGATTAAATCTGCAACGTGGCAAACTTTTTTGTGTCCTAGAGTACATAAAAGACTTGAAATGATCAATGAAGAACGAATGGGGATGACTGTCAGAGCATCTGATGGTTTTAAGTTTGAGGTTATGAGTAGTGATTACTCATATTCGATAAATCTAACAGATCGGACCTGCCTTTGTGGGAAATGGCATGTAATGAGAATTCTGTGCATGCATGCTCATGCGGTCCTTGTTAGCATCAATGAATCACTTCACACATGGTGTGACCCATTCTACACCAGTGAAATGTATAAAAAATATATGCAGTCAATATCTTTCCGGTTCCAAACTTGGGATGCCAAGACCAGATTTGAATGATATTCTGATTAAGCCTCCCACGATAAGGAAACGAGCAGGAAGAAAGAAGAAGAGAAGAATTTCATCCTGAGTGAGATTGACACATTGCCTTACATGTGCTCTTACTGCCGACAATTTGATCACAATCGATAAACATGCGAGAATCCAATGCCTAGCCAGATATCATTTGACTCTCAGGTGTAGCATGGGCATTTAAGAAGGTGCAGTCCAGTACTGCTTGTTGTTTGTAGGATATTATTTTGAATTATGTCTGCTAGGTAATTGGTTTTTATAAGTTCAACATTATATCCTGTAAACAAGATATACTCTTTTGTAAGTTCATCTGAATATCATGTAACCAGCATATGTTTTTATGTAAGTTCATCAATATATCCTGTGACCACATATGTTTTCTTGTAAGTTCATAAAAATGACTTCCTGTAAGATATTTTACTGTAAGTGCCCATGTGGTTCTGTCCAATATCGTAACTTACATAAATAAATAAAGAAAGCAATATTTTATTTTCTGCAACTTTTACAAAGAAACATCTAAGCAGTTTTTGTAAGTGCTAACATATTTTGTGTAACTTGGATAATAGAAATTTACTTATGAAAAACATCTGTAAGTTACTGAACAGAAAGTAAAATTCCTGTTCTAAAAATAGAATAACACATGAAAACATGAATATTTATGCAAACACATGAAAGTACTTGAAATAACACATGAAAATATTTCTTCCACAACAGACACAAATGCACTTGAATGAATCAATTGTTTGCATTCCAACGTTCTTTTCTGGCCTAATGAATTGGGCTGCTATCTCCCCCCGAATTCTCTTCATGTCCCTTTAGCTAAATTCGAATCCACTGTGATCCCTTCGAATCAAGTAATCCGCGTACTTCATTACAAAAAAAGCGCAGTCCAAGCTACATTAAATATGCAAGAATTAGACAATACACAAAGAACTCAAATACTAACAAGTGTGTTAGAAGAATAATATAACAATCACACATACCTTTTTTCCTATTTTGGACAGTCCTTTTGCCATTCCACGTCCCAATTTGTAATATCAGGCTATTTGATATTATTGGCAAAGTAGTCGTTCATCCATTCTACCCATTCATATACATCTTTCTTATAACGAACCGGGGATAATGAGTTGTATGACTTGAAGCACTCGTCCATAAAGTCCAATACTAATAAATGCCAATGGTGATCAGTATTGAAGATAATAAAATATTTATCAACCTCCGTAATCACTTCATTGGTACATTCTGTCATGTAATGGGACAGTTTAGTCATTCTCTCTGCCTCAGAAGCTTTCTTAGTGAGTGCTGAAATTTGAAGTTCAGACATAGTAAATAGATTATGTAACAAGTGCATCTATATCTAACTCAAAACTAATTACCTGTACAAAATGTTTCCCAAACAAGCATGCCCGATGGACTTCGGGGTTGTCCTGAATCCTCACTTTAAATAAGTCGAAGTACGCATCGATAACATATCCCTCAATCATTCTACCTTCAAAGAGCATGTCGTGTATATGAATCCCAATGACTTCTGTTCCACACTGAGTTCTCAATACGACTTCATGTGTGATGGGCGAAGTTACGAAACTTTCTATTTCTGGTTTGTCGTCTTCCGATAACTGATCATGTCCATCATACTCTCGGCTCGCTTCAATGAACCCAGAGACATCAAGCGCAATAGAATCACTCTCTTTTAGGGAATCATCAGAAACAAATAGAGGAATATTGTATTCAACATATATAGAGGAATATACAGAAACATATAAACCATATATAGAAAAATATATAGAATTTATAGAAACAAATAAAGAAAATGCAAAACCATATTCGAATACATAGAACCATCTTATAATACTTGCACTTGGCTGTGCTCCACTATGTGCAGAACCATACTAATAATTTACAGGAAACTATGTAGAAGTTACAGAAATATACAAGGAATATATAGGAACATATTCATTCATATTTAGAATCATATAGAGCCATAGATACAGAAATACCTGCACTTGATTGTCCTCCATTTGACTGTCCTCCACAATCTACATACATTATTTACAGAAAATATAATGAAAATACACACGCAAACATAATTATATAACTTAAATAAAACAAGTGATAGATGACTTACATGTAACTCTACCACCTGGCTCTCCTCCTCCACCCTCCCCTGCTCCTTCTTGTTCTCCTCCCTCTTGCCCTCTCCCTCCATCTTGTCCCCCTCCTCCTCCTTGTCTTCCTTCTCCTTCTCCTTCTCCTTCTCTTTCTCCTTCTCCTCCTCCTCCTTCTCCTTCTCCTCCTCCTGCTCCTTCTCTCCCTTCTCTTCCTTCTCAGCCTCCTCCTTCTCTGCCTTCTGCTCGTTCTCCTCCTTCTCTTGTTTCTCTTCCTCCTTCTCTGCCTTCTGCTCCATCTCCTCCTCCTCTTGTTTCTGCTCGTCCTTCTTCTTGGTAAGCCCCATAAAAGGTGTCTCTATCTTCTTGGAAGCCTTTCTATCCCTTGGATGATTCTTAACCCTCGTGATCATTGAAGGAGGGCTCTGCAGATTCAACCATTCACTCCTCCTCGTAGGGGCTACGGTTTGCTTCTCTTTTTCTTTGGAATGACAAAGGTAGAGTCCTCTACCAACTTGTCTACCATTGCCAAAGCCTCCGACATCTCTATGTCTCTACCAAAAAATGGAGAGATCCCATGATCAAGCATCAACGGACTAGAGGCCGTGCGGGTGGATTCACTGAGGCTATCTTGTTGCAGACTGTGGACCAGAAGGCCATGGTCCATCTTCATAGTTTGCATGCGCTTGTTTAGCTTCTTGATCTCTTGTTAAAGCATCTGTACTTCCTTTTGGAGCTGCTTATTCTTGTTCAGTAGCTCCAAACTTCTCTTAGAGTCCTCCCCTCCCTTCTCCATCTCTACTTCTTCTTTTCTTTTCTTCTTCTTGTTTTCCTCCTTTTGTTTTGCCCCCTCTAAAAATTTTCTCTTCCCCTTCTCTTTGATTCTCTCTTCCTCTCTTAGCTGCTTAATGGCTCTCATCCTAAGTTGTTGAACCATTAATGTTGCATCATGAGGCCTGAAAAGGTACTCCTCATCTTGGTCAATATTGAGCTCTGGATCCACCTGAAAAAACCAAGTATTTACATAAATGATAACATGATTACATAAATGAAGTATCAGGTTACAGAAATACATATAGAGTTTACAGAAACTAATATAGTATTAACAAAAAATTGTAATTAATTTCCAGAACAAAGAAATTGTGTTTGCACAGATAATACAAAGATAACATGATACACTTATATAGACAGATACAGAGATAATATAAATACACACATAATCATTATTAATTACCTGCTCTGCTTTGAGGAGGTGGAATTGTTCTGAGCAGCGGAAGAGGGGGCTTTTGTCATTCATCCTCCCCCATCAAAAAAATCTTGGAACTATTCCATATGCTGACGGACTCCTTAGTTGGGTGTGCTCGTAGAACCACACCTGCATTATGCTTTTCATTTTACATGCCTGACATGTACATATTAATAAAAAGAAACTAAGAACAAATATGGTAAGCTAACCATCAAAGCAGCTGTGCAGCCGCTGATGTATCCTAGGTTAACCCCTTCCTTGGCATCTCTCTATCTTACTCTCTAGGCAAACAGCCTCAGGTTCTTCATTATCATTTCATGGACAGCCGATGCCCATGAAAATTTCAGGTTGAATCAAGATTTTTTAAGTATCTGGCCACATTGTTGGGACATGCATACCCCTTGTTTGGTAGCAGAAAGGTAGCACACATGAGAATAATAAGGATCCGAACAATGTCCTGTTGGTCCTCTTCCTTTGATGGGTGGAGCTGAATGAGCTTCTCTCGAACATCCTTTCTGTGTAAATGCGTGGATGGAAAATGCTTCTGCAGGAGGCAAATGTCAGATATCTTCTTGTTATGCAAATTCAATGCTTTCCCGTGGAATGGTAGGCCCGTGATTAGTGCCACATCCTCCTTCGAGAACTTGCACGTCACTCCACCAAGGATGAATCTGTCATCTGAATCAAGTAGCGACAAATCTTTTCTACCAGGTGTCCCTCACAATGGATTTCTGGCATTTCAAGTAAATGATAAAATTGAGTCTTTTCGAGAAGGAACAGATGGTGTGAATTTGGTTTGACCTTGGTTATTACATTTCTGAAAAACTTAATATAGCACCGATGGTTTACCTCCTCTGCATAAGACATGTCCATTAAAAAATGAATTACAAAAACAACTAGTCACAGATTATATAAACAATTTATTCAAGAAGAGAAATATGCCATTTACAGCAAAGAAACAGTCCATATACAATGACAACAAAGAATCTATGCATTTTAAGAGGTTTGACAATCCCAATCATATAATACTATTACGAAAATGAACTAGTACAAATACACAACAACTAGTACATTTACAATGAACACCAAGAACATGACCTGCCAATTTAATGGGTGACTCAATTTACATATCCAATGTAATAGCGATAACCTACCTATAATCCAATAGAAGTAATAAACAGAACATGGACAGTTACAGACCGTGAAGTATATGTTACAGTTTATTAAACTACTATTTACGTAAATACAAACTACAATTACACAACACCAAGATCAGAACCTATTAAGGATCAAGGCATATTCATATAAATACACAATCCATCTACACAACCACTAAAAAAACCCCTCCATCAAGCAATCCAACACATTACGCGCTCAATTTCACTACCCCAGCCAATGAAATATTGAAACAAAGACACACTTCCATTGACACTCCCAAAAACAGCAAAATTAACACACTTGTAATTTCCATATACGGAACAATAAATACCAAATTACAAAAATAGTATAAAAAACACAAAAAATCATCTTTACATACCTGGTTTGGGATTCGGCCGTTTGGAGGATTCGGCCATGGTGGGATGTTAAGGGGGGTTCGGCTAGGGTTAAAAAGTCGGCGAGGGGAAGGGGTTTCGACGAAATGGGCGAGTCAAGACGGTTGCCGGAGGAGTGACGGCCGGCGAGAGGGTTTCGGCAAGAGGGGTTCTTCGCCGGGAGGAGAAGCACGTCGCTGGGATCGAGTTCGTCGGTGGGAGAGGGAGAATCGCTGAGAGAGAGAGATGGTTTCGACGGTTTTGATTTTGAATTAAAAGAGAGGGTTTCGATGGTTTTTGGTGGAAATTAATGGGGACATTTGTGTTGGAGGGTGTAAGTGGAAGAGAAGGGTATTAGTGGAACAAAAAAGTGATGTGGCAGATGAAGGGGTAGAAAGGTAAAATTATTCCCTACGAATTGAAATTTCGTTGGTAAAATTCACATTTAGCTACGAATCAATTTCACAGGATTATTCATAACATTATCTTTTTTCCATAATCCGTTATTTCTTTTCATGTAAAGTTTTAGAAAATGAGGAATAAGTGTTCCTTGCCCAAAAACGGCTCATGGGTTCAATTCATCTTTTATTTTAACTAATTGACTAGGAAAACAATTGCAAACAAGTATATAAATAAAATCTAACATTTACACTTTCAGCATGCACAAGTTTTGTTTTAAAAAAGGCATGTTTATGATCTTTAAATAAATAAAGGTTAGATTATAAGCAGGAGCAACTTAAAATGAAAATGTAACTGGATTGAATGGGCTTTAGGAGATCAACCTCTTAAAATGAACCTTCATGTCACACATAAAAAAAAGGTGCGGCGATATTCTTACAATCATTCATGTAAACATCACTTCATCTGTATTAAAGTGATATTCACTACTATACTACTGCAATATATACTCTATTATTAAAAATAATATATAAAATAAAATATTCATTCGCACGATTCATTCAATTATGTACATTTTTTTGTTAGCCCATCTAAAGTTTAGACATGCTCTAATATGAACCTCGTTTATACATTGTGTCGTGTTAAACCGATTGGTTATAAATTGAATTTGAGGTGGATTAGAATAAATAATACACAATAGTGGGTTTGGAAGAGTGAGTGTACAAACTTAGGGGTCATCATTTGGTCCGAGGTCTGAAAACCTGACCCACCTGACTAGGGCCTGTAGGGGGACCCATTCAGGCTGGCCCGTTGGAGGGCCCCAAAAGTTTTGAAAAATGCCCTCATTTTTGTTAGAAAAATGAGTACACATTGAGGCTATTTTGACTAATTCTTACTTATTTTGATACTTATCCTTGAACAACACGGCCGTAAGATCTCTAGTACTCCAGCTCCATTACAAAAATTATTTTAAAAAAATTATTAACTCTTATATACAGGTGTATATTGGAATTAGATTAACATATATTAAGGGTGAACACATATATATTAAACTATAAAATATATACATATATACATATATATATTAACCTGATAGAGACAAGCTGAGAAGATATAAATAGGTTTCGGTAAACATGCACATTAACGGTCATGAAGCATCGAATTTTCAAAAGAGTACTCTTAAATCCCTCTATTAATTTGATGAACAAAATCTTTATCTTGGGATAGAGAGTTCCATTCACGTTCTCAAACAAACAATAGGATCATATATACATACCACATCATCATCAATCATGAAGCTGTTGCATTCATTCTTAATGACAATTTTCCTCTACTCCAAACATGCTGTTTTTAAAAAGGAAAAATCCATATAACCCCCCTGTAAAATGTTTGAAATCCATAGAACCCTTTGACTTTGTCTGAAGTCCATATAACCCATTGAAAAAACATATGTAAATTTAAATAACCCCCTGAGTTGAACATCAATTGATAGTATTCTGTTTGGTTTACCCTTGTTAAAAACCAGTGGCGACTTGAGGAATTTTTATAGATGGGGTCATTAAAAAAATATTCATAATTTTTTTTTAAAATGTACTCTTATATAATATACCTGAATCCAAACCAAATCCATGATTAGATACTTAGATTTTTTTAAATGGGTAGGTGATCGGCTAGTCCCTTGTCCCATAATTTTTTTTTAAAATGAGGTAGTGTTTTATGAGTGCTGATACACTCAGTTTCTTTTACAACTTGTTTTGGAGCTCTATAGGTTATGATAATGTAATATATATTGTGCTATCGTAGTGTATGAGGTTCCATCATGGTTTATGTTATAAAATTTTTTTATCATTTTTTTAACTTGTAAAAAATACACTAATGTGTCTCAGTTATACTTCATTTTATATAATAGAATGCACTTCAATTGAAGAGTATGTGATTTTAAAAAAAAATAGTGTGGACTGCAATGAGAGTTGGACGTATTATTTTCCTAGTTTTATTATTGTTTTAGGGTCCTTGTAAATTTTTTACTGGGTGAAACTTTGGGCCAGGCTATATTGATATGGTTTTTTAATTGTTTCTAATGGATCCTACTAATTTAATGTGGTGGTATAAATTTTGGGTGGGCTTATTTTAAAAAAATAAATAAAAAATTGATGGGGTCAATTGACCCATCAAGTGAAAGGTGGTGCCGCCCCTGCTAAAAACACAGTATACCAAAACCCTACAATTTGTTAAGAATACGAAAAACTCTTTGTAAATGATGATTTTATCCCTCTTAATAGATTATAAAACCCTATCTAGATGGTTAAAATCGACTTTAAATAAGATTTTTCTTATTTTTAACACATGGTAGGGGTTTTTGATATTTTGTGTTTTCAAAGGGTTAACCAAACAAAGTATTTGCAAAATATTCATCATCTGTCAATTGAAATTTAATTCAAGGGACTATTTGGATTTATATAGGTACTTTGAAAGGTTTATACTTAAGGAAAAGTCAGGGGTTATGTGGACTTAGAAAATTAGTAATACCGATGATACGAGCATCATCAGAGCTTCACAACACCAACGTTTTTACAAAACAATTAAACCCCCACAAGTGGTTCATTTCATTAGTTAGCATTTCTTAAGAATATAAAATTTGACAATTAACCTATGCTAACGAACCCCAACCCATACATATGTTTAAATCCCTTCACTTGTTCTTAAAATAGTAAGAATGAAACGCGTATAAAAAACCCTCGCCTATTGAGAACCAAGAGTGAAAACCATGCACAACATAGAGAACATGAAGACCTCCTACCTCCAGACCTCCCCATTGTTCCTAGCTTTGCACCTCCTCCTCATAACAACCTCCCTAGCCGAGGCCGTCCACGTCAAGCGTACGTGCAATGGAATATCAGATTATTACACTTTATTGTGATACCTACGATAGAATCACATATTACACTTTATTGTGATAATAGCGAAACTGTTGCAAATTCAAAGGAACCATGGACCCATAAGAAGCAAAACACATTGAGCGTAAGTATCATTTGATACGAGAGATAGTATAGCGAGGCGATGTCATTGTGACCAAGATTGCATCAGAAAACAACTTGGCAGACCCTTTTACAAAGAGCTTGATGACCAAGTCATTTAATCGTCACGTAGAAGGAATGCGAGTTAGATGTATGGCTTCATGGCTTTGAGTCCAAATAGGAGATTGTTAGAGTAGTGTCTAAAAGCCATGACTCATATAATAAACTCTATTATTAAGATGGTCTTAGCATTTTGATGAGAATTATTATTGGTACATGCTTACATTATATCGTTTGAAATATTGTGATTTTTTAATAGTCATTTAATTTACACTGTAGATAGTCAGGTGTGTAGAGTTCGGGTTACAGACGGAAGATCAGATTATCGATTCCCTGTTAATTATAAGTTGAGGTTCACAACTTTAGATGGACTTGGATAATCCATTGGATAAAGGTTGTAGTGCAGTTCATCTAACGTAGCCTATATTGACTATAAAAGACCGGTTCATAGGTTTTTGGGTGATTGTGCTAGTACACCTTTGTAGATACCCCAATTTTGACCATCCAAAGAAAAGAAATTTACCTCAAGTAATATTTACAAATGATCACGTTTGCACATCTAATAGAAAAATCTAAGAATCTGGACAGGGGAAGTAGCCGCCCCATAAAGGGCGGCTAGTTTCAACTAGCCGCCCCCCTAGCCGACCTCCAACCACTTCCCTGGATGGGACATAAAGCACCATTTAATGATGATGATTGCAGCGGTTTGTTGCTTTTAGCCGCCCCCTATTGGCCGGTTCAAACCTAGCAATAGACCCACGCCACCGCTTGTCAGAGATGGGACGTTTGACAGATCATCATTGAGGAGACTACTTGAGAATAACCGCCCCTCACTTGGCAGCTAGATTCAACTTGCCGCCCTTCACCTGGACACTGTCAAAAGAACAGAGGATTAATGGGGGGGGGGGGGGTTCAATTAACCACCCTATTATCCAAATTGATCTATTGTGGACATTCCCTTGCCTCTTTTTTTACTATAAATAGAGGTGATCCAAAACATTTCTAACATCATCCCCAATTCAAAATCAATACATACATTTCATTCTCAAGCCCCACTCATAAACCCATTCCCCTACTTGAAACCCTAGAGAGAGAAAGAGAGTTATATTTGTGAGTAGAAAACTCATTCCCTACACAAATTCACTCTCCAAAAACCCAGACTAAATCTAGTTTAACCTCAGTCAAACCCAAACCCATTTCCTACCTAGGTTCTACCCAAATCAAGTCAGGTCCCAGGCGGCTAATCCCAACCAGCCGTCTCACACCAGGCGGCTAACTCCCATTAGTCGACCCTCACCTACACTAGCAAGTTCCCGAAGCAAAATAGGATTCCCGTTTTTCACCTCTGCATGCGGCATGCCCGTATCCCAGAGCAGAGACCCCACAAACTTCCCAATGAAGGCGATCGAATCCAACCCAACTTTTCACAAATGTTATATATGTGTCACTTTTTAGCCTATTGGTCACCTATGGGTCATTTCTGGCCATTTTCAAAATTTTTATTTTTCGATCGGAGCCGTTAAAATTTTGATTTTTAGCTATCTGCTTGAGATAGATTACTCCGATTGGAAATTTAACTGCATATTATGGGTCCTGATGCCGTTTTATACAACCTACAATTATTTCGTCGAATTCTGGTTACGTTTTAGAAAATTATGCATTCTGAATCGTATCCGAGTTTTGGTCAATTCTGGAAAGTCAATGGAGACCTTGACCAAGTTAAAAGGTGGCATAGTCCAAGTCAGTGGAGACCTTGACTAGTCAAATATCACATTTGACTAGTCATGGGGGTTTGTTTGGTAGTTTGGTTAGGTTGACCCAAGTCAACCTCCCAACCACCACCTTTTTGGGCATTGATTGCCCCCGCCCTCTCTTTTTCTCTCCCTCTCTCTCTCCCCCCATTGTGTACGTGCATTTTTTTCCCCTCTTTTGCTTCTTTTTTTCTATGTGTGTGTGAAGAACTGGAAGGGGAAGCCATTAGTACACACATAAAAGGTGAGTGTGTGTGTGACTATGTATGTGTTTTGTTGTTGATTCCTCCTCTTTGACTCCCTTTTCATACCCCTTTGTGCACTATTTTCAGCCAAGTAAAGGCTAGTGGGGAGGCTAGGGAGTGGTGGTAGTGGTGGAGGAAGTGCCGAGTGCACCCGAGGGGCCCCAAACCTCCCATTTCCTTCCCCCTCCTTTGGTAAGCTTTCTCCCGCCTTTTTCTTTGGTTTTTCTAGTGTTGGGGGGCTGTTAGGGGGTCATGCATGATAGGTTTTGGGTTGGGGGTGAGTGGGGAGGATGGGAGAGGGGCTTGGGACCACTGAGCGCGCGCGCGCAGGAGGGCCCAGGCTGGCCTGACAGGAGCGCAGGCGCGCGCGGGAGGGCTGCAGGGCACAGTGCACGCAAGCGGTTGGGGTCTGGGTGTGCGGACAGCGTGTCCGGACGCGCGGCTGGGCGCAGATCAGTGCGCCATTGAGAGCGGGGGCACGTGCGCGCGTGCATGCGCATGCGTACGCGTGCGGGGGCCACGCGTGTGGCTGCTTGGGGGCTCGGGTAGGTGTCAGGGCACTCAGACATGCGCGTGTACGGGCGTACTAACATGCATGCGAGCCCGTATGCCTGCATATCTAAGTCTTTGGCATTTCTAGTTAATTTTAAGTATTTTTATGTGGTTATACTCACCAAACTGGATGCCTTGTCTTGCAGATCTTGGCGAACAGCCACACGATGACCCGGGTTGTGGTGAGTGGGTCGATCCAACCCAGTAGAGAGGTGGTCGGTGCACGTAGACGTGCATCGCCCTCCCCTGGGCCAAACCTTCTTAAGTGTGCATGTTATTGCTTACCTTGTTAGGTTGCATCCATGCCATATTAGACATGATGTGTTAAGATCTTATACCCTAGTATCCTGTGTAGAGGCCCATACTTGTCTATGTATTGTGTCCCATGCTAGTTAACCATGTCTATACATACACCATGTCACATGCTAGGATTGTTCTATTCCGGACATGTTTTCCACCCAGTTAACCATGTAATTAGTGCTTACATGTATGCATGAGTATAAGGCATGGCTAAGGTAATGACCTTATATTTTTCTATCATGTTAGACTTTGTATACTAGGGCATTACATCCATAAAACATACATATGAGCTCAAGCATGCCTTAGACAATATTATAACCTTGTTATGGCATTAATTGTAACACCCCCGAACCCACGACTCCGTTTTGAAGCGCGAAGTCCGGTTGCGTTACCTTAGTTCCTCGAATCTCAGAGTTCTATTTTTTTTCTTTTCCTTTATCCAGTTATATAATAAAATAATGATAAAATAAACTTCATTCTTGAGAATAATAAAACATCAAATATTCCACAATGCTCTCAATTTGATCTGGATATAACTTATACAAAAATACACAACTTCATACAAATATGGTTACTAGGGAGATGGGCCAACTACATGCCAAATAAATGATCAACACCTTCTACATGAGTCTAGTGCTCCGGAAATCATTATACGAGCTTCAACCTCCAATGCCTTAACGAGATCGACGACCACCAACAACTAATCTGAAAGGTTGGGAAAATGAGGGGTTAGCAACCACACGCTCAGTGAATAGACCTATTGCGACCCGTTAGTACATTTATAATCAAAATATAATAGTCATAAAATGTCCACACAGACATGTAATATATCAAAAGAGAAAATATATAAAAGGCCACCAAGACATGCAATAATATATATACATACACACACACACAATCATATCCAACATGATGCATGCAACACCACGAACACGCATGTCCGTCTTCGCAGCACCTAGCTCGCGGGGCCTGCCTACCACACGCTCAGTGAATGGACATTTGACATCCCGATAATAAAATATTTTAAAATAATAATCTTTAATAATATATCGTAAGAAAACAATTTGCAAGATACAATCAAAATGATATTTGCAAATACAATAAATTTTCAATAAACCATAACTTAAACAAGGCCTCATATCAAAATGCATGGTCTCAAAAATAACTGTCAATACTCATGATGCTTATGAATGCAACGGACCCGCATGCCCGCTTTCCACGACACCTAGCCGCAGAGATTTCACTTTGAAAATCGGGCCACGTAGACATAGCAACAAAGACTTGAGTCCTACGTTCTCGGACCTGGCCACGTAGACGTACGCCCACCTAGACGTTGGCCACCAATACCGAGCCACCTAGACGATGCAATGCATGCATGATCAACCATTCGTTCGAAATCATATGCATGCGATAAAAATATAGTCTCCAAATATATAAGTTATATATGTAAAATAACGCATCAAAATCATGATGACATGTCCAAGTACTTCATACCCCAAATAACAATTATATATTTTAAGGTAACCATGATGCGAAATGATATACCATATAGATAGTTTCAAAATTACATATGAGACTAGACCCACTCACCTTCGGTCCACGCAAGCATCTTGACACTATAAAGATCTACAGAAAAATATAAAATAAATATTTCAACATCAATTTATAATTATCAAATTGGAGCCATTTGGGCCCACCACCAAATCTAAAAAATGAAATATAAAAAATCAAATTAAAATTTCCATTATATATTTAAAATAAATATATAAGGCCAAAAAATACCGTAACGTTACATTAATTGTATACTTCCATGAGTAATTCTTTGTATAGTTATTATGCGTTATTTAGTACATCAATATATATTTTATATATGGAGCCATGAACCTTGTCAAGTGTATGACCTCTGATGGAGTCATACCATGGCATTGACACTACGAATCATTAGTCTGCCCCGCATCTGAGTTATGCGCCTTGGAGGGAATTTATGAGAATTCGTAACCTTACCGATGACGGATCATGAGGATCGTATCCGCGAGTGTCAAGTGCTCTCCCCTTCATTGGCTCTGTGTCGCAGCTACCCGGATTGTAGCTATCCTGCGAGGTGCTCCCAGACATTATTCATGACGCTGGTTGGTGCGTCCATACGGTAGAGGTAGCATTCATGGGAGGCTACCAGGTAGAGGCTCTTGGGAGAGGGCTCCCGGACGACGAAAGGTGTAGACCAGTTGACCCCTTTTCTCCAAGAGTCCTATATCACCCGATGGTGAGGGTGTAGTGGGTTTCAGGTTGATACCCGACCCAGTAACTTAAGTAACTGTTCCATATGTTGGAACCTTAATCACTTGGAATAATTAATATGGTGTGGTAGGTTTGGGTTGACACCCGACCCACCAGCTTAAGTTGTTGATTAAGTTATTAAGACTTGATTGCTTGAAAGATTAATATGAGTTGTGCTGCATGGATTGTACCATTCGCTGAGCATGTGGCTCATCCCTCTGTAGATACCCTAATTTTGACCGTCCAGAAGGACGGAAATACTTCAAGTAACACCTGGAAATAACCCACATTTGGGCATGAAATAGAAAACCCAACTTCGGAAGATCGAAAACCCTAAAACTTGGCCCCCAAACCCTAGAAACCTAAAGCCCTGGCCCCAAACCCTAAAAACCCTAAAACCTGGCCCCCAAACCCTAGAAACCCGAAACCTGGCCCAAACCTAAAAAACCCTGGAATGGGGCGGCTAATTAAGACTAGCCGCCCCATACCAGGCGGCTAGTTTACACTAGCCGCCCCCTGGCCAACCCCAAACCGCTTCCCTGGATGGGACATAAAGCAGCATTAAATGCTGATCATTGTGGCGGGTTATGACCTTTAGCCGCCCCATCTTGGCCGGATAAAACCAAGTAACCGACCCGAGCCACCGCTTGTCAGAGATGCGACGTTTGGCAGGTCATGATGGGGGCAGCTACTAGAAAGCAGCCACCCCATGCTAGGCAGCTAGTTTTGACTAGCCGCCCTTCACCTGGTCTCTGACAGAAGAACCAGAGAATTAATGAGGGGTCTAATCAAACACACTATTAACCAAGCCACTCTATTACCCCCTGCATATTCCCCTGCCTCTCTTTTACTATAAATAGATGGGTTTCAAAACATCTCAACAACATCATCAAATTCCAATCTCAATTCACAATCACCAACACACCATCAACACCCCACCCTCAAGCCCATTTCACCACTTGAAATCCCAAGAGAGAGAGAGAGTCCCATTTGTGAGAGAAAAAACCTACTTCTAACACAAATCTGCCCTCCCAATTCACCCTCCAAAACTCGGGTTAAACTAGGTTTAGCCTCTGTCAAAACCCAAATCAGTTTCCTACCAAAGTTCTGCCCAAATCACCCAGGTCCCGGACGTCTAACCCTAGTCAGCTGCCCCCTACCCGATGGCTCAAACCCACTAGCCGCCCCTGTCCTACACCACACTTGTACCCCATTGTCCCAAGACTCCTTTAGTCAAGCCCCAGAAGCAGAATATCCATGTCCCAGAGTCCCAGTCAAGCCCCACTTGTTTTTCACCTCTATGTACGGTATATCCATGTCCTAGAGTGGAGACCCCACAAACTTCCCCCGCAAGGCGATCAAATCCAACCCCACTTTTTCTGCTTTTTAAAAAAGCAGGTGGCGATCACACACACACCGGAATCCCTTGAGCCACTGTCGGGTGCCTCGACCGGGAACGATACCCCACCACCCTTCAGAGTGATGATCCAGCCGAGCCCGCCAAGGCGCGCACCGGATCCGAATCCCCGAAGAACCCACACACACGTAGATTTTTTCACACCGACAAATCTGGCGATCACGGTGGGACCTCTCTCGTGAAAAATAACAAAAGGTAATCTTCTTCTGCCTCCCTTTTACAAACTTGACTAGAATGCTATCAACCCTCTAGGAAGGTTAGAGTTTACAAACTTTGCATCACAGCATCATTTACTGCTTTGTAAGCCGCACACCGCTGCGCAATCCTTTACTGCTTTGTAAGCCACACACCGCTGCGCAATCCTTTACTGCTTTGTAAGCCGCACACCACTACGCAATCCTTTACCACTTTATTTATTACTTT
This sequence comes from Acorus calamus, assembly GCA_030737845.1. Classification (NCBI taxonomy): domain Eukaryota; kingdom Viridiplantae; phylum Streptophyta; class Magnoliopsida; order Acorales; family Acoraceae; genus Acorus; species Acorus calamus. The sequence goes on along the minus strand of CM060873.1, from coordinate 12,811,310 downwards.
ATACCTGCATTCATTCCCTTAAATCGTTCCACACGCATCATGGAATCTATCCTAGAGGAGGAGATACTAGAGGAGAGAATCCACCAAAAGGGTCAGGCCACACAATTCCTGACCCATCTAGAGGAAAGGATGGCTAGTCTAGGGTATGAAATGGTAGAGGACATGTTTCATGACCTCGCTGACTATCGTCATACCAAGATGTTGAGACAGGAGACCCCTGTCAAAACCCCCCAGGCCATTCCCAAAATCCCATCCACACCCAGTCGCTCGGTCAATCTGAGCATTTTTTCGTTCGCCCCCATTTCCCCCACGAATCCAACATTCCCAACCGTCTCCACCCCAGGCCCTTACCAGGCCACCCCAAATCCAGGACCGCTAGGCAGCCCTCCCAGGGGAGAGACATTGGACGAAACCATCCGGAATCCTCTCCGAGACTGGTCCCTCGGCCCCCAAGCACATGTCTCTACATAACATGAGACATATCCCATCAGTCCATCTACCGGATAGATTGAAAATCCCCAAGTTCCACCGGTATAACGGTTGTCAAGACCCAGACATTCATCTAACTGCCTTTTATCTAGACGTCCGACCGTTTCTAGATAATCAACCTCTGCTAGTCTTCCTCTTCCAGAAATCATTGGAAGGAGAAGCATTGCAATAGTTCTCCACCCTCCCTGTAAATCACTTGTTGAACTTCTTGGCTGTAAGCGAGAAGTTCTTGGGCCGCTACGGTTACCAGAGGATCGGAACCCCCTCTATTTCAGATTTAACCGTAGAGAGAATGAGGCCTAGGGAGGAATTCGAACAATACGTGTCTCGGTGGCGCACCCTTGTCCACCGAACCAGCCTGTAACTCACAGAATGTCAAGAAATTGACATGATGTTACAGAGCCTGAGTCTAGAGCTTCGTACGAGCCTTTCGTACGGAGACTGTACTACGTATCAGCTTCTAATTGACTGCTACAACAGGATTTCCCATTGTGCAGCCCCAGTAATCCAAACCCAGTCCCCACCTATCAGCCATAGGGTTGGACAACCACCACATAAGGCGCAAACCCCCATGGTAGAGGGGATTACACAAGTTTCGGCACTCTACCCAAATGGAGCATGAGTGCCTGATCGAGGAACGGCTCCAAGATAGTACACGTTCGGTTCATCCGGGTATGCGCCGCCTCGGCCAACAAACCAAAATTTTGTTACTCGATCAGTTCCCGTCCCCGTGCCGACACAACAAAACCCCATAGCCCATAGTTCCCCAATTCGGGTCCCCATAGTCCGAGGCCGGAACCAAATTAGGACCCCCTTTTATTCTGCTCTCCCAAGAACGCAAAACATAACCCCTAAACAACCCATGCAAAGCCCCCGTGATGAGGCTACGCTCCTTCTACGGCCCGAGATGGTCAAACAGAAAGGATAGCTATCCACCCCTTCCAGAAACCTTAGGAAACATCTTTAGGGTCTTAGTAAAAGTCGATGGCATTTCCTTACCCATGGCTAGACCTTCACCTATCGGTGCCGACACCACCCATTTTTGTCAATATCACCGACATCACGGTCACACTATCGAACAATGCTCTTCGTTCTGAGACATCGTCTACGACCTTGATGAGAAAGGTGCTTAGATTGGGCGATCATCAGGGGACTCAGGAACAATTTAGCTACAAAACCATCAGAAGCCCAGTTAAATCCACTAGCCAGGCAAACCCCAGAAAAACCTGGCCCTGTAAAAGCCAAAACACAAAACCCAAAACTAACCACGGAAGCCCTCATAGAAGTGCCAGAAAGCCTAAGCTTCGAAAGCATTTACCCCATAAAGGCTGCCGGCCGCGAAGAACCACCCAGGATCATTCCTGCCGGCTTAATTCAACCAGCCCCTTCTCCCATTCTGCCGGCCCATTCCCCCATTCTCCCAGTCCCTTCTCCCATTTTGCCAGCCCCTTCTCCCATTCTCCCAAACCCCATAAGGCAACCCCTCCCTAAACCAATCCACCAGCTGTCGCCCGCCTTATCGAACGGTAAGAGCCCAAGCCCGTCACCACCACGTCTCCAGACCACAGTCGACACCTTAAACCATCACATAACTAGGGCAGGAAGAATCTTCAACACTGTCCCCTCTTATAGGCGTCCCGTGCTTGAGACAGAAACTGAGGAGCCCAATGTCGGGGAGAGGATCAATATCCTCGACTAACACCGAAGAATCCCCGTAAAAATCTCCATCTTAGAGCTAATCGAAACCTCAGAACATCACCAACATGCTCTAAAAATGTTTGTGGAAAGGGTCCAAGTTGACCCACAAATCTCGACCCTAAATATGCCGATAGCTTTGGCTTCTGCAGGATTAGGACCGATGATAACCTTTAGACCCAAAGAAGAAATCCATGATAAGGTCGTCAACACCTCCACCCTATGCATAACAATTGACCTCGAAGGGTACCCAGTGGATTAAGTCCTAATTGATACCGGTGCAGGGGTAAACCTCATGTCACTACGCACCTTCGAACACATTGATGGTCATACAACCACAATCCTCGAGAAGGACACCTGCATATTTGCTTATGATAAAATGGCTCATCCAGTTCCTCGCTTTAAGCAGTTTTGATTAAAAGTAGGACCCTTGGAAACCAACGCCGAAGCATACGTCCTAGAAATGGATTCAGATTATAATATGATTTTAGGGTGTAAATGGCTGTCCTCTACAAAGGGAGTCTCTTTCCCCCTACACCAGTGTTTGAAATTCCCCGTGGGGAATCAAATAATCAAAATACGGGGAGATGCGGTCAAAGGACCCAGAACCCGGATCACTGTTATGTATGTGTCACTTTTTATCCTATGGGTAACCTTTGGGTCAGCTCTAGCCATTTTCGAAATTTTCTTTTTTCAATCGGAACCGCTAAAATTTTAGCTTTTAGCCATCTACGGGAGCTAGAGTACTCCGGTTGGAAATCTAACTGCGTATTATGGGTCCTAGTACCGTTTTATACCACCCACAATTATTTCATCAAATTCTGGTTACGTTTTAGAATATTATGCAGTTCTGAATCGTATTCGAATTTTGGTCAAATTCGTGAAAGTCAAAGAGGAGAGACCATGACCAAGTCAAAATGTGACTTGGACCAAGTCAATGAAGACCTTGACTAGTCAAATATGACTTTTGACTAGTCAAGGGGTTTTGTTTGGTAGTGTGGTTGGGTTGACCTAGGTCAAACCCCACCTACCAACTTTATGAGCATTGATTGTGCTCTCTCTCTCTTCCTTTCTCTTTCTCTCTCTCTCTCTCTCCCTCCCCATTTGTAGTCGTAAACCACTTCTCCCCTCTCTGTTTGTTTTCTTTTTTGGTTTCTAAGTGAGTGAGTGTGTGTGAGAATTGAAGGGGAAGAAGAACTCACAAAAGGCAAAGGTGTGTGTGTGTGTGTATGTTGTGTGGTTGTGATTCCCTCTCTTTAAGCTCCCTTTCATACCCTTTATACATTGTTTTCCAGCCAAGGAGGGCTGGTGGAGGGGCTAGAGTGGTGGTGGTAGGGTTGAGGTAGTGCCGGGTGCACCCGAGGGGTCCAAACCTCCCATTCTCCCTTCCCCCTCCATTGGTAAGTCTTTTCCCTCCTTTTCTTTTGGTTTTCTAGTGTTAGGGGATGTTAGGGGGTCATGCATGCTAGGTGGTTGAGTTAGGAGTGAGTGGAGAGGGCAGGAAAGGGGTTCGGCACGCCTGGGTGCGCGCACGGATCTGATGGGCGCGCAGACGGGCGCGGGCGAGCGGGCAGCGTGCCAGGAACAGTGCGCGCGCACTGTGCGGGCACGCACGAGCGTGGGCGCGTGCGCGGGCTGCGCATCTGGGCGCGTGAGTGTGCCTCCGGGTTGTCGGTGTCAAAAAATCCGCGTGTGTGGGGTTTCTTCAGAGGGTTCGGATCGGATGCGTGCCCTGGCGGGCTCGGCCGGATCGTCTTCTCGGAAGGGGTGAGGGTGTGGTTCCTTGTCGAGGCGCCCGACAGCGGCCCAAGAGGATTCAGGGGGGGTTTGTGATCGCCACCTGCTTTTTCTAAAAACAGGAAAGGGTTTGGGTTGGATTTGATCACCTACGTGGGGAGTTTGTGGGGTCTCCGCTCTGAGACACGGATATACCGTACACAGAGGTGAAAAACAGGTAATCCTATTCTGCTTCCGGGCTTGACTAAAGGAGTTATGGGTCAAAGGGATGTTGATATGGGGTGTGGATAGGGGGCGGCTAGTTGTGGTTAGCCGTCGGCCAGGGGGCGGCTAGCTAGGGTTAGCCGTCCAGGGTCTGGGGAATTTAGGCAGGGGTTTGGTAGGTAAAGGGTGGGGTCTTGGGCAGAGGCTAAGCTAGGTTTAGCCTGGGTTTATGGAGGGTGGGATGAGAGGGTATTTTATGTGGGGAATGGGTGTTTCTCTCACAAAAGGGGCTCTCTCTCTCTCTCTCTTGGGATTTCTGGTGGTGGAAGGGTTTGAAGATGAATTGGTGATTGTTGTGGATTTTGTTGGGTGTGTTGGTTGTTGTTGAAGGCTTGGGACCTCCTCTATTTATAGTAAAAGAGAGGTAGGAAAATATCCCGAGGGTAATGGAGTGGGTTGGCTTCGATTGGACCTCTCATTAATGCTCTGGTTCTTCTGCCAGAGAACAGGTGAAGGGCGGCTAGTGATAACTAGCCGCCCGGGATGGGGCGGCTACTTCCTGGTAGCCGCCCCTATCATGACCTGCCAAACGTCCCACCTCTGACAAGCGGTGGCTTGGGTCGGCTACTTGGTTTGATCCGGCCAAGAGAGGGCGGCTAGAGGTCATGACCTGCCGCAATGATCAGCATTTAATATTGCTTTATGTCCCATCCAGGGAACTGGTCCAAAGTCGGCCAGGGGGCAGTTAGGGGGGCGGCTAGTGTAAACTAGCCGCCCAGTGAGGGGCGGCTAGTTAGGGATAGCCGCCCCTTTCCAGGGACTTTAGGTTTTTAGGGTTTTGGTTTTGGTTTAGGTCTGGGTTAGGGTTTGGCTTAGGTTTAGGGTTTGAGCTAGGGTTTGGGTTTAGGTTAGGGTTTGGGCTAGGGTTTGGGTTTAGGTACGGCTAGGTTTAGGGTTTCTGGTTTACCGAACCTTTGGTTCTCTATTGGTGTCCACTTGTGGGATATTTCCGTGTGTTACTTGAAGTATTTCTGTCTCTCTTGACGGTCAAAATTGGGGTATCTACAATTGTCCCTCATCGGACGGAGTCTTTGTGCGAAGCAGGAAAGACTTCGACCGATGATAAGGAAAGAGACCCCTATTTTGGCCGGCCCGACCTTCAAGAAGTTATGCTAATACGAGCAGTACTACTCGGGGAGTTGATTTAGACCATCAGAGGCTAGGTCTTGACTTAGAATTTCTATCCGGGAGGATGATCCAGGTGGAAGGCGGGGAAAAGTAAATGGTGAGTGATCCAACCCGCGGTCGGGGTTCTTAGCTATCGTGCACGGAGCAGCCCAACGTCAGTTTCCTCGTGCCTACCGTTCCCGTGCTTGGGAAAACTCATCAAGGAGGGGATATCGCCGACAGAAAGCAAGTAAAAAGTTGATTTGGGTGAATTGGATCATCCGAGGGATAAGAACTCTGGAAAAGAACCAGAACTGAAGAAATTTGAATCTGAATGGTACTGGACGTGTTGCAAAACTTCGGGAGAGTCGTGTTTGATCAAGTAATGTCTGGAAATAAGCCAATACATGACTGTTTGGTATGGAGAACCTTGAATTTTAGGGTTAAAAAGATTGGAAAGGGGTTTTTAAGTAAAAGAAAAAAAAAACTGGGAGGGGCGGCTAGTTGTAACTAGCCGCCCGAGAGGGGGCGGCTACTCGCGGGTAGCCGCCCCTTGACTGGGTCCCTTATAACCGAAAAGACCCTCTCTCTCCCCATACGTTTTTAAAACGGTTTCTCTTCCCTCTTCTCTTCTTCCCTTCGGTTTCAAACTCGAAAACCCTGATTTCTTTGCCTTTCTTTCCTCCATTTCGACCTCAATCTTTCTCTTTCTCTTGATTTCGAAAACCCTAGTTTGGGTTCTCCTTTTTCTTTTCCAAACCGAGGAGATGACGAGGTCGAAGGCGATTGCTTCGAGGGGGAAACGACCGCGGGTGGCTCGTGGAGAGCGTAGCCCGAGTTCTTCATCATCGGAGAGCGATAGGCCGGAGGTCGAGGCCGTGGGGGAGGGTATGGGTACGACGGAGGTGCCGCCGGTGGATATTGTCGTGGGTGAGGTCGGGGATTTGCCTTCGGGGGCTGTCCCGGAGGTAGGGGGGAGTGTGATAGGCTATATACGCAAGAGGAGGCGCGGGGATCGACCGGTGGTGGCCGAGGAGGTGGTTCCGGGGGTTGGAGAATCGATTGAGGGTGCAACCAAGGGGGTAGGGGTCGAGGGAGTTAGCGAGGAGGTGAGGGCGTCGTTGGATGCCCTCATTGGGATGTTGGATAGGGAGGCCACAGAGGCCAGGGCTGAGGAGGAGGAGAGTAGGGCTATGGGGGCTTTTGCGGAGTTTATCTCCGGCGTGGGGAGGGTGGAGGGGATAGGAGAGGCTAGGGACGGGGCCGGGGAGGCCGAGAGTATGGGCACTGGGGCCGCTGAGGCCGGTGTGGGTGTTGGGGCTGAGGCCGAGGAGGCCGTGTTTGAGGAGGATGAGGAGGAGGATGATGACGGGATGGACGATCCCGATGAGGTCGAGGTGGACGCTCCTGGGTCCACACGGGCCGTGGTATGTTCCTAATCCTTTAGTCTTTGCCTTTTATTTTGGTGTATATGCATGTGTTGGTGGTATGAACAGGTTGTATGTGCGTATTATACTTGTATATGTGTTATTATTATTATTATTATTATTTTTTTTAAATAGGCATGCTTGTGTATAAGTTTAATCACGGTGGGATGTGTAAGCATGCTGTCATGGGTCTGTTTTTATAGGGAGGGGGACAATTTCTATATATATCCATGTTTGTTATATGCATATAAAGGAGAGAAATGATATAGCTAATATGCTAACATGCGATACTTTTCTATGTGTATGTGATTTCGTGTTGATCGTGGTAGGGCATGAGGGAGTGTATGCATGCATTTCATGGGTTCGAGTTCCATATTGCTGTATTGCTTAGGTGTGTTTGTATAAGCATGATAGGTTGATGTAAGAAAGTGTGTGAGTGGTGACCACGGTGGGATGTGTTTGATATTCGTCTAGCATGCGTGATCATATGAGGAGTGTAGTTTCTTACTTTCATGCTTTTGTTTCTTTTAGCATGTGGGAGTTTTATTTCGCTAAGCATGGTTTAAAATGATTTCGTAGATTTGGACTCTTACCTCTCGCTCGCTTTTAAACTAACCCATGTTCCCTTCGTTTGTTTTGTAGAGGCCGAATCGTATCCGGGCTTTATGGCACGGGACGAAGAGATGGTACAACCCTTGGGGCAGGAGGAGAGGAGTTTGGTGGATGGAGCGGGCTTCCGTTCCTTTTTTCTGATCGAGCCATTCCACGTCCACCGTCCATATGTGGAGGCCTTGGCGGAGAGATGGGATCCGGAGAGTTGCACGTTCATCCTCCCTACCGGTGCTGTCATGCCGACGCTCGAGGACGTCTATCGGATCACCGGCCTTCCGGTTCTGGGGGAGGCGGTGATCGCGGCCACCCTAGCTGACTACAGGGGGCTTTTCCGAGAGTTGATCGGGGAATGGGAGTTCGTGGAGCGGGAGCGGACGCTGAACCGGATCCCTTTGGGGCGGCTTTCGGGGCAGTACGGCCTCGGTTCCTTTACAGAGCGCCAGAAGGGCGAAGCTGCAGCTAGCTTCGAGAGGCGGCGAGTGATGATCGAGGCGAGAGAGGCGGCCGCGTGTCCACAGAGGGCACGGAGGGAGTTGAGAGCGTTCTTCCTCTACTTCTTTGGCCGGGTCCTTTTCTCGACGGCCTCTGATAAGGTCTCCTCTCATTCCCTGCTACTGATGCGGGACTTGGAGGGCATGGGGCGCTATGCTTGGGGAGCGGCGATGCTTGCCCACTTGTTTGCGGAGCTCTCGAAGAAAGTCAAGAGGGCTGGAGGAAAGAACCTTGGTGGCTTCGCGCCATTCCTTCAGGTATGTGTAAGTGATGAGTGTCTTCTTCTTGGTTTAGCTTTACTTTGGTCATGATAAATTCCCTCTTGCTTTGTTAGATCTTCGGGTACGAGCACTTTGCCATTGATCGCCCGACTTTGGCTCCGTTCGATCATGCCCTCCCTTGGGCCATGAGATGGGAACCCCGGGGATCTTCCCGTTTGCACCGCCTCGCCCAATTCCGAGAGGCCTTCCGCGTCTTGTCGGAGGAAGAGGTATGAGTTTTCTTTGAATTTCTTTGGCTTGTACTTGGTTTTCTTTTGACTAAGCGCTCTTCCTATCTTTCGATGCTTTTTTAGATGACGTGGAGGCCTTACTCGGAGGAGGTTCCTGAGGCCCTGGCGCGAGACATCTGGCTGATCTACTTCAATGAGGTCGTGTTCCATGCGATCAGCCGGGTCGTCCGTCAGCTTGGGTACCATCAGTGGGTGCCCGATCCTCTTCCGCGGCGCCCTTCGATTCCGGTGGCCGGGATTCCTCGGGACACGAATCTCCCGAGGAATTACGCGACGTACGTGGCGGGATGGATGGGTCGAGGCGTCTTGGTAGAGCGTCGTCCTGAGGTGACTTCGAGTGACGAATACCTAGCTTGGTATCGTCGGGAGTATGCGGATATCCTCGGGACGATGGAGGAGGAGATCCCGGACGCTTATGTAAGTTGAAAAATCTCTTTTATTCCTCGTTCTCCTTTGCTTTGAGCATCTTCTGAATGGTGTTTCTTTTTGTAGGTTGAGTTGAATGAGATGGAGAAGAGGCTCAAGACCGCCAATGAGCATCTCCAAGCGCGGGCCAGGCAGATAGAGGCGTTGCGGGCACAGAGAGGACGCTTGCAGGACCAGGTCCGGGTCCTCGAGGCTCAGGTGGATGCTCTGTCGAGAGCGAGGGCCGATGGCGCTTCTTCTTCTTCCGTCCCTCCTCCTTCCGTGGTTTCCGAGCAGGAGCTCGAACTGACGAGGGAATTGGATGTGGCCCGAAGCGAGTTGGCGGCCACAAGGATGGAGTTGGGCCAGGCGAGGGGCAGGGCTTCTCGGGCTGAGGAGGAGGCGGACCGGCTGAGGTCCATGATAGCCTCGAGGGAGGAGGGGTTCATTACCCTAGGCCGTGAGAGGGACTCCCTCCAGATGAGGGTGTCGGAGTTGGAGGCTTCGGCGGGTGTTCCCGGAGGTTTGATGGGAGACCTGGTTCGTTCTCTCCAGGCGGCCGGGGATAGGGACAGAGAGGCACTCAGGGCGTCGGAAGCGAGGGCGCGGGAGTTGGAGGAGAGGTTGAGGGTTGCTGAGGATCGGGCCAGAGGGACAGAGAGTCGCCTCCGACAGAGATTGGAGAGGAGAGACAGAGACATGCAGCAGGTCCGTCTCTGGGAGGCCACTATGAGGGGGAAGTTGGTCGGAGGGGGCTCTATGACCGAGGCGGACCTTGATCTTCTTCCACTTGAGCCTGACCATTCTCTCTCGGCTTCCTTGGCTACCGGGGCCACCTTTAGCCGTGCCTCTCGTCCTTCGGCGTCTCGGAGTCGTGGGATATACGCGAGGGCCGCGTCTTCGGTTCGAGAGACTCCTGCTGCTCCTGATGTTCCAGAGGTTCAGTCTTCTCCTCATCCGCCGCTCCCTTCTCAGCCAAGTCAGGACGTTCCTCCTACTCAGCCTCCAGCGGATGACGATACGCCGAGGTATAGCTTTTGTGTCTTGGTTTTAAGTAGAAGAATAGTATATATGCGATGAATTCATGCTTTTCTTCTTTTGTTTTGGTTTTAGGTGATATTTCGGTGAGATATAGCTCAAGACTTTTGGATTTTGGAGCGCTTTGAAGGAAGATTCCCTTTTTATGCCCTTTTTTAGGTTTTAGAAAAACGGTCTATGCTTGTGGTTTTGGGTGGGACAATTTAATCATTCTCCTTTATATGTATGTGTTTTAGAGTAGTTTAGCATGGATGGTTCATGGATATGTATGTTTGTGTAGATGAATCTTGGTTTCATAGGTTTGATTCATGGATGGATGTAGGTTTTGATATATAATTTGTTGGTATCTATACAGGTTTTGCGTATGAATATGTGTATGAAATGTGTACATGCAGGTTTTGGAAAGAATTTGATTTGTAATAGGTAAAGAAGTGCTGAAGAGTTGATTATATGGGCTGACATACTGACAGGGGTGAGGCAGGGGGGCTAGTGCAGCCGCCCAGTGAGGGGCGGCTAGTTAGGTTTAGTGTAACCTAGCCGCCCAGTGAGGGGCGGCTAGTTAGGTTTAGCCGCCCCCCTGCCTGGGGCATTTTGGGCCTGCTGCTCCTGTCTGCTGCTGTTGCTGAGAGTTTTTGCGGCCGTTCTATTCTTCAATACCTATAAAAACATTCTTTCCATGGACCAAGTGTTAAATCTGTCCAGATTGTGCCCCTGCACTGACTTTCGAGCCCTTCTTGCTTGAATTGTCAAGGGCTACAATCCATCTTAAGGCGGAATGGAAATATAAATGCGAGAAAGTAAAGTGCGGGAGACCAGGCTTTAGTGCGCAAGGAAGGGATTCCAAGTGCGTGAGTGAAGAAGAACTTATGTGTAGGAGTTGGGGACAATTTCTTCTCACGCATGTGCGGAAGGGCATGAGGTGAGTGGGGACAATTTTCATATGAGTGGGGATAATTTTGAATTTTGCGGGGACAACTCTCATATGAGTGGGGATAATTTTTAAATTTGGGGGGGGGGGTTAACTTTAATGTTTCAAGAAAATCAGATGCCAAGGTGTTTTGAGAAGGAAAATGCGAGCTTATGCGTAAGTATAAGTGGCATAAGGGGGCATTTTAGTTCTTCAATGACTTTTTAGGTGAGAGGGCAATGTTCTTGATTTTCATAAGTAAAAGACGCCATCAAGTCCCCGTGGAGGAGCCCTTGTGGTCACTTATGTCCAAACCAGGATTGTATTTGAGAGGTATAAGCCTTAGGCGTCGATTTTCCTAGGTTCATGGTTTTCAAATGCTTAATCGTATTATTCTAAACATGCTGAAAAATCCATGAGTGTACCAAGAGTCAAGTCAAACAAGCTTCCTTTGGATAGGCAAGTTTCTAAATGAACTCGCGTGAGTGTGTGTGTAGGTGTAAACCTGGACGTGATCTACCCTTGGTCAAAATTTTGCTTTTCCCGGTGGACATAGCTCAATTTTGAACCCCCATTGCAAAAAAATAAAAAGGGGAGAGGGTGAATGAGGTAAGAGTAATATCTTCCTTTCAGGCAATATTTTAGAATTGTCCCAGTCTAGCACATGTCTTACTTCCTAGGTCCCTCTGGCTTTCTTCTTTTTACCACTTCTTTAATTTTGGGTGGAAAGGTACAGTCCGTTGTTTGGATCTGTACTGGTATAGCCGTTGTTTAGCGTATACCGTGCGTAAAGGCGTGAAAGCCTGCTAAATAGAGAGTTTAACCCGTTCACTTGGGTGTTTGGCCTCTCCTTGCCTGACTTTCTCTTTTTTTTTTTTTTTTTTTTTTTTGTTTTGATTTGAGGGGGGGGGGCTCTTCTGTTTTTCACCCCGATTCTTTTCATGCTTCCCCTCTAGAAGTGTTTATATAGTGCCAGAGCCAGTTTTTGGGACATATGCTAGGTCCGGGTAACTCCTCATTTTGACCTAGGGTTAATACGAGCGGGGCGGAAATAAGGGACATTTTGCTTTGGGGAGTTTTAAATTGTCCCAGTCTACGGGGTAGGCAATTTTTCTTCCATCAGGCAAATCTAGTCGAGTTATACGTGTGTGAAGGGAGTGACATGATTTGGCGGAAACGTGTTCAAATAGATACGAGTTTATCTTTGAGAGTCTTATAATTCTATCATCAAGTACTAAACGCTGGAAATCGCAGGAAGGAAGAATAATAGTTCTTAAGTATTGAAAGCTTTTTTATGCATGGAATTTCTTTAGATAAAGTGCATTCCACGAACCTGGAATCTCGACTCCTTCGGCATCTACCAGGCGGTAGGCATTCCCGGAATAGGCATGGGTGATCACATAGGGTCCCTCCCATGTGGGTTGCAGCTTTCCTCTCGGGTGAGGCTGTCTTGATGGCATGATTTGCTTAAGTACTAATTCCCCGATTTCGAATTTTCTTTTTATCACCTTCTTTTCAAATGCCCTTGCCACCCTTCTTTGGTAGGCCTGGGCATGGTCTGCCGCTCTTAATCTCTTCTCGTCCAGTAGTTCGAGGCGTAGTAAAGACAAATGCATACTTATGTTTTTGGAAAGGGGCCTGTGTCGGCGAAAAGATATGTTTTTGGAAAGAAAAGAGTGGAGATAAAGTTTGGAAAATGATTTTGTTTTTATAAGGAAAGATAGTTCGTAAAAATGTTTTTTGGCGGAAGTACGGCTTTGTAAAATATTTTGTTTTGAAGAAAGGTGTGGAAGCGCAGATTTGGAAAACATTTTCGTCGTGAAGAAGTGTAGAAATGTAGTTTGTAAATATTTTCGTTGTTTTGGTAAACAGGTAAAGAAAGTTCAGGAAAGTGCTTTTATTTTGGTTTTGAAGTACGGAAATACTGTTTTGTAGAACTTTTAGTTTTGGAAGAGAGTGTGAAAAACATTTTTAGAAGAAACATTTTTTTGTTTTTAAAGGAGAGTGGAAATAAGGCTGGAAACAAGTATGTTCAGAGTTGGGGGAATGAAAGCTGATCGGTATGTATTTTTTGTTAGCTTTTGGTTCCCTTTTTGGGAAAGCAGGTAAACAAATATGTATAGGAGTTGAAAGTGAAAGCTGGTAAACAAATATTTTAGTCTTTTTGATTTTTTTAGGAAAAGCTGTAAATATGTACGTACAGGATGATGAAAGACTTACCCGGGAGGATCGGTACCTGGTTCTTGAATTTGTATTGCCTTCTCGGGTCGGCTTCTTTTTGATGGCCGGCTGATGTCTGGTGGGGGTCCCCTGTTCCCAAATTCTCCATCCCTGAGTCTTTTCAAAGGCCTCCCTTGATGGAGTAGTTCTTCGTCTGTGGCGCCTGGTTGCCAACATGCGAGCACCTCTAGCCGGATGCGCATGGCACAGACGCTCCAATTTCGGGCCTGAGTATTATTAGAGCGCGCCTCTCCCCATATGGATATTACCTTCCCACGGTACGGGAAGCGAAGACATTGGTGTCGGGTGGATGAGACGGCTTCGATGCTGTTAAGCCATGTCCTCCCAACAATCAGAGGGTGGGGTGATTGAATGTTCATCACCATGCAGTTAACGATGGTGGAGACTGGGCCGATCTTCAGTGGGAGCGTGACTAGTCCGCAGGCGTTCTTGCGTGTGCTGTCGAAGGCGTAAATGTATTCGTCTGAGGGCTCCAATCTGGGAACCTGGCCTTCTAGCTTTTGGTAGGCGGAATATGTAAGGACGTTAGTTTCCGCTCCCGTGTCAATGAGAATGTGACGGAATTCCCTTCCCCCGAGTATGGCGGTGATTGAGAGGGGTGCGGAACGTGCTCTAGCTTTTGCGACTTCATGGGGGAGGAAGGTGATCGAGTTGGGCTCCGCAAGATTGCTTGGTGGACGCTGGGTCCTGGCCGCTTCTTCTGAGGGAGAGTTGTTGTCACAAGGGGACCCAGGTGGGCTACCGCCTTCATTCTCGTTCCTCGGTCGGAGGGCTAAGGTGAACATATTGTGTATGGCCCAATTGTTCTCGTTCTCGTATTGGAGGCGTGCTTCTCCCCAAATTGTCAGTACATGATTCAAGAAGGGCAGTAGAAGGTATTGGTGTCGGGGGGAACAGATAGCTTGGATGCTGTCTAACCACGGTCGCCCCAGCATCAATGGGTACCTCGTGTCGATGTCGGCCACGAAGCAGGCTACTTCACAGATGAGAGGTCCGACGGATAGCTCGAATGTTCCGGGGCCGCGGAGAGTCTTCCCGGTATGGTTGAAAGCTTGGATAGTATGGTGGGCCGGGTGGACGGGAGGACGGCCTAGTCCGGGTATCTTCTGGTAAGTGGAGCATGTCATTATGTTCATGCCCGATCCTGGGTCTACAAAGATGTTCTTCAGCCACAACATCTGAAGTCGTCCGCGGATGTGTAGGGGGTAGACTCGCAGTCGGGGATCTGGGAGGTCTTGGTCAGTGAATGAAATGGTCATTGGGCGGCGGGGGCCATTGACAGTGTCGGTACTCGCCCTTCCCGTTGCGGTCATCAACATCGAGTCCGACGTACATTCCCCTCCTTCGGGTCCTTCGCTAGCTCCTTCGGGGATTTCCTCAAACGGCTCTTCTTCTTCGTCTCCTCCCGGATTTTCTAGTCCACTTTCGTCGGACTCGATGTTGATGACCGCGGGAAGGGCGAGGACTGCGTCTTCTTCTTCGCCATAGAGTATGGCGAGGTCATGGTCGTCGAGGTTCAGCTGGAAGGGCTCGTTCTGCTCTTCCTCCTCGGACTCTTCGGATAGGCTGCCATCAGTAGCATCTTCCGAGCTGCTTGGTTCTGGCGATGGTTGTCTCCCTCTCCTGATCATGTTGACCGCGTGGGTTCTAGATGTGGAGGCTTGGGTGTGACCTGGCAAGGGGTCAGTCAATATGCCAAGTGGCTTGGGTGCTTGGGGATTTCCCTGGCTCAGATGGCCTTTGATCATGGCCCAGTCAAGGCGCCTGTCATCATTAAGATCATAAACGAAGTCCCAAAAAACAATGCATTGTTCTACGGTATGGCCATATTGTTGATGATATTGACAGTAACGCACCGTGCTGGCCCCGGGTAGTGAAGGCCTGGCGTCGGGGAGGGAGATACTATTTGTGTCTAAGATCACCCTAAAGATCCTAGTTAAAGTTTCTGGGAGGGGAGGGTAAGAATCCCTCTTTCCCATTCGTCTTTGGTCGTAGGATGTGGGAGGTCTAACCTCGTTATAAGAGCTTTGTATGGGTTGCCTAGGGGTTGGATTTTGTGCTCTTGGGGGAGCAGAGTAAAAGGGAGCCCGAGTTCGGCTCTGGATTATAGGGCTTTCGAGTGGGAAATTTTGGACTGTGGGGTTTTGTCGTATTGGCACGGGGACGGGTACTGATCGAGGGGTAAAATTTTGATTCGCTTGCCGAGGCGGTGCATATCCGGATGATCCGGGCGTGTACTGTCTCGGAGCTGTTCCTCGGTCAGGAACTCGTGCTCCGTTCGGGTAGAGTGCCGATACTTGGTTAATGATCCCCTCTACCGTGGGGGTTTGCGCCTTACGAGGCGGTTGTCCAACCCTATGGCTGATAGGTGGGGACTGGTTTTGGACTGCTGGGGCTGCACAACGGGAAATCCTGTTGTGGCGGTCAATCAGAAGTTGATACGTAGTGCAGTCTCCGTACGAAAGGCTCGTACGGAGCTCTGGACTCAGGCTCTGTAACATCATGTCAATTTCTTGACATTCTGTGAGTTGCAGACCGGTTCGGTGGACAAGGGTGCGCCACCGAGACACGTATTGTTCGAATTCCTCCCTAGGCCTCATTCTCTCTACGGTTAGATCTGAAATAGAGGGGGTCCTAATCCTCTGGTAACCGTAGCAGCCTAAGAATTTCTCGCTTACAGTCGAGAAATTCGACAAGTGATCTACAGGGAGGGTGGAGAACCATTGTAGTGCTTCTCCTTCCAATGATTTCTGGAACAGGAAGACTAGTAGAGGTTGATTATCTAGAAATGGGCGTGCGTCTAGATAAAAGGCAGTTAAATGAATGTCTGGGTCTCCACGACCGTTGTACCGGTGGAATTTGGGGACTTTGAATCCCTCCGGTAGGTGGACTGACGGGATTTGTCTCAGGTTATGTAGAGACATGTGTTTGGGGGCCGAGGGACCAGTCTCGGAGAGGGCTGCCTAGCGGTCCCGGGTTTGGGGTGGTCTGGTAGGGGCCTGGGGTGGAAACAACTGGGAATTTTGGATTCGCGGGGGAAAGGGGGGTGAACGAAAAGACACTCGGGTTGACCGAGTGACTGGGTGTGGATGGGGCTTTGGGAGTGGATTTAGGGGTTTCGACAGGGGTTTCCTGTCTCGAGGTCTTGGCATGACGGTAGTCAACAAGGTCATGAAACATGTCTACCGTTTGATACCCTAGACTAGCCATCCTTTCCTCTAGATGGGTCAGGAACTGTGTGGCCTGACCCTCTTGGTGATTCCTTTCCTCTAATATCTCCTCTTCTATGTGGGATTCCATGACGTAGAGTGGGGGGATGAATGCAGATTGAAAGCAGTAAATAAAGCAGTAAAGGATTGCGCAGCTGTGTGCGACTTACGAAAGCAGTAAAGGATTGCGCAGCTGTGTGCGACTTACGAAAGCAGTAAAGGATGTTATAATGCACAGTAGAAGAGGATTTAATTCAAGGAGTGAGAAACTCTAACCTTCCTAGAGGGTTGATAGCATTTTAGTCAAGTTTGTAAAAGGGGGCAGAAGAGGATTACCTTTTGTTGTTTTTCACGAGGGAGGTCCCACCGTGATCGCCAGAATTTTTTCGGTGTAAAAAAATCCGCGTGTGTGGGGTTTCTTTGGAGGGTTCGGATCGGATGCGTGCCCTGGCGGGCTCGGCCGGATCGTCTTCTCGGAAGGGGTGAGGGTGTGGTTCCTTGTCGAGGCGCCCGACAGCGGCCCAAGAGGATTCAGGGGGGGTTTGTGATCGCCACCTGCTTTTTCTAAACACAGGAAAGGGTTTGGGTTGGATTTGATCGCCTACGTGGGGAGTTTGTGGGGTCTCCGCTCTGAGACACGGATATACCGTACACAGAGGTGAAAAACAGGTAATCATATTCTGCTTCCAGGCTTGAGTAAAGGAGTTATGGGTCAAAGGGATGTTGATATGGGGTGTGGATAGGGGGCGGCTAGTTGTGGTTAGCCGTCGGCCAGGGGGCGGCTAGCTAGGGTTAGCCGTCCAGGGTCTGGGGAATTTAGGCAGGGGTTTGGTAGGTAAAGGGTGGGGTCTTGGGCAGAGGCTAAGCTAGGTTTAGCCTGGGTTTATGGAGGGTGGGATGAGAGGGTATTTTATGTGGGGAATGGGTGTTTCTCTCACAAAAGGGGCTCTCTCTCTCTCTCTCTCTCTCTCTCTTGGGATTTCTGGTGGTGGAAGGGTTTGAAGATGAATTGGTGATTGTTGTGGATTTTGTTGGGTGTGTTGGTTGTTGTTGAAGGCTTGGGACCTCCTCTATTTATAGTAAAAGAGAGGTAGGAAAATATCCCGAGGGTAATGGAGTGGGTTGGCTTCGATTGGACCTCTTATTAATGCTCTGGTTCTTCTGCCAGAGAACAGGTGAAGGGTGGCTAGTGATAACTAGCCGCCCGGGATGGGACGGCTACTTCCTGGTAGCCGCCCCTATCATGACCTGCCAAACGTCCCATCTCTGACAAGTGGTGGCTTGGGTCGGCTACTTGGTTTGATCCGGCCAAGAGAGGGCGGCTAGAGGTCATGACCCGCCGCAATGATCAGCATTTAATATTGCTTTATGTCCCATCCAGGGAACTGGTCCAAAGTCGGCCAGGGGGCGGTTAGGGGGGCAGCTAGTGTAAACTAGCCGCCCAGTGAGGGGCGGCTAGTTAGGGATAGCCGCCCCTTTCCAGGGACTTTAGGTTTTTAGGGTTTTGGTTTTGGTTTAGGTCTGGGTTAGGGTTTGGCTTAGGTTTAGGGTTTGAGCTAGGGTTTGGGTTTAGGTTAGGGTTTGGGCTAGGGTTTGGGTTTAGGTTACGGCTAGGTTTAGGGTTTCTGGATTACCGAACCTTTGGTTCTCTATTGGTGTCCACTTGTGGGCTATTTACGTGTGTTACTTGAAGTATTTCTGTCTCTCTGGACGGTCAAAATTGGGGTATCTACACGGGTGTGCGGCTAGGGGTCTGGGCATGCGGGCAGCGTGTTCGGACGCGCGGCTGAGTGAAGTTTAGTGCGCCATCATGCACAGGGAGCGCGTGCGCGCGTGCATGCGCATGCGTGCGCGTACGGGGGCCATGCGTGTGGCTGTCCAGGGGCTCGGGTAGGTGTTGGGGCACTCGGACATGCGCGCATACGTGCGTACTCGCATGCGTGAGAGCCCGTATGTGTGCATATCCATGCCTTTGATATTTCTAATTGTTTTTAAGTATTTTTATGTGGTTTTACTCACCAAATTGGGTGCCTTGTCTTGCAGATCTTGACGAATGGTCGCGCGACGACCCGGTTTGCACTGAGTGGGTCGATCCAACCCAGTTGGGAGGTGTCCGATGCATGTAGACGTGCATTGACCTCCCCTGGGGCACCATAACCATATATAAGCCTTCTTAAGTGTGCATGTTATTGCTTATCTTGCTAGATTGCATCCATGCCATATTAGACTTTAATATGTTAGGCCCATACACTCTAGTACCATGCGTAGGGTCCCTTACGTGTCTATGTATTGTGACCCTTATTAGTTTAACCATGTCTATAAATACACCGGGACTCATGCTAGGATAGTTCTATTCCGGGCATGTTTTCCACCTAGTTAACCATGTGTTAGTGTTTACATGGATGCATGAGTAAGACATGACTATGGTAGTGACTTTAAATAATTTTCTATCATGTTAGACTTGTACCCTTGAGTAATACACCCATGTATTACACATATGAGCCCAAGCATGCTTTAGACAATATTACAATATTGTTGTAGCATTAATTGTGTACTTCCTTGACTTAATTCTTTGTGTAATTATTTATATGTTGTATACTATATCTCTATATATCTTATATATAGAGCCATGAACCTTGCTTAATAAGATTAAGCAAGAGTATGACCTCTGATGGGGTCATACCGTGGCATTGACATTACGAATCACATGTCTTTCCTGCATCTGAGTTATGCACCCTGGTGGGAATTCATGAGAATTCATAACCTTACCGACGATAGATCCATGAGGATCATATCCGCGTATGTCAAGTGTTCTCCCCATCGTTGCCTCCGTGTCGAAGCTACCCGGGTATAGTTGTCCTGCGAGGGCTACCGGATGACGAAAGGTGTAGACCAGTTGACCCCTTTTCCCCAATAGTCCTATTTCACCTAAAGGTGAGGGTGAGGGTGTAGTGGGTCGGGTTGATACCCGACCCAGTGACTTAAGTGATTGTTTCCTTCAGTTGTCGGTGAGCCGGACCTGAAGGTGGAGCTTCCTTAGGCGCATCACCGTAGCAGAGCGGCGTACATGTTTTAGATCTGCGAGTGTGAGAGGCCATCATCATCCCCCTTTTCCATTGTATGTATTGCTACCCGTTGTCGGTGTCGGATTCTCCGATGTCGGTGCGTCGGAAAGGATCCGGCGGTGCGCGGGTGCACGCGTGTGTACGTGTGTGGGGGTTCTTCGGGGATTCGGATCGGATGCGTGCCCTGGCGGGCTCGGTCGGATCGTCTTCTCGGAAGGGTGAGGTGTCGTTCCTGGTTGAGGCGCCTGACAGCGGCTCAAGAAGATTCCTGGGTTTGTGTGATCGCCACCTGCTTTTTCTAAAAGCAGGAAAAGGTTGGGTTGGATTTGACCGCCTCGCGGGGGAAGTTTGTGGGGTCTCCGCTCTGAGACATGGATATACCGTACACAGAGGTGAAAAACAGGTATCCTATTATGCTTCCGGGGCTTGACTAAAGGAGTCTTGGGACATAGGGGTGCAAAATGGGGTGTGGATGGGGGGCGGCTAGTGCGATCCAGCCGTCGGGTATGGGGTGGCTACTTGGGTTTATTCGTCCGGGGCCTGGTCTGGTTTGGGCAGAACTTCGGTAGGAAATGGGTTTGGTCTTGGACAGAGGCTAAGCTAGGTTTAGCCCGGGTTTCTGGAGGGTGGAATGAGAGTGTGTTTTTGTGTAGGGAATGGATTTTTCTCTCACAAAAGGGGGCTCTCTTTCTCTCTCTTGGGATTTCTAGTGGGGGAAGGGAAAGGTTGGAATTTGGTGGATGTGAATTGATGGATTTGTGAGATTGTTGATGTTGGATTTAGGCATAGGACCCCCTCTATTTATAGTAAAAGAGAGGCAGGGGAATATCTAGGGGGTAATGGAGTGGCTTGGCTAATAGTGTATGTGATTAGACCTTTCATTAATTCTCTGGTTCTTCTGTTAGGACCAGGTGAAGGGCGGCTAGTTCAAACTAGCCGCCCAGGATGAGGCGGCTACTTCCTGGTGGCCGCCCCTATCATGACCTACCAAACGTCCCATCTCTGACAAGCGGTGGCTTGGGTCAGTTACTTGGGTTGATCCGGCCAAGATAGGGCGGCTAAAGGTCATGACCCACCGCAATGATCAGCATTTAATGCTGCTTTATGTCCCATCCAGGGAAGCGGTTCAAGGTCGGCCAGGGGGGCGGCTAGTCATAACTAGCCGCATGGTATGGGGCGGCTAGTTAGGTCTAGCCGCCCCTTGCCAGGGACTTGGGGTTTTTGGGTTAGGGTTAGGGTTTCCGGTTTAGGTTAGGGCTAGGGTTTAGAGTTTGGGTTTCCGGTTTATAGGGTTAGGGTTTCTGGTTTAGGTTAGGGCTAGGGTTGGGGTTTGGGTTTCTGATTTAGGTTAGGGCTGGGGTTAGGGTTTCCGGTTTAGGTTAGGGCTAGGTTTAGGGTTTGGGTTTCCGATTTAGGTTAGGGCTAGGTTTAGGGTTTCCGGTTTCCTGAACTTTGGTTCTCTACTAGATATCCAAATGTGGGATATTTCCGGGTGTTACTTGAAGTATTTCTGTCTCTCTGGATGGTCAAAATTGGTATATCTACACCCGTGCTTGCACACAATACTTGTGTTTGATGTCTTTTGTTGTATATTGGCTCTCACAAGATAGTTGATTATGTATTCCGGTCTGTAAATATGTCTTTGAATTAGAGACTTAGTCGTTTTAACTTTTCGCCATATGTTTATATATTATGTCAGCTTCTTTGTTAACTGCTTTAGTACCTTTGATGTTGATTAGAGTCTGTTATTGGCCTCATGTATGGATTGCTGATATTATATATTTGCCACGTCTCGGGGACGGCCGCTCTGGGGCGTGACAAAAGTTGGTATCAGAGCCTGGTCATGTCAGAGCCAATTGTTGTCTTAGAGATGAGTCCTAGGATTTCTATATGCGTATTCTGATCCTAGTTTCTGTTTCTTAGGTTGCTGATATGCCTCCTCGCAGACGGATGCACGGACGTGGTCTCCCTCAGGCCTCGGAGGTTTCTGAACCTACAGGTGGCAAGGAGTCTACTGAGGTGTCCTTGGCTGTCGGGCCAGGACCTGCGTAGAAGCCTCCTGCTTCGGAGCGTGCTTACGCTCGGATAGCAGATCTTTTAGAGACTCAGACTATGGCACTGGAGGACTAGACTAGAGTGTTGGCTGAGCAGGCACGAGAGATCCAGGAGCTGCGGGCTGCCCGCGAGGCGGTCCCGCAGGTACCTTTAGTGGCTGATCCACCAGTACTGCCAGTGATACCCCCTGTACCGGTAGTGATCCCCGTGGAGGGAGTTCATGCACCCGAGGAGCGGGAGGAGGAGCTAGAGGTTGCGGCACGTGTGCATCAGGCCGGCCTCACCGCCTTTCTGAAGCTTCACCCTCCTGAGTTCCACGGTATGACGACTGACCCTCTTGCCCCTGAGCGTTGGTTGATGGAGATAGACAATGCACTGCACTGACCGCCAGCGTGTCTCCCTGACCGCTTTCATGTTGAAGGGTAATGCCGCCGACTGGTGGGCTACCCGAGTTGTGGACATCCCCGAGGGTGTGGGTCGACTTCTCTGGAACGATTTTCAGAGTCACTTCTTGGCAAAGTACTTCCCTTTTTTGACGCGCCAGACGGTGATGCGGGAGTTCGAGCAGCTGACGCAGGGTACCATGTCTGTTGCGGACTACTCCATGCATTTCATGAGGCTTTCGGTTCGCCCCTGCATTGGTGATGGACGAGGAGACGCGGTGCCGACGGTTCGAGATGGGTCTCAACAACACCATCAGGGTGCATGTGACCTCTTAGGCGTTCTTGAGGTACACTAACCTAGTGTCTCATGTGAGGACCATCGTGCGAGACCTTGGGGTTCCTTCATCAGTTCAAACCCCTTTGGCAGATCAGAGGGCTCCTAAGAGTCAGGACCAGGGACGTCGCAAGAGCAAGCGGCCCCGTTTTGTTCAACCAGCGGCCGTCGCTACACCAGTGGGGGTGGTGCCAGTTCAGGGTCCTGCACCCATTGTTGCCGTTCTGATCCGCGCTAGAGGACTGGAGACGCGATGATGTTACCATTGCCAGCGAGTCGGGCATCTGGCCAATGCTTCCCAGATGCTGGCCGACCTCCTGTGCCACGGCAGCAGCCGCCGCCACCGCAACGTCAGCAGCAACAGCCATAGGGTGGCCATATTGAGCAGAGGAGGCAGCCAGCGCAGCCTGCGAGGCGTGCCCTTGCTCCCCAGCCGCAGCTCGTTCAGGGTCGTGTTGCTGCACTTACGGCCGATGAGGCGCAGGCTTCGGGTAGCGTCGTCCGAGGTATTGTTCTGATCTCCCAGCTTCCTGCTTATGTGCTATTTGATTCCGGGGCCACGCACTCGTTCGTGTCTCCCGCTTTCGCGAGACGGATGAGTGCGGTGTCAGCCCCTCTTGATGCGGTGCTGGAGATATCATTACCGGTCGGAGACCGTATTCTCCGCCGTTCTGTGTATCGAGGGTGTATCATGGTGATCGCGGAGCACGAGTTTCCAGTGGAGTTAGTCGAGCTCGCCATGACGGACTTCAACGCCATCCTGGGGATGGATTGGCTCTCAGCTAGCCATGCCAGTATCGACTGTTTCACAAAGTTGGTGTCCTTCCACATCCCTGGACAGAGGACCTTCCAGTTCGTGGGCGATCGGGACATGGCTCCTTTGCGATTCGTATTGTCCATCCAGGTGTGGAGACTCCTTCAGGGAGGATGCGAGGGTTTTCTGGCGTACATCGCTGAGGAGGATGCACCATTGCTTGTGGATATCAGTCAGACTTCGATCGTGGTGGAATATCCAGAGGTTTTTCCCGATGATCTTCCTGGTCTACCGCCGGATCACGCGATCGAGTTTGAGATTAATCTAATTCTGGGGACTGAGTCGATTTCGAGGGCTCTGTACCGGATGGCCCCAGCAGAGCTGAAGGTGCTTAAGGAGCAACGGGAGGAGTTGCTCGAGAAGGGGTTCGCACGTCCGAGTGTCTCTCCGTGGGGAGCCCATGTTCGGGATATTATCAGAGGTTTGTTGAGGGTTTCTCGAAGATAGCCGTCCCTCTAACCCACCTCACCCAAAAAGATGTCCGGTTCGAGTGGTCCCCATCTTGCGATGAGAGCTTCCAGGAGTTGAAGCGGAGACTCATCTCAGAGCCAGTTCTTACCACTCCGTCTGAGAGTGGTGGATTTGCAGTCTACTCCGATGCATCGCGGCTGGGTTTGGGTTGCGTCCTAATGCAAAATAGTAAGGTTGTTGCTTACGCATCGCGTCAGTTGAAGCCCCATAAGCAGAATTACCCCACCCATGACCTGGAGTTAGCAGCGATCATCTTTGCGCTGAAGATTTGGAGGCACTACCTCTATGGCGAGGAGTTCAAGCTCTTCATGGATCACAAGAGCTTGACTTATCTGCAGTCCCAGCCGGAGCTCAACATGCGTTAGAGACGTTGCATTGAGTTCCTGAAGGACTATGATTGCGTCATAGCTTACCATCCGGGTAAGGCGAATGTCGTGGTGGACGCTCTGTAGGCAGCCTTTGGGCATGGCCGCCCACTTGGCAGTGCATCGTTGAAGGCTTCTAGAGGAGGCTGCTTGCTGGATCAGCGTTCAGGAGACGACTGCTAGTGGCTTTCTGGCCAGGTTAGTAGTATAGCCTGTTCTCCTCGATGAGATCCGCATGGCACAGGGGCGAGCAACCGGATTACCAGATTCGTGAGGATGGGATCCTGCAGTTCAGAGGCCGAGTATGTATTCCTAACGATGCAGAGCTGAAGCAGATCTTGGACGAGGCCCATCGTTCGAGGTACACAGTGCATCCTGGTGGCACGAAGATGTACAGGGGCCTTCGTCGTGGCTACTGGTGGCGCGGGATGAAGGCTGGTGTTGGCTGTTTTGCTGTCCGTTGCTTGGTATGCCAGCAGGTGAAGTCGGAGCATCCTGCAGGGAAGCTGCAGTCCATTGAGATTCCTCAGTGGAAGTGGGAGCAGATTACTATGGACTTTGTTTCGGGTCTGCTGAAGTCACGTTCGGATCGTGATGCCATTTGGATAATCGTCGACCAACTGACCAAGTCCGCTCATTTCCTCCCCATCTGACTCACCGATTCTCTAGACACCCAGGCGCAGTTGTTTGTCTTAGAGATCGTTCGTCTCCATGGCACTTCGGTCAGTATCATTTCTGATAGAGACGCGAGATTCACTTCGAGGTTCTGGCGTAGCCTCCAGCACGCCCTTGGTATGAACCTCCATTTTAGTATGGCGTTTCACCCCCAGACCGATGGCCAATCGGAGAGGACGATTCAGACCCTAGAGGACATGCTGCGTGCCTGCGTTCTCGACTTTGGAGGCAGTTGGGAAAGGCATCTCCCATTCGGATGGCACCATATGAGGCACTCTATGGGCGCAGCTGCAGGTCTCTCTTGTGTTGGGACGAGGTCGGAGAGCGCCAGTTGGAGGGACCATAAATCGTTCGCCAGACCTCAGAGAAGGTCAAGACGATTCTTAAGCGTATCCGCATCGCTTAGAGCCGTCAGAAGAGCCACGCCGACCGTCGTCACCGTGAGCTCGCCTTTGAGGTTGGTGATGATGTCTTCCTGAAGGTGTCCCCATCGAAGGACATCTTCCATTTCGGTGTGCGGGGCAAGCTGAGTCCACATTTTATTGGCCCGTTTCTCATCGTTGAGCGAATTGGGGAGGTGGCCTATCGCTTAGCCTTGCCCCCACACTTGGCCCAGGCCCATGACGTCTTCCATGTCTCGCAGCTGAGGCGCTACATCCACGATCCTGCCCACATCATCCCGTTCGAGCCGCTCGTCTTCGAGCCCGACTTGTCATTCGTGGAGCGGCCGATTGAGATCCTGGACCGGCGTGAGAAGAAGCTCCGCACCATGACCGTCCAGTTGGTTAAGATGCGATGGCAGCACCGTTCTGGTGCCGAGGCCACCTGGGAGCGCGAGGATGCCATGCGTGACGCATATCCACATCTTTTTCCTTCTTAGATGTTTTGTATTAAATTTGTGGACAAAATTTTCTAAGGGGGGAAGAATGTTATGTATGTGTCACTTTTTAGCCAATGGGTAACCTTTGGGTCAATTCTAGCCATTTTCAAAATTTTCTTTTTTCGTTCAGAATCGCTAAAATTTTGGGTTTCAGCCATCTGCGGGAGCTAGAGTACTCCGGTTGAAAATCTAACTGCGTATTATGGGTCTTGGTACCGTTTTATACCATCCATAATTATTTCATCAAATTTTGGTTACGTTTTAGAAAATTATGTAGTTACGAATCGTATCCGAATTTTGGTCAAATTCAGGAAAGTCAAATAGGGGAGAACTTGACCAAGTCAAAAGGTGACTTGGACCAAGTCAATGAAGACCTTGACTAGTCAAATGTGACTTTTGACTAGTCAAGGGGTTTTGTTTGGTATTGTGGTTGGGTTGACCTAGGTCAAACCCCACCTACCAACTTTATGAGCATTGATTGCTCTCTCTCTCCCTCCCCATTTGTAGTCGCAAACCACTTCTCCCCTCTTTGTTTATTTTCTTTTTCGGTTTCTAAGTAAGTGAGTGTGTGTGAGAATTGAAGGGGAAGAAGAATTCACAAAAGGCAAAGGTGTGTGTGTGTGTGTATATGTTGTGTGGTTGTGATTCCCTGTCTTTAAGCTCCCTTTTTTACCCTTTATACATTATTTTCCAGCCAAGGAGGGCTGGTGGAGGGTATAGAGTGGTGGTGGTAGTGGTTGAGGTAGTGCTGGGTGCACCCGAGGGGTCCAAACCTCCCATTCTCCCTTCCCCCTCCATTGGTAAACCTTTTCCCTCCTTTTCTTTTGGTTTTCTAGTGTTAGAGAATGTTAGGGGGTCATGCATGCTAGGTGGTTGAGTTAGGGGTGAGTGGAGAGGGCAAGAAAAGGGTTTGGCACAACTTGGCGCGCGCGCGGGTCTGTCCGCACGCGTGCGCACACGCAGGAAAACCCAGGCGGGTCTGGCGGGCGCGCAGAAGTGCGCGTGAGCATACGCGCGGGAGCGTGCGTGCATGCGCGCGCGGGCGACATGCCAGGAACAGTGCGCACGCATTGTGTGGGCGAGTGTGCGTCTGGGCGTGCGGCTGGGGGTCTGGGCGTGCGGGCAGCGAGTCCGGACGCGCGGCTGAGCGCGGGTCAGTGCGCCATCGTGTGTGGGGAGTGCGTGCGCGCGTGCATGCGCATGCGTACGCGTACGGGGGCCACGAGTGTGGCTGTCCGGGGGCTCGGGTAGGTGTCGGGGCACTCAGACATGTGCGCATACGTGCGTACTCGCATGCGTGTGAGCCCGTATGTGTGCATATCCAAGCCTTTGACCTTTCTAATTGTTTATAAGTATTTTTATGTAGTTTTACTCACCAAATTGGATGTCTTGTCTTGCAGATCTTGGAGAACGGTCGCGCGACGACCCGGTTTGCGGTGAGTGGGTCGATCCAACCTAGTTGGGAGGTGTCCGATGCACGCAGACGTGCATTGCCCTCCCCTGGAGCACCATAACCACATATTAGCCTTCTTAAGTGTGCATATTATTGCTTATCTTGCTAGGTTGCATCCATGCCATATTAGACTTAATATGTTAGGGTCATACACTCTAGTACCATGCGTAGGGTCCCTTACTTGTCTAGGTATTGTAACCCTTGTTTGTTTAACCATGTCTATACATACACCGGGACTCATGCTAGGATAGTCTATTCTGTGCATGTTTTCCACCCAGTTAACCATGTGTTAGTATTTACATGTATGCATGAGTAAGACATGACTATGGTAGTGACTTTAAATAATTTTCTATCATGTTAGATTTGTACCCTAGAGTAATACACCCATGTATTATACATATGAGCCCAAGCATGCCTTAGACAATATTACAATATTGTTGTAACATTAATTGTGTACTTGACTTAATTCTTTGTGTAATTATTTATATGTTGTATACTATATCTCTATATATCTTATATATAGAGCCATGAACCTTGCTTAATAAGATTAAGCAAGAGTATGACCTCTGATGGGGTCATACCGTGGCATTGACATTACGAATCACCTGTATTCCCCGCATCTGAGTTAAGCGTCCTGGTGGAAATTCATGAGAATTCGTAACCTTACCGACGACGGATCCATGAGGATCATATCCGCGTATGTCAGGTGCTCTCCCCTTCGTTGCCTCCGTTTCGAAGCTACCCGGGTATAGTTTTCCTGCGAGGTGCTCCCAGACACTATTCATGACGCCCGTTGGTGCGCCCATACGGTAGAGGTAGAGGTCATGAGAGGCTACCAGGTAGAGGCTACTCGGGAGAGGGCTACCAGATGACGAAAGGTGTAGACCAGTTGACCCCTTTTCCCCAATAGTCCTATGTCACCTAAGTGTGAGGGTGAGGGTGTAGTGGGTTGGGTTGATACCCGACCCAGTGACTTAAGTGATTGTTCCATCTGTTGGAACCCCAATCATTCAGAATATTTAATATGGTGTGGTAGGTTTGGGTTGACACCCGACCCACCAACTTAAGTTGTTGATTCAATTATTGAGACTTGAATGCTTAAAAGATTAATATGAGTTGTCCTGCATGGATCGTACCATTCACTGAGTGTGTGGCTCACCCCTCGCATCTGTTACCCCCAGTTGTCGCTGAGCCAGACCTGAAGGTGGAGCTTCCTTAGGCGCAGCACCGTAGAAGAGCTGCGTACGTGTTTTGGATCTGCGAGTGTGAGAGGCCATCAACATCCCCCTTTTCCATTGTATGTATTGCTACCCGTGCTTGCGCACAGTACTGGTGTTTGATGTCTTTTGTTGTATATTGGCTCTCACAAGATAGTTGATTATGTATTCCGGTCTATAAATATGTCTTTGAATTATAGACTTAGTCGTTTTAAGTTTCCGCCATATATTTATATATTATGTCAGCTTCCTTGTTAACTGCTTTAGTACCTTTGATGTTGAGTAGAGTTTGTTATTGACCTTGTATATGGATTGCTGATATTATATATTTGCCACGTCTCGGGGACGGCCGCTCAGGGGCGTGACATTCACAGACAATGCGACCATTGCCATGAAAATCACCAACCCAAAGCCCATAGAAGCCAGCATCCACATTCTAGACTTCCCAGCCGATTGGTTGAACCCCCAAAATCCTCCCCCTAGTACTACAAAGACAAGCCACCCTAAAAATAAAAATCACGACTGGCATATAATGAAGATTATGGGCCACATCCCCGGAAAGGCCTTAGGACTAAGAGATGATATCTTAGATCCCATCCAACTCTAGGCATGGCTAGATAAGAGAGGCCTTCGCTCACCCAAATATCACACTAAATTAAATGGGAAATATGATTGGGAGTTATATGAACATTTCATTAAGGGGGCAGCCACGGAACAGGCTGAAGAGGCTATACACCCTCACCCCCTAAACCATATCCGGGAAAGAGAGCCGGACCATCTTTCAGGCTCCCTTGACTGGTTATTTCCACACCCTGACCAACCCTTAAGTACACACTCGCCGCCAGACGATGAAACTCCAGCTGACTATGCACTCTTTCCTTGCAGTGCTCAAGCATCGCAACAAATGAGCGCCAGCTGTTGGAGGAAAGTCGGTTGAAATACTTGGGCCATTTTAGTAGATTGTAAATAGTAAGTTTCTTTTCCTTTACAAAAAAAACAACAAGAACGAAAAGGGGAACAGAATAAAAGAAAAACACACAGAAGAGAACTCAATTTTCAAGATGGAAACCAAAACGTTAGGGTCCCTATTTGACAAGGACGACTTCACCATGGCAAGGCACCCTTTCAGTGACGATTCTGGCATCCTAAACAAACTACAACGTTTGACCAGTCAGGCCAAAAATCCTAACCCCAGTACCTCATTCAAAATAGTCAAACCTACTAGGAATCAAATACCTAATCAAATCATTAATAGCATAAGAGAGCATAGTGAAACTCTACTAGGCTTAGAAAAATTTGAGTCCATAGCTGTTATAGAAGAACCAAATCAAGACAATGTAGAAAGCCTAGATGATGATCTAGGAGTCTTCGAGATTTGCGAAGAGGATGATGGGGAGGAAAAAAGCCTCTCCGAAGAAGTGGATGAAAGGGTCGAGGAATTAAACTTAGGAACCGGAACAAACCCCAAAATCATCCTGATTAGTGCGGAGTTGAAACCCAATGAAAAGGATAGTCTTGTAACGCCCCAGGCTTACACAGCAAGAAATTGTCCGCTTTGCCCCTAATGGGCTCACGGGTTTAAAACGCGTCTTGCTGTGTAAGAGCTGTGCTCACATCTAAGCACATACTATCTCCTCCCATTAGGCGATGTGGGACTAAACACCCTCACCCTCACCCAATCCATGGGCCTCTTGGGACTCTTGGGCCTGGGCCAGGCGTCACAAGTCTGGATAGGGTACTGTGCGAATATAGCGACGTCTTCGCCTGGTCTTACAAAGACATGCCCAGGCTCGACACCTCTTTGGTCGAGCATCGATTAATTTTAAAGCCTAACGCCAAACCTGTAAAACAAAAGCTAAGGCGCCTCCATCCCGAGGTAGCTTTGAAAATCAAAGATGAGGTGGACTGTAACACCTGTGAATTTTATCTTATTTATATATTTGATTTAAATATATAAATAAGATATTTAAATTAAAATTAGTGTATTTTGTGTGTTTTTCAAGTTTTAGCACATTTAATGTATCATTATGGGCTCATATCAATTTACAATTTTAAATACTAATTGTTATGTTGAAATTTTTATATATTTTTTTCTTTTTAAGATCTTCAAGATCTTAAATGGTTACAATCTCATTAACATTGGATCTCAAAAGATTAAGTTTTGAGGTTTTATTGTTATTGATTTAGAGGGACTCAGTTTTGAATTGTGAATTTATTGTAATAAGCGTCAGGGATCTATTTGTAGTTCGGATAGGGATCTATTTGTAATTTGGATAGGGACCTCTATCTAAATATAAATAATATGGGGGTCGTTTTGTCATTTTCGTTAGGTTTAGATATTAGATTTATGGGTGATATAGGTTGGCGTGAAAGAAAGAAAAAAAAACATTGTGGCCGTGTGTATTCAGCAGAGAGAGAGAGAGAGAGAGAAAGGTATTTAATCTTTTTCTTTTTATTCTTTGATTTTACTATTATTTATTAGATCAATGTTTAGGTGTTTTGATTTCTAATATTTTAATAAAAAATAGAGTTTTGATTTATTATTTATTTTAAGAATCAAATATATTGTTATGTTATGAGATTTTTGTTTTTGATCAAGTTAGTGTTTTAATATGTATATGTTTTTGTTGTTAGATTCTTATGATTTTATAAAAAAAAAAAGGGTTTTGATCTATTATTATTTTTATTAGATCTATATTAGATATTTAGATTTTTGAGTCTTTATAAACTTAGGGTTTCGATTTATCATTTATTTTAAAAATTAGATCTATGTTTAGATTTCTAAAATATAAGTTTTTAATAAAACTAGGGTTATGAGTTATACCTATACTTAATAAGTTTTATTTATTTTCAATTTTTATTGACTAATAATTTATTTTTAAAGAAAAAAAATGTTTTTTTGTATTATTTTATGAATTTTCGTTATTTTATTATTATTTTAAATTTTCTGGATTTTTATCTTTTTCTGGTTTTGTCTTTTCTGGTTTCGTCTTTTAGTGTCTGGTTTTATTGTAAATAAGTTTTTAATCTTTTTCTTAGATTGTGGTATATATGGATGGGTTTTTGATTGATGGGTATAAAAATTTATACCTAATAATTATGGATAGGTAATTAGGTCTTGGGCTTAGGCTTAAATTATAGGTTTTAATTAATAATTTATTTGATTTATCTAGGTTATGATTTTTGTTGTGGGCTTCATTCTCCGGACCTAGGGTCCATTCGAGGTGAGTAGGCCTATCGATTTATTTCGTGTGAACTTTTGCTCTATAACGTTCAATTCCATATGCCAATCATATTTGTGTGATATTATGTGTCATCCATGCATTTATATTTTGATAAATTTGCATGATTTGGATATTTTCTTCATATTGAACTAATTGCATTTTTGTTGAATGAAGTTGCATGATTTAATTCCTTCATCACGTCATTAAAATAGCATGAATTATGCTATTCATGTTTCAATAATTAACATAATACATTGTCTGATGCATATGCTTTCGAAATAATATTTGGATTAAAGATTTTCATTTTGAGACTTTTGGAAAAATTTAGGACTAGTGGAGACAACCTAGTCCTAGGAGATTTTATCAAGATGCATATCATGACATATTTTCTGCATTAAATCCCCCCGTAGTATTTCGCCTTTGGGGAGGAAGGTCTAGGACTCGAAGAGTCCAAGATCGGTGAGGGGTGTGGTAAAGCATTCCTTACAGCGGCGGATTCCTTTGTTTGGAGTCTGCAGCAACCGGGGCATCCTGTGCTGGTGTTCTCGAAGTGATGGCAGCGGCGACCCATCAACGTCTTCTAGATCCGACGTCTCCTCGAGGGAGCTTTTTGAGCGATTTAGTTGCTTGGGGCTTGGCACACCTGTTTTGGGGAATGGTTCTTCCGATTGAGAACCCTACTCGGTCATATCATTTAAGCTGCATGATTTCTATGACGTGGACAAAGGATTGGGTCACGTGATTGCATTAAAATATATTTTTTATTAAGCTCATGAATTTAAATTGATTTATTAAAGAAAATTCTTGTTTTAATATTATTATTATTATATATATAAATATATGATTTTATCATTTGACTCTCATGATTTTTCTGATGTGGGCCAAGGATTGGGCCACATGTATATTAAAATATTTTTTTTAAAAGTTCATGATTTTAAATTGATTTAATAAAATAAAAGATTTATTAAATGAAATTGATTTTCATAAAACCTTATTTTTATATGTAACTGTCATATGAGGTAATTTGTCAGTGGGCTTATTCACTGAGTTAATTGCTCACCCTATTCGATATGGGCTGGTTGTTTCATAACCAGGTATTGCGTATTCTGAGGATTAAGATGAAGTTTGAAATTTTCGCATCTTTCAGAAATTTCTTCGACGTAGCGGTTCGAGGATAAATTATAGTTGCGATCAACTATTTAGGTTTGTTTAGTTTAGATGACTCCCACAGGGGTGGTTTAGTATGTCTTTTCATTCTAGTATTTTGTTTATGTCAAACTCTGATATTTTGTAAGATCGTTAGTGGTTTGTAACTTTTGGATATTGTTTTTTTATGTTTTATCACTTTCAATTTTTATTATATTAGTATTGTTAAAAAAAAAGGCTGTAAATTTTGGTCTTGTATTTGGATTAAGTTTAGTAGCGACACATTTACCGTCCGATAAGCGGTTAGGTAAATGTGGGGCGTTACATGGACAAACTCTACCAGGCTAAATTCATCCGGGTAGTCTCAGACCCAAAATGGGTAGCTCATATTATTTCGGTATCCAAAAAAGATGGCAAGATCCGGGTATGCATCGACTTCGGGGACCTCAATCGAGCATTTCCAAAAGATAACTTCCCACTCCCGCATATTGATCTCCTTGTCGATAACACAGCAGGATACGAGATGCTCTCTTTCATGGATGGCTTTTCCTGGTACAACCAGATTCGGTTGGCAGAAAAAGATCAGGAAAAGACTTCCTTTACCACACCCTGGGGGACTTACTGCTATGTAGTAATGTCTTTCGGACTTAAAAATGCGGGTGCAACATATCAAAGGGCTATGACTTCGATATTTCATGATATGATGCACAAGCTAGTAGAAGTTTACGTAGATGACATCCTAGTTAAATCTAGGATTCGAATAGGACACGCCGACATACTTCAGCAAGTACTGTAGAGATGCAGAGAATTTTCACTCAAGATGAATCCCAAAAAATGTCGCTTCGACGTCTCATCCGAAAATCTCTTAGGGTTCATGGTGAGCAAAAGGGGGATCTAAGTAGATCCAATCATGGCTAAGGCCATCGCCCAAATGCCCCCACCCAAGAACCTAAAGGAATTGAGATGACTCATCGGACAGTTGCAGTTTATCAGGAGGTATATCTCACAGCATGCCGAAAGATGTCTCCCCTTTTACAAACTATTAAAAGGAGGAGTTAAGTTCAAATGGGATAGCGAATGGCAAAAGGCCTTCAATAGCCTTAAAAAGTACCTACTCAATCCCCCAGTCCTCTCAGCCCTGGTGCCCGGACGACCTCTGCTTCTCTATGTAGCTGCAACCAAAGAAGCCATTGGTGCAGTGCTCGCGCAACACGACGATATAGGAAGGAAAGAGAAGGCTATCTACTATCTAAGTAAGACACTGATCGAATTTGAAAAAGCCTACACTCCCACGGAAAAAACATGCTTAGCATTAGTGTGGGCTTCCCAAAAATACGTCATTACTTTCTTGCCCACAGAGTCAAGTACTTTACCAAAATGGACCCAGTAAGGTTCCTATTCGAGAAAGCTGTATTGACTGGTCGCTTAGCCCGATGGCAAGTACAGTTAAATGAGTTTGACATCACATACGCCACTCAAAAATCCATCAAGGGGCAAGCTATCGCTGACCACCTCGCTCAACTCCCCCTCTCTGATTATGAACCAATAAAAACTGACTTCCCAGACGAAGAAATATTTGCGCTTATTGAAGAAAAAGATAGAAAGACTTGGACGCTATACTTCGACGGAGCAGTCAACCAAAAGGAAAGGGAATAGGAATAGCATTAATCTCCCCCGAGGCGTCATTATCCCGCAAGCATTTCAGCGTACATTTAATGCCACCAACAATATAGCCGAATACGAAGTCCTGATAGCTGGTTTAAAGGCAGCCCTAACCCTAGGAGTAAAAAATCTAGACATCATTGGGGACTCCCTTAGTGATTCACCAAACTCTAAAGAAATGCCATACTAGAGACCCCAACTAAAGCCCTATAGAGAACTAGCCATAGACCTGTTAAAACAATTCCATAAAGTCACTCACATCTTTATACCTCGAACATGCAACATTCTTGCAGACTCTCTAGCCTCATTAGCTTCATCACTTACCTTCCCCATATCTAGGACATCTGAAACGGTCACTATCTGGAGACTAGAAACACTTGCCACCAAACTTCGAGATTGTGAAACCCAAAAAAACCTGAAACAACAAAACCAAATAGACAGGATCACTAGTACCACGAACATCCTAGCCCTTAATCTGGGAGATATGGACGACGGAAATCCATGGTACTTTGATATCATAAACTATCTCGAAGATGGTTCGTTCCCAGGGTACGCCACTAGTAATGACCAAAAAATAGTTAAAAGGATAGCGACCAAATACTGCCTTCGAGGAGGAATACTTTTTCGAGCATCCTTCAACGGCGAACTACATAGGTGTCTGGAGGACGAGGAAGCATACACCATCATAGAGGAAGCACACTCCAGGGTATACGGAGGGCATGTCAATGCTCAGATGCTGGCAAAGAAGGTATTAAGGATGGGCTACTACTGGCCTACGCTCGAAGGAGACAGCAACAAATACGTTCGGCGCTGTATTCAATGTCAAACTCTTGCCAACAAAATACATGCGCCAACATCTTCCTTACACCCCATGACTTCACCATGGACCTTTTCTATGTGGGCACTAGATGTAATAGGATCATTCCGGGACACTATGGAAAATACCACTCAAAAAGCCTTTATCCTCACCGCTACAGAATACTTCACCAAATGGGCCGAAGCCGAATCCTATGTAGTAATTAAAAGCTCTACCCTGGTTCGCTTTGTTCGTACTCACATCCTTGCACGGTTCGGTGCCCCGAAAATGATCATAACCGATAATGGCCCCCAATTCATCTCCCAGGAGTTCCAAGACCTGTGCAATAAACATCATATAGAACTTCACCATTCCATGCCGTATTATCCCCAGGGAAACGGACAAGCAGAGGCTACCAACAAAACCTTGCTCAGAATTATAAAAAAGACAGTAGAAACCCACTAGGCTACTGATTGACCTGATAAATTGGTAGATGCCCTCTGGGCTTGCCGATCCTCTATCTGAACACCCACCGGCCAAACTCCCTATTCGCTTACATTTGGGGTAGAAGAGGTAGTACCCTACGAAATTCTCATTCCATCCTTAAGAATAGTCTTAGAAGAAGACCTACAAATTAAGGAAAGAAGGGAAACACTTTTACTACGCCTCGAACTATTAGATGAAAAAAGATTAAAAGTGACAGACCACGCCCAGGCCTACCAAAGAAGGGTGGCAAGGGCATTCGAAAAAAAAGTAATAGAAAGGAAATTCAAAATCGGGGAGTTAGTACTCAAGCAAATCATGCCATCAAGGCAGCCTCACCCAAAAGGAAAGCTGCAGCTCACCTGGGAAGGACCCTATGTGATCACCCATGCCTACTCCAGGAATGCCTACCGCTTGGTAGACACCAAAGGAGTCGAGATTTCAGGTTCGTGGAATGCACTTTATCTGAAGAAATTCCATGCATGAAAATTTCAATACTTGAGAAATATTATTCTTCCTTCCTGCAATTTCCAGCGTTTAGCACTTGATGATAGAAATATAAGACTCCCAAAAGATAAACTTGTGGTTATTTAACTCATATCCGCCAATCATGCCATTTCCTTCACACACGTATGACTTAAGGATCAGTTCACTCGATAGAAGAAAAATTGTCTACCCCGTAGACTGGGACAATTTTTAAAACATCAAAGCATCCCTCCCTTATTTTCGCCACTACTCGTATTAACCCAAGGTCATGATGAGGAGTTGCCTGGACCTAGCATATATCCCAAAACTGCCTCTGGCACTATACAAACACTTCTAAAGGGGAAACACGAAAAGAATCGGGGCGAAAAGCAGAAGAGCCCCCCTCAAATAAAAAAATCAGGCAATGAGAGGCCAACAAAAGAAAAATAACACCCAAGTGAACGGGTTAAAACTCTCTACTTTAGCAGGCTTTCACGCCTTTGCGCACAGTATACGCTAGAAAAAGGCTATACTAGTACAGATCCAAACAAGCGGATTGTA
Source organism: Acorus calamus (assembly GCA_030737845.1). NCBI lineage: Eukaryota > Viridiplantae > Streptophyta > Magnoliopsida > Acorales > Acoraceae > Acorus > Acorus calamus. The sequence goes on along the minus strand of CM060873.1, from coordinate 12,775,127 downwards.
CTTTTCACCCAAAAATAAAGAAGTGGTAAAAAGAAGAAAGCCAGAGGGACCTAGAAAGTAAGACATATGCTAGACTAGGACGATTTTAAATATTATCTGAAAGGAAGATATTTCTCTTACCCCATCCCCCCCCAACCTTTTATTTTTTTACAAAAGGGTTTTTAAATTGGACTATGTCTGTTGAGAAAAGCAAAATTTTGACCAAAAGTAGACCTTTTCTATTATTACAACTACACGCACTTACATGAGTTTATTTAACTTGCCCGTCCAAAGGAAGCTTATTGACTTGATTCCTGGTACATTCACGGATTTTTCAGTATGTTTAGAATAATATGATTAAGCATTTGAAAACCACGAAACTGGAAAACCGACACCCAAAGCTTATACCTTTCAAATACAATCCTGGTTTAGACATAAGTGACCACAAGGGTCTCTCTAGGGACTTGATGGTATCTTTTACTTAGGAGAATTGAAAACATTGCCCTCTCACATGAAGAACGATCGAAAAGTTAAAATTCCCCCTTATGCCACTTACACTTACACATAAGCTTGCATTTTCCTTTTCAAAACACTTAGGCATTCAATTTCCTTAATAAATTACAACTAACTCCCCGTACCAAGACTAAGATTGTCCCCATTACACTCGTTTCATGCCCTTCCGCACATGCTTAAGAAGAAATTGTCCCACTCTCACACCTACTTAAGATTCTTCTTCACTTACGCACTTGGAATCCCTCCCTTGCGTACTAAAGCATGGTTTCCTGCACTTTAATTTCTCGCATTAGTTTTTCATTTACCTCAAGATGGGTTGTAGCCCTTGATAATTCAAGCAAGAAGAGCTCAAAAGTCAGTGCAGGTGTAAGACCCCGGACCTATATTTAGGCCTATGTTATTCTTTTATATGTTTGGGTGGTTGGATAGCATAATTATATGTGTTATTTCATATTATTGTTCTTTGGGAGTGCATTAGGTTCATATATGCTTAGGCTATATCGTAAATTGTATGGTTGGAATGATTCGGATTTAATTTTTTTAATGCCCAAGATGATATAGTTTAAATCTGATTTTATTATGGGGCATTCAATTTTGAGTTAACTTTCATACAAAAGTGGAATTAGATCATTTGGATTCCTGTAGAAAAAGTTATGAGTGTTTTTCCAATTATACCATAGGGATGGAAAATGTCTGGCAGCAGCCCTGTTTGATGTTAATTGCATAATTCGAAATGGTTGGAGAGGTTTTTGGAGATTGGCTTGAATATAAAAGCTGTAGTAATCGTCTTAGCTTTCTAACGGAGTTTGAATTATGCAATTCGGAGCTAGATTGTAAAAGTTATGGCTATTCTAGTCAAGGCTGCACAGAATTTTTAAAAGAGGGCAATTTGGTAATTTGGGCAGATTTATTAACTCCATTGTATAGGTGCAGTCAGTGGTGTATATGGTGGGAGAGAGGGAGAGAGTCAGCTGAGACTCATTTAAAAAAAAAACAGAGAAAGAGAAGTGGAGAAGGGGAGGGGAAGAGATTGAGGAGATTGTTGTGAATCCCTTGTTTTTCTTTTTTTACTTTGTAGCCTTGTTGGCTGTTTTGGCTCTCTTTCTTTGCTGCTGATGCTGCTGCAATTGGGGGCCTGTCATGGCTGATTCAAGAGGGTTTGGGTGATACGAATGCAAGAGAAGTGAAAGTTTGGTGTTGGTTCATAGGGGTGAGTGAAATCCAAGTCATTTCTTAGTATTTCATCTTTATTTGGTGTTGTTTGAGTGTCCATTGGTGCTGGCAATCATGGCTGAATGTATGTGTGTTGTTTGTTGTGAGAAAGAGTGTGTGTAGGCTTGGTAGCATATGATGGTGATGGTCGAAGCCCTTATGTGCACCATCTTCTCTTCTTCCCAAGGTATCTTCACCTCCCCTTTGTGCCTTGTAGGTGTTTATTTTTATGCTTCAAAGAAGTATGGGTGACCCTATATAGTATTTTGGGTGGTCAGCAAGGGATGCTTAAGTGTTGTTGTATGTGTTTTTCCTCTTTCCTTGTTGTTGGGAGTTGTGTGTCATAGTAAGGCAGATTTTCTGTCTTGTGAAGACCCATATGCATTTGATGTTTAGAGATATATTTTGAGGAAGATATCTCATATGATATGATCATCTATGTGTGTAGATCTTATGTATGAAATTTGGTGTAATTTCTTACCTGTGGCATAAGTTATGATCTGTTTTATAAGGACTGTCCAGATTCGAGTAAAAATTGACCTGTTTCTGAATTTATTTTATTTCGGGCAGTTAGAGATTGAATTGGATTATAGTGTCTTCATGGATTATGATCCTAGCATATCAATGAATATGTATAATTTATTTCAGAATTTTTGGATGAGTATCTGGTGCTGTGGAGATCAAAGTGTTGGGTTATATTGCTGCCCAGATTTCTGTAGTGCTGCCCAGATTTATAGTGCTGCCCAGATTTGTTTGTGGTTAAGGTGTGAGGTTTCTTGCTCATTTATAGGTGATTTAATTGAATGATGGCCTAAGGATGAGTGGGTTTTGGTGGTGTGGAATAATTGGTTTAGTGGTTTGAGGTATGGGGTATATTTTTGCACTTGTTGGCTAGATCTTGGGATATGTCTGGGATTTTTTTATATTACATGAGTGTTTTATCCTTGGCTGAGTTGGCAATGTTAGTTTGTCCAGAGGGGTCTCCTCAATATGAGGAAGGTGGTGATCTTGTGTTTAGGCTTGTGGTTGGAATGACTATACTCCCAAGAGTCCAGTAGCTATGGCGTTACCGTTGGACTGTGTCCGATGCGCGTGATTATTCACGAGATGGAATGTTGTATCTGTGAGTGGATCTAACTTGACGTTCTAATAATATAGTTCCATACATAGTCATGTTTATGGTATGATATTAATCATGTATGCATGACTATGGTGACATCCTTAAATGATAACATGACATGGTTAAGTAGATTATAATTGAGATTGCATGATTACTTGTCATATATATATTTATATTACATCCTCGAGTGTTGATACATTAATTAAACCTGGAATATGTAGTTAAAGGTAGGATTTGATATTATTATATACATATTTTTATATCGTGAATGCATGCTCATGATCTATCCTTGTTAAATTGATACATGTTATATTCTATATATAGCCTTGTTAATTGCCATCTAGCCTGGTTAATATCTGTCTATCTTGTCATATCCTGTCTAGGCTTGCTAATGGTTGTCTAGCCTTGTTAATGGCTGATATATATATTATCAGCATGATTTATAGATCTTTGCCTAAAGATCTGGTTAGATACATTAGCTAGGGGTAGGGGATCTGATCGTATAGGTCAGATCTGGTTGCTTATTGTGGTGACATCATAGGTCCTCAACCGGTTTGTGTCGAGCCTTTTTAGGGTGGGTTTATTATGGTAGTTCTTGCAATTCATGAGTGCGAACCTGCAGTTGAGGTGAGGGTAAACTCTGGGTGTCCTTCACGAGGGAGCGTTTTCAAGGTTCATCCTGGACGCCCACGGTATCCGATGGTTCAAATCGGCTACGCGTCAGAGTGGTTGGATGACGGAGAGCCTTAGCCAAGATACTGGGTTTATCGACCCTGTTCGCAAAGTGATGGAGTCTAGGGCGGGATCCATTGATGCGGTTTGTGATGTGGTCGGACTCTGGTGGACTTGACGGGTGGAGTGATACTCCCTATATTGGCCAAGCCGATGCATTTGCAGAAATGGGTCACCTAAGAGAAGTCACTACGCGACAGGAGGAACTGTGAGGCATTTGTGTGTAGTGGCATTGCAGTCACTAGGTATATATATATATATATATATATATGTATTTATAGCGTTTCTAGCATGGGATGGATCCCCTGTGGTATGGGACGCAGACGGATCTGTCTTTATGTTGGGGACATAGTTGGGTTACTGTTGTAGCGTTGCTAGCATGGGATGGATCCCCTGTGGTATGGGACGCAGACGGATCTGTCTTTATGCTGGGGACATAAAGAGGTTAGTGTGAGTTGGCCTCCTACGGTGATGGTACCTAAGGCCGGTCAGCTTATACTTGTTAGTTATTTATGGAGGTTTTATGGATGTGTTGGAACTATAATTTGAGGTGTCTTGTAGTTAGTTTCATTCACTAGGCCTTCATCGGCTTACTCCCTCTGTTGTTATGGGTTTCATCCAGGTGTCGCGCAGGATCATTAAGTTGGGTATTGTTGAAGGTGTTGTGGGCCTCTCGGCGATTTGGTGAGCCTGTCAGCTTCTTGTTATTTTTTCGTACCAGGTGTTTTGTTATTGTTCATATATACATTTGACTGTATCTGTAATTATGACTTGTGTTCACACGGGACGGTGATGTGTGTTCTTCTGAGGGCCACTGTTATATGTTTAGTGGCCTTGTATTGTTCATTTATTTTTATTTTTATATACTCTTCCGCTATCGTTTATTCTGATTCAATCCTTTATTCCTTGTGATTTATTCTGATTATGATATACTCGGTATCGTATACGTGTCACCCCTTGGGGACGGCCGCTCTGGGGGCGTGACAGCAGGGGTGCAATCCGGATAGATTTAACACTTGGTCCATGAAAAGAATGTATTTTTACAGATTTTGAAGGTCGAACAAACACTTAGGAGAACTTTTAGCAGCAGCAGACAGAAGTAGCAAAACCATAAATTGCCCCAGGCAGGGGGCGGCTAAACTCGACTAGCCGTCCCTCACAAGACGGCTAGAAAGAACTTGCCGCCCCTGCCCCTGCCCCCTTCTTCAGGTAAACTGCCCTAGGAAATCGGCGGCTAAATAAAACTAGCCGTCCCTCCTTGGGCGGCTAGTTTTCACTAGCTGCTCCTCACCTGTTGCCCCATCTGCCCTGTCAGTCCTAGTCTCCATCAACTCTTCAAATATCCAATACCTGTTAAGAGCATTTTTTCCAAAAATTGCACATGCACATCTCATACGCATATACATTCATAAAACCCATACAAATATACTTCGAAAAACAACTGTAGCTCAAAATCATATGTCCATCCGTGAATCAAACCTATGAAGGCCAAGATTCATTTACACACACATACACATCCATGAAAATTAAGAAAAGGGGGGGGGGGCTTTCTAAACATCCATGCTAACTTAACCAAACCATGCATACAAAAGAAATTATAAAATTGTTCCACCAAGACCATAAACATAAAATGTTTTTAAAAGCTTAAAATTGCATAAAAATGGATTCCCAAAAGAAAGAAAGAAGAGATAAAATCCTCCAAATACTCCAAACTCTGAATATCTTGAGATGTGCAGCACCGAAATATTACCTAAGCCAAAATAAAGGAAGAAATGTATGAATTCCTTGCATATATACAATTCTTCTACTTCAAACAAGATACCAAAAGCTATACCTTGGCGTATCGTCATCCCTGGGAGGCTGAGTAGGAGGAACATCCTGACTTGGCTGGGAAGGGAGCGGCGGCTGATGAGAAGACTGGACCTCTGGAGCATCAGGAGCGGTAGGAGTCTCTCAAACTGAAGATGCGGCCCTCGCATATATCCCACGACTCCTGGACGCCGAGGGACAAGAAGCATGACTGAAGGTGGCCCAGTAGCCAGGGAAGCCAAAAGAGAATGCTCGGGCTCGAGAGGAAGAAGGTCAAGGTCCGCATCAGTCATAACCCCTCCGCCGACCAGCTTCCCATGCATGGTGGCTTCCCAGAGGAGGACCTGCTGAATATCTATGTCCCTCCGCTCCAACCTCTGGCGAAGGCGCACCTCCACCCCTCTCGAACGGTTCTCCACCATCCTCAACCTCTCCTCGAGCTCCCGCGATCTCGCTTCGGCGGCTCGGAGCCTATCCTCGCTCGATCGGAGCGCATCCCGGTCCCTATCCCCAGTAGCCTGAAGGGAGCGGATCATATCTCCCATCAAACCCCTGGAAACGCCCATCAACGCTTCTAACTCTGATACCCTCATCAGGAGGGAGTCTCTCTCGTGGCATATGATGGTGGACTCCTCCTCTCTCGACTCCATCACGGACCTCAGCCGGTCCATCTCCTCCTGAGCACGTACGACCCTGCCTCTCGCCTGACTGAGCTCCATCCTCGTGACCGTCAACTCACTCCAGGCCGCGTCCAACTCCCTCGTCAACTCGAGCTCTCGCTCGGCAGTCATGGATGGAGGGGAAGTGGAGGAAGAAGAGGCCCCAACGGTTCTCGCCCTTGACAAGGCGTCCACCTGAGCCTCGAGGACCTGAACCTGGTCCTGCAACTGATGCCTCTGAGCCCTTAAATACTCCACTTGCCCACTGTGTGCTCGGAAGTGCTCATTGACGGCCTTGAGCCTCTTCTCCATCTGCAAAAGTGGCACCGTTCAGAAATATTCAAACAAGAAGAGAACGAGAAAAAGAAAAAGGATTTCTAACTTACATAGGCGTCCGGGATCCCTCCTCCATCGTCCCAAGAATGTCCGTTAACTCCTGACGATACCAAGCTAAATAGTCGTCACTCGAAGTCACCTCGGGACGACGCTCGACCAAGGTTCCCCTACCGATCCACCCGGCCACATATGACGCCTAGTTCCTCGGGAGATTCGTGTCTCGAGGAATTCCAACCACGGGAATCGAAGGGCGCCGCGACAAAAGATCGGGCACCCATTGGTGCTACCCGAGCTGGTGGACAACCCGACTGATCGCATGAAACACGACCTCGTTAAAATAGATCAGCAGACATCCCATGACAACTCCTTAGGGACCTCCTCCTCCGCGTAAGGCATCCAAATCATCTACAAAGCATTAAAAGAGACATGAAGGGCGCATAATGAAAAGGAAATCAAATACAAGCCAAGGAAACTCGAAGAAAATATATACCTCTTCCTCTGTCAAGACATGGAAGGCCTCCCGACAATGAGCGAGGCGGTGCAAGGGAGAGCATGGTTGAACGGTGCTGGAATCGGACGGTCAACCGCAAAATGCTCGTACCCAAAAACCTGCAAGTTGAGGAAGAAATTAATTAGAATCAAGTGAGTTGAACCAAAAGACATCCACCACCTACTCACGCATACCTGGAGAAAGGGAGCAAAGCCACCAAGATTCTTGCCCCCAGCCCTCTTCACCTTCTTCGAGTGCTCCACAAAAAGGTGTACGAGCATCGCGGCTCCCCAAGCATAGCGCCCCATACCCTCCAAGTCCCTCATCAGCAACAGAGAATGAGAGGAGACCTTGTCAGAGGCCGCTGAAAAGAGAACCCGGACGAAGAAGTAAAGGAAGAATGCCCTAAGCTCCCTCCGCGCCCTCTGGGCACGCGGCCACTTCTCTCGCCTTGATCATTGCCCGTCTCCTCTCGAAGCTAGCTACAGCTTCACCCTTCTGGCGCTCTGTTAAGGAACCAAGGCCATATTGCCCTGAAAGCCGCCCCAAGGGGATCCGGTTCAACATCCGCTCTCGCTCGACGAACTCCCACTCCCCAATCAACTCCTGGAAAAGTGCCTTTTCATTGGCAAGGGTGGCCTCAATCACTGCCACTCCCGATACAGGAAGACCGGTGATTCGCTGAATGTCCTCGAGGGTTGGCATGATAGCACCGTGAGAAGGATTAAGGCACAAATCTCTGGATCCCATCTCTCCGCCAAGGCCTCCACATAAGGCCGATGGACGTGAAACGACTCGATCAGGAAGAAGGAGTGAAAGCCCACCCCATCCACCAAACTCCTCTCCCCCTGGCCCAAGGCATCATACCATCTTTTCGTTCCATGCCACAAAGCCCGAATGAGGTTCGGTCGCTACAACAAAACGAAAGGAACGTGGGTTAATTTAAAAGCGGTTGAGAGGTAAGCATCCAAGTCTACGAATTCATTTAGAAACCATGCTTAGCAAGATAAACTTCTATATACTAAAACAAAAGCACAAAAATAGAAGACTTCACACGTAGGCCCACCTTCAGTCATTCGCAAAACACCTTTCATTTGACCACCTGTTCTACCCTCTTATCCCACTGTGGTCATCACATGAATGCCTTCCCTATTTTTTTACCATCTAACATGATTATACACTTTTTTATAAGCCCACCCAATCATGTGAAAGAACTTAGACCCGTAAAAATACATACACCTACTCTCTCTTACTCCATCATGATCAAATACATATGAAAATCTATATATTCTGAAAGAAATATATGCATACAAAACCGTCACATGCAAGAATGCTAGCCCTACCCCTCCTATCTTGTTTTAAATAGAACAAACATGGATGTTCATAAAAATTGTCCCTCTTTCTGAAAACAAACCCATATCAGCATGCTTACGTATCCCACCGTGATAAAACCATACATCCAAGCATGCTTACTAACATACACATGTACAAATATTACACATGAATCTCCTATTTCATACTACAAAGACATATATCCACATATATGTAAATAGAAGACTAGAGCAAAAGGGTTAGAAGAATACCACGGCCCGTGTGGACCCAGGGGCGTTCACCTCGGCCTCGTCGGGATTATCCATCCCGTCCTCATCCCCCTCCTCCTCGTCCTCCTCGAACACGGCCTCCTCAGCCTTAGCCTCAGCACCAACGCCAGCCTCTGTGGCCCCTGTATCTATACCCTCGGCCTCCCCAGTCTCGCCTCCAACACCCCCAGTCCCCTCCATACCCACCTCACCGGAGATGAACTCCGCAAAAGCCCCCATAGCCCTTCTTTCCTCCTCCTCTGCCCTAGCTTCTATAGCCTCCCTGTCCAACATCCCGACAATGGCGTCCAACGATGCCCTCACATCCTCACTAACTCCCTTAGCCCTTATCCCCTCAGTTACACCCTCGGCCGGTCCTCCGACCTCCGGAACCCACGTTTCCTCTTGCGTGTGTATCCTATCATACACACGCCGATACCTCCGGGGCAGCCCCTGAAGGCAAGTCCCCAGCCTCACCCATGCCGATGCCCACCAACGGCACCTCCGCCGCACCCATAACTTCCCCCACAGCCTCTACCTCCAGCCTATCGCTCTCCGATGATGAAGAGCTCGGGCTACGCTCTCCACGAGCCACCCGTGGTCGTTTTCCCCTCGAAGCAATTGCCTTCGACCTCGTCATCTTCCTTGGATTGAAAAGAAAATGGAGAACCCAAACCTAGGATTTCAAAATCAAGAGAGAGGGATGGATCTAGGTCGAAATTGAGGAAGGAGAGGCAAAGGAATCAAGGTTTGTCGGTTTAAAATGGAAAAGGAGTAATGGAGGGAGAGAAACCATTTTGAAACGTATGGAGAGAGAGATGGTCGAGTTTAGCCTGGGGCATCCTCACCTGAAACAAAGGCACTAGCCGCCCAGTGAGGGGCGGCTAGTCGAGTTTAGCCGCCCTCTGCCTGGGGCAATTTGGTTCTGCTGCTCCTGTCTGCTGCTGCCGCTGAAAGTCTTTGTGACCGTTTCAACCTTCGGGGCCTATAAAAACATTCCTTCCATGGACCAAGTGTTAAATCTGTCCGGATTGTGCCCCTGCACTGACTTTTGAGCTCTTTCTTGCTTGAATTGTCAAGGGGTACAATCCATCTTAAGGTGAAATGGAAAAGATAATGCGAGAAAGTAAAGTGCGGGAGACCATGCTTTAGTATGCAAGGAAGGGATTCCAAGTGCGTGAGAAAAAAACTCTTAAGTGTGTGTAAAGGTGGGACAATTTCTTCTCAAGCATGTGCGGTAAGGGCACGATATGAGTGGGGACAATTTTAATATTTAGGTACGGGGGGTCAACTTTAATATTCCAAGAAAATCGGACGCCAAGGTGTTTTGGAAAAGGAAAATGCAAGCTTATGCGTAAGTGTAGTTGGCGTAAGGGGGCATTTTAGTTCTTCAATGGTTTCTTATGTGAGAGGGTAACGTTCTCGACTTTCTGAAGTAAAAGATGCCATCAAGTCCCTGTGGAGGAGCCCTTGCGGTCACCCATGTCCAAACCAGGATTGTATTTGAACGGTATAAGCCTTAGGTGTCGATTTTTCTAGGTTCATGGTTTTCAAATGTTTAATCGTATTATTCTAAACATGCTAAAAAATCCATGAGTGTACCAAGAGTCGAGTCAAATAAGCTTCCCTTGGACAAGCAAGTTTCTAAGTGAACTCATGTGAGTGTGTGTAGTTGTAAACCTGGACATGATCTACCTTTGGTCAAAATTTCGCCTTTCCCGGTAGACGTAGTTCAATTTAGAATCCCATTGCGAAATAGAAAAAGGGGGGGGGAATGGGGTAAGAGTAATATCTTCCTTTCGGGCAATATTTTAGAATTGACCCAGTCTAGCACATGTCTTACTTTCTAGGTCCCTCTGGCTTTCTTCTTTTTATCACTTCTTTATTTTGGATGGAAAGTACAGTCCGTTGTTTAGACCTGTACTGGTATAGCCGTTGTCTAGCGTATACCGTGCGTAAAGGCGTGAAAGCCTGCTAAAATAGAGAGTTTAACCCGTTCACTTGGGTGTTATTTTTCTTTTGTTGGCCTCTCATTGCCTGATTTTTTTTTATTTGAGGGGGGGCCTCTTCTGTTTTTCACCCCGATTCTTTTCATGCTTCCCCTCTAGAAGTGTTTGCATAGTGCCACAGCCAGTTTTGGGACATATGCCAGGTCTAGGTAATTCCTCATTTTGACCTGGGGTTAATACGAGTGGGGCGGAAATAAGGGATGTTTTGCTTTGGGGGTTTCAAATTGTCCCAGTCTACGGGTTAGGCAATTTCTCTTCTTTCAGGTGAATCTAGTCCAGTTATACGTGTGTGAAGGAAACGGCATGATTTGGCGGAGATGTGTTCAAATAGATACGAGTTTATCTTTGAGAGTCTTATAATTCTATCATCAAGTACTAAACGCTGGAAATCGCAGGAAGGAAGAATAATAGTTCTTAAGTATTGAAAGCTATTCATGCATGGAATTTTTTAGATAAAGTGCATTCCACGAACCTGGAACCTCGACTCCTTCGGCATCTACCAAGCGGTAGGCATTCCCGGAATAGGCATGGGTGATCACATAGGATCCCTCCCATGTGGTTTGTAACTTCCCTCTTGGGTGAGGCTGTCTTGATGGCATGATTTGCTTAAGTACTAACTCCCCGATTTCAAATTTTCTTTTTATTACCTTCTTTTCAAATGCCCTTGCCACCCTTCTTTGGTAGGCCTGGGCATGGTCTGCCGCTCTTAATCTTTTCTCGTCTAGTAGTTCGAGGCGTAGTAGGAGTGCCTCCCTCCTTTCCTCAATTTGGAGGTCTTCTTCTAGTACTATTCTTAAGGATGGGACGAGGATTTTGTAAGGTACTACTGCTTCGGCCCCAAACGTGAGTGAATAGGGGGTTTGACTAGTGGGTGTCCTAATGGAGGTCCGGTATACCCAGAGGGCGTCTACCAATTTATCAGGCCAATCGGTAGCCTTATGGGTTTCTACCGTCTTCTTTATAATTTTGAGCAAGGTTTTGTTGGTGGCCTCTGCTTGTCCGTTCCCCTGTGGATAATATGGCGTGGAATGATGAAGTTCTATATGATGTTTATTGCATAGGTCTTGAAATTCTTGGGAGATGAACTGGGGACCATTGTCAATTATAATCGCTTTGGGGGTACCGAACCGTGCAAGGATGTGAGTGCGGACAAAACGAGCCAGGGTAGAGCTTTTAATTACTACATAGGACTCGGCTTCAGCCCATTTGGTAAAGTATTATGTGGCGGTGAGGATGAAGGCTTTTTCGGTGGTGTTTTCTATAGTGTCCCGGAATGGTCCTATCACATCTAATGCCCACATAGAGAAGGGCCAAGGTGAAGTCATGGGATGTAAAGACGATGCTGGTGCGTGTATCTTGTTGGCATGGGTTTGGCATTGGATGCAACGTTTAACATACTTGTTGCAGTCCCCTTCAAGCGTGGGCCAATAGTAGCCCATTCTTAGTACCTTTTTCGCTAGCATCTGGGCGTTGACGTGTCCTCCGCATACTCCGGAGTGAGCTTCTTCTACAATGGTATATGCTTCTTCGTCGTCCAAGCACCTAAGTAGTTCCCCATTGAAGGAGGCTCGGAAGAGTATCCCCCCTGGGAGGCAGTATTTGACCGCTACCCTTTTGACTATTTTTTGGTCGTTGCTAGTAGCGTAGCTTGGGAATGAACCGTTTTTAAGGTAATTTTTGATGTCAAAGTACCAGGGATTTCCGTCGTTGATATCCCCTAGTTCAAGGGTTAGGATTTCCGTGGTACTAGCATTTTTGTTCGTTTGGTTCCTTTTAAGGGGATCTCGAGTTTTATAGTCACAGAGTTCGGTGGCAGGTGCTTCCAGTCTTTGGATAGTGACTGTTTCAGATGTTCTAGACAAGGGGAAGGTGAGCGATGAGGCTAAAGAGGCTAGAGAATCTGCAAGAATATTGCCGGTCCGGGGTATGAAAATGTGAGTAACCTCACGGAATTGTTTTAGCAGGACTATGGCTAGTTCTCTGTATTGTTTTAGGTTTGGATCTCTAGTCTGATATTTTTTAAGAGTTTGGCGGATTACTAAGAGGGAGTCCCCAATGATGTCTAAATTTTTAACTCCTAGGGCTAGGGCTGACTTCCAACCGGCTATTAGGGCCTCGTATTCGGCAATATTGTTGGTGGCTTTAAACATAAGCTGAAACGCTCGTGGGATAATGGCGCCTTCGGGGGAGATTAGTGCTATTCCTATTCCCTTCCCCTTTTGGTTGACCGCTCCGTCAAAGTATAGCGTCCACGTCTCTCTATTCTTTTCTTCAATAAGCGCAAATATTTCTTCGTCCGGGAAGTCATTTTTCACTGGTTTGTAGTCAGGGAGGGGTAGTTGAGCGATGTGGTCAGCAATGGCTTGCCCTTTGATGGATTTCTGAGTGGCGTACGTGACGTCAAACTCGTTTAACTGTACTTGCCATCGGGCTAAGCGTCCAGTTAATACGGCTTTCTTGAATAGGAACCTTACTGGGTCCATTTTGGTAAAGTATTTGACTTTGTGGGCAAGAAAGTAATGTCGCAACTTTTGGGAAGCCCATACTAATGCTAGACAAGTCTTTTCTGTAGGAGGGTAGGCTTTTTCGTATTCAATCAGGGTTTTACTCAGGTAGTAAATGACCTTTTCCTTTCTTCCCATGTCGTCGTGTTGTGCAAGCACTACACCAATGGCTTCCTTAGTTGCAGCTATATAGAGGAGCAGGGGTCGTCCGGGCACTGGAGCCGAAAGGACTGGGGGATTAAGAAGGTACTGTTTTAAATTATCAAAGGCCTTCTGGCATTCACTATCTCAATTAAACCTAACTCCCCCTTTCAATAGTTTGTAAAAGGGGCGACATCTTTCAGCGTGTTGCGAAATAAATCTCCTAATAAATTGCAACCTTCCTACGAGTCCCCTCAATTCTTTGAGGTTCTTAGGTGGGGGCATTTGGGCGATGGCTTTTGCCTTGGTCAGATCTATTTCTATTCCCCGCTTACTTACCATGAATCCTAAAAGTTTCCCAGAGGAAACCCCAAAGCGACATTTCTTTGGATTCATTTTAAGCTAATACTCCCTGAACCTCTGTAGTACTTGCATGAGTATGTCTACGTGTCCTATTCAACTCCTAGATTTGACTAAGATATCATCCACATATACTTCTACTAGCTTGTGCATCATATCATGGAATATTGAGGTCATAGCCCTTTGATATGTTGCACCTGCATTTTTGAGCCCGAAAGGCATCACCATGTAGCAGTAAGTTCCCTAGGGTGTGGTAAAGGAAGTCTTTTCTTGGTCTTTTTCTGCCAGCCGGATCTAGTTGTATCCAGAAAAGCCATCCATGAACGAGAGCATCTCATACCCTGCCGTGTTATCGACAAGGAGGTCAATATGTGGGAGTGGGAAGTCATCTTTTGGGCACGCTCGATTGAGGTCCCTGAAGTTGATGCATATCCGGATCTTCCCATCCTTCTTGGACATTATGTGAGTTGCAGGCCAGTTCGGTGGACCAAGTGTGCGCCACCGAGACACGTATTGCTCAAATTCCTCCCTAGGCCTCATTCTCTCTACGGTTAAATCCGAAATAGAGGGGGTTCTAATCCTCTGATAACCGTAGCGGCCCAAGAATTTCTCGCTTACAGCCGAGAAATTCGACAAGTGATCTACAGGAGAACCATTGTAGTGCTTCTCCTTCCAATGATTCTGGAAGAGGAAGACTAGCAGAGGTTGATTATCTAGAAACAGGCGTGCGTCTAGATAAAAGGCAGTTAAATGAATGTCTGGGTCTCCACGACTGTTATACCGGCGGAATTTGGGGATTTTGAATCCCTCCGATAGGTGGACTGACGGGATTTGTCTCAGGTTATGTAGAGACATGTGTTTGGGGGCTGAGGGACCAGTCTCGGAGAGGATTCTCCGGATGGTTTCATCCAGTGTTTCTCCCCTGGGAGGGCTGCCTAGCGGTCCCAGGTCTGGGGTGGCCTGGTAAGGGCCTGGGGTGGAAATGGCTGGGAATATTGGATTCGCCGGGGAAAGGGGGTGAACGAAAAGACGCTCGGGTTGACCGAGTGACTGGGCGTGAATGGGGTCTTGGGAATGGCCTTAGGGGTTTCGACAGGGGCCTCCTGTCTTAGGGTTTTGACCTGGCGGTAGTCGGCGAGGTCATGAAACATGTCCTCTACGGATTGGTATCCTAGACTGGCCATCTTTTCCTCTAGATGGGACAGGAATTGCGTGGCCTGTCCCTCTTGGGGGGTTCTTTCCTCTAGTATCTCCTCCTCTATGCGGGATTCCATGATGTGTGTGAAATGATTTAAGGGAACGAATGCAGATATAAAGCAGTAAACAAAGCGGTAAAGGATTGCGCAGCGGTGTGCGGCTTACAAAGCAGTAAAGGATTGCGCAGCGGTGTGCGGCTTACAAAGCAGTAAATGATGCTATAATGCGAATTAGAGGAGGAACTGATTCGAGGGTTGGAAAACTCTAACCTTCCTAGAGGGTTGATAGCATTCTAGTCAAGCTTGTAAAAGGGGGTAGAAGGGGATTATCTTTTGTTGTTTTTCACGAGGGAGGTCCCACCGTGATCGCCAGATTTGTCGGTATCGTCGGGAAGGCCTCCGAATGGCCGCGTGTGTTGTCGGTGCTTTCGGAAAGGGTCCCGGCGGTGCGCGGGTGCGCGTGCGTGTGTGGGGGTTACTTCGGGGATTCGGATCGGATGCGTGCCCTGGCGGGCTCGGTCGGATCGTCTTCTCGGAAGGGTGAGGGGTGTCGTTCTTGGTTGAGGCGCCCGATAGCGGCTCAAGATGATTCAGGGGTTTGTGTGATTGCCACCTGCTTTTTCTAAAAAGCAGGAAAAGGGGTGGGGTTGGATTTGATCACCTATGTGGGGAGTTTGTGGGGTCTCTGCTCTGAGACACAGATATACCGTACACAGAGGTGAAAAACAGATAATCCTATTTTGCTTCCGGGGCTTGACTAAAGGAGTCTTGGGACATAGGGGGTGTAAGTGGGGTGTGTATAGGGGGCAGCTAGTGGGGTCAAGCTCTCTGGTGAGGGGCGGCTACTAGGGTTTAGCCTGTCCAGGACCTGGTCTGCTTTGGGCAGAACTTCGGTAGGAAATGGGTTTGGTTTTTGGACAGAGGCTAAGCTAGGTTTAGCCCGGGTTTCTGGAGGGTGGGATGAGAGGGTATTTTATGTAGGGAAATGGGAATTTCTCTCACAAAAGGGGATCTCTCTCTCTCTCTCTCTTGGATTTCTAGTGGGGAAAGGGAATGTGAATTGTGTTGTGAATTGTGGGATGTTGGTGTTTGAATGGTTGTTTGAATTGGTGGTGATGGGTTTAAAAGCTTGGGACCTCCTCTATTTATAGTAAAAGAGAGGCAGGGGAATGTCCAGGGGGTAATAGGGTGGGTTGGCTTCGATTAAACCCCTCATTAATTCTCTGGTTCTTCTGTCAGAGACCAGGTGAAGGGCGGCTAGTGCTAACTAGCCGCCCAGGATGGGGCGGCTACTTCTTGGTAGCAGCCCTTAGCATAACCTGCCAAACGTCCCATCTCTGACAGGCGGTGGCTTGGGTCGGTTACTTGGGTTGATCCGGCCAAGGTTGGGTGGCTAAAGGTCATGACCCACCGTAATGATCAGCATTTAATACTGCTTTATGTCCCATCCAGGGGACTGGTACAAAGACGGCCAGGGAGGCGGACTAGTGCTAACTAGCCGCCTGGTATGGGGCGGCTAGTTAGGTCTAGCCGCCCCTTGCCAGGGACTCAGGGTTTCTGGGTTTCTGGTTCTCAGCTTAGGGCTATGTTTGGGGTTTTGGGGTTTAGGTTAGGGCCAGGGCTAGGGTTAGGGTTCGGGTTTAGGTTAGGGTTTCCGGTTAGGGTTAGGGTTTGGGTTTAGGGTTTAGGGTTAGGGTTTTCGGTTTAGGTCATGGCTAGGGTTCGGGTTTCTGGTTTAAGTTTAGGGCTAGGGTTAGGGTTTCTGGTTTAGGTCAGGGCTAGGGTTCGGGTTTCTGGTTTAGGTTAGGGCTAGGGTTAGGGTTTCCGGTTTAGGTCAGGGTTAGGGTTTCCGGTTTCCTGAACTTCGGTTCTCTTTTGATGTCCAACCGTGGGATATTTCTGGGTGTTACTTGAAGTATTTCTGTCTCTCTGGACGGTCAAAATTGGGGTATCTACAGCCCGATCTTCGCCAGATATATCCAAGTAACCGACCCGAGCCACCGCTTGTCAGGTCATGATGGGGGCGGCTACAGAAAGTAGCCGCCCCAGGCTAGGCGGCTAGTTTTGACTAGCCGCCCTTCACCTGGTCTCTAACAAAAGAACCAGAGAATTAATGAGGGGCCTAATCAAATACACTATTAACCAAACCACTCTATTACCCCCCTGGATATTCCCCTGCCTCTCTTTTACTATAAATAGAGGGGGTTCAAAATATTTCAACAACGTCATCAAATTCCAATCTCAATTCACAAATACCAACACACCATCAACCCCCCACCCTCAAGCCCATTTCACCACTTCATATCCCAAGAGAGAGAGAGTCCCATTAGTGAGAGAAAAAACCTACTTCTCACACAAATCTGCCCTCCCAATTCACCCTCCAAAACCTGGGTTAAACTAGGTTTAGCCTCTGTCAAAACCCAAACTAGTTTCCTACCAAAGTTATGCCCAAATCCACCCAGGTCCCGGACAGCTAACCCTAGTCAGCCGCCCCCTACTCGACGGCTCAAACCCACTAGCCGCCCCTGTCCTACACCCTACTTGCACCCCACTGTCCCAAGACTCTTTTAGTCAAGCCCCGGAAGCAGAATAGGATTACTTGTTTTTCACCTCTGTGTACGGTATATCCATGTCTCAGAGCGGAGACCCCACAAACTCCTCCCGCAAGGCGATCAAATCCAACCCCACTTTTCCTGCTTTTCAAAAAAGCAGGTGGTGATCACACACACACCTGGAATCCCCTTGAGCCGCTGCCAGGCGCCTCGACCGGGAACGATACCCCACCACCCTTCAGAGAGACGATCCAGTCGAGCCCACCAAGGCGCACACCGGATCAGAATCCCCGAAGAGCCCCCACACACGTGAATTTTTCCACACCGACACCCTCGCATATGTTTTCCTCCAGTTGTCGCTGAGCCGGACCTAAAGGAAGAGCTTCCTTAGGCGCAGTAACTGTCGGTGAAGAGAAATCCGCGTGTGTGGGGGTTCTTTCGGGGATTCGGATCGGATGCGTGCCCTGGCGGGCTCGGTCGGATCGTCTTCTCGGAAGGGGTGAGGGTGTCGTTCCTGGTCGAGGCGCCCGACAGCGGCACAAGAGGATTCAAGGGGGTTTTGTGATCGCCACCTGCTTTTTCTAAAAACAGGAAAGGGTTTGGGTCGGATTTGATCGCCTACGTGGGGAGTTTGTGGGGTCTCCGCTCTGAGACACGGATATACCGTACACAGAGGTGAAAAACAGGTAATCCTATTCTGCTTCCGGGCTTGACTAAAGAAGTTATGGGTCAAAGGGATGTTGATATGGGGTGTGGAAAGGGGGCGGCTAGTTGTGGTTAGCCGTCAGCCAGGGGGCGGCTAGCTAGGGTTAGCCGTCCAGGGTCTGGGGGAATTTAGACAGGGCTTTGGTAGGTAAAGGGTGGGGTCTTGGGCAGAGGCTAGGCTAGGTTTAGCCTGGGTTTATGGAGAGTGGGATGAGAGGGTATTTTATGTAGGGAATGGGTGTTTCTCTCACAAAAGGGGCTCTCTCTCTCTCTCTCTTGGGATTTCTAGTGGTGGAAGGGTTTGAAGATGAATTGGTGGTTGTTGTGGATTTTGTTGGGTGTGTTGGATAGGGGGCGGCTAGTTGTGGTTAGCCGTCGGCCAGGGGGCGGCTAGCTAGGGTTAGCCGTCCAGGGTCTGGGGGAATTTAGGCAGGGCTTTGGTAGGTAAAGGGTGGGGTCTTGGGCAGAGGCTAAGCTAGGTTTAGCCTGGGTTTATGGAGGGTGGGATGAGAGGGTATTTTATGTAGGGAATGGGTGTTTCTCTCACAAAAGGGGCTCTCTCTCTCTCTCTCTCTTGGGATTTCTAGTGGTGGAAGGGTTTGAAGATGAATTGGTGGTTGTTGTGGATTTTGTTGGGTGTGTTGGATGTTGTTGAAGGCTTGGGACCTCCTCTATTTATAGTAAAAGAGAGGTAGGAAAATATCCCGAGGGTAATGGAGTGGGTTGGCTTCGATTGGACCTCTCATTAATGCTCTGGTACTTCTGCCAGAGAACAGGTGAAGGGCGGCTAGTGCTAACTAGCCGCCCGGGATGGGGCGGCTACTTCCTGGTAGCCGCCCCTATCATGACCTGCCAAACGTCCCATCTCTGACAAGCGGTGGCTTGGGTCGGCTATTTGGTTTGATCCGGCCAAGAGAGGGCGGCTAAAGGTCATGACCCGCCGCAATGATCAGCATTTAATATTGCTTTATGTCCCATCCAGGGAACTGGTCCAAAGTCGGCCAGGGGGCGGTTAGGGGGGCGGCTAGTGTAAAGTAGCCACCCAGTAAGGGGCGGCTAGTTAGGGATAGCCGCCCCTTTCCAGGGGCTTTAGGTTTTTAGGGTTTTGGTTTTTAGGGTAGGTTTAGGTTTAGGTCTGGGTTAGGGTTTGGCTTAGGTTTAGGGTTTGGGCTAGGGTTTGGGTTTAGGTTAGGGTTTGGGCTAGGGTTTGGGGTTTGGTCAAGGTTTAGGGTTTCCGGTTTTAGGTTTAGGTCAAGGCTGGGATTAGGGTTTAGGGTTAGGGTTTGGCTTAGGTTTAGGGTTTGGGCTAGGGTTTGGGTTTAGGTCACGGCTAGGGTTAGGGTTTCCGGTTAGGTCAAGGTTCTGGTGTTTCTGGTTTAGGGTTAGGTCACGGCTAGGGTTAGGGTTTCTGGTTTACAGAACCTTTGGTTCTCTATCGGTGTCCACTTGTGGGATATTTCCGTGTGTTACTTGAAGTATTTTTGTCTCTCTGGACGGTCAAAATTGGGGTATCTACAATTGTCCCTCATCGGACGGAGTCTTTGTGCGAAGCAGGAAAGACTTCAACCGATGATAAGGAAAGAGACCCCTATTTTGGCCGGCCCGACCTTCAAGAAGTTATGCCAACACGAACAGTATTTTTCGGGGAGTTGATTTAGGCTGTCAGAGGCTAGGACTTGACTTAGAATTTTTATCCGAGAAGATGATCCAGGTGGAAGGCGGGGAAAAGTAAATGGTGAGTGATCCAACCCGCGGTCGGGGTTCTTAGCTATCGTGCACGGAGTAGCCCAGCGTGAGTTTCCTCGTGCCTACCGTTTCCGTGCTTGGGAAAACTCAGCAAGGAGGGGATATCGCCGACAGAAAGCAAGTAAAAGTTGATTTGGGTGAATTGGATCATCCGAAGGATAAGAACTCTGGAAAATAACCAGAACTGAAGAAATTTGAATCTGAATGGTACTGGACGTGTTGCAAAACTTCAGGAGAGTCGTGTTTGATCAAGTAATGCCTGGAAATAAGCCAATACATGGCTGTTTGGTATGGAGAACTTTGAATTTTAGGGCTGAAAAGATTGAAAAGGGGTTCTTTAAATGAAAGAGAAAAACTAGGAGGGGCGGCTAGTTGTAACTAGCCGCCCGAGAGGGGGCGGCTACTCGTGGGTAGCCGCCCCTCGACTGGGTCCCTTATAACCGAAAAGACCCTCTCTCTCTCCATACGTTTTTAAAACGGTTTCTCTTCCCTCTTCTCTTCTTCCCTTCGGTTTCGAACTCGAAAACCCTGATTTCTTTGCCTTTCTTTCCTCCATTTTGACCTCAATCTTTCTCTTTCTCTTGATTTCGAAACCCTAGTTTGGGTTCTCCTTTTTCTTTTCCAAACCGAGGAGATGACGAGGTCGAAGGCGATTGCTTCGAGGGGGAAACGACCGCGGGTGGCTCGTGGAGAGCGTAGCCCGAGCTCTTCATCATCGGAGAGCGATAGGCCAGAGGTCGAGGCCGTGGGGGAGGGTATGGGTATGACAGAGGTGTCGCCGGTGGATATTGTCGTGGGTGAGGTCGGGGATTTGCCTTCGGGGGCTGTCCCGTAGGTAGGGGGGAGTGTGATAGGCTATATACGCAAGAGGAGGCATGGGGATCGACCGGTGGTGGCCGAGGAGGTGGTTCCGGGGGCTGGAGAATCGATTGAGGGTGCAACCGAGGGGGTAGGGGTCGAGGGAGTTAGCGAGGAGGTGAGGGCGTCGTTGGATGCCCTCGTCAGGATGTTGGATAGGGAGGCCACAGAGGCCAGGGCTGAGGAGGAGGAGAGTAGGGCTATGGGGGCCCTTGCGGAGTTTATCTCCGGCGTGGGGAGGGTGGAGGCGATAGGAGAGGCTAGGGACGGGGCCGGGGAGGCCGAGGGTATGGGCACTGGGGCCGCTGAGGCCGGTGTGGGTGTTGGGGTTGAGGTCGAGGAGGCCGTGTTTGAGGAGGATGAGGAGGAGGATGACGACGGGATGGACGATCCCGATGAGGCCGAGGTGGACGCCCCTGGGTCCACACGGGCCGTGGTATGTTCCTAACTCTTTAGTCTTAGCCCTTTTATTTTGGTGTATATGCATGTGTTGGTGGTATGAACAGGTTGTATGTGTGTATTATACTTGTATATGTGTGTTATTTTTTAAATAGGCATGCTTGTGTATAAGTTTAATCGTAGTGGGATGTGTAAGCATGCTGTCATGGGTTTGTTTTTATAGGGAGGGGGGCAATTTCTATATATCCATGTTTGTTATATGCATGTAAAGGAGAGAGAAATGATATAGCTAATATGCTTGCACGCGATACTTTTCTATGTGTGTGTGATTTCGTATGTGTTTGATCGTGGTAGGGCATGAGGGAGTGTATGCATGCATTTCATGAGTTCGAGTTCTATATTGCTGTATTGCTTAGGTGTGTATGATAGGCTTGATGTAAGAAAGTGTGTGAGTGGTGACCACGGTGGGATGTGTTTGATATTTGTCTAGCATGCGTGATCATATGAGGAGTGTAGTTTCTTACTTTCATGCTTTCGTTCCTTTTCTTTTAGCATGTGGGAGTTTTGATTTCGCTAAGCATGGTTTAAAATGATTTCGTAGATTTGGACTCTTACCTCTCGCCCGCTTTTTAAACTAACCCATGTTCCCTTCGTTTGTTTTGTAGAGGCCGAATCGTATCCGGGCTTTATGGCACGGGACGAAGAGATGGTACGACGCCTTGGGGCAGGAGGAGCGGAGTTTGGTGGATGGAGCGGGCTTCCGTTCCTTTTTTCTGATCGAGCCATTCCACGTCCACCGTCCATATGTGGAGGCCTTGGCGGAGAGATGGGATCCGGATAGTTGCACGTTCATCCTCCCTATCGGTGCTGTCATGCCGACGCTCGAGGACGTCTATCGGATCACCGGCCTTCCGGTTCTGGGGGAGGCGGTGATCGCAGCCACCCTAGCTGACTACAGGGGGCTTTTCCGAGAGTTGATCGGGGAATGGGAGTTCGTGGAGCGGAGCGGACGTTGAACCGGATCCCTTTGGGGCGGCTTTCGGGGCAGTACGGCCTCGGTTCCTTTACAGAGCGCCAGAAGGGTGAAGCTGCAGCTAGCTTCGAGAGGCGCAGAGTGATGATCGAGGCGAGAGAGGCGGCCGGGGATAGGGACAGAGAGGCACTCAGGGCGTCGGAAGCGAGGGCGCGGGAGTTGGAGGAGAGGTTGAGGGTTGCTGAGGATCGGGCCAGAGGGACAGAGAGTCGCCTCCGACAGAGATTGGAGAGGAGAGACAGAGACATGCAGCAGGTCCGTCTCTGGGAGGCCACTATGAGGGGGAAGTTGGTCGGAGGGGGCTCTATGACCGAGGCGGACCTTGATCTTCTTCCACTTGAGCCTGACCATTCTCTCTCGGCTTCCTTGGCTACCGGGGCCACCTTTAGCCGTGCCTCTCGTCCTTCGGCGTCTCGGAGTCGTGGGATATACGCGAGGGCCGTGTCTTCGGTTCGAGAGACTCCTGCTGCTCTCGATGCTCCAGAGGTTCAGTCTTCTCCTCATCCGCCGCTCCCCTCTCAGCCAAGTCAGGACGTTCCTCCTACTCAGCCTCCAGCGGACGACGATACGCCGAGGTATAGCTTTTGTGTCTTGGTTTTAAGTAGAAGAATAGTATATATGCGATGAATTCATGCTTTTCTTCTTTTGTTTTGACTTAGGTGAATATTTCGGTGAGATATAGCTCAAGACTTCGAAGTTTGGAGCGTTTTGAAGAAAAATGATTTTCTTTTTTATGCCCTCTTTTAGTTTTTAGAAAAAAAACAGTCTATGCTTGTGGTTTTGGGTGGGACAATTTAATCATTCTCCTTTGTATGCATGTCTTGGAATAGTTAGTATGGATGTTTCATGGATATGTATGTATGTGTGGATGAATCTGGATTTTTATAGGTTTGATTCATGGATGGGTGTAGGTTTTGATATATAATTCGTTTTAGCATGGTATCTATACAGGTTTTGCGTATGAATATGTGTATGAAATGTGTACGTGCAGGTTTTGGAAAGAATTTGATTTTAATAGGTAAAGAAGTATTGAAGAGTTGATTGGATATGGGCTGACATAACTGACAGGGGTGCAGGCAAGGGGCGGCTAGTGTAAACTAGCCGCCCAGTGAGGGGCGGCTAGTTAGGTTTAGCCGCCCCCTGCCTGGGGTAAACTTAACTGAGACAAGGGGGAGGGGCGGCTAGTACAAACTAGCCGCCCAGTGAGGGGCGGCTAGTTAGGTTTAGCCGCCCCCTGCCTGGGGCAGTTTGGGCCTGCTGCTCCTGTCTGCTGCTGCTGCTGAAAGTTTTTGCGACCGTTCTATTCTTCAATACCTATAAAAACATTCTTTCCATGGACCAAGTGTTAAATCTGTCCAGATTGTGCCCCTGCACTGACTTTCGAGCCCTTCTTGCTTGAATTGTCAAGGGCTACAATCCATCTTAAGGCGGAATGGAAATATAAATGCGAGAAAGTAAAGTGCGGGAGACCAGGCTTTAGTGCGCAAGGAAGGGATTCCAAGTGCGTGAGTGAAGAAGAACTTATGTGTAGGAGTTGGGGACAATTTCTTCTTACGCATGTGCGGAAGGGCATGAGGTGAGTGGGGACAATTTTCATATGAGTGGGGATAATTTTGAATTTTGCGGGGACAATTCTCATATGAGTGGGGATAATTTTAAATTCGGGGGGGGGGGGGGTTAACTTTAATGTTTCAAGAAAATCAGATGCCAAGGTGTTTTGAGAAGGAAAATGCGAGCTTATGCGTAAGTATAAGTGGCATAAGGGGGCATTTTAGTTCTTCAATGACTTTTTAGGTGAGAGGGCAATGTTCTTGATTTTCATAAGTAAAAGACGCCATCAAGTCCCCGTGGAGGAGCCCTTGTGGTCACTTATGTCCAAACCAGGATTGTATTTGAGAGGTATAAGCCTTAGGCGTCGATTTTCCTAGGTTCATGGTTTTCAAATGCTTAATCGTATTATTCTAAACATGCTGAAAAATCCATGAGTGTACCAAGAGTCAAGTCAAATAAGCTTCCTTTGGATAGGCAAATTTCTAAATGAACTCGCGTGAGTGTGTGTGTAGGTGTAAACCTGGACGTGATCTGCCCTTGGTCAAAATTTCGCTTTTCCCGGTGGACATAGCTCAATTTTGAACTCCCATTGCAAAAAAATAAAAAGGGGAGAGGGTGAATGAGGTAAGAGTAATATCTTCCTTTCGGGCAATATTTTAGAATTGTCCCAGTCTAGCACATGTCTTACTTCTTTTTACCACTTCTTTATTTTTGTGTGGAAAGGTACAGTCCGTTGTTTGGATCTGTACTGGTATAGCCGTTGTTTAGCGTATACCGTGCGTAAAGGTGTGAAAGCCTGCTAAATAGAGAGTTTAACCCGTTCACTTGGGTGTTTGGCCTCTCCTTGCCGGACTTTCTTTTTTTTTTTTTTTTTGTGTTGTGTTTTGATTTGAGGGGGGGGGGGCTCTTCTGTTTTTCACCCCGATTCTTTTCATCCTTCCCCTCTAGAAGTGTTTATATAGTGCCAGAGCCAGTTTTTGGGACATATGCTAGGTCCGGGTAACTCCTCATTTTGACCTAGGGTTAATACGAGCGGGGCGGAAATAAGGGACATTTTGCTTTGGGTAGTTTTAAATTGTCCCAGTCTACGGGGTAGGCAATTTTTCTTCCATCAGGCAAATCTAGTCGAGTTATACGTGTGTGAAGGGAATGACATGATTTGGCGGAAACGTGTTCAAATAGATACGAGTTTATCTTTGAGAGTCTTACAATTCTATCATCAAGTACTAAACGCTGGAAATCGCAGGAAGGAAGAATAATAGTTCTTAAGAATTGAAAGCTTTTCATGCATGGAATTTCTTTAGATAAAGTGCATTCCACGAACCTGGAACCTCGACTCCTTCGGCATCTACCAGGCGGTAGGCATTCCCGGAATAGGCATGGGTGATCACATAGGGTCCCTCCCATGTGGGTTGCAGCTTTCCTCTCGGGTGAGGCTGTCTTGATGGCATGATTTGCTTAAGTACTAATTCCCCGGTTTCGAATTTTCTTTTTATCACCTTCTTTTCAAATGCCCTTGCCACCCTTCTTTGGTAGGCCTGGGCATGGTCTGCCGCTCTTAATCTCTTCTCGTCCAGTAGTTCGAGGCGTAGTAGGAGTGCCTCCCTCTTTTCCTCAATTTGGAGATCTTCTTCTAGTACTATTCTTAAGGATGGGACGAGAATTTCGTAAGGTACTACTGCTTCGGTCCCAAATGTGAGTGAATAGGGGGTTTGACCAGTGGGCGTTCTAATGGAGGTTCGGTATGCCCAGAGGGCATCTACCAGTTTATCAGGCCAATCGGTAGCCTTGTGGGTTTCTACTGTTTTCTTTATAATTTTGAGTAAGGATTTGTTGGTGGCCTCTGCTTGTCCGTTCCCCTGTGGGTAGTATGGCGTGGAATGATGGAGTTCTATATGATGTCTATCGCATAGGTCTTGGAACTCTTGGGAGATGAACTGGGGGCCATTGTCAGTTATGATTACTTTGGGGGTGCCGAACCGTGCCAGGATGTGAGTGCGGACAAAACGAGATAGGGTAGAGCTTTTAATTACTACGTAGGACTCGGCTCTCAGCCCATTTGGTAAAATATTCCGTGGCGGTGAGGATGAAGGCTTTTTGGGTGGTGTTTTCTATAGTGTCCCGGAATGGTCCTATTATGTCTAATGCCCACAATGAGAAGGGCCATGGTGATGTCATGGGATGTAAAGAAGATGCTGGTGCGTGTATTTTGTTGGCATGGGTTTGACATTGGATACAACGCTTAACGTATTTGTTACAGTCTCCTTCGAGCGTGGGCCAATAGTAGCCCATTCTTAGTACCTTCTTTGCTAGCATCTGGGCGTTGACGTGCCCTCCGCATACTCCAGAGTGAGCTTTCTCTACAATGGTGTATGCTTCTTCGTCGTCCAGGCATCTGAGTAGTTCTCCGTTGAAAGAGGCTCGGAAGAGTATACCCCCTCGGAGGCAGTATTTGATTGCTATCCTTTTAACTATTTTCTGGTCGTCGTTGGTAGCATAGCTTGGGAATGAAGCGTCTCTAAGGTAGTTTTTAATATCAAAGTACCATGGGTTTCCGTCGTCCATATTTCCTGGTTCAATAGTTAGGATTTCCGTGATACCAGTATTTTTGCTGGCCTGGTTCGTTTTTAGGAGATTTTGAGTTTTAGGGTCACTGAGTTCGGTGGCAGGTGTTTCCAGTCTCTGAATAGTGACTGTTTCAGATGTCCTAGATAAAGGGAAGGCGAGTGATGAGGCTAGGGAGGCTAGAGAATCGGCAAGAATATTGCCAGTCCGGGGTGTGAAAATGTGAGTGACCTCACGGAATTGTTTTAACAGGACTATGGCTAGTTCTCTGTATGGCTTCAGCTTTGGGTCTCTAGTCTGACATTTTTTAAGAGTTTGGCGGATTACTAAGAGGGAGTCTCCAATGATGTCTAAATTTTTAGCTCC
This sequence comes from Acorus calamus, assembly GCA_030737845.1. NCBI lineage: Eukaryota > Viridiplantae > Streptophyta > Magnoliopsida > Acorales > Acoraceae > Acorus > Acorus calamus. The sequence goes on along the minus strand of CM060873.1, from coordinate 12,748,712 downwards.
TAAGGCTAGGGCTGCCTTCAAACCTGCTATCAGGGCCTCGTATTCAGCAATATTGTTGGTGGCTCTGAACGTAAGCTGAAACGCTTGTGGGATAATGACGCCTTCGGGAGAGATTAGTGCTATTCCTATTCCCTTTCCCTTTTGGTTGACTGCTCCGTCGAAGTATAGCGTCCAGGTCTCTCTACTTTTCTCTTCAATAAGCGCAAATATTTCTTCGTCCGGGAAGTCCGTTTTTACTGGTTCGTAATTGGGGAGAGGTAGTTGAGCGAGGTGATCAGCGATGGCTTGTCCTTTGACGGATTTTTGAGTGGCGTACGTGACGTCAAACTCGTTTAACTGTACTTGCCATCGGGCTAAGCGTCCCGTCAATATGGCTTTCTCGAATAAGAACCTTACTGGGTCTATTTTGGCAAAGTATTTGACTTTGTGGGCGAGAAAGTAATGTCGTAATTTTTGGGAAGCCCATACTAATGCTAGACAAGTTTTTTCTGTAGGAGGGTAGGCTTTTTCGTATTCAATCAGGGTTTTACTCAAATAGTAAATGGCCTTTTCTTTTCTTCCCATGTCGTCGTGTTGTGCAAGTACCGCACCAAAGGCTTCTTTAGTTGCAGCTATATAGAGGAGTAGGGGGCGCCCGGGTACTGGGGCCGAAAGTACTGGGGGTTTAAGAAGGTACTCTTTTAAATTATCAAAGGCCTTTTGGCATTCACTATCCCAATTAAACCGGACTCCCCCTTTTAGTAGTTTGTAAAAGGGGCGACATCGTTCAGCATGTTGAGAAATAAATCTCCTAATAAACTGCAACCTTCCTATAAGCCCTCTTAGTTCTTTTAGGTTCTTGGGTGGGGGCATTTGGGCGATGGCTTTTGCCTTGGTCGGGTCTATTTCTGTGACACCTGGCCCAGGCCCAAGAGTCCCAAGAGGCCCATGGATTGGGTGAGGGTGAGGGTGTTTAGTCCCACATCGCCTAATGGGAGGAGATAGTCTGTGCTTATATGTGTGCACAGCTCTTACACACCAAGACGCGTTTTAAACCCGTGAGCCCATTTAAGGGCAAAGCAGACAATTTCTTGTTGTGTAAGCCTGGGGCGTTACAATTGGTATCAGAGCCTGTCCATTTCGCGATGGTGGGTGTGGGTGGCCCCACACGGGGACGTGTGGCCCATTAGGGGGGGGTGATTGTGACACCTGGCCCAGGCCCAAGAGTCCCAAGAGGCCCATGGATTGGGTGAGGGTGAGGGTGTTTAGTCCCACATCGCCTAATGGGAGGAGATAGTCTGTGCTTATATGTGTGAACAGCTCTTACACACCAAGACGCGTTTTAAACCCGTGAGCCCATTTAAGGGCAAAGCGGACAATTTCTTGTTGTGTAAGCCTGGGGCGTTACAATTTCTATCCCCGTTTACTTACCATGAATCCCAAAAGTTTTCCCGAGGAGACACCGAAACGACATTTCTTTGGGTTCATTTTAAGTGAATATTCCCTGCATCTCTGCAGTACTTGCCTAAGTATTTCTGCGTGTCCTATTCGAGTTCTAGATTTAACCAAGATGTCATCCACATACACTTCTACTAGTTTGTGCATCATATCATGGAATATTGAGGTCATTGCCCTTTGATAGGTTGCCCCTGCATTTTTGAGCCCGAAAGGCATCACTATGTAGCAGTAGGTTCCCCAGGGTGTGGTGAAGGAGGTCTTTTCTTGGTCTTTTTCTGCCAGCCGGATCTGGTTGTATCCAGAAAAGCCATCCATGAACGAGAGCATCTCATATCCTGCAGTGTTGTCGACAAGGAGGTCGATGTGTGGGAGTGGGAAGTAATCTTTTGGGCACGCTCGGTTGAGGTCCCTAAAGTCGATGCATATTCGGATCTTTCCATCTTTTTTTGACACTGGAACGATATTTGCTATCCACTTTGGGTATAAGACTACCCGGATAAATTTAGCCTGGTGGAGTTTGTCCACCTCATCCTTGATTTTTAGAGCCACTTCGGGATGGAGGCGCCTTAGCTTTTGTTTGACTAGTTTTGCGTTTGGCTCTAAGATTAACTGATGTTCGACTAACGAAGTATCGAGCCCAGGCATGTCTTTGTAAGACCATGCAAAGACGTCTTTGTACTCGTGTAATATTTTAATTAGTCTCTCTCGTTCATCGTGATTTAGTTCTGCGCTAATCGAAATGATTTTGGGGTCAGTATTTGTCCCTTGGTTCAGCTCTTCTATCTTCTCATCTGCTTCCTCTGTCTTTTCATCGAACCTTTGAAGGCTCTGCTTGAACTCCTTAGACAGGTCTTCTCTTTCCTTATCGTCCTCATCACAGATTTCGAAGACTCCTAGACCGTCATCTGGGTTTTCTATGTTATCTAGGTCTGGTTCTTCTACAACCGCTATTGATTCAAATTTCTCTAAACCTAGTATGGCCCTGCTATATCCTTCTAAGTTGCTAATGATCTGGTCAGGTACTTGGCTCCTAGTGGGTTTTACCGTTTTGGACGAGGCACTAGGGTTGGGGTTTTTGGCTTGACTGGCGAGACGCTGTAGTTTGTTCGGGAGATCAAAGTCGTCGCTGAATGGGTGCCATGCTGGAGTGAAGTCATCTTTGTCGAACAGGGATCCTAGGGTTCTGGTTTCCATTTTTTTTTTGGTTTTGTTTTTTTTTTTTTTTTTTTTTTGTATTGAACAGAAAAGACACTTATTATTTACAACCTACTGGATTGGTGGAAGTGCTTCAGCCGACTTTCCTCCAGCAGCTGGCGCTCCTTTGTTGCGATGCTTGAGCACTGCGAGAAAAGGAGGCTGGGTCAGCTGGAGTTTTGTCGTCTGGTGGCGAGTGTGGATTCAGGTGTTTATCTGGGAGTGGGAACAGCCATTCTAGGGAGCCAGAGAGGTAGTCCAGCTCGCTTTCCCGGATAGGGTCTAGGGGGCATACGGTTTCTTCAGAGGGTTCTACGATTATTTCCCTCACGAAATGTTCGTACAACTTCCAATTATATTTTCCCTCTAATTTAGATTTGTGTTTGGGTGAGCCGATCCCCCTTTTGTCTAGCCATGCCAGGAGGTCGATGGGGTCCAGGATCCCATTTTTGTGTCCTAGAGTTTCCCCAGGAAGATAACCCATGGTCCCCATTATATGCCAGCCAGGATTTTCAAACCTAGGGTGGCTTGTCTTTGAGGTAACGGGGGGAGTGTTCCGGGGATTTAGCCAATTGGCCGGGAAATCTAAGATGTGGATGGTGGTTTCCATGGGTTTTGAGCTACTGGTTTTTATGGCGGTGGTTTCATTATCGGCGAACCTTGGCTTAGGTTCTCTGATCGCATCCCCTTGTATTTTGATTATCCGACCTCCCAAGGGAAATTTCAAGCACTGGTGCAGGGGAGAGGAGACCCCTTTATGGACACTAGCCATTTACGTCCTAGGATCATATTATAATCTGAATCCATTTCTAGGACATAAGCTTTAGTGCTAGTTTCCAGCGGCCCCACTTTTAATCGGAAGTCCTTGAAGCCTAGAACTGGACGAGCCGTTTTGTCATAGGCAAATATATGGTTTGTGATGACATGTGGTTTACTCCTGCCCCGGTGTCAATTAGAACTTTGTCCACCGGGTGTCCTTCGAGGTCGATTGTTATACATAGGGTTGATGTGTTGATGACTTTATCATGAACTTCTTCCTTAGGTCTAAAGGTGATGACGGGCCCTAGTCCTGCGGTGATTAGAGCTATTGGTATGCCTAGGGTAGAGATTTGCGGGTCGACTTGAGTTCTTTCTAGGAACATTCTTAGAGCCTGCTGGTGGTGTTCTGAGGTTTCGATCAGCTCTAAAATGGAAATTTTCGGGGGGATTTTTCAGAGTTGGTCTAGGGTGTCGATCCTATCCCCGGCGCGGGGCTCCTCAGTTTCGGTTTCAGGCAGGGGGTGTCTATAAGAGTGTACAGTGTTGAAGATTCTGCCAGCTCTGGTAGTATGATGGTTTAGTGTGTCAATGGTGTTTCGGGGGCTTTGTGTTATTGGGCGCAGGCTCCTGTTGATTCGTAAGGGGGATATTGGTCGGTCTTTTTTGGGGGAAAGAGTCTTGTGGGTTTGGGGAGAATAGGTAAGGGGGTTGGTAGGATGGGGGAAGAGGCTGGTAAGATTATGCCACCTGGAACGATTCTGGGTGACTCTTCATGGTCAGCGACTCCTATGGTGTAGACGCTTTCATAGCTCAGGTTTTCTGGTTCTTTCAAGGGAGCCTTCGTAGCTGGCCTCGGGTTTTGGATTGTGGTTTCTACGGGGTTATGGGTTTCTGGGACCTTCTTGACTTCTAGTGATCTCGTAACTGGGTTGTTGAGTCCCCTAATGGTGGCCCATTCTAAGCGCCTCTCTTCGTCAAGGGTGTAGACAATGTCTCTAAACAAGGAGCATTGCTCGATGGTGTGGCCGTGATGCCGATGATACTGACAAAAACGGGTTGGGTCAGCACCGATAGGCGAAGGTCTAGCCGTGGGTAGGGAAATGCTATTGACCTTTAATAAGGCTCTGAGGATGTTCCCTAGGGTTTCCGGGAGGGGGGAACAGCTATCTCTTCCGTTTGGCCATCTTGGGCTGTAGGAGGGGGAAGGTGTGGCCTTACCATGGGGGCCGTATGCGGGTTCACTGAGGGCTATACCTTGCGTTCTTGGGGGGATAGGATAAGAGGATCTCCTGTTTTGGTCCTGGTTATGGATTGAGGGAGCCTGAATTGGGGAATCATGGGTTGTGAGGTTTTGTCGTATTGGCATGGGGACGGGTACTGATCGAGGGGTAAAATGTTGATTCGCTTGCCGAGGCGGTGCATATCCGGATGATCCGGGCGTGTACTGTCTCCGAGCTGTTCCTCGGTCAGGAACTCGTGCTCCGTTCGGGTAGAGTGCCGATACTTGGTTAATGATCCCCTCTACCGTGGGGGTTTGTGCCTTACGAGGCGGTTGTCCAACCCTATGGCTGATAGGTGGGGACTGGTTTTGGACTGCTGGGGCTGCACAACGGGAAATCCTGTTGTGGCGGTCAATCAGAAGTTGATACGTAGTGCAGTCTCCGTACGAAAGGCTCGTGCGGAGTTCTGGAACTCAGGCTCTGTAACATCATGTCTATTTCTTGACATTCTGTGAGTTGCAGGCCGGTTCGGTGGACAAGGGTGCGCCACCGAGACACGTATTGTTCGAATTCCTCCCTAGGCCTCATTCTCTCTACGGTTAAATTTGAAATAGAGGGGGTCCTAATCCTCTGGTAACCGTAGCGGCCCAAGAATTTCTCGCTTACAGCCGAGAAATTCGACAAATGATCTACAGGGAGGGTGGAGAACCATTGTAGTGCTTCTCCTTCCAATGATTTCTGGAAGAGGAAGACTAGTAGAGGTTGATTATCTAGAAACGGGTGTGCGTCTAGATAAAAGGCAGTTAAATGAATGTCTGGGTCTCCACGACCGTTGTACCGGCGGAATTTGGGGACTTTGAATCCCGCTGGTAGGTGGACTGACGGGATTTGTCTCAGGTTATGTAGAGACATGTGTTTGGGGGCCGAGGGACCAGTCTCGGAGAGAATTCTCCGGATGGTATCGTCCAGTGTTTCTCCCTGGGGAGGGCTGCCTAGCGGTCCCGGGTTTGGGGTGGTTTGGTAGGGGCCTGGGGTGGAAACAACTGGGAATTTTGGATTCGCGGGGAGAGGGGGGTGAACGAAAAGACACTCGGGTTGACCGAGTGACTGGGTGTGGATGGGGCTTTGGGAGTGATTTAGGGGTTTCGACAGGGGTTTCCTGTCTCGAGGTCTTGGCATGACGGTAGTCAACGAGGTCATGAAACATGTCCTCTACCGTTTGATACCCTAGACTAGCCATCCTTTCCTCTAGATGGGTCAGGAACTGTGTGGCCTGACCCTCTTGGTGATTCCTTTCCTCTAATATCTCCTCTTCTATGTGGGGTTCCATGACGTAGAGTGGGGATGAATGCAGATTGAAAGCAGTAAATAAAGCAGTAAAGGATTGCGCAGCTGTGTGCGACTTACGAAAGCAGTAAAGGATTGCGCAGCTGTGTGCGACTTACGAAAGCAGTAAGGGATTGCGCAGCTGTGTGCGGCTTACAAAGCAATAAAGGATGTTATAATGCACAGTAGAAGAGGATTTAATTCAAGGAGTGAGAAACTCTAACCTTCCTAGAGGGTTGATAGCATTTTAGTCAAGCTTGTAAAAGGGGGCAGAAGAGGATTACCTTTTGTTGTTTTTCACGAGGGAGGTCCCACCGTGATCGCCAGAATTTGTCGGTGTCGAGAAATCCGCGTGTGTGGGGTTCTTCGGGGATTCGGATCGGATGCGTGCCCTGGCGGGCTCGGTCGGATCGTCTTCTCGGAAGGGGTGAGGGTGTCGTTCCTGGTCGAGGCGCCCGACAGCGGCTCAAGAGGATTCAAGGGGGTTTTGTGATCGCCACCTGCTTTTTCTAAAAACAGGAAAGGGTTTGGGTCGGATTTGATCGCCTACGTGGGGAGTTTGTGGGGTCTCCGCTCTGAGACACGGATATACCGTACACAGAGGTGAAAAATAGGTAATCCTATTCTGCTTCCGGGCTTGACTAAAGGAGTTATGGGTCAAAGGGATGTTGATATGGGGTGTGGATAGGGGGCGGCTAGTTGTGGTTAGCCGTCGGCCAGGGGGCGGCTAGCTAGGGTTAGCCGTCCAGGGTCTAGGGGAATTTAGGCAGGGCTTTGGTAGGTAAAGGGTGGGGTCTTGGGCAGAGGCTAAGCTAGGTTTAGCCTGGGTTTATGGAGAGTGGGATGAGAGGGTATTTTATGTAGGGAATGGGTGTTTCTCTCACAAAAGGGGCTCTCTCTCTCTCTCTCTCTCTCTTGGGATTTCTAGTGGTGGAAGGGTTTGAAGATGAATTGGTGGTTGTTGTGGATTTTGTTGGGTGTGTTGGATAGGGGGCGGCTAGTTGTGGTTAGCCGTCGGCCAGGGGGCAGCTAGCTAGGGTTAGCCGTCCAGGGTCTGGGGGAATTTAGGCAGGGCTTTGGTAGGTAAAGGGTGGGGTCTTGGGCAGAGGCTAAGCTAGGTTTAGCCTGGGTTTATGGAGGGTGGGATGAGAGGGTATTTTATGTAGGGAATGGGTGTTTCTCTCACAAAAGGGGCTCTCTCTCTCTCTCTCTTGGGATTTCTAGTGGTGGAAGGGTTTGAAGATGAATTGGTGGTTGTTGTGGATTTTGTTGGGTGTGTTGGATGTTCTTGAAGGCTTGGGACCTCCTCTATTTATAGTAAAAGAGAGGTAGGAAAATATCCCGAGGGTAATGGAGTGGGTTGGCTTCGATTGGACCTCTCATTTATGCTCTGGTTCTTCTGCCAGAGAACAGGTGAAGGGCGGCAGTGCTAACTAGCCGCCCGGGATGGGGCGGCTACTTCCTGGTAGCCGCCCCTATCATGACCTGACAAACGTCCCATCTCTGACAAGCGGTGGCTTGGGTCGGCTATTTGGTTTGATCCGGCCAAGAGAGGGCGGCTAAAGGTCATGACCCACCGCAATGATCAGCATTTAATATTGCTTTATGTCCCATCCAGGGAACTGGTCCAAAGTCGGCCAGGGGGCGGTTAGGGGGGTGGCTGTGTAAACTAGCCGCCCAATAAGGGGCGGCTAGTTAGGGATAGCCGCCCCTTTCCAGGGGCTTTACGTTTTTAGGGTTTTGGTTTTTAGGGTAGGTTTAGGTTTAGGTCTGGGTTAGGGTTTGGCTTAGGTTTAGGGTTTGGGCTAGGGTTTGGGTTTAGGTTAGGGTTTGGGCTAGGGTTTGGGGTTTGGTCAAGGTTTAGGGTTTCCGGTTTTAGGTTTAGGTCAAGGCTGGGATTAGGGTTTAGGGTTAGGGTTTGGCTTAGGTTTAGGGTTTGGGCTAGGGTTTGGGTTTAGGTCACGGCTAGGGTTAGGGTTTCCGGTTAGGTCAAGGTTCTGGGGTTTCCGGTTTAGGGTTAGGTCAAGGCTAGGGTTAGGGTTTCTGGTTTACCGAACCTTTGGTTCTCTATCGGTGTCCACTTGTGGGATATTTCCGTGTGTTACTTGAAGTATTTCTGTCTCTCTGGACGGTCAAAATTGGGGTATCTACAGTAACGTAGCAGAAGCAGCGTACGTGTTTTGGGTCTACGAGTGTGAGAGGCCATCAGCATCCCCCTTTTTCTTATATGTATTGCTACTCGTGCTTGTACACAGTACTTGTATTTGATGTCTTTTGTTGTATATTGGCTCTCACAGGATAGTTGATTATGTAGTCCGGTTTGTAAATATGTCTTTGAATTACAGACTTAGTCGTTTAAGTTTCCGCTATATGTATATATATTATGTCAGCTTCCTTGTTAACTGTTTTATTACCTTTGATGTTGTGTTGAGTCTTTTGTTGATCTCGTGTATGAATTGCTGATATTATATATTTGTCACGTCTCAGGTACGGTTGCCCTGGGGCGTGACAACAAACACCCTAGAATCCTACTGAGGAAGCTGTCGGATGCCTCAGCAAGGAATCGAAAACCCCCACCACCCTTCCGAGAGAGGATCCGACCGAGCTTGCCATGGGGCGCACCGGATCTGAATCCCCGAAGAACCCCTAAACATGCCAAAGCCAGACTGGAGGTAAGAAGAAGAAAGGCTCCCCGGAGCATCGCCTTCTTCCTAAAATCCGATACCGACAACCTTCTGTAACGACTATGATTTTTCTAGTTGTTTCTTGATTTTTGTGCATTAGGTTATATTCCTATAAGGTTTTAGAAGATTTATATACCTCCAATTCTAGAAGTTAAGGTATGGTTGGAATCGTTATTCTGTTAGCTTTTCAACCTTTTTATAGATAGTGAATTGGGTGAGTATCAATCAAGTTATATGCCAAATTGTGCCGAGAGGTTGAGCAGAGGAAATAGCGACAACTCCAGGGGGATCCGTCGATATTGTGATGGATCCCATAGGAGCCGTCGGTTTTTGTGATGGATCCAATAGGAGACGTCGATCTGGAAACAGTTTCAAACTCGTATATTTCTGTTGTTGAAAGGTTTAAATGTGATTTATTTGATTGATAAGTATCGATTTATTGTCGCCATGTGCATGGGGTCTATTTTAACCTCTCTCTCTTTTCCATTGAAAACATTAAAACCCTAAAGTCTCCTTCTTCTCTGGTTTTTGGCACCATTGTTGAGGAGCACGGGAGGAGTTTGAACAGAGAGTTCTTGTGAGTATTTTCCTCTGTTTATGAAAAGTTTTTATTGATAATGATTCCCTTTAGGTGTCTTTGTTGTATGATTTCGTTTTTAGGCTTTTCAAAAAAAAAAGAATAGGTTTTCTTCATGGTTTTTGAAAGTCTTTATATGATTTTAGGTCTTATATTATACCAGTGATGCGTCAATGATTTCATGATATTTTTATAAGTTTTTGATGATGTATTGGATCACGTATGTACTTCGGATTTCATTAAGTTTCTTCTTGAGTTTTTTGTAGTTTTGATGCATTTTTATGATTTTCAAATCCTTATGTTATAGCTATGAAATCATGAAGTTTTCAAAGTATTTTTCAAATATTTCATATCAAAAGAAAGGGGATATATATATATATATCATGTCCAGGGTTGTTTATTAAGGGTAGAAAGCATGTTTATAAATGTTTAAAGTATTGTTTTAACTCTTATATGGATAGATCCAAACCTATACATGTTTTTATGATTTTGAAGAGTTTTATCATAGATCCATGTTTGTTGTTTCTACATATAAAATATTTACGGTTTTCAAGGATTTTTGTAATATGATTTAATGATTTTTTATATATGTTTTATTTTCAATCTTTTTAGATCTAGGGTTTTGAATAGATGAATATCATGCTAGGTACAATAATATGTTATCTCTTGTGATTTTCAAACGATTTTATAAAAGTATATTCAGATCATTGGGTGTACCAAGTGTTTTATGTTTCATTGATGTTTTATCATTTTTCCATAAGCTAGGGTTTCGAATGGATATTTCTTTGTACGATCTTCAATATATCGCGCAAATGTTTTGTATCATTTTACGTATTATATATTACTTTTATACCTATGTTAAAAATATGGTTGTCAAAGATGTTTTAAATGAGTTTATTGATTGATTTTAATTAGATTTCAAGATGAGTTCTTTTCTGTTTTACGCCGTTTTAAACGACTCATGTATGGTTTTCCAATGATGGAATGTGTTGGGATGTTTTAATAAAAATAAGGATACATGCCTTCTGCCTCGGGATGGCTCCATTGAGAGCCGTCGAGCACGTTCTGGATGGCTCAGAGAGGAGCCGTTGGTTTGTAAGGAACGGCCCCAAGAGGAGCCGGTTGTCTGTGTGTACGGGCTCCATCATGTCACGTACTATTTGCGCATTTTGCAATCGATTTCTATCATTTCAGGACTGGCTAGGTTGCCTTAAACCTTCTGGATTTATTTTGTTTCGTTGGACCTGTAACGTTTCGGTATTTTTCAGCATTATATTTTGTTTTAAATATATAATGAAAATTTTAATTGAAATTCAAATATTTCATTTTTCAGATTTGGCAGTGGGCTCAAATGGGTCCAATTTGATTTATAATTATGATAATTATACATTAATGTTGAAATATTTATTTTATATGTTTCTAGAGATATTTATAGCCTCAAGATACTTTGGTTGAAATTTGGTGAGATTCGGAGTTCGAAAACTTTAATTTCGAGGCTTAAGTGTCAAATTATTGGGTCCAGGGATCTAGTTGCGAATGCATAATACCTTTTAATAGCCTTCAGGGACCTTTCTTTAAATCAGATAGGGATCTATTTGTAAATCGGATAGGGGCGTAGTTGTAAGACTAGAATACTTAAGGGGTCGTTTTGTAATTTTGGTAATCCCCTTTAAATAGTACGTTTGGGTTAGGATTTTCATCCAAATCTGAGAAGGCATGAAGGGTGGTGATGATCTAATCTTATCCGTCGAATATCACAAGGTGAGAAATCATTCTTCTTTTGATTTTGTTGTTTAGGGTTTCAATTTATTTTGGCTATGAGATTATTGTGTTAATCGATTGTTTGGGGAATAAGTTGATGGATTAGGGTTAGGTTTTTATCGAATTTAATTGGTTGATTATTTGATTGGATATCAATGGATCTCGAAGGATTTCTTAATATCAAATTAGATTTATTGGTTTTGGGGTTTTAAGAGTTATTTTCGGGTTGATTATATCCATGGACGTTAATTCATGTTTTTGGCTATGATAGAATCGTTTCTGTAAAAAATGTATTTCATAAACGGAAATAGATTTTGAAAAGATATTTCCAACGAATCATGAATCGTCCAATTCGGAGTTACGAGTAGAAAGTTATGAGTTTTGAAAGATTTATGTGCAGTTTCTTATAATTCAATATTTAGTTTCATGATCAAGTTTGATGAATTTTAGAGATCAAAGGGATCCCAAATAGATGTTTAATGAAGTATAAGTTGATTTGTGGGTTTTGATGATTTTATTGATCTTGGTCACTCAAATTGGATCTTAAATCAATTAATTTGATTTAGTGAGATCAATGATTATTAATTGGATATTATTGTTATTTGGAATTAAATTTATTGGATTTGAGTTATTTCGATCATTGGAATTATAGTTGAGCCTTATTGGACTTGTCTAAATATTTATTCGATGATTGATCGATTATATGGGTCTTATAAAATAAATGGATATTGATTATCGAATCATTTTGAGTATACGAATATTTTAATATTTATTCGGAGTTGGGATGCCTTTGAGGTGAGTTGCAGATTGTACGTCTATTAGGTGTGGGCTTTTGTGATTATTGGGCTTAGTGTTGTTGTAAGTTGGTTGTCAGTGGTTTGAGTTATAATTGAATTGTTTCTAATTTATTATTGCATTATTGTTATGTTAGGTTATCCACGTGTGAGTGTATATCATTCATGCATGTGCATCAGTTTGTAATTCGTGAACTGGAGGTGAGTGGGTCTAGTCTCATATGTAATTTTTGAAACTATCAATATGGTATATCATTCCGCATCATGGCTACTTTAAAATATACAACTGTTATTCATGGTATGGAGTACTTGAACATGTCGTCATGATTTTGATGCGTTATTTTATATATATAACTCATATATTTGGAAACTATATTATTTTTATTGCATGCATACGTTTTGGAGTGAATGGTTGATCATGCATGCATTGCATTGTATAGACTCGGCCTTGGTGGCCAACGTCTAGGTGGGCATACGTCTACGTAGCCAGGTCCGAGAACGTAGGACCCAAATCTTTGTGGCAATGTCTACGTGGCCATGCCTGTGGAAGGCCCCACGAGATATGTGCTGCGAAGACGAACATATGTGTTTGTAGTGTTGCATGCATCATGTTGGATAGGCTTGTGTGTGTGTGTGTATATATTATTGCATGTCTTGGTGGCCTTTTTATATATTCTCTCTTGATATATTACATGGCTGTGTGGACATTATACGACTATTATATTTTGATTATAAATGTACTAACGGGACGCCATAGGTCCATTCACTAAGCATGTGGTTGCTCACCCCTTTCCAACCTTTCAGATTTAAAGACTTAGATTGGTGGATCTCGTGTAACTGCGAATGAGATCCTGAGTGCGAGAGTGTTAGACTTGCTTGGTCGAAGGACTTGAATAAATTTTTGGCATGTAGTTGGCCCATCTCCCTAGTAACCATATTTGTATCAAGTTGTTTATCTTTTTATGTATAAGTTATATTCATAGTAATTGGAAGTATTGTAGAATCTTAGATGTTTTAATACCTTTGAAGAATGAAGTTTATTTTAGTGTTATTTTATTATATCTCTGGATAAAAGGAAAAATAGAACTCTAAGATTCGAGGATATTGTGGTTCACGCACCAAGGTTCTACGCTTCAAAACGGAGCCATGGATTCGGGGGCGTTACAGGACCTAAGCTGTGTGGGTCTAGTCTCATATGTAGTTTTCAAACTACTTATATAGTATATCATTCCGCATCATGGTTACTTTAAAATCTACAATTGTTATTCAGGATATGGAGTATTTGAGCATGTCATCATGATAGATATGAGGTGATTATTTTATATATGTCTCATATGATTTCTAGATATTATATTATGTTATATTGTACCACAAGGTGGAGCAGTTGGAGTGTGAGTAGTTAATCATGCATACATATCATCTGTCTGCGTGACCCCGTCAGCTTGACATCGCCTGCATGACGCCGGTCAACGTGATCACGATCTCGTGGGACCCTGTCTGCGTGACCAGGCTCTAAATGAAGCAACTTTTTGGTTGCGTGCCATACGGGCATGCGTGTCTGTTGCATTCTTACTCATTATGTGTTTAATTGGATATTGAGACATGCATCTTGAATGAGTTTTCTATTAAGTTCAGTTTATTAAAAATTTATTGTATTTGCAAATATCATAGTATTGTATGTTGCAAATTATTTCTGTTAAGATATATATTATCAAATAATATTATTTTGTGATATCAAATATTATTGGGACCTAAAGGTCCATTCACTGAGCGTGTGGTTATTCACCCCTCCTTTCCCAACCTTTCAGATTTAAAGATTTAGATTGGTGGATCTCGTGTAGTTGCGAACGGGATTGTGGGTGGGAGAACGTTAGACTTGCTTGGTCGAAGGATTGATCAATTTCATTTGACATGTAGTTGACCCATCCTCCTAGTAACCATTTTTGTATCAAGTTGTATATATTTTGTGTAAGTTATATCCAGAATACTTGGAGTGTTGTGGAGATCTTTAATGCTATATTATTATTAAAGATGAAATTCATTTTAGTATTATTCTTATGTTTCTGGAAAAAAAATAGAACTCTGAGATTTGAGGAATTAAGTTAACGAACTTGGATTCTACGTTTCAAAAATGGAGTCGTGGACTCAGGGGCATTACATAATGGTATCAGAGTGTAGGTTCAACTCTCGGACTGTATGTTATGGATATATCAGTTGGCCTTTGATGATTAGAGTTTGAGCTCGATTAATCTAAGGAGTATAAGGTTAGCTACCGTAGGAAGAAAAGTGTTTGGTTATCTTATTTAACCTACAACTTTGATTTCAGGTTCCTTCAGCTAAATTGGCCTATGAAGTTCAGTGTTTGAGTTGATCAACCTAATGAGATTAAGTTTTTCTATCCTATAGAGAAATTATTTGGGCCATTTGCTTACCCTATATTTTTATTCTGGAGCTTAGGATATCTTTTTGTCTAGTTATCCCATTAGATCTTAAGACGGCCTATAGGAGAATTCCCTTTGAAGCCTAGGATAAGATTAGAGTATGTTAGGATGCATTGCATATAGGGTTTGCATTTTAACCATTTGTTTATTTTGTTATAGCAAAATTTTGGTGGAGCAAGTGCACATTGGGAGCGCACCAAAGTGGTTATGATTTGGTTTCAGAGTGTTTGATATGGCTGAGCATTCGCGACCTTTGAAAATGTTATTCGTGTTTAATTGGCGATGTGAAGGGCACATTTAATTTGTGAATGTGCAAAGCGGTCAATTAATTTTATTTCTTCGAGTTAAAAATTTTATTTGGGTCATTGTCATCATAATTGCCCATTTTATATTGTACAAATTGGACCATTTATGGTATGGGACATAAATGGACCTAACTTGTACAATTTGGATGAAAAAATTGTTTGCCTTTATTTGTTTTCCTGTCATTGTTTGTATGATATAAGTTGGACTACCTGTGGAATGGCACATAGGTAGGCCTGACTTATACAAATGATTGTGTGTAATTATGTGTATTGTTGCTCTTGTTCGTATTATATAAGTTAAAACACTTATAGAGTGGGCGTAGGTGAGCTTAACCTATATAGTAATTGTTGGTGATTTGTGCATGTTTTGTTGCCTTTGTCTGTGAGATATAAGTTAATCCGCTTGTCGTTTGGGTCACCATATATCAGAGTGGTGCAGCGGAAGCATTGTGGTGTATAAGTTGACTGCTAATACTAGTGTTGTTGTGCTTGGGTGGTATGAGTCGGACACATGAGCCGATCCATATTATCATTGTTTGAATAATTATTTTTTTGACATTGCATATCATGTCTTTTATTGTGTGTTCTCCCTTGAATTTTGACTTTAAGGGGGAAAGTATGTAACGACTATGATTTTCCTAATCGTTTCTTGATTTTTCTGCATTGGGTTATATTCTTATAAAGTTTTAGAGGATTTATATATCTCCAATTACAAAGTTAAGGTATTGCTGGTGTCACGCCCAAGGGCAGCCGTCCCCGAGACATGACAAGTATATATATGATATCAGTAATCCATACACGAGGTCAAATAAAGACTCCACAATATAAAAGGCAATAAAGCAATAACCAAGTAACTGACATCAAATATATACAAATAGCGGAAGCTCAAATGATTAAGTCTGTAATTCAAAGACATATTTACATACTAGAGTACACAATCAAACTGTCCTGTAAGAGCCAACATACACAACAAAGACATCAACAATCCACATACTGTGCATAAGCACAAGTAGAATACATACAAGGAAAAAGGGGATGCTGATGGCCTCTCACTCACAAGACATCCAACGCGAACGCTGGTCCTCTACTCGTACCGCGCCTCAGGGAGCTCCTCCTTCGGATCCGGATCAACGACAACTGAAGAAAACATATGCGAGGGATGAGCCACATGCTCAGTGAATGGAACAATTCATGCATCATAACTCATATAACTTCAAACAATCATTCAAATCCCTCACCCTCACCCCGAAGGGTGACCTAGGTTGTTGGGAGCAACTATACTAACCCTCACTCTCACCCCGACAGATGACATAGGAATTGGGAGCAATACCCTCACCCTCACCCTCCCTAAGGATGACCTAGGCTTTGGGAAATTGCACAAACTGGCAGATCGAACCAACGCCGACCCATTACATCCTCACCCTCACCCCCTCCTCGGGGTGACATAGGCTCTTGGGGAAGAGGTCGATTGTTCTACACCGCTCGTCATCCGGTAGTCTCTCCCGGTGTGACCTCTACTACCTGGTAGCCTCCCAGGTCCCTATCTCTGCTATATGGACACACCAACAAGCGTCGTGGATAGTTCCTAGGAGCACCTCACAAGGTTCTGGCCTCTACCGGGTAGCCTCCCATGACCGTTACCTCGGCCGTATGGGCACACCAACACGCGTCATGAGTAGTATCTGTGAGCACCCCACAGGACTTTACTACGCCGGGCAGTTCTACAGGAGCCGACGAAGGGAAGAACACTCGACACACGCGTATACGATCCCTATGGATCCGTCATCACCGTTTATCAAACACCGATAAGCGCAATGAATTCTAGTGAATTCCCTCCAGGGCGCATAACTCAGATGCGGGGAAGATATTTCATTCTAAGTGTCAATGCCATAGTATGACCCCATAGGTGGACATACACTTGCCTAATTTCATTAGGCAAAATCCTTGGCTCTAAGCATAACAATTACAAATATACCAAACATACTATCAGACATGGAATATTAATTACAGGCTATCCTGAATAAATAATACAACTTGCTCATAATATTGTCAAAGACATGTTTGCCCTATGCATATACATATAAGTTTAATGAAATTAAACTACGTAGGGATATGCATAAGTCGGGGTTAAGAAAAAGGGGGGTAGGGTTAAGCCTAACCTCACCCTCTCTCAACCTAAATAACCAACAATTACTTAGTGGTTAAGAAAAAGGGGGGTAAGCTTACCCAAGGGTCACCATAACCACACAAATATCTATTTACTATTCCACCTACCGAATCAGTTCGAAGAAGACCCGGATACGGTTCAGAACTGCATAATTTTTAAAACGTTACCAGAATTCGATGAAATTTTTATGGGTGGTATAAAATGGTACCAGGACCCATAATATGCAGTCAGATTTCTAATATGGGTTCCCTAGCTCACGCAGATAGCTAAAAATTAAAATTTAGCGGTTCCGATCGAAAAAAGAAAATTTTGAAAATGGCTAGAATTGACCCAAATGTTACCAATAGGCCAAAAAGTGACACATATATAACATTCTCCCCCCTTAGAAAATTTAGTCCACAAAATTTTATACAAAAACATCTAAGAAGGAAAAAGGCATGGATAAGCGTCACGCATGGCGTCCTCGCGTTCCCAGGTGACCTCGGCACAAGAACGGTGCTGCCAACGCACCTTAACCAACTAGACGGTCTTGGTGCGGAGCCTCTTCTCGCGTTGGTCCAGAATCTCGATCCGCTGCTCCACGAATGACAAGTCCGGCTCGAAGACGAGCAGCTCGAACGAGATGACGTGAGCAGGATCATGGACGTAATGCCTCAGCTGCGAGACATGGAAGAAGTCATGGGCTTGGGCCAACTATGGGGGCAAGGCTAGGCGATAGGCCACCTCTCCAATCCGCGGGTTAGATCACTCACCATTTACTTTTCCCCGCCTTCCACCTGGATCATCTTCTCGGATAAAAATTCTAAGTCAAGACCTAGCCTCTGACAGCCTAAATCAACTCCCCGAAAAGTACTGTTTGTGTTGGCATAACTTCTTGAAGGTCGGGCCGGCCAAAATATGGGTCTCTTTCCTTATCATCGGTCAAAGTCTTTCCTGCTTCGCACAAAGACTCCGTCCGATGAGGGACAATTGTAGATACCCCAATTTTGACCGTCCAGAGAGACAGAAATACTTCAAGTAACACACGGAAATATCCCACAAGTGGACACCAATAGAGAACCAAAGGTTCGGTAAACCGGAAACCCTAACCCCAGCCTTGACCTAAACCTAAACCGGAAACCCTAAACCTTGACCTAACCCCAAACCCTAGCCCAAACCCTAAACCTTGACCTAACCCCAAACCCTAGCCCAAACCCTAAACCTAAGCCAAACCCTAACCCAGACCTAAACCTAAACCTGCCCTAAAAACCAAAACCATAAAAACCTAAAGTCCCTGGAAAGGGGCGGCTAGCCCTAACTAGCCGCCCCTCACTGGGCGGCAAGTTTACACTAGCCGCCCCTTTAACCGATCCCTGGCCGACTTTGGACCAGTTCCCTGGATGAGACATAAAGCAATATTAAATGCTGATCATTGCGGCGGGTCATGACCTTTAGCCGCCCTCTCTTGGCCGGATCAAACCAAATAATCGACCCAAGCCACCGCTTGTCAGAGATGGGACGTTTGGCAGGTCATGATAGGGGCAGCTACCAGGAAGTAGCCGCCCCATCCCGGGCGGCTAGTTAGCACTAGCCGCCCTTCACCTGGTCTCTGACAGAAGAACCAGAGCATTAATGAGAGCATTAATGACAGAAGAACCAGAAGACCCAAGCCAACCCACTCCATTACCCCCTGCCTCTCTTTTACTATAAATAGAGGAGGTCCCAAGCCTTCAACAACATCCACAAATCACCAATTCATCTTTATCACCAACCCACCATCCCCACTTGTTCAAAACCCTTCCACCACTAGAAATCCGAAGAGAGAGAGAGAGAGAGAGAGAGCCCCTTTTGTGAGAGAAACACCCATTCCCTACATAAAATACCCTCTCATCCCACCCTCCATAAACCCAGGCTAAACCTAGCTTAGCCTCTGCCCAAGACCCCACCCTTTTCCTACCAAAGCCCTGCCCAAATTCCCCCAGACCCTGGACGGCTAACCCTAAATAGCCGCCCCCTGGCCGACGGCTAAACACAACTAGCCGCCCCCCTATCCACACCCCATATCAACATCCCTTTGACCCATAACTCCTTTAGTCAAGCCCGGAAGCAGAATAGGATTACCTGTTTTTCACCTCTGTGTACGGTATATCCGTGTCTCAGAGCGGAGACCCCACAAACTCCCCACGTAGGCGATCAAATCCGACCCAAACCCTTTCCTATTTTTAGAAAAAGCAGGTGGCGATCACAAAACCCCCTTGAATCCTCTTGAGCCGCTGTCGGGCGCCTCAACCAGGAACGACACCCTCACCCCTTCCGAGAAGACGATCCGACCGAGCCCGCCAGGGCACGCATCCGATCCGAATCCCCGAAGAACCCCCACACACGCGGATTTTTCGATACCGACACTATGGATCCGTCATCACGGTTATCAAACACTGATAAGCGCAATGAATTATAGCGAATTCCCTCCAGGGCACATAACTCAGATGGGGGGAAGATATTTCATTCTAAGTGTCAATGCCATATTATGACCCCATAGGTGGTCATACACTTGCCTAATTTCATTAGGCAAAATCCTTGGCTCTAAGCATAACTATTACAAATATACCAAACATACTATCAGACATGGAATATCAATTATAGGCCATCTTGAATAAATAATACAACATGCTCATAATATTGTCTAAGACATGTTTTCCCTATGCATATACATATAAGTTTAATGAAATTAAACTAGGTAGGGATATGCATAAGTCGGGGTTATGCTAACTTATAACATGGTATCTAGGCATGTATGGCTCCTACACATGATACATGAAAGTATAATCCCTAGCATGCAATATTTACATGGCATGGTACATTCTTAATCAAGACAGATAACAATATGCATGCATTCATCAAGTTTATATGCAATTATGGTGCCCCAGGGGAGGGCAATGCACTCCAACGTGTATCGAACACCTCCCAACTAGGTTGGATTGCCCCACTCACCGCAACCCAGGTCGTTGGGTGACCATTCGCCAAGATCTGCAAGACAAGGGTATCAAATAGGGTGAGTATAACCACATAAAAACATTTAAAATTAGCTAAAAATGCCAAAGGCTTAGACATGCACGCATACGGGCTCGCACGCAAGCATATCCGAGCACTCCAACACCTACCCGAGCCCCCGGGCTGCCACACGCGTGGCCCCCGCACACATGCGCACGTGCACGCACGTGTGCACGTGCCCCCGAGCCCGACCGTGCGCCCAGACGTGATGGCCGCCCACCCGGGAACCCAGCCACGCGCGCACGCGCCCGTTTGTGCGTGCCCGCACATGCCCTCCCGCGCGTACACACACTCCCGCTCGCCTCGCTCGCCCTGCTCGTCCGCACGCGCGCCCCTGCGCACCCGCCCGTCCCAGACAGCGCCCGACACCGCACGCACGCGCGCGGACAGACCCGCGCGCGTGCCCAAAACTCCAACAGCCATCCTCCTCACCCCACACACATCCAAACACATGCATATGGTGTGCAAGGTCCCCTAACACCTACCCAAGCTCAAAAAAACTAGAAATAAAGAGGGGAGAAGTGCTTATCAAGAGAGGGGGAGTGAAAGGGGGAGATCCGGTGCCTTCCGAGCACACGCAACCACCTCAACCGCCACCACCACTACCACTACCTCTTCAGCCTCTCCTCAGCCTCTAGTTTGCTAGGAAAACAGGGGAAACCAGGGGGGAAAATAAGAGAGGGAGCTTGAGAGGAAGGGAAAGATCAACAATGGAACCATAACAACCCTACCTCTTGTGCTTCTTCTTCTTCTTCAACCCAAACTAACACACACACACTCTCACACACACCCACAACAGCTGAAGAGGAAGAGAAAGAGAGGGAGGGATGTCTATGAGAGATGTGAGAGAGCCCCCTCCAAAACTCACTTTTGGGGGGGGGGTGAGTGGAAGTGAAAAAGAGGGGGGTAGGGTTAAGCCTAACCTCACCCTCTCTCAACCTAAATAACCAACAATTATTTAGTGGTTAAGAAAAAGGAGGGTAAGCTTACCCAAGGATCACCATAACCATACAAATATCTATTTACTATTACACCTACCGAATCAGTTTGAAGAAAACCCGGATACGGTTCAGAACTGCATAATTTTTAAAACGTTACTGGAATTTGATTAAATTTTTATGAATGGTATAAAATGGTACCATGACCCATAATATGTAGTCAGATTTCCAATCGGAGTTCCCTAGCTCACGGAGATAGCTAAAAACCAAAATTTTAGTGGTTCCAATCGAAAAAGAAAATTTTGAAAATGATCAGAATTGACCCAAAGGTTAGCTATAGGCCAAAAAGTGACACATATATAACAGCTGGAATCGTTATTCTGTTAACTTTTCAACGCTTTTTACGGATCGTGAATCAGGTGAGTATCGATCAAGTTATGGGGCCAAACTGTGCCGAGAGGTCGGGTAGAGGAAATAATGACGGCTCCTGGGGGATCCGTCGGTATTGTGATGGATCCTATAGGAGCCGTCGGGTTTTGTGATGGATCCAATAGGATACGTCGATCTGAAAACAGTTTCAAACTCGTATATTTTAGTTTTTGGAAGGTTTTAATGTGATTTATTTGATTCATATGTGTCGATTTATTGTCCCCACGTGTATGAGGTCTATTTTAACCTATCTCTATCTCTCTCTTTCCCATTGAAAACCCTAAAGTCTTCTTCTTCTTCTCTTATTTTCGGGACCATTGTTGAGGAGCTCAAGAAGGGGTTCAAACAGAGAGATCTTGTGAGTACCATCCTTTGTTTATGAAGAGTTTTGATTGATAATGTTCTTATTGTATGATTTCGTTTTTAGGCTTTTCAAACAAAAAGAATATGTTTTCTTCTTGGTTTTTAAAAGTCTTTATATGATTTTAGGTCTTATATTATACCAGTGATATGCCGATGATTTCATGATGTTTTTATAAGTATTTTATGATGTATTGATCTCGTATGTACTTCGGATTTCATTAAGTTTCTTCTTGAGTTTTTCGTAGTTTAAATGGATTTTTATGATTTTTGGATCCTTATGTTGTAGCTATGAAATCAAAAGGTTTTCAAAGTATTTTCCAAATCTTTCATGTCAAAAGAAAGCAGATATGTATATATCATGTCCATGGTTGTTTATTAAGGGTAGAAAGCATGTTTATAAATGTTTAAATGATTGTTTTAACTCTTATATGCATAGATCTAAACCTATACATGTTTTTATGATTTTGAAGAATTTTATCATGGATCCATGTTAGTTATTTTTACATATAAAAGATTTATGGTTTTCAAGGATTTTTGTAATATGATTTAATGGTTTTTTATGTATATTTTATTTTGAATCTTTTTAGATCTAGGGTTTTGAATAGAAGAATATCATGCTAGGTAATATGTTATCTTTTGTGATTTTCAAAGGATTTATAAAGCATATTCAGATCATTGGGTGTACCAAGTGTTTTATGTTTCATCAACGTTTTATCGTTTTTCCAGAAGCTAGGGTTTCGAATGGATATTTCTTTATACGATCTTCAATGTATCGCGCAAATATTTTGTATCATTTTACGTATTATATATTATTTTTATACCTATGTTAAATATATGGTTTTCAAATATGTTTTAAATGAGTTTATGGATTGGTTTTAATTGAATTCATGTACGCATGATTTGATTTTTGAGATGAGTTCTTTCGGTTTTACGCTGTTTTAAATGACTCATGTATGGTATCCAATGATGGAACGTGTTGGGATAGTTTAATAAAAATTAGGGTTTCATGCCTTCTGCCTCGGGACGGCTCCATTGAGAGTCATCGGGCACGTTCTGGGGGGCTCACAGAGGAGCCGTTGGTTTGTAAGGGACGGCCCCAAGAGGAGCCGTCGGTTTGTCTCGGACGGCTCTTAACAGAGCCGTTGGTTGTCTGTGTGTACGTGCTCCATCATGTCCCGCACTATTTGCGCATTCTGTGATCGATTCCTACCGTTTCAGAACTGAATAGGTTGCCTTAAACCTTCTGAAGTTATTTCGTGTCGTTGGACCAAGGTGAGTGGGTCTAGTCTCTTATGTAGTTTTCAAACTACATATATGGTATATCATTCCGCATCATGGTTACTTTAAAATATATAACTGTTATTCGGGGTATGGAGTATTTGAGCATGTCATCATGATAGATATGAGGTGGTCATTTTATATATGTCTCATATGATTTTTGGATATTATATTATATTGTATCGCATAGTGGAGCAGTTGGAGTGTGAGTAGTTGATCATGCATACATATCATCTGTCTGCGTGACCTTGTCTGCGTGATATCGTCTGCGTGACGCTGGTTTGCATAACCAATGTCCAGTGGGACCCTGTCTACATGATCAGGTTCTAAATGGAGCACCTTTTAGCTGCGTGCCATATGGGCATGCGTGTCCATTGCATTCATACGCATTATGTATTTGACTAGATATTGAGACATGCATCTTGAATGAGTTTTCTATTAAGTTTGGTTTATTGAAAAAATATCATAGTATTGTATGTTGCGAATTATTTTTCTTATGATATATATTATCAAAGAATATTATTTTGTTATATCAAATATTATTGAGACCTAAACGTCCATTCACTGAGCATGTGGTTGTTCACCCCTCCTTTCCCAACCTTTCTGATTTAAAGAGTTAGATTGGTGGATCTCGTGTAGCTGCGAACGAGATTGTGGGTGCGAGAACGTTAGACTTGCTTGGTCGAATGATTGATCAATTTCATTTGATATGTAGTTGGTCCATCCTCCTAGTAACTATTTTTGTATCAAGTTGTATATATTTTGTGTAAGTTATATCTAGAATACTTGGAGTGTTGTTGAGATCTTTAATGCTATATTATGATTAAAGATGAAGTTCATTTTTGTATTATTCTTATATTTTTGGAAGAAAAAAAAAGAACTCTCAGATTTGAGGAATTAAGTTAACGCACTCGAATTCTATGCTTCAAAAATGGAGTCGTGGATTTGGTGGCGTTACACCTTGTGTGTATTAATGAACTGACAAAATTGGGATAATTATTTTTGTACTGACTAGATAAAATAATTTGTACCCCATATTTATTATGATTGCTTATGCTCCTAACCCTAAAATTGTTCTTAGATATGTGCATTTATTATTTGTCATTTTGATTCATTAAAGAGTGAGATTCTCCTATGGATCAATCGACTCGGTGAGTTGGGTGGCGATAACACTTGTATGATGAATATTTACTATTGATGGAATCCACATCTCCTATAGGAGATTGATGATACACTCTTGAGGATGCTTGTAAGTTTTGGTCATGTCTCAACTTCGGGGTATACATGGAAAAATACCCATAACTTTTAATATACGAATCCAGTTGATCCAATTCCACTTCTATATGGAAGCTATCTCCAAACTTAACATCTCGTAATAATATCGGTCTTGGTCAAATCCGAATACCAATCCAAAACTGCATAATTCCAAAAACGTTATCGGAATTAAACGAATAATTTATATGGGCAGTACTAAACAGTACCAGGACCCATAATATGCATCTTATAAGTCCTATAAGGAGCTCAAAATATAAATTAGCGACTGATCGAAATTAGACTCTAATTTGGAGTGCAGTCACAATTCTTTAGTGGATTGAATTAACACTTATGGCCTTTAGTTTTTAATTCTAGGTTGAGTTATTTCTAAGGCAAGGCAGTGGTCCAATCCAACAAACAACAAATCCAAATATTGTGAGAATTGACTTCACTCATTTTCCATCTTTTACTATTTCTATGGTTCATTGTTTTGATTCTATTTAAGTAAGGTTTTTATTTCAAACAAATTGTGGTTTTTAATTTTTTTTTCTTTGCATGTAATTCAGTATAAAATTTGGTTTAATTAGAAATAATACGTTAATACTTACGACAAAATCTTTAAAAAATTAATTTTTCAATATAACTATTATTTATGCCAGATCAGTAAATCCATAAAACCTAAATAACCACGGCGAAGACAAAATTCATCTAACTAGAAAATTTAGTCATTTTTCCTATCATTTCATGTATGAAAAAAAAGGAAAAAATAGGAGGGATGAGACGGTCACCGCCTTCGACAATTTCACGTATAAATATTTACCAAAAAGACAACATGTGTGTTGTTAGAGAAAAAGTTAAATCAAACCATCTGTTGCAGAAGTGTGAATACACAAATTGAAAAATTAAATACAAAAATAGCATTACAAAGTAAGTAATGCTAAAAAAATTATGCAAACGTGAATACTATGAATATCAATTACAGTTATGCTATGTTTGGGTCATATAAGAAAATGATTATTTGGAATCTTATATATCTTTATCACGTATTTGCTTCAATATATAAAAACTCTATGTTGTGTTATTTTAAAGTTTTTATCAAATGGTTCATTATCTATATGTGTTGTTATATATAGATTAAAAAAATAGATAGAATAATATCATCCGTGTATGTGTATGGTAGTGTGTTACATCAAATTCGTTTTGTGTTGTGTTTTTCAAGATCAAATGATATTCAATATATCATACTAATCTCAAGTAAAAAAAATTAAAAGAAATTTCCTACTTGTGTCAATCAGACTCTCATTAGGATATTTACTTTGATTTTTGTGGTGCATTTTCAACCATTTTTATTAGACTTTTTATGTGTGTGTTTAAAAATAAATCCAGATATTTAAAAATTAATTCAGTACATTATGTTAAATTTTAAAACTAAAAAATATATTATTTGGATTTTGTCAAAGTTGGCACTTGGTAAAAGAAAAAAAAAAGGCGTGCATTTCGATTTGGGTATCTAAAAGTCTGATCCTATTATTATTTATTAATTCTCATACCTACTTGAGTTTCACAAATCAGATTTTGTACTACATAACAAAATAGTTTTTGAGCTGATAAGTTACACCATCTTAAGAAAATAGAAAATGTATGATGTAGCTATCATTGATGTAAATCCAATAAAATCTTAACTTTAGAATCCAAAAATTTAAATTCTAAACCTCTGTCTATAAGAAAATCAATAATAAGTCATGAATAATTATGAAAAAGACAACATGGTTATTGGTAAGAAAATAAATAAATAAATATAATCAAACTAAGTATTCCACAAGTGTGAAGACATAAGTAGAAAAAATTAAATAATAAAACCAACACTACAAAGTAAATAATCTTAAAAAATTAATACAAATGTGAAAGGTATAAAAATTAATTATAATTATGAAATATTAATATATCTAACTTCGGATGTGTCATTTTAATGTGCTTATCAACTTGGCAATTCTCTAAAACGCGTCTTGGTGGGCTTACAAATATAAAGGATAATGTAATGTCACAGGCTTACACAGCAAGAAATTGTCCGCTTTGCCCCTAAATGGGCTCACGACTTTAAAATGCATCTTGGAAGAATTGTGCTGACATCCTCACCCTCACCCAATCCATGGGCCTCTTGAGACTATTGGACTTCCCCCTCTAATGGGTCACACATCCTCGTGGGGCCACACCCACCATCGCGAAATGAACAGACTTTGATACCATTATGTAACACGTCAGGCTTACACAGTAAGAAATTGTCCGCTTTGCCCCTGAATGGGCTCACGGCTTTAAAACGCGTCTTGATGTGTAAGAGATATGCTTACATATAAGCACAAACTATCTCCTCCCATTATGCGATGTGGGGTTAAACACCAAACCCTCACCCTCATCTAATCCATGGGTGTTACGCCCCGAGGCGTTACCAATTAAACAATAATCAACAGGATCAAATAAGATAACAAGGCTACATGGAAGTGGTAGCCAATAAAAAGAAATGATGCGGAAGTATAATATACAATTAAGTCTGTAAATCAAAAACATTATTACAGACTCGAATATAGAATTACCGTCCTGTGAGAGCCCAAGTCTAGTCCAAATACAACCACATGTGCGACACGCACAATTACTAATACATACACAAAAATATAGGATTACTGATAGCCCCGCACATGCCAACCGAAAGTTGAGACACTCCACACACGAACTATGCTACAGGGATGCTCCAGCTCCACGCCCCACTGTCCCTGATGGAAAACAACACACGAGGGGTGAGCTACAAGCTCAGTGAGTGGTAAGAATCCAACTCAAGAATAATAATATAACACTAACACATTTTTCCTTTCAAGGAAAGACATGGATGGGAGAACACCGACAGATATATATGTCACGTAGAGATGTGACCACACATCACCCTCACCCCAAAGGGGGAAAACTGTTGGGACTTTTGGAAAACAACTAATCCATTAACAATAACGAGTCGTAACACAAACTAATACCACACTACAAAGATTCTCCATATCTAGATAAATACATACCAATCCCTCGCATCATCCGGTAGCCCTCTCCCGGGTAATCCTCATCCTAACGGCCATCCATGGTCAATACTCAAGCCTCGTACGATGGTGGCATCATACTCTGGGCATTCCCAACGATATTGTGGCACAATGCAGAACAGATTCAACACCGGGTAGCTTCGACACATGATGATGTAGGAAAACAGTACTTCCACGCTCGCAATATCATCTAGTAGCCCTCTCCCAGGTAGCCCTCTCCCTGGCGGCCTTCCGATGACACGGTGGCACCACACAAGGTAGCTCCAACGCTGGGTAACTTCGACGTACGATGATATGGGGAGGAAGCACTTCGTGTTCGCAATACAATCCTCATAGATCAACTACTATCATCTAGCAAATACCATTGCTATATAGAATTCTCTTGAATTCCCGCACAGATGCATCACTTGGATGCAAGGGAAAGAAGCTAAACACTCGCATTCAATTATGACGAGACATGCTCATAAAGACGTGTCATGCACACGCTTAACACAGGTAGGCCTAACATACTATTGTCATAGCTATCGGGTAACAAACACCGAGTAGCTTTCACGCATGATGATGTAGGGAAACAGTACTCCACGCTCGCAATATCATCTGGTAGCCCTCTCCCAGGTAGCCCTCTCCCTGGCGGCCTTCCGGTGGCACGGTGGCACCACGCAGGGTAGCTCCAACGCTGGGTAGCTTCGACGCACAATGATATCGGGAGGGGGTACTCCATGCTCGCAAGACGATCCTCCCGGATCAACTATTATCATCTAACAAATACCATTACTAATGAATTCTTATGAATTCCCACACGGATGCATCGCTCGGCGCGGGGAAATAAGTCATTGCACTCAATCATGATAAGACATGATCCTAAAAGTGGGTCATGCATGCGTCTAACATAGATAGGCCTGACATTCTATCATCATAGCTATCAGATAACAAACACCAATACCATAATGAATTCTCATGAATTCCCATAGAGTTGCATCACTCGGATGCAGGCAAGATAGCTACTAAATTTGCACACTAAAACATGTATGATCCTGACAACAACAGATCATAGATATACCTATCACAGATAAAGCCAAACAATTAAATACACACAATTATCACATGGGAGTTCCTTATCACAGCAAGAGTGCATAGACCACATGTCCAAGGAACCTAGCAATTGAGAATTAACCACATCTTCTAAATCAATCACATGATTCCACTATATGCACAAGATAATAGTGAGACCCATTTATTAGCTATCAATAAGTACAAGCATATGGAATTAGATTCCCTAAACAAGCGGGGAATCAATAAATAACAATGCTAAGTAACTTATGAAATAAATAAGTTCACCACTCCTCATAGAATATTCTAAGGAAGTGAAAGAAAATCACATTTCCTAACACAGCCAAACTTCATCACTATAATTTTACATGACTCATCTAATATCAAGTAGAGGCAAATAAGACTCATCTAAAGTTCAAGGTAAATACAAAACATCAAACAAACAAGAATTTCATCATTCAATGAGTCTTAACCACATTCTCACAAGGAATAGGTTACTTAGAAGCATACACAATAGTATAAGCAAAATACTATGTAACTTATTAATATAAGGTCATGTCATACTCTATACTTCATGATATATAAGATACCACAAATAAAACTAAGTATAGGATCCTACATATCATAATTCACATATAAACCTAGCATGCAAGTGTGCGATGGATGTGTGATGTAGGACTACATGCATCGAACGCATCTCAAAATGGGTGGATCAAACCACTCACAGGTACTTAGATCGCCGCACGTCCGGTCTACGAGATATGCAAAAACAACCAATGATGCTCAATTCAATATAAAGCATCTTGACACATATACAAGCCTTCTTCATGCAGACAACAACTCCTGATATTACCCACACCATGCATAATAACTCTTTGACACATACTTATACAAGACTAATTCATCCACTGCAACCAACCCCAAACATTGGTCTCCACGGCATAAAATACATATCCAAAAATTCTGAAATAAATCACACACATTCTATGACCTGTTGGGATCATATTCCGTGAAGATATAATAACTTGATTAAATCTCTAAATTTCCAAAATAAATTATTTTTTAAAACTGGTCAATTTCTGTGCAAATCTGGATAGATCATGAACATCAAGCTATAACATACAACACAGATATCATAATGACACTAAATTTCATATGTAACATGTAGACACATAGATGATTATATGAAATGAAGATATAAGTCTCAAAATATACCTCTAAATATCCCAAACACAAGAATCTTGAGGAGGCAGAAAATCTGCCTTACAACACAAAGCCACCCCATTCATACATTAACACAACCATCCTATGTGCAGCATCAATTACTCATAACAACACTCTCATGCATACCCTCTACAATATCCTAGCAAGCATAAAAGTAGGGGTAGAGAATTACCAAGAGAGGGGGAGGAGAAGGGAAGGTGTTGGGGCTCACAATGACACCACACACACACCCACCATCACCACCATCTCCTTCACAGCACACCTTCTACTTGGCTGGACCAAAAGGGGAGGGCAAAACAGGGATCAACTAGAGGAGGAGAAGAGGAAGGATAAACTTCAACAACAACAACATAAGCACTCACATACACCATGATCTTCTTCTTCTCCTTGCTCCACCATCTTCTCCTTCTCCCACTCATTGTGGTATTTCCACAAACACACGAGGGTGTTGATCCAAAGAGGAGGGGAAAACATTGGATCAGCTAGGGGGGAGGAGGAGAAGGAGGAGAAACATCAACACAACATACACAACTCACTATACACACATTCATACACTCTCTCTTGAGCTTCTTCTCCATCACCTCCATTTCCTCCACCCAATACACACACAAAAAGGGCTGGACCACAATAAGAGAGGAGAAGAGAGAGCCCCAGGTCGTGAGATTTTGGGGGAATTAAATAGGCAAAGGAGGGATGGAATGACCAAGTTGTCCTCGGACTAAAAACTCTGGACAACCCTCACTAGAACGGCCATAACTTCCACCATACAGCTCCGAATTACACAATTCCAATGTCATTGGATAGCTAAGAAGATTATCTACAACTTTCATGTTTATAACCAGATCAAATAACCTCTCTAGCTATTCTGAAATCTAGGCTAAACATTTTACAGGGCTGCTGTCTGGATTTCTCATCTTCGGAGTATACTTGAAAAAATACCCATAACTTTTGATATACGAATCCAGTTGATCCAATTCCATTTCTGTATGGAAGCTAGCTCAAAACTGAACATCTCATGATAATATCAGATTTTTACCTCTTCATCTTAGATTTTAAGAAAATCAAATCCGAATACCAAATCAAAACTGCATAATTCCAAAAACGTCAGAATACGACGAAAATTTATAGGTAGAGCAATGCCAGTACCAAAAGAACAGATATGCAGTCAGATTTTGAACTGAATGCCCAAACTATAAAAATAAATTCAAACCCAATATTTAAAAACAAAAAAGTGACACAGACTTAACAATGAGCCTCTTGGGACTATTGGACTTCCCCCTCAACGAGCCGGACATCATAGATAATGTTAGTCGTGTATTGCACTGTGTTCTAACAATATATAATAGAAAAATTGTGTTGTGTTTTTATCAAATGATATCTAATCTATTGTCCAAGATTATCTCTAACAAAAAAAATTACATTTTGAAATATTTATTTTACTTGTGTTAGTCAGATTTTTAATACCATATTTACTTCTATGTTTCTGGTGTATCCTCAATCATTTGGCGTTATAATTTTCCTGGTGTATGTTAAAAATAAATTTATATATGTTTCAAAATATAAAATATATTTTTTTTACAATATATATTTAAAACAAGTAAAACTACTCTCAAATAAAAATTATTTTATATTAATATTATTTTTAAATTAAATGAGGGTGTAAAAATATATGTTGAAAATATCTTTTTAGAAAATTTTCCTACATATAATTTATTTAAATTTCTTTATCATATATTTTTTTATCTGTTGTTTACGTTTTCTTTTTAATTCTCCTGTTATCTTGAATTGTAATCCTCCAAATTTATTCATTTTTAACATGAGACAAATCCATTTTAATTTACTTTGAGTTTCTCTCACTAAAAGCTTTGGATTGTTTGGTTATTTTGAATTGATTAATTATGTATAAGCATTAACTTTATTTGCTTAGATTATTTTTTTGGGATTAATGTATTTAACAATTATGGGTGGTTTACATTATTGGTATTTTCTATTTCTTTTTTTTTTGGAAAAACACGGATGAGACATTGTCTACTATGAATATATGATTTTTTTTTCATGTTTGACATTATTATTTTCATGGATAAACTATAGACATTAGATTTCTTACACTTAAAGTTTTTATTGTAAAGATGTTATTGTAACCAAATTATTTGACATGAATATTAATCAAAACATGTGTTAGTCTTGGTATATGTGCATTTTCATATACACAACAACTAGTATTAAAAAAAGTAAGTTAAAAATTAAAAAATTAAAAATTGTTGTTTTTTTAAATTATGGGCCGGCCCACTAGGCCCCATGGGCGGTTGGTTGGCCTGGCGGGCCAAGCCGGGCACGGCCCATCAAATTTAACCGGTTCGGCCAATTAACCTGTTGATCCATTTTCTAATTAACAGCCCTTTTTACACCTCTACTTGACTGGATCCGACCCGATCTCCATCTCTATTTTATATAAAATAATATTTATCTATTATTTACATAAAGCAAATCATTATAACTAAATAATAAATTTATCAAATTAATATTAATGAAATATAGAATTGTCAATCAATTATTTCTCAAATTTATCAATTTTAAATATTGATTAAATATATTCAGTATTGGTCTTACTTCAAAAATGTTTTGCCAGTACTGGACCTTAACAATGATGATAAACTTCATATTTATTTAAAAATAATTATAACCATACTGAAAAATAATAGAAAAATATTAAATCAAAATCGGACGGAGTTATTTTGTTTATACTACTGGTATTTGGAAATCTGTACAAGACTCCATGACCCATCTGTTTTGGGAGGAAGCAAGCAGGAGTGTTATATGTTTATTATTGCTTGCTTCCTACCTTACAGTGACCTTGAGTTTGTCATGTTTATTACGGGGAGAAAAAGGGAATTGGTACCTTGCTTACCTAACAAATGTCTAAAAGAATATTGGAATTAGAGTCGAAAACGGGACTGTACGTAATATTATCGATAACAAAATTCAAAACATATGTAAACTAAAATTGATACTGAAAAATAGACTGTATGTAATATTATCCCTAAAAAGAATGAAAAATGTTGGGCGTCACGGGAGGACAACAACAATGAATGGATGTGGCACGGAGAGGACAATGGCAGTGGGCTAGAGAATGCATATATATGTGGAGATATGCAATGGAGGGCTGCAATGGTGGGTCGAGGAAGCTACAATATATTGAGAAGTCACCTAAATTGGAGGAGGGAATGATAATCAAGGTTGTCCTGCGTCCCTCAAGCCTAGGCTCCCCTTTCAGAGAACTCAGTCAGAAAAACACAATTACAATGAGTATAAAAAGTATGGGTAAGGTTTTGATTCTATTATGTATGATCCCTCGATGATCCTGCTTCAAGGCCAAAAGTAGCTTCTGTGATATAGCCGAAGGGGTGATCAGGTTCTCTCCTCTAGCTTCTTGGAATGTTGCTTCTTTCCAGCCCATGAGAAATACTTTGAAAGAACCTTTGTTGTTAGCCTAGGCCAACACTTTAGTCGAGTTGGATTCCACCTAAATGCTTTGATATGCCACTTTAATGGCTAACCAGAGTCCCCTTCTGTTGGAATTATGTCTCGATCCGGTGTATCATATCGGATGGTCATGATAAAACCATATTAGGTTAGACACCTAATGAATAAAATATTATTTAAGATTTGATCTAATTTTAATATTTAAAGTGAATCTTTTAAAATAGGAAACAATATTTGTTTGTTAATTATGAGAGTGAATATCTCCTAATTAATGTGAAGAATATTTGTTTGTTAAATTGGGAGATTACTTGGGGAGTAAGTTATTTATCTTTATAAATATCTTCTAAGGTTTCATGGCAAGACTAAGCAAACATTATACAATATAAAGATCCTAAGGAAAGGTTGAGAGGTTCTAAAAGACAGTAACTCCTTGAGAGAGTTTGTGAGTCTCTTAATGCATCTCAACTATCAAAGTGGATTCATTACAAGAAATTTGAGCATTAGCTACGAATCTTTAGCTGCAAAATCAACTTTAGCTAAAAGTGATTTTTGCCTGCGAAATATTTACTCGTAGAGAATAGTTTTAATTTTCTCTACGAAATGTGATTTCGTAGCAAATGGTGAACCCTTTAGCTGCGAAATCAACTTTTCGTAGGAATAGCTATAACCTTTAGCTACCGAAAATAATTTCGCAGCAAAAGATTTGTTAGCTACGGTATGACGTTTTGTAGCAATACATATAATGTTTTGCTGCGGAATACAACTTCGTAGCAAAAAAGGAACTCCTTTGGCTGCGAAATGAAGTTTTGTAGCAAAATACCAATAAAAAAAAAGTTTTGTAGCAAAATATATAATTTTCAGCTACGAAATATGTTGTCGTAGCAAAAGACTGACTTTTAGCTGCAAAAAATTGACCTTTTGCTGCGAAATTTATTTCGTTGCAAAATATTTAAGAATTTTCAAAAGATTTAATTTGTTATGAAATCAAAATACACTGCATCACTGTTGTACTAAAATCCTTTTGACTATAAATTCTTTCTATAATTTAGTTCTAATAATAAATAATAAAATTAAAACATTATTTTTCTATATTAGACAAAGAATATGGTCATTTTTCATATATATTTTTCTTTATTTATGTATGTATAAGCAGAAAGAATGGATAAAAATTAGTATATTTGATATAGATGTATATTTTATTTTCCATAGTAGTCCATCATCAAATTAGATGATTTGATTTATTAATTATGTTTGTAATTAAATATTTGAAAGGACATTTTAATTTGGATCATGCGTGTACTTTATGAACTATTTTTCAGATGACATTATGTAATTTATTGAGGTTTGTTGATATCAAAGTTGAGTATATTCATTTTGACATTACATACAATTCGTTTATTCTTGTCTTTAATGAGCCCAATGTCACTTTAGATATATTAGTTATCATTACTTGTGCTTGCTCCTAATAGATACACAATATATATATATATATATTGTATATCTATTAGGAGCAAGCAAAAGTAATATATAATAAATATTTATATAAAGCCAAACCCAAAGCCCAAACCAAATTTTTATTTATTTATTGGTAATTGTGATTTGTATTTTTTTTAATTGGGGAAATGTACAAATAATCAAAACAAGCATACTTTATTGTGAAGATTGCACCAAAACAGTAGAGAATCAAAACAATCCCATGTTTGTTTTGTGAATAAAACGGTGAATATTGGAAAAATAAACATCTTATATTAAATTACCTTTCAACGATGGGTGTTTATTCCAAACAAATAAACATCGATCGTTGAGCTGATCAGTGTTTTGTTATGAATTTTATATTAATTTACCTTTCAAAGGACAAGGTACACTTCAAGGGGCTAGGTTTTCATGATATATATGTAATTTTATTCCTGTAAAATGTGTTTTTCTAATTTGGACATGAAAATCATGATCCAAACTTTTCATTAAAATCTTAATGACAATACTATCACAACAATGTCAACAATATACCTTAGTAGAAAATTCATATGCAATGAATCAGCAGACAAACAAACATCATTAATTTATTAAAAAAGACTATGAAAAGCCACACAACTTTAATAATACAAGAAATTATGTTCCGAGCAAGGGCGGACCCACTTAAGGGCCAGTGAGGGCCATGGCACCCACTGAGTGTTTAAGAACAGTTAGGTGATGGCACCCATTGTTATATGACTCAGACATTTGTTAGGGGTTGGTGAAAATCATTATGGAATATGTTGTTTGTGAATCAGATTTTTTTTCTTTATTAAAATGTAATAATGGACAAATTATTTCACAATCTTTTCTTTGAATGATCGTAACAGTGCACTAACCAAGAACTGATCTTTTCAATTCTACTCAAGAAATTGATTCTGTTCCTTTTCAGAGAGGATATCAGAGAATTTTTTCATTCAATAATTTTACTGATCTCTTATATGATTATAGAAATATATAACTAATATAAGCAAATGTCACACCATTCAATTAGGAGCATTTCTTGTTTCAATTGCTAATTTCATTGGATTATCTTTTAATGGAGATGAAGTCTAGAAGTTGAAAGGGAATAAATATTTTTTTAAGTATATATGAGGGAAAATATATTTTTTTAAAGTGTATATGTATGTACGTATGCATTGGCGGACCTAAAGAAAAAATAAAAATGCAATGCAATTAGTAACAATGAGAAGCTGAAGGAACTTGTAGAAAATAACAGAGACAATTATATAAAATTTTGTAGTTTTGTACGTAATATTTTCTAAAATTTATTGTGTAGTATTTAAATTTATATTTGATTATTGTTATAGTCTTTTTTTGAGCTCCTATTCTAGTCACATATACCTTTTTTGTGTCATACACCCATGTTAACGAGATATACCTCGATAGAGATTTGCCACATTTTCTATAAATAAATACATACAATTCGTGTTAGTACATCTTTTATTTTTTTATAAAAATATTTACCTTATTAGATGGGGTACAATATTTAAAAAAATTAAAACATGTGCAAATTGCAATTGGAGCTGAAAAATTGATTGTACATAATATTATCTTTTATATTTATTTATAAGTGATAGCCCACAACTAGGAAAAAATCCTGGGTCCGTCACTGGTTCTGAGATTTCAGTATTGATTATGTGAGGGTCATTGATCGTAGAGCGATGGAAAGGTCATATTATAGTATATGCTTATGTTAATAAAGTATATGTTACGAGATAATTTTTTTCATATTTTTTATAAATACATTCATGCAATTCATTTTTTATAAATATACCTCATTACACTATGTATATTATTTTAAAAAATTTAAAACACATATAAATTAGAATTGACACTGAATTTGAAGTCATACAAAAAAAAATGACAGACCCAACCACTTGAAGCCCTACAAATCCAAACAACTGAGAGAGCTATTGAGTTTGAAATCCCACGTGTAAAAATAAAAAACCCAACCCACGTGTCTAAAATAAAACCCAAATGGAGAGCTATTTGGGTTGTCTAAAATATAAAAAAAAAACCGAGAGCTATTGAGTTTGAAATCCCTACAAATCCCTAAAACCCAAATAACCCGCCCTAAATTCACCAAAAAATATAACCCGCCCTAAAACCCAAATAACCCGCCACACCTTCATCCAAAATACGAGAGCTCGCAAAAACCGAATCAAGTGGAGTCACGCCGATCACTATCATCTCAGCCTCGACGCCTCCTTAGGCTCTCCGCCTTGTCGCCTCCATTCCTTTGCCTCACCACCTTCGCAAACAACCTCACCGCGGGGACTATCAGAAAGAACGGTTACATTGAAAGGTCTCTCTCTCTCTCTCTCTCTCTCGATCTATATCTACTTCTCTTCCTTGATTGTGCTTTTGATATGAGGTTTTTTGGATCTATTGTGTTTTTTTAGTGTTTTTTTATCTGAGTTTTTTTTAGGGTTTGGTTATTGACCTGTTTTGGTGTTTGTTGATCTGATTTTTTTTTTTTAGAGTTTGATCTTGAATTTTAGAGGGTTTATAGCAAGAACTTAGAACAAAGTATTAAAAAATACATCGGGATTGATGATTGAATGTATGTTTTAGGCTTTGGTTGGGGTAGCTATGGGGAGGGGTTTATGTACTGATTGATTGGGTTTGATTGAAATTTAGATTTTTTTTTTCAATATAAAGGGGGTGGGGCTGAAACACAGGGGTATTGGATGTTAGTATCTAACATACTTACAAAATAGTTTGAGTAATCAGATATGTGATTTCTGCCATCTTTCTCTATGTAGCTTCGTTTTAATGGACATGATGATTTATTGGGATGGACGAACTATTCTTGGTAATGGAAGGGTTCAGGTGATTTTTATGAATTATTTACTATACAACTAGGTTTGGGGCTTCTTCCAGTTTTTTTGAGGTAGTGATTTATGCTTTTTCTTTTGGAGTTGCATTGCATTGATATCTCGAACAAGAAGGTTTTTTTTATATTATTGTTTGTTGATGGATTGAAAATGATTTAGGTTCTTCTTGTCTGACGTACTTTTATTTGGTTTAGTGATTGTTTTTATTAGATTGTTCAGTTGGTGAAGAGCAACCCAAGTTTTTCTACTTGGTTTTTTTGTGTTTGTAGTATTTGAAATTTTGTTTTTCTTTGAGGGTTTGGATTTAGAGGGAAGCTTGCTCTGATAATCACTTTATTTTTCAAGGGGGTTTCTTTGACATGAATCTTTAACATAGAGTTATTTTTATAATAGGACTTGAATTAGTAATACAAAATAGTACTTTATATTATTGTAATATTTTCATGATTCCAATAGAGATCTATATATCTGTTGATGTGTTGATCAATTATTTTGAATGCTTTGCCCTTGGGGATGTTTAGTTTGTTCAAAGATTTCTTTGGTGTTTAATAAATTCTATGAGGTGTTTTTTTTTTATAATGATTTGCATTTTTTTTAGATTTCTTTGGCTTATATTAAATTCATGAGGTTTTTCAATGGATTTGTTGCATTTTAAAAAAACAAAATGACTTTGGATTGTGTTCTTGTTGGTAGAGTTGGCTTGTCAGGAACCTGCACTAATCCCAAAATAGAGTGCAGGGCTCAATTTTTTCTTTTCACTTTATTGATTTGAACAATGTAGTATAGAGTGATATCAATTAAGTGATTCACTGATCTTTGATGAAACCTTCTATTTAAATGTGTGAGGTTGTGTCTAAGTCCTATTCTCTCTTAGGATCGTGAGCTATTTATAGTTTGTCATGATTAGTGAGAGATCACCATGTTGCGTATTTTCTACTGACATGTAGCCTGATGTGGTCTGGGTGAAGTCATGCATCTCCCCTAATTTCTGGCGGCCCGTGTCCCAAAACGCTGACACGAGTGCGTCACTTGCCTAAAAACCCATCATAATTTTTTTTTTCTAAAACAAAACATCGAAATGTCCACCCTATATAATCACATATGATAACAACCCTGGGATAACAATAATCAACAAGATATGTATAATCACCTATATCACAACACACCCAGGAAAGTTTAAGCAGTCAACAGAGCAGCTAACACACCTCATATATAAGTCATCCATATATATAGAGCATTTAACATAGGCATGGTTCGCTAGACCAATCTCTACCAAAATAATCATATACAGATCCAAAACATCAAACTATAGACATCTATATATACCTATCACCAGCTGGACGTGGCACCAAAAGAAGACTAAGCAAACGTCACCAACCCCGCCTCTACTCTGCAAAGTAAGAGAAAATAGAATAGAATGAGCGAAAGATGCTCAGTAAGTAACCCAGACATTCCACGCATAAGAAAAACAATAATGACGCCCAAAGTCAAGCTCAATAATCTCAATAAGCACCAGGTCAAAGTATAATGATAAATGGAATTATTGTATAAGCATCAGCGGAGAACAATAACATCGCTGATATATAAACATAGGAATGAATAGCTCAAACTAACACCTCACAACTGGTAAAGCCAATGAATATCATCAAGATGCATCACAATTGGACTGAAAGCACATACTCTGAAATTACCCATCAATCGAAAGGATGTCAATCAAATCAAATTAAATCATTGATGGCCCTGGAAATGTCACAGTGCTACAAAAATGATAAGGGAAATCACAATTCTGGCCTCTAAATGTCCAAAGCGTAGGATTGACCATCTGCACGACCCTACCATCTTGGCCCCTATGTCCAAGATATCCACATACCTCGCATGTGGCCCTCGGAACGTCCACCGCGGATTCACTACCTGGCCCTCGGAACGTCCAGGCACGGCAGGGTATTCTCAAGTCCCCCTCGCTGGACCGTACGTACTTATGCGCGCTAGGGAGGCAAACCTCAACCCTCCCTGTAAGTCTATGGTCATCCAACTCCAAATACACAAAAGGTAATATAGAAGCAACGATGTCAATCACACTACAAGGCTTCATGGTCAAACAACACGAGCATACAGATCATAGGTTCATGACAAGACACTAAGATGGATACATATCATGATCAAAGGAAGGCTCACGATACTAACAAGTCAATTATAAGCTCACGAGATATAAATAAGGAAAGTAAGCTGGAATCCAATAAAGAACAACTCCAAGATATAAATAGACCAATTATAAGAATATTTTAGAATCTCGAACAACCACAGTCTAACAACAATGAAGGAATATGTCTCAATAATAGGCCATTTAAATGCAATACTCACAATCAAAATCATATGGATTATCAAATACAATTGAATAGCCTCAACAACAATAAAATGTGGGGTGGAATGGAATAAGTAATGTCGAATCAACAATACCATGTAGAATGGAATGGAACAAATAATGGGATGGAACAGAACAATCAAATATCGATCGGTCAGGTTACTTACAATAATACAACGTGGAATGGAATGTACAAGCAAAGTCAATCGGGTTACTTACAATAATACAAAGTAGAATGGAATAAACAAACAAAGTCGGTCGGGTTACTTACCTCACAATTCACAATCCAAGCTGGACTCACCCTAACCCAGCTCCTAAACCACGCAGACAGGAAACCACTGATAAAATTATAACCTCAATCAGATACTAA
Source organism: Acorus calamus (assembly GCA_030737845.1). Taxonomy (NCBI): domain Eukaryota; kingdom Viridiplantae; phylum Streptophyta; class Magnoliopsida; order Acorales; family Acoraceae; genus Acorus; species Acorus calamus. Next base: position 12,708,837 of record CM060873.1, on the reverse strand, counting down.
ATATAACCCTATTAATCAAAATATTCTTAAATCCACCAAGACAAAAATGACATCCCCACTACAAACCCTAAAATGATACTGTAAAATCAACCATCAAATACATATTTATCCAGCCCCCAAAAACATAATCATATTACAGTCTCAAATCACAAATTTGATTCAAAACTGAAATAAAACAACCCTAGACGAAAATAACAATGAAAAGAACAAGAATCTTTACCTAGTGTATCGCAAAAAATACTCCACGAAGCTTTTCCAATTTTTCTAATTTTTTCCCTTGATTTACCTTTTTTTCTCTCGAAATGAGCCTCGGCGACTCTCTCTCTCTCACTCGCAATTAATCCCCAACACCACCGACTCCATTATTAAAAACTTTAGAATTCCGTCAAATTACATAAATGCCCTTCCATTAAACTCTGCGCAGCCTCGACTCAAACAGCCATATCTTTTCGTAGGGAAATTTACTTCAGATGAAAAAACTTTGCTGAAAAGCTAACGAAAATATCTACAACTTCTATGTTTGAGCCAAAATCAGAAGAAACCTCTAACTATATTTAAAATAACGCTGAACCGAAGACCTCGCAATTTATTATTCTAAGGACAGAAATGGTAAAACAGCCATAACTTTTCTAATATAACTCCAAATAATGCCAAACCAATTTTATATGAAATGTAACTTAAAAATGAAGACTTCATATGTTGAGCGTGAATCCCAAATATGCTTCGAAAGTGCTTTTCAAAAATTAAACCAAATGTACGACTTCAGGGATAATAAAATCAAAAGCACAATAACATAAAATTATCCTCTCCTATAAACCAAACACGTAAATATTAGCATAAACAAGTATAAGAGGATCCCAGCTATTACATAATTAGTCACGTGTTTCTTACCATAATTGATTGGGGCTGTTGAGCAGGTCAACTTCCAAGCCCATATCTGGACCACATTGAGCTACCCTGTTGGGGGCACAAGATCAATCTCCACAAAATATCGTACTGGCCAATAAGCTAATGAGCTCCGAAACACTCGGTGCTCTTTATCCTTCTGTAATTCAAGAAGATTTGTACTTCACCATATCATCTCGTAGGTCGTTCATCTGTATTCCCCAACCTAAATCATTGCAGACGTGCTGATTATTCCCTCCGAATCCAGAAGTGATCCACAATGTAGGTCACATCGAATTTAGCTTGTAGAATACTATCCAGCTTGTAATGGACCTTCATTCGCTTGGTTATTTCATACCATTGGTCCCATCAGAGCTCATAACACATGTCCAACATGACACGTGTTCATGACACGTTCACATGCGAGAGCTCATCAATTTTTCCTCCCACAAATATAGTTTTGGAGCCTTGTAGACTTTTGAGATGTGCTCTATAGACTACTTTTAGGCTTTTTGTTAATGTTTATGTTTATGAGTTATTGGTGATTATTGTTGTGTACAAATTTATTTTATCAAGTTTGTTGATTTTAGCTCTGGAGTTCTGGGTAATTATTCAACTTGATGCTGTCTTATATCAATTTCCTTCATGCTTGCATATATTTCTTGGGATTTGGCAATACTTATAAATTATTTATATAGGCTTAAGAAATGTAGGTTCTGCCTTTTTACCCTTTTGAGAGTCACTCTTAATTAACCTTACTTATCTTCTATCTGGAATTGAGTGCATGGCCTGGGTCCTATGCATGAGGTGTTTATTTCTTTGACAATCAGGGCTTATTACGTGATGTATGTTGATTTTATTATGATTGTATTTCTGGTTCATGTCACTTACATATAAGGTACAACTCCTACATGCATGGATGAATATCAATTTCCTTCATGCTTGCAAATATTTCTTGGGATTTGGCAATACTTATAAATTATTTATATAGGCTTAAGAAATGTTGGTTCTGCCATTTTACCCTTTTGAGAGCCACTCTTAATTAACCATACTTATCTTCTATCTGGAATTGAGTGCATGGCCTGGGTCCTATGAATGAGGTGTTTATTTCTTTCCTTACCAGGGCTTATTACGTGATGTCTGTTGGTTTTATTATGATTGTATTTTTGGTTCATGTCACTTACAGATAAGCTTTCAAAAGGAAGTATTGAATACCAACAAGAATAAATAAAAACACAACCAAACACAAAATTATTTTATCTTTATTTATACTCACTTATGCTTGGATAAAACCTATCCCCGTTCCAAACGGGGCTTAGTATTTTGGCCTTTTCTTTTACTTGTAATATATGAAGGGAAGTTGTGTCATTTTGCATCATGATTTTAAGATAAATATCAAATGTGATGGAAAAACAACATCACGAAATGTAGTGATCATAATGCAAGTGATTCTATATGGTTGGTTAATCGTCAAGCCATTACCCCATAGATGAAGTCAATTCTAGAAAACAGTAGTATAACATTCTGCACTCTTCAAAATTTATTGTGTTGATCTAGGTATCCCTTGTGAAATTTTATGTTGTCACGCCCCCAGAGCGGCCGTCCCCAAGGGGTGACATTATACGATACCAAGTATATCATAATCAGAATAAATCACAAGGAATAAAGGATTGAATCAGAATAAACGACAGCGGAAGAGTTTATGAATTAATAAATGAACAATACGAGGCCATAGAACAGATAATGGGGCCCCAAAGGTATACACAATCATCGTCCCGTGTGAACACAAGTCATAATTACAAATACAGTCAAATGTATATATCAACAATAACAAAACATCTGGTACGAAAAATAACAGGAAGCTGACAGGCTCACCAAATCGCCGAGAGGCCCACAACACCTTCAACAACACATAGCTCACCAATCCTGCGCAACACCTGGATGAAACCCATAAAAATAGGGTGTAAGCCGATGAAGGCCTAGTGAATGAAACTAACTACAAGACACCTCAAATTTACAGTTCCAAGACATCCATAAAACCTCCATAAATAACTAGCAAGTATAAGCCGACCAGCCTTAGGTATCATCACCGCAGGAGGCCAACTCACACTAACCTAATCATGTCACCAGCATAAGGACAGATCCGTCTGCGTCCCATACCACAGGGGATCCATCCCATGCTAGCAACGCTATAACACTAACCTCGCTATGTCCCCAGCATAAAGACAGATCCGTCTGCGTCCCATACCACAGGGGATCCATCCCATGCTAGCAACGCTATAAATACATATATGTATATATATCCTAGTGACTGCAATGCCACTACACACAAATGCCTCACAGTTCCTCCTGTCGCGCAGTGACTTCTCTTAGGCGACCCATTTCTGCAAATGCATCGGATTGGCCAATACAGGGAGTATCACTCCACCCGTCAAGTCCACCAGAGCCCGACCGCATCACAAACCGCATCAATGGATCCCGCCCTAGACTCCATCACTTTGCAAACATAGTCGATAAACCCAGTATCTTGGCTAAGGCTCTCCGTCATCCAACCACTCTAACGTGTAGCCGATTTGAACCATCGGATACCGTGGGCGTCCAGGATGAACCTTGAAAACGCTCCTTCGTGAAGGACACCCAGCACCAGATACTCATTCAAAAATTCTGAAATAAATCATACATATTCATTGATATGCTAGGATCATAATCCATGAAGACACCATAATCCAATTCAACCTCTAAGTACCCGAAATAAAATAAATTCAGAAGCAGGTCAATTTTTACTCGAATCTGGATAGTCCTTATAAAACAGATCATAACTTATTGCCACAGGTAATATAATTACACCAAATTTCATACATACGATCTACACACATAGATGATCATATCATAGGAAGGCATAATCCTCAAAATATGTCTCTAAGTATCACATTCATAAGCATCCTCACAAGACAGAAAATCTGCCTTACCTCTTTAAGCATATCCCAAGTCTCCAACTCCAACTTATTCTTCTTCTTCTTCTCCAAATCAACAATCAAAACCCTAGAACAAATATAACCTCCCCCAATTAAGAATCCAAATCAACAAATTAAAGCAAGCCATAAAAGAAAAATCAAATGATCAAATGATCTCACCAAAAATTCCTTCAATCTCCTCTCCTCTTCTCCACCTCCCCTTCTCCTCTTCTCTTTCTCTGTTTTTTTTTTTTTTTGATAAAATGAGTCTCAGCTGAGTCTCTCACTCTCTCACACCATATAAACCACAGACTTCACCCATTCAATTAAATGGGATTGATAAATCCGTCCAAATTACCAAATTGCCCTCTTTTAAAAATTCTGTGCAGCCTTAACTAGAATAGCCATAACATTTACAATCTAGCTCCGAATTGCATAATTCAAACTCCGTTGGAAAGCCAAGACAATTATCTACAGCTTTCATGTTTAAGACGATCTCCAAAAACATCTCTAACCATTTCGAATTATGCAATTAACATCAAACAGGGCTGCTGTCAGACATTTTCCATCCCTAGGGTATAATTGGAAAAACACTCATAACTTTTTCTACAGGAATCCAAATGATCTAATTCCACTTTTGTATGAAATCTAACTCAAAATTAAATGCCCCATAATAAAATCAGATTTAAACTACATCATTTGGGTATTAAAAAAATTAAATCCGAATCATGCTAACCATACAACTTAAGGATATAATCTAGTCATACATGACCCTGATAACACCCCCAATGAATAATAATTTAGAGTAACACATATAATTGTGCTATCCAATCATCCAAACATGTAAGAGAATAACATAAGCCTAAATATAGGTCCGGGGTCTTACATCCGACCCCCCTTAAATGGATTTGGTCCCCAAATCCAAGAAGTCTACCTCAAGAAGCAAATAGATGAGGAAAACTCTCTCGTACCTCAAGATTGGTATAAACTCGTGCCACACCACATCTGCGACTATACCGTCGCCCAAGGGCACGAGCGGCCATGTCAGCAATCCTATGGATAGGGTCTAAGATCAACTCGAAGCCACGAAGAGAAAGTAATTGGACTCAAGAAGAAATCAACTCATTATGACTTATGTTCGGACGGGACCAGGCTCTGATACGATAACTGTCACGCCCCAGAACGGCCGTCCCCAAGGGGTGACATGTATACGATACCGAGTATATCATAATCAGAATAAATCACAAGGAATAAAGGATTGAATCAGAATAAACGACAGTGGAAGAGTTTATGAATTAATAAATGAACAGTACGAGGCCATAGAACAGATAATTGGGGCCTCAAAGGAATACACAATCACCGTCCCGTGTGAACACAAGTCATAATTACAAATACAGTCAAATGTATATATCAACAATAACAAAACACCTAATACGAAAAATAACAGGAAGCTAACAGACTCACCAAATCGTCGAGTGGCCCACAACACCTTCAACAACACACAGCTCACCAATCCTGCGCAACACCAGGATGAAACCCATAAAAATAGGGTGTAAGCCGATGAAGGCCTAGTGAATGAAGCTAACTACAAGACACCTCAAATTTACAGTTCCAACACATCCATAAAACCTCCATAAATAACAAACAAGTATAAGCCGACCAGCCTTAGGTACCATCAAGAAGGCCAACTCACACTAACCTAATCATGTCACCAGCATAAGAACAGATCCGTCTGCATCCCATACCACAGGGGATCCATCCCATGCTAGCAACGCTATAACACTAACCTCGCTATGTCCCCAGCATAAAGACAAATCCGTCTGTGTCCTATACCACAGGGGATCCATCCCATGCTAGCAACGCTATAAATACATATATGTATATATATCCTACTGACTGCAATGCCACTACACACAAATGCCTCACAGTTCCTCCTGTCGCGCAGTGACTTCTCTTAGGCGACCCACTTCTGCAAATGCATCGGCTTGGCCAATACAGGGAGTATCACTCCACCCGTCAAGTCCACCAGAGCCCGACCGCATCACAAACCGCATCAATGGATCCCGCCCTAGACACCATCACTTTGCAAACAGGGTCGATAAACCCAGTATCTTGGCTAAGGCTCTCCGTCATCCAACCACTCTGACGTGTAGCCGATTTGAACCATCGGATACCGTGGGCGTCCAGGATGAACCTTGAAAACGCTCCCTCGTGAAGGACACCCAGAGTTTACCCTCACCTCAACTGACTCACACGAAGCATCTAAATGCAAAACTAAACCGTCAAACCCAGTATCTTGGCTAACGCTCTCTGTCATCCAACCACTCTGACGCGTAGCCGATCTGAACCATCGTATACCGTGGGCGTCCAGGATGAACCTTGAAAACGCTCCCTCGTGAAGGACACCCAGAGTTTACCCTCACCTCAACTGCAGGTTCGCACTCACGACTTGCAAGAACTACCATAATCAATCCATCCTAAACAGGCTCGACACAAACCGGTCAAGGACCTATGCTGTCAGCACAATAAGCAATCAGATCTGACCTATACGATCAGATCCCCTACCCCTAACTGATGTATCTAACCAGATCTTTAGGCAAAGATCTATAATTCATACTGATAATATATATATATCAGTCATTAACAAGGCTAGACAGCCATTATCAAAGCTAGATGGCTATTAAAAAGGATAGATCCACTCACAGATACAATCATTCCATCCCGCGAAGAATCGCGCGCCTTGGTTAGTCCAATGGCAACGTCATCGCTACTGGACTCGTGGGAGTACAGCCATTCCCACCACAAGCCTAAACACAAGATCACCACCCTCCTCATATTGAGGAGACCCCTCTGGACAAATAAACATTGTCAACTCAGCCAAGGATAAAAACATCCATGCATAAAAAAAAAAATAATACAAACATACCCTAAGATCCTAGCCAACAAATGCAAAATACACCCCATACCTCTAACCACTAAACCAATTATTCCACACCACCAAAAGCCACTCATCCTTAGGCCATCATTCAATTAAATCACCTATAAATCAGCAAGAAACCTCACACCTTAACCACAAACAAATCTGGGCAGCACTACAGAAATCTGGGCAGCAATATAACCCAACACTTTGATCTCCACAGCCCCAGATACTCATCCACAAATTCTGAAATAAATCATACATATGCATTGATATTCTAGGAATCATAATCCATGAAGACACCATAATCCTAATTCAATCTCTAAGTACCCGAAATAAAATAAATTCAGAAACAGGTCAATTTTTACTCGAATCTGGACAGTCCTTATAAAACAGATCATAACTTATGCCACAGGTAATATAATTACACCAAATTTCATACATAAGATCTACACACATAGATGATCATATCATATGAAGGCATAATCCTCAAAATATGTCTCTAAGTATCACATTCATAAGCATCCTCACAAGACAGAAAATCTGCCTTACCTCTTTAAGCATATCCCAAGTCTCCAACTCCAACTTATTCTTCTTCTTCTTCTCCAAATCAACAATCAAAACCCTAGAACAAATATAACCTCCCCCAATTAAGAATCCAAATCAACAAATTAAAGCAAGCCATAAAAGAAAAATCAAATGATCAAATGATCTATTTCCTTCAATCTCCTCTCCTCTTCTCCTCCTGCCCTTCTCCTCTTCTCTTTCTCTGTTTTTTTTTTTTTTTTTGATAAAATGAGTCTCAGCTGACTCTCTCACTCTCTCACACCATATAAACCACAGACTTCACCCGTTCAATTAAATGGGATTGATAAATCCGTCCAAATTACTAAATTACCCTCTTTTAAAAATTCTGCGCAGCCTTGACTAGAATAGCCATAACTTTTACAATCTAGCTCCGAATTGTATAATTCAAACTCCGTTGGAAAGCCAAGACAATTATATACAGCTTTCATGTTTAAGACGATCTCCAAAAACATCTCTAACCATTTCGAATTATGCAATTAACATCAAATAGGGCTGCTGCCAGACATTTTCCATCCCTAGGGTATAATTGGAAAAACACTCATAACATTTTGTACAGGAATCCAAATGATCTAATTCCACTTTTGTATGAAAGCTAACTCAAAATTGAATGCCCCATAATAAAATCAGATTTAAACTACATCATCTTAGGCATTAACAAAATTAAATCCGAATCATACCAACCATACAACTTAGGATATAATCTAGTCATACATGACCCTAATAACACCCCCACTGAATAATAATTTAGAGTAACACATATAATTGTGCTATCCAATCATCCAAACATGTAAGAGAATAACATAAGCCTAAATATAGGTCCGGGGTCTTACATATGTCATCTTCTGATGATTATAAAATTGAAAGAAAATTGGTTGATAGACCATTAATAACCATCAAGGTGATTTAATTTAAATTAAAATAGTATTAAATATCTATAGAGGCTGATGACTAGTTGGTCATGTTACTCTCAGTTAAAGGAGTGAAACTTTGCAAGTAAGAAGCATCTCTACCCTTTGGATTAAATTAGACTATGGGTGCGTTTGGTTGCGCGATTGCAAAACTGATTCTGCAGGAATCTGCGATTACAAACCTTATTATGCAAGAAGCTCACTTTCTCAGCTTTTCGAAATCGCAACTTTTGGGCACTATTTGCCTGCAATCGCTACTGCGATTACAAAACTGTTTGGTTGCGCGATTGCAAACGAGCTTCCTGTAATCGCAATTCGCGCAACCAAAGCACCCTATATTACACTTGATTATTGGAGCACTTAATTTTTATCAATCTTTTCTTTTCTTCAGGATTCTATAAAATATCTGGCATGCTAATTAATTCTTTCTTAATAGAATAAGGGATTTTTAGTTTTAAGTCCCCGGAAACTATCGAATTTAGCGATCGATCCCTCACTTCTTCATATTTTGGTTTTAGTCCCTACATTTAAATGATAATTTAGGAATAGGTCCCTGGGAGGGACTTATTCCTAAATTATTAAGTTTGTTTTTTAGTCCCTGGGAGGGACCTATTCCTAAATTATCATTTAAATGCAGGGATTAAAACCAAAATATGAAGAAGTGAGGGATCGATCGCTAAATTCGATAGTTTCCGGGGACTTAAAACTAAAAATCCCGTAGAATATCCATCATATTTCTGGTGCTTCTAGCTGAATATAGAGTTTCTCATTTTCAAGTACCTAGTCTTTTTCACCTACCATAAAATAGACCAAAAGACTCAGTAGTGAGAGATGCTCACTTAAGTTGTATGATATATTATGTTTCTCTCAATGCCATTTGGTATTTCCCCCCTAATAGAAGTCGTGTTCTGTAAAATTCTCCAATGGATATTAGTTTTTAACAAGACAGTGTCATGGTTTATGCTTATTTTGAATTCATATAATTCTTGAGATAAACCCATATTTTAAGAAGGAAAGTTATTATGAACACACGCAAAAGATTTCAATTATTCCAAAACATGATGCAATCTGACTTGTGAAAGTTTTATGTAGATCACATGATATATAATCAATCAGACAATGTGCGGTGCTTGTATATGGGATTTTTTGTTGTTGTGTTAAACTGATATCTATTGCATTTGTGATTCTGAATGTGGAATATGGAGGGTCATGTTTCGCATGATGGCTAGCTGTTAGACATGGATTCGAGGATTGGGATGTAGTAAACAACTTATTATGAAAAAATAGAAGCTTGCTGGGATACAATTGTGGTGGTTTGAAAATGTTTTATAAGGAAATGAGTCTGGTAAGAACGGTTAATTAAAGTAGCTTTGACAATCTTGATATGAATAGAAAATGTCCACATATACTAAACTGGAATACTTAATAAGTACATAGATTATACCACATCTGATGTGACATACAAACAGAAATCGATGGTGATGCAAATTTCATATTATTACTTCTGCCAAACATGGCTTTGGACGTGATACAAATAGCATAATGGTACATGCCTGTCCAACAGTTCATTGTACGAGTGTGCAGCTTTAGAAAAACGACAATGATCATCGTCACAATGGGATTTTTCAGGTGTTCAATACTTGCTCTGACATGTTTCACTGATACAAATGTTTTTAGAAATATTGTGTATCCTTTTTTAATGGCCTCAATGATGACAATGATTATTGTATGGTATCCCACTTTACCTTAGTTGGGACTGGCAGAATGTCAAAGCAGCATGGGTGGCGTTGGTAGAATTTTCCTTATTTACAGAATGGGGAGATTGCAAAAGTTGAACTTATCATAAGACATGTATGAGAGTAGCCCTTATAGAATTTGTCCATGGGAAATCACTACAGTAATCCTTAGCTTCTCTTTGAAGCAAGAATTGAGGAGCAAGATCTAGGAACCTGACTTCCCATCAACAGTGCTTTCAAATGAACCTTGTGTTTGGATGATACCTTTTCTCGATTTGCTTCTGTTCATATATTAGTTCCTATATGGTCCCTGCTTCACTGATAAAAAAATATTTAAAATAAATTCTTGACAACTATGTTATCAGCCCCTTATCCTTGCATGCACATGTTTTTTTCTCTGCGAGTTCGTAACTTCTGCTTCTTCTAGTTCTGCAAAATTCATGAATTCTGGTGATTATGTACAAATGTTCTCCTGATTGTCTCTCACTATGCCATTAATATCATTGGGATTCAATCAACTGTTCAAACACATGTTCAAACACTAGATTAGTCATATGATAAAGGAATTCACACAATGATAAAGGAAAGCATTGGACTGGGAACTGAACTGGACTAGTAATAGGTATGGACTGCATTGGGACTGGATTGAACTGAACTGAACTAAACTGAACTGGATTGGACTAGGACTTAGACTGAACTGGGATTCAATCAACATGTTCAAACACTAGATTAGCCATATGATAAAGGAATTCACACATTAATCTATTATCATTAATATAGTTATACAATGCCTGAAGTTCCTTAGCAGCCTGGATTAGAAGCAACAACATCTGAGTCTTCTAGAGATCCTCCCTTGCCCCCCATCAGATCCGTGAGATGTCTCCATTTGTTGTATTATAATCTTTAGTATTATAATTTCTTTCGACTTGTATTATAACCTTTTGTATTATAATTTCTTTTGACTTGTATTATAACCTTTTATATTATAATTTCTTTTGACTTGTATCATAGCTTTTTGTAATGTACACATTAGTTTAATTGTATTATTATTATTATCATAATTAGATGTTTATTTAATTCAGGTTATGTACTTTCAGCTAAAAAAATGTTTTTGGAAAATATGACATTTTCCTGTGAAATATTTCGCAGGGAAGGTCTTTTTGTTTTTTTTTATTCATTTGAAATACTTTGAGCTGCGAAATATTTTCGTAGCCAAAAGTCGCTTTTGTTATGATAACATATTTTCGTAGCTAAAAGATTACTTTTGCTACGATCGATATTTCGTAGCTAAAGGAAACTTTTGGCAATGAAAATGATTTCGTAGCTAAAGGATTTCTTTCACAACGGAATTATTCCGTAGTAAAAGGTATTATATTGCTACGAAATAAATGTCGTAGCAAAAGTTGAGTTTCAGCTGTGAAATATTTTCTTAGCAAAAGATTACCTTTTGCTGAGTAATATATTTCGTAGCAAAATCTATTCTTTGGCTACGAAATCAATTTGTAGCAAATAAATTTTGCTATGAAATATTATTCGTAGCAAAATAGTGCCTTTTGCTACGAAATAAAAATTCCGTAGTAAAAGGTATTCCGATACGAGGCTTTTGCAATGATAATTGCAACGAACTCATTTCGTCGAGAAAGGTTATTAGCTATGAAAATTAGGGTTTTTGCTACGAATTATTTCACAGCTAATGCTCGAATTTCTTGTAGTGATTATCTGTTTTTTGCCCGTGGATGTAGGCCTTGGCCGAACCACGTATATCTTGTGTTCTTCGTGTGATGTGATGTTTCATTTTTGTGTTTGATCTTGTGTTTATTGTTGGCTTCCGTAATCAACTTACCAACAGTGGTATCAGAGCTCCAGGTTCCGACCTAGGAGGACGAGATATAAAGAACGAGGATCAATGGCGACACGGGTCAATGAATTCATACCATCAACAGATGTATTGTTAAAAATTCTAACAATGGTGTGTTGTACAAGGTTTCACGCGAATCACATGAAGCGTGGGTGCGGAGTTCGTACAAAAGAAGATGGAACAGTGCAACACGGTCTAAGGCGTTCTGAACTGGGTATGGGAGGAGCAACCCCATGTGGTTCAGTTAAAAGAGCGAGTCTAGCCATCTCGGGAGCGCGTGTGTGGCATTTTCAAGGTGGAGGTAAGATCCAGATCCATGAGGAGCATGGAATAAATGCACATGAAATCGAATCATGGTATTGACTTGGGGATGTGTGATTACTGAGTCCGACTCAGAGTTGATACATGATAAAGTGAGCGCAGGCTTAGGGATTCAATAAAATTGGGCAGTGCAGATGTTCAGAGGAAGAAGTTCCTGAAATCCATTCAATGTGGAGTTCTGTGGAGCGGGTCTAGTGCACAAGGAGACTCGTGATAGCGACTTGAAGGCTGGTGAAGCTTAAGGAAGTCGAAGGCCACTTGATTGCAGGTGGAAGTCATGGTTGCTCGTGTGGTTGTGCTTCAAGGACAACATGGAGCAAGGTGGAGACATCAATGAAAATCTTCTAAGGGGTTCAAAGAAGTCCAAGCATACCGGATACAAGCCAAGGTGGAGATTATTGGGATTATGTCTCGATCCGGTGTATCACATCGGATGGCCATGATGAAACCATATTAAGTTGGGCACCTAATGAATAAAATATTATTTAAGATTTGATCTTAATTAATATTTAAACTGAATCTCTTAAAACATGAAACAATATTTGTTTGTTAATTAGGAGAGACTCTCCTAATTAATGTGAACAATATTTGTTTGTTAAATTGGGAGATTACTTGGGGAGGAAGTTATTTATCTCTATAAATATCTTCTCGAGTTTCATGGCAAGACTAGGTAAACATTATACAATATAGAGATCCTAAGGGAAGGTTGAGAGGTTCTAAGAGAGGGTAACTCCTTGAGAGAGTTTGTGAGTCTCTTAATGTATCTCAACTATCAAAGTGAATTCTCTATTTTTTGCCCCGTGAATGTAGGACTAGGCCGAACCACGTATATCTTGTGTTCTTCGTGTGATGTGATGTTTTGCTCTTATGTTTGATCTCGGGTTTATTGTTGGCTTCCGTGAATCCCCTTCCCAACACCTTTCATATATAGCTAAGCCTGTCAATTATCTGAAAAAAATATTCAAAATTTGTCTGAATCCAAATCCGAAAATTTTAAAATTATCCAATATCCGAAATATCAATATCTGTATCTGAAAAATTATCCATATCCAAATTGATTCGAATCGGATACTGATATACATCTATCTGATCCGATATTTATCGGATATCCATTGTATTATATATTTATAATTTATTAATACCACTTAAGATTAATATGAGCCTTTGGATGATCCAAAGGCTCACATTTATCATATATAAATGTAACTTTAATGTTTCTTCAAACCCAACCCAAGCAGCCGCCTCATCTCACAATCCACCATCCCCTTCATATACTCTCTCACCCTCACCTCCACCTACACCAATCTCCATCGTTCCCTCAGTCGCCACTATCCTGAGTCCTCTGCCAGTCGGTTTTCCCAATCTCTCAAACCCACCAACAAAAAAGGCGGCGAAGGGGAACTCAAGGCATGGAAAGAGAGGGCGGCATGTATTGAGGAGGAGGGGTTGCTGGAGAAGGAGGGGGTTGCCGAGGGTGTGCTATTACTTGGCTTTCATTGTTGGGTTTTCTCGTCCCACCTCCACCTAGCATCTCACTAGGCCCACAAGAACAGCAACAAGAAGCTCTGTCACCACCGGCACACCGGAAATCTTTCCTCCACCACCTCCTCTTTTACTTTTTTTTTCTGTAATGAAAGACCCAACCTGGGGCAAACCTCTATCACCTCCTCCTTTAATGGGTCCTTTGTTTGTTTCAGTGGGTTTTGATTTAACATTTTGATTTTTCTTTTTATTATTTTGATGGAGGTTTTGATGAGTATCATTTATTCCCTGTAAATGTTTAATTATTTCAAATATTTCAGATAATTATCACGAATCCGTATCTGGATGTTCGGATCAGATACCGATATATATTTGTGAAGATCTGTTGGATATCGGATACGGATAATATTTCAAATATTTAGTTCAGATACGGATACGGATACAGTCATGTCCGATCCGTTCGATTGATAAACTTATGTATAACTTTAGTGGCGAGAATTTATCGTAGCTCCCACTAGTTGTCAAGAGAACATGAGTTGATTATAGGGTCTATTTGGATCTGTATTTGCACGGATTGTATTGTGAAAATGTGAATCCAAATGATTTTTCCTAAACATCACATATTGTATTTGCATTCTATGCATTTTCTTTGATAAATTTTCAGAGCTTGAAAATTTTTAAAAGTCCGCCGATAGTGTCAATCACTAGTAATGCAATTTCCCAAGGGGTGGCTCTATCTGCCCCCCTTCAAATTAGGTGCACCCCCTCTTGTGTGCTCCCCCTCTAAAATTTAGAGTTTGTGTGCTCCCCCCTTGTGTTCACCTCTCCGACCTCTCTGTCTCCAACATCACGCGGCGGAGCTTCACCTCTCCAGCGTCGGAAGAGGAGGAGAGGAGGTGTATGACTAACCGGATTAGAAGGCGGTGCCAGTTGTAGATGTCGAGGAGCTTGACGGACTCATCGAGGTATAATGCGAGGATGCTTTCGATGTTGGAGACGGAGAGGTCGGAGAACAGGACTTCGATATCAACGTGGATGGTGGAGAGAACTCGACGGCCTTAGAGTCTATTTTTCTTTCAACACTGATTTGAACATAAACCTGATAGGTTCGACACTCATAGTGTCGATAGAAATGACTTCCATCGACACCTAATCAGTCGACTGATATGTATTAAATTCAAAATGTTTAAACTGATCGAATCGACACATGATGTGTCGACATTTTATAAATCTGTCGATACTTTAAGTGTCGACAGATTTGAAACCCTGACACCGTCGTTGAGGCCGGCTCCATCTCTTGAACCCATTGACACTCCGAGTGTCGGCAGAAATCAATTCAATCGACACTTGATCAGTCGACTTTAAATGGATCTTGTTAAGGATCCATATAGGGGGGTGCAACTGTATTAGAGGGGGGTGAATAGAGCCACCCTTTCCCAAGAGCGCACATCTGTGAGACACCCATCTATGAGCTCTGATCTTGTGGCTCCCAATTGGACCCAACACTCCCTGATCCAGTCCATCTGTTTGGTTCCCACAACCCATGATCCACAGGTACCTCGACGACTATGGAAAATGATACGGCGTTCTTACACTCAGTTTTTTTTTATTATATAAAATGCAGTCATATATGCTTCATTAAAAATTCAGTAAAATATATGCATCATTAGATGATGTATATATTGTTAAAGAGTCATTATTATAATAATATTGTATCATTATTATGATAATATTGAGTTATTATTTTTTTCCTAGTTTTTCTATTTTCCTATTATGATATTTTAGGATTTCCTTTGTGTATCTATAAATTGAGCTTTTGACTTTTCTAATACAATAAGAAAAATTAATTTCTTTTATTCTAACATGGTATTAGAGCCACCTCAAAAATCCTAGATTCACAAAAATTTCTCCTTCATCTTCCCCACTCTGAATGAGTAGTTTTCAATCGGAGCGGGGGAGGACGGCAATAGATTGACCACCTGATTTTCTTCTTTGTAGTTTTCAATCGAAGCGGGGGAGGACGGCAATAGATTGACCCCCCTTGTAGTTATCACCCACCTTAAATATGCTGACAATACAATGATGTTCGTGGCTCCTTCGGTATCAATAATGGCGGGTATTCGATTCATTCTTCATTGTTATGCGCTAATATCCGGGTTGCACATAAATTGGTTAAAGAGTGTGTTTTTCACCATCAACGTGGAGCCGCATATCGCAGACGACCTGGCGAGCATTTTAGGGTGCCAATTACAACAACTTCCAACCAAGCACCTTGGACTTCCCCTGGTGCAGCACATGCTCCTACTTAAAGATTGAGCATCACTAGTTGAGCGGGTCCAAAATAAGCTTGAAGGGTGGCAAAACCGGGTGCTTAGCACGGGGGGGGGGGGATTTACTCTGCTACGTGCCGTGATCTCCAACCTGTCACTGTTCTATCTATCTTCATTCCGTCTCTCTAAGACTATCCTCAAGTCACTGCACTCCATCAGATGTCGTTTCTTTTGGAACGGGACGGGCCTAGAAGCGGCCATCCCTTGCTTGGTCAAATGGGCTAACTTATGCCACCTGAGGGAAAAAGGAGAGCTAGGGATTTTAGATCTAAACATGATGAACCACGCATTGGGGGGGGGGGGATTTACTCTGCTACGTGCCGTGATCTCCAACCTGTCACTGTTCTATCACTACAAGAGAAGTACATTACGGTGACGGTTTATAACCATCATCATAAGTTAAAAACCGTTTCTAATCCATTTGGTGACGTTTATATATACGCTCTTATACGTGGTATCTTATTATGTATATAGTGACATTTTGACATATGTATGATGACGGTTAAAAACCGTCATTATACACATCTTATAGTGATGGTTTTAACCATCGCATTAAGTGTATTTAAGTTTAAAAAACTGAATGATACGGCAACGGTTGAAAACCGTAGCATATCAAGAATAACAATAGCGATAGTTTTAAACGTCGCTAAATATTGAAAGCCAATTAAGTTTATACCTATAATATGAATTACATTCAATTCCTAAAATAGATATTTGCTCAAACAAAATATAAAATTCAAAATAGCATTTGATCAAATTCAAAATGTCATATAAAAGATAATATTTGAATAATATTCAAAATTACAAAAATTAAAATCGATAACAAAAATCATCTAATGGCCTCCCGATAATCCAGATGAACCAGATGAACCAGGGGCTGACTGTCTAAACTGACAAATAAACTCTCGCATCTGCTCTCTCATCTACTCCACTTGTTGTTGAACCTGCTCTTGAATTCGTTGCTCCATCTGTTGTTGCATTTGCTCCATCTGTTGCTGAATCTGTTGGCTTGATGTACCACCAAAACCACCTGCACGACCTCGTCCTCCTCCAAAATATTGAGATGGTGTAACCCCACTTCCCATTCCTCGAACTCTTCCACAATGTTCATTTCCAAGTACTTCACCAAGAACATCAATGCCATTAACCTCTCCATCGTTCCTTTCTTCCATTCTAATAACACACTCATCAATGGCAGCCTAAAAAAAACCAGATATCAAGCATATATAAGACTTGTTCATTATTCCATAAAAAAAGGTGTCAAAGATCATGCAAGATCATACAAGTATGACTCATAATTGAATAGGTTCATTGAGCAGGAAAGATTAGTGTTCAATAGAGTCCACAATAAAAGAATCACCCGTCTATGAGATGTACCTACCTTTGATCTCATACTAAGCACCCAATATAAATGTCAAAAAATTCACATGCTCGGCGAGCAAGTTTGGACCTTCAATTCCCTCTCTAACAGGGGGGTTAGCACATAAACCATGCATACAGATCATATGTTGCTTTCATTTTTCCATAACATTTCATACTTAATTACTAAAAATTCCATTTAATCCAAAGCATTTAAACATAGAAAATTGAATGCCATCCCAAAATACAAATCATAAAGAATCACATATCATATTCAATTACCAACAATTGGACCTTGGTTGGATTCTATGTCGTTTTCAGCTATGTTAAGACTTCACTTACAAAAATTAGAGTTTTTGCTATAGTGACATGGGAGGGCTTGCTTGAGGACTAAGTGGTTTAACTTTGCAGCAAGACCAGGTTCTGTACCTCAAAGAAATACCATTTATCATGCACTACAATCATTAAAACTATTCAATCAAACTTACAAGTTCAATTAATCACAGACAAATAGATGTCCGATTCATATCCCACTTAGAGAAAAACAAAAAAACTGAACTTCAATTCATTCCCCTACAAACCCATGAAAATGACCATCTAAGAATTCAAGGTTCCCAAAAATTTGTTAGACCAGTGCTTTAGACAACTTAAAATGAAACTCATTAAGTTGTTTGTGACTTGGAAAACATTGAGTCCTGACATCAAACAAATTTGAAACATTAAGATTCCTTAGAACAACACTTACAAAGATTTGATGGCAATACTCATTCATAGGTTCTCCATTCTTACATGTCCGTATTAGTTTCCATAGCTCATGTCTCAGAGGCGCCACTCCTTGGGGATGGTTCTTTTGCTGTAAAAAAACATATATTGAAACTAGCTTTCATCGCATAATATGTGGTGCTTCATGAAGTGAACAATCAACGTAGGAGTAGAAGTGCAAGAAATTATACAAGATCTTTGGCTCTATTGGCAATACTCTTTCGTCCAGTATTATGTGGTGCTTTTGAATGAGACTGACTTTGCATATTCTCTTTCGATTTTTCTACAGTTATACACATGTAATGATTAATGGATCATTTACAAATCATGGTACATTGAATTACTTTATTTCATACCTTATACCTATCACTGAAGAAGTAACAAATGAGTGGTTTCCAATCATCAGGACTAACATGTGGAGGGCAATTAGTTAAAGCATCACGTCGGCTCATACCGGCGACATAATCCCGATACAATCGGTGCTTGAAATTCCTCCATCGTTCACCTAACTTGCCAAGTGTCCAATGCAAATCTTTGTCACCTTCTAGATCAAATCTAGCCTGTAAAAAACATTTAAACATATTGTATTCACTTCATTCTTTATGGTTAGAAAAATAATATCATGTGAAATAAACTTTCAATAATACTACACTTTCAAATGCTCAATAACCCTGGTCTTAACCTCTCTATCAATGTGCCTCCAATCATCAATTGAAAGAGGTAATAGGCCACTCCTAGCTACAACACCGACGTATGAGCTTAGGATCGTGGAGCCATCACCAACCAGTTGTTCTCTTGCTTTATGAAAAAACTTTATGATATATATTTTTGCATTTCCTTTCCTAATATATAAAGGGCCAAGTAGCTTGATGATCTATTTTCTTACTCTGTTTTTTATTTATACTATTTTTCTTTTTTGGCATATTGATGGATTCAAATGTAACATTCAATTCAAAAGCATATCAGGAAGAGCATGGTTGTTTCTTCTTTAAATTTGGGTGAAATGCTTGATTTCTGCTATTCCTTTATTGATTTTATCTATAGCTTGCCAATACAAAGGAATTTTAAACAATGTTACTTGAAATAGTTTTGTTGAAGCTATTTTTTATATATACATTTTCTAGTTGTTTGAGTTGGTCCTATCTCTAAGTGGGGACTGGATGATTTTATCACCATAGATTTATATTTCTTAACTGGAATGCTCATTGAAACCCATTGCAACCCATTTGCAGAATTATTCCCTGCTATTACGTCATTGCAACCCATTTGCAGACAATATGATTTTGTCACTTTTCAAAGCACAAGAAAATTTCAGATCTGGATAAACAAATAATGTGACGCATAAACATATCTCAACGAAGTCAACAACTTGAAAGACAACTCAATAAAGCACCAGGTCTATCTAAAAGGTGAAAGAAGAGCATAGTTAGGCATAGGTACACAGAAGCTTTGTCACACTACATTAAAATTAATTTAAAGATGACATGGAATTTAAAAATTTATTCAAATGCTATGCATTCCATCCAAATTTAAAAATTGAAATTCGTCCTTTAGACTTCATATAAACAAATTATACAATTTGAACTCTAACATCTAACTATCTCTCTCTGTCTACCTCTCTTTTTTTCCTTCATTGAATGAGAGTAAAATTTTATGTTCTAAATTGACTAAAATAATTGACAATTGGTTTCAAATGGGGTCTTAGACCCATATCAATGGAAGTTTCCATGGACTATCCAAAATTTAGTAAAACATTACCCGAAAAGAAGAATGATAAAGGGTTACCTAACTCATCCATAGTTTTGCACCCAGACCATGAAAATTTATTTTTTTATTGTCATTCCAAGATAACTAGTGGAACAAATTTTATTTAGTTATATTTTTCTTATTCAACCATCATCATCATTCAAATATTGGAATAGCTACTTTAAGCTATGCTAGTTTATTCATGCATGATTATAAATATTATCTACATGCAATAAACAAAATTATTCATCACTTTTCATCACCCCCCCCCCCACCCGAAAAGTTCTAGATAGTGGTCTCAAGAGCAAGATAAAAATTCAGGGGATGTTTAGTGTGTGTACGCAACACAACATGTGAATATGTGATGAGCAAGATAGAAATTGAGGAGATGTTTAGTGTGTGTAGGCATCACAGCATGTGAATATGTGATGCCTCTTACTTTAGGCAAAAAAAGAAGAATTTCTTTATATGTTAGTCATTGACAAAGCATGCAAGATATATTGATATGTTAGAAAGTACATTAAGTGAACTGATCTAGATTTAACTTTTTGAATGATGATTCTACAAATAGAATTTAACTCAAGAAAGAAAATATAGCTAAAGTATTACTTATCCATTCTCGTTGAGAAAACTTCTTACTGCTATGGGAAGTGATGCTTGTCCTCAGCTATGATTATCAGTACCTATAAAAACATATGGCTTAGGTTAGTATTTATTAGTACATCCATGATTTGATGTAGTAGTGGGGCAAATATTTATGAAGCATGTGAACTGAAGTTGGATCAAAATATGACAAAGTGCAAACATGTACTAACAATCCATGAAAAAAGTAATTGATATAACAAACAATAGAGTTTATGGGGCATCAAACATTGAACAGTCCATGAAAAGATGACCTTCACTGTTCTGTTTATATAAATTTCACACAAGCATATCACAAAATTACACAAGCTTTCACCATCACACAAGCATTATCACAAACATTTACACAACACTTTCATCATCTACCCTAGTCACACAAGCATTATCACAAACATTTACACAACACTTTCATCATCTCCCCCACTCATAGCAAAAAATTCATCAATGCATCAATTTTTCCTAAAAATGCTGAAATCAATGAATAAAAACAGAGAGAGTTGATTTTACCCAAATTCGCATGAGATCAAGCCTTATCAACCCACAAACACCATGGATAAGAGAGAAAACTCATCGGCAGGCACAGATCTACAAAATCGGAGAGAATTAGAGAGAGATTTGCACAACAAACCAATCAAAGGAGATAGAGAAGTTGCTCGACCAATGGAGGAGTTGATCGTTAGGGTTGTGGAGGAGATGGAGAGATTGCCTGCACATGTGGTAGTCGTCGCCTGATGGAGGAGGAGGTCGCACGACTGTTGGTCGCTGGTGGAGGTGGTCAAAGCCCGGTGGAGGAGGAGGTCGCACGGTTGTTGGTCACTGGTGGAGGTGGTTGACGCCCGGTGTAGGAGGAGGTCGCACGGCTGTTGGTCACTGGTGGAGGTGGTTGACGCCCGGTGTAGGAGGAGGTCGCACGGCTGTTGGTCACTGGTGGAGGTGGTCGACGCCCGATGGAGGAGGAGGTCGCACGGGTGGAGAAGGTTTTGGTGTTTGATTTTTGAATTGTTTCGATGGAGAAGGTTTTAATGTTTGATTTTTGAATTGTTTTGATAGAAAGGTTTTAATGTTTCGATGAAATTCGAGGAGGAGGTCGCACGGGTGGAGAAGGTTTTAACGTAGCGCATTTTTTTTTCGGTGAAATTCATGTCGCGCGTTTTTTTTTTTCCGGTGAAATGTTTTTATTGTGTTTTAGGAACGGTTACAATAAAAAAAATTCTTTAAACTATGGTAACGTTTAACAAATGGTTGCTTAAAGTGTTATATAGTGATAGTTATATTAAAATTGTTACCTAAAGTATTGAATATTGTGTAAAAATTTACAAGTCAAACTAAAATCAATTGATTTGAGTCTATTTAGCTACGGTTTTTTTATAAAACGTAGCTTATGTATATTTATAGTGATAATTTCAATCAACCGTCGTCAAATAAATGTCATTGTTTCACATTTTTCTTGTAGTGTATCTATCTTCATTCCGTCTCTCTAAGACTATCCTCAAGTCACTGGACTCCATCATATGTCGGGACGAGCCTAGAAGCGAACATCTCTTGCTTGGTCAAATGGGCTAACTTATGCCACCTGAGGGAAAAAGGAGAGCTAGGGATTTTAGATCTAAACATGATGAACCACGCATTGTTATCGAAATGGCTTTGGAGATGGGTGACAAATGATAATTCGATGTGGCTGAGACTGATCAAAGAAAGATACACGGGACGAGCTTCTGAATCGCCTTTCCCTAATATCTCGCAAAAAATGTCGCTCCTAAGCAAAGGCTGGCTCAAATTAGGCGAGGAATTTGCGATTGGGAGCAGGTGAAGGCTTGGGAACGGTGAGTGCATTCGTTTTTGGCGAGACAGCTGGTGCGGGGAGGCGTCGTTCTGCTTGCGCTTTGCACAATTGTTTCATGTGGCCGATTCCAAGGATGAGAAAGTGTGCACTGTTTGGAAGAACAGGGGAGAGGAGGGGGGATGGGCCCTCAACTTGAGATTCATCAGGAGGGAGACCCAAGTATCCGACCTCGTTGCATTACTCATCTGCCTCCCAACGCGGGGACTGTCACCTCTGGAAGAGGACGTACTGATGTGGGGAGATCCTCCTCAGGAGGGTTACTCGATAAAGCATGGATACAATTGGTGGTCGAGAATACAGTTGGGGCACACGTGCATGGCAACGCAAACACCGGTGCTTTAGAAATGGAAGATCCCATGCAAAATTAAAATTTTCATTTGGCTGCTGCTACAAGGCAGAATCTTGACAAGAGTGTACCGAGCAAAATGGAGACCGAAGGCAATGATGGATTGCGTGCTATGTGGAACAGAGCCCGAAACGGTAGAACACCTTCTCCTAAACTGGTCGTTCTTGGCTGAATTCTGGGATAGACTTGGGGCGGCAACAGGGATCCCATGCCAATTCAACAACCTACAAGAGTTGTGGGAGGCGATGTCGGCCACATCAAGGCATGGAGAGAAAAGCACTCGAGGTAGATTTCACCGGAGCGTGATCTCGGCAGGGCTGTGGAACATTTGGCGCACCCGGAACAGAAGGATCTTCAATGGACAAATGGAGAACCTCTGGGAGGACACAGTGGCAACGCTAAGGGACTGGGGAAAACTCCTAGCTGGGGCGAAGGCGGTTATCATCACGGGGCGCATGATCAACATTGAGGAATGAGGTATCACGGCTGGCATGGGTAGTGGACGTGATGTCCACCATGATGGAACACCTCGTGTGTTTTTATGGCTTCTATTACCTTTTTTTTGTTTTCTTCTTTTTGTTTCTGATCTCCCTCACTTTGAGCTCATTTGTATTCTCTTAATAGATATTAGTTTTGATGCACGTGCCAAGGCACGTGATATCATATTTAAAATATACAAACACAATATATGCAATATTACATTCGCATAAAAAACCAGTATCATACAAGTTAGTTTAAGAGAGATCTATTGTTCAACTACCATACTATTTTTAGACCTTCTAGTTGATTTTTCGTCAGTCTCATATGTTGTTCTCATTTACCTGCACCTTTCTGAAGGCAGGTGAAGCTTTGGGTTGTCCATAACACAAAACAAACTTTATAAAATTGTCATGTTACAAGGAACAAAGAAAAAAAGAGCATAAGAACATCATAATTTTTTTTTCATTTACATGAAAATAAATAAAATCCTCGTATATGAGCAATACATACATAATATATAATCAACTATACATAAGCAATACATATCAAAACTAAATACATATAAAAACATATAAAATAAATATATGAGCAATTAGCAATACATACAAAAAATATAAAAACTAAATTCCCTATATGAAAACAAATAAAATTCTTAAAACAAATTAATCCATATACACGAGCAATACATATATAATCTATAACTAATCATACATGAGCTACATGAGCAATACATAAAAAAATTTAAAATCACTGTAAATATATATATGGCTACAAATCAATCCATATACATGAGCAATACATATATAATCTATAATCAATCATACATGAGCAATATCTATGGCTAGAATAGTAGAGAGAAATAATTTGACCCTCTTCAAAGAAAAAAAAAAGACACGTGTAAGTGCCCGATTAATAAAGTGTTTGTCAGTAATATTTAGGGACCTATTTATAAATATCAGTGACCCGAGGTCTTATCTGTAAATAACCATGGTTAGAGTGGTTGGCACCGGCAGGAATGCAAAAGAGTTGTCAGGGACCTAATCATAAATACGAATGATCTGGGTCCTATCTGCAAAAAATCGTAGGGGGACCTTTAAGTCTCCATTTGGATAACAGAATTGAGTTATTCTGGATAGATAACTATGCCGGTATAGATAACAAATCTATAAGAATAATAGATTTTATGTTTGGTTTTTTTTTCCTCATTGGAAAACGTAAGAATAAAGGTTGAGTTGTTTGGTTGATAAAAAATAATAAATAAATAAAGTGTAAAAAATTTGATTTGACATGTGGACCATTTGATGTATAGGAGGTGTTGATAGGTGATTATACGTGATAAAGTGTAAAAAGTTGATTTGACATATGGGCCCATGAGAATAGATAAAGTGAGTATAGCTTATCGTAGGGGTTACTTATAATTGTTATACTCTCTGATACTCGTTTAAACTGACTTAGTAATACCAAATTATACCTTACAAACAAACAATCATTTTCTCTATCCATTCTTATACCATTTTTATACTATCTTATACTCGTTTATTCCGTTTATCAAACCGGGGTTAATATATATAGTATAGATAAATGAATTACCATTTTTAAAAAAAATAAACTGAGTGTATCTAGATTTCGGAGGACGATATACCGCGTCAGAATAGCTGTATATAATAAAGTTGGATCTGGTTTTGACTCCTGCTGCTGAGTCCCCACATTTAAATATCTTTAATTAATGTGCACTCAACTGCCACCTGTGATGTATTTTTCCACTGTCCCCCCCCCCCCCCCCCCCCCCCCCCAACATTCATATCCCATCAACAAATTTAAAAACCACTTAAAAACCACCCAAAATTTCGGTTTATTCAGAGCCCGAAAAGATACATTTAATGTTACATTGGACAGTGCCAAGAACAGTCCCCACCTTGTATTTCTCGTATGATTTGATTCTTAAGAAAAACGTATTCTTTATAAATAAATAAAAAATGCATATTTCTTTTTATAAAATAAAGTATATGATGATCTATTTTAATAAAAAAAAATTTAAATTTCAGTTTGTATCTAACAAAACATGTAACTCCTAGAGCCATGTGACAAATGAGGATTATGTGTAACAACCCCCTGTTACAAAACGATATGAATTATACCATATCCGAAATATATATTGTCATCAAAACAAACATAATTTTTCAATTCTTCCAATCATCCACCCACCCAATGTCCCAATGTAACATATTTCTAATAAGCATATATATAACCAGTTTGGTGATCTATTGAGATGGGACTAATAAAAAAAATCAAAACACAATGACGTCTATTTCTCACTAGTTCAAAATCAAACTGGTCACTAAACTAATTAAATACTTGATAATTGGATCAAGATGCAAAAAAATCCATTACTTACAACTCAAATTTAGGGGCCCTAGAATTAGAAATCACAACCAAATTATCAGGTTAGATCTGTCTTTGGACTGATTCGGTGGTGAAAAATTCAAACGTGCATTTCGACAAATACCACATTCTCAACTTTTGCTGTGTTGTGTTTGTAATTTCTTCAGCATTTCAAAATTTCCGGAAACATTGATTTTGAAAAGCGAAGGGAATTTTCAGAAATCTGATGGTCGAATCACACATCTGACTTTCCAATAACCAATGAAAAATAAATAAATAAATAAAAACATACCCCCAAGAGATTAAAAGAAAAGCTCATTAAGGCCTCCCAACATCTCTTGCACAGCGAGTGATGATACTGCACCCCCTCGTGAGAGAGTTAGCCTTGTTGAGGTCATGGCACTCGTAATAAGACACACCAGGCCTCATACATGGAACAGCATCTCCCTTCAGTGATTCATAGCTTATGTACCTCTTCTGCCCCACCAAGACCCTCCTATTGATCTCTGAATCCATCTCCACCTCCTCTGATGCCTCCACCAGGAAACCTGTCTTTGGTTCATCAGCTGCTTTTGTAACAGACACATTTGGGTCCGAAACACAGAACATGAGATGGGTGTGAAAGAAGAGGAGCAGTGTGAGTGAGATCCTCTTAAGGGATGGCTTTGCCATGTTGTTCTTGTGTTTTCTGCAGGCTCTTGGTTTATTGGGAGAGGAAATGTATTGGCTTTTTGGGGGTGTTGAGCTTTAAATGAGTGGCAGTGCTTCTCACTCACCCAATATTAGGGTTTGGTGATTTATTAGAGAGTGAGGCCTTGTTAGAGAGTGAGGAGGCCCACCCACACCCACATGGTGTTGTTTCTCAAGCTTTCACCTCCAATGGGACCTGCCTTTACTCTTTCGTTTTTTTTTTGGTTACTAGGATTACAGGAACATGACATACATTTCTTTCTTTTACAATTAAACAGCATCACGTCGTATAAGGTGGGAATCTACTTTGTGATCAAGTAATTGTGGCAAATTTGACATTAGAATTTGATGATGATACTTTGCTGAATACTTATTTAAAATTCCATGTGTAGTGTTAAAACAAGAGCGCCATACAATATTTATGTGATTTGACAAAAGACTCCCTAGGTTTAGTGAGATATAACAGAAATTTTGTTTTCCTTGACACTAAAATTTTTGAGGATTTTAATTTTTTCAAATATTAAAAGTTGTTATCAAACATGTCAGTTTACATGCATCATCTGTAACAATCTGAACCCTCTTATGCGGTTTATGCTAATATTTACATGTTTGGATTGCAGGATAGGATAATTTTATACTCTTTTGATATTTATTATCCCTAAAGTCCTACATTTGGTTTAATTTTTTAAAAGCACCTTCGAGGCACAGTTGGGATTCGCGCTAATATGAAGTCTTTATTTTCGAGTCAGCTTTCATATAAAATTAGTTTTGCATCATTTGGGGCTATATGGAAATGTTATGGTTGTTTTACCGTTTCTGCCCTTAAAAGAAGAAATCGCGAGGTCTTCTGTTCGTCATTATTTTAAATATAGTTAGAGGTTTCTTCTGATATTGGCCTAAATATAGAAGTAGTAGATATTTTCGTTATCTTTTCAATAGAAGTTGTATCATCTGAATTCTGAAGTGGACTTTCTTACAACAAGATATAACGGTTAGAGTCGAGGTTGCGCAGAATTCTAAAGAAGGGCACTTTCGTCATTTGGTGGAATCCAAAGTTTTAAATAATTGAGAGTCAGTGGGAGTGGCTGATGATATTAAGAGAGAGAGAGGGAGGAGGTCGTCTGAGGCCAAGTGAAAGGAAAAATTAGGAAAAATTGGAAAAAGCTACGTGGAGTATTTTTCGTGATACACTAGGTAAAGATTCTTGTTCTTTTCATTGTTATTTTTCATCTAGAATTGTTCTATTTCAGTTTTGAATCAAATTTGTTATTTGGGGCTGGAATATGAATATGTTTTTGGGACTGGATAAACAAGAATTAGAGAGTTGTTTGTATTGTGTTATTTAGGATTTGTAGTGGGGATGTCATGTTTATCTTAATAGATTTGGGAATTACTTTATTAATGAGGTTATATTTTAGTATCTGATTGATAATATAATTTTATCAATGGGTTCCTTTCTGCGTGGCTTAGGAGCTAGGTTAGAGTAAGTCTAGCTTGGGTTGTAAATTGTGAGGTAAGTAACCCGTTCGATATTTGCTTGTTACACTATTCTATGTTGTATTATTGTAAGTGACCCGATTGATTTTTTCTTGTTTCGTTCCATACCACGCTCTATTGTTGTTGTTACTATTTAGTTTGTTGTTTGGGTTATTCAAGATTCTAAATATTTATATCATTGGTCTATTTATTTTGAGATTCCAAGGTATTCATTATTTTGTAACCCTTTTATATAATTCATTATTGATTCTCGTAAACTTAATTGACTTGTTAGTATGGTGAGCCTTCTTTGATGTTATGATATACATCCTAGTAATTGGTTGGCATCCTATGATTAGCGTGGTTGTGTTGTCCGACCATGGAGCCTTGTGGTGTACTTGATATCGCTGCTTCTTATATTACCTTTTTGTTTGCTTGGAGTTGAATGATCATAGACCTTACATTTGGGTTGAGGATTTGCTCCCCATGAGCGCGCATGTACATACAAGTCCTGTAGGGGGACATGTCAATACCCTTCCATGCCTGGACAGCGGGGGTCAGGTAGCGTTTTCCGTGATGTACGTTTCAAGGGCCACGCGCGAGATTTATGTGTTGTGGACATCTCAGATGGCGGGGGGCCGAGATGGGGTCATATAGATGGTCAATCCTGCGCTGTGGACATTCAGGGGCCAGAGTTGCGATTCCTTATCATTCAGATTGGGGTGATTCAACTTGAGTTGTGATTTCAGGGTATCTGTTCTCAGTCCATTGGTGATGCACCTTGATGTTATTTGTTGGCCTTATCGATTGTGATGTGTTATTCTGAGTTATTCATTCCTCTTTGATGGGTGAGTTTATCAGCAATGTTATTTATGTTCTCTGTTGATGACCTTTCAATGATTCCATTTGCTATTCCTGCTTCGACCTAGCGTTTATTGAGATTATTGAGTTTGATTCTATTCCAGTATTGATGTCATATCTGGTTTCCATCTGTGTGGAATGTCTGGGTTACTTACTGAGCATCTTTCACTCATTCCATTCTCGTTCTTCTTATTTTGCAGAGTAGAGGTGGAGTTCTGGGCATTGGTTTTGTCTTCTTTTGGTGTCACGTCCAGTTGGTGGTAGGTATATATATATATATATATATATATATATATATTGTTTATGTTTTGGATCTGCATATAATTATTTTGGTAGAGGCTAGTTTAGTAAACCAAGCCTATGTTAAAATGCTCTGTATATGTAAATGATTGTATATGAGGTGTATTAGATACTCTGTTAACTGCTTAAACTTTCTTGGGTGCGTTGTGATATAGTTGATTATGTATATCTTGTTGATTATATGTTATCCCAGGGTTGTTATCATATAAGATTATATAGGGTGGATATTTCGATGTTTGAAAACAAAAAGGGAAATGATGAGTTTTGAGGAAGGTGACGCATTCGTGCCAGTGTTTTGGGGCACGGGCCGCCACAGTTGGTATCAGAGCTTAGGTGGCATGCACGTGTCGGTGGTTTGGGGCACGGGCAGTCACATCATCTGTAAGACCCCAGACCCCAGTTGTTCATCTTGAGCATTAACAAAATTAAATCTGAATCATGTCAACCATAGAACTTAAGATATAACCTAGGAATCCATGACCCTAATACACCCCCAATGAATAATAATATGAAATAACACATATCATTATGCTATCCAACCATCCAAACATATAAAAGAATAACATAAGTCTAAATAGAGGTCTGGGGTGTTATATCATCATTACTAGATTTTGTTAAAGGACTGTGTATTGAAATCGATATTATGTATTTTATAAAGCAGCCAGGGGTGGAGCCAGGAGTTAGAACACGGGGGGGGGGGGGGGGGGGGGGGGGGGGGAGACCAATAGACTTAGAATAAGAAAAAATATACTTATCAAATAATATAATTATATGGTAATTCAAGATAATTAAAGTTGACGAGTAATGACAGAGTCTTTAAAATAAATAGACAATTTAAATGGAAATTTGTTTTTAACAGCTTCTTTCACATATAAAAAAATATAAAAAATTTATTTGAATTTTTTAAAAAAATTTGAAATCTAATTGTTTACTTAAAAAAATATATAAACTTGAAAGAAATAAAAATTAAAAAATAATTGATCACAATACAAGAATACTCTTAAAGCATAAATTTTAAAAATTAACTTTCAAAAATGCATAAGATATTCAAATTAGAGATCATGAAAAAATAAAATAAGCAAAAAGTCATTAACAAATAAAAAGTTGTGGTTTTCAACCTCCACCCATTTGTAAATGCCACTATCACATTATATGAAATCACATAACACAATATATATTTTATTACCTCAGTATTCCTTTTCTATAAAAAAAAATTAAAATATATCCATTCAATTTATATGAGTATGTATTTAATTTTACTTTAAAAAAAATTGTGTGAGATGTAAATGGGACTACGAAGAAAATTCGATGAAGCAGCAACTGGTACCATAGAGAAGCGGCCATAAAAAAAGGTATTCTCTTCATAAAAAAGAGGAGGTACAATCAATAAAGATTTCTTTTCAATTTATTCTTTGTTTATTCCTTTCCATTCACTAATTTTTTGATCTAATCCGCAGGAATCAATCGAAAAGGAAAATCCCCTATAATACACTAGATCCAGCTCAGTTTTTCATAGAGTGAATAGATCTGCTATTTCTTGAAATCTCTTTTCTGATTCAAAATTGTGGTGTAATGTGTACCCCCCCCCCCCCCACTTGTTTTGATCGTGGAATAGATAAAATAAATAAATAAATGGGTTTTTGTTCAAGAATGAAATATTATTTGAACAGACTAAATATAACAATTTTTAACTCAAATGCTCAACTAACATTTAAACTCATCCCCCCCCCCCCCCCCACCCCGAACCAAAAAAAAAAAAAAAAATCAAATTTCAAAATGGTCTTTCCCAAGGAAATGTTTCTTGGGTGGCTAGGTAATATATATTTACATTGCATGAGTAATACAAAACTTTTAGTTAGAAATATTTTATCAAGGAATTTATTTTCGTTGGGGAATCATTTGTCGAGAAAAATATCATTTTAGCGGTAAAAACAACACATGATGGCTTATAAAACTATCAACCTCGCACATATCAATGAAATGATTTCTTTGGAAATAATATTTACCAATGAAAACCATATCCTTTACCAAAGAAATATTTCAAGGCTAATATCAGATTTCTTATAAAACTTTAAGTTTTAGCCTTGGGGGGCCTGTGCCCCAATCCAAACCACCCCCCCCCCCCCCCGACTCCGTCCCTCAAAGCAATTATCATTATTACATTCTCAAAAGGTGCTTATAAAATAACTAAAAATTAAAAACAATTTTTAAAATTGTGTTTTCAAACGTACTAGATATGTAGAGGTTTACATTATATATTGCTAAAATAGATTTTATATAATTCATATATACATTATCGTATGATGTCCACGTGCATAAAAAATCCCATCGGGTGTCCAATCATCAGACCCCTAACTGTGTTGAGCTAGCCTAAACATAGATCTCATTTCTGCGCAGTTGTTCATTGATGTCAGCTTATTGGAACGTGAGACATAAACCCAACACGTTCTAGTTGAACTTACCAAGTTATAATTTAACCAGCGATACAACTCTGTTTCAAATAGAAAACAACCCAAAACCAAACTGATATTAAGGTTTTCATTAAATTTTAGTTTGATTGAGGGTAGCTTGAAGTATATGAACCCAGTCTATCTTTTATTTATGTTCTTATATTTCCTCTCATTTTCTTTAGAGTTGCATTTTGAAATCAGAAATAAAATCGTGATAACAATATAACTTTTTTTTCTAAAAAAATATTGTTTATCTAATATGAAATTCTACTGAACCAAATTGCATTTAATTTTAACTGGTTCACTTCATTTCAATTCAACCTGATTCACTTATTTTAGATCTTCAATTTATTAGAATGAATTCGGTTCAGTTTGAGACAGGGACGGATCTATGTCAATATTTTGGGGTGAACTACATAGCCTATATTAAATATTTATATGGAAGTTTTTTGTTCTTATATTTGATATCATGTATTAAATATTTATATGAATATTTTTGTTCTTATATCTGATATAAGTAACTATTTATATATCAAATAATGTGATATTCAAAAGACATAAACATGTAAAGAAAAGAAGAAAAAAATTTAAAATTGAGTATTTTGATTTTGTAAAAATAAAAATGAGATATAAACTTATCATACACGGTATATCAACAAATTTTACAATTGAAATAACCAAACATGTATTCGTAAAAATAGGAAGAATTGTTGCTAGAAAAATAAGAAGACTTGTTTTATGGATATTAAATTATTGGATATAAATATTTATTTATTGTTTCATTGACATTAAATTAATAATATTTGAATTTTAAATTTTAGAATTGTTAAAATTTATCATAAGATTGAGGCTGTGTTTGGTTGTACGATTGCAAAACTGATTTTAGATAAAACTAGGTTTAAAATTGATTTGCAGGAAGCTGTCTATCCATAGCTTCTGAAAAACTCAAGTTTTGGACACTTTTTCACAAAAATCTGTTGCAACTTTTGGCCCCAGTTTTTTTTGTTTGAAAATGAGTTTGGGAAAAGAAGCTTCCTACAAATCTAAAACCGTCCAAACCTGTTTTCAAAGAGTTTTATTTGGTTTGTTAGGTTGAGATCTAATTTGTTATGATAACATTTGATTTGCTATTAATTTGTTAGGTTGATATCTAGTTTGTTATGAATATATTTTATGTATAAAATACAATTTATATAATATAAAATATAAAATATTATAATATATATCATTAAGTAATAACTAAAAAAATACAAAATTTGGGCCGGGCTACAGCCCGGCCAGCCAACTCATACGTCCAGCCCGGCTAGCCAACTCATACGTCCGCCCCTGGTTTGAGGGTTAAGGAATGTGATTTTTTCTCTTGAAGCATGAGTTATTTTGTGTCACAATTTAATTTGACTTGAATTACTAGTGCTAGTACGCAGACTGAACTTATATACTGTACTGTCATCACATACGATCTTGTTCCACACAATTTATATACACTTCTATTAGGTATAATTTATTTTATTAGCATGCATATTTTATTAGGTATAATTTATTTTTTTATTCTTAATTCTTGGTCATTACAATGTATCTGTCACACTCCCAGTCATGTATGATTTGAAAAGATCATCAAATTTTTATTAAATGCAGGCAGTGGTGCACGAGACAAATCGTACGTTGGGATAAGTATACCTGTCAGTGCATGAACTAACAAATAGTACACAGTAAAGCCTATGCAGAGCTCCTTTCCTTATTCTTCCATATGGCTGATACGCAATACAATCAATGTAGATATGATCTAAACATTTCAAAAAAAAAAAAAGGGGCGGTTAAAAAAACCCTTAAGATCTCACCCCACCCTCTTTTCTATCCCACCCCATCAGACTTTTACTTTTTCCTAACCCACCCCCAAACATATATATTATTATATTCCTGACAACCCCACCCTCCTCTTTATCTCCTCTTCACCTTCTCCTGAGTCCGGCCCCCCTATTTGCCACCCTCCAAGCGGACGCTCCGTTCCCTCCGTGCCGACCAACTCCCCCATCGTCACATTGTTCCTCGTCATCCTCCTATGTTGTCATCTACCGCTTCCATTGCAATGTTTATGCCATTTCCGACGGTCACTGCAACCCCGTCACCTCTGCGCCGCCATCTGCCGCTTCCACTGCACCTCCGCCATCTCCACCTCCAATCCTCGGAGGCTCTCGTTTGCAGACTGATATAAAACTCGAGAGCAGGTGAAACATCGTCACGTATTCGGCGTGCTTGATGAGCCGCCACGACTCTGCCGTGGCGCGGGTGGTCAAGAAGGCCAATGGAGCGAATCCAATCCGGAGGCACGACGACGTTGGGGAGGCCTCCGACGCGCCTGGCGAATGTGTCCTCCGCCGGCTCCCCCTTCTTCTTGAATCCCAAGGTGTGGACAGGGATCTTCATGTGCGCGAACCTAGTCGAGGACGACGTGGATGGACGACGCGAACCTAATCCTCTTGGTCGTCGTAGATGAAGACGATGGAGGGGTGGGGTGCTCTACTTTTAGAACCATAATATGCATTTTTAAATGGGTTGGCTTCATAACTAGAGGGGTTCAAATAAGCGCCCCCTTCAAAAAATAAGACACTAAATGGCTTTTATATATATATATATAATGCATAATGTATGAATATTACATCCTCTTGGCCTTAGATGGATCAAATTTTTATATATGCTTCAAGCATAAAAATTTCAATTTAAGATGCCAAGGAAACTATAGATAAATTTTATACAGTTATTATGACTTATGAGCGAAAATATATGATGCAAGAGCATCCTACTCAATTATAGATGGACCAAATGCATCTATCAAATGATAAATTTTGTAGAGTAAGACAGAGCTCAAAATATGCCCAAACTCATTGTTTGACCCTTTCAACCCAATACATAGTCCAACAAGCCCACGAATATGATCCATCAAAAGATCTCTAAAAGCAGCTGTAATTATCTCATAAGTATTAATTGAATCATTGATTTTCTCTTGATAGAGGATATTTTGTAAGTTGTGTTTCAAGTTTTGGAACATAACACGTTCTCATTAAATTATATTTTATATTTTCTCAGTCTTGTAAGTTGTAGTCAAAATCTTATAAGTGGTAATACCTATTTTCAAAGTTTTGGAATGAGTTTCTTTTTATTTCAAAACATTGGAAGAGTGCAAGTCAATTAGAACTTGTTGCCTAGTTATGATACTTTTCTCCTTCTTTTGCCTATATAAGGTTGTAAGATAGATGAAAATAAAAAGTCAAGTTAAATTGAAATTATATCTTCAAAGTGACCCTAAGAATGGATTATTTTGAGTGAATATTTATCTCTTATCCTTCTTCTTGTGGGAGTTGAAAGTGGTAAGAACCAATCTCTTATCCTAATTACATTAGATCGTGGCCGATCTTTTGGAGGTGGCGAGCATCCTCTTATCCTTCTTCGTCAGATCGACTAATCTGTTTAAGGTGGTGAGATCCTTATCCCCATCCTCATCAATAGGTATTAGAGCATCTAGAAGATATTTTGCAACTCTGATTGCGAGACGATCTTTTGACATTATCTCATTCCAATGACATTCGAAGAATTTGAGGTTTTCTACCCTTTCACTGACAATGAGACCCCGAAAAGTTTCATAGATTGGAGTCTCCTTCTGATCTACGATGAATATCCCTCAGATGATGAAGAGATGTCCGATCCCAACTAACTCCCGGTCCTCCTTTGCTGTCCTCTTTTCCTACACCCACCCCCTCTCATGAACATACACATTTGATTTATTCCCTTCAACCCACCCCTTTTCATGAATTGGCCTCCATATTTTATCCAAGCAGCTGAGTATACGTATAAATATGAAGACTCATTTTTTCCAATCTCTCTCTTATCACACTTGCTACCACTTCTAGTAAAAATTCTATTTGATTCATGGATCAAATAATTTTGTTTAGAATGGATGTGCATTATCCGACATCTTGGACAATATTAAGTGCGACTGACAATTTAATGTGAAGCTCAAGGATGAGCTTTCCTCCAACCTAGAGAGTCTGATGCAAGGGCATCTAGTTTCATTAGCCATGGATCCACTACCAAACTCAAAAATGACATTTATGGATTGCCTTAGGCCTTGTTGGCAAATGAATAAATATTTAGGATAAGTTAGCATAATTTATGAGGATAAAAAGACCACTATTTTTATCTAAATTTACATTTGATAATCCATTTTATTATCTCCATTTTTTTGTTCTTATCCTCAACTTTGCATTTGGATCATATGACCTAAAATATGGGATGGCTTTAAATTTTTTTTATAAATTTCAAGTCTGCCCTTTCTATTAATGGGCATTAATCTTGTTGGTTTTAGTTTCATGGAGTTTTTTGTTTTTGTTTATTTGGGAAGGGCGGTCATAAAAGTTATCTGTGTTTTACAAAATGGGGCTAAAAATTGGGAAAAAAGTATGTTCCACATTTTACTTAGAATAAAATATCCTTACTTTTTCTCTCAAAATATGGACAATTATCCATGCTTTATCCCTTTTTTTGTTATGCCATATGAGATATTATGTGATTTAACTCAATTATTTACATATCCCAACCCCTTATCCCAATGCCAAACCATGCCTTAGTGGCTGTTAATTTGAATACTTTGATAGTTGATATTAGCATTTCCAAGCATTTCTAAATCTTGTTAGCTGTGTTTTTATTTTATCTAAAGTAGTCAATGCCTTGTAACTTGTATTGTTCCATTCTCAAGTATTTGAATTGGAACTATATTTTGTAAATTAATTTGGCTTATTACAATATTTTGGAATCTTAATATTTTTTTCCCAACACATGGGAATGGGAGAAGTTAACATTGAAATTATTGTCCTTTATGGGCTTGTTCCCCATAGCCTATATAAGCTCTCAAAAGATGAATGAAAAAAAGTTTTTGAATTGGAACTATATTAGTTTATAAATTAATTTGACTTATTACAATGTTTTGGAATCTGAATATTTTGTTCCCAACACATGGGAATGGGACAAGTTAACATTGAGATTGTTGTCCTTCAAGTGGCTTGTTCCCCTTGGCCTATATAAGCTCTCAAAAGATGAATGAAAAAAAGTTTCAGTTAAATTTAAATTATATCTTCAAAGTGAGCCTAAGAGTGGATTTTCTTGAATGAAAATTTATCTCTTATCCTTCTTCTTGTGGGAGCTGAAGGTGATGAGAATCAATCTCTTATCTTTACTTACATCAGATCATTGACGATCCATTAGAAGTGGTGAGCGTCCTCTTACCGTTCTCGTCAGATCGACCGATTCATTTGAGGTGGCGAGATCCCTATCCCCGTCCCCATCAATATATAGGGCGTTGTTAATACTTCTCTTTGCCCAATCCCATATGTCTTTGAAGGGGCATAAAATGATGGTCTGGGTTCAGGTCGTCCAGATTCGTCCTCTCCACTCCTCCTGATGACTTCCATGATGTCACTGGCGATACTCCTCCTCGAGCATCTTCGAAAACAGGATTGGGGGTGATCTGTGGATTATAATCTATACCTCAATTGATGGATCTTGACAGTCGAGATTACTTTTTTCCAACACCCCAATCCACACATATGTTTAAATCCCTTAACTTGTTCTTATAATAGTAAGAATGAAACGCTAATAAAAACCCCTCACCTATTGAGAACCAAGAGTGAAAACCATGCACAACATAGAGAACATGATGACCTCCTACCTCCAGACCTCCCCATTGATCCTAGCTTTGCTCCTCCTCCTCATAACAACCACCCTAGCCGAGGCCGTCCACATCGAGCCTACGTTCACAAGGCCGGTGTCACGCCCTAGGGCGGCCATCCTCAAGACGTGGAAAATATATATAATATTAGCAAATATGTATATGAGGTCAATGAAGACTCTAACACAACATCCAATGTAATAAAGCATTTAACAAGCTGGCGACATAATATATATACATGTATCGAAAGCTTAAATGACTAAGTTTGTAATTCAAAGACATATTACATATTAGAATACATAATCAACTGTCCAGTGAGAGCCAATATAAAATAAAAGACATTAATATACAAGTACTGTGCACAAGCACGAGTAATAATACATACAAGGAAAAGGGGGGATGCTGATGGCCTCTCACTCGCAAGACCCAAAACACGAATGCTGCACTGCTAGTGGTACTACGCCTAGAGGAGCTCCTCCTTCGGATCCAACTCACCGACAACTGGAGGAAAACATATGCGAGAGGTGAGCCACACGCTCAATAAATGGAACAATCCATGCGAAACAACTCATATTAATCATTCCAAGTAAATTAAATTCCAACAGATGGAATCAACTACCTACGCTGGTGGGTCGAGTATCAACCAGAGCCCACCACACCCGCACCCTCACCCCCACAGGGTCACATAGGAATTTAGGGATAAGGTCGACTGTTCCTACACCATTCGTTATCCGGTAGCCCTCCCGGGGATCCTCTACCTGGTAGCCTCTCCATGACTGCTACCTCTACCTAGTAGCCTTTCCAACGGGTGTCATGAATAGCGTCTAGGAGCACCCCAGGACAGCTACAAGCCGAGCAGCTTCAACATGGAACCGACGAAGGGGAGAACACTCAACACTCACGAATATGATCCTCACGGATCCGTCGTCATCGATTATTAGACATCGAAAAGTGGTAACGAATTGTCATGAATTCCTCCAAGGGCGCATAACTCAGATGCAGAAAAAATCATTTCATTCATAGCGTCAGTGCCATAGTATGAGCCCATGAGAAGTCATACTCTTGCTAAATCACATTAAGCAAGGTTCATGGCCTCATATAAGTATAAGGGTAATATACAACATATAATTAATTAAGCAAAGAATTAATCATAGAACTATTTTAAATAATATAACAACAAGTTATAATATCATCTAAGGCATGCATATACTTATACATTCTCATTTTGGTTTAATTGAATTAAACTAGATGGGAACATGCATGGATCAAGGCTTTTCTAACATGAGACATGGTATCTAGGCATGTATGGGCTCCTATACATGATACATGGATGTATAACCCTAGCATACAATGTCTAACATGGCATGGGAGCATCATAGCGGATAGAAATTAACATATATATTTAATCACACTAATTAATATGTAGTTATGGTGCTCTAGGGGAGGGCAATGCACGTCAACGTGCATCGGACGCCTCCCAACTAGGTTCGATTGACCCACTCACCATAACCCGGGTCGTTGCACGACCGTTCACCAAGATTTGCACGACAAGGGCATCAAAATGGTGAGTATAACTACATAAAAACACAAGGAATTAACTAAAAATGCCAAAGACTCAGATATGTACGCATACGGGCTCGCACGCATGCAAGTACGCACGTACGTATGCATATTTGAGTGCCCTGGCACCTACCCAAGCCCTTGGGCAGCCACACGCGTGGCCCCCGCACGTGCAAGCATGCACACTTGCGCACTCGCCCTCGTGCCGATTGGCGCACTGTCGTGCGCCCAACCGCGCGCTTAGACGCGCTGCCCGCGCACCCGCGCGTACGCGCATGCGCTCGCCAGCGCGCCCGACTGCGCCCGCCAGCGCCCTCTATTCGCGCACCCATACCACTCCCAACCCCACCCCTGCCCTGTCACACACCCCAACCTACATATCTAGCATGCATGACCTCTGTAACAGCCCCAACTACCCTAAAACCAAGGAAAAGGAAGGGGGAAAGCTTATCAAGGGAGGGGGGATGGAAATGGGAGGTTTGGGGCCCCTCGATTGCACCCGCGACTATGTCCACCACCACCTCACTCAGCCTCTCCACCAGCCCTCTTTGGTTGGAAATCAGCATAAAAAGGGACATGAAAGGGAGCTAAAGAGGAGGAATCAACAACAATAACATACATGCACAAACACACACACACACACACCCCTTTGTTTCCTTCTCTTCTTCACTTCCTTCTTCTTTCCCTTCTCAATCAAAAAGAAAAGCAAAGAAAGGGGAGCTAAAATGAAGTCGGATGGGCTTTTTTTATAGCGATGGAGAGGGAGGGGAAGAGAGAGAGAGAGAAAGAGAGAGAGAGAGAGCTTTAAATGCCCTAAAAGGGAGTGAGTGAGGTTTGACTTAGGTCAACCTAACCAAACTAAAAATAGAACCCATTGACCTTGACCATGGTCCTCCTTGACTAGTCAAAGTCCTCCCCCTTGGACAATCCAAAATCGACCAAAACCCGGATACGATTCAGAACTTTGTAATTTTTAAAACGTTACCAGAATTCGATAAAATTTTTATGTGTAGTATTAAATGGTACCAAGACCCATAATATGCAGTTAAATTTTCAATTGGAGTACTTGAACTCATGCAGATAGCTAAAAGTCTAAAATTTTAGCGACTCCGATCGAAAAAGAAAAATGGCCAGAACTGACCCAAATGTAACCAATAGGATAAAAGTGATGCACATATAACATTCTTCCCCCCTTAGGAAATTTTATCCATAAAATTTAAAACAAAAACATCTAGGAAGGGAAAAGATGTGGATATGCATCACGCATGGCGTCCTCGCGCTCCGAGGTGGCCTCGGTACCAGAACGGTGTTGTCAGCGCACCTTAACCAACTGGACAGTCTTGTTGCGGAGCTTCTTCTCGCGTTGGTCCAGGATCTTGATAGGCTACTCCACGAATGACAAGTCCAGCTCGAACGGGATGACATGAGCAGGATCGTGGACGTAATGCCTCAACTGCGAGACATGGAAGACATCATGGGCTTGAGCCAACTGTGGGGGCAAGGCTAAGTGATAGGCCACCTCTCCAATCCGCTCAAGGACGAGAAAAGGGCCAATGAAACAGGGACTCAGCTTGCCCCACACACCAAAGCGGAAGATGCCCTTCGACGGGTACACCTTCAGGATTACATGGTCACCAACCTCGAAGGTGAGCTCACGGCGACGACGATCGGCGTAGATCTTTTGACGGCTCTGAGCGGTGCGGATATGCTCACGAATCGTCTTGACCTTCTCTATGGTCTGGTGAACTCTCTCTGGTCCCTCCAACTGGCGCTCTCCAACCTCGTCCCAACACAAGGCAGACCCGCAGCTGCGGCCATAGAGTGCCTCATATGGTGCATCTCAATACTCGAGTGGTAGCTATTGTTGTAGGCGAATTCCACCAACGGGAGATGCCTCTCCCAACTACCCCCAAAGTCAAGAATGCAGGCACGCATCATGTCCTCCACGGTCTGAATTGTCCTCTCCGATTGACCGTCTGTCTGCGGATGAAACGCTGTACTGAAGTGGAGGTTTGTACCAAGGGTGTGTTGGAGGCTACGCCAGAACCTCGAAGTAAATCTCGCATCTCGATCAGAAATGATGCTGACCGGAGTGCCATGGAGACGAACAATCTCAGAGACAAATAACTGTGCCAGGGTTTCTAGAGAATCAGTGAGTTGGATGGAGAGAGCGGACTTAGTCAGTCGGTCGAAGATCACCCCAATTGACATTGCGACCTGAATGTGACCTCGGCAAACCCGAAATGAAGTCCATGGTGATCTGTTCCCACTTCTACTAAGGAATCTCAATGAACTGCAGCTTCCCCGTAGGACATTGATGCTCTTCCTTCACCTGCTGGCATACCAAGCAATGGGCAACGAAATGGGCAACATCCACCTTCATCCCGCGCCACCAGTAGCCACGACGAAGGCCCCTGTACATCTTCATACCACCAGGATGCACTATTTAACTCGAACGATTGGCCTCGTCCAAGATCTTCTGCTTCAGCTCTGCGTCATCTGGTGCCCGAACTACTTGTAGGGAATTCATGAGAATCTGTTACCTTATCGGTGTTTAGTAACCGGTGATGATGGATCCAAGAGGATCATATCCAAGAGATTAGATTGTGTTCTCCCCTTCGTTGGATCCATGTTGAAGCTACCCGAAATTGAAAACGTTGTCCTGACAGAGGGCTCCCATCTGTAGATAGATGTATTGATCGTGGGAGTTTACCTAGTAGAGGCTACCTGGGCGAGGGCTACCGGTGGACCAAGGGTGTAGAGCTCCATATTGTCCTGACTGGGTCGACTATATTGGGACAGTTGATGGGTCCCTTGTTGTGGGACTAATACTTGGGCAGGATATTCCAGCCCGGTTGTTTCGTATTGATGGACTCGATGTGATTTCTAAGGATGGGATCGTGTCTCAATATGGAGCTTTGTTCCCATGCATCGGTATTGCTGTTAACCATGGAATTCGCGTGCGGCGCTGATTTCAAGTTTGGAGGATGTGGCGTATTATTCATTAATGAACAATGTCTTCTTCTGTTTTCCTAATCGGGATTAAGGGGCCTTGAGGGGTCATCGTTGAGACCCGGGCTAGGGTGCTCCATCTTCCTTGTTTGGATGTCGAGATGTCCTATTTCGGGACCTCATGGTGCCTCTCAAGAGGTTCTTTTCCCCAGTCAGGGAATATTTTTGAAACATCTATTTGATTATTGCCTTTCCCACTCACTTGAAAGGTGCTATAGGGAGTGGTGATGCATACGATCGGGATTAGGTGTGTCCTTTTACAGCTTGGTGGGAGATCGCTTATGGATTGGGTTCCATAGTGGTATCTGGAGTCGCTTTGATATATCACCGTGCGTTGTAGCTGCCCGGTAGAGGCCGGAGCCCTATGTGGTGCTCCCATGTACTATCAACAACGCTTGTTGGTGTGCCCATATAGCAGAGATAGTGGACGTGAGAGGCTACCAAGTAGAGGCCACACCGGGAGGGTGCTACTATATGAGGTCGAGAGCGTGGACTCCCCGTGATGAATCTGCCCATTGAGTGCATGATGCTGGAGTTCCAATGGTTATAATTGGGTGACCTGTCGTTGGTGGCATGTGAAACACAGTTCGTGGTATTGTCGGGTTTTGCCCACACCTGGGTCGTAAATGAGGAGACGCGATGCTAGCGTTCATGATGGGACCCAACCGTCGTATCAGGTTGATGATGTCGCATAGACATTGTCGGGAATCGACGACCTATTGTTGCATGTCTTACGGATTAAGTGCGGTGGTGTCGCTTATTCAACGTGTAAGGGTCATCATGAGTGCCAGCCATGCTCAAGGAGCAGAATCTGGACTTAATTATCCGAAGAATTGTTCTAATCTCCTCGTGGAGGTTGAAGATCAAGTACCCCTTGCCGTGAATTGATGATCTATTTGACCAACTTTGAGAGCGAGTGTCTTCTTTTAAATCGATCTTCGTGCGGGGTACCACTAATTGGAGATCCGGGAGTTGGACATCTGTAGATGGCCTTTCGTGACCGTTTTAGGCACTACAAGATTTAAGTACTACCGTCAGGTTGACGAATGCGCCAGATGCCTTCAGGGATCTCATAAGTGCTGGTGGGCCTCAGTGGACTATTTGAGGTAGTCTTCGTTGAGGTTACTAGTGGCGCGGTGTAAAGGCAATATGGGTAACTTCGTTGCCCTTGTCGGCATGCCCTCAGGTAAAGTTTGAGAATCATCATCACGTTGGAAGGCGTCAGTCCATTGAGATTACTCAGTGGGCGTGCGAGTGAGTTATCATGGATTTCGTTACGGGCTCGCTAAAGTCATGCTCGGGTCGCGACGCCGTCTAGGTGATCATTAACCGACCGACTAAGTCTGCACTTCCCTCCCTATCCGACTGACTAAGTCTCTGGACACCTTAACGTGGGTATTCGTCTCCGCGATTGTTCTTCATGGCACTCCGTCAGTGCAAGTTCGGGCTGAGACATGGGGTTTGCCTCGAGGTTCTGGCGCAGCCTTCGACAGGCTTTTGCGTGAGCCCCCCTTTAAGTACAGCGTTTCATCACCGACGGATGGCCAGACAATGAGGATGATTCAGACCTTGGAGGACATGCTAGGTGTCTGCATGCTCGACTTTGGGGCAGTTGGAGAGGCATCATCCATTTGTTGGAGTTTGCCTACAAGATGACTATCATTTGAGCATCTAGATGGAATTTTATGAGGCACTCCACATGCACAGTTTTATACCTCCCTCGTGTTGGGACGGTTGAAGAGTGCTAGTTGGAGAGGCCGCAAATTATTTAATTGACCTTGCGGACATAAGCTACTATATACAGAATGTAAACTATCATTCACATAATTAAAACTACCATTTACAGACCAAAAACAAACCAATTACAAAGGCTACTAATAGTAGAAAATATCAACATTACATATCCAATGTAACAACTACAACATGATAAACATAACTACAACATAACTAACAATACCCAATGTAACAACCAAAACATAACTATAACATGTTTAACATAACTACATGCAATATGATAAACACGACTACAACATAACTAACTAGGAATTTTAAGTGGTTCTAATTAATTCACATTTGAGCTATAGAAAATCTTTGAGAGAGTACTTTGTTGTTCAGGGTTTATACTCCTTGATTTATTTTACATTCCATTATGTTAAGTATTGTTATGTGAACGATTTCTGTAAATCAACAATTATATTTTGCAAGTGTTTATCTAGTTATTCATATATAGTATTGCTGTAGTTATTTATTCACTCAGTGTATGTTGTCATTAGATTTCTATATTCTAATTTCTTGTATATATCTTACACAAAGGATGTAGATGTGAACGATTTTGCATTCCATTATGTTAAGTATTGTTATGTGAACGATTTCTATAAATCAACAATTTCTTGTATATGTTGTCAAAATTTGACCCGATTTTATCTGTGGTTCGTGTCACTGTTTATCATTCTATTCGGTGTTTATACTCTTTTTTCTAAGTGTATGTTAGTAAAGGAGAGGACATCTATGGAACTTTTCACGTGAATATAAACTGTGTATAAGAAGTCCTAGTTTTCATTATGTAATTGTTCAATTATAGTATTATTATGTAATTTATTTGTATTATCATGTAAGTTGTCATTCTATTCATGTAATTGATTATTATAAATCTATAACTATCTATTCACTCAGTATATGTAGTCAATAAATTTTTGTATACTAATTTTCTGTATATTTTTTTCTAAGTATATCTCAATAAAAGATGGTTTAGAAGTTATCTGAGAGAGAAAATCTATGAAACTTTTTAAGTTAATATATATTATGTAT
Source organism: Acorus calamus (assembly GCA_030737845.1). Lineage (NCBI taxonomy): Eukaryota > Viridiplantae > Streptophyta > Magnoliopsida > Acorales > Acoraceae > Acorus > Acorus calamus. Next base: position 12,664,422 of record CM060873.1, on the reverse strand, counting down.
AAAAAGTCTAAGTTTTATTTCAGTAGTTGCTCACTTATAGTATTATTTTGTAATTTGTTTGTAGGTTTCTGTAAGTGGTTATTCTATTTCAGTAATTGATTATTATAAATCTATAACTATTTATTCACTCATAATATATTTTACAGATCGGATGGTAAGATTGGGCGGTGGCAGATCGGGCTAGTCTGATTGTCTGAACGGTGATGGTTGGAGAACAGTGAGCTATGATGGTGGGAGGTTTGAGCGTGGCGATGATGGGAGAGAAGGTGGGGGATCAAATCAGTGGGAGATTGATGGGAACGACGAGCGAAGGGATTCGATGGGAAGACGAGAAGGGAACAATGTTACTGATTTGAGGGAGTTTTTTATTTGATTTGGAGTTTTTTTTCTTGGTGATTTGGGGAAGAAATGTGAGGGAAAGAGTGCGGTGGGAGAGAAGGGTATAAGTGGAAGGAAAATGTGAGGTGGTAGTGGGAGGGGTAAAAAAATAAGGGGACCAAAAAGCAAGGGCAAAAAAAAAAAATTCCCTAGGTCATGGGGTATGGAAAAAATAGATGATTTGGTTCAGGGGTATTTGAATAATTCCCCCTTGGATTTTTTAGTGTTATTTTTTATTATTGTTATTTTTGTTAGATGTATATGTGTTAATGATCTAGGAAATCTACCTTCTAAGGTGTATTCTTCGTATTGTGACAATTTGGTTAAAATAGAATATCTTGAAATTTTTAACATATTTTTTGTATATCTGTCTTTAACATTTATATATGTTTAGAAATTATATTTTTATTAATAAAACCATCACAGGACCGCGCGGTACCTCAACCATACAGAAATAGTATACCGCATATGGGAACACTGGTGCAAAGTGTGATATGTTACACACTACTTCTATAATTTTTAATTTGATGGTTTTTAAAGACAGTTTGTACTATAATCCTTCTTTTGGATTTTAGTTATTAAGAGATCAATGAGAATGCGGGATACTGGAATGAAGGAATGAAGGGATATCTTTTTAAATTAATCTTTGTTGCTACAAAGAGTTCTCAACTTGGGCGTCCTCGGGAGCCTAAGTCCCCAACCTCAGATGGCTTGGAATTGAATCAAGATCATCCTACTCTTCTAAATATATTTATCTGCCCCCACCAAATGCATGAATCGAGTCTCTTATTTTTTATAATTTTTTTAAAAAGATATAATAACCATTTATAATTTATACAATTACTTTTTATGTCAGATAATTTTTATTATTATTGTCAAAATTAAATATTTATTTAATCATAATACAAAAATATTTTAAAAAATCATAAAATATTTTTTCTATGTAAATATGACATTTTCTTGCGAAATATTTTCACAGGAAAATGTTTGTAATTTTTTATATTAAATTTATATACCTTTAGCTGTGAAATCCTTTCATAGCAAAATGTATCTTTACCAAAAAAATATTATTTTCGTGACATTTTGCTGCAAAATTATCATCATCGCAAAATATAACCTTTTGCAACAAAATTACTATCGTAGAAAAAAAAATCGTTTGCAATGAAATAAAGTATACCTTGACTAATTTTGTGGAAAGATACATAAAATAGCCTACCATCATTTATATGAGTCTGAATGAACAAATTTGATACTCTTTCTGTTGTATATCTTTGGGGGACGGTTATTTAAACCCCCGTTTAATGGAAAACAACCCCGAGAGAAAAACCATCCAACCAATTTTTTAAAACTTATAAAACCACCCCCTAATATATATTATTGTGTAGAACCACCCCAATCCACTTAACAAAATTATTTCTCTCTTTGACCCATCTCCACCCGTGCGGCATTTCAATCACCAACCACGATGCCCGTCGGTCACCATCTCCAGCTCCACTTGCCTTTACTCTCTTTCTTTCACCACTTCGATATTGTTTGACCCACTAGTCACCGTCCTTTTTTGGATATCAAAGTATAAGGTAAATATATTTCCTCCTTTTTCATCTACTTCTTCTTGTTCTTGACATTGTATATGTGTTATATTTTCTCATTTGAAACTCTAGTTGATCAATGATTTTGATTCATTTCCAAATTATGAGTTTGATATAGGCTTTTTTTTGCTTTATATTCAAATCAGGCTGGCAATATAAACTAACAAGGAGTTATTTTATTCAAATATGTGATTGTTGTTAGTTTGAAAAGCATAACTCTTTTGTTTTATATGTATATGAACCTACTGGGTATATAACTCTTAATTTTTTATGTATGATTGAGTATTTACTTAATTTTATAGTGCAGTATGACTCCCAAGGAACGTATTCGACCTACATCTTTCAATCGAAAAAATTGTTCCAATAACATGGCATCGAGTTGTCGAGAAGATGAAGTTCAAGCATATCTAAAAGAAATAGCTTACAATTATCTGTTGGTATCGACACTATCACTATCGGCCATTGACACTTTTCTCGACATCTCATGTGTCGACAGATACTTATCTTTTTAGTTTTCAATAATCTGCTAGCATCGACACTCCACTTGGCGACATATTTAAAACATATCTAGAGTACATGTGTCGATATTATAACAAAAAAGATGTTTGTGTAACCATTCAGCTCGACACTAGAAGTGTCGACATATATAGCATCGGTCGACACTACATTTTTCGAACAGCACAGGGAGTGGGTTTGCTTCAAAATAAGTCTGATCTATTTATAAAATAAGCGTGATCAATTCCTATATAACCATCACGGTTTCTTCTAAAACCGTGATCATTCATCACTTTTGATCACGCTTTCAAATTGGGATAAAAAATATGATACAATCATGCCCTCGTAGATCACGGTTCAAAACCATGATCAAAGATCTTTAATCATGGTTTTAAAACGTGATTAATGTCAAGAATTGTAGTAGTGTGTGATTGATAGGGGTGATTTTCCTTTGGTTTCGAGATCATAAAAACTATTAATCATATGATGCTTTTCTCATTTTATGGGGTGGGTATATAATCCCCATATCTTAGTGCCACTAAAACGGCAAAGTTCCGTCCTGAAACAAAGCCATAAATTAACAGATGCAAAACAATAAAAATCCCACTTGCAGTAACAGCAATGTTCAAGCCATAAAATTCATTAGCACATTTAACCAAAAGGCAAATTTTTCCAAGACATTTGGGAAACATAAAAATTAAAAATCATATCAACTCTACAAAGTTTTGTTGAAAATAATGATCCGCCCTTCTAATATCAACAGCTAGCCAGAAAAATATTACATCTCCTTTCAATTAATAGAATCGCCGTTCATTTTAACAAAGATCCAAGTTTCTTCCAAAAAGGGCTTTTCTTGAATTATTAAAGCAATAACAATCCTTCTAACTTCTCCAATAACTATAAGATTGTGCTTACAAAAAAAAATCCATCGTGAACAACAAATGCGAATGATGCTTAAGAAAGTATAAGATTTGAAAGATGTTTTTTTTTTTTTGATGGAACGGTAGGTGCTTGCCTTAATATATTAAGGGTCAAGTGCCCAAAGAAATTACATAAAGCAAAGCAAGAAATATAAATAAAGTACCCAGGTAGAAGAGATATCTACCAGGACCCATAGACTGAGCCCCCAACCCTCTAAAGAACTACAAGTCTATCATCCTGGAAACAAATCCCCCTTGCCCCCACTCGAACATTCCCCCAGTCCCGAATGAGACCCTTGGTTAATTCCCAAATATTTTCACCATACGGTCTTTGGCCCCTAAAGATGACGTGATTCCTACAGATCCAAACCGCCCAGACCAAGGCGGGCACCAACAATTGTGATACTTTAGCTTTCACCGACCGATCCCCCACCCTCTTCATCCTCTTACCGGCAGCCCACATGCCCTCCAAGTCCCCGAAATCCACATCCATCCCCGAAGCCACCTTCATCCGCTCCCATGCCCACCTCACCAAGCGACACGAAGTAAATAGGTGGTCCGCCGACTCCTCCTCCTCCCCGCAAAGAGCACACAACACCTCTAACCCCGAAACCCATCTAGCCAATCTGCATCTGGTTAGAATTTTCTTTTGGTATAAAATCCATAAAAAAATCTTAACCTTGGGAGGAGCCTTGCATCCCCACACTTCCCTTTGCTTTGCCGCCGTGACCGCTAAAACTGGCTGATCCTTCCTTAACCAATCGTAACCCGACTTCACCGTGAAGCCCGACCCGCTCGCCACTTTCCAAACCACATCATCACTGTTCCCCGGAACTACCCGACTCAGTTGAAGCACCTCCAACAGCTCCTCATACTCTTCCCTTTCGGATGCAAGCATCCCTCTCACCACCTTGACAACCCAATGCTCGGACTCAACTCCGCTCCTCCAAAATAAGCTCGCTGCCCCCTGTTTGAGCCTTGAAATGTGATAAATAGTTGGGAACCGATCCTTTAATGGAATGTCACCAATCCAGATATCATGCCAAAATCGAATATCCTCCCCTGCTCCTAGACTCCATGACAATCCTAAAGAAAATTGCTCCATTCCCGCCAAGATGCCTTTCCAAATCCAAGACGTTTTACGTGTCACCCGTGGAAAACGGCTTCTCGATAGTGCACCGCATCCATAACTCTCCCGCACGATCTTACACCACAATAGGTCCGGGTAGTTGATCCACCTCCACAACCATTTCATCAAGAGTGCGCGATTCATGACTTCTAGATTTAGAACACCCGCACCTCCCTTCTTCTTACTAGCACAGACCACGTCCCATTTCACTAATGGGATCTTCCTCCTCACTTCCTTCGCCCCGCTCCATAGAAAACGTCTTCTTATACCCTCTAGTCTGCTAAGAACCCCTTTGGGAATTTTAAACACCGAAAGATAATAAATGGGAAGGTTCGACAAAACCGCCTGAATCAATGTAAGTCGACCCCCCATACTTAAGAATGAGCTCTTCCAACCCTCTAACCTCCTCTCAAACCTGCCCACCAGTGGCTCCCAATCACTCTTCCGGAGACGAGACACATGTAACGGAAGCCCAAGATGCACCATAGGAAATTGCTTTATCTCACACGAAAGGATACGCGCCAGCCGAGATAGGACCGAGTCCTCCACGTGAATCCCCGCAAGAGAGCTCTTGAGGAAGTTCACCTGTAGCCCCGACACCAATTCAAAACAACGACATACGAATTTCACCCCGCGGACTGCGTCCACACTCGCTTCGCTCAAAACTATTGTGTCATCCGCATATTGGACATGCGAAACAACCGAACCACCATCCCGACAAGCTAGGCCTTTCACCCATCCGCTCTCTACTGCCCTCCTCATCATTCTACTGAACACATTCGCCACAATGACGAAGAGAAGTGGTGACAAAGGATCCCCTTGGCGGAGCCCCTTGTTGATACCAAAAAAACCGTGGGGTTCCCCATTCACCAACACGGATGCTTTCGCTGTAGTAACACATGCCCTCACCATCCTAATCCAATTAGGTTCAAAGCCATGACAACTCAAAAGATGGAACAAGAAATCCCAATTGACGTTATCGTAAGCTTTGGCGAAATCAAGCTTAATGACCACACCCTTCTTCTTCTCTCTATGAGTCGCTGAAATGCATTCTTGGACAGTCATATATCCATCTTGGAGGAGTCTCCCGGGAATAAAGGCGGATTGATTCTCGTCCACTAGGAATCTAATCACCTTCTTTAATCTATTGGCAAGAACCTTCGACACCATTTTATAGCACCCGTTCACTAAACTAATGGGTCGAAAGTCCCCAATTTCCACTGCTCCCTCACGCTTAGGAATGAGAACAAAGAACGTCGCATTCATACCCCCTATGCCCTTCGAAGAGATGAAGAAATGATGGAACATTTCCATAAGGTCCTCCTTTACCACTCCCCAGAATTCCTGAAAAAATCGGAGACCAAACCCATCCGGGCCTGGCGCCTTATCCGCCTCCGCACCGAAGACTGCAGCTTTCACCTCCTCCTCATTGAAATCCGACTCCAAAGGTTGGAGAAGATCATTCGGAATCCTGCCCAACTCCTCGTCTATCCATACTGGACACCAGCCCCTTCTTCTCTTGAATGCGCTTGAGAAGTGCTCAACCAACCGAGCCTCGATCTCTTGCCTCCTATCCACCGTCCGCCCATCCACCTTGAGTTGCACAATTTTGTTTATACGCCTCCTTCCATTAGCCGCCGCATGGAAAAATTTTGAGTTACCATCCCCTTCTTTCAACCAAATTTCCCGTGATCTCTGTCTCCACGCTGCCTCCTCCATACTACAAATAAGTGACCATTCCATCTTAAGACTGGCCCACTCGATGCGATCCTCCTCCGAAATCAGCCCTGCCTCCTCCCACCGTTCAAATACACTAATCTGCTCTGCCATCTGCACTTTCCGCTCCCTCCTTATACTCAACTCTCTTCTATTCCAGCTCTTAAGATGCAACTTTAGTCGCTTCAACTTGAAGACCACTTTCCGTGCTCCCGTTAGAACCCCGGCCGGAGCTGCCCACGAAGACTCCACCATAGTTCTAAAGCCTGGACTCATTAGCCACCAATTCTCGAACCTGAACATAGGAGCACATCTGACTCTGTTCCCACCTGATAAAAGTAAAGGCGAGTGGTCCGAGAATACGCGAGGAAGACCCCTAAGATCGCAAGCCGGATGAGCCTCCTCCCAATCATGATCAACCAACACTCGATCTAGCTTTGCAAGAGCCGGCACCTCCCTCAAACTGCTCCAAGTAAAGCTTTGATTTAGCAGAGGAAGATCAATTAAACTTTCTTGCGCAATCCAGTTGGAGAAGGATCCCATCGCCGGAGTAACGCAACCGAGTCTATTTCTATCCTCCACAAACCGAGTGACATTAAAGTCGCCAAGGACACACCACGGCAGATTCCAGTCTTCCTTGACCGCGCTAAGCTCCCCCCAAAGTCTAGGACGAATCGCATCATCGTTCGGCCCATACACCACTGAACAGATCCACCTCCAAGAAGTGACTCTGTCCATGAACAAAACCGAGACCGAGAACTCCCCTTCCCTCGTCTCCTCCATGACCCGTACCCTACTGTCCCAACAAATCAGTATGCCTCCTGAAGCACCTCTAGATGGCTTGAAAACGAACTCAGACATAACTCCCCCGCTAAGAGCCCGCACATCCGCCGCTGAAACCTCTTGCATTTTTGTTTCCTGAATGCAACAAATCGAAGCTCTCTGTCCCACCACATGCTCCCTAATAGCCCCCCACTTTTTGTGGTCGTTTAGACCACGGATGTTCCAACATAAGATATTTGACATATAATAAAATCTGCCCCTAACTCCGCTCAACACTTCAACACTCAGACCCTCTGATCCGCGGCATCCTTGTCTTGCCCATCATCAAACATGGCTTCTGAAATGAAACCCTTGAACCTTCCCTTAAATGAAGCCAGCTCCTCCATAAACCCCACCTCTGACGCCTTTATACACGCTGGAGAAGAGATGTACACTTCCGAGCCATCCACCTTCGCGACCTGCACTCCCCCCTCCGGCACCACCCCCACATCTGACTCGACCCCTCCCGCCGCCTCCATTGCCTCTGCCAAAGAATACGATTTCACCACCCTCGTCGACTCCTCCCCTCCCTTTGGAGAAAACCCCTCCAAACCCGATGACCTCACTGTCGGCCGCCTCCGACTAGGTTCGCCCAAGTGAGCACTCACCGACGAGCGGGCCTCCTCCACTTCCTTTATGACTTGACCTTGACCAGTCTCCCCCACCGAAGACTCCAGAGGCACCTCCGCGGCCCTCCCACAGCTCCGCATGGAGTAAGGCGACCATCTCCACGTAACATGGCCATTATCTTGCATGAAATAGGACCAAATGCCACCACTAACCTGATCCGGCTCAGAACCCGGGTCCGAAGGCCCACTCGAACTCGGGCGGTTCGGAGTCCGCGGAGAACCTTGATTAAATGGGCCAAAAAAAGGAACCCAACCAAGTCCCTCCCTCCCCTCCATATGGGCCTGATCCGCACTATCTTGTAACCTGGAAAGGCCCACAAAGGAAGAGACCTCCCTATCCTCCACCTGGCTTTCATCCAATGACCCCCATCGATCCACTACACACTTTGAAACTTCCACGTGTACTTCACCAATATCAGAAGATAAGGTCCTCTCCCTCTCCCTCCCATCCCTATAGACCCCCAGAGCTTCTCTGTTTGAATGGCCATGACCAGCAGACGACGAGGACCGATGAGCAATGGACACGCCACCCCTCCGAGCGGATGGGACAGATGGCGCACCTCCCTTGTCAGAGACAGGTACCTCCATTGCCCTTTCCATGACCTCGATAACCGACCCTCGAAGGCCATTTTCATGAAACCCGACTCCTGACACCTTTTGCACCTCCTCCACGCCTTTCCTTTTTCGTTCGGCCTCGCTCATGATCGACTCAGCGGACCTCGCCCGAGTTCCCCCAACCCCTTCTCCTCGGTTCACCTATACCTTCATCTGAACCGGACCCTCCGCCCTTGAAATCTCATTCCCACCGCCACCCCTTCCACTGACCCTTAGATCGTCAGTAACCTTTGTGCCCCCTTTTCTCCCTTCAGTGCTTACCCCTCTGTGTGCCCTTTGGTCACCTCTGCAAAGGACCGCCTAACCATCGACCCCCCCTCCTCCACATGAATAAGCACCTTCCAACCATCCAGATTGAGCCGCAGAGAAGGGGTCACCGACACCCTTGCATTCACCCATATCTCCACCCTGAGGACTGGAAAGGCCTCCCTCGACAACTCCACTTCCGACACCTCCAACAGGTGACCCCAGACTTGAACAATGCTGCGGATCACCTCCTCTGATCTCCAAAGCAGTGGGACCCCCCTCAAGAACAAAATCGCCCTCCTACCCTCTGCCTCCTTCCCCCCACACCATGGTCACAACTCTTGAATGAGACTCGACCATTTGGAAGCTCAAGACCCTCTTCCCTGATGAACAGCTCCTTCATCGATAGACTAGGCAGACGAATTATTGCTTTGGAACCACCAAGAGGCCAACACAGGAAATTTGGCATACCCGACCACCTCCGGAGAATGGCCCGCTCCACCTCCACCCAATTGGCCCTCTGATTCCCCTTCCATGACAATAAAATACTCCGGCTAAATCTTTCCTCCCTCCCCTCCAGAGACCTCGACCATGGAATGCTCACCTCCTGCATTTTGATCTCACCCAAACACGGTAACACCTGAGGTTGACCCAAAGAATTCTCCACCCCTTCCATTGCCCCCAAAGCCACCTGCTTCACCTCCATCCGGCATCCAGAGCTTCTATGGCCTCTTTTGCCACAGCTCCAGCATGTCGGAGGCTCCCGGCATGCCATCGCCCTATGTCCCAAGTTGAGGCAACGATAACATCTGAGACCGTTTGAACCACCTCCCAAACCATTCCTCTCTCCGCCCACCACCCATTTCCGCTTCCTAGAAACCAAAACCCAATCACCTCCCTGCCCCTTTGACGACCCCTCCACCCCATCCCATCGCCGCCGTGCTCCGCCGTGCTCCATTTTAAATCTAGGTTTAAAAGATGGCTTGAGTAAAAGATTTGAAAGATGTTGGATATTGGATCGGGTTAACCCGATTAATATCCCGTCCACATTGAATAAAAGGAGAGAAATGAGTGAGATGAGGCGGCTAGGAAACCACCCCATCTTGTCGGTTATATAGTAACCGCAGAGTCTCGTCGGTTACAACAGTAACCGCAGAGACATTAAATCTTCTTCACATCTCTCTCAAGAAAATAACAACGATTGAATCATCTCTCCCATTGTAAATCTCGATATTAATAATCTCTTTAAGACCACAATCTCTGGGCCTTTGAATCTGAAGGGTGGATAACAGATAAGTTTCTATTAGTCTTATCTTTATTGACGAAGAAGTTTATCGAAGGGCTTGTAATCCAAGAAAGAAGATCTTGTATCTGTGAAGGGCTCAAAGATGTAATCCGCATAAAGTCTATTTGTGATGATAGTTAACATTGGTATCAGAGCCACCAAACTTAGTTTTCGCCTAGTAATTAAAAATAAAAGATCTTGGAGTCTCTGGATTTTCTTTTTTGATCTTATCATGTGAAATAGTTTATTGGCATATCTGTTTATGTTTCACATATTTGTAGATAAAATTAAATGTGAAAATTAAATAAGCATGAAAACAGATCTATATTTTTTAAAATACATATTTTTTTTATATAGATCTGTACAGATCCTGTTTAGTTCATATGATGTATATGTCCACATATCATGGTTGATGTTACGGATATATTTTTTGGTATGATTGTGATAATTTGATTTGTTACAATTAAAAAAAATTCCATTTGAAATCCGTTATGATATCTGGCCTCTCACAAATTTAACTCTACTAATTGAGATTTCATCGGATATTATGATATTCGACTAGTTTGTTGAGATTTCATAGGATGTCATGTGATTCTGTTAGGCTGTTAATATCTTATGTAAGCCGTTGCATGTTAGTAGTTGATTTTCCATGCATGTTTATAGGACATGGTGGTTTAATTTAAATTACTAAATGTGTGGGCATGATTTGTGATGAAATCCGAATGCAACCCGTTGATGAAGGGATTTGAAATCTCCACACTCTGTGTAATGAATGAAATAAAACATGTAAATGTTAAACCTCCTCTCTACGGTGAGTTGACATATCACACTTCATCTGATTTTTTGTGCTGTTGTTGTTCACATGTGACAATTAATATTATTGTGTATGTATATTATACACACAGTAACCCGTATCATGCACATCTTATGAGACATGAATTTCATGATATTATTAATGCATATCCATGTATACATTTATTTTTTGAGATTGGATATCATTATAATAATTAAATAAAAGAGATGTTCGTACCTCTTTGTGATTATTTTTTATTCAAAATCAATTAGATGTCATGTTCAAATTTATGTAGTGGGAGATGATTACTAGCATTGTAAAATTTTTGATCTTGCTGTGTAAACAAGAACATTTCATGCTAATTGGATTTTTGGAATAAAAAGAAAAATATGTGTGCTAAACTCAATCCTATGCTTGAATGTAGTGAAAATGGCCTCTAAGAATGTTGTTGCTGACCTTACTAAGGGAGAGAAATTAGATGTCACCAATTATGACATGTGGCATAGAAAAATCCAATATCTACTTAATGAACTAGAAGTGTTAGACACTTTGACCACTGCTATGATAGAACCTGAGGAAGGTAACACTGCCCAACATCGCCGTGAGATGGAGGCGTATCAGTCGTGGGTTAAGAAAGATCGATGCACGTGCTTTACTATGTTAAGCAGCATGCACAATGATCTGATAGGAGAGTTTGAGAACTCCCTCACTGCCCATAACATGTGGAACCAACTGAAGGTCACCTATGGAACCACCTCTGCAACTCGACTTCGTGCTCTTACTTTGAAGTTTGAGCAGTATACTTTGGATATAAAGCATTCAATCATTGAACATCTTCGTGCGATGTCCACCGTGATTCGTGATTTGAAAGCTGCCGGAAATCTCTTCACCGATGAGCAACAGGTCACTGCTGTGATTCGCTCATTACCTGACACATGGGGGCAAATGAAACTTGTCCTAACACATAACGAGAATATCAAGCTGATATTGCTTGTCATTTGGAGTTAGAGGCAGAGCGTCTTGGAGCGCACCAAGGAACTCTCCTTGTCGCCCAAGCGGAGCAGCGTAAGGCACCTGGACCTAAGTGCAAGAAATGAGGAAAACTGGAGGGGACATCTGACAACCCTAGGTCCAAGGAACATAATCCAGGAAAGCGCCGCAGGGGTAAGCACGCTGGAAAGAAGGACAAATCCAAGATGAAGTGTTATAACTGTGAAAACTAGGTCAATTTGCTTGTGAGTGCACTGAGCCAAAGCAGGTAGGCCCTAAACACAACTCTCTTATTACATGTGTTTGTTCGCATGCATTTGTTGCTCATTCTCTCCATGGTTGGATTGTAGACACAGGAGCAACCAGACATGTAGCCAGAGATCGAGTTGGTTTTGTAGATTACAGAAAGATACCAGTGGGCACTTAGTACATTACATTGGGTAATGGATCAAGAGAGGATGTTATAGATGTTGGCACTTATCAACTCAAGATGCGTTTGGGACGAACATTACTCCTTCATGATGTGCTCTATGCACCTGGTTTTCAATGTACTCTATTTTCAGTTATTTCCATGTTAGACCTTGATTTTAATTTTCATTTTGGTGGTACCCAGTTGGACTTTTATTTGGACAAGTTATTGTCTGGACATGATTATCTTTCAAATGGTTTCTTTATGCTAGACTTAGACTTTTCCTCATATTCTTACATGGCTTATGATGATGATGCTTTAAATTCTATAAAATGACATGCTAGACTAGGACACAGGAAAAGAAAGAATTGCTAGACTAGCTCGAGAAGGTCTATTGAGATCTCTCGCTAATGTAAGTCTACCTGTGTGTGAGTCCTGTTTAGCAGGAAAAGCATGTAGGAAGCCTTTTGTAAAGGCACTTAGGGCATCATGTCCTTTAGAGCTCATCCATTCAGACATTTGTAGACCTATGAATGTGAAGGCACGTCATGGTGCCTCTTATTTTCTCACTTTTATAGATGATTATTCGTGTTTTAATTATATCTATTTGATATCTCACCGTTTTGAAGCATTGGATTGCTTCAAACGCTTTATAGCAGAGGTTGAGAATCAAAAAGAGAAGAAAATAAAAATTATCGTGCTGATCGAGGTCGCGAATATTTATCTAACGAGTTTCAAAAATTATGTGAGGAAAAAGAGATACGTAGACAGTTAACGTTTTCTTACACACCACAACAAAATGGTGTAGCAGAAAGGAGGAATTGTACCCTATTAGAGATGGTTAGATCGATGATGGCGCAAGCTAACCTCCCTATATCTTTCTAGGGGATGCTCTTTATCCTTAATAGGGTTCCTTCTAAATCAGTTCTGACAACCCCATATGAGTTATGGAATGGCACAACTTAATTTAGAGCATATGTGGCCATGGGTTTGTGCTGGTTTTGTTCTCAACACTTCACATAAGTATGGAAAACTTGGACCCAGAGCACATAAACAAATATTTCTAAGATATTCTGAATGCTCGAAGGGTTATGTGATGTATGGTGAACACCTAATGGAGGGATGACTGAAATAGAGTCTTAAGATGTTAAATTCATTGAGGATGATTTTCCCACTATTGGTGAATTGAAGCAAGATCTTCAACTTTTTGAGTTGCAAGAATCAGAGGGAGTTACATCATCTTTGAGTGAGGGTGGGCAATTACAAATCTATCCTGAAATTGTCAAGATAGTGCGAGTGACTTGCCTCCTAGTGGGAGTGTACCACTAGATAATTGCTCACAAGAGTCACAGTTACGTAGAAGTGAACGTGAAGTTATTCCTCGTCGTCATTTTGAAATTGAAGGAGAATCTTTCATGTGTACTCCACTGGATTTATGTGACATTGATGAGCCTGCTTCATATGAACAAACATTATCCTCAAAGAATTTGATAAATGGCTAGCTACTATGATGGATGAGATGAGTTTCATGGATAGGAGCCAAGGCTGGGACTTAGTTGATCTTTTATCTGGACGCAAGATCATTGGTAACAAATGGGTCTTGAAAATCAAACGAAAAGTAGATGGATCGATTGACTAATATAAGGCCCGTCTCGTGATGAAGAGAGGGTACAGATTATGATGAGACATTCTCCCCTATGGTGAGATTCGCATCCATTCGCCTTATTTTAGCTATTGTCGCACATTTAGATTTGGAACTCTTCCAAATGGATGTGAAGACTACTTTTCTTAATGGAGAACTAAATGATGAGATCTATATGGATCAACCTGTAGGTTTTGTGGTCAAAGGATAAGAGCGTAAGGTATGCCACCTTAAACGTTCTATTTATGGCCTAAAGCAGTCTTCTAGACAATGGCACCTCAGATTTCATCAAGCCATTATCACAGTTGGCTTTGAAATGATTGAAGAGGACCATTGTGTGTATGTCAAACAATCAGAGAAGAGATTCCTCATTTTATCTTTGTATGTTGACGACATATTGTTAGCTGAAAATAACTTGGAGATGATTGTTGCCACTAAAGAGTGGTTGTCCTATACTTTTATAATAAAGGACATGGGTTAGAAAGAATATATGCTTTGCATTAGAATTATGAGAGATCGATTTAAGAGGCTTCTTTGTTTGTCTCAAGAGACTTACATTAAGAAGATCTTAGAACAATTTTGTATGCATAATTCTACACCCATTGAAACTCCAATCGAGAAGGGACACAAATTAAACCTTGACTTTTGCCCTAAAACTAAAGAGGAAAAGAAGAGAATAGCTATGATTCCCTATGCAAGTGCAGTGGGTAGTCTGAAGTATGCTATGTTGTGTACTCGACTAGACATTTGTTTTGCGGTTGGCATGGTCAGTCGTTACCAGAGCAATCCAGGACATATGCATTGGAAAGCAGTTAAAAGGATTTTTTGTTACCTTCGTGGGACAATAGATCTTGTTCTTTGCTACTAGGGTGAAGACATGTGATTGAAGGGATATAGTGATGCAGATTGGGCCAGTGAAGAAGAGTCAAATATAAATTGGCACTAACATCAGTAAATCCAAATTTTGAAACACAATTGCACTGATACCAAAAATTAATAGCATTCTAGAAAAAAATAACCTGGAGGTCCTGGACCATCAAGGTAATTCTACATCATTTCTTTCTCAATGACATAGAAGACCTTCAGTTTTAGTGTTTTTTTTCTCTAAATGGCTTAGGTGACTTTAACAACTTTACTTTAGATTTTTTTTCAAGGTGATAGAATCTCAACACTTGCTCCTCAGCCCCCTACCCCCCCCCCCCCCCCCCCCCAATACTTTGTTGGGTCTTACATCAATTATAAGAAAGCTTCCTACCAATAGGAGAAAAATTTACAAGAAAGCAAATAACAAACAAGTTGCATGTGTTTATATTGGATCTAGGCTAGCCAAACATATTAACTCAATTCAATATTCTGGGTGTTTATGAGGTTGATTCACTCAATAATATTTGAATCCGAATTGTATGAAATCTAACCTAGCCACACAACTGCGGCATCGTCCACGGTGACACTCTCTAAATGGCTCTTGTTATGGCTTTCACTTTGGTCAGACAGTCTTTTCCTAGGCAGCCCTTCACTTTTTTAGACAGCTCTCGCTTTGGTTTCTTCCATGTAACTCTTTACAGGTAGCCCATTCATTGGTTACCCAAGGTTCAAACTCAGGATGCCGGTTGACTATGATACCAATAATTACAATCTTCAATCATAATATTTGACCTATAGGTGATGGGAGTAGGTAGAAAGTTTATATTCGTGGAATTGGAATGCTAAATTTGTGTTTTGGGTGATTCAGGGTTAGATTTACGTGGATTTTGGGTTTAGATTCAAGTGCTGCAAATTCTGCAGTGATAAGAGAATGATCATAACTTTCTCGAATGAACTTTGATCAAGGTAATTCAAAGCTTGTTGAAAGATGACTTAATCTACAATTTCTCATCTTGTACCTTCAAATAAGATAGTCTACAAGGTGAAAACTCACAAATACAGGGTGATGGTAAGAGTTTAAAGTGACTGAATGATAAGAGATGGGTTGTGGATGATTGAGATAGGAAGGTTAGAGATGGATGGTTGTGATGATAAATAAAATTCATAGGAATCACTTTAAGGAGGTCTTAGCTTCCTTGCTCTACTTGGCATGAGATCACCTCCTAATATACAAATGTTAGCAAAATAGTTTTCCATCATCACTCAATAGATAAAATCTTATAATTTATAGACACTCAAACCTTAAATGGATCCTAACAACCCCAAATGGATCCTTGGTTCACATACATGGATCTTGGACTCACTTAAGCCTGTGCTAAGAAATTCAATTATCACACAAATAATGACCCATCAACCTGAACTACCCGATGATGAAAGAACCAAATAAGCTCCTACATCTGACTCAATAACAATTAAAATGACCAAATAACTATTCCTAAAACGGTATTCAAGGCAGTAAAGACCACTGAAGTGGATGATTGAAAGTATGAAAAAGGGTTATATCAAAAGGACTGCACGTAGGTGGTTTATACAATACATGGTTTATAGTTCCATATCCATGGTTATATAAAAAGGAGAAATGTGATAATGATATACATACTTCAGAAATAAACATTACCCATGCCACAATGAAGACACTCAACAATGACCCAGTGAAGCATACCTTTTCAACCCACTTGGGTTCACTCATGCATTTCATCATACACTATAATTACCGGCACATTCAACCAAGAGAAAGTTTATTGATTAAGCAAAATCACTATCAATCCTGAAACATTAAACACCTTTCAGAAGTGCATGTTCTTATGCATTTGAGTTAGAAAAGGAAGAGTAGAAACTACCTTTAGAGTTAATATACAAGGAGGTCCACCGACATCTGAACATGCTATTAGCTCCACTGAGATATGATAAAACTACAATAACATGCACATTCCACCAAGAGTAAATGTTAAATAATTAAGCACAATCACTTAATGAACCTGTTAAAGCCAAACATTCATATAGAACTAAGTCAGGCGTCTAGCACAAATTACAAACTCTGTACACCTGTAATCAACCAGTACATAACATGAGAAATCAATGAAAAAGATACAGTGTTTGAAAAAAAAACATATAGTTTCTATCCTAATTACATGTCCACCTCATCTTTTCAAGTACAAAAATTCTTCCACATGTTGATTATTCATGATACTACATCAACATTAAAATCATAATTCAAACTAACACAACCACATGACAAAAGGAACTCCCAACGTTCAAAGAAAATCACTTGATAGCAAAAGAGAAACATATTAGTGAATAAAGTGGGAAATATAGATAGATTAATGAATACAAAAAAAATTTCTCTACACAAGACTTTGCAAATCACAATCCAACTGAACAAATCAATAATGATTATTAGTTAAATATTAACTAATCTCAGGAATTTGTCTTTCCTTGAAGAATGAAAAATCACCTCACACATTTAAATAGAAGGTTTCATCATAGACCCCTCTCCCCATTCAATCAAACCCATTCAATCAGGACAGAAACCCCTCTCTCCATAGTTACCCCTACCAAAGCCTAAAACATACATTCAATCATCAATCCCGATGTATTTTTTTCCTAATATTTTGTTCCAAGTTCTTGCTATAAAACCCCTAAAATTCAAGATCAAACCCTAAAAGAAAAACTCAGATCAACAAACACCAAAAAAAAACTTCAGATCAATAACCAAACCCTAAAAAAACTCAGATAAAAAAACACTAAAAAAACATCAGATCAAAAACACAATCAAGGAAGAGAAGAAATAGATATAGATCGAGAGAGAGAGAGAGAGAGAGAGAGCTTTCAATGTAACTGATCTTTCTGATGGTACCCGCGGCGAAGTTGTTCAGCGAAGGTGGCGAGACAGAGGAATGGAGGCGGCAAGGCGGAGAGATTGAGGAGGCGGCCAGGCTAAGGCGATGGTGATCTGCGTGACTCCACTTGATGCAGTTTTGTGAGCTCTTCGTATTTTGGATGAAGGTTGTTTGGAGAGAGAGTGTGTATGGCGGGTTATTTGGGTATTAGGGATTTTAGGGATTTCAAACTCAATATGGCATCAATTGTTTGAGGTTTTTTTTTATTAATTTAGAAAGACTCGGGTTGGGTCTGTCATTTTATTTTATTTTTATTTTTATTTTTTTTGTAGGACTTCAATTTCAGTCTCAATTCTAATTTATATGTGTTTTAAATTTTATAAAAATAATTAATGGATCCCACATAATCAATATTGAAATCTTGGAACATGATTTTCTTGTATTATTAAAATTGTATGGCTTTCTATAGTCTTTTTTAATAAATTAAAGATGTTTGTTTGTCTACAAATGGTTGCATATGAATTTTTTTCTACGGTATATTGTTGACATTGTTGTGATAGTACTGCAATTAAAATTTTAATGAAAAGTTTGGATCATGACTTTCGTGTCCAAATTAGAAGAGCACATTTTACAGAAATACAATTACATGAATTATCATGAAAACCTAGTCCGTTAAAGTACACATCATCCTTTGAAAGGTAATTTAATATAAAATTCATAACAAAACACTGATCGGTTCAATGATCGGTGTTTATTTGTTTGGAATAAACATCAATTGCAGAAATGTAATTTAATATAAGATATTTATTTTTCCGATATTCACCATTTTATTCACAAAACAAACATGGATTTGTTTTGATTTTCTACTGTTTTGGTGCAATCTCCTAAATAAAGTATGCTTGTTTTGATTCTCTGTATATTTTCTCAATTAAAAAAATACAAATCACAATTACCAATAAATAAATAAAAATTTGGTTTGGGCTTTGGGTTTGGCTTTATATAAATATTTGTTATATATTGTTTGTCCTTGCTACTAATAGATACACATTATATATATAATGATAACTAATATATCTAATGTGACATTGAGCTCATTAAAAACAAGAATAAACGAATTGTATGTAATGTCAAAATGAATATACTGAACTTTGATATCACAAACCTCAATCAATTACATAATGTCCTCTGGAAAGGAGTTCATCAAGTACATGCATAATCCTAATTGAAATGTTCTTTCGAATATTTAATTACAAACATAATTAATATATCAAATCATCTAATTTGATGATGGACTACTATGAAAAATAAAGTATACATCTATATCAAATATACTAATTTTTATCCATTCTTTCGCTTATACATACCTAAATAAAGAAATATATATATGAAAAAATGATCATATTCTTTGTCTAATATAATAAATAATATTTTAATTTTATTATTTATGTTTGAAACCAAATTATAGAAATAATTTATAGCCAAAAGGATCTCAGTCCAATAGTGATGCAGTGTATTTTGATTTCATAACAAATTAAATCTTTTGAAAATTCTTAAATATTTTGCAACGACATTAATTTCGCAGTAAAAGGTCAATTTTTCGTAGCTAAAAAATATATATTTTGCTGTAGTCGGTGCAAAATCAAATCTTTTGTAGCTAAAGGTCATAGCTATTGCTAAGAAAAATGGATTTCGCAGCTAAAGGATACACCATTTGCTACGAAATTCCATTTCATAGAGAAAATTAAAACTATTACCTATGAATAAATATTTCGCAGGCAAAAGTCACTTTTAGCTATGAAATTTGATTTCGCAGCTAAAGATTCGTAGCTAATGCTCGAATTTCTTGTAGTGGCTAAGTTATCGACTTATATTTGAAATTTGATTTCATCCACACACACACACACAGGGATTTGATTAGGTGCAGTCGATGTGGGAATGGACCTTTGGTGCGGGAATGGATCTCGGCCGTTGATTTCATTTTCCACCCATCATTTGGATGTGGTGAAACAAAAAAATTAAAGTGAAACCGGCTGTTGAGGTTCACCGGTTCCAACACTTAAAACATTGTTTTTCCTCTCTCTCATCTCCTTCTCCCTCCTTTGGAAGACCCAAAAATCAAATCAAGGTTTTGATTTCCCAAACTCTCTAATCTTCTTCTCCCTCCTCCTCTCTTAGATTTCACTAAAATTTCACAAGTGAAATCTCTGATCACGTCCCCGTCGCAAGTGAAAACCATTCTCACTGTTCTTGTTAGACCTATGTCATTTAGAGTCCTAATTTCGATCGGAGTCGCTAAAATTTTTGCTTTTTAGCCTACCAAGGGGGGGGGGGGTTTGAGGACTCTGATTGAAATATAACTGCATATTATGGGTCCTGGTATTGTTTAGTACTGTCCATAAAATTTTCATTTAATTCCGATAAAGTTTTTGGAATTATGCAGTTTTGGATTTGGTATTCGGATTTGATTTTGTTAAAATCAAAGATGAAGAGCTAAAAATCCGATATTATTACGAGATGTTCAGTTTTGAGATAGCTTCCATATAGAAGTGGAATTGGATCAACTGGATTCGTATATCAAAAGTTATGGGTATTTTTCGAGTATACCCCGAAGATGAGAAATCCAGGCAGCAGCCCTGTAAGATGTTTAGCCTAGATTTTGGAACAGCTGGAGAAGTTATTTGATCAAGATGTAAACATAAAAGCTATAGATAATCTTCTTGGCTTTCCAATGGCTTTGGAATCATGCAATTCGGAGCTATATTGAGGAAGTTATGACCGTTTAAGTGAAGGCTGTCTAGAGTTTTTAGTATGAGGACGGCTTGGTCATCTCCCCCTCATTTGCCTATTTAACCCCCCCCCCCCCCCAAATCCCACGACTTCAGCCTCACTCAGCCTCTGTTTGGCCTCTCTTTTTCCCTTTTTTGTGTGTGTTTGGTGTATGTTGAGGAGGAGAAAGTGAAGGAGGAAGTGGTTGTTGTTGCTGTTGTTGTTGTGTTGATGTTTCTCCTCCTTCCCCCCCTCCCTAGCTGATCATGGTCTCCCCTCTTTTTGGTTCAGCCCCCCCTGTGTTTGTTGAAATGCCACAATGGCTTAGAAGAAGCAAGAAGAGCTAAAAAGAGGTGGTGGTAGCGGTGGTTGCGGTCGAGGTGGGCAAGGGTGTGCTAGCGAGCCCCTCCATCACCCCCTTCCTTTCCCCCCCTCTCTTTTTGGTGAGTTTTCCCTCTTCTTTTGGTGATTTTTTATGCATGCTAGAGTGCTTGGGGAGTCATGCATGCCATGTGGTTGGGTTTGGGGTGCATGTGGGGGGCTTGGGAGAGGGTTTGGGAAGCTGGGCGCGCGCGCAGGTGCGTGCACGCGGAACGTACGAGCAGGGGTGTCGCGCGGGTGTGCGCGGGTACGCGCGTGTCAGCGCGGGTTGGGCGCGCGTGTCTACGCGCGGTGCGCGCGTTTGTGCGCGGTCGGCGCGCGGTGCGCGTGGGGTGCGCGTGCGGGGCGCCCGGGGCCGTGCCCGGGGGCTCCGGGGGTGCATGCTAGGCTGCCCGAGGCCGGTTTGGGCGTGCTGAGGGTCGGCACTCTCGGGTGGGTGTCCGGGGGGCTCAGGCACGTGTGCGTGCGTGCATGCTTGCGTGCGTTCGAGCCCATTTGTGTGCATGTCTAACCTTAGGCATGCCTAGTTAATTCTATATGTTTGTATGATTGTTTTACTCACCCCTTTTGGTACCCTTAACTTGCAGACCTCATCGGATGGGATGCGCGTCGATCCGGTTATCGATGAGTGGTTTGATTCCAACCCTTCCGGGAGCGCTTGATGCACGTAGTCATGCTTCGCGCTTCCATGGGGCTTTATTTGCACCCTAAATATGCTAGATATCATGCATGCTAGGTTGTATAGATCGTATATTGTGTAGAATCCCTATTCTACCTTATACTTGCCTATGTATCGTATAGAATATGGCATGACTTAGGTAGTTTTGTTTGAAATACTACTCCTATTTATCAAACATGTTTAACTTAGGTTAATAACAGGGTGCATGCATAATATTCCTCTGATTAGGACTTGAGGGTGTGGTATAGTTGTTGCACCCATCTAGTTGGGGCAAAACTATGACCCGCTTCAAGAGAGGATGAGGCATTCCCTCTTCTCGCCCTCCTCTTTTTACGAACTGAGTAAGTAGATATAGTTCCTACTTGACTCAGGTTTACTTGGAATTATTGGCATGCACCTGTTGTTGCGCGGATCACGTTTAACCCTTCCCTTCTATGTTGGTGATATCCAACGCATATTAGGTTATTTCTGGTGTGTTTACATGTTTGATGCCATGTATGCATGTTTAGGTAGGCCACCATTGGGTAATTAATTACATATCATGTATATGCCTATTGGGCCATGAGCCTTGTCTAATGAGATTAGACAAGTGTATGACCTCTTATAGGGTCTTACCATGACATTGACACTTAGAATAAAATGTCTCCCCGTATCTGAGTTATGCGCCCTGGAGGGAATTCGTTAGAATTCGTTGCGCTTATCGGTGTTTGATAACCGGTGATGACGGATCCATAGGGATCGTATTCACGTGTGTCAAGTGTTCTTCCCTTCGTCGGCTCCGTGTAGAGAAAGCCCGGTGGGTGCCCCCAGGTACTACTCATGACGCGTGTTGGTGTGCCCATACGGCCGAGGTAGCGGTCATGGGATGCTAGCCGGTAGAGGCCAGAACCCTGTGAGGTGCTCCTAGGAACTGTCCATGACGCTTGTTGGTGTACCCATATAGCAGAGATAGGGACCTAGGAGGCTACCAGGTAGTAGTGGCCACACCGGGAGAGACTACCGGATGACGAGCGGTGTAGAACAATCGACCTCTTTCCCAAGAGCTTATGTCACCCCGAGGAGGGGGTGAGGGTGTGGTGGGTCGGCGTTGGTTCGATCTGCCAGTTTGTGCAATTTCCCAAAATCCTATGTCACCCGTCGGGGTGAGGGTGAGGGTATTGCTCCCAAAATCCTATGTCACCCATCGGGGTGAGGGTGAGGGTGTAGTGGGTCGGCGTCGGTTCGATCTGCCAGGTTGTGCAATTTCCCAAAATCCTATGTTCCCGACGGTGAGGGTATTTCTCCGAAAATCCTATGTCACCCGTCGGGGTGAGGGTGAGGGTGTTAGTGTGAGTGTGGTGGGCTCGAGTTGATACTCTACCCACCAGCTTGTGTAGTTGGTTTTCCCATGGGGTTCGTGTTGCGAACATGTAGTGGTTCCTCCCAATATCGTCGTATACCGGGGCCCCGACGTTGAAGCTGCCCTGACAGAGAACTCCCACTTGTAGGTACTCCCGATGCATTCAGCGGATGTACTGATCATGGAAGTGTACCAGGTGAGGCTACATGACGGTGGGCCACCGGACGATATTGCGAGCGTGAATTATCATTCTCCCCTTCACCTGATCCGTGCGGATGCTTCCTAGGTACGAGCCACCCTGGGTGGACCCCCACCTGTAGGTACCATCGATGCGCTCGACAGTGTACTGACCGTGGTCGGCTCCAGGTAGAGTTATGTCCTTCAAGTCCCTAGGCTCACCCCTGTGGGGACAAGGGCGAGGGCGGTGTATGGTCGCACCGCCGTGTGACCTTGTTAACCGTTGGGTTTCTACTCATGGCTTTCCTTGATAGGAGATTGCCTTAGTATCGAATGATTATGTTGGTGTTTGGTTTCTGACCACTCACTGAGCTTGTAGCTTACCCCTCGCGTACTGTTTCTTTTACAGGGGCGTTGTTGGGCGTGGAGCTGGAGCTTCCTTGTGGCGTGGTCTTGCGTGCGTTGAGCGTTCTGTCCGGTGGATTGGCGAGTGCGAGGCTGTCAGCAGTTCTAGAGTCTTGTGTATTTATAAATCGTGCATGTGGCACTTGTATTTTATTTGGCTAGACTTGGCTCTCACAGGACAATGATTGTGTATTCGGGTCTGTAATAATGTTTTTGATTTACAGACTTATTGACATTTTTATGCTTTCGCCTTTTATTTGAGTTATCAGTTATCATTGATTACTAGCTTACATGGATTTCTTTGGTCTCATTTTGGTTTGACAAGGGTGTTTTGGTGGTGTTTTAGTGCTGAATACTGTTACTAACTTTTCTAATGCTAATATTAAATGTTCATTTTAGAGAGAACATATTTGCTTCTTCTGAGTGGGGGGTGGTCACAACACATACACCATATTTTTTTGTCAGATTGTTTTGGGATGGCCATTATCAAGACCACAACCATTTCATCTTTAGACATGAATGTGGAAATTTTTTAAGGATTGATGGTTATGGTTGATAACAGAATTTTGCTTTGATATCCAGACCTGCAACTAAACTGGATGAAATTTGTGCTTTAAAGGACCATGTTCACAAAGTTATAATGGTTGTGTTTTAAAGGAAATAACAACTATTACACACACTAGACCAAGTTCCTCAGATTTGATATCAGCAAATTCCCCGGCCCAGGAGTGTCCACAAATGTAATAATAGGAAAACCATGGTGGTCAACATACTTCATCATACGCAAGGCCTTTTTGTAACTGCATGGAAAAAAAAATTCTCTCTTTATAACTTTATAGGGTTAAACACATCCATTTCAAAATATCTATGAAAATTAATATTGTTAAATGCATGCCTAGATTTCCAGTTCAAAAGTCATTCTTAAGGGGTTATAAATAACCGATGAGAAATTTATCAAATTGCATTTAAGATTGTAAATAAATTTAAAAAATAAATGCAGAACCAATTGACCTACAAAAATACATTACAAGAAATAGACTCTTTACCGACGGGCAAAACCGTCGCTAAAGGAAAGAAAAGCCATCACTAACGGCATTACCGACAGTTAGTTTGGCCATTGGAAGTAGTCGCTAAAGGTCTCGTTGCTAATATCTACACCGACGGCCGTGACCGTTGCTAATATGGTAAACAAATATACCATCGAACTAACGTAGTTAATTATGCATATCTTTAGCAACGGATACAGTCGTCGCTAGAAGCTCTCTACAGTTTTGTAAACAATGTGATTTGTGGGTTGTACCGTGCCTTTACTGACGGCTGGCGGCCGTCACTAATGTTATTATTTTATTATTTTTTATTTAATTGCTGATTTTTTTAAAATTTCTACTTAGAAAGTTCAAAAGTCATTCAACAATTGTCATCTATTGAATATTTCATTTACAATCATAATTTAAAATTTTTTGAATCCACTGAAATTTAAATAAAACATCTTTGTAATACAAAATATAACATATATACATCAATAGGCATGTTTTGCCCAATTAATATAATTAATACACATGCCTACCATTCCATTATAAAAAAAAACATATCTACATCAAAATATTCCTTACAACTCTAAAGCAAAGCTAACTCTCTCCATAAAATGTTTTTTCTTATAAAATCTTTTTTGTTTGATCCTCCACTTCCTTGCAACTCTCCTTCGTAGAGGATTGTGCTTCATCCCTGCATATGAAGAATTGCATAGATTGAAATATAATTAAATAATGGATAGTGTGTTCACTTTCAAAACAATAAAAAAATTTGGAATTCATATATTGTAAGAACCTCCACTACCTTGTAGTTCATCTCCCATGCCCCGACTCTCCATATAATTGAGCATCATCCTTGTATACAAAAGAATGTCATAATTATATGCAGAAATTTTTCTAACAAAAAGAAGTTCAAGAACTTCAAACAGTCAATTTTGAACAATGAGCTAGGCAGAAACCCATTTCTAAATAAATTCTCAAATTTAGAATTTTGTGAATAATTATAAATTTTGAAATAACTATATGACAATGAAAAAACGTTAACATTCAGGAAGTCAATTGGATGACTCATGAATCGCAGTATAGCATTCAAGAAGTCAATTTGGATGGGTCCATATAATTCCATTGAATATCGAAATTCGAAATCAGATCGGTGTAGTCATCATTTTTTGTGTGTGGTGTGTGTGTGTCTTCTCATTTTTTTGGCCATCAAATGATTGAAATAAATACATGGATCTATCATATGTACGGAAATCCGATTGAAATCGAATAAAAAACCCATTGAAACACCTTCAAAAACTCTAGATCTATCATAGGTACAAATCCTTAAAAATCATGAAAACACATCATCCATTTGGATCTAAGCATATAAAGTTTAAAACAAGGCTTAAATGACACAATTACGACACCAACAATTTGCATTAATCCCGATTAATGCACTTGTTCTTTCCAAAAATGGACCAAATATAAAATCGAATTCCGGTCAGATCGACGGCTCTTATTGAGCTCATTGCATGGCTACCCGACGGCTCTTGGTGGAGCCGTCGCCCAGGTTTCCGACGGTTCTTCTAAGACCCGTCGTCCAATTACCCAGCGGCTTCACCCATCAGACCCATTTAAAAGTCACAGCTGTTACACAATTATTTGACCATTTTACCCCTACATTTCTATTCAATCCCATAAAAATATATTTACATTATTTTAATCTCATTCATAATTTATTCCCATACATACATTTTATCATATCTATATATATATATATATATATATATATATATATATATATATATATATATATATATATCATACATTATTAGGTGGAAAAAAATTAGTATTCCATTATGATGATGAAAATATTATAATGAAATTATATTACAAAAGATATATGAATAAATACCAGATCCATTGTTGTGATACTTCCAACTAGAATAGAGAATTGAAGATGAATTTGTTAAAGGGAAAACAAATGTCTCATTTGAGAATTTTTTTCTTCTAACAGTAGAGACATGCCAAATTTTTAAAAAAGAGGAACCAAATGAAAAAAATAACATATTTAGTTTATTTGCAACATAAAACGTATTAGATGATTCAAAATAAGCATCATATCTATGAAAGATTAATCCAACTTCCTAAAGTGAAAAAAAAAATTGAGAGAGAGAAGAAAATGAGAGAGATGATAGATCCATTTATCCAAAGGGATGTGGATGACAATGAATGGGTATTCAATGTTGCATAAATAAATGTGGGGGTTTGTGGAAGAGCATCAGCCATTGTCTCTCAAAGAAGATGAGGGGATTGAATGGAGAGGGGATGAATGATGAGGAGATTGAATGGAGGGGGGATGAATGTGAGGGTGGTGGTTTAATAGGTGGAAGTTGAAGGGCATACTGAATAAAATGAAGTGAGGCAGGTTTTCAGCATTGTCACATCCGGGATTGCTCCTTCATTAGGTTTTTGTGTTAGAAACAAATTATGACTAATTAGGCCCTTGAATTTGTTTTGGTAACTGATATGTCCCTTTTTAAAAAAAAAATTGGAGAACCGACAAAAAAACAGATTGAAAGAGGGTAATGATGTGGCTGGAATTGGGTTAATTGTGACCTTTGATGTTTTGGGTTTTGTTTATCTATACTTCATTAATATAATTTTGATATTCAAATAATAAATTATTAAATAATAAATTTTATGATATGTAAATTATACACTTTTTTATATTCAAACATGATTATAAAATATTAATATAATTCTAGTCGGCATATTAATGTAATTTAATCATAATTGATATAAAAGAATTATTTCATAAATATGTTATAACATAAATTTAATAATTAAAATAGTGTATAAAATATATTATAACATTGAACATCCCTTTATATCCTCATAATATTATGATATTCAAATATAATTATAAAATAATAAATATATTAATATAATTTTAGTCGGCATGTTAATGTAACTTTATCATAAATAATGTAAATTATTATATTATTTTATGATATATTTTTATTAGTTATCATATAAGTTTGATGAAATGTGAAGCTTAAAATTTTAATTTGTCATGGGATTTTCATGGGATTGAATAGAATTAAAGGGGTAAAATGGTTAAATGATTGTGATTAATTAAAGGGGTGTAATGGTGAAATGGTTTATATAGATTTATGCATTCGTTTTAAGTCAAACATGGAATTACACAAGTTGTTTCATTATCTATTTTATAAAATCAATTTTAATATGTGTAATGAAAATAATAAGAATTTGAAAAACTAAAGAAAGTATGCCTTTTAAAAGCTGAATTCATAACATAACTTTAAGTCAATTGTAGCTTCCTTATCGTGCAAACACACACTGTCTTAATAATCTATTTTTTCTTTAAAAAATCTATTTTTAATAATCTGTCTTAATAAGCCCTTAGACTGTTGAAATGATTTGTAGAAGAGACCAGTGGCAGAGCCAGGAATTTCTCTAAGGGGGGGCTTTACACGAAGTACAAAAAATCTATTATATATATAACATATCTCTGATATAAAATTGATTTTAAACAGAGACTTTCACAAAAATCTATCATACTATTTAAGAAAATTGTATTTGAAATTATTCATTCATGTGTTCATTTTTAGATATATCAATTAAAATTTTTAATTCCACATAATCTATCTGAACTGGATTATTTAAAAAGAAGAATTTTCATTCTCAACTAGAATTATCAAATCGACTCTTAATAGTATACATAAGATGCATAATAAGGGTTGTTATATATAATAGATGGAATGAATAACAATGTACAAGTGAATAACATATACAGAGGGTATAATCGTGTGTAAAATATATTTCACGGTGTAAGCGATAAAGAAAATAAAAAAATTTAGAAAAAATATAATCATCGCTTAAGACTGTTTTGATATATTAAAAAGTTTGAGAGACCTAAACAAAATAAAAAGATTTTTTAAAAAATATTTGAGTTTATTTTCCCAAGAATTTTTATTATAATTCAATAAATATATCCATATTAAACTCAGATTCTCAACTATTCTCGTTTGTTTACTATAAAAAAAAATGTTGATACACAATGTTTTTATTTTAGCACCACTTACAGTCCTATATGTGTCAATAAAGAATTATCAAAGCATATGCTCACTTTAGCGAGATAGATACTTCGACAACTTTTTTTTTAACATTTTCTATAAATGCATTCATGCAATTAATTAGAGTACATACTTCATTTTTTATAAAAATATGAACCTCATTAGATTAGCTATACTAATTTTTAAAAATTCAAAACACTTGTAGACTGGATTTAGGACTGAAAAAGACTGGATATTACATTAACAAAAAAAAAGTACAAGGAGGGGTTATATGCCAGCTAGGGTTCTCAAATCTAGGGTGGCTTGTCTCTATGGTAACGGAGAGAGTGTTCCGGGGATTTAGCCAATCGGCTGGGAAATCTAAGATGTGGATGGTGGCTTCTATGGGTTTTGAGTTACCGGTTTTTACATCAATGATTTCATTATCGACGAACCTCGATTTAGGTCCTTTGATCGCATTCCCATGTATTTTGATTATCCGACCTCCCAAGGGAATTTCAAACATTGGTGTAGGGAGAGGAGACCCCTTTTATGGATGCTAGCCATTTGCGTCCTAGAATCATATTATAATCTGAATCCATTTCTAGGACATACGCTTTAGTGCTAGTTTCTAGTGGCCCTACTTTTAATCGGAAGTCTTTAATGCCTAGAACCGGATGAGCCATTTTGTCATAGGCGAATATACGGGTGTCTGTTTCGAAGAGTGTAGTTATGCGTCCGTCAATGTGCTCGAAGGTTTGTAGTGATATGAGGTTTACCCTTGCGCCAGTGTCAAATAGAACTTTATCCACCGAGTATCCTTCGAGGTTAATTGTTATGCATAGGGTTGAGGTGCTAATGACCTTGTCATGAACCTCTTCTTTAGGTCGAAAGGTTATGATGGGCCCTAGTCCTGCGGTGGCTAGAGCTATTGGTACGCCTAGGGTAGAGATTTGTGGGTCAACTTGGATTCTTTCTATGAACATTCTTAGAGCTTGCTGGTGGTGTTCTGAGGTTTCGATTAGCTCTAAAATGGAAATCTTTGCGGGGATTTTTCGGAGTTGGTCTAGGATGTCAATCTTATCTCCGGTGCGGGGCTCCTCAGTTTCTGTTTCAGGCAGGGGGTGTCTATAAGAGGGGACAGCGTTGAAAATTCTGCCTGCTCTAGTGGTATGATGGTTCAGTGCATCAATGGTGGTTCGGGGGCTTTGCTTCGATAGGTATAGGCCTTCGTTAACTGGTGAGGGGGATAATGGTTGGAGTTTTTTAGGGACGGGGAGCTTTGTGTGTCTGGGGAGAATGGGGGAGGGGGCTGGTAGGACGGGGGAAGAGGCTGGTAGGATTAAGCCGCCTGGGAGGATTCTGGGTGGCTCTTCGTGGTCAACAGTTTTTATGGTGTAGACGCTTTCGTAGCTTAGGTTCTCTGGTTCTTCCAAGGAAGCCCTCGTGGCTGTCCTTGGGCCTTTAGTTGTGGCTTTTGCAGGGCTGGGGGTTTCCAGGGCCGGCTTGACTTCTAGGGACTTTGTAACTAGGTTGTTTTTGAGTCCCCTGATGGTGGCCCAGTCTAAGCGCCTCTCTTCATCAAGGTTGTAGACAATGTCTCGAAACGCGGAGCATTGTTCGATGGTGTGGCCGTGATGTCGATGATACTGACAAAAACGGGTGGGGTCAGCACCGATAGGCGAAGGTCTAGCCATGGGTAAGGAAATGCCATTGACCTTCAATAAGGCTCTGAAGATGTTCCCTAGGGTTTCTGGAAGGGGAGGATAGCTAACTCTTCTGTTCGACCATCTTGGGCCGTAGGAGGAAGGTGCAGCCTTATCACGGGGCTGCGCGCGGGTTCTCCAGGGGTTATGCCTTGCGTTCTTGGGGGGATAGGATAGAAGGGTCTCCTGTTTTGGTCCTGGTTTCGGATTGAGGGGGCCTGGATTGGGGAATCATGGGTTGCGGGTTTTGTTGTATCGGCACGGGGACGGGTACTGGTCGAGTAGTGAAGTTTTGGTTGATTGGCCGAGGCGGCGCATATCCGGATGAACCGAACGTGTACTGTCTCGGAGCCGTTCCTCGATCAGGAACTCGTGCTCCGTTCGGGTAGAGTGCCGATATTTGTGTAATAATCCCTCTACCGTAGGGGTTTGTGCCTTACGAGGCGGTTGTCCAACCCTATGGCTGATAGGTGGGGACTGGGTTTGGACTACTGGGGCTGCACAATGGGAAATCCAGTTGTGGCGGTCAATTAGAAGCTGATACGTAGTATAGTCTCTGTACGAAAGGCTCGTACGAAGCTCTGGACTCGGGCTCTATAACATCATGTCAATTTCTTGACATTCTGTGAGTTGCAGGCCGGTTCGGTGGACAAGCGTGCGCCATTGAGACACATATTGTTTGAATTCCTCCCTAGGCCTCATTCTTTCTACGGTTAAATCTGAAATAGAGGGGGTTCTAATCCTCTGGTAACCATAGCAGCCCAAGAATTTCTCGCTTACAGCTGAGAAATTCGACAAGTGATCTACAGGGAGGGTGGAGAACCATTGTAGTGCTTCTCCTTCCAATGATTTCTGGGAGAGGAAGACTAGCAGAGGTTGATTATCTAGAAACGGGCGCGCGTCTAGATAAAATGCAGTTAAATGAATGTCTGGGTCTCCACGACCGTTATACCGGTGGAATTTGGGGATTTTGAATCCCTCCGGTAGGTGGACTGACTGGATTTGTCTCAGGTTATGTAGAGACATGTGCTTGGGAGCTGAGGGACCAGTCTCGAAGAGGATTCTCCGGATGGTTTCATCCAGTGTTTCTCCCCTAGGAGGGCTGCCTAGCGGTCCCGAGTTTGGGGTGGCCTGGTAAGGGCATGGGGTGGAAACGGCTGGGAATATTGGATTCGCGGGGGAAAGGGGGGTGAACGAAAAGACACTCAGGTTGATCGAGTGACTGGGTGTGAACGGGGTTTTGGGAACGGCCTTAGGGGTTTCGACAGGGGTCTCCTGTCTTAGGGTTTTGACCTGGCGGTAGTCGGCGAGGTCATGAAACATGTCCTCTACGGATTGGTATCCTAGACTGGCCATCTTTTCCTCTAGATGAGTCAGGAATTGCGTGGCCTAACCCTTTTGGTGGATTCTTTCCTCTAGTATCTCCTCCTCTATGCGGGATTCCATGATGCGTGTGAAATGATTTAAGGGAACGAATGCAGATATAAAGCAGTAAATAAAGCGGTAAAGGATTGCGCAACGGTGTGCGGCTTACAAAACAGTAAAGGATTGCGCAGCAGTGTGCGGCTTACAAAGCAGTAAAGGATTGCGCAGCGATGTGCGACTTACAAAGCAGTAAAGGATTGCGCAGCGGTGTGCGGCTTACAAAGCAGTAAAGGATTGCGCAGCTGTGTGCGGCTTACAAAGCAGTAAAGGATTGCGCAACGGTGTGCGGCTTACAAAGCAGTAAATGATGCAGTGATGCAAAGTAGTGGAGGATCTGATTCGAGTGGTGGGAAACTCTAACCTTCTTAGAGGGTTGATAGCACTCTAGTCAAGCTTGTAAAAGGGGGCAGAAGAGGATTACCTTTTGTTGTTTTTCACGAGGGATGTCCCACCGTGATCGCCAGATTTGTCGGTATCGTCGGGAAGGCCTCCGAGGCTGTGTGTTGGTGCTTTCGGAAAGGATCCCGGTGGTGCGTGGGTGCGCGCGTGTGTGTGGGGGTTCTTCGGGGATTCGGATCGGATGCATGCCCTGGCGGGCTAGGTCGGATCGTCTTCTCAGAAGGGTGAGGGGTGTCGTTCCTGGTTGAGGCGCCCGATAGCGGCTCAAGAGGATTCCAGGGTTTGTGTGATCGCCACCTACTTTTTCTAAAAGCAGGAAAAGGGTCGGGTTGGATTTGATCGCCTACGTGGGGAGTTTGTGGGGTCTCCACTCTGAAACACGGATATACCGTACACAGAGGTGAAAAATAGGTAATCCTATTCTGCTTCGGGGCTTGACTAAAGGAGTCTTGGGACATAGGGGTGCAAATGGGGTGTGTATGGGGGGCGGCTAGTGGGATCAAGCCATCTGGTCGGGGGCGGCTAATAGGGTTTAGCCGTCCGGGGCCTGGTCTAGTTTGGGCAGAACTTTGGTAGGAAATGGGTTTAGTTTTGGACATGGGCTAAGCTAGGTTTAGCCCGGGTTTCTGGAGGGTGGAATGAGAGGGTATTTTATGTAGGGAAATGGGTATTTCTCTCACAAAATGGGCTCTCTCTCTCTCTCTCTTGGGATTTCTAGTGGGGAAAGGGAATGTGAATTGTGGGTTGTTGATTTTTTTATGGGAATTGGTGATGGTTTAAAGGCTTGGGACCTCCTCTATTTATAGTAAAAGAGAGGCAGGGGAATGTCCAGGGGGTAATAGAGTGGCTTGGCTAATAGTGTGTGTGATTAGACCCCTCATTAATTCTCTGGTTCTTCTGTCAGGACCAGGTGAAGGGCGGCTAGTTAGCATGGGGCGGCTACTTCCTGGTAGCCGCCCCTATCATAACATGTCAAACGTCCCATCTCTGACAGATGGTGGCTTGGGTCGGTTACTTGGGTTGATCCGGCCTAGATAGGGCGGCTAAAGACCATCACCCTCAGCAATAATCAGCATTTAATACTGCTTTATGTCCCATCCAGGGGACTGGTCCAAAGTCGGCCATGGGGGCGGCTATTGCTAACTAGCCGCCCCTAGCCAGGGACTTAGGGTTTTCGGGTTTCTGGTTTTCTGGTTTTTTAGCTTAGGGCTAGGGTTAGGGTTTTGGGGTTTAGGTTAGGGCTAGGGCTAGGGTTAGGGTTTGGGTTTAGGGTTTCCGGTTAGGGCTAGGGTTAGGGTTTCCGGTTTCCTGAACTTTGGTTCTCTATTTAGATGTCCAAATGTGGGATATTTTCGGGTGTTACTTGAAGTATTTCTGTCTCTCTGGACGGTCAAAATTGGGATATCTACACTGGGGACATAGTGAGGTTAGTGTTATAGCGTTGCTAGTATGGGATGGATCTCCTGTGGTATGGGACACAGACAGATCTGTCCTTATGCTAGTGACATGATTAGGTTAGTGTGAGTTGGCCTCCTGCGGTGATGGTACCTAAGGCTAGTCGGCTTATACTTGTTAGTTATGTATGTAGATTTTATGGATGTGTTAGAATTGTACTTTGAGGTGTCCTGTAGTTAGTTCCATTAACTAGGCCTTCATCGACTTATCACCCTATTTTTGGGTTTCATCCAGGTGTTGCACAGGATCAGTAGGCTGGGTGTTGTTGAAGGTGTTGTGAACCTCTCGTCGTTTTGGTGAGCCCGTCAGCTTCCTATTGTTTTTCAGACCAAGTGTTTTGTTGTTGTTGGTATATATTTAGCCGTATTTGTATTATGACTTATGTTCACATGGGACGATGATTGTGTATTCTTCCAAGGGCTACTATTATTTGCTCTATGGCCTTGTTATATTCATTTATCTATTCATATACTCTTCCGCTGTCGTTTATTTTGATTCAATTGTTTATTCTTTGTGATTTATTCAAATTATGATATACTCGGTATAGTACACGTGTCACCCCTTGGGGACGGCCGCTCCTGGGGCGTGACAATTAATTGTGGTTATTCTGGTTTTATGGTGTCGTATTTTTGTCCCCACGTGTTTTCGGTTATTTAATCTCTCTTTTCCTCTCCCTTTTTCATTGAAACCCTAAAACCCTAAAAGTTCTTTCTCTTCAGCACCATTGTTGTGGAGCTCGGGAAGGAGAGTTTAAGTGTGATTATGTGAGCTTTCTATAGAGATTTGAAGAGTTTTTTATTGATAACAATTCATTTAGATGTCTTACTTATAAGTTTTCATTTTTAAGTCTTTTCAAACAAAGAATGATTCTTCTTCTAGTTCCTTTGAATGTTTTCATACGACTGCGGGTCCCTATGTTTTAACAATCATATGATGATAATTTCATGATGTTTTTACAAGTTTTTGATGATGCTATTAGGCCTCACATGTATTTTCGGATTTGTGAATTTCTTGAGTTTTCTTCTTGAGTTTTTATGGATTTTGATGTATCTCATATGATTTTCGGACCCTTACATTATAGCTATGAAATCATGGTATTTTCAAAGTATTTTTCAAATCTTTCATGTCAAAAGAAAGGGTTAGATATATATCATGCCTAGGGTTGTTTATTAAACATAGAAATCATGTTATGAATTGTTTAAAGTTTTGTTTTGATCCTTTTATGCATGGATCCGAACCTATATATGTTTTTATGATTTTTAAGTGTTTTATCACAGATCCATGTTAGTTGTTTCATCTATGGCCTTCAAAGATTTCTTAAGATCAAATTGATTTTTATTGGTTTTGATGATTTAAGGGTTATTTTCGGGTTGATTGTATACCTGGGCATTTAATCATATTTTTTACTATGGTAGAGTCATTTTGGGAAACATTTATTTCACAAACAGAAATAGGTTTTGAAAAGAGCTTTCCAACGAATCATGAATCGTCCAATTTGGAGTTACGGATTGAAAGCTATGATTTTTCAAAGATTTCTGTATCGCTCTTATATACGTTTTATAAATCCTTAGAGGGTCTAAGATAAAGATAATAGGATATCATGTTAGGTACAATGACATAGTATTTTTCATGATTTGCAAAGGATTTTATAAAGTATAGTTAGATCCTTGGGTATACCAAGAGTTTTAGTGTTTTATCGATAATTTACCGTTTTCCCATAAGCTAGGGTTTCGAATGGATTATTCTTATATACAATTTTTTACCGATTTCCTAAATGTTTTGTATCGGTTACACATTATGTATTGATTTTGATAATATGAATAAATCTAAGTTCTTAGGAGTTTTGAATAAAGTTTAATTGGTTTATATATATATATGAGTTTTTTAAATTCTTATAAACTAAGGTTTTAATTGGATTTCTTACACGCGCATGAGCTTCGATATTCTTTACTGATTAACGTTATTTTACATGACTCATAACTGTATTTGGTTGTTTTTTTTTTAAAAAAAAAGAGTTTTTGGATTTGGTTTTAATTGGATTTCTCGTACGCATGATTTGATTTTCGATATGGGTTCTTTTCCGTTTACACCGTTTTAAATGAATAGTGTGTTGGTTTCAATGGTAGAATGATTTAAAGATTTTTACAAAAATAAATTGGGGTTTGTGCTTTTGCCTCAGGACAGCCCCTGTAGGAGCCGTCGGGCATGTTAGGGACGGCTCCCAGAGGTGCCATCGGTTTGTTAAGGGACGGCCCCAGTAGGAGCCATCGGGTTTTGTTTCGGACGGTCCCTATGGGATCCGTCAGGTTGGTCAATGACGGTCTCTGTGGGAGCCATCGATTTCTGTGTGTACGGGTACATCGAGTTCCGTACGGGTTGTACATGTTGTAATCGATTCGTATCGTTTCTTGTCTGATTCTTATTTACTGTAAGGCTTGGATTTGGTTGCGAATCGTTGGGCCGAAGGTGAGTGGGTCTAGTCTCTAGTAGCTTTTGAAAAACTACCTATATCTATCATATTTGCATCATGCCTATGTTATGAATACGACTGTTATCTTGAGTATAGAATTTCATGAGCATGACATCATGTTTTGTGACGTTATTTTGTGTATGAACTATATAATGATTATTATGTTATTCTTGCAAGCCAATATGTGAACTGTGGAGGTCATCTTGCATGCATATCATTCGTCTGCGTGACGAGGGTCTGCGTGACGAGGGTCCAGTGGGACCGTGTCTGCGTGACGTCGTCTGCATGACGATTGGTCTACGTGATCAAGCTCTAGTTGGAGCACTTTCGGCTGCGTGCCATACGGGCATGCGTGTCCATTGCATCATACGCATCATGTAGATAGTATGAGATAGTGGTTATTTCCTCTAAAGAGATGCATTCTGTTTTATCGAAATATTTATAAAAATTTATATTCTGTTGGTTCGGATATTTTAGAATTTATTCTGTAGGTTTTATTATTATAATTATTATAATTATTATTATTATTATAATTATATATATTATTATTATTATTATTATTATTGGGACGCTAAGGTCCATTCACTGAGCGTGTGGTAGCTCACCCCTCCTTTTTCCAACCTTTCAGATTTAAGGACTTAGATTAGTGGATCTCGTGTAGCTGCGAACGAGGTCCTGATGCGAGAACGTTAGACTTGTTTAGTCGAGGGACTGATCAATTTCATTGGATGTAGTTAGCCCATCTTTCTAAGTAACCATGTCTGTGTATCAAGTTGTATATATTTATGCGTAAGTTATATCCAGAGAAATTGAGAGTATTGTAAAAAATTTAGATGTTATATT
Organism: Acorus calamus; assembly: GCA_030737845.1. Taxonomy (NCBI): domain Eukaryota; kingdom Viridiplantae; phylum Streptophyta; class Magnoliopsida; order Acorales; family Acoraceae; genus Acorus; species Acorus calamus. Next base: position 12,627,863 of record CM060873.1, on the reverse strand, counting down.
ATTTTTAAAGGGTGAAGTTCTTTTAGTATGATTTTGTATCTCTGGATAACGGAAAAAGGAAAAGTAGAACTTTGAGACTTGAGGAAATTAAATTAACGCAACCGTATTTCACGCTTCAAAACAGAGTCGTGAGTACAGGGGTGTTACAGATCGAAAGTCCATGACTGGTATCTGTGTATTTCTTAGTAACTCTCTTATATCTTGGAAGGTCAAGAAACATGATATTGTTTCTCGTTCGAGTGCTGAGGCTGAATATCGTGATATGGTGTCTGCTATTGCTGAGGTTGTTTGGCTTCGGCGCCTTCTATCTGACATGGGCGTCATTCTCTCTACGTCTACTCCCCTATATTATGACAACAAGAGCGCCATTCAGATTGCTAGCAATCCAGTTTTTCATGAACGTACGAAGCACATCGAGATCGATTGTCACTTCGTCCATCATTTTGTTGCGGGCACTATATCCCTCCCATATATTTCTTCTTCGCTTTAGTTATCTGACTTTTTCACAAAGTCATATACACTTCAGCGGCATGGTTTCTTGTTGAGCAAACTCTCGGTTTATGATCCACCATGAGATTGAGGGGGGTGTTAAATGTGTTAGGGTTAATGGTAGATTAGTCTTTTCCTCTCTTTCTCTTTTGTACTATATATATTGGGTGTAAACCCTAATGAGATCTTGGTTCATTCTCTTATTTCTGTTTCTAACATTGTATACATATCTTATGCATGTTTAATAAATAAGCCTTTCTGGTGTCCATCTTTTGTTTGTATATTAGTTTTCAATTTCGTTTCAATCTTCATTAAAAAAAATCAAAAATCTTGATCGGTAATTGTAACGCCCCACATTTACCTAACCGCTTATCGGACGGTAAATGATCGCTATTAAACTTAATCCAAATACAAGACCAAAATTTACAGCTCTTTTTTTTCTTATATGATACCCATATAATATAAATATAATAAAACCGATAATAATAAAATAAATAATACCAACGATATTAAATCACTAATGACTTTACAATATATCATAGTTTTTATGGAGACAAGATACTGAAAAGAAAATACATAAAAAAATCACCCCTGTGGGAGCCATCTAAAATAAAATAAACATAAATACTCGATCGCAACTATAATTTACTCTCGAACCGCTACCTCAGAGCAATTTCTGAAAGATGCAAAAAGTCCAAACTTCATCTTAATCCTCAAAAAACGCAATACCTGGTTATGAAACAACCAACCCATATCGAATAGGATGAGCAATTAACTCAGTGAATAAACTCACTGACAAATTACCTCATATGACAGTTACATATAAAAATAAGGTTTTATGAAAAATCAATTTCATTTAATAAATCTTTTATTTTATTAAATCAATTTAAAATCATGAACTTTTTTAAAAATATTTTAATGTACACGTGGCCCAATCATTAGCCCACATCAGAGAAATCATGAGAGTTAAATGATAAAATTATATATGTATATATGTATATATAATAATATTAAAAACAAGAATTTTCTTTAATAAATCAATTTAAATTCATGAGCTTAATAAAAAATATTTTTTAATGCAATCACGTGGCCCAATCCTTTGTCCAGGTCATAGAAATCATGCAGCTTAAGTGATATGACCGGGTAGGGTTCTCAATCGGAAGAACCGCTTCCCAAAACAGGTGTGCTGCCCCAAGCGACTAAATCGCTCAAAAAGCTCCCTCGAGGAGAAGTCGGATTTAGAAGACGCTGATGTGTCGCCGCTCCCATCACTACAAGAACACCAGCATAAGATGCCCCGGTTGCTGCATACTCCAAACAAAGGAATCTGCCGCTGTAAGGAATGCTTTACCATACCCCTCACCGATCTTGGGACTCTTCGAGTTCTAGACCTTCCTCCCCAAAGGAGAAATACTACGGGGGATTTATTCTAGAAAATATGTCATGATATGCATCTTGATAAAATCTCCTAGGACTAGGTTGTCTCCACTAGTCCTAAATTTTCCAAAAGTCTCGAAATGAAAAACTTTAATCCAAATGTTATTTCGAAAACATAAGCATAAAAAATGTATTATGTTAATCCTTGAAACATGAATAGCATAATTCATGCTATTTTAAATGGCAAGACGAAGGAATTAAATCATGCAACTTTATTCAATAAGAAATGCAATTTGATCAATATGTAAATATCAAAATCATGCAAAATAATCATAATATAAATGCATGGATATTACATAATATCATACAAATATAATGAACATGTGAAATTCAACGATGTAGAGAAAAACTCACATAAAATAAATCAATAGGCCTATCACCTCGAATGGACCCTAGGTCCGTAGAATGAAGCCCGAAACAAAAATTACAACCTAGATGAAGCAAATATATTATTAATTAAGACCCCATAATTCAACCATAGACCCAAGACTGAATTACCTATCTATAATTATTAGACATAAATTTTTATACCCAATAATCTAAACCCATCTCCATATATACTACAACCTAAGAAGATGATCTAAACCTATTTACCATATAACCAGACACTAAATGATAAAAACCAGAAAAGACAAAACCAGAAAAGACAAAACAGAAAAGATAAAAATCCAGAAATTCAAAATAATAATAAAATAACAAAAATTCATAAAATAATATGAAAATACATATTTATTTATTTTTCAATAAAAATAAACTATGATTCAATAAAAATTGAAAATAAATAAAACTTATTAAGTATAGGTATAAATCATAACCCTAGTATTATTAAAAACTTATATTTTATAAATCTAAACATGGATCTAATCTTAAAGTAAATGATAAATTGAAACCCCAAGTTTATGAAGACTCACAAATTCAAAAATCTAACATAAATCTAACAATAACAAATAATATAACAAAACCCTAGTTTTTATAAAAACTTAGAAATCCAATAACATGAACATATATATCTATCAAAACTCTAATTTTATTAAAAACTCAAAATCTCATAACATAAAAATAAATTTAATATTTAAAATAAATAATAAATCAAAACTCTATTTTTATTAAAAGCTTAAAAATCCAAACACCTAAATATGGATCTAATTAATAATAAGAAAATCAAAGGATAAAAACAAAAAGATTAAATACCTTTTTTTTCTTCTCTCTCTCTAACCTCTCTCTCTCTCTCTCTCTCTCTCTCTCTCTCTCGGTTTCTGCAGCCGAAGACACCCACCGCACACCCCTATATATATACTTAGATACCTAAACCTAACAAAAATTACAAAAGGACCCCCGTACTGTTTCATATTTACAAATAGGTCCCTATATGAATTACAGATAGGTCCATATACGAATTACAGATAGGTCTCTCACGCATATTACAATAATTCACGATTCAAAACTTCCCTTAAAATCAATAACAATAAAATCTCAAAACTTAATCTTTTGAGCTCCAATGTTAATGAGATTGTAACCATTAAAGATCTTAAAAATATATATATATATAAAATTTAACATAACAATTAATATTTAAAATTGTAAACTGAAATTGGCCCATAAGGATACGCTAAATGGACAAAACTTAAAAACATACAAAACAAACTAATTTTAATTTAAATATCTTATTTATATATTTAAATCAAATATATAAATAAGAAAAAAATGCACAGGTGTTACAGTAATTTTTATATCGACCAACCTTTCCCATATAGACAGTGAACCCTCAAAACCTATTATTTAAAACAATCATAAAACATTCACAAACACATTTAACATTCATATTTACTAAAACACATTAACATTCCCTAATCTTTCGAGTATGGGAGGACTAGAGACAAAACCCGTGATAAAAAAGAGGTGATGGGATTAGAGGTCCATAGAATATATTATATATCAAAAGGTGGTGAGGTCGACATTCTCATTGCCATCATTTATGACTTCATTTGAAAATTTTATATCGACCAACTGTTCCTAGATTGATACTGAACCTGTCAAAACCTGTAGTTTGAAACAATCATAAAACCTTCACAACACATCCAACATTCACATTTACTAAAACACATTCATGTGTCCTGAAATATAAAATCTTTCTATCTAAGGGTGTATTTGTGCCTAAGGGAAAGTAAGGAAAAATGAGGAAAACAAAAAACATTTTCCCTTTGACCACTAAAAAATCTGGTGTTTGTGCCACACACACAGAGAAATTTTTTTCCTTATTTTTCTTTTACTATTTTGTTTTATTAAGATTGGAGGGAAATTTTTTTCCTCATATTAGAAGAGCGAAAGTGAGAGAATATGTGATTTTTTTCCACACCAACAAGAATAATATGATAAAACATTCATGTAAGATCTCCCTCTCTGTGATCCTTGCTCAATCTGATTTGATTTATTGAATAGGTCTAGATTTTTTATGTGCTGAATAGATCTAGATTTCTTTTTTTTTTGGTATTTTTTTTGCTTAATCTAGATTGAGATCTTCGATCCATTTTTGTGTTTTTTTTATTAAATAGAACCAAGTTTTTTTTATTTTCTCACTTAAACCTTAACTCCATGACTAAATTGTTGTCTGATATATACTAGATCCCTTCTCATCATATCTAAGTTTTCAAAGTCTTCCACCTTCTTGTTTGGATGTTCTTAATGATCATCCTCTTTATTCTTCCGATTTATGTGAACAAACCCCTCATTTGCGTAAGCCGCCACCTTTTTCAATTCATCTCAGGGCTGGGTCAAAGATCTAAAGCAATCAAAAAACGTTTTTTTTTACCTACCCCAATAAGATTTTTTTTTTTTGGGGGGAGTAGGATGATTTCCAAATTTAAATATTATGTATTTACTCTTTTTATTTTTTTTTCTTTCATGTAGGCAAATATTATTTTGGTGATGTGGGATATCCAAACAGACTTCAATTCTTAGTTCCATACAATGGTGTTGTTATCATTTCTAGTGTTACGCCCCAGGGCGGCCGTCCCTGAGACATGGCAAACATATATATGATATCAGCAATCCATACATGAGATCAAATAAGGACTCCACAACATCAAAAGCAATAAAGCAGTAACCAAGTAACTGACATCAAATATATACAAATAGTGGAAGCTCAAACGACTAAGTCTGTAATTCAAAGACATATTTACAGACTAGAGTACACAATCAACTGTCCTATGAGAACCAATATACACAACAAAAGACATCAATAGTCCACATACCGTGCACAAGCACAAGTATAATACATACAAGGAAAAGGGAATGCTGATGCCTCTCACTCGCAAGACATCCAATGCGAACGCGGGTCTCCTATTCATACTGCGCCAAGGGAAGCTCTTCTCTTGGATCCGACTCAGCGTCAACTACAAGAAAACATATGCGAGGGGTGAGCCACACGCTCAGTGAATGGAACAACCCATGCAACATAACTCATATTAATCATTTCAAGTAATTTAGGTTCCAACAGATGGAATCAACTCCTTAAGCTGGTGGGTCGAGTATCAACCGATCCCACCACTCCCGCACCCTCACCCCCATAGGTAGCCCTGTCAACGGGTCGAGTCTGGGTCGGGTCGGGGTGAACCCAAACCCGACCCGTGGTAAGACCCGACGGGTCCGGGTCCAATCTAGGACCCGGCGGGTCCGGGGAAATGTGGACCCGGACCCGGACCGGTCGGGTCCGGGTCCGACCCGACCCGGATGGTTGGCAAAAAAAAGAAAAAAAAGAGAGGAAGAGCTCATGTATTTGTTTGCTTTATCATTCTATTTGAAATTTTTTGTAATAAAACATTATTATTAATGAGACTATGTTTGAACATAATCTTATATAATTCAAAAGAAGTAAATGAATTATTAAACAATATTCAAAATAATAACCACTAACATAAAAAACATATTAACCTAAACAATAAAGATAACTAATTATACAAGCATTCAAAACAATATTAAGCTAAACAACATTCAAAACAATAAACATTAACATATTAACTAAAATAATAAACATAAATCATGCAACAAACTAATTAATTATACAAATTCAAAAGCTAATAAGTTAATTGTCCAAAACAAACTGACGATAATACAACTAAGTTTATTACATATTAAACAATCAAGTTCTTGCAAGTTGCAACATCAACACAACGAAAAAAATGTTATGATTATGATTATGATTTATGAACTTATGGATACAAACATAAGTTAAGTAAGAAATAAAATTATGTATCAACTAATACTAATAGTCTAATAATATATGAGCATATATTAATAAAACAATCGGGTCTCGGATCCAACGGGTCGGGGCGGGGTGGACCCGGACCCGACCCGTTTGTTTGTTCGGGTCCGCCGGGTCGGGTCCAAATCGGGTCGGGTATATTACACGTGTAATCGGGTCGGGTCGGGTCGGGTCCGGGTCTAGACCCGACCCGTTGATAGGCCAACCCACAGGGTGACATAGGACTTTAGGGAGCAATACCCTCACCCTCACCCTCCTTAGGGATGACCTAGGCTTTGGAAATTGCACCAACTGCCGGATCGAACCAACGCCGACCCACTACACCCTCACCCTCACCCCCTCCTCGGGGTGACATAGGCTCTTGGGAGGAAACTAGATTGTTTTTACACCCTCGGTCCACCGGTAGCCCTTATCCAGGAAAGCCCCTACCTGGTATACTCCCATGATCAGCACATCCTCACAAATCAGCAGCACTTACGGATGGGAGCCCTCTGTCAGGCCGGCTGTCTCAACCAGGAAGTCCCTACGCGGATCCAACGAAGGAAAGAAACCAATCTACACACGCGAATATGATCCTCACAGATCCAACATCACCGGTTATCAAAACCGATAAGCGCAACAAATTTCATGAATTCCCTCCGGGCGCATAACTCAGATGCGGGGAAGATATTTCATTCGTAGTGACTATGCCATGGTATGACCCCCTAATAGGTCATACACTTATCCAAACTCATTTAGACAAGATTCATGGCTCATACAGGTATAAATAAATATACAACGCATAATTAATTGGAGAATTATTCCAGATATTCCCTGCCTAGGGGAAAGAACCCCTTGGGAGGGCACCGAGGTCCCGATATAGGATACCCCGACAACCAAACAAGGAACACGGAGTACCCTAGCCCGGGTCTCAATGATGACTTCGTAAGGTCCCTTAATCCCGAGTATGAAAAATGGAATTAAATATACAATTAATCATTGAATTAATCATGAGAGCATGTAATAATATAATAACAAGTTATAAAATTTTCTAAGGCATGCTTGGGATAAGTGGGGCATGTAGAAATCAATGTATGCTAGCATGGACATGATGCATAGGCAAGCATGGGTCCCTATGCATGACACTAGCATGTATAATCCTAGCATATTATCTCTAACATGACATAGATGCAACATATCAAGACGAGCAAATAACATATACATGCAACCAAGGTTAATATGCAGTTATGGTGCCCCAGGTGAGGGCAATGCATGTCTATATGCATCGCACGCCTCCCAACTAGGTTGGATTGACCCACTCACCGCAACCCGGGCCGATGTGTGACCGTTCGCCAAGATCTGCACGACAAGGGCATCAAATAGGGTGAGTATAACTACATAAAACACTTAAAATTAGCTAAAAATGCCAAAGGCTTAGATATGCGCGCATACGGGCTCGCACGCATGCGAGTACGCGCGTACGCACGCATATCCGAGCGCCCTGACACCTACCCAAGCCCCCAGATAGCCACACGCGTGGCCCCCGCACACACGCGTGCACGCGCCCCCGCGCGCCCAGAACCCCTGCCACGCGCCTAGACGCGCCCCCACACGCCCAGATGCGCAACACCCGCACACGCGCATGCTCGCGCGTCCAGCAGCCCAAACCCACTCTCCCTCACCCCACATACACCCAAACACATGCACATGGTGTGCAAGGTCCCCTAACACCTACCCAACCCTCGAAAATCAGAAATAAAGAAGGGGGAGAACTTACCAAGAGAGGGGGAGTGAAAGGGGGAGGTCCGATGCCCTCCATGCACCCGCAACCACCACAACAGCCACCACCACCACCACCTCCTCAGCCTCTCCGACAGCCCTTCATGGTAGAAAAACAAGGGCAATGAGAGCTTGAGAGGGAGCCAAAGAGAGGGAAACAAATACCCACCAAATAACCAATGGTTTCTTAACCATTAAGCAAGAGAGGGGTGAGGTTACCTAGGGTCACCATATGCACATAAATATCTCAACACTATTCCACTTAACGAATCAGTTTCGAAGAAAACCCGGATACGATTCAGAACTGCATAATTTTCCAAACGTTACTGGAATTCAATGAAATTTTTATGGGTAGTACTGAATAATACCAGGACCTATAATATGCAGTCAGATTTTCAATCGGAGTACTCAAGCTCACGCAGTTGGCTAAAAACCAAAATTTTAGCGGCTCCGAACGAAAAATGAAAAATTGGAAAATGGCCAGAAATGACCCAATTATTACCCATAGGCTAAAAAGTGACAAATATAACATTCTTCTCCCCTTAAGGAAATTTTGTCCATAAAATTTAAACAAAAACATCTAGGAAGGGAAAAGATGTGGATATGCGTCATGCATGGCGTCCTCGTGCTCCCAAATGGCCTTCGCACCAGAACGGCACTGCCATCGCACCTTAACCAACTGGACGGTCTTGGTGCGTAGCTTCTTCTCGCGCCGGTCCAGGATCTCGATCGGCTGCTCCACGAATGACAAGCCTGGCTCGAAGACGAGTGGCTCGAACGCGATGACGTGAGCAGGATCGCGGATTTAGCGCCTCAGCTGCGAGACATTGAAGACGTCATGGCTTGAGCCAACTGTGGGGGCAAAGCTAAGCGATAGGCCACCTCTGCAATCCGCTCAAGGATGAGAAACGGGCCAAGAAGGGCTAACTCAGCTCGCCCCGAACATCAAAATTGAGGACGCCCTTAAACCGGGACACCTTCAAGAAAACATGGTCGCCAAAACTGAAGGTAAGCTCCTGGAGACAATGACCTACATAGCCCCCTGACGGTTTAGGGAGAGCCTCGTGAAACGTGTGGGGTAGTCCGACACTGACATGGTACCCTGCGTCAGCTGCTCGAACTCCCGCATCACGATCTGCCGCGTCAAGAACGGGAAGTACTCCGCCAAGAAGTGGTTCCGGAACCCGGCCCAAAGGAGTCGCTCTACACCCTCCGGAATGTCCATAGATCGAGTGGCCCACCAGTCGGCGGCGCTACCCTTCAACATGAACGTGGCCAACGAGACACCTGCCGGTCGGTGCAGTGCATGGTCGAGAAGATCTTATCTATCTCCATCAACCAACGCTCTGGGGCAAGGGGGTCCGTCGTCGAGCCGTGGAACTCGGGAGGATGAAGCTTCAAAAAGGCGGTGAGGCCGGTCTGATGCACACGGGCCGCTGCCTCGAGCTCCTCCTCCCTCTGCTCGGGTCCCTGAGCTCCGTCTGCAGGAATCCCCACCGGTACAGGGGGTACATCTGGCACCACTGGTGGATCTGCTGCTAAGGGTACCTGCGGGGCCGCTTCGCGAGCTGCCCGCAGTTCCTGGATCTCTCGTGCCTGCTCAGCCAGCGCTCTCGTCTGAGCCTCCAGCGCCCTCGTCTGTGTCTCCAGAAGGTCCGCCATCTGAGCCTAAGCACGCTCCCATGCAGGAGGCTCCTGCGCAGGTCCCGGCCCAACAGCCGAGGACTCTCCAGTAGACTCCTCGCCTCCGGTAGGTTCAGAAACCTCCGAAGCCCGAGGGCGACCACGTCCATGCGCCCATCTCCGAGGAGGCATATCAGCAACCTAAAGAACCAGCGCTAGGATCAGAATACTCATACAGAAATCCTAGGACTCATCTCTAAAAAGGAAACAATTGGCTCTGACAGGACCAGGCTCTGATACCAACTTTTGTCACACCCCAGGGCGGCCGTCCCCGAGACATGGCAAGTATATACATGATATCAGTAATCCACACACGAGGTCAATAAATACTCCACAATGTCAAGGCAATGAAGCTAAACCAAATAACTGACATCAAATACATACAAAAAATAGCGGAAGCAAAATGACTAAGTCTGTAATTCAAAGACATATTTACAGACTAGAGTACTCAATCAAACTATCCTGTGAGAGCCAATATACAAAAAAAGACAACATCAATCCACAAACTGTGCCCAAGCACAAATAGAATACATACAAGAAAACGGGGGATGCTGAAGGCCTCTCACTCGTAAGATATCCAACGTGGACGCCGGTCCTCTACTCAAATCGCGTCTCAGGGAGCTCCTCCTTCGGATCCGGATCAGCGACAACTGGAGAAAACATATGTGAGGGGTGAGCCACACGCTCAGTGAATGGAACAATTCATGTATCATAATTCATATAACTTCAAACAATCATCGAGTCCCTCACCCTCACCCCGAAGGGTGACCTAGGATATTGGGGCAATTTGCGCAAACTGGCAGGTCGGACCAATGCCGACCCACGACACCCACACCCTCACCCTCACCCTCACCCCCTCCTCGGGGTGACATAGGCTCTTGGGGACAAGGTCGATTGTCCTGCACCGCTCGTCCTCCGGTAGTCTCTCCCGGTGTGGCCCATACTACTTGGTGGCCTCCCGGCACCTCACAGGGTTCAGGCCTCTACCGGACTAGCCTCCCATGATCACTACTTCAACCGTATGGGCACGCCAACCCGCGTCATGAGTAGTATCTGGGAGCGCTCCTCACCAGACTCTACTACGCCGGGTAGTCTCTACTCGGAGCCGACGAAGGGAACAACACTCGACACCCGCGAATACGATCTCTATGGATCCGTCGTCATCGGTTAACAGACACCGATAAGCGCAACGAATTCTCATGAATTCCCTCCGGGGCGCATAACTCAGATGCGGGGAAGATATTTTATTCTAAGTGTCCATGCCTTAGTATGACCCCATAGGTGGTCACACACTTGCCTAATCTCATTAGGCAAGAGAATATGGCCTAAGCATGCATCTAATTCTTAACAAGGAGTAAGATTAACCATGGAAGCATCTTAATTTAATTACAAGGCATAATATTTCCTAAGGCATGCTTCTACCTATGCCTCCTTATCTGTTTAATTAAATTAAACTAGGTGGGGACATGCATAAGTCGGGTATATACTAACATATGACATGTCTCTAGGCATGCATGGCTTCTATGCATGATACGGGGATGTATAAAATCTAGCATACAACATCTAATCATAGCATGGGTGCATTCCTAGCTTAACATACAATATCATGCATATATCTACAGTATATCACATGTTATACGCAGTTATGGTACCCCAGGGGAGGGCGATGCACTCCTAGGTGCATCGAACGCCTCCCAACTGGGTTGAATTGACCCACTCACCGCAACCCGGGTCATCGCGCGACCACCCGCCGAGATCTGCAAGGCAAGGGTAACGAAAATAGTGAGTAAACTACATAACAACACTTGAAATTAACTAGAAATGCCAAAGACTCAGATATGCACGCATACGGGCCCGCACGCATGCAAGTACGCACGTACGCACGCCTATCCGAGCACCCCGACCCCTACCCGGGCCCTCGGGCAGCCACACGCGTGGCCCCCGCACACTTGCGCACGTGCACGCACTTGTGCACGTGCCCCCGAGCCCGGCCGAGCGCGCAGACGCGCTGGCCGCGGGCCCAGGATCCCATCCGCGCATGTAGGAACCCAGCCCCGCGCGCGCGCCGTTCTCGCGCGCCCGCGGGCCCCCGTGTGTCCGTGCACACCCGCTCCCCCTGCTCGCCCCGCTAGCGCACGCCCACGCGTACGCGCACGCGCGCCCCTGCGCATCCGTCTGCGCCAGCCAGCGCACGACAGCGAGCGCACGCGCGCGGACAGACCCGCGCGCGCGCCCAAAGCTCTAACACCTTCCTCCCTCACCCCACACACACTCAAACACATGCATATGATGTGCAAGATCCCCTATCACCTACCCAAGCTCAGAAAGCCAGAAAAATAAGGAGGGGGAGAGCATACCTAGAGAGGGGGAGTGAAAGGGGAGATTCGGTGCCCTCCAAGCACTCGCAACCACCTCTACCGCCACCACCACTACCAGCACCTTCTCAGCCTTTCCTCAGCCTCCAATTTGCTGGAAAACAGGGGAAACCAGGGGGGGAAGAAATAAGAGAGGGAGCTTGAGAGGAAGGGAAAGATCAACAACAATGGCACACAAACCTTGTTTGTGCTCCCTCTTCTTCTTCTTCTTCTTAAACCAACACTCACACACACCCACAGCAGCTGAAGAGGAGGAGAAAGAGAGGGAGAGATGTCTACGAGTGAAGTGAGAGAGCCCCCCCCCCCCCCCCCAAAAACTCACTTTTGGGGGGGGGGGTGAGTGGAAGTGAAAAAAAAGAGGTAGGGTTAAGCCTAACCTCACCCACTCACAACCCAAATAACCATCAATTACTTAGTGGTTACGAAAGAGGGGGGTAAGCTTACCCAAGGTTCACCATAACCACACAAATATCTATTTACTATTCCACCTACCAAATCAGTTCGAAGGAAACTCGGATACGATTCAGAACTGCATAATTTTCCAAACGTTACTGGAATTCGATGAAATTTTTATGGGTGGTATAAAATGGTACCAGGACCCATCATATGCAGTCAGATTTTCAATCCGAGTTCTCTGTCTCACGCAGATAGCTAAAACTCAAAATTTTAGCGGTTCCGATTGAAAAAAAGAAAATTTTGAAAATGACCCGAATTGACCCAAAGATTACCAATAGGCCAAAAAGTGACACATATATAACATTCTTCCCCCCGTAGAAATTTTGTCCACAAAATTTAATACAAAAACATCTAAGAAGGAAAAAGATGTGGATATGCATCACGTATGGCGTCCTCGCGCTCCCAAGTGGCCTCGGCACCAGAACGGTGCTGCCAACGCACCTTAACCAACAGAACGGCCTTGGTGCGGAGCCTCTTCTCGCGTCAGTCCAGGATCTCGACCGGATGCTCCACGAATGACAAGTTCGGCTCGAAGACGAGCGGCTCGAATGGGATCACGTGAGCAGGGTCGTGGACGTAACGCCTCAGCTGCGAGACATGGAAGACGTCATGGGCTTGGGCCAACTGTGGGGGCAAGGCTATGCAATAGGCCACCTCCCCAATCCGCTCCAGGATGAGGAATGGGCCATTGAAACGCGGACTCAACTTGCCCTGCATTCTGAAACGGAAGATGCCCTTCGACGGGGACACCTTCAGGAAGACATGGTCACCAACCTTGAAGGCGAGCTCACGGCGATGACGATCGGCGTAGCTCTTCTGACGGCTCTGAGCGGTGCGGATGCGCTCATGAATCGTCTTAACCTTCTCTGAGGTCTGGCGAACGATCTCTGGTCCCTCCAACTGGCGCTCTCCGACCTCGTCCCAGCACAAGGGAGACCTGCAGCTGCTTCCATAGAGTGCCTCATATGGTGCCATCCGAATACTCGAGTGGTAGCTATTGTTGTAGGCGAACTCCACCAAAGGCAGATGCCTCTCCCAACTGCCTCCAAAATCGAGAACACAGGCACGCAACATGTCCTCTAGGGTTTGAATCGTCCTCTCTGACTGGCCATCGGTCTGTGGGTGAACCGCCGTACTGAAATGGAGGTTCGTACCAAGGGCGTGCTGGAGGCTATGCCAGAACCTCAAAGTAAATCTCGCGTCTCTATCAAAAATGATACTGACCGGAGTGCCGTGGAGTCGAACGATCTCTGAGACAAACAACTGCGCCAGGGTGTCCAGAGAATCGGTGAGTCGGATGGGGAGAAAATGAGCGGACTTGGTTAGTCGATCGACGATCACCCAGATGGCATCGCGACCTGAACGTGACTTCGGGAAGCCCGAAACAAAGTCCATAGTAATCTGCTCCCACTTCAACTGAGGAATCTCAATGGACTGCAGCTTCCCCGTAGGACGATGATGCTCCGACTTCACCTGCTGGCATACCAAGCAACGGGCAACGAAACGGCCAACATCCGCTTTCATCCCGCGCCACCAGTAGCCACGACGAAGGCCCCTGTACATCTTCGTGCCACCAGGATGCACTGTGTACCTCGAACGATGGGCCTCGTCCAAAATCTTCTGCTTCAGCTCTGCGTCATCAGGAATACATACTCGGCCTCTGAACCGCAGGATTTCGTCCTCGCGAATCTGGTAATCCGATCGCTCACCCCGGGCGACGCCTTCAGAAAGGACCAAAAGTGAGGATCCGCCCCTGTGCCTCGCGGATCTCATCGAGGAGAACGGGCTGCACCACTAACCTGGCTAGAAAGCCACCAGCAGGCGTGTCCTGAACACTGATCCAGCAAGCGGCCTCCTCCAGAAGCTTCCATCGACGCACAGCCAAGTGGGCGGCCATGCCCAAGGGCTGCCTACTACGAGCATCTGCAACGACATTCGCCTTACCCGGATGGTAAGCGATGTCACAATCATAGTCCTTCAGGAACTCGACCCAACGTCTCTGACGCATGTTGAGTTCCGGCTGGGACATCAGATAAGTCAGGCTCTTGTGATCCGTGAAGAGCTCGAACTCCTCGCCGTAGAGGTAGTGCCTCCAAATCTTAAGCGCAAAGATGATCGCTGCTAACTCCAGGTCATGGGTGGGGTAATTCTGCTCATGGGGCTTCAACTGACATGACGCGTAAGCAACAACCTTACCATATTGCATCAGGACGCAACCCAAACCCAGCCGCGATGCATCGGAGTAGACTGCGAATCCGCCACTCCCCGACGGAATGGTAAGAACCGGCGCTGAGGTGAGTCTCCGCTTCAGCTCCTGGAAGCTCTCCTCACAAGATGGGGACCACTCGAACCGGACATCCTTCCGAGTGAGGCGGGTCAGAGGGACGGCTATCTTCGAAAACCCTCAACAAACCTCCGATAATTGCCCGCCAAACCTAGGAAGCTCCGAATCTCGGTGGGGTTCGACGGTCGCCGCCAATTCGACACGTCAAGCGTCTTATCCGGGTCCACAGATATACCCTCACTGGAAATCACATGACCAAGGAAGGCCACACGTTCCAACCAAAACTCGCACTTACTGAACTTGGCGAACAACTGATGTCTAGCCAAAGTCTCCAAGGCAGTGCGAAGATGGTCAGCGTGCTCCTCAAGACTCCTCGAGTACACCAGAATATCGTCAATGAAGACTACCACAAAGGTGTCGAGGAAGGGTCGAAACACCCGATTCATCAGATCCATGAAGGCGGCCGGCGCATTCGTCAACCCAAACGACAGAACTCGAAACTCGTAGTGCCCGTAACGGGTATGAAAGGCTGTCTTCAGAATATCAGATTCTTGGATCTTCAGCTGATAGTAGCCCGAACGGAGATCAATCTTAGAGAAGACATGTGCTCCCTGGAGCTGGTCAAACAGATCGTCAATCCGTGGTAAGGGGTACTGGTTCTTCACGGTTCGCTTGTTCAGCTGTCTGTAGTCAATACACAAACGCGGCGAACCGTCCTTCTTCCGAACAAACAAGACAGGGGCTCCCCACGGAGAGACACTCGGACGTGCGAACCCCTTCTCGAGCAACTCCTCCAGCTGTTCCTTCAGCACCTTCAACTCTGCTGGGGCCATCCGGTACGGAGCCCTCGAAATCGGCTCGGTCCCAAAATCATATTAATCTCAAACTCAATCTCGCGATCTGGTGGTAAGCCTGGAAGATCATCAGGGAAAACCTCCGGATATTCCGCCACGATAGGAGTCTGACTGATATCAACCCGCAGCAGTGCATCCTCATCCACAATGCATGCCAGGTAACCCTCGCATCCGCCCTGAATGAGTCACCACGCCTGGATGGACGACACAAACCCCGAAGGAGCAACGTCCCCATCACCACAAACTGGAAAGACCTCCGACTAGGGACGCGAAAAGACACCGACTTCACAAAACAGTCGATAGTGGCGTGACTCACTGGTAGCCAATCCATCCCCAGGATGGCGTCGAAGTCCGTCATGGCGAGCTCGATCAGATCCACCGGGAACTCATGCTCCGAAATCACCACAGTACATCCCCGAGACACAGAGCGAGGAGAATACGGTCTCTGACCGGTAATGATATCTCCAGCATAACATCTAGAGGGGTCGATACCACACCCATTCGTCTCACGAAAGCGGGAGACACGAACGAATGTGTGGCCCCAGAATCAAACAGCACATAAGCAGGAAACTGGGATATCAGAACAATACCTCAGACCACGCTACCCGAAGCCTGCGCATCCTCAGCAGTAAGCGCTGCCACACGCCCCTGAACGAGCTGTGGCTGAGAAGCAGGGGCACGCCTCGCGGGCTGTACTGCCTGCCTCCTCTGGTCAATCCGGCCACCCTGTGGCTGCTGATACTGACGTTGTGGCTGCTGCTGCTGGTGTGGCTGCTGTTGCTGGCGTGGCATCTGCTGCTGCTGGCGCGGCACCTGCTGAGGTCGGCCAGCATCGGGGCAGTCAAAGATGATGTGCCCGACTCGTTGACAATGGTAACAGCATCGTGTCTCCGGTCCCCTCGCCTGTGCTGGAAAGGCGGCAATGGGTGCAGGGCCTCGCGCTGGCACCACATCGACTGGAGTAGCAGCGACTGCTGATCGATCCACACGGGGTCGCTTGCCCTTGTGACGCCCCGAATCCCGACTCCTAGGTGGCCTCTGGTCCGCAAAGGGATAAGCATAGCTGAGGAAAGCCCAAGGTCACGCTCGACTGTCCTCGCCCTGTAGATACCCCAATTTTGACCGTCCAGAGTGACAGAAATACTTCAAGTAACACACGGAAATATCCCACATTTGGACATCCAGTAGAGAACCAAAGTTTGGGAAATCGGAAGCCTTGGAAGCCGGAAACCCTAACCCTAGCCTTGACCCTAAACCATAAACCTAAACCAAAACCCTAAACCTTAACCCTAGCCTTGACCCTAAACCATAAACCCTAACCCTAAGCCAAAACCTAAACCCTAGCCCGGACCTAAAACTAAACCTACCCTAAAACCCAAAACCCTAAAAACCTAAGTCCCCGGAAAGGGGCGGCTAGCCCTAACTAGCCGCCCCCCTAACCGCCCCCTGGCCGACTTTGGACCAGTCCCCTGGATGGGACATAAAGCAGCATTAAATGCTGATCATTGCGGCGGGTCATGACCTTTAGCCGCCCTCTCTTGGCCGGATCAAATCGAGTAGCCGACCCAAGCCACCGCTTGTCAGAGATGGGACGTTTGGCAGGTCATGAGTGGGGCGGCTACCAGGAAGTAGCCGTCCCATCCCGGGCGGCTAGTTAGAACTAGCCGCCCTTCACCTGGTCTCTGACAGAAGAACCAGAGAATTAATGAGGGGTCTAATCAAAGCCAACCCACTCCATTACCCTCGGGATATTTCCCTGCCTCTCTTTTACTATAAATAGAGGGGTCCCAAGCCCAAATACAACATCTTCAATCACCAATCCACCATCCTCACTTGTTCAAACCCTTCCACGAAATCCCAAGAGAGAGAGAGAGAGCCCCTTTTGTGAGAGAAATACCCATTCCCTACATAAAATACCCTCTCATCTTACCCTCCAGAAACCCGGGCTAAACCTAGCTTAGCCTCTGTCCAAAACCAAACCCATTTCCTACCGAAGTTCTACCCAAACCAACCCATACCCTGGACGGCTAACCCTAGCTAGCCGCCCCCTGGCCGACGGCTAAAAACAACTAGCCGCCCCCCATATCCACACCCCTTTGTCCCAAGACTACTTTAGTCAAGCCCCGGAAGCAGAATAGGATACCAATTTTTCACCTCTGCGTACAGTATATCCATGTTTCAGAGCGGAGACCCCACAAACTCCCCCACATAGGCGACCAAAACCAAACCCAACCTTTTCCTGCTTTTAGAAAAAGCAGGTGGTGATCACATAAACCCTGGAATCCTCTTGAGCCGCTATCGAGCGCCTCAACCAGGACCGACACACCCTCACCCCTTCCGAGAAGACGATCCGACCGAGCCCGCCAGGGCACGCATCCGATCCGAATCCCCGAAGAACCCCCACACACGCACACGAGCTCACCGCGCACCCCGCCGAGATCCGCTCCGACACATCCGACATCGGAGGCCTTCCCGACGGTACCGACAAATCTGGCGATCACGGTGGGACCTCCCTCGTGAAAAACAACAAAAGGTAATCCTCTTCTGCCCCCTTTTACAAGCTTGACTAGAATGCTATCAACCCTCTAAGAAGGTTAGAGTTTCCGACCCCTCGAATCAGTTCCTCCTCTAATTCACATCACAGCATCATTTACCGCTTTGTAAGCCGCACACAGCTGCGCAATCCTTTACTGCTTTGTAAGCCGCACACAGCTGCGCAATCCTTTATTGCTTTGTAAGCCACACACCGTTGCGCAATCGTTTACTGCTTTGTAAGCCGCACACCGCTGCGCAATCCTTTACCGCTTTATTTACTGCTTTATATCTGCATTCATTCCCTTGAACCACTCCAAATTCACATTACTAGACCCAAGCCGACACCCGACGTAGAGCTGCACTCGAAAAACTAGGTATGGTAAGGTGTTCCTAAACTGAACTCGAAAAACCCCAAAGTTACGCTCCTTCAGTTCTATGCCTCGTCTTTCGTTAGTTCGACTTCGTTGCTTCACTCGTTCCCTTCAGGTCGCTACACTCTAACCCTTTAGGTCTTAACGCTTCGACCAGGCTGTATCCGGCTCGTTCCGCTCTGACGGTATGTCACGGTGTTTCAGCAGGTAAAAGCCATAGTATAGCTCAATCCCCTTCTTCGCGAGCTGCCCACTTATCGCTTCCTTCACTCTAAGCCTAACTCTGTCTTTGGCTTTGTTCCGCTGAAAGGAGAGGCCTAAGAAGCAAGACGCTTCATCCATGGGTTCTGCTATCTGTACCGGTGTAGTGTCTTTTCTTCGCAGACATATCTATTTCACCGAGTAGGTCTGTCTAGGTCCGCGAGACAGTTCCCATATCGTACCTGCCTTTCGCTCGTTCGGGTTGGCCCGAGAATTTCGCTATCTTTCTACCGTATGTCTACGCACCTCTGCTTTACGTGCTTAGCTTGCTGCTTCTAAGGTCACCAACTTCCTTGACCTTCCTGCATATTGGGTTGTTCAATTGAACGTGCTGAGTCTAATATCTCCGCTTCTGGCATCGCATCATGGAATCCCACCTAGAGGAGGAGATACTAGAGGAAAGAACCCACCAAGAGGGTCAGGCCACGCAATTCCTGACCCATCTAGAGGAAAAGATGGCCAGTCTAGGATACAAATCCGTAGAGGACATGTTTCATGACCTCGCCGACTACCGCCAGGTCAAAACCCTAAGACAGGAGACCCCTGTCAAAACCCCTAAGGCCACTCCCAAGACCCCATTCACACCCAGTCACTCGGTCAATCCGAGCGTCTTTTCGTTCACCCCCCTCTCCCCCACGAATCCAATATTCCCAGTCGTTTCCACCCCAGGCCCCTACCAGGCCACCCCAAACCCGGGACCGCTAGGCAGCCCTCTCAGGGGAGAAACACTGGACGATACCATTCGGAGAATTCTCTCCGAGACTGGTCCCTCAGCCCCCAAACACATGTCTCTACATAACCTGAGACAAATCCCGTCAGTCCACCTACTGGAGGGGTTCAAAATCCCCAAATTTCACCAGTATAACGGTCGTGGAGACCCAGACATCCATTTAACTGCCTTTTATCTAGACGCACGCCCGTTTCTAGATAATCAACCTCTGCTAGTCTTCCTCTTCCAAAAATCATTGGAAAGAGAAGCACTACAATGGTTCTCCACCCTCCCTGTAGATCACTTGTCGAATTTCTCGGCTGTAAGCGAGAAATTCTTGGGCCGCTACGGTCATCAGAGGATTAGAACCCCTTCTATTTCGGATTTAACCGTAGAGAGAATGAGGCCTAGGGAGGAATTCGAATAATACGTGTCTCGGTGACGCACACTTGTCCAACGGACCGGCCTGCAACTCACAGAATGTCAAGAAATTGACATGATGTTACAAAGCCTGAGTCCAGAACTTCGTACGAGCCTTTCGTACGTATCAGCTTCTGATTGACTGCCACAACAGGATTTCCCATTGTGCAGCCCCAGTAGTCCAAACCCAGTCCCCACCTATCAGCCATAGGGTTGGACAACCACCTCGCAAGGCACAAACCCCCACAGTAGAGGGGATTATTACCCAAGTATCGGCACTCTACCCTAACGGAGCACGAGTTCCTGATCGAGGAACGGCTCCGAGACAGTACACGTCCGGTTCATCCGGGTATGCACCGCCTCGGCCAATCAACCAGAACTTCATTACTCGATCAGTACCCGTCCCCGTGCCGACACAACAAAACCCGATAATCCAAAGTTCCCCGGTCCAAAACCCTGTAATCTCAAGACAAGGCCAGCCTAGGACCCCTTTCTATTCCAGCTTCTTAAGAAGTCAGAACCTAAGTCCTAGGCAGCCCTCCCAAAATACTTATAATGAGGTCTCCCCTCCGACATCCTATGATCAAAGACGAATGGGAAAGAGGGACTCTTACCCTCCCCTCCCAGAAACACTAACTAGGATTTTTAGGGTACTAATGGACACAAATAGTATCTCCCTCCCAGCTGCTAAACCTCCACTCCCCGGGGCCAGCAGACTGCGTTACTGTCAATACCACCAACAATATGGTCATACCGTAGAACAATGCATTGTTTTTCAGGATTTTATCTATGATTTAAATGATGACAGGTCGCTTGATTGGGCCATGATCAAAAGCCACTTAAACCAGGGCAATTCTAGAGCCTCCAAGCCACTTGGCATTTTTACTGACCCATTGCCAGGTCACAACCAAGCATCCACATCTGGAGCCCACATAGTAAACATGGTCAAGAGAGGGAGACAACCATCACTACAACCAAGCAGTTCAGAAGATGTCACTGACGACAGTCTGTCCGAAGAATCCTAGGAGGAAGAGCAGAACGAGCCCTTCCAGCTGAACCTCGACAATCATGACCTTGCCATACTCTATGGAGAAGAAGAAGATGCAGTTCTCGCCCTTCCCGCAGTCATCAACATCGAGTCCGACGAAAGCGGACTAGAAAACCCAGGAGGAGACGAAGAAGAAGAGCCATTTGAGGAGATCCCCGAAGGAGCTAGCGAAGGACCTGAAGGAGGGGAATGTACGTCGGATGATCTGCATCCGGACGACAACGGGTCCTCCAAGAGTACCGACACTGTCGACGGCCCCCGCCGCCCAATGACCATTTCGTTCACTGACCAAGACCTCCCGGATCCCAGACTGTGAGTCTACCCCCTACACATCCGCGGACGACTTCAAATGTTGTGGCTAAACAACATCTTCGTGGATCCAGGGTCAGGAATGAACATAATGACGTGCTCCACCTACCAAAAGATACACGGACTAGGCCGTCCTCCCGTCCAACCGGCCCACCATACTATTCAAGCTTTCAACCATACCGGGAAGACTCTCCGCGGCCCCGGAACATTCGAGCTGTCCGTCGGCCCTCTTATCTGTGAGATAGTCTGCTTCGTGGCCGACATCGACACAAGGTACCCATTGATGTTGGGGCGACCATGGTTAGACAGCATCCAAGCCATCTGTTACCCCCGGCACCAATGCCTTCGACTGCCCTTCTTGAGTCATATTCTGACAATCTGGGGAGAGGCGCGCCTCAAGTACGAGAATGAGAACAACTGGGCGATACATAATATGTTCACACTAGCCCTACGACCGGGGAACGAGGATGAAAGTGGCAGTCCACCTGGGTCCCCTTACGACAACAACTATCCCTCGGGAGAAACGACCAGGACCCTGCATCCACCAAGCGATCTTACGGAGCCCAACTCGATCACCTTCCTCCCTCATGAAGTCGCAAAAGCCGGAGCACGCTCCGCACCCCTCGCAATCACCGCTGTACTCGGAGGGAGGGAATTCCGGCAAATTCTCATCGACACGGGAGCAGAAACTAACGTTCTTACATATTCCGCCTACCAGAAGCTAGAAGGCAGGGTCCCAAGATTGGAGCCCTCGAACGAATACATCTACGCCTTCGACAGCACGCGCAAGAACGCTTGCGGACTGGTCACGCTCCCGCTAAAGATCGGCCCGGTCTCCACCATCGTTAACTGCATGGTGATGAACATTCAATCGCCCCACCCTCTGATTGTTGGGAGGACATGGCTCAACAGCATCGAAGCTGTCTCATCCACCCGACACCAATGTCTTCGCTTCCCGTACCGCGGGAAAGTAATATCCATATGGGGAGAAGCACGCTTTAACGAGACACGGGCCCAGAATTGGAGCATCTGTGCCATTCGCATCCGGCTAGAGGTGCTCGCATGTTGGAAGCCAGGCTCCACCGATGAAGAACTGCTTCATCAAGGAAGGCCCTTAAAGAGAATCAAGGAAGAAGAGTTCGGGAATAGGGGACCCCCACCGGACATCAGCCGGCCAACCAAGCAAAGCCGACTCGAGGAAACAATGCGAATCCAAGAACCAGGTACCGATCCCCCCGGGTAAGCTTTCATCACACCCTGTACATATTTGTTTACAGCTTTTTCTAAAAATCAAAGATCAAAATTTTTGTTTACCAGCTTTCATCTTTCGTCACCCGATACGTATTTGTTTACCTGCTTTCCTAAAAGAAACCAAAATCCAAAAAAAATACATGCTATTCAGCTTTCATTCCCCAACTCTAAACATACCTGTTTCCAGCTTTACTTCCACTCTTCTTTAAAAAACAAACAAAAATGTTTTTCTAAAAAAAATATTCTCCACACTCGCCATCAAAACAAAAGTTTTACAAAACCATATTTCGTGCTTCCAAAAAAAACAAAATATAAAACACTTTCCCAAACTTTCTTTACTTGTTTACCAAACAACGAAAATATTTACAAGCCGCATTTCCAACGAAAATGTTTTCCCAACCTGTGCTTCATCAAAACTAAACATTTTACAAAGCCGTACTTCCATGATTTCCGCCAAAAAAGGTTTAAAAACTGTCTTTCCATACTTTCCTTCTAAAAACAAAATAATTTTCCAAACTCTATCTCCGTTCTTTTTCCCAAAAAAAAATATATATATTCGCCAACACATGCCCCTTTTCAAAACCATAAGTATGCATCTGTCTTCACACTTTCAAATACAAAAAATATCAAAAAGAGCGAACTACTAGACGAGAAAAGATTAAGGGCGGCAGACCATGCCCAGGCCTACCAAAGAAGGGTGGCAAGGGCATTTGAAAAGAAGGTAATAAAAAGAAAATTTGAAATCAGGGAATTAGTACTTAAGCAAATCATGCCATCAAGACAGCCTCACCCAAGAGGAAAGTTGCAACCCACATGGGAGGGACCCTATGTGATTACCCATGCCTATTCCGGGAATGCCTACCGCCTGGTAGATGCCGAAGGAGTCGAGGTTCCAGGTTCGTAGAATGCACTTTATCTAAAGAAATTCCATGCATGAATAGCTTTCAAACTTAAGAACTATTATTCTTCCTTCCTGCGATTTCCAGCGTTTAGTACTTGATGATAGAATTATAAGACTCTCAAAGATAAACTCGTATCTATTTGAATACATCTCCGCCAAATCATGCCGTTTCCTTCACACACGTATAACTGGACTAGATTCACCTAAAAGAAGAGAAATTGCCTACCCTGTAGACTGGGACAATTTAAAACCCCCAAAGCAAAACATCCCTTATTTCCGCCCCACTCGTATTAACCCTAGGTCAAAATGAGGAGTTACCAAGACCTGGCATATGTCCCAAAACTGGCTCTGGCACTATACAAACACTTCTAGAGGGGAAGCATGAAAAGAATCGGGGTGAAAAACAGAAGAGCCCCCCCCTCAAATCAAAAAAAAATCAGGCAATGAGAGGCCAACAAAAGAAAAATAACACCCAAGTGAACGGGTTAAACTCTCTATTTTAGCAGGCTTTCATGCCTTTACGCACGGTATACGCTAGACAACGGCTATACCAGTACACATCCAAACAACGGACTGTACTTTTCACCCAAAATAAAGAAGTGGTAAAAAGAAGAAAGCCAGAGGGACCTAGAAAGTAAGACATGTGCTAGACTGGGACAATTCTAAAATATTGCCCGAAAGGAAGATATTTCTCTTACCCCATTCCCCCCCCCTTTTTATTTTCGCAATGGGATTCTAAATTGAACTACGTCTGCCGGGAAAGGCGAAATTTTGACCAAAGATAGATCATGTCCAGGTTTACAAACTACACACACTCACATGAGTTCACTTAGAAACTTGCTTATCCAAGGGAAGCTTATTTGACTCGACTCTTGGTACACTCATGGATTTTTCAGCATGTTTAGAATAATACGATTAAGCATTTGAAACCCATGAACCTAGAAAAATCGACACCTAAGGCCTATACCATTCAAATACAATCCTGGTTTGGACATGGGTGACCACAAGGGCTCCTCCACAGGGACTTGATGGCACCTTTTACTTCAAAAAATTGAGAACACTACCCTGTCACGTAAGAAACCATTGAAGAACTAAAATGCCCCCTTATGCCAACCATACTTACGCATAAGCTTGCATTTTTCTTTTCCAAAACATCTTGGCATCTGATTTTCTTGAAAAATTGTCCCCACTCATATTAAAATTGTCCCCACTCATATGAAAATTTCCCCCCACAAATATTAAAATTGTCCCCACTCATTTCGTGCCCTTGCCGCACATGCCTGAGAAGAAATGTCACACCTTTTACACATACTTAAAAGTTTTCTTCACTCACGCACTTGGAATCCCTTCCTTGCATACTAAAGCATGGTCTCCCACACTTTATCTTCTCGCATTACCTTTTTTTCATTTCACCTTAAGATGGATTGTAGCCCTTGACAATTCAAGCAAGAAAGAGCTCGAAAGTCAGTGCAGGGGCGCAATCCGGACAGATTTAACACTTGGTCCATGGAAGGGATGTTTTTGTAGGTCTCGAAGGTTGAAACGGTCATGAAGACCTTCGGCAGCAGCAGCAAACAAGAGCAGCAGAACCAAATTGCCCCAGGCAGGGGGCGGCTAAACTCGACTAGCCGCCCCTCACTGGGCGACTAGTTTACAGTAGCCGCCCCTGCCCTTTGTTTCACGTAAGGAAGCCCCAGGCAGGGGGCGGCTAAGCACAACTAGCCGCCCCCTGCCTGCACCTATTTCAGCTGTGTCGGTCCGTATTCGATCAACTCTTCAACACTTCTTTACCTATTGAGATCATTTCTTTCCAAAACCTGCATGTACACATTTCATACACATATTCATACACAAAACATATATAGATACCATGCTAAAACAATTATATATCAAAACCCTACATCCATCCATGAATCAAACCTATAAAAGCCAAGATTCACCTACGCGCACATACGTATCCATAAAAACCCATGCTAAACTACTCTAAACCATGCATACAAAGGAGAATTATAAAATTGTCCCACCAACACCAAAACCATAAACATAGATTGTTTTTCTAAACCTAAGAGAGCATAAAAAAAAGAAGAATCTTTTCCTCCAAAAGCTCCAAAACTCCGAAGTCTTGAGCTATACTTCACTGAAATAATCACCTGAGTCAAAACAAAAGAAGAAAAGCATGAATTCATCGCATATATACTATTCTTCTACTTAAAACCAAGACACAAAGAAGCTATACCTCGGCGTATCGTCATCCGCTGGAGGCTGAGTAGGAGGAACGTCCTGACTTGGCTGAGAAGGGAGCGGCGGATGAGGAGAAGACTGAACCTCTGGAGCGTCGGGAGCAGCAGGAGTCTCTCGAACCGAAGACGCGGCTCTCGCGTATATCCCACGACTCCGAGACACCGAAGGACGAGAGGCACGGCTGAAGGTGGCCCCGGTAGCCAAGGAAGCCGAGAGAGAATGGTCAGGCTCAAGTGGAAGAAGATCGAGGTCCGCCTCGGTCATAGAGCCCCCTCCAACCAATTTCCCCCTCATAGTCGCCTCCCAAAGACGGACCTGCTGCATATCTCTGTCTCTCCTCTCCAATCTCTGTCGGAGGCGACTCTCTGTCCCTCTGGCTCGATCCTCGACGGCCCTCAACCTCTCCTCCAACTCCCGCACCCTCGCCTCCGACGCCCTGAGCGCCTCTCGATCCCTATCCCCGGCCGCCTGGAGAGAACGAACCAAGTCCCCCATCAAACCTCCGGGAACACTTGCCGAAGCCTCCAACTCCGACACCCTTATCTGGAGGGAGTCCCTCTCACGGCCTAGGGTGATGAACCCCTCCTCTCTCGAAGCCACCATGGACCTCAGCCGGTCCGTCTCCTCCTCAGCCCGAGAAGCCCTACCCCTCGCCTGGCCCAGCTCCATCCGTGTGGCCGTCAACTCGCTCCGGGCCACATCTAGCTCCCTCGTCAGTTCGAGCTCTCGCTCAGAAATCATGGAAGGAGGGGCGGAAGAAGAGGAAGCACCATCAGCCCTCGCTCTCGACAAAGCATCCACCTGAGCCTCGAGGACCCGGACCTGGTCCTGCAAGCGTCCTCTCTGAACCCGCAACGCCTCTATCTGCCTAGCTCGCGCTTGGAGGTGCTCATTGGCGGCCTTGAGTCTCTTCTCCATCTCATTCAACTCAACCTACAAAAGCAAACACCACTCAGAAAATATTCAAGCAAAAGAGAACGAAGAAGAGAAGGAGAGCTTCCAAACTTACGTAGGCATCCGGGATCGCCTCCTCCATCGTCCCAAGGATACCCGCATACTCCCGACGATACCAAGCTAGGTATTCGTCACTCGAAGTCACCTCAGGACGACACTCCACCAAGACGCCTCGACCCATCCATCCTGCCATGTACGTAGCGTAATTCCTCGGGAGGTTCGTGTCCCGAGGAATCCCGGCCACCGGAATCGAGGGGCGCCGCGGCAGAGGATCGGGCACCCACTGATGGTACCCAAGCTGGCGGATGACCCGGCTGATCGCGTGGAATACGACCTCATTAAAGTAGATCAGCCAGACGTCTCACGCCAGGGCCTCGGGAACCTCCTCCGAGTAAGGCCTCCACGTCATCTAAAAAACATCGAAAGATAGGAAGAGCGCTTAGTCAAAAGAAAACCAAATACAAGCCAAAGAAATTCAAAGAAAACTCATACCTCTTCCTCCGACAAGACGCGGAAGGCCTCTCGGAATTGGGCGAGGCGGTGCAAACGCGAAGACCCCCGAGGTTCCCATCTCATAGCCCAGGGAGGGCATGATCAAACGGTGCCAAAGTCGGGCGATCAATGGCGAAATGCTCGTACCCGAAGATCTAACAAAGCAAGGGGAAAATTATCACGATTAAAGTAAGCTAAGCCGAAAAAAGGACATTTATCACTTACACGTACCTGAAGAAATGGCGCGAAGCCGCCAAGGTTCTTTCCCCCGGCCCTCTTGACTTTCTTCGAGAGCTCCGCAAAGAGATGGGCGAGCATCGCCGCTCCCCAAGCATATCGCCCCATGCCCTCCAGGTCCCTCGTCAGCAGAAGGGAATGCGAGGAAACCTTGTCGGAGGCCGTCGAGAAGAGGACCCAGCCGAAGAAGTAGAGGAAGAACGCTCTCAACTCCCTTCGTGCCCTCTGTGGACACACGGCCGCCTCTCTTGACTCGATCATCGCCCGCCGCCTCTCGAAGCTAGCTGCAGCTTCGCCCTTCTGACGCTCTGTAAAGGAGCCAAGGCCGTATTGCCTCGACAACTGTCCAAGGGGGATCCGGTTCAGTGTCCTCACACGCTCCACATAGTCCCATTCCCCAATCAATTCCTGGAAAAGTGCCTTATAGTCGGCAAGGGTGGCCGCGATCACTGCCTCCCCTGACACCGGAAGGCCGGTGATCCGATAAACGTCCTCGAGGGTTGGCATGACAGCACCGGTGGGGAGAATGAAAGCACAACCCTCCGGATCCCACCTCTCCGCCAAAGCCTCCATGTAAGGACGGTGAACGTGGAATGGCTCGATCAGGAAGAAGGAACGGAAGCCCGCTCCATCCACCAAGCCCCTCTCCTCCTGCCCCAAGGCATCGTACCACCTCTTCGTCCCATGCCACAGAGCCCGAATACGGTTCGGTCTCTACAAAACAAACGAAGGGAACATGGGTTAGTTTAAAAGTAGTCGAGAGGTAAGAATCCAAGTGTACAAATTTATTTAGAAACCATGCTTAGCAAGATAAGCTTTCATATGCTAAAACAAAAGCATGAAAAATAGAAGACTTCACGCGTAGGTCCACCTTCAGTCATTCACAAAACACGTTTCATATGACTACCTGTTATACTTTCTTATCCCACCGTGGTCATTACTTGCATACCTTCTCTATTTTACCGTCTAGCATGATTATACACCTCTCACGAACCCACCCCAAGCATGTAAAGGAGCTTAGACCCGTAAATTGCATACACATACTACACCATCATGATCAAATGCATATGAAAATATATATGTTCTGAAAAATATATGCATACAAAAACCACCACAGGCAAGCATGCTAAGACATGTCATTTCCCTTCCCTTATACGACAAACATGGATGCACATATGAAAATTGTCCCCTTCTTTTGTTCCAACACAAAACCCATATTCGCATGCTTATTATCCTACCGTGATCAAACTACACATACAAGCATGCATATTAGACACACACATCACCCACTATTATCTATTCATGCATATTAGACACACACATCACCCACTATTATCTATTCATGCATATTAGACACACACATCACCCACTATTATCTATTCATGCATATTAGACACACATATCACCCACTATTACCTATGCATACCACGAAAGACATGCACATATAAAAGGCTAAGACTAAGGTTAGGAACATACCATGGCCCGTGTGGACCCAGGAGCGTCCACCTCGGCCTCGTCGAGATCGTCCATCCCGTCGTCATCTCCCTCCTCGTCCCCCTCAAACACGGGCTCCTCGGCCTCAGCCCCAGTACCGACACCGGCCTCCGCGGCCCCCATGCCCACACCCTCGGCCTCCCCGGCCTCCTCCCCATCATCAGCCCCTCCGACCTCCTCCGTGCCCGCCGCACCAGAGGCTAAGCCCTCAAAAACACCCATAGCCCTTCTCTCCTCCTCTGCTGCCCTGGCCTCTATGGCCTCCCTATCTAACATCCCAATAATGGCGTCCAATGACGCCCTCTCACTCTCACTTACCCCCTCGGCCTCGGCCCCTCCCTCCATCACACCCTCAACCAATCCCCCGACCCCCGAAACCACCTCCTCGACCACTGCCGATCGATCCCCACCCTCCTCTTGCGTGAGTAGCCTATCATAGTACCCCCAACCTCCGGGACAGCCCCCGAAGACGTGCCCATGCCCCTAACCGCACCGGTATCCACTAACGGCACCTCCGCTGCACCCACGACCTCCCTCACGACCTCCACCACCCGATCACTCCCCGATGAACTAGACCCCGAGACAGCCCCTCTCTGCTCTCGGGAAGACCTAAGGCGCTTCATCATTGAAGCCGTCCTCTTCCCCTTCGTCATCTCCTCGATTTTGCACAAAAGAAAAACCCCAAAGAAAATCTAGGGCTCCGAAATCAAGAAGAAAGGAATGATGGAAGGCAAAAACAAAGGATTCAAGGTGTTTTAGAATCAAGATTTTCGGTTTAAAATGAAAAAGAAGAAGAGAAGAGGGAAGAGTAACCGTTTTAAAACGTATGGGGAGAGAGAGAGGGTCCCTTTTCGGTTATAAGGGACCCAGTCGAGGGGCGGCTACCCACGAGTAGCCGCCCCCTCTCGGGCGGCTAGTTACAACTAGCCGCCCCTCCCAGTTTTCTCTTTCATTTAAAAAAAAACCCCTTTCCAATCTTTTCAGCCTTAAATTTCAAGGTTCTCCATACCAAACAGCCATGTATTGGCTTATTTCCAGACATTACTTGATCAAACACGACTCTCCCGAGGTTTTGCCACACGTTCAGTACCGTTCAAATTCAAATTTCTTCAGTTCTGGTTCTTTTCCAGGATTCTTTCCCTTCGGATGATCCAATTCACCCAAACTCAACTTTTACTTGCTTTCTGTCGGCGATATCCCCTCCTTGCTGAGTTTTCCCAAGCACGGGAACGGTAGGCACGAGG
The DNA here is from genome assembly GCA_030737845.1 of Acorus calamus. NCBI lineage: Eukaryota > Viridiplantae > Streptophyta > Magnoliopsida > Acorales > Acoraceae > Acorus > Acorus calamus. Next base: position 12,597,799 of record CM060873.1, on the reverse strand, counting down.
AAACTGACGCTGGGCTGCTCCGCGCACGATAGCTAAGAACCCCGACCGCGGGTTGGATCACTCACCATTTACTTTTCTCGCCTTCCACCTGGATCATCCTCTCGGTTAAAAATTCTAAGTCAAGACCTAGCCTCTGACGGTCTAAATCAAACCCCCCGAATAGTACTGTTCGTGTTGGCATAACTCCTTGAAGGTCGGGCCGGCCAAAATAGGGGTCTCTTTCCTTATCATCGGTCGAAGTCTTTCCTGCTTCGCACAAAGACTCCGTCCGATGAGGGACAATTGTAGATACCCCAATTTTGACCGTCCAGAGAGACAGAAATACTTCAAGTAACACACGGAAATATCCCACATTTGGACATCCAGTAGAGAACCGAAGTTCGGGAAACCGGAAGCCTTGGAAGCCGGAAACCCTAACCCTAGCCTTGACCCTAAACCATAAACCTAAACCAAAACCCTAAACCCTAACCCTAGCCTTGACCCTAAACCATAAACCCTAACCCTAAGCCAAAACCTAAGCCCTAGCCCGGACCTAAACCTAAACCTACCCTAAAACCCAAAACCCTAAAAACCTAAGTCCCTGGAAAGGGGCGGCTAGCCCTAACTAGCCGCCCCTAATCGGGCGGCTAGTTTATACTAGCCGCCCCCCTAACCGCCCCTGGCTGACTTTGGACCAGTCCCCTAGATGGGACATAAAGCAGCATTAAATGCTGATCATTGCGGCGGGTCATGACCTTTAGCCGCCCTCTCTTGGCCGGATCAAACCGAGTAGCCGACCCAAGCCACCGCTTGTCAGAGATGGGACGTTTGGCAGGTCATGAGTGGGGCGGCTACCAGGAAGTAGTCGCCCCATCCCGGGCGGCTAGTTAGAACTAGCCGCCCTTCACCTGGTCTCTGACAGAAGAACCAGAGAATTAATAAGGGGTCTAATCGAAGCCAACCCACTCCATTACCCCCGGGATATTTCCCTGCCTCTCTTTTACTATAAATAGAGGGGTCCCAAGCCCAAATACAACATCTTCAATCACCAATCCACCATCCTCACTTGTTCAAACCCTTCCACCACTAGAAATCCCAAGAGAGAGAGAGAAAGAGAGAGAGAGCCCCTTTTGTGAGAGAAATACCCATTCCCTATATAAAATACCCTCTCATCTCACCCTCCAGAAACCCGGGCTAAACCTAGCTTAGCCTCTATCCAAAACCAAACCCATTTCCTATCGAAGTTCTGCCCAAACCAACCCAGACCCTGGACGGCTAACCCTAGCTAGCCGCCCCCTGGCCGACGGCTAAAAACAACTAGCCGCCCCCCTATCCACACCCCATATCCACACCCCTTTGTCCCAAGACTCCTTTAGTCAAGCCCCGGAAGCAGAATAGGATACATGTTTTTCACCTCTGCGTACGGTATATCCGTGTCTCAGAGCGGAGACCCCACAAACTCCCCCACGTAGGCGACCAAAACCAACCCAACCTTTTCCTGCTTTTAGAAAAAGCAGGTGACGATCACATAAACCCTGGAATCCTCTTGAGCCGCTATCGGGCGCCTCAACCAGGACCGACACACCCTCACCCCTTCCGAGAAGACGATCCGACCGAGCCCGCCAGGGCACGCATCCGATCCGAATCCCTGAAGAACCCCCACACACGCACACGCGCTCACCGCGTACCCCACCGAGATCCGCTCCGACACATCCGACATCGGAGGCCTTCCCGACAGTACCGACACGCCCGAGACACCAGGTCCGTGTACCTCGAGAGTGCCTCTGAGGAAACGTGCACCCTGATGGCGCTGTTGAGACCCATCTCAAACCGACGGCATCTCGTCTCCTCGTCCATCACCAAAGCAGGGGCAAACCGAGAGAGCCTCGTGAAATGTGTGGAGTAGTCCGACACTGACATGGTACCCTGCGTCAGCTGCTCGAATTCCCGCATCACGATCTGCCGCGTCGAGAACGGGAAGTACTCCGCCAAGAAGTGGTTCCGGAACCCGGCCCAAAGGAGTTGCTCTACACCCTCCGGAATGTCCATAGATCGAGTGGCCCACCAGTCGGCGGCGCTACCCTTCAACATGAACGTGGCCAACGAGACACGCTGCCGATCGGTGCAGTGCATGGTCGAGAAGATCTTATCTATCTCCATCAACCAACACTCTGGGGCAAGGGGGTCCGTCGTCGAGCCGTGGAACTCGGGAGGATGAAGCTTCAAAAAGGCGGTGAGGCCGGTCTGATGCACACGGGCCGCTGCCTCGAGCTCCTCCTCCCTCTGCTCGGGTCCCTGAGCTCCGTCTGCAGGAATCCCCACTGGTACAGGGGGTACAACTGGCAGCACGGGTGGATCTGCTGCTAAGGGTACCTGCGGGGCCGCCTCGCGAGCTGCCCGCAGTTCCTGGATCTCTCACGCCTGCTCAGCCAGTGCTCTCGTCTGAGCCTCCAGTGCCCTCGTCTGTGTCTCTAGAAGGTCCGCCATCCGAGCGTAAGCACGCTCCCATGCAGGAGGCTCCTGCGCAGGTCCCGGCCCAACAGCCGAGGACTCTCCAGTAGACTCCTCGCCTCCGGTAGGTTCGGAAACCTCCGAAGCCCGAGGGCGACCACGTCCATGCGCCCATCTCCGAGGAGGCATATCAGCAACCTAAAGAACCAGCACTAGGATCAGAATACTCATACAGAAATCCTAGGACTCATCTCTAAAAAGGAAACAATTGGCTCTGACAGGACCAGGCTCTGATACCAACTTTTGTCACACCCCAGGGCGACCGTCCCCGAGACGTGGCAAGTATATACATGATATCAGTAATCCACATACGAGGTCAATAAATACTCCACAATGTCAAGGCAATGAAGCTAAACAAATAACTGACATCAAATACATACAAAAAATAGCGGAAGCAAAATGACTAAGTCTGTAATTCAAAGACATATTTACAGACTAGAGTACTCAATCAAACTGTCCTGTGAGAGCCAATATACAACAAAAGACAACATCAATCCACAAACTGTGCCCAAGCACAAATAGAATACATATAAGAAAACGGGGGATGCTGAAGGCCTCTCACTCGTAAGATATCCAACGTGGACGCCGGTCCTCTACTCAAATCGCGTCTCAGGGAACTCCTACTTCGGATCCGGATCAGCGACAATTGGAGAAAACATATGCGAGGGGTGAGCCACACGCTCAGTGAATGGAACAATTCATGTATCATAATTCATATAACTTCAAACAATCATCGAGTCCCTCACCCTCACCCCGAAGGGTGACCTAGGATCTTGGGGCAATTTGCGCAAACTGGCAGGTCGGACCAATGCCAACCCACGACACCACACCCTCACCCTCACCCTCACCCCCTCCTCGGGGTGACATAGGCTCTTGGGGACAAGGTCGATTGTCCTGCACCGCTCGTCCTCTGGTAGTCTCTCCCGGTGTGGCCCATACTACCTGGTGGCCTCCCGGCACCTCACAGGGTTCAGGCCTCTACCGGACTAGCCTCCCATGATCACTACTTCAGCCGTATGGGCACGCCAACCCGCGTCATGAGTAGTATCTGGGAGCGCTCCTCACCGGACTCTACTACGCCGGGTAGTCTCTACTCGGAGCCGACGAAGGGAAGAACACTCGACACCCGCGAATACGATCTCTATGGATCCGTCGTCATCGGTTAACAGACACCGATAAGCGCAACGAATTCTCATGAATTCCCTCCAGGGCGCATAACTCAGATGCGGGGAAGACATTTCATTCTAAATGTCCATGCCTTAGTATGACCCCATAGGTGGTCACACACTTGCCTAATCTCATTAGGCAAGAGAATATGGCCTAAGCATGCATCTAATTCTTAACAAGGAGTAAGATTAACCATGGAAGCATCTTAATTTAATTACAAGGCATAATATTTCCTAAGGCATGCTTCTACCTATGCCTCCTTATCTGTTTAATTACATTAAACTAGGTGGGGACATGCATAAGTCGGGTTTATACTAACATATGACATGTGTCTAGGTATGCATGGCTTCTATGCATGATACGGGGATGTATAAAACCTAGCATACAACATCTAATCATAGCATGGGTGCATTCCTAGCCTAACATACAATATCATGCATATATCTACAGTATATCACATGTTATACGCAGTTATGGTACCCCAGGGGAGGGCGATGCACTCCTAGGTGCATCGAACGCCTCCCAACTGGGTTGAATTGACCCACTCACCGCAACCCGGGTCATCGCGCGACCACCCGCCGAGATCTGCAAGGCAAGGGTAACGAAAATGGTGAGTAAACTACATAACAACACTTGAAATTAACTAGAAATGCCAAAGACTCAGATATGCACGCATACGGGCCCGCACGCATGCGAGTACACGCGTACGCACGCCTATCCGAGCACCCTGACACCTACCCGGGCCCTCGGGCAGCCACACGCGTGGCCCCCGCACACTTGCGCACGTGCACGCACGCGTGCACGTCCGAGCGCGCAGACGCGCTGGCCGCGTGCCCAGATCCCATCCGCGCGCGCAGGAACCCAGCCGCGCGCGCGCCCGTGGGTCCCCGTGCGTCCGCACGCGCCTTCCCGCGCGTCCGCGCACACCCGCTCCCCCTGCTCGCCCTGCTCGCCCCGCTCGCGCACGCCCGCGCGTACGCGCACGCGCGCCCCTGCGCATCCGCCTGCGCCAGCCAGCGCGTGCACGCGCGCGGACAGACCCCCGCGCGCGCCCAAAGCTCTAACACCTTCCTCCCTCACCCCACACACACTCAAACACATGCATATGGTGTGCAAGGTCCCCTATCACCTACCCAAGCTCAGAAAGCCAGAAAAATAAGGAGGGGGAGAGCATACCAAGAGAGGGGGAGTGAAAGGAGAGATTCAGTGCCCTCCAAGCACTCGCAACCACCTCTACCGCCACCACCACTACCACCACCTTCTCTGCCTTTCCTCAGCATCCAATCTACTGGAAAACAGGGGAAACCAGGGGGGAAGAAATAAGAGAGGGAGCTTGAGAGGAAGGGAAAGATCAACAACAATGGCACACAAACCTTGTTTGTGCTCCCCTTCTTCTTCTTCTTCTTCTTCTTCTCAAACCAACACTCACACTCTCACACACACCCACAGCAGCTGAAGAGGAAAAGAAAGAGAGGGAGAGATGTCTACGAGTGAAGTGAGAGAGCCCCCCCAAAACTCACTTTTCGGGGGGGGGGGGTGAGTGGAAGTGAAAAAAAGGGGGTAGGGTTAAGCCTAACCTCACCCACTCACAACCCAAATAACCATCAATTACTTAGTGGTTAAGAAAAAGGGGGGTAAGCTTACCCAAGGGTCACCATAACCACACAAATATCTATTTACTATTCCACCTACCAAATCAGTTCGAAGAAAACCCGGATACGATTCAGAACTGCATAATTTTCCAAACGTTATCGGAATTCGATGAAATTTTTATGGGTGGTATAAAATGGTACCAGGACCCATAATATGCTGTCAGATTTTCAATCCGAGTTCTCTGGCTCACGCAGATAGCTAAAAATCAAAATTTTAGCGGTTCTGATTGAAAAAAAGAAAATTTTGAAAATGACCCGAATTGACCCAAATGTTACCAATAGGACACATATATAACAAAATAACTAATGGTTTCTTAACCATTAAGCAAGAGGGGCGTGAGGTTACCTAGGGTCCCCATATGCACATAAATATCCCAACACTATTCCACTTAACGAATCAGTTTCGAAGAAAACCTGGATACAATTCGGAACTGCATAATTTTCCAAACATTACCGGAATTCAATAAAAATTTTATGGGTAGTACAGAATAGTACCAGAACCCATAATATGCAGTCAGATTTTCAATCAGAGTACTCAAGCTCACACAGTTGGCTAAAAGCCAAAATTTTTTAGCAACTCTGATCGAAAAATGAAAAATTGGAAAATGGCCAGAAATGACCCAAATATTATCCATAGACTAAAAAGTGACACAAATATAACATGTAGGATCATGATAGAAGCTCTGTCTGAAATGCATAGGAAATGTTCAACCACCGCCATTCCAAGCTAAGGAATGTGACTGAACGTACATTTGGAGTCGTAAAAAATAGATTTGCAATATTGAAAGGGTATATGCCATTTCCATATGCAACACAAGCCAAAATCATGTTAACATATTGCTTAATTCATAGCTTCATTTGAAAAAAGCTAGAGATGATGTAGCCAATGAATTCTCGGATGGTGAAAGCTCAGATTCTCATAAGATTCTTCACACTTTGATGTAGATGAAGAAGGATTGTTCCAAGGAAATACTCAAATGTCACTCAAAGATTTAAAATGAATGGCTGATAACATGCTTGATAACATTGCAAATTCAATGTGGAGAGAAACTTGATGCTTTGTGAGCATATTTTTGTATTGGTTCCTCTTTTAAAGCTTTATTTATTAAGAAATATTTGACAAGTAATTTAATGTTGCTTTTATGTATTATATTTAAATTAATATCAAAATATATGATTTTTTTTCATTTTGTATCACTTTCTTGAAAACACAGATAATGTATTTTTATTTTTGTCATTTTTCATCACAAACACAAATAATAGTTTTTATTTTCCGTCATTTTTCATTACAGATACAAAAACAGTTTTTATATTCCATAACTTTTCATTACATGCACAAATAGCATATAAGGTAAGATAACATTACATCACTTTTTTCTGACTAATATTATTTCACTTTCTTTTATTTTTTATATGTGATTTTACACAAATATACCCTAAATATAAAATATTTGTAAGGTAAGACAACACGGGTGAAAATAGAGAGAACCCGTGATAATAAAGAGGTGGTGGGATTAGAGGTTCATAGAATACATTGTATATAAAAAGGTGGTGAGATCAGGAAAAACTAAAACTGAGGTGGTGGGTGCAATAACGTGGTGGGAGGTGAAATAGTTGGTGGGACTATCGACTGACATCCACCAAACCAACGGTCGAGATCAACCCGAGTCCGTGGTCTCTCGCAATCCAAAATAGAAACCCTAATTGAGAAAAAAACAATATTCCCCTCACGAGCCCCTTCGCTTCATCGTTGTCTATCCATCAAAAGATCGCCACCAATTTTTTTATATTTGATCGATTCAGATTGAAAATTAGAGTTTCCGAATAAGGGATCCATCCATCCATCCATGGCGGACCGTGGATCTTCATCCACCGCCTCCACCGCGGCGAAGCCGATATGGGTGAAGCAGGCCGAGGAGGCGAGGCTGAAGAGTGAGGCGGAGACGGCGGCCGCCGCCAAAGCCGCCTTTGAAGCCACCTTCAAAGCCATCGAGAAGTCTTCCTCCTCTCCCGTCAAAGCCAACCCTTCCTCCTCCCCTTCCTCCCCCTCCTCCAACTCCGACGACGACCGTCCCGAAGCCTCTAAGCCCGTCGGCCCCGTCGACCCCTCCCGCTGCACCGCCGCGGGCGCCGGCATCGGCGGCGGATCCGCCGGGACCCCCTCCTCCTTCGTCGTCGTCTCCAAGGACTCCGACGGCCGCCGCGTCTCCTCCGGCGGAGCATCCCTCCAGGTCCGTGTCTCCCCCGGCGTCGGCGTCGGCGGGGCCGACATCGACGGGATCGTCAAAGACACCAACGACGGGTCCTACACCGTCACCTACGGCGTCCCCAAACGGGGCAACTACATGGTCCACGTGGAACTCAACGGGAAGCCCATCATGGGAAGCCCGTTCCCGGTCTTCTTTAGCGCTGGAGTGGCGGCGACCCCCGTCACCGCTGCGGTCGGGGCTGCCACGACGGCTGGCATCGTGGGCCAGTCTCCGTATCCGAACCTGATCAACCAGACGATGCCCAACATGCCGAACTACGCGGGCTCGGTCTCTGGGGCGTTCCCGGGCCTGATGGGGATGATCCAGCCCGGGTCGTCCTCTGCGGGGGTCGTGCTTCCCGGGATCGGGGCCTCACTCGGGGAGGTCTGTAGGGAGTATTTGAACGGGAGGTGCGTGAAGACGGACTGCAAGCTCGGGCACCCCCCGCATGGGATGTTGATGGCGGCTCTGGCGGCGGCGACCACGATGGGTACGTTGAGCCAGGCCCCGATGGCGCCCTCGGCAGCTGCGATGGCTGCTGCACAGGCGATTATGGCTGCGCAGGCACTTCAGGCCCACGCCGCCCAGGCACAGAGGTCCGAGGCTGGAGGTAAGGTTTTTGGGTTGGTTTTTTGTTGTCTGTCTTTTTAATGATTGGGTTTTTGATGTATTGATGATGGTTTTGATGTTGGTTTAGTTGACTGGTGCTTGTTGGTTATTATTACTGATGGTGTTTGCTTGCATTTCGATGTATGACATGGGTGTTTTTATCTGCTCAGATCAGCACATGATTTCTATAATCACTGGTGGATTTGTGATGTTGAAGTGGATTTACTGATTTAAAGTTTCTTTATTTTTCTTTTTGTGGTGTGAGCACTTTTTAAGATTGATTACTGTAAGATATTGCTGAGCGTTTGTGTTTTTTCCTGTTTGTGCTTATTCAAATATATTTTACTTAGTTTTGCTCTATGCAGAGCCTTCTCTAATAACAGTTTTTTAAATTTATTATCAGCTTCATCTGATGAAGCGGGGAAGGCTGATGCGAAGAAAACAGTACAAGTTAGCAATCTCAGTCCTCTTCTTACAGTTGAACAGCTGAAGCAACTTTTTGGTTATTGTGGCACAGTGGTTGATTGCACCATTACAGATTCTAAGCACTTTGCTTACATAGAATATTCAAAGTCTGAAGAAGCAACTGCTGCATTGGCATTGAATAACATGGATGTTGGAGGTCGACCATTAAATGTTGAGATGGCCAAGTCTCTCCCTTCTAAATCAGTTTTGGGAAACTCATCTTTGCTCCAGTCTTCTCTTCCTTTGGTGATGCAGCAAGCTGTTCAGATGCAACAGATGCAATTTCAACAAGCTCTACTGATGCAACAAACAATGGCTTCACAGCAGGCTGCCAATCGAGCAGCAACAATGAAGTCTGCATCAGATACGGCTACAGCCATAGCTGCTGAAATTACGAAGAAATTAAAAGCAGACGGGGTAGTCACTGAGGAAATTGAAGTGAAGAAAAAATCCAGGTATGGAATATCTCTTTTGGTCTCCAATCTGTAGATATCAATTTTGGATGAGAGTGTAGCCTTATTGACCACCCCTAGTTGCTATTGTTTAGCAATAAGAATTCACAAATGCCATATGACAATCTTGTTATCCATAGATGACCCAGAATCAATATGAACAAGATATGCTGGTGTTAAAACCTTATGAGTGCATTATTTATTTGAAATTTAATACCTGCACATGATATCCATTATTAGGTCAAGTGGTTGCATGTTTGCAGTTGAATCTCATGTTTGTTGAGCCATTTTCTTTTGAACCTTTATTTTTTAGTGCTTTTCTCATTTGTAGAATTCTCTTTGCATTTTGGTGTTAAGAATCTTTTTGCCTGTTTCACACTAATGTTTTTGTAAGGATTCCTACACAGGTCTCCATCGCCAGCCCGCCCAAAATCAAGGTCCAAATCAAGGTCACCCATCAAATATCGTAGAAGCCGACGGTCTCGCTCTTTCTCACCTCCAGTTCGTCATCCAAGAGATCGTAGATCGAGGTCTCCTGTGCGACCTCGACATTATCCAAGTTATGGCTATGAACGACGCTCATATAGGGATGCTAGGAATGGCCACAGCAGGGATGGAAGGCGAGAAAGTGAAAGATCGCGCGATCATTATTCTAGTTCATGGAGAAACAGGAGTAGAAGTGCAAGTCCCGATGCAAGAAAATCATCTAGAGCTCGTTCTCCATCACCTAAGCATCATAGAGAAAGTATAAGTCCCAGGAGAAAAACTCGAGCTGGTTCAAAGTCACCCAGGCACCACAGAGGAAGTGGATCATCACCAAGACGTGAGCGTGGAGCAACCTCCCGTCACAGCAGGCGCTCCAGATCTAGGTCTCCAGAAGGAAGACATCGTTCTCGTGATAGAGATGATAAAGGCAAAACTGAAAGGTCGAAAACGGATCATAGCAAGTCAGAAAAAGGCAGCTCCACTGTTATTGAGTCAGAGGCAAAGGATTCTACAGAAAAAGGTCGAATTGTGGCTCCTTCTGCAGTTACTCCTAAGAAGGATTCAAAATCATCAGATGAAAGAGCTGAAAAGGTGAGAAAAGATGCAGAGAGGTCTAAAAAATCTAGATCAGATGATAGAATGTCTGACAAGACTGATGCTTCCAGCAAGGATAGAAATCTGTTGGTGAAAGATTTAGATTATAGTCAAGAGAAAAAGGCAACAAGTTCACCAAAATCGAAATCGTACAAGAGAGGTTCTGTTTCTGTGGATGATGAACCATTTCTTGGTGGTGATGATTCAAACAGGCACGAGAAGTCAGATTCTGGACGTAGGAAGCGTGAAGAAATTAACCACTCAAAGGATGATTATGAATATCGGGGGGAGGATCAAAGAGTGTCGAGTAGATCAAAAAGGAGTTCAAAGCACCACAAGTCGGCACATTCTAGCGAGGTGGGAGATAGAGACAAGCTAAAGAGGTCTAAATCGGGATATTCGGAAGCTGAGAAAAACGACGTGATTAACAAGGAAGCAATGCTTGTGGAATCTGGTGGTCCATTAGAAATAAAAGAAATGTCCATGAATTCTCCAAAGTCTGGCTCATTGTCAGCTGAAGCTGGAGCACTGAGTGTTCTGAAAGAAAATCGTGGTGAAATATTTGAGCCAAAGAATGGGCATCCGGAGAATACAAATATCTTCAACAAGGTACTGAATCATGTTGGTGAAAGCTCAGCCCAGATGTTGGGTGACCAAGAAGCATTCCAGAATGTGGAAGCTTTTAAACAAGAGAAACCAACACCACAGTCGGAAACCCTATCTGTCATGGATCAAGATCATGTTGATGACTCAAGTCCTTTACATTCAAAAATTGATAGTGGAAGAACTGATCCCATCAATCAGCAGCAAGGTAGTGAGGACTGTGATTTTGAGGGATCCAAGGAAGATGAAAGTAATGCACGTCCATCAAAATTGAGCTCTTATGAAAAAGTATCGATCATGGAGGACAAAATTGACTCAGTTATCACAGATACTCATTTTGCAAGTGAAGATTCCCTTGTGCTGCAGGATCATGCATCCTGTGCTAATGCAAGTCATTTAAGTGGATATAAATTTTTGGATGTAGACATCAGTGAAAGTGTAAAAACTAGTTCTGCTTTTGAAGGTCAAATTTGGGAATCTCATGGCGTAAATGTGTTTGCGACACCTGGTTCCACAGATACTTCAACCAGGATGGCAAATAAAATTCGAATTTCAGAAGAGGGATTATCTGATGGAAAAAATAATTAGAGTGAGGTTGATGAGTTCGATGCTTTGATGGTAGTAGTAGATGTGATTTACAATGAAGCTCCAGAAGAGACATTCATCACCAGAGGATTGGTACCGGTTGACCCTCATGGAAATGGGAGATGGAAAACTTTGATAAAGTCTAGAATTGAGCAAAGATTTTTCACTGATTGCGTGGTTTCATATGCAAAAGCATCTGCATTGCTCTAGAAGCTCCTTCTCTTAGTACTCATATATCCACTGCTTCATTTCCTCTTTTATATATTTGCACTGCTGTTGATTAAGCTTTTGCAGGTTCATGGAAATCAGGAACATATCAAGCACCTAGACTTGCAAATGGGTTTCAGTTGTCAAATTTATGTAATGAACTTATATCTCTGCTTATTGTATGATGAATTCATTTCACTTGGCTGATGGTTCCTATCGTCGTCTCATCCTTAGGTAGCTAATTTATATCTATTAAAGTGCCATGCAACTGTAGTTGTGTACCAAATATTATTTTTGTCAGTTTCTTTGCCACTGGGATTTGTATGAAGCCTATACTACCTTAATCCTTTTTAGGGCTAGGAATTTAATTTTTCCACTAATGCAGGAGCCGCCTGCGCCAAATAGGTTATTGCTTGAATGATACTTGTGGGATTGACCAGGCCAACCTTTGATGAGGTGCATCACTCATTGCATGCTTACTTTATGCAGGGACTTTTATGTTCAATTCTTGTTCTCAGATGCTTTGAATTGTTTTGCGTTTTTGTTAATTGATTTTTGTACATTCATGTTAAATTTGTTTTTTTCTTTTTTCTTTTTCTTTCCTTTTTTGTGCCTTTTTTTTCTGGTTCCTTTTTTTTTCCTTTTTTCTTCTGGGCCACAGGATGCTGTTATGTGGGGGAGTTGAGTGAATGGTCTTCATCATCTTATAATATCATTGATGCGCTGGGCTTTTATAGCCATCAAAGGAAGATGTCTTAGAAGGCTAATGCGCACTGCATAATCATTTACGGGATACATACTGGTCGTTGTAAAATGCGTGATAAGATTTCTTAACCCTATTTATTCTTTTTTAATTTTGTTTGTGGTCAATAAGAGTCCAGTGAACCCATGATACGTGTGACTGTGGCCTATGCAAATACCATTAATGGTGTCATGGTTGCTGTCATATCTGAAACTTTCAGGTATAACATGGTGGACTCATGTTCGAGCTTTGCTAGTGGCTCAGAGCAAGTAAGTGCTTCCTTTCTGATTTGTGTTAAGAGGTATGTGGAAGACTTGATATAAGTGCAGCTGTGGAGTTTTATAAAGTGATATTTGCTGGTTTAATGAATGCTTGAATGCCATCTTCTCTGGCTGATATACCGAGATTCCAAACCAGTTTGATCTCAAATGTCATATTCAGCTCTTCCCTTCCATACTTAGTATATAGCTGTTTTTGCTTCCCATTGTTCATTAATTCCCATTGCTTATTCTTGTTTGATTATCCTTTATTCCCTTCGTTCCCTTTCTTCTTCCATTTCCTGAACTCTTTTTAAGACAGGGAGTGGTGCTGTGTTCTATATCATATTAGTGCTGGTTTCCTATGTCAACCATAAGTGAATCGTTCAATTTTTGTTGGACTTGGTTGTTTATGGAAAGGTTATGTGCTAAGTAATTGTTATTCAACTTTGTATTATGAATGTGGTAAATAGGTTTACCGTTGAATGTTGGTTTGCACTATTTCTGTATTTTTGGTCATCGTGTAGGGCCTTTGTCTTTTACCCCCTATCCTATCCTAGATGAATATGTGAAAAAATATTTTTTTTTGGTGCTTCTTTATAATGAATAAAAAATACCAAACCGACATATGATTGGGATGCAAAATGCAATTAATTTGTATATTTTGAGACTTGGTCAGCTTTGTTTGTCGTGGTAGGGAGAAATTGGAGGGTCAAATGCATATTGAGGTCCTTGCAAATTTTTGAAAAAACTCATCTACATTCCTACCTACCTGGATCAGACATGCAAATCCCTCAAAAGGGAAAAGTCCTAAAATACATTCCTGCCACCTATCTAATCCAACCCTGCCTGACTCAATTGAAGTTAAACCTAAATCTCCTTGTAAAATGACTAAAATACCTTTATTATATTCTGACCTAACCTAATCTCTCTTTACCCCTGGAAAACCCTAATACTAACCTGTGTCGCTGCCCTCTGTCACCACCACTTCCTCCATGGTCCCTCCATCGGTCCCCCTTTTACCAGAGGTGGCATCCTCCACCACCGCTGCAGTGGTGGGGAGAGATGAGGTGTAGCGCGAGGCAGGGTAAGTTGCAATGCGCCGGGGTTGGGGAGGGGGGGGGGGGGGGGCGCTGTGGGATAGCAAGGTAGTGGGATGGGTGGGTGGTGGGAGGGGCAGAGGCAGAGGCGGAAGTTGTTGGAGGTGGGATGGAGGAGAGGGGAGGTTGCGATAGAGCACATGGGTGGTGGAGGAAGAAAGAAACCTAAGAATATGGTGGGAGGGGTAATTTGGTCTTTTTAGGGACTGAAACTTTTGTGGCATGATCACAGGGACCACAATGACTAGCCAATGGGGGGGGGGGGATATTTAAAGAATATTCCATTAATTTCGATGGAAAATTAACCGAAGGATAATATTGACTAACCATGCCAGTTTTTAAGGATGTATGTCTGCTGCAAGTTTGGCAGGGACGTAGATGGGTTTCTAGAGGTTTGCAAGCACCTCTATGTCTTTAATCCAAAATTAAAAAAGAGCTTTGATTCATCCAGCACCACTTTTAGCCCTGTACCTTTATACAAGTATACACTTATATGGAAGTCTCTTCATTACTTTATACTTTTCAAATAAGGGTTTATATGCAAAGACTTTCTTTTGACATGAAGCATGGTACCCTTGGTCAGAGCTAAAATGTTTTTACAATGTGACAGTTATTATCTATATCGTCTGAATGCATGGTCCTTTTTCTCCTGTTTCGTTTTTTTTTTTTTTCTTTATAGAAAAAAGATAGGAGCAATCATATTAACAGATGCCCCTCGATCAAGGAAGGAGATGAGAAAAAAAATCAACTGTTCCAGGCTGTGAATTGCAGAAGAGAAGAGGATCATTTGCGATGGGAATTGATTGATTCAACTGTTCCAGGCTGTGAGCTGATGGTGTAAATTCAATCCCTTCATGTAGAATTTAAGTAGTTGTTTCATTATCATTTTGACCTTTCAGTAGGTAATGAATTGACATGTTTGTAGTAGTTTCTCTCTCTTTTTGCTCTAATATTAATAAGCTTCTAAAATTTCAGTCCATAGTTGCATCTGTCTAGCTTTTTGAAAGTGTGCTAATTTCAACCACACTGTATTTACAAAAATAAATACTTCTAATATGGAAGGAAATTCTTCCTGGTGAATTCGTCACATCTCTGGCTACATCAGTAATGCCACATCTCTACTCTAATACCATATCTCCATTCCATATTTGTATCCGGCTGCATCTCTAAGCAATTGAAAGTGTATTTGTCTTGTTATCTACTGATTTCCTTGCTACTGTTCTTGTTTGTCTAACATTTCCATCCTCTATGGCTCTATTACCCTGCCCTTAAATCCTAATTTTTTTAGTATCGATTGTTAAATTAATGTGGTGCTTCACAAGTCATACTGGATAAGAAGCTGGTCATCTTCAACAAAATTAGTTGAATGTATATGTGAAAAAGCTTGTGCTTTTGCTGCATTGGACTTTCAGTATCGTAACGTTGTGTGCTTCAGGAATGGTGTTAATTACATCTTCTGCTTTGTAGGGTCTGATTTCGGATATGAATACCATATCGGTTGTGTGAATTCTAAGTTTCTAGCTACTAAAAAAAAGTGTGCTTTTACATACACAAAAGTGTGTTTTTATCAAGTGCAAGACAGATGTTCTATTGGATGTATATACAGGGACATTTTGTGTTACCTTAGTTCAGAAAATTTGCATCTTTAGGTCTTGCATTTGGGACTGCAGTTTTTCTAAGTTGGATGGGTTTGATTTTGATGTTCTGGAATCCAAAGTTTCCATTCTTTGCAATCTTTAGAATAATTGAGGACAAGTGATTTGATATGTGGGTTTCTATGTACTAGTGGTATAGATTGAGAGTGGAATAACATAATTTTGTGGGGATTTATAATACTAATATCACATCAATCCCTTTATTCTGCCGTACTAATACCAAATAGTATTTTTTTCCTCTTATTTCACCATATGCTCAACCTCTATTCCTCTACTTAAATGGTGGGTTGGAGCGGGCTCTGCCGTACAATGAAAAAAGAAATTATATTTTGAGAATCTAACAATAATAAGTTTAGGCCCCATTTGGTATCTGATATCACTTAATTAAAGTGATTTCGCTTTTAATTATAAAATGTTTTAAAAAAGCGAAAAAAATCTGTTTTTCAGGAATTAATTCATTTAAATCATTTTATTAAAAAAAAAATTTTCATATGCTTTTTTAAACTAACCCTTAATGTTGGTGGTAAGAGTATCATTTTAAAAAAAAGTTATGATAAGAATCTAATTTCAAAAGTACTTTAAATGGAAAAATGCTCCGGTATTTTCAAACGATAGTAAAGTGAGAAATGATTTTTTTAGTTAGGTTTGATTGTTCAGTACAATATGATTCATCTTATCTTTAATTTTTCTTTTTAACATTAATCTTTTTTGTTTTTTGACAAGTTAAAAGGTCCTTACAGTAGGGCATGTATTAAGTAATAACTATAAAAAAGTATCAGCTGGACAGCTGAGAATACATTCAAAAGTTACTTAGGTTCCCGCTACGAGCAAATTGTAAGCCCAATCTTATTGCTTCAGTTTCTGATCTAATAGGGGTGGCCCCAAAGCCAAGATGTAAAATCAGCTCTTAATATGGTTGGTGGGGTTTCTTGAACAATCACAAACGCAGCCCCTGTAGTAAAATTCTGAGGATGAACACTGTCATTTGTGAGTATATTATACACATGATTTCCTATATAAACCTGTTCTGACTCCTTGGCTGACCAACAACTGGGAGTTTATTAATAAAAAAAAGGACCTTTTGCTGTTGAGACAGGACTTCTTGAGATCATATTAGCACATTCTTGCGCTAAAGTCACTACCTTTATTACTGTTTTTGTTGTATTAAGAGCATTTCCAATGGATATGTTAGCTAATCAAGATGTTAAAGTGTCATGTCAACACTTTATATCTCAATTATACCCTCATTTACTACATCGATATTTAGTTGATTGTTGTTGCTATATAAACTAACCAAACTTATAGTGGGCCCCACCTCTCCACCCACTCAACCTCTCAAATGTATTTTTTTAAATTTTTTTAATGAGAACAATCAGATGAGTCCACATTTGACTAACTAAAACACTAGCCATAGTTAACTTGAAAGATAACACTTGATAGATGGGGTCTACATTTAGCTCCCTTTTAACATCTCTATTGAAACAATATTTTTACATGTTATGTAACAACAAGATACTAACATGTTAGTTATTCTATCAATTGGAGATGTTCTAAGTGCAATATGCATTCCTAGCCTTCCATATTCCTCATAAGTAATAATCCAAACCGTATTCCAAATATTCTTTTATAAAACATTAAAAATTCAACATAGTAAAGAACTATTTATAATACACTGGACTCTATTTAAAAAAAAAACAAATGAACCCATTGTAGGGACCTCTTCTGGTCTAACCCAAGCCTGTTAGTGGGTTGACCCGACCCGAGACCCAATGTAGACTTGACCTAAATGACCCAACAATCAAACGGTCGGGTTCAGGTCCACCCCGACCCGACTCAGACCCAACCCATTGACAGACCTAGATTCACTTATACAGCTGCATTTTACAAGCGATAATTTATCCATTTTAGCCATCTAGTTTAGTCTTTTCTTTGTCAAGATTACGTTGTTGCTTACAGCCAAAAAGTCTCACCACAAATTAAAAAGAAAAAAAAGTGCGTGCACACATTTTGAAGTTGTTAATATTCATGGTTAAAGCGTACGCCACAAAAATTGTGAGTCTTTCCTTTTATTGAAATTATACAATATGATGTATGTGCTTACCTTTTTTTTAATAATATTAATTACACATGCTGTCTCATTAATCAAGGTTTCGATCACCTAATTTGTTTTCAAATCAGTTTACCTACTTTTTCTGATATAGTCTCCCCATCACAGAGAAAATCATCCTGAAAAAGACAACCCCATGTAGGGCCCTGCCTTTTTGGAAAACCATACACAGATAAATAGACAGCGGGAGCCTGTCAATGAACCATTGAAACTTATCCACAACCACAAGTGGTTTCATGGGTGGATAAATTCAAAGAATTAAAAACAATAAAACACCCATCACTAATTTTCTTATATAGATATTACCTCTTTCTTCTCAAATGTAACTTTCAATGTCTTTTGCCACCCAAATTCCTCCATGGTATAGGTCAAAGTATATTCGCATTTGATCTTCAAATTATTTGAATTGGTAAAACTATTTAATGGTTTATTTTTAGTTGGATAACATTAGTGATAGCTTGGTGTGGAACCCCGCAGGTAGGCCTGTCAACGGGTCGGGTCCTGTCACGGGTCCAACCAAGGACACGGCGGGTCCTGAACATGTGGACCCATCCGTCGGTTTCGGGTTGGGTCCGGACCGGACCCGACCCGAAAAAAGTGTGAATGAATTACTAAACAACATTCAAAGTAAACATAAGTCTAAACAATATAACAATAAATTAAAAGGGAGAGCTCATAGTTATTTGTGTCACAAAGTAAACAACAAACACTTATACTTGTAACTTGATAAATAAGAAATAAAATTATGGGTCAACTAATACTAATATTCTTATAATATATGAGTGTATATTAATAAAACTGTCGGGTCTCGGGTCCAACGGGTCGGGGCGGGGTGGACCCGGACCCGACTCGCTTGTATGTTCGGGTCCACCGGGTCGGGTCTAAATCGGGTCGGGTCCAAATCGGTCGGGTATATTATACGTGTAATCGGGTCCGGGTCGGGTCGGGTCCGGGTCTGGACCCGACCCGTTGACAGGCCTATCCGCAGGCAGTCCACATTCTTTGTTATTTTAAATATACGCATTTTCATGAAAGAATTAAATATTAAAAGCATTCAAACGATGCACTCAATTCATAGAAATTAATAGTTGGCATTTCGGTTTGCACTTCTCATTAAGATCATTGTAGTATTTTTGAATACTTGCATTAGAGTTTATATCTTCTATGTTAAAGCCTTCAAAGAAAACAGACACTGTATAGGTGAGTCACGGAAGTGACGCAAATAATTTTAGGTGGTTTTTTGTGGAGGGTTTTTTTGTAGGTAGACTCCTTCCATCGATGTTCTTTTGATTAGTTTTCCTTTCTTTTTTTAGCCTTTATTAGTTTGCAGATTTCAAAGGTTCTGAAATCCGTAGTTATTGTTTTTTGAGTGACTTTTTGTCTTCTTCTTCTGATGTCTTCTTTTACTTTAAGTCATATCTCCTTTTTTTTTTTATCCGGCGCTCCCGTGACTTTTTTTGCAGGGCGATGTTGAACCCGTGAGTGGATAGGGCCTTCTGATTCCTTCTATTATTTTTGTATTATTATTATTATTATGTTTTTTTTATATACTGATCCTTTAGCTGAAAAGTCAGTGAGTATATCTTCAAGCCCTTAAGAGTTATTGTCTGTCCTGTAACAGCAAACTACCATCGATTACACATCCATGACTTTTTCTATAAATATGTATTTAAATAAGAATATTTTCAGTGGAAGAAGTATTTTTTTGTCCTCAAGTGGTGTCTTTCTATTCACTAACACAAAGATTCTATGTGTCTATGCAAAGAGGATCATCATGTCTTACAATATTGATTGGGCATGTTGATTGTGTGAGAATGTGTTTCTCTCCCCAGTGGTTGATTGGGTGGTATTGATATATCATAAACAAAATTACATTAATATTGGATTTACAATTCAAAACTTCTTGAAAATAAAATTGATAATTCCTCTGTAGATTTCTAATCAATCCTTGTCCTTAATCTCATTCCAAACATATCAATACTAATGCACTGGATCTCATCAGAACTCTGAAGTTAAGTATGTTTGGGCGAGAGTGGTACTATGATGGATGACATCCTGAAAAGTTCTCATGTTGCACCCCTAAATCTTTGGGTCCCAAGGAGTACCGCACTTTTGTGGAAGGGTGGAGAAGCCCGGCCTGATTCAATTCGGTTTGCACGTGCGAAAATAATTTATTTGATAAAATTTTTTTAGCTCAAAAACATATCTTTCCAAACATAGAGAGATGGTGAACTGTCAATCATAATTCATATTGACACAATGAGTTGTCAATCATATCTCAATCATATTCAAACATTTCCCTCTCAAGTGGGATTATAAACTCTAAGGGGCGATCAATTAGGATTTTCATAAATAAAAAATCTCTGTCCATGGATTTCTAAATCCTTTGTTGTTTAATCAGAACATCAATTCATGAACAAAAAGTCAGGCATTATTTGATTGAGACATCATTTATGTACTAAAAGTTAAGTGTTATTTGATTGAAACATTATTTAATAGACAAAAAGTCAATTGTTATAGATTTGAGACATCAATTTGTGGACAAAACGTCAAGCGTTGTTCGATTAAGACTTTCATTGTAGACATATTGACACGTGTTGACTTTCATTGTAGACATATTGATACGTGTTATTCAATTTTAATATGATTTGTAAAGTCTTTCATAAGTGATGAACTTTTTATAGATTTTAGAGCTTAAAATATAAAAGAAAAAAATCATTTCAAAATTCTACTCAAATTGATAGGATTCTCATGAACTTTTATTCTAGCATTATGAACATTTTTTTTACAAAATAATTTTATTTTTTTTATTTTTATGTTGTTTATTTATCTCATGTCTTTTCATTTTTGTTCCAGTTTTTTATAATTTCTCTTTAACATCTCTTTTTAATTTTTGATGAATGTGCGTACATATGAAATATTGATATCACCTCATATATTTCATGAATATTTGAAAATGGTGGATTTGCTTGTGTTGCAATAAATCTTTTTCATTTTTATATATTATATATTATATATTATATATGCCTATATCATCCACATTATTTTCTAAAATATAGATTTATTTTATTGTTTATAGATGAATATATGTGCAATAACTCTATGATGTTTGACTTGATTTACCTAGAGTATTTTTATTTTTCTGTACAATATATATGCCTATATGTTTTATAATATTAGGCATATATAACATATAAATGATATTTAAGCCAATATTTTCAAATATATAGGCCAATATTGTCAAATAATATATATATTTCCTTATACTTATAATATTGAGGTGTGCTATCCACTCTCCTTAAGATTGATTTCACCCTTTTTAGGTGAATCTTTTCCTGGTGCAACTAGGCTTGTCAACGGGTTGCGGCTGGGTTGACTCTGACCCGAACCGATAAAAGGCGTAAATACCCGACCCGAAGGACCCGATAATCAAAATGGGTCGGGTCTGAGTCCACCTCGACCCAATCCTATGTCCTGATGGATTCGATTGACCCAACCCAAATACTATGTGATTTTTTTGTATTTATGATCCAACCCAACACCTTTGATTGAACCTAACATTTATAACTAAATATTGAATAATCATTTAAAATTTTAAGCATTTAAAATATTTTTACAACCTTTTGACTTCACATAAAAGCATAATAATTTAAATTGTATTCCAAATGTTCTCTCATAAAACATTAAACAATTAAAATAGTAAATAACTATTTATAATACACTAGACTACTAAAAAAACACAAATGAAGTTATTATAGGCCCTTAAGAAGTTCATCGATCTCTTTTTGTCTGACCTAGGTATGTTAATGGGTTGGCCCGACCTGACCTGAGATCCGATATGGACCTAACCTAAAGGACCCGATAATCAAAGTGGTCGGGTTCGAGTTCACCTCGACCCAACTCAAACATGACCCATTGACAAGCCTAGGTGCAACTAAGGGGTTGTTGCTCTCAGCCAGGATTCAACAATCACACTATTATTACTGTTCACTCAGAAAAAGGAACTGAAGCTCACAATACTGTCTCCAGATTTTTTTTATTAGATGGATTAAAAAAGAGAATATGTGTGTTTTTAGTCTCTCTCCTCAAGGAATACATGCCCTGTATATAGAGTCCCAATTGGTGTATACTTTCATTTGAAAGTATATATACACCAACTGGTAATAATAAGTAGGGTTAAAAGTAATATTTGTTAGAACAATATTCTATTAGGTCAGTCTCTCCCTTGTTAGGGTTGATTTATTGATGTCTGGAAACCAGAATAATTGAGGGTCTCGCTCAGAAAAAAAACAAATAAATAATTAAAACACACAAACTATTAACATACATGGTTAACATACATGGATAGTTCTACTATCCATGGGACTCAAACCAGGGTCTCCCAAGAAGAGAGATCCATTTTTAATCACCAGGTTATCAATTTAAGTAATGTATAATTATTTTGTTTTACTGATCACACAAATATGGTGAATTTTGATTTGAAGCACCTAGTGGGTTACCAAGATCGGTTGACGTAAGACTTTGCTAGTCTTTCTCTTTTTAAGTTTGTCAACATATCAAATACGAATCAAGTACCTTAATATGTGTATTATATTTTAAATCATTTAGATATAGATATTAATACTGAAACACTTTTGCAGTCACTTCTGGAGATATCAATAAAGTCTTTGGGATAACATGATTTATCAACTGGTCATATTGTCCCAAGTATCTCTACTATTAGTAGTATTCTACCACTGTTTGTTAAGGACTGTATCATTTATCATAGAGCTTTGTACCAAATAAATACATAAATATCATTAATTTTATTTGAAAAACCTATTTTTTTTTAAAAAATCAGCTGCCTTGAGACCATGCAACCATCCCCTTTACGTGCAGCACGAATCTGGGCTGCTAAGAGTTGACTGAAAATGTATATCATATTTAAGTTGTTCAAATCAGATCTGGATGGCCCAGAGTTGTACTGCAAGTAAAGGGTGCGGTTGCATGGTTACATTGTATCATTTCATTATGTACACACACACAAGGAGGTTTTTCTTGACTGGTATTGGAATAACTTCTAGACAACTCCATGTAGGGCCCTGACTTTTCGGAAAACCACACACAAAACTCTAACCCCCCGTTTGGATAGCGAAATTGAGTTATTCTGGATAGATAACTATGCCAGTATAGATAACAAATCTACAAGAATAAAAGATTTTCTGTTAGGTTATATTTTTTTTATTCTCATTGGAAAACGTAAGAATAAAAGTTGAGTTGTTTGTTTGATAAATAATAAAATATAAATAAAGTGTAAAAAAGTTGATTTGACATTTGATGTATAAGAGGTGTTGATATGTGATTTGATATGATGAGGTGTAAAAAATTGATTTGACATATGGGCT
Organism: Acorus calamus; assembly: GCA_030737845.1. Lineage (NCBI taxonomy): Eukaryota > Viridiplantae > Streptophyta > Magnoliopsida > Acorales > Acoraceae > Acorus > Acorus calamus. Next base: position 12,574,995 of record CM060873.1, on the reverse strand, counting down.
CATGAGAATAAATAAGGTGAGTATAGCTTATCCTAGGGGTTGCTTAGAATTGTTATACTCTCTTATACTCGTTTAAACTGGCTTAGTAATACCAAGTTATACCCTTCAAACAAACAACTATTTTTCTTATCCATTCCTATATCACCCTTATACCGCCCTTATACTCGTCTATTCCGTTACACAAACGGGGGGTAAGCGTACAAAAAGAGGGAGCCATTCAATATACACAATTGAAACTACCACACACACAAAACTCTAAAGCTTATAAAAAAAGGGAGCCAGTCGATAAGCAATTGAAACTTATCCACAAGTGTTTCTTTGGCGGATAAATTAAAAAAAATAACAAAACAAAAGTGAGGATTTGAAACATCCATCAACCTAGGTTTTTTCCTCTTTGAAACATTACCTCTTGTTCTTGTCAAATGTATCTTATTCACAAATGTCTTTTTCCACCCCAAAATTTCATCCACTCGATTAGGTTAGGCAGGTTTGAATCTGTTCTTCAATTCATTTAATATTGTTAGACTAATGGGCAACATTTTAATTCATGATGGGCAAAAATAGGCTAAAATGTGAAAAGAAAGGCATGTTGTTACACACAACCCAATATATAGTCCAGCATGCAGTCCAATTTATAATCTCGCAAGTAGTTTTGTATGTGTCAATGATGTATTCTGTGTATGCATAGTTCAAGGAATCATTTATTTTTTCACTTCTCCTATATGTGAGTCCATACACATAATTGAGTATATACCTCATTTTTATTAGTATAAATTTCTTTAAATGAAATACATACACCTTAAAATAGATTATATAACAACGGTCTGAGGCAAAAGACATGCCACCAAGACTGTAGGTAATGAATGTTAACAAATATAGATATCTAGTATTTTGTCCATGTTTGTTTCTGAGTGCTCATACACTTGTACACTTACGCAGACACCATGCTGTAACTAAACATAGTATATAAAATCTCTAATATAGTATATAATCTACTATATCATTAACATTTTATATATATTTTATTTTTTGTGAAAATATATATTTTATTAGATATGTATATATTTTTAAAAAATGTAAAATATGTTCGATATGCACGTGAAAATGATTACTAAGTGTAACAATTTTTTTTTACGAAACCTTATTAATATATAGGAAAAAATCCAAATAGTCCTTTGTAAATTGCTTAAAATCCATATAACTCACTGGCTTTTTCAAAACTCCATATGACCCTTTTAAAACACCTATGTAAATTTAAATAACCCCCTAAATTAAATTTCTATTGACAGATGAGAAATATTTTAAGAATATTCCATTTTGTTAACATTGACTAAAAATATAGTATACCAAAACCCCCTTACAATTTATTAAAAATGCAGAAAACCTTCTCCGGAGGAGTAAAATCCTCATTTATAGAGGATCTTTCGCATTTTACACATTGAAAGGGGGATTTGGTACACTTTAGATAGAATATTCACAAAAAAAAAATAATTTGTCAATGAAAATTTAACTCAAGAGCAGGAGCGGCGCCACCTTTGTTGAGGTGGGGTCAACCATTAAATTTTTTTGAAAAACAAATTAGCCATTAGGTGGTGGGATTATTCAATAGGTTCATTTATACAACTATATTAAGATGCCCATTTATACAGCCAGACCCCATCAATTTTTTTTGGGCACTGTTACACTCAGTTTGTTTTACAGTCATACATACAACTCTATATACCTCGTTAGAAATCCAGTGAAACATATATCTCGTTAGACGATGTATATATGTCAGTAAATATGTTCTTACACTTAATAAAAATGGGTTCATTCAACTCGAAATGGAGCGATATACAATTTTTATCAAAATATATACCTTATTAGATGATGTTTATTAATTTTTTTAAAATGAAAATATGTGTGGTTTGAGTTTTGTTTGATAGAAGTGATTGAATCTAATATTTGCCTTTTTTTTAAAATAAAAATGATATGTGCAGCCTCAATAGCATTTCACTGTGTTTTTTTTTAAAATCATATATTCTCCAATTGAAGTATATGTAGTTATATGGAAGATGTATATACTGAGATACATTAGTATATTTTTTTGCATTTAAAAAATGATAAAAAATTTGTGTCATACACTATAATAGAACTCCAAACACTATGATAATGTAATATATAAATATATTACGTTCTCATAGTGTATGGGGCTACAAAACAAATTGAGTGTATAAGTGCTCAAAAACAAATCAACCTTTAAATGGTGAGGTCATTCAACAGGCCCATTTATATAACCATATCAAAGATCAAAGTCACAGGGATGGTAAAAAAATCATATGATAAGAATAATTTTTAAAATTTTTTTATGAAATTTACTTTTTTATCCATTTTATGAAAATTTTTGGAGCTACCATGGCTCAGGAGGGTTATTTGAATTTCCATAGGCGTTTTTAGGAGGTTATATGAACTTTAGAAAAAGTCGAGGGATTATATGAATTTCAAGCACTTTACAAGGGGTTATTGGATTTCCTTAATATATAATAATATATAAAATAGCTCTAGGATATCTTAAAACCTTATCCAACCCACTTGAAGGTTCACATTTGTTTGTTGAGTTTATGGATAAAAAAAGGTTGGAAAAGTTATTTTTTATTTATTTTCATGAGAAAGCTAGGCAAGCCACCTCATTTAAAGAAGAGCATCCAAAAAGGAAAATTAATTTTGAAGCTTTTATTTGACAGGAACGAGATGTATTTGTTTCAAGGACTACAAAAAGTCACAAATTTAAAGTGTCATTTTCTCTAAATTTGGCCAATTTTGCAAGAAAAATCTCATCTGCTGTTTGTTTCTTGAATAAGATGGATATGGGATGAGTAAAAGAAGGATGAACTGAATTTATTTGTAATTCTATACAAATAAAAATTAAGAACAAGTCCTCTTATGAATATTTGGTGAGATTTGTATTTTTCATTTTTATGCCACTTTTTTTTCCTATGATGATAAAGAAAAGATTGTTGTTACACTCACTCATTTTCACTCCCATTTACAATCATATATATCTCGTTAGTCACATATACTCATTGTAATGAGATATATATCTCATTAGAAGATTTTTACACATTTGATAAATGATTCACTAAAATTTATTAACATATAATTCATTTTATTTTATAAAAGCATATATCTCATTAGATGAGATACTATTTTTAAAAATCAGAAAGGGTTCATACTGCATTTGGGGTTGAAAAAGTAGTTGAGTCTATTTCTAGTTTTGCTTTTAATTTTTATTTTTAGTCCCAAGAAAAATGTATATGGACACTTACATGAAATTACAATTTGTTTGGTGTTATTTCTTTTATATACCTCGTTAAGATATTTGTTTTTATACCATAATGTAGCGAATAAAACCTATAAACTTAATCTGTCTTTATTTATAAAAACTTAATAAATTAGTTTTGTTACATAATTAAGTCACTTTTATGTTTGAGTGACGCTTGATATAATTCATAGATTTTTAAAAATATTACATGGTATTATATAACATGATCCATCTCTCAGGTAAACTAGTTCAACACTTTTTAATGATAAAATATGATATTATAATTTAACCACATTCAAAGATGGTAATATATTCATCCAAAAAGTTATTTAAATTTTAATCCTCCAAATACAATGTCATGATCACTAAAAAAATCTCCATTGAACTACAGTTTTTCCTACTCTGCATGCACCAGGATTTCCCTGCTGATGTACATGAAAAACCGTCAAGCATAATGTAACTTTCATACCTCTCAACAACTTTGGAATATATATATTAGATGACCCTCGTGTTATGGTCACTGGTAAGAAAAGATCATATGAAACCTTACTTTCTCATTTAACACTTCAACCCTCACATAAATTATTTTAAAATTCTTTTTAAAAAATTTAGTATAGAATTTTAACATAAAAGTATTATTTTTAAATATATGTTAAAATATTTAAACTTTCAAGCTCTTAACAAGTTTTGTGAGCTTTATCCTCTACATTTATGTCATGTTTGTTGTAGCTTTAATTTATAAATTTTATATTGAGGAGGTATTTTTTCTCTTAAGTCAATTTTATCGGTCAGGGTCTTCTTCTCAAAAACCGACCCGGTGAAATGTGGATCCTGCACTCAAAAATTGAATTAGGGAGACACCGATGTGGTGTCAGCCAACGCAACTCTGAAGAGATGTATCAGTAAGGAAATTCAAATGTATATCTCACTAAATGTAAAGTATGCATGCAAATAAAAATTACTCATAAGCCATTTCATAAAGAAGAAAGATCCACATTTTTACTTAAATTAATTCATATTGATGTATGGGACATGCATGCTACCCCTACTAGAGGAGGTAAAAAATATTTTGTGACATTCATTGATGATTTTTCAAATTTCTGTTATGTTTATCTTTTGCTTTTAAAAGATGAAATTCTTGAAAAATTCAAAACATATAAAACAAAAATCGAAAATCAATGTAATATTAAAATAAAATGGCTTAGATTAGATAGAGTTGGTGAATTGCATTTTCCTGATTTTTGTAAAGATGTGAGTATTATTCATGAATTAACTGCTCCATATAAACCACAATAAAATGGAGTTGCTGAAAAAAAGAATAGAACTTTAATTGAAATGATTAATGATACGCTTTCTAATTATGATCTTTCTCATGGTTTTGAGGGGGAGGCACTTTTGATTACATGTTATATTCTAAATAGATTTCCTCTAAAAAAGATTGATGTTACTTCTTGTGAACTGTGAAAAAATAAAAGCCCAGTCTAACTTATTTGAAAACTTGAGGCTGTAGGTCAATTGTAAGATTGTCGGATCCTAAAATAATAAAATTAGGAGAAAAAGAAATTGAATGTGTATTCTTTGGTTATGCCAAACATAGTAAGGCATATAGGTTTATGGTATCTGAACAAAATGGTCCAGTGAAAGTAAATATCATCATAAAGTCTCGTGATGTAGTATTTTATAAAAATAGGTTCAATACTATTTCGAGATCAAATTGGGATGAGCAACCAAAGACTTTGGTTTCAAATAAAGAAGGTGAACTAGTGAACCCATTGAACCAAGGTGAAATAAAAAGACTAGGATTTAGAAATCTTTTGGTCCTGATTTCATTGTTTATCTAGTGGAAGGAAACAGGTAGTCTCATTGAGGGTTAGGATTGACAGCTATACCTGGTGGCACATCCAGATGAGAACCCATAGCAATGGCGGACAAAAGTGGAAGCAACAAATGAAAAGGCTTGATCAATTTGATAGAAAGAAAAAATACAGGGAATGAGATGAGTTTAAGGTAAAGAAGCGAGTTTATGTCTCAGGAAGGACATCACTTCTTAATGACGAATAGTGCACAGAGACAATCTTTAAAGGTGTGGAAGGAGACCAGAGACGAGTCTACCTACCGTCTCTTTATAGAACGAAAGAAAATAAGACAAAGAATGAATAATTCGCAACGAACGAGTTAAATATGGGTATCGGTATAGGTACCATTTGGCCTTGTTTGGTGCGAAACATATTTAATAATTTTGTACTTTTTTCTCTGTTCAGCAACATCTATATATATATCTATCTGATCGACGATGATTTGCTCTATAAACGTCTGCTCTACTTTCTCGTTGAACAGCAGCAGGTAGACATTGTTCGTTACCATCGTCATCCATCGATGTGTAGCGGTCGAATGGATGATAGCGTAATCAGATAAAGAAGGGAGCGAAGCAAGCTAAATAAAGAGAGCGCAACTGAGGCACAAAAACTGGGTCGAGCTCTTCCCTCTTATGGGTTGAGTCTTACATACAGGACAAGTTGTCTTCTTCTAGTCTTAAATAATTGATTCTTGATAGGTCTTCCTCTTATTTTCATGTCGGGGCAAACCAAGAACACCAGACCCAACCTACGAGTACGAGTGAAGTCACTTTGAGGAATGGGGACCAAGTCACAACCATGCATGGACATAGGAGATTGATCACTTTTACACTTGTGGTGAGACGAAGGAACATTGGCATAAACCCAAATTCACTTAATAATTGAATTCTTGACATGCGGAAGCTTATCAAACCCCATTATTTTTGTCCTACATGCAAATTGACGTAATAATCAAGATTAAGAGCTGAATTTGTTGAGGTACTGTTATATTTGTGTCACTTTTTAGCCTATGGATAACAATTGGGTCATTTCTGACCATTTTTCAATTTTTCATTTTTCGATCGGAGCCGCTAAAATTTTAGCTTTTAGCTATCTGCGTGAGCTGGAGTGCTCCGATTGAAAATCTGACTGCATATAATGGGTCCTGGTACAATTCTGTACTACCCATAAAAATTTCATAGAATTCCGGTAATGTTTGGAAAATTATGCAGTTCCGAATCGTATCCGGGTTTTCTTCGAAACTGATTCGTTAAGTGGAAAAGTGCTGGGATATTTATGTTTATATGGTCACCTTAGGTAACCTCACCTCCCCTTGCTTAGTGATGAAGAAAAACTTTGGTCTTTTGGTGTGTGAGTAAGGGTCACCAAAAAGCCCGTGGCCCGAAAGCCCGGCCCGCCCGGCCCGGGCCCGTAGGGCCAAAGCCCGGCCCGGGCCCGTTCGCGGGCCGGGCATGCCCGGCCCGTTTTCAGGGAGGGCCGGGCTTGGGCCTGGTTCTGGGGCCCGGGCCCGCCCGGCTCGACCCTTAGGCCCATGGAGGGTGATCCAATGAACTAGTAACATGTAATTTTTATTTGAATTGTGGTTGAGTTATACAAATTATTAACATTTATATAGGTGTTAACCTAGTTAGGTACATGTAATTATTTATTTTTGTAAGTAATTAATTCATTTAATATTTTTATTTTGAAAATTCAATAGATATAAATATTTTTTTCAACATTATACTTTAAATTTTGTGTTATTTTAACATTATATACAAATAAACAACGTAAAATAAAAAAATAAAATGTTTTGAATTTGGGCCCGTAGGCCCGCCCGTGGGCCCGAACCCAGGCCCGGCACGTGAGGCCCGTTCAGGCCCGGGCCCGTGGGCAGGGCCTGGGCCCTGTTTTTTTGCCACGGGTCGGCCCGGCAGGGGCCCGTTGGCCAAGCAGGCCCGCGGGCCTGGGCCCAGGGCCGGGCTTGGGCCCTGTTTCAACGGGCCGGGCCGGGCCGGCCCGGACCGTTGCTGACCCCTATGTGTGAGTGGCTGACCTTAGGCTTAAACCTACCCCCCTATTTTCCTTGTGTTAACCCCCCCCCCCCCCAAATGAGTTTTTGTTCGAACTTTTGGCCCTCTCGCACCCTCTCGTGGAGCACTCTCTCCCTCTGTTGGTCTCTCTTTTTCCCCCTCTGTGTGTGTGTGTGTGTGAGTTTTGTTGGAGAAGAAGAAGAAGGAACACTAAGAAGGTGTGGAAGGTGAGTGTTGTTGTTGTTGTTGTTTTTCAGCCAAGAAGGGCTGTTGGAGAGGCTGAGGAGGTGGTGGTAGTGGTGGTAGGGGTTGTGGTGGTTGCGGGCGCATCAGAGGGCACCAGATCTCCCCCTTTCACTTCCCCTCTCTTGGTAGGTTCTCCCCCTTCTTTATTTCTGATTTTTTTTGGGGCTTGGGTAGGTGTTAGGGGACCTTGCACACCATATGCATGTGTTTGGGTGTGAGTGGGGTGAGGGAGAGGGGTGTTGGGCACCTGGGCACGGGCGCGGGTCTGTCCGCGCGCGTGCGCGCGCAGGAGGTCGCTAGCGGGGGTGCAGCAACGCAGTCGGGCGCGCAGGCGCGCGCGTGCGCGAGCGCGTGGTCGCGCGGACGCGTACGCGCGCGGGGGACTGGTGGGCACAGTGCGCGCGGGGTTAGCAGGCGCGCGAGTGCCCGCGAGTCTGGCGCGCGGGCGCGCGCGGCAGCGTGTCAGGGCGCTTGGATGGGGCCGCGGCAGTGCACCAGCGGGTGCGGGAGCGCGTGCGCGCGTGCGTGCACGTGCGTATGTGTGCGGGGGCCACGCGTGTGGCTGCCCGGGGGCTCGGGTAGGTGTCGGGGAGCTCAGATATGCGTGCGTACGCGCGTACTCGCATGCCTGCGAGCCTGTATGTGCGCATATCTAAGCCTTTGACATTTTTAGTTAATTTTAATGTGTTTTTATGTAGTTATACTAACCAATTTGATGCCCCTTGCCGTGCAGATCTTGGCGAACGGTCACGCTTGGACTCAGGTTGCGGTGAGTGGGTCGATCCAACCCAGTCGGGAGACGTTCGATGCATGTAGACGTGCATTGCCCTCCCATGGGGCACCATAACTGCATATTAACCTTGTTGGCATGTATATGTTATTTGCCTGTTTAGCTAAGAATGCTACCATGCTATGATTAAATGTTGCATGCTAGGTTTTATACATCCATGTATCATGCATAGGAGCCATACATGCCTAGATACATGTCATATGTTACTATAACCCTGACTTATGCATGTCCCCACTTAGTTTAATTTAGATTAAACGTATATGAATATGCATAGGATAAGCATGACTTAGAAAATATTATAACTTGTTAGTATATTATCAATTGCTTGCATGATTAATTCTTTAATTGTATATTAAATTCCTATATTCCTACTCGGGATTAAGGGACCTTGCGAAGTCACCATTGAGACTCGGGTTAGGGTGCTTCGTGTTCCTTGTTTGGTTGTCGGGGTATCCTATACCGGGACCTCAAAGTGACCTCTCAAGGGGTTCTTTCCCCCAGGCAGGGAATATCTGAAATAATTATTCATTTAATTATACGTTGTATATTTATTTATACCTGAACGAGCCATGAATCTTGTCTAAATGAGTTTGGACAAGTGTATGACCTATTAGGGGGTCATACCATGGCATAGTCATTACGAATGATAGAATTTCCCCGCATCAGAGTTATGCGCTCTGGAGAGAATTCTTGAGAATTCGTTGCCGTACCGGTGCATAGTCACCGATGACGATGGATCCAAGGGGATCATATTCGTGTGTGTAGATTGGTTTCTTTCCTTCGTTGGATCCGCGTAGGGACTTCCTGATTGAGACAGCCAACCTGACAGAGGGCTCCCATCCGTAGGTGCTGCCGATTTACGAGGATGTGCTGATCATGGGAGTATATCAGGTATGGGCTTCCCTGGATAAGGGCTACCGGTGGACCAAGGGCGTAGAAACAATCTAAATTTCCACCCAAGAGCCTATGTCACCCCGAGGAGGGGGTGAGGGTATAGTGGGTCTGCGTTGGTTCGATCTGCGAGTTGTGTAATTTTCCAAAGCCTAGGTCATCCCTAAGGAGGGTGAGGGTGAGGGTATTGCTCTCTAAAGTCCTATGTCACCCTGTGGGGGTGAGGGTGCGGGAGTGGTGGGCTCGGGTTGATACTCGACCCATCAGCTTAAGGAGTTGTTTCCATCTGTTGGAACCTAAATTGCTTGAAATGATTAATATGAGTTGTGTTGTATGGATTGTTCCATTCACTGAGCGTGTGGCTCACCCCTCGCATATGTTTTCCTCCAGTTGATGCTGAGTCGGATCCAAGAGAAGAGCTCCCCTTGGCGCAGTACGAGTAGGAGACCCGCGTTCACGTTGGATGTCTTGCGAGTGAGAGGCCATCAGCATTCCATTTTCCTTGTATGTATTATACTTGTGCTTGTGCACGGTATGTGGACTGTTGATGTCTTTTATTGTGTATATTGGATCTCACAGGACAGTTGATTGTGTACTCTAGTCTGTAAATATGTCTTTGAATTACAGACTTAGTCGTTTGAGCTTCCGCTATTTGTATATATTTGATGTCAGTTATTTGGTTATTGCTTTAGTGTCGTTGATGTTGTAGATTCCTTATTTAGTCTCGTGTATGGATTGCTGATATCATTTATATATTTACCACGTCTTAGGGACGGCCGCCCTGGGGCGTGACAGGTACGGATCGTAGTCCTAAATTCCATTTGAGTTCTAGTTTGACGCTTGGAAATGGAAAGAAGAAGAAAGAAAGCGGTGAACTAGTGTACCCATTGAATGAAGGTGAAGTAAAAGGACTAGGATTTAGAAATCTTTTGCTCTTGATTTCATTATTTATCTAGTGGAAGGAAATAGTGAGTCTCATTATAAACAAACAATGATTTCAATAAATATAGAATCAGATCCATTGACCTTTGAGGAGACTATGAAGTCACAAGATGTTGTCTTTTGGAAAGAGAGAATTATTGATGAGATGGATTCAATTATGGGGAATAAAACCTGGATTCGTGTTGACTTACCTCACAGATCCAAACCAATTTGTTGAAAATGGATTTTTAAAAAGAAAATGAAGGTCGACGGAATAATTGAGAAATTCAAGGCTAGTTGAAGGCTAAGGGGTTTACTCAAAAGGAGGGTATCGATTATCATGTCAACTTGTTTGATATGAAACATAATTCAGAAAACATGATTGAGATTCTCATGTGTTTGGTAATGCCTGGATTATAATATAAAAAAATATATTTATTCAAAAATACCTTTTTTACAAAATCTAACATATGTTAACTCAGATTTAATTTTACATTATTTAACACATACATCTTCTAAAATTACCCTTTATTTAATAAACTTCTAACAAAGATTCATTTTTTTCAATGTTATAGCATCGAAATTCATATTTTTTTAAAAATAAACTTTTCTTCAACGTCAAAACATCAACAACCAATATGTTGACAAAACAAGTAAAATAAAATATATTATTAATAGGCAATGATAAAAAATTAGAGCAAAATAATTAGATAAGTTTAAAAAGACATATTTATTTATAACAAAATATTTTTTTTAATATTTGGCGGGAGTTAAGTTTTAGGGGGAGTCAATTATTATTAGGAAAATGGGGGAGTCGGTTATTATTAAGAAAGAAGATGTAAAACCTGAATAAAAAAACATTTTTTTCAATCCCTCTTGAGTGAATACCACCTCTTGAGTGAGATTTTCAATCCCTCTAATTAAGAATTCCCAATCCCTATCTTCCAATCACAATCCTCCTTTTAAAAATTATCCAAACAACTTATTGATCTGCATTGAGATTCTCAATCCAGATCCAGCCACCCAATACTCCTATCCAAACAGACCCTTAGAGTATTAATTGCCCTTGCTTCCATCTATAAGTTCAAAATGCATAAAACGGATGTTAGAACTGCTTTCCTAAATAGAGAGTTGGATGAAGAAACCTACATGAAACAACCAGAAGGGTTTGTTGTATAAAATCAAGAAAATAAGGTATGTGAACTCATTAAATCACTCTATGGTCTTAAACAAGCTCCTAAATAGTAGCACAAGAAATTTGATAGGATTATGATATCAAATAGTTTTCGGATACATGAATTTGATAAATGTGTTTATAGCAAATTTCTGGTGAAAAATGTGTGATCATGTGCCTAAATGTAGATAACATGCCTATATTTGGTACTGACCTAGATATTATTGAAATTATGAATAATTTTTTGTCATCTAATTTTGATATGAAAGATATGAGCATTGTTGATGTTATTTTGGGTATTAGGATTAAGAGAGATAACAACCAATTAATCCTTACTTAGTCTCATTACATTGAGAAAATTTGGAATTGAAGAAAGTCAAAATTCAATAGGTTCAATTGTCAACCAATGTCTACATATTTTGATCTACAATTGAAATTGTATTCTAATACTGACAGGGTTGTTAATCAATTATTATATTCTAAAGTGATTGAGAGTTTAATGTATGCAATAACTTGTACTAAACTTGATGTTGTATTTGCAGTGGAGAAACTTAGTAGATATACTAGTTATCATAGAGATAAATTTGCAGTGTCCTATGCATACACAATTGGTGGGGAGAAATATTATATTATCCCAAGGAGCAACTATGTAAAGCGACTCCAAGGGTTAAAGTGAAGTCTCGATCATACTCAAAGAAAAAAAAAGATCTTCACGTCTCGAAGCTAAAATCTCGACCGCCCATGACGTCACCCCCTCTATGATTTCCAAAACTTCCCCATCTCCCCTTCCTCCGCGTAGCATTGGACCAAACCCACCCAACCTTCCATTTTTTTTTATATTCCCCAACTTCTTTTCAGAACCTCCATTAAAAAAGGAAAGCAAAACTTCTTTAAAACTCAAAAAAAAAAAAAAGAAAGGATGAGCGTCGGATTCATATCAAGCGGCGTCGGAGGCGTCGACGCCACCCGGACCCCCCTCTTCGGCAGACCATCCAAACAAAGCCCCCAACACGTCGAGAGGCTCTCCTTCCGGACCCGTGCAGCCGTCGATGACGGATTCGTCGCCGAGAAAGAGAGGAGCTTCTACGACTTGCTGGGCATTTCCGAAAGGGGGACCCTTTCGGACATAAAGCAGGCTTACAGGGATATGGCGAGGAGGTTCCACCCGGACGTCTCGCCCCCCGAAAGGGCGGATGAGTACACGAAGAGGTTCATTTTGGTTCAGGAGGCGTACGAGACCTTGTCGGACCCCGGGAGGAGGTCCGACTATGATCGCCGCCTCGCGAAGGGGTTGCACTTCGCGTTCTCCTCCAGGAGGAGGTTTGATCAGGTGGGTTGGTGATGTGGGTATTTTTGCTTTGGTTTTTGGGATTCTGGGTTTCTTTTGGGTGCATAAAGGAGTGGGATTTTTTTAGGGAGTTTTGGGTTGGTTGATTATTATTATTATTATTTTTTTGTTTGGAAAGTTGGGACTCGAACTCTCGATCTCCCCTTAGGAGAGGGTGTGTCTCGACCACCCCGCTAAGGGGGTCTACCACTGTTGGTTGATTAATTGGGTTTATGGATTATGTGTTTTGTTGATCTGGGTTTTGTAAGATTTGTGTTTTACTTTTACTTGTTTTGGGAGGGGAGTTGCACTAAAGTTGTTTTTATGCATGACCTGTTTTAGTGGAGATTAAATTTTGATAAAAGTTTTACTGTATATTAGGGTGGATTCATTGATTAATGAGCAACTGAAACTGTTTGATTGGAATTAAATTTTTAGTTTATATAGTTGGGTTGTTTTGTTTTAATGCCTAGCTGAAGTTATTATTGGATTGTTGAGGTTTCTTATTGCTTGGAAGTCGTTGATGAAGATTTTTAGAAGTTTCGGGACAAAGTTTAATTGACTCCATGATTTTGGTTTGAATAATCTTTTTTTTAAAAAAAACTGTGAAATTTAGTCTTCCTTTGTTGAAATTTATGTTCTACTTTCCTGGTCAAATGATTGTATAATGGACTTGGCCATTTAGAAAACTCAAAAAGGTTTGTTTTGAAAGATTTTGCACTCAGGTTTACTGTTCTTGAAGTCTTCCTTCATTGGTCATATGGTATTGTTGAAAAATCAATTTCATCTAGAAAAGCATGATAAGTTGTTTCTAGAGAATCACAAAAAGGATCGCGTTTGTGGATTGGGTACTTTCATGTTTTCTTGCAAATTTGAGCTGCTTTTGGTCGGTCATTCATGGATGACCGAGTCCCTAATAAATTGATACAGTTTGCTTTTCACTGTTTTTTTGGTTTCTTAAGATTTGGAAGTTTCTGTTTTACTTCCAAATTTATTTGGATCTTGCTTTTATAAGTTATAAACTTCTTTCTCCTAACCCTAATTAGCTAGAACATCGAAAAGTATGACATTCGAAGTCAGTACCCATACAAGGAACTAAGGCAACCCTTTCATTTCTGCAATAGTATTCAGTGAATTTGTTGGTTCATTCAATATAATTGTCACTTTATGATGCATGTGATATTAAGACTTCATTTGTTAACCATTCATTGAATGAAACACTGAAAGTTATAGTTGGTTTTCTTTGATCAGGGACTGGACGAGAGTGAATGGAAAGGCCGCTGGCAGAATCAAGTTGAGGAATTAAGGAGGAGGAGCTTGAAGAAGGCTGCAGGGGAGAACATGTCATGGGCAGCTCGGATGCGCAGGAAGAGGGAGGGATTTTTGGAAGAATAGGTAGTTTCTTGTTCCAGACTTGTATATATAACTTCTATACTGTTTGACTACGTGTTACGTTATCATATATAGATACATCTACCAAGTTAAAATCATCCATTCTGTATACTTGAATTGGAGCTCATACTTTGTTTCGTATCCTGTTATGTAATGTCCTGCTGTCTTCTAGCTTGTAATAACTGTCAGTTGGCTTCAAGCAGTATGTTGTACATAAACCTACTGATTCTCTTTTTTAATCTAGAAATATACGGTGGAATGTTATATATGTTTCTGTAGTTATACACATCTAAATTAACTTTGCGGCCTCATCTTTGTGGTTGAATGTTGAATTTCTTGAATGAGAGACCTACCCTGCTGAATTTCCAGTTTTCAGATTTATTTTCAGTAGAGGGATTTCGACGTCAGGTAGTTCCACAATGCTTACTTTACAGACCCTTTGAATAGTGCTCCCCAAATTTGGTTCATGTATTTCATATATCTGAGTGAATTGACCTTACCATATTGTCAAAGGTCATTGTATTTTGGTAGAGCTATGATACACTTTATTTTTTTTACAGTATCAAATTAGTTCCATATACCTCGTTAGTCACCTCCACCACTATAACAAGTTATATATCTCGTTAGAAATTTCACATTTTCCAAGAATGTTATCATTGGAGTATATATTTCATATTTTATAATAGTACATATCTCATTAAATGAGCTATGTGAAATTTCTCGTTAGAAATTTCACCTCCACCACTATAACAAGTTATATATCTCGTTAGAAATTTCACATTTTCCAAGAATGTTATCATTGGAGTATATATTTCATACTTTATAAAAGTACATATCTCATTAAATGAGGTATGTGATTTTGAAAAAATAAAAATATGGGTGGGTTGCATTTAAAACTGTAAAAAGTATTGCGTCTATTGTATATAAAATATTTAATAGAGTATATTCTTTTATTATAGTATATACTTTATTATGAGAAAGTATAAATGTATACATTCAATTCATTCTTTTTTTTTTTTGTAAAAATATGTATTTCATTGAAACATATTTAAAATTTTTTTTTTTTTTTTTTGCCACCAATTCATAGTTATGATGCGGATTGCTATCATGGGGACACGCAGTGTAAATCCTCTTCTCACTTATAAATGAGATTTCGAGTAAGTTGTAAATTTTTTTATAAGTTAAAGCTGAAAGCTGTTATTAAAGATGTCAGTTTAAATGAATCATCATCATTTGATTGTCTCTGACACAGTGTTTTGAAAATCTGTGTTTCATAAAACAGCCATCATCATTACATTCTTAAAAGGTGTGCATAAAACATTTAAAAGTTAAAAGCTGTTTTTTAAGCTGTGTTTTCAAACACACCTTAAGTGTTTAAATAATTTTTTTTGTCCTTTTTTGATTCATCAAGATTGTGGGATGTCCTTGAGAAATAAGAATCATCTGTTAGCAACAGACGCATGACGATAATTGAATAGTAGAAGTAGGAAGGTGTCATCAGCTTATGGCCCGGGTTAGATCCCTCTTCTAATTAGGAAATAAGCCGTTAAAACCTTTTTTATGTATTGTTCTTTATTTCTCTATGTCTTCTCATACTATCAGAATTGTACTTCGAAATCAGAAATGAAATCGTGGTAGCTATGTCTATTTTTTTCAAAAAAAAAAAAAGAATCATGTGTTAGCAAGGATATGATGACGAATCAATCATCCATTTTGGTATTTTATTAAACAAAAAATGGTAATATTGTCCTCTAATCAATCTCCTTCCTTTTTTTTAATCAGTGTGTGCTTCGGAATACGGTTTGCTAATAAGAAATCACACATTTTTACTTTAAAAATTGATAATCAGAAAACATATTTTTATATGTTTGAACAAAAAAAAAAATTGAGCCACGCTTTACAATCAACTGTTCTTGATTTCTTGTAAAAGCTCATCAAAACATATTTTTAAACAACCCCTAAATAAAATACCAAGAAATTCATTTCTTATAGATTGGGGCATTTCAAAATGCTTAAAAAAATAATTTTGTTTTTTAATAAATCTAAAAATATAAATGTGTTACCAAACATATTTAAAAAGACAGATTTAATTAAAGAGTTACTTACCGTTTTTAGTGTAAAAAATATTATTATTTAAAAATCGTAAAAAATACGTTTTTTCAAAAATCAAAGTCTATTTAATAAGCTATTTTATTCAATTGTATTGTTTTATTCTTTCTTTCTAATACTCCAATGTTGCTATGTTTGGATTTATATAATAATATATATAATAATACCCTTACGTGGCTCATGCGCATCTGAGCAGCTCCACAGATCTGCTGATGTTGGTTTCCATATAAATGTTAATATATTTATTTGGTGTTCATGTTTGTGGTTCTTTATGCCATCCCTGTCTTGTGTTTTTATTTTCTGTTTGGCCTTCTTTTTAGTTAGATAATATATTTCTCCAACATCATTTTCGTTATTTATTGCGAGGGCCAATAACATGGACCTTCTGCATCTGCATCAGATTTTTTTTTTTGTTATATTATATTATTATCAATATTGGATTTGGATGGCTACAACAATTGAGGTAGAATGATTTTTTTTGTTTTCTTTATGGGTTAATTACACGTGACCTCTTGAAATTTACCGTATGTCCACATTTACGGTTCATTTTATCGAATATCCATATAACCCTTTTATTAGTATCGATTAATACAAATACTCTCTATCATCACCTTATCAAACTACTATGACGGTTAAGACAAATACTCTCTATCATCACCTTATCAAACTACTATGGTGGTTAAGTTAACCCAACATGGTCAATAGACCGATGTACCCTGTCCCCCTTGTTAACCTAAAAGCAGAAAAATCACTTCTCTCCCAAACTGTTTTCCAAGTCTTCCTCATCGAGCCTCTCTCAGCTTGAATATACATGGGAACACTCAAATCCATGGGTTCAAAGGTTTACAAGAAGTTCAATGGGCTATGGTCTCAGTCACTGATGGGAATTCTCCCTATGGGTCATTCATTCTTTGAGGCCCTTTCCAATGTGTTTCACACACTTTCCCCTGTTTTGTGTAATTCCCTTCTCTTTTTATCGAACAGCCCTGTACATTTAGATTCAAATTATCAAGAAAAAAAAAGATATGGCAGAGAAGAATAAGCAAAAAAAATGGTTTATGAAACAAATCATGTAACTTGCAAATAGTAATTTCAGAGGTGCACACATTATATAATTGTTCAAACTTTGCAACGGTTAGACATCGGATAATTGGGGAAGAAGAAGAAGAAAAAGATGTTTTTAGTGATAATGGCATTTTGGTCATCTATTTGGATCCTTTTAAATCTTTTGAAAAATCTTGGGGTTAATATGCATATATGAATTAACTGTCCCATTAATTAATAGAATATTCATGAAATATTTGTTAAGTTTTGACGGTAAAATAACCTATAGGATAAAATGTTAACCACAACAAAATAAATATAGGGGGTTATATAGATATTCGATAAAATGAGAGGGCTATATGAATAACCGCTAAATTTTAGGGGGTTATATGCATTTAACCCTTTATTTATTCAAAGAAAATGATACATCCCGAATCTATCCGGCGGTTCTTAATTGTTTTGATTATTTTTAATAAGATATATTCTTTTAATGAAATACATACGACTATTATGAAAAATGAAGTGCATATCCACATAAAACCAACGTATTTTTTAAAAAAATTAAATAATAAAAATAAATTAATTTTTTTATATACTACATTAAAGTATATAGTTCACTAGAGTGTATAGGCAGGCGACTGAGGGATCCTCTTTTATCATGAATCCTTTTTTCTATGATAGTCTAAAACAATAGACAATAAGTTTTAGTATTTTATTGTCCATTTTTAATTATTAGTATTTTATTGTCCATTTTTAATTATTAGTATTTTATTGTCCATTTTAGATTAATATCACATCACTCAATCCTAATACATGCCTCTTTAGCTTCCAAGAGGACATGCTCTGATCTATATATTATATTAGGAATTTTTAGTTTTAAGTCCCTGTAAACATGCCTGTTTAGGGATCGATCCTCCACTTCTTCATATTTCTTTTTAAGTCTCCATATTCAACTGTCTATTTAGTTTTTAGTTCACCCGTCAAACGTTTGTCCATACACCGTTAATTTGTTAAATGTGATTTTATTTTTAAGTTCCTGTAAATGCTATTTAGTGTTAAGTCTCTGTAAACCATGTTATTTAGTGATCAGTCCCTGTAAAATATGAAGAAGGGAGAGATTAATCACTAAATAACATAGTTTACAGGAACTTAAAAATAAATAACATTTCACAAATTAACGGTGTATGGACGGACGTTTGACGGATGGATTAAAAACCAAATAGACGGTTGAATATGATGACTTGAAAAGAAATATAAAGAATGGAAGGATTGATCCCTAAATAAGCATGCTTACATGGACTTAAAAATAAAAAACCCATTATATTAATATTAAGAAAATAGTCATTGATGACAAAGTAAACTATTTGAGTTGTTTAAGGGCATATAGGTTGTGACATAGGCTTATTGGCCTCTAATAGTTATGTCGGGATAGATCATAATCCATGCTGGATAAGCAAATTTTTGTTTGATTGTCTTTTTTATTATTTTTATTGGAAAACTTAAAAGTGACATTTTTGTTGTTTGGTTAATCTTGGATAAAGTGATGATAACTGATGGATAATGGATAGATAATATTTTATGACTTTTTAAATGACAATATACCATTAAATAAGTGTGACAGAAGTGTGATTCATTTGATAGATGTGAGTTTTTGGAATGTGTGTGAGACTATTAGGTGAGATCATGGGCGGAGCCAAGAATTAAAGTAAGGGGGGTCAGAATGTTAAGAGAATGAGTTATAGATATATGATAAGTTAATACGAAATAAAAACAATTGAAAATGTTTTTTTTACTTATTTTTTTGGATTTAAATATCTGTAATAATCTATAGAAGATCTAAAACAAAACTCACTATTCCAATCACACAGAAGGAAAAAAAATGAAGCTTAAAAATTGGAAAATTAATTAGGGGTCCCTAGGGATACCCATCTATTAACCATTAGTCCCTGGACTATTTTAAGTTTTCTTTAAGTCCCTCAGTATCTGAACCTATTATGTTTGAGTCCCTCTCACTAACAGACTCACTAATAGACTTTGAAAATACCTATTCTACCCTCCCATTTAAACACCCATCTCCACCCCTCTCTCTCCCTTTAACCCTAGGCATTGTGGGCTTCTTTGAAGGAAAAAAATCGCTGCCGCAAAGGAGGTGGCTCCCCACCTCGATGAGTTCCACCAACGTCAACGGCCCCCGCCTCGATGAGATCCACCAATGCCTCCCCTGGCGTTGGTCCACTTGATCCGCACTGCGAAAGAAGTGTCAGTCCATCCGATCCATGTCAATGACGCCGTCAGCCGCATCCCTACTAAGATACAGAAGGACGTTGATTTTGTGTTTTTTTGTTGATTTATGATCAACAAAACTCTTATTTTGTTAAAAAATAAAAAAATGAGTTGTTTGATTGGTTTCAGATTGATTAAAAATGGGGGGACAAAATTGGTTGTTTTGGTTGATTTTTGTTTGATTTTTTGTAAAAAATCAGAGACTTTTTTGGTTGGGTTGTTTCTTGTTGTGTTTTTTTATTGGGTTTTGGATTATGAGTTAAAAATGGGTTAAGGGGTTTCATTAAAATGTGATTATAGTGTATTGGATAATGAGATATGTTTGGTTGGGTTTTGGATTATGAGATGTTTTGTTTGAGTTGTTTTTTTTTGGATTTCTTGCTGGGTTTTGGATCAAGAGTAGAAAATGTGTGTGCAACTGGGATATGTGAGCAATTGGGGATTCGTTGAAGGGTCTACATTAACCAATCATGATTTAATATATACTTGGAACATTGCAGAAAATAAGCAAGATGAAACTTGATCAGGCACAACAACTTAATTATCCAAGCTCCATGTTTACATATACTAATTACACACAATGGGTGCTTAGGACACTTACATTCACTTGAGTCTTTGTATAACCAGATAATAACAAAATGTGTCGAAACCTGATTTTTTTAGTTGGATGAAAGGATCTCAAGCACATTCCACCACAACTATATTTATAATATAAAATAATTGTCACGTTTACAAGCTCTAGAAAAGCCATTAATCTTGCGTGTCATTGAAATACAGATAGCACATAATGCTCAAATTCCTTTTCACAACTTAAGAAGACATTCTTATTGACTTCTTGTATGAGAAGTGCTTCCATTGGTTTTAGCTAAGATGAGTGGACTTTGAATTGGTAGATTTATATGTTCATTATTTTGGGTTTATCATGATTTTATATTTGCCTTATTTAAAGTGTTAGTTTGAAGAGAGATATAAACATATTTCATATACAAGAACTTTCATATTTCATTTCAGAAATTGTTAATTGAAAAAAATGTTATTTGCATCCATGTGAATCATGGTGTCTTGTCTTGGTGGTGGGTCTACATATATAATTATGTGTAATTGTTTGTTTTTTCAAATACATATAATTCTGTGTATATATTTGAAAGATAGAGAGTAGTCATATCTACAAATAGAACTCCATGTACACTATTATGCTCCTCGTGTACACTATTATACTCCTCGTATACACTGTTATGCTTTTTATGTACATTGTTATGCTATTCTTGTACACTGCTATCATTGATCATAATATGTATAAAAACTAGTTTAACATTGGTCATCTTAGTATCTAGGGCTCTAATTTGCTAGTCTTGCTTGTACTATTGTAGTTATAGGGGTATCCATATGACAAAAGAACTCCAAAATTCACTTAACTATGCTCCTTTTGTATACTGTTATGCTTCTCAATCTATATATTGATGTTACATGTATATAAAAATCAGACACTTGATTATGGTTAGATTAGATATATCAAATAGTCTATTAGACTTATTAAATAAAGCATATGAGATAAAATAATATATGTATCACTTTCTAATGAATGCATACATTTGTTAGGACAACCCACTCATAAATATGTACTCAAACTTGCTGATTTCATTGAATAACTTAAAAAAATGCATACAAAAAAAATGACATATGCATGGGTTACTTTTTAGAAAAATTTAACTCTTTTTAAAGTAGATCCAAATGGATATAGGTGGCAGTTATGTCAACTAAAAATCCAATTACAAAGACCACCAATAACAGAACTTATAAATTCAAAATACCCACATTACATACCTGACTACCATTTACATAACTCTTATAAACAACTACCATTTACATAACTCTTATAGAGTAGAAAAGGTGGATCGAAGGCATGGGAAGAGACCCCTCCCGACCGAAGCACAGGTGGCAGACGAGGAAGACAACATCTCCACCACCGCCACCTCCACCTACGATGAACCTCCACCACCTCCTTTAGTAGGTGGAGAGCCTTTCAACCAGTTCACGGCGGCGGCGCGAGCCGAGCATGAGATGTCCGCCATGGTCTCCGCCCTCGCCCACGTCATCGGCACCGGCGATCCCCGCCGTCGTCTTCTGCCTGACATGGGTGGTGGCGGTGGTGGTGTGTCACTTGATCAGTTGATCATGGTATATTATCTTTCAACTACCACTACTGACATGTTTTGGGAATCTTTTTTTTTTTAAGGTTTGGGTCAAGATCTAAAGAAGGGTTGCTCATATGTTCACACTTGAGAAATTTAAATATGGCAAAAACTAAATTCCACACAACCTTATCTATATCTTGTGATCGAAAACCTAGCCAGACATCCATCACAAACATCTTAGATTCAACAGAGATTGATCTGATTGATATATACATACAATGGAGATTGATCAGACCTGATGTGATCAGATTTACACATGATTTCATTGGAATATAATCTTGTATGTTTGAAGAACAACAAAAACATTACATGTCTTGTAAGTTTAAAAAAAAAGATAGTCCGCGGTAGAGATTGATGAGACTTGATTGATGGATTTAAACCCAAGATCAACACATTAAAATCAGATCAAATACATTTATATAATAGATAAAATGTTGTATATACATGCCTCATAAAACCTTCTTTTAAACCTGAGAGTAAATCTTGAAGAAGAAGACCTTCTCTCTCCTTTTACCCTTTTGTGATGAACTCTTGACCCCAACAAAAAAAACCTTAACAAAGTGAAGAGAGAGACTCCTGTTTTCAACCACTTCTTTTAAGTCGGTGCTTCTCTTCTTCTCTTGTTTTTTTTTATGTGTGTTGTCCACATGTGTAATATTGGCCACGTGTACACACTTTTTGGGGTATATAAAACAGGGTAATGGAGAGAGGGATCCCCTCTTTAAATATGTAATCAACTATGTGTGTTTTCCATCAAAACACAACACATCTTATGCATCTTTAATTGGTCAATCATGACCATCCATTTTGATGGACTCAATAAATGACGTAAATGTATTATCATCATAAACTTTTACAAATTGCATTACTTGATCCAGGATTTTAAAACAAAAGTGTGGGAGTTGTAAGACCACATTAGAAAATCCAACATTTTCCCGCTTGGTTTACAACGAACACATCTTTTGAAAAAAGAAATTTTAGAAAACAAAATAAAATTTGAAACTTATAAACAGACTTCCTGGATTTAACATAGTTACCAAAATAGGTCGAGTGGCCACTCATTTATTTAGAAAATCTTGATGCATTTGTGTGTGATGATATGCCCATCATAAAACTCTTACCCAGTCAAGCAACATTAGTAATGTAGGACCATAGTCATCCATAAATCACTTAATGGATCAATGGACAACAAATATGATCATAGCGGGTTGAATGGAATTGTAGCCCTTATATACTATCTGCTATACCATTCAATTGACCCAAGCTTGTTTCACACATGCCCATGTGTGTCCTCCAGATATACTTGCTGGTTTACCACCATGTGATTATGAGTAATCACGTGAAATTTAATCTGGATAGAAAGATCTTCCGATCATGGTACTCAACCATGTATGTGACCCAAACCTGCTAGAGTGTCTAAGCATAGGTTATATAGGTTTATACCCTTGATAAGTTAGACACCTCTATGAGCATCAATATATTTCAGTTATGTTCTCGTTGTCATATCAGACATATCTGTTACCCTTTGGGGTATATAAACAACCTTTTGCTATTCAAGCATATTAATAACCATTTATGCATGAAAATATGTATTATACTGCATGAACATTTCATCTCCAACTTAAGTATTTAATAAGTTAAAAGATGTATGTAACAACAAAATATCATGCATTTATAGAAGTATAATGCACTAAACAACAATAGCAAAACAATCAGATACACCCATATGAATCACATGCTGCTTGAAAATTTTAGGGTTTAAGCCCTTTGTCAATGGATCTGCAAGCATCATATCTGTGCTTGTATGACTAATGGAGACCTCTTGATTCTGGACCTTTTCTCTGACAAAATAAAACTTGACTGCAATATGCTTAGAATGACTAGAGCACTTGGTGTTCTTAGCAAAACTGACTGCAGCTTGATTATCACAATACACAGTGTTAGGTCTGTCAATAAAATCTGCTATGTAAAGTCCAGAAAGAAAATTTCTTAAGCCAATTGCTTCAGTAAGTGCCTCATAACAAGCCACATATTCTGCTTCCATAGTAGATGAGTTGTCAAACTCTGTTTAACACTTCTCCAAGTGACTGCAGCTCCTGCAAGCATAAAAATATAGCCTAATATATACTTCATGCTGTCTTGACAACCTGCAAAGTCTGCATCTGAATAGCCAATCAACTCCAGAGAATCAGCTTTGTTATACACTAGCATGAAATCTTTAGTTCTCTGAATATATCTCAGAACTTTCTTAGCTGCAACCCAGTGCTCCCATCCAGGATTGTGCTGATATTGTCCTAACATTCCAACAGCAAAACAAATATCAGGACGAGTACACACTTGTGCATACATCAAACTACCTACAACATATGAATATGGTATATTTTTCATCCGTTCCAACTCTACATCATTCTTGGGGCATTGGTTCAAACTCAACTTATCACCCTTAGATATGGGAGCTTCTCCTGATGAACAATTCTCCATCCCAAATCTTTTAAGGATTTTGTCGATGTAACCCTTTTGAGAAAGTCCAAGGCATTCTTTAAATCGATCACGCCGAATTTCAATGCCTAAGACATAAGATGCCTCACCAAGATCTTTCATCTCAAAAGTCTTCAAAAGAAACATTTTTGTGTCATGGAGCAATCCAAAATCATTAGCGGCCAACAAAATGTCATCAACATAGAGAACCATAAGGATGTATCTGCTCCCACTGACCTTGAGGTATACACAATTATCAACAAGGTTCTCTTTGAATCCACACTGAGTAACAACTTCATGGAATTGGATGTACCACTGCCTTGAAGCTTGTCGAAGTCCACAAATAGATTTCTTCAACTTGCAAACCAGGTTATCACCTTGTTCAAAACCTTCAGGCTGAGACATATAAATATTTTCATCCAATTGACCATTCAAGAAGGCTGTTTTCACATCCATCTGGTGCAGCTCCATATTAAAATGTGCCACAAGTGCCATAAGTGTAGATACCCCAATTTTGACCGTCCAGAGAGAAATACTTCAAGTAACACACGAAAATATCCCACAATTGGACATCTAGTGGAGAACCAAAGTTCAGGAAACCGGAAACCCTAACCCTAGCCCCGGACCTAAACCTAAACCCTAAACCTGGCCCCGGACCTAAACCGAAAACCCTAACCCTAGCCCCGAACCTAAGCCTAAACCCTAACCCTGGCCCCGAATCTAAGCCTAAACACTAACCCTAGCCCCGAACCTAAGCCTAAACCCTAACCCTAGCCCCGGACCTAAACCTAAACCCTAACCCTGGCCCCGAACCTAAGCCTAAACCCTAAACCTAGCCCCGGACGTAAAAACCCTAGAACCCCAAGTCCCTGGCAAGGGGCGGCTAGCCATAACTAGCCGCCCCACACCAGGCGGCTAGTTTACACTAGCCGCCCCCCTGGTCGATTTTGGACCAGTCCCCTGGATGGGACATAAAGCAGCATTAAATGCTGATCATTGCGGCGGGTCATGACCTTTAGCCGCCCTCTCTTGGCCGGATCAAACCAAGTAACCGACCCAAGCCACCGCTTGTCAGAGATGGGACGTTTGGCAGGTCATGATAGGGGCGGCTACCAGGAAGTAGCCGCCCCATCCTGGGTGGCTAGTTGGAACTAGCCACCCTTCACCTGGTCTCTGACAGAAGAACCAGAGAATTAATGAGGGGTCTAATCGAAGCCAACCCACTCCATTACCCCCGGGATATTTCCCTGCCTCTCTTTTACTATAAATAGAGGGGTCCCAAGCCCAAATACAACATCACCAAAAAAAATCCACAACAATCTTCAATCACCAATCCACCATCCTCACTTGACCAAACCCTTCCACCACTAGAAATCCCAAGAGAGAGAGAGAGAGAGAGAGAACCCCTTTTGTGAGAGAAACACCCATTCCCTACATAAAATACCCTTTCATCCCACCCTCCAGAAATCCGGGCTAAACCTAGCTTAGCCTCTATCCAAAACTAAACCCATTTCCTACCGAAGTTCTGCCCAAACCAACCTAGACCCTGGACGGCTAACCCTAGCTAGCCGCCCCCTGGCCGATGGCTAAACACAACTAGCCGCCCCCCTATCCACACCCCATATCCACACCCCTTTGTCCCAAGACTCCTCTAGTCAAGCCCCGGAAGTAGAATAGGATACCTGTTTTTCACCTCTGTGTACGGTATATCCGTGTCTTAGAGCGGAGACCCCACAAACTCCCCACGTAGGCGATCAAATCCGACCCAACCTTTTCCTGCTTTTAGAAAAGCAGGTGGCGATCACACAAACCCCTGAATCCTCTTGGGACGCTATCGGGCGCCTCAACCAGGAACGACCCCCCTCACCCTTCCGAGAAGACGATCCGACCGAGCCCGCCAGGGCACGCACCCGATCTGAATCCCCGAAGAACCCCCACACACGCACGCGCTCACCGCGCACCCCACCGGGATCCGCTCCGACACACCGACATCGGAGGCCTTCCCGACGGTACCGACAAATCTGGCGATCACGGTGGGACCTCCCTCGTGAAAAATAACAAAAGGTTATCCTCTTCTGCCCCCTTTTACAAGCTTGACTAGAATGCTATCAACCCTCTAGGAAGGTTAGAATTTCCGACCCCTCGAATCAGTTCCTCCTCTAATTCACATCATAGCATCATTTACCGCTTTGTAAGCTGCACACAGCGGCGCAATCCTTTACTGCTTTGTAAGCCGCACACCGTTGCGCAATCCTTTACTGCTTTGTAAGCCGCACACAGCTGCGCAATCCTTTACTGCTTTGTAAGCCGCACACCGCTGCACAATCCTTTACCGCTTTATTTACTGCTTTATATCTGCATTCGTTCCCTTAAATCATTTCACACGCATCATGGAATCCCGCATAGAGGAGGAGATACTAGAGGAAAGAACCCACCAAGAAGGTCAGGCCACGCAATTCCTGACCCATATAGAGGAAAGGATGACCAGTCTATGATACCAATCTGTAGAGTGTAGATACCCCAATTTTGACCGTCCAGAGAGACAGAAATACTTCAAGTAACACACGGAAATATCCCACATTTGGACATCCAGTAGAGAACCAAATTTTGGGAAACCGGAAGCCTTGGAAGCCGGAAACCCTAACCCTAGCCTTGACCCTAAACCATAAACCTAAACTCTAACCCTAAGCCAAAACCTAAAACCTAGCCCGGACCTAAACCTACCCTAAAACAAACCCCAAAACCCTAAAAGCCTAAGTCCTTGGAAAGGGGCGGCTAGCCCTAACTAGCCGCCACAAACCGGGCGGCTAGTTTACACTAGCCGCCCCCCTAACCGTCCCCTGGCCGACTTTGGACCAGTCCCCTGGATGGGACATAAAGAAGCATTAAATGCTGATCATTGCGGCGGGTCATGACCTTTAGCCGCCCTCTCTTGGCCGGATCAAACCAAGTAGCCGACCCAAGCAACCGCTTGTCAGAGATGGGACGTTTGGCAGGTCATGATAGGGGCGGCTACCAGGAAGTAGCCACCCCATCCTGGGCGGCTAGTTGGAACTAGCCACCCTTCACCTGGTCTCTGACAGAAGAACCAGAGAATTAATGAGGGGTCTAATCGAAGCCAACCCACTCCATTACCCCCGGGATATTTCCCTGCCTCTCTTTTACTATAAATAGAGGGGTCCCAAAGCCCAAAAACAAGATCATCAATCACCAATCCACCATCCTCACTTGATCAAACCCTTCCACCACTAGAAATCCCAAGAGAGAGAGAGAGAGAGAGAGCCCCTTTTGTGAGAGAAACACCCATTCCCTACATAAAATACCCTCTCATCCCACCCTCCAAAAACCTAGGCTAAACCTAGCTTAGCCTCTGTCCAAAACAAAACCCATTTCCTATCGAAGTTCTGCCCAAACCAACCCAGACCCTGGACAGCTAACCTTAGCTAGCCGCCCCCTGCCTGACGGCTAAACACAACTAGCCGCCCCCCTATCCACACCCCATATCCACATCCCTTTGTCCCATAACTCATTTAGTCAAACCCCGGAAGCAGAATAGGATACTTATTTTTCACCTCTGTGTACGGTATATCCGTGTCTCAGAATAGAGATCCCACAAACTCCCCACGTAGGCGATCAAATCCGACCCCAACCTTTTCCTGCTTTTTGAAAAAGCAGGTGGCGATCACACAAACCCCTGAATCCTCTTGAGACGCTATCAGGCGCCTCAACCAGGACCGACACACCCTCACCCCTTCCGAGAAGACGATCCAACCGAGCCCGCCAGGGCACGCGTCCGATCCGAATCCCCGAAGAACCCCCACACACGCGCACGCGCTCACCGTGCACCCCACCGGGATCCGCCCCGACACACCGGAGGCCTCCCCGACGGTACCGACAAATCTGGCGATCACGGTGGGACCTCCCTCGTGAAAAACAACAAAAGGTATTCCTCTTCTGCCCCCTTTTACAAGCTTGACTAGAATGCTATCAACCCTCTAGGAAGGTTAGAATTTCCGACCCCTTGAATTAGTTCCTCCTCTAATTCACATCACAGCATCCTTTACTGCTTTGTAAGCCGCACACAGCTGCGCAATCCTTTATTGCTTTGTAAGCCGCACACCGTTGTGCAATCCTTTACTGCTTTGTAAGCCACACACTATAGCGCAATCCTTTACTGCTTTGTAAGCCGCACACCGCTGCCCAATCCTTTACCGCTTTATTTACTGCTTTATATATGCATTCGATCCCTTAAAACATTTCACACGCATCATGGAATCCCCATGGAGGAGGAGATACTAAAGGAAAGAACCCACCAAGAGGGTCAGGCCACGCAATTCCTGACCCATCTAGAGGAAAAGATGGCCAGTCTAGGGTACCAATCTGTAGAGGACATGTTTCATGACCTCGCCGACTACCGCCAGGTCAAAACCCTAAGAAGGGAGACCCCTGTCGAAACCCCTAAGGCCACTCCCAAGACCCCATTCACACCCAGTCACTCGGTCAACCCGAGCGTCTTTTCGTTTGCCCCCCTTTCCCCCGCGAATCCAATATTCCCAGCCGTTTCCACCCCAGGCCCCTACCAGGCCACCCCAAACCCAGGACCGCTAGGCAGGCCTCCCCGGGGAGAAACTCTGGACGATACCATCCAGAGAATTCTCTCCGAGACTGGTCCCTCAGCCCCCAAACACACGTCTCTACATAACCTGAGACAAATCCCGTCAGTTCACCTACCGGAGGGATTCAAAATCCCCAAATTTCACCGGTATAACGGTCGTGGAGACCCAGACATTCATTTAACTACCTTTTATCTAGACGCACGCCCGTTTCTAGATAATCAACCTCGGCTAGTCTTCCTCTTCCAAAAATCATTGGAAGGAGAAGCACTACAATGGTTCTCCACCCTCCCTGTAGATCACTTGTCGAATTTCTTGGCTGTAAGCGAGAAGTTCTTGGGACGCTACGGTTACCAGAGGATTAGGACCCCCTCTATTTCGGATTTAACCGTAGAGAGAATGAGACCTAGGGAGGAATTCGAGCAATACGTGTCTCGGTGGCGCACACTTGTCCACCGGACCGGCCTGCAACTCACAGAATGTCAAGAAATTGACATGATGTTACAGAGCCTGAGTCCAGAACTTTGTACGAGCCTTTCGTACGGAGACTGTACTACGTATCAGCTTCTGATTGACCGCCACAACAGGATTTTCCGTTGTGCAGCACCAGTAGTACAAACCCAGTCCCCACCTATCAGCCATAGGGTTGGACAACCGCCTCGCAAGGCACAAACCCCCACGGTAGAGGGGATTATCACCCAGGTATCGGCACTGTACCCGGACGGAGCACGAGTTCCTGATCGAGAAACGGCTCCGAGACAGTACACGTTTGGTTCATCCGGGTATGCGCCGCCTCGGCCAATCAACCAAAACTTCACTACTCGATCAGTACCCGTCCTCGTGCCGACACAACGAAACCCAGTAATCCAAAGTTCCCCAGTCCAAAACCCTGTAATTCCAAGACAAGGCCAGCCTAGGACCCCTTTTTATTCCAGCTTCCTAAGAAGTCAGAACCCATGTCCTAGGCAGCCCTCCCAAAATACGTATAATGAGGTCTCCCCTCCGATATCCCATGATCAAAGACGAATGGGATAGAGGGACTCTTACCCTCCTCTCCCAGAAACACTAACTAGGATTTTTAGGGTACTGATGGACACAAATAGTATCTCCCTCCCAGCTGCTAAACCTCCACTCCCCGGGGCCAGCAGACTGCGTTACTGTCAATACCACCAACAACATGGTCATACCGTAGAACAATGCATTGTTTTTCGGGATTTTATCTATGATTTAAATGATGACAGACGCCTTGATTGGGCCATGATAAAAAGCCACTTAAACCAGGGCAATTCTCGAGCCTCCAAGCCACTTGGCATTTTTACTGACTCATTGCCAGGTCACAACCAAACATCCACATCTGGAGCCCACATAGTAAACATGGTCAGGAGAGGGAGACAACCATCACCACAACCAAGCAGTTCGAAAGACGTCACTGACGACAGTCTGTCCGAAGAATCCGAGGAGGAAGAGCAGAACGAGCCCTTCCAGCTGAACCTCGACGATCATGACCTTGCCATAGTCTATGGCGAAGAAGATGCAGTTCTCGCCCTTCCCGCAGTCATCAACATTGAGTCCGACGAAAGCGGACTAGAAAACCCGGGAGGAGACGAAGAAGAAGAGCCATTTGAGGAGATCCCCGAAGGAGCTAGCGAAGGACCCGAAGGAGGGGAATGTACGTCGGATGATCTGCATCCGGACGACAACGGGTCCACCAAGAGTACTGACACTGTCGACGGCCCCCGCCGCCCAATGACCATTTCATTCACAGACCAAGACCTCCCGGATCCCAGACTATGAGTCTACCCCCTACACATCCGCGGACGACTTTAAATGTTGTGGCTAAACAACATCTTCGTGGATCTAGGGTCAGGAATGAACATAATGACATGCTCCACCTACCAAAAGATACCCGGACTAGGCCGTCCCCCCATCCAACCGGCCCACCATACTATTCAAGCTTTCAACCATACCGGGAAGACTCTCCGCGGCCCCAGAACATTCGAGTTGTCTGTCGGCCCTCTTATTTGTAAGGTAGCCTGCTTCTTGGCCGACATCGACACGCGGTATCCATTAATGTTGGGACGACCATGGTTAGACAGCATTCATGCTATCTGTTCCCCCAGCACCAATGCCTTTGACTGCCCTTCTTAAATCATATCCTGACAATCTGGGGAGAGGCGCGCCTCCAGTATGAGAACGAGAACAATTGGGCGATACATAATATGTTCATACGATCGGGAAATGAGGATGAAAATGGTAGTCCACCTGGGTCCCCTTACAACAGCTACCCCTCAGAAGAAACGGCCAGGACCCTGCATCCACCGAATGATCTTGCGGAGCCCAGCTCGATCACCTTCCTCCCCCACGAAGTCGCCAAAGCCGGAGCACGTTCCGCACCCCTCGCTATCACTGCCATACTCGGAGGAAGGGAATTCCGGCAGATTCTCATTGACACGGGAGCGAAAACTAACGTTCTTACGTATTCCGCCTTCCAAAAGCTGGAAGGCCGGGTTCCCAGATTGGAGCCCTCGGACGAATACATTTATGCCTTCGACAGCACGCGCAAGAACGCTTGCGGATTGGTCACACTCCCACTGAAGATAGGCCCAATCTCCACCATCGTTAACTGCATGGTGATGAACATTCAGTCGCCCCACCCTCTGATTGTTGGGAGGAAATGGCTCAACAGCATCGAAATCCACCCGACACCAATGTCTTCACTTCCCGTACCGCGGGAAAGTAGTATCCATATGGGGAGAAGCACGCTTTAACGAGACGTGGGCCCAGAATTGGAGCATTTGTGCCATGCGCATCCGGCTAGAGGTGCTCGCATGTTGGCAGCCAGGCTCCACCGACGAAGAACTGCTCCATCAAGGGAGGCCTTTGAAAAGGCTCAGGGAAGAAGAGTTCGGGAATAGGGGACCCCCACCGGACATCAGCCGGCCGGCCAAGCGAAGCCGACTCGAGGAAACAACACGAACCCAAGAACCAGGTACCGATCCCCCCGGGTAGGCCTTCGTCATCCAGTACATATTTGTTTACAGCTTTTTCTAAAAAATCCAAAATCGAAAAGTATTTGTTTATCAGCCTTCGCTTTCGACATCCTGTACATATTTGTTTACAGCCTTTTTCAAAAACCAAAATTAAAAATATTTGTTTACCAGCTTTCGTTTTCATCACCTTATACATATTTGTTTACCTGCTTTCCTAAAAGAAACAAAAATCCAAAAATACATGCTGATCAGCTTTCCTTCCCCAACTCTGAACATACTTGTTTTCTGCTTTATTTCCACTCTTCTTTAAAAACAAAAAAATGTTTCTTACAAAAATATTTTCCACACTCTCATTCAAAACAAAAGTTTCCTTTTACAAAACCGTATTTCCGTGCTTCCAAAGAAATTTTCCAAACTTTCTTTACTTGTTTACCAAGACAACGAAAATATTTACAAGCCGCGTTTCCAAAAAAAATGTTTTCCAAAGCTATACTTCCACATTCATCTTCAAAACAAAATGTTTTAACAAAACCGTACATCCATGATTTCCCGCCAAAAACATTTTTACAAACTGTCTTTCCATACTTCCCTTCTAAAAACAAAACCGTTTCCCAAACTTTATCCCCATTCTCTTTCAAAAAAAAAAAACATATCTATTCACCGACACAGGCCCCTTTTTCAAAACCATAAGTATACATCTGGTTCCACACTTTCAAAACAAAATATAAAACAAAAGTGAACTACCAGATAAGAAAAGATTAAGAGCGGCAGACCATGCCCAGGCCTACCAAAGAAGGGTGGCAAGGGCATTTGAAAAAAAGGTAATAAAAAGAAAATTTGAAATCGGGGAATTAGTACTCAAGCAAATCATGCCATCGAGACAGCCTCGCCCAAGAGGAAAGTTGCAACCCACATGGGAGGGACCCTATGTGATCACCCATGCCTATTCCGGGAATGCCTACCGCCTGGTAGATGCCGAAGGAGTCGAGGTTCCAGGTTCGTGGAATGCACTTTATCTAAAGAAATTCCATGCATGAATAGCTTTCAATACTTAAGAACTATTATTCTTCCTTCCTGCGATTTCCAGCGTTTAGTACTTGATGATAGAATTATAAGACTCTCAAAGATAAACTCGTATCTATTTGAACACATCTCCGCCAAATCATTCCGTTTTTTTCACACACGTATAACTGGACTAGATTCACCTGAAAGAAGAGAAATTACCTACCCCGTAGACTGGGACAATTTCAAAACCCCCAAAGCAAAAACATCCCTTATTTCCGCCCTACTCGTATTAACCTTAGGTCAAAATGAGGAGTTACCTAGACCTGGCATATATCCCAAAACTGGCTCTGGCACTATACAAACACTTCTAAAGGGGAAGCATGAAAAGAATCGGGGTGAAAAACAGAAGAGTCCCCCCCTCAAAGAAAAAAAAAATCAGGCAATGAGAGGCCAACAAAAGAAAAATAACACCCAAGTGAACGGGTTTGTTGGTACCGTCGGGGAGGCCTCCGGTGCGTCGGTGCGGATCCTGGCGGGGTGCGCGGTGAGCGCGTGCGTGTGTGGGGGTTCTTCGGGTATTCGGATCTGGTGCGTGCCCTGGCGGGCTCAGTCGGATCGTCTTCTCGGAAGGGGTGAGGGTGTGTCGTTCCTGGTTGAGGCTTCCGATAGCGCCTCAAGAGGATTCAGGGGTTTGTGTGATCGTCACCTGCTTTTTCTAAAAGCAGGAAAAGGTTGGGTCGGATTTGATTGCCTACGTGGGGAGTTTGTGGGGTCACCGCTCTGAGACACGGATATACCGTACACAGAGGTGAAAAACAGATAATCCTATTCTGCTTCCGGGGCTTGACTAAAGGAGTTATGGGACAAAGGGGTGTGGATATGGGGTGAGGATAGGGGGGCGGCTAGTTGTGTTTAGCCGTCGGTCAGGGGGTGGCTAGCTAGGGTTAGTCGTTCAGGGTCTGGGTTGGTTTGGGCAGAACTTCGGTAGGAAATGGGTTTTGTTTTGGGCAGAGGCTAAGCTAGGTTTAACCTGGGTTGCTGGAGGGTGGGATGAGAGGGTATTTTATGTAGGGAATGGGTGTTTCTCTCACAAAAGGGGCTCTCTCTCTCTCTCTCTCTCTCTCTCTTGGGATTTCTAGTGGTGGAAGGGTTTGGTCAAGTGAGGATGGTGGATTGGAGATTCATGATCTTGGTTTTGGGCTTTGGGACCCCTCTATTTATTGTAAAAAGAGAGGCAGGGAAATATCCCAGGGGTAATGGAGTGGGTTGGCTTCGATTAGACCCCTCATTAATTCTCTGGTTCTTCTGTCAGAGACCAGGTGAAGGGCGGCTAGTGCTAACTAGCCGCCCAGGATGGGGCGACTACTTCCTGGTAGCCGCCCCACTCATGACCTGCCAAACGTCCCATCTCTGACAAGCGGTGGCTTGGTTCGGCTACTTGGTTTGATCCGGCCAAGAGAGGGCGGCTAAAGGTCATGACCCGCCAAACACACGTCTCTACATAACCTGAGACAAATCCCGTCAGTTCACCTACCGGAGGGATTCAAAATCCCCAAATTTCCCCGGTATAACGGTCGTGGAGACCCAGACATTCATTAAACTGCCTTTTATCTAGACGCACGCCCGTTTCTAGATAATCAACCTCTGCTAGTCTTCCTCTTCCAAAAATCATTGGAAGGAGAAGCACTACAATGGTTCTCCACCCTCCCTGTAGATCACTTGTCGAATTTCTTGGCTGTAAGCGAGAAGTTCTTGGGACGCTATGGTTACCAGAGGATTAGGACCCCCTCTATTTCGGATTTAACCGTAGAGAGAATGAGACCTAGGGAGGAATTCGAGCAATACGTGTCTCGGTGGCGCACACTTGTCCACCGGACCGGCCTGCAACTCACAGAATGTCAAGAAATTGACATGATGTTACAGAGCCTGAGTCCAGAACTTTGTACGAGCCTTTCGTACGGAGACTGTACTACGTATCAGCTTCTGATTGACCGCCACAACAGGATTTTCCGTTGTGCAGCCCCAGTAGTACAAACCCAGTCCCCACCTATCAGCCATAGGGTTGGACAACCGCCTCGCAAGGCACAAACCCCCACGGTAGAGGGGATTATCACCCAGGTATCGGCACTGTACCCGACGGAGCACGAGTTCCTGATCGAGAAACGGCTCCGAGACAGTACATGTCTGGTTCATCCGGGTATGCGCCGCCTCGGCCAATCAACCAAAACTTCACTACTCGATCAGTACCCGTCCTCGTGCCGACACAACGAAACCCAGTAATCCAAAGTTCCCCAGTCTAAAACCCTGTAATTCCAAGACAAGGCCAGCCTAGGACCCCTTTTTATTCCAGCTTCCTAAGAAGTCAGAACCCATGTCCTAGGCAGCCCTCCCAAAATACGTATAATGAGGTCTCCCCTCCGATATCCCATGATCAAAGACGAATGGGATAGAGGGACTCTTACCCTCCTCTCCCAGAAACACTAACTAGGATTTTTAGGGTACTGATGGACACAAATAGTATCTCCCTCCCAGCTGCTAAACCTCCACTCCCCGGGGCCAGCAGACTGCGTTACTGTCAATACCACCAACAACATGGTCATACCGTAGAACAATGCATTGTTTTTCGGGATTTTATCTATGATTTAAATGATGACAGACGCCTTGATTGGGCCATGATAAAAAGCCACTTAAACCAGGGCAATTCTCGAGCCTCCAAGCCACTTGGCATTTTTACTGACTCATTGCCAGGTCACAACCAAACATCCACATCTGGAGCCCACATAGTAAACATGGTCAGGAGAGGGAGACAACCATCACCACAACCAAGCAGTTCGAAAGACGTCACTGACGACAGTCTGTCCGAAGAATCCGAGGAGGAAGAGCAGAACGAGCCCTTCCAGCTGAACCTCGACGATCATGACCTTGCCAAACTCTATGGCGAAGAAGATGCAGTTCTCGCCCTTCCCGCAGTCATCAACATCGAGTCCGACGAAAGCGGACTAGAAAACCCTGGAGGAGACGAAGAAGAAGAGCCATTTGAGGAGATCCCCGAAGGAGCTAGCGAAGGACCCGAAGGAGGGGAATGTACGTCGGATGATCTGCATCCGGACGACAACGGGTCCACCAAGAGTACTGACACTGTCGACGGCCCCCGCCGCCCAATGACCATTTCATTCACAGACCAAGACCTCCCGGATCCCAGACTATGAGTCTACCCCCTACACATCCGCGGACGACTTTAAATGTTGTGGCTAAACAACATCTTCGTGGATCTAGGGTCAGGAATGAACATAATGACATGCTCCACCTACCAAAAGATACCCGGACTAGGCTGTCCCCCCATCCAACCGGCCCACCATACTATTCAAGCTTTCAACCATACCGGGAAGACTCTCCGCGGCCCCAGAACATTCGAGTTGTCTGTCGGCCCTCTTATTTGTGAGGTAGCCTGCTTCTTGGCCGACATCGACACGCGGTATCCATTAATGTTGGGACGACCATGGTTAGACAGCATTCATGCTATCTGTTCCCCCCGGCACCAATGCCTTTGACTGCCCTTCTTAAATCATATCCTGACAGTCTGGGGAGAGGCGCGCCTCCAGTATGAGAACGAGAACAATTGGGCGATACATAATATGTTCACACTAACCCTACGATCGGGAAATGAGGATGAAAATGGTAGTCCACCTGGGTCCCCTTACAACAGCTACCCCTCAGAAGAAACGGCCAGGACCTTGCATCCACCGAATGATCTTGCGGAGCCCAGCTCGATCACCTTCCTCCCCCACGAAGTCGCCAAAGCCGGAGCACGTTCCGCACCCCTCGCTATCACCGCCATACTCGGAGGAAGGGAATTCCGGCAGATTCTCATTGACACGGGAGCGGAAACTAATGTTCTTACGTATTCCGCCTACCAAAAGCTGGAAGGCCGGGTTCCCAGATTGGAGCCCTCGGACGAATACATTTATGCCTTCGACAGCACGCGCAAGAACGCTTGCGGATTGGTCACACTCCCACTGAAGATCGACCCAATCTCCACCATCGTTAACTGCATGGTGATGAAGATTCAGTCGCCCCACCCTCTGATTGTTGGGAGGAAATGGCTAAACAGCATCGAAATCCACCCGACACCAATGTCTTCGCTTCCCGTACCGTGGGAAAGTAGTATCCATATGGGGAGAAGCGCGCTTTAACGAGACGTGGGCCCAGAATTGGAGCATTTGTGCCATGCGCATCCGGCTAGAGGTGCTCGCATGTTGGCAGCCAGGCTCCACCGACGAAGAACTGCTCCATCAAGGGAGGCCTTTGAAACGGCTCAGGGAAGAAGAGTTCGGGAATAGGGGACCCCCACCGGACATCAGCCGGCCGACCAAGCGAAGCCGACTCGAGGAAACAACACGAACCCAAGAACCAGGTACCGATCCCCCCGGGTAGGCCTTCGTCATCCTGTACATATTTGTTTACAGCTTTTTCTAAAAAATCCAAAATCGAAAAGTATTTGTTTATCAGCCTTCGCTTTCGACATCCTGTACATATTTGTTTACAGCCTTTTTCAAAAACCAAAATTAAAAATATTTGTTTACCAGCTTTCGTTTTCATCACCTTATACATATTTGTTTACCTGCTTTCCTAAAAGAAACAAAAATCCAAAAATACATGCTGATCAGCTTTCCTTCCCCAACTCTGAACATACTTGTTTTCTGCTTTATTTCCACTCTTCTTTAAAAACAAAAAAAATGTTTTTTACAAAAATATTTTCCACACTCTCATTCAAAACAAAAGTTTCTTTTTCCAAAACCGTATTTCCGTGCTTCCAAAGAAATTTTCCAAACTTTCTTTACTTGTTTACCAAGACAATGAAAATATTTACAAGCCGCGTTTCCAAAAAAAATGTTTTCCAAAGCTATACTTCCACATTCATCTTCAAAACAAAATGTTTTAACAAAACCGTACATTCATGATTTCCCGCCAAAAATATTTTTACAAACTGTCTTTCCATACTTCCCTTCTAAAAACAAAACCGTTTCCCAAACTTTATCCCCATTTTCTTTCCAAAAAAAAAACATATCTATTCGCCGACACAGGCCCCTTTTTCAAAACCATAAGTATACATCTGTTTCCACACTTTCAAAACAAAATATAAAACAAAAGTGAACTACCAGATAAGAAAAGATTAAGAGCGGCAGACCATGCCCAGGCCTACCAAAGAAGGGTGGCAAGGGCATTTGAAAAAAAGGTAATAAAAAGAAAATTTGAAATCGGGGAATTAGTACTCAAGCAAATCATGCCATCGAGACAGCCTCGCCCAAGAGGAAAGTTGCAACCCACATGGGAGGGACCCTATGTGATCACCCATGCCTATTCCGGGAATGCCTACCGCCTGGTAGATGCCGAAGGAGTCGAGGTTCCAGGTTCGTGGAATGCACTTTATCTAAAGAAATTCCATGCATGAATAGCTTTCAATACTTAAGAACTATTATTCTTCCTTCCTGCGATTTCCAGCGTTTAGTACTTGATGATAGAATTATAAGACTCTCAAAGATAAACTCGTATCTATTTGAACACATCTCCGCCAAATCATTCCGTTTTTTTCACACACGTATAACTGGACTAGATTCACCTGAAAGAAGAGAAATTGCCTACCCCGTAGACTGGGACAATTTCAAAACCCCCAAAGCAAAAACATCCCTTATTTCCGCCCTACTCGTATTAACCTTAGGTCAAAATGAGGAGTTACCTAGACCTGGCATATATCCCAAAACTGGCTCTGGCACTATACAAACACTTCTAAAGGGGAAGCATGAAAAGAATCGGGGTGAAAAACAGAAGAGTCCCCCCCTCAAAGAAAAAAAAATCAGGCAATGAGAGGCCAACAAAAGAAAAATAACACCCAAGTGAACGGGTTTGTCGGTACCGTCGGGGAGGCCTCCGGTGCGTCGGTGCGGATCCTGGCGGGGTGCGCGGTGAGCGCGTGCGTGTGTGGGGGTTCTTCGGGGATTCGGATCGGGTGCGTGCCCTGGCGGGCTCGGTCGGATCGTCTTCTCGGAAGGGGTGAGGGTGTGTCGTTCCTGGTTGAGGCTTCCGATAGCGTCTCAAGAGGATTCAGGGATTTGTGTGATCGCCACCTGCTTTTTCTAAAAGCAGGAAAAGGTTGGGTCGGATTTGATTGCCTACGTGGGGAGTTTGTGGGGTCACCGCTCTGAGACACGGATATACCGTACACAGAGGTGAAAAACAGATAATCCTATTCTGCTTCCGGGGCTTGACTAAAGGAGTTATGGGACAAAGGGGTGTGGATATGGGGTGAGGATAGGGGGGCGGCTAGCTAGGGTTAGCCGTCCAGGGTCTGGGTTGGTTTGGGCAGAACTTCGGTAGGAAATGGGTTTTGTTTTGGGCAGAGGCTAAGCTAGGTTTAACCTGGGTTGCTGGAGGGTGGGATGAGAGGGTATTTTATGTAGGGAATGGGTGTTTCTCTCACAAAAGGGGCTCTCTCTCTCTCTCTCTCTCTTGGGATTTCTAGTGGTGGAAGGGTTTGGTCAAGTGAGGATGGTGGATT
Source organism: Acorus calamus (assembly GCA_030737845.1). Taxonomy (NCBI): domain Eukaryota; kingdom Viridiplantae; phylum Streptophyta; class Magnoliopsida; order Acorales; family Acoraceae; genus Acorus; species Acorus calamus. The sequence goes on along the minus strand of CM060873.1, from coordinate 12,535,812 downwards.
GGAGATTCATGATCTTGGTTTTGGGCTTTGGGACCCCTCTATTTATTGTAAAAGAGAGGCAGGGAAATATCCCGGGGGTAATGGAGTGGGTTGGCTTTGATTAGACCCCTCATTAATTCTCTGGTTCTTCTGTCAGAGACCAGGTGAAGGGCGGCTAGTGCTAACTAGCCGCCCAGGATGGGGCGACTACTTCCTGGTAGCCGCCCCACTCATGACCTGCCAAACGTCCCATCTCTGACAAGCGGTGGCTTGGTTCGGCTACTTGGTTTGATCCGGCCAAGAGAGGGCGGCTAAAGGTCATGACCCGCCGCAATGATCAGCATTTAATATGGCTTTATGTCCCATCCAGGGGACTGGTCCAAAGTCGGCCAGGGGGCGGTTAGGGGGGCGGCTAGTGTAAACTAGCCGCCCAGTGAGGGGCGGCTAGTTAGGGATAGCCGCCCCTTTCCAGGGGCTTTAGGTTTTTAGGGTTTTGATTTTTAGGGTTGGTTTAGGTTTAGGTCTGGGTTAGGGTTTGGCTTAGGTTTAGGGTTTGGGCTAGGGTTTGGGGTTAGGTCAAGGTTTAGGGTTTCTGGTTTAGGGTTAGGTCAAGGCTGGGATTAGGGTTTCTGGTTTACCGAACCTTTGGTTCTCTATTGGTGTCCATTTGTGGGATATTTCCGTGTGTTACTTGAAGTATTTCTGTCTCTCTGGACGGTCAAAATTGGGGTATCTACAATTGTCCCTCATCGGACGGAGTCTTTGTGTGAAGCAGGAAAGACTTCGACCGATGATAAGGAAAGAGACCCCTATTTTGGCCGGCCCGACCTTCAAGAAGTTATGCCAATATGAGCAGTACTACTCGGGGAGTTGATTTAGACCATCAGAGGCTAGGTCTTGACTTAGAATTTCTATCCGGGAGGATGATCCAGGTGGAAGGCGGGGAAAAGTAAATGGTGAGTGATCCAACCCGCGGTCGGGGTTCTTAGCTATCGTGCACGGAGCAGCCCAGCGTCAGTTTCCTCGTGCCTACCGTTCCCGTGCTTGGGAAAACTCAGCAAGGAGGGGATATCGCCGACAGAAAGCAAGTAAAAAGTTGATTTGGGTGAATTGGATCATCCGAGGGATAAGAACTCTGGAAAAGAACCAGAACTGAAGAAATTTGAATCTGAATGGTACTGGACGTGTTGCAAAACTTTGGGAGAGTCGTGTTTGATCAAGTAATGTCTGGAAATAAGCCAATACATGGCTGTTTGGTATGGAGAACCTTGAATTTTAGGGTTAAAAAGATTGGAAAGGGGTTTTTAAGTAAAAGAAAAAAAACTGGGAGGGGCGGCTAGTTGTAACTAGCCGCCCGAGAGGGGGCGGCTACTCGCGGGTAGCCGCCCCTTGACTGGGTCCCTTATAACCGAAAAGACCCTCTCTCTCCCCATACGTTTTTAAAACGGTTTCTCTTCCCTCTTCTCTTCTTCCCTTCGGTTTCAAACTCGAAAACCCTGATTTCTTTGCCTTTCTTTCCTCCATTTCGACCTCAATCTTTCTCTTTCTCTTGATTTCAAAACCCTAGTTTGGGTTCTCCTTTTTCTTTTCCAAACCGAGGAGATGACGAGGTCGAAGGCGATTGCTTCGAGGGGGAAACGACCGCGGGTGGCTCGTGGAGAGCGTAACCCGAGCTCTTCATCATCGGAGAGCGATAGGCCGGAGGTCGAGGCCGTGGGGGAGGGTATGGGTACGACGGAGGTGCCGCCGGTGGATATTGTCGTGGGTGAGGTCGGGGATTTGCCTTCGGGGGCTGTCCCGGAGGTAGGGGGGAGTGTGATAGGCTATATACGCAAGAGGAGGCGCGGGGATCGACCGGTGGTGGCCGAGGAGGTGGTTCCGGGGGTTGGAGAATCGATTGAGGGTGCAACCGAGGGGGTAGGGGTCGAGGGAGTTAGCGAGGAGGTGAGGGCGTCGTTGGATGCCCTCGTCGGGATGTTGGATAGGGAGGCCACAGAGGCCAGGGCTGAGGAGGAGGAGAGTAGGGCTATGGGGGCTTTGCGGAGTTTATCTCCGGCGTGGGGAGGGTGGAGGGGATAGGAGAGGCTAGGGACGGGGTCGGGGAGGCTGAGGGTATGGGAACTGGGGCCGCTGAGGCCGGTGTGGGTGTTGGGGTTGAGGCCGAGGAGGCCGTGTTTGAGGAGGATGAGGAGGAGGATGACGACGGGATGGACGATCCCGACGAGGCCGAGGTGGACGCCCTGGGTCCACACGGGCCGTGGTATGTTCCTAATCCTTTAGTCTTTGCCTTTTATTTTGGTGTATATGCATGTGTTGGTGGTATGAACAGGTTGTATGTGTGTATTATACTCGTATATGTGTGTTATTTTTTAAATAGGCATGCTTGTGTATAAGTTTAATCACGGTGGGATGTGTAAGCATGCTGTCATGGGTTTGTTTTTATAGGGAGGGGGCAATTTCTATATATATACATACATGTTTGTTATATGCATATAAAGGAGAAGAAATGATATAGCTAATATGCTTGCATGCGATACTTTTCTATGTGTGTGATTTCGTACGTGTTTGATCGTGGTAGGCATGAGGGGTGTATGCATGCATTTCATGGGTTCGAGTTCCATATGCTGTATTGCTTAGGTGTGTTTGATAGGCTTGATGTAAGAAAGTGTGTGAGTGGTGACCACGGTGGGATGTGTTTGATATTTGTCTAGCATGCGTGATCATATGAGGAGTGTAGTTTCTTACTTTCATTCTTTTAGCATGTGGGAGTCTTGATTTCGCTAAGCATGGTTTAAAATGATTTCGTAGATTTGGACTCTTACCTCTCGCTCGCTTTTAAACTAACCCATGTTCCCTTCGCTTGTTTTGTAGAGGCCGAATCGTATCCGGGCTTTATGGCACGGGACGAAGAGATGGTACGACGCCTTGGGGCAGGAGGAGCGGAGTTTGGTGGATGGAGCGGGCTTCCGTTCCTTTTTTCTGATCGAGCCATTCCACGTCCACCGTCCATATGTGGAGGCCTTGGCGGAGAGATGGGATCCGGAGAGTTGCACGTTCATCCTCCCTACCGGTGCTGTCATGCCGACGCTCGAGGACGTCTATCGGATCACCGGCCTTCCGGTTCTGGGGGAGGCGGTGATCGCGGCCACCCTAGCTGACTACAGGGGGCTTTTCCGAGAGTTGATCGGGGAATGGGAGTTCGTGGAGCGGGAGCGGACGCTGAACCGGATCCCTTTGGGGCGGCTTTCGGGGCAGTACGGCCTCGGTTCCTTTACAGAGCGCCAGAAGGGCGAAGCTGCAGCTAGCTTCGAGAGGCGGCGAGTGATGATCGAGGCGAGAGAGGCGGCCGCGTGTCCACAGAGGGCACGGAGGGAGTTGAGAGCGTTCTTCCTCTACTTCTTTGGCCGGGTCCTTTTCTCGACGGCCTCTGATAAGGTCTCCTCTCATTCCCTTCTACTGATGCGGGACTTGGAGGGCATGGGGCGCTATGCTTGGGGAGCGGCGATGCTTGCCCACTTGTTTGCGGAGCTCTCGAAGAAAGTCAAGAGGGCTGGAGGAAAGAACCTTGGTGGCTTCGCGCCATTCCTTCAGGTATGTGTAAGTGATGAGTGTCTTCTTCTTGGTTTAGCTTTACTTTGGTCATGATAAATTCCCTCTTGCTTTGTTAGATCTTCGGGTACGAGCACTTCGCCATTGATCGCCCGACTTTGGCTCCGTTCGATCATGCCCTCCCTTGGGCCATGAGATGGGAACCCCGGGGATCTTCCCGTTTGCACCGCCTCGCCCAATTCCGAGAGGCCTTCCGCGTCTTGTCGGAGGAAGAGGTATGAGTTTTCTTTGAATTTCTTTGGCTTGTACTTGGTTTTCTTTTGACTAAGCGCTCTTCCTATCTTTCGATGCTTTTTTAGATGACGTGGAGGCCTTACTCGGAGGAGGTTCCTGAGGCCCTGGCGCGAGACATCTGGCTGATCTACTTCAATGAGGTCGTGTTCCATGCGATCAGCCGGGTCGTCCGTCAGCTTGGGTACCATCAGTGGGTGCCCGATCCTCTTCCGCGGCGCCCTTCGATTCCGGTGGCCGGGATTCCTCGGGACACGAATCTCCCGAGGAATTACGCGACGTACGTGGCGGGATGGATGGGTCGAGGCGTCTTGGTAGAGCGTCGTCCTGAGGTGACTTCGAGTGACGAATACCTAGCTTGGTATCGTCGGGAGTATGCGGATATCCTCGGGACGATGGAGGAGGAGATCCCGGACGCTTATGTAAGTTGAAAAATCTCTTTTATTCCTCGTTCTCCTTTGCTTTGAGCATCTTCTGAATGGTGTTTCTTTTTGTAGGTTGAGTTGAATGAGATGGAGAAGAGGCTCAAGACCGCCAATGAGCATCTCCAAGCGCGGGCCAGGCAGATAGAGGCGTTGCGGGCACAGAGAGGACGCTTGCAGGACCAGGTCCGGGTCCTCGAGGCTCAGGTGGATGCTCTGTCGAGAGCGAGGGCCGATGGCGCTTCTTCTTCTTCCGTCCCTCCTCCTTCCGTGGTTTCCGAGCAGGAGCTCGAACTGACGAGGGAATTGGATGTGGCCCGAAGCGAGTTGGCGGCCACAAGGATGGAGTTGGGCCAGGCGAGGGGCAGGGCTTCTCGGGCTGAGGAGGAGGCGGACCGGCTGAGGTCCATGATAGCCTCGAGGGAGGAGGGGTTCATTACCCTAGGCCGTGAGAGGGACTCCCTCCAGATGAGGGTGTCGGAGTTGGAGGCTTCGGCGGGTGTTCCCGGAGGTTTGATGGGAGACCTGGTTCGTTCTCTCCAGGCGGCCGGGGATAGGGACAGAGAGGCACTCAGGGCGTCGGAAGCGAGGGCGCGGGAGTTGGAGGAGAGGTTGAGGGTTGCTGAGGATCGGGCCAGAGGGACAGAGAGTCGCCTCCGACAGAGATTGGAGAGGAGAGACAGAGACATGCAGCAGGTCCGTCTCTGGGAGGCCACCATGAGGGGGAAGTTGGTCGGAGGGGGCTCTATGACCGAGGCGGACCTTGATCTTCTTCCACTTGAGCCTGACCATTCTCTCTCGGCTTCCTTGGCTACCGGGGCCACCTTTAGCCGTGCCTCTCGTCCTTCGGCGTCTCGGAGTCGTGGGATATACGCGAGGGCCGCGTCTTCGGTTCGAGAGACTCCTGCTGCTCCTGATGTTCCAGAGGTTCAGTCTTCTCCTCATCCACCGCTCCCTTCTCAGCCAAGTCAGGACGTTCCTCCTACTCAGCCTCCAGCGGATGACGATACGCCGAGGTATAGCTTTTGTGTCTTGGTTTTAAGTAGAAGAATAGTATATATGCGATGAGTTCATGCTTTTCTTCTTTTGTTTTGGTTTTAGGTGATATTTCGGTGAGATATAGCTCAAGACTTTTGGATTTTGGAGCGCTTTGAAGGAAGATTCCCTTTTTATGCCCTTTTTTAGGTTTTGGGTGGGACAATTTAATCATTCTCCTTTATATGTATGTGTTTTAGAGTAGTTTAGCATGGATAGTTCATGGATATGTATGTTTGTGTAGATGAATCTTGGTTTCATAGGTTTGATTCATGGATGAATGTAGGTTTTGATATATAATTTGTTGGTATCTATACAGGTTTTGCGTATGGATATGTGTATGAAATGTGTACATGCAGGTTTTGGAAAGAATTTGATTTGTAATAGGTAAAGAAGTGCTGAAGAGTTGATTATATGGGCTGACATAACATGCAGGCAAGGGGCGGCTAGTGTAACCTAGCCGCCCAGTGAGGGGCGGCTAGTTAGGTTTAGCCGCCCCCTGCCTGGGGCAAACTTACCTGAGACAAGGGGGAGGGGCGGCTAGTTAGGTTTAGCCGCCCCCTGCCTGGGGCATTTTGGGCCTGCTGCTCCTGTCTGCTGCTGCTGCTGAGAGTTTTTGTGGCCGTTCTATTCTTCAATACCTATAAAAACATTCTTTCCATGGACCAAGTGTTAAATCTGTCCAGATTGTGCCCCTGCACTGACTTTCGAGCCCTTCTTGCTTGAATTGTCAAGGGCTACAATCCATCTTAAGGCGGAATGGAAATATAAATGCGAGAAAGTAAAGTGCGGGAGACCAGGCTTTAGTGCGCAAGGAAGGGATTCCAAGTGCGTGAGTGAAGAAGAACTTATATGTAGGAGTTGGGGACAATTTCTTCTTACGCATGTGCGGAAGGGCATGAGGTGAGTGGGGACAATTTTCATATGAGTGGGGATAATTTTGAATTTTGCGGGGACAACTCTCATATGAGTGGGGATAATTTTAAATTCGGGGGGGGGGGGGTTAACTTTAATGTTTCAAGAAAATCAGATGCCAAGGCGTTTTGAGAAGGAAAATGCGAGCTTATGCGTAAGTATAAGTGGCATAAGGGGGCATTTTAGTTCTTCAATGACTTTTTAGGTGAGAGGGCAATGTTCTTGATTTTCATAAGTAAAAGACGCCATCAAGTCCCCGTGGAGGAGCCCTTGTGGTCACTTATGTCCAAACCAGGATTGTATTTGAGAGGTATAAGCCTTAGGCGTCGATTTTCCTAGGTTCATGGTTTTCAAATGCTTAATCGTATTATTCTAAACATGCTGAAAAATCCATGAGTGTACCAAGAGTCAAGTCAAATAAGCTTCCTTTGGATAGGCAAATTTCTAAATGAACTCGCGTGAGTGTGTGTGTAGGTGTAAACCTGGACGTGATCTGCCCTTGGTCAAAATTTCGCTTTTCCAAGTGGACATAGCTCAATTTTGAACTCCCATTGCAAGAAAATAAAAAGGGGAGAGGGTGAATGAGGTAAGAGTAATATCTTCCTTTCGGGCAATATTTTAGAATTGTCCCAGTCTAGCACATGTCTTACTTCCTAGGTCCCTCTGGCTTTCTTCTTTTTACCACTTCTTTAATTTTGGGTGGAAAGGTACAGTCCGTTGTTTGGATCTGTACTAGTATAGCCGTTGTTTAGCGTATACCGTGCGTAAAGGCGTGAAAGCCTGCTAAATAGAGAGTTTAACTCGTTCACTTGGGTGTTTGGCCTCTCCTTGCCTGACTTTCTCTTTTTTTTGTTTTTGTTTTTTTTTTTGTTTGTTTGTTTTGATTTGAGGGGGGCTCTTCTATTTTTCACCCCGATTCTTTTCATGCTTCCCCTCTAGAAGTGTTTATATAGTGCCCGAGCCAGTTTTTGGGACATATGCTAGGTCCGGGTAACTCCTCATTTTGACCTAGGGTTAATACGAGCGGGGTGGAAATAAGGGACATTTTGCTTTGGGGAGTTTTAAATTGTCCCAGTCTACGGGGTAGGTAATTTTTCTTCCATCAGGCAAATCTAGTCGAGTTATACGTGTGTGAAGGGAGTGACATGATTTGGCGGAAACGTGTTCAAATAGATACGAGTTTATCTTTGAGAGTCTTATAATTCTATCATCAAGTACTAAATAATAGTTCTTAAGTATTGAAAGCTTTTTTATGCATGGAATTTCTTTAGATAAAGTGCATTCCACGAACCTGGAACCTCGACTCCTTCGGCATCTACCAGGCGGTAGGCATTCCCGGAATAGGCATGGGTGATCACATAGGGTCCCTCCCATGTGGGTTGCAGCTTTCCTCTCGGGTGAGCTGTCTTGATGGCATGATTTGCTTAAGTACTAATTCCCCGATTTCGAATTTTCTTTTTATCACCTTCTTTTCAAATGCCCTTGCCACCCTTCTTTGGTAGGCCTGGGCATGGTCTGCCGCTCTTAATCTCTTCTCGTCTAGTAGTTCGAGGCGTAGTAAAGACAAATGTATACTTATATTTTTTGGAAAGGGGCCTGTGTCGGCGAAAAGATATGTTTTTGGAAGGAATGGAGATAAAGTTTGGAAAACGATTTTGTTTTTAGAAGACAAGTATGGAAAGATAGTTTGTAAAAATGTTTTTCGGCGGAAGTACGGCTTTGTAAAATATTTTGTTTTGAAGAAAGGTGTGGAAGCGCAGATTTGGAAAACATTTTCGTCGTGAAGAAGAGTGTGGAAATGTAGTTTGTAAATATTTTCATGGGTTTTTTTTTTTTTTTTTTTTTTTGGAAATGATGTAAAGACAGTTAGAAAATATTTTTTTTGTTTTGAAGAAAGACGTGGGGGTAAAGCTGGAAACAAGTATGTCCAAGGTTGAGAAATGAAAGCTGATTAGCATGTATTTTTTTGGATTTTGGTTTCTTTTTGGAAGCAGGTAAACAAATATGTATAGGAGTTGAAAGCGAAAGCTAGTAAACAAATATTTTGATCTTTTGATTTTTTTGAAAAAGCTGTAAACAAATATGTACAGGGTGATGAAAGACGAAAGCTGGTAAACAAATATTTTGATCTTTTGATTTTTTTGAAAAAGCTGTAAACAAATATGTACAGGGTGATGAAAGACGAGAGCTGGTAAACAAATATTTTGATCTTTTGATTTTTGGAAAAGCTGTAAACAAATATGTACAGGGTGATGAAAGACGAAAGCTGGTAAACAAATATTTTGATCTTTTGATTTTTTTGAAAAAGCCGTAAACAAATATGTACAGGGTGATGAAAGACGAAAGCTGGTAAACAAATATTTTGATCTTTTGATTTTTTTGAAGAAGCTGTAAACAAATATGTACAGGGTGATGAAAACTTACCCGGGATGATCGGTACCTGGTTCTTGAATTTGTATTGCCTCCTCGGGTCGGCTTCTTTTTGATGGCCGGCTGATGTCTGGTGGGGGTCCCTTGTTCCCAAATTCTCCCTCCCTGAGTCTTTTCAAAGGCCTCCCTTGATGGAGTAGTTCTTCGTCTGTGGCGCATGGTTGCCAACATGCGAGCACCTCTAGCCGGATGCGCATGGCGCAGACGCTCCAATTTTGGGCCTGAGTATTATTAGAGCGCGCCTCTCCCCATATGGATATTACCTTCCCGCGGTACGGGAAGCGAAGACATTGGTGTCGGGTGGATGAGACGGCTTCGATGCTGTTGAGCCATGTTCTCCCAACAATCAGAGGGTGGGGTGATTGAATGTTCATCACCATGCAGTTAACGATGGTGGAGACTGGGCCGATCTTCAGTGGGAGCGTGACTAGTCCGCATGCGTTCTTGCGTGTGCTGTCGAAGGCGTAAATGTATTCGTCTGAGGGCTCCAATCTGGGAACCCGGCCTTCTAGCTTTTGGTAGGCGGAATATGTAAGGACGTTAGTTTCCGCTCCCGTGTGAATGAGAATGTGACGGAATTCCCTTCCCCCGAGTATGGCGGTGATTGAGAGGGGTGCGGAACGTGCTCTAGCTTTTGCGACTTCATGGGGGAGGAAGGTGATCGAGTTGGGCTCCGCAAGATTGCTTGGTGGACGCTGGGTCCTGGCCGCTTCTTCTGAGGGAGAGTTGTTGTCACAAGGGGACCCAGGTGGGCTACCGCCTTCATTTTCATTCCTCGGTCGAAGGGCTAAGGTGAACATATTGTGTATGGCCCAATTGTTCTCATTCTCGTATTGGAGGCGTGCTTCTCCCCAAATTGTCAGTACATGATTCAAGAAGGGCAGTCGAAGGCATTGGTGTCGGGGGGAACAGATAGCTTGGATGCTGTCTAACCACGGTCGCCCCAGCATCAATGGGTACCTCGTGTCGATGTCGGCCACGAAGCAGGCTACTTCGCAGATGAGAGGTCCGACGGATAGCTCGAATGTTCCGGGGCCGGGTGGACGGGAGGACGGCCTAGTCTGGGTATCTTCTGGTAAGTGGAGCATGTCATTATGTTCATGCCCGATCCTGGGTCTACAAAGATGTTGTTCAGCCACAACATCTGGAGTCGTCCGCGGATGTGTAGGGGGTAGACTCACAGTCGGGGATCTGGGAGGTCTTGGTCAGTGAATGAAATGGTCATTGGGCGGTGGGGGCCATTGACAGTGTCGGTACTCTTAGAGGACCCGTTGTCGTCCGGATGCAGATCATCCGACGTACATTCCCCTCCTTCGCGTCCTTCGCTAGTTCCTTCGGGGATTTCCTCAAACGGCTCTTCTTCTTCGTCTCCTCCTAGATTTTCTAGTCCACTTTCGTCGGACTCGATGTTGATGACCGCGGAAAGGGCGAGGACTGCGTCTTCTTCTTCACCATAGAGTATGGCGAGGTCATGGTCGTCGAGGTTCAGCTGGAAGGGCTCGTTCTGCTCTTCCTCCTCGGACTCTTCGGATAGGCTGCCATCAGTAGCATCTTCCGAGCTGCTTGGTTCTGGCGATGGTTGTCTCCCTCTCCTGATCATGTTGACCGCGTGGGTTCTAGATGTGGAGGCTTGGGTGTGACCTGGCAAGGGGTCAGTCAATATGCCAAGTGGCTTGGGTGCTTGGGGATTTCCCTGGCTCAGATGGCCTTTGATCATGGCCCAGTCAAGGCGCCTGTCATCATTAAGATCATAAACGAAGTCCCGAAAAACAATGCATTGTTCTACGGTATGGCCATATTGTTGATGATATTGACAGTAACGCGCCGTGCTGGCCCCAGGTAGTGAAGGCCTGGCGTCGGGGAGGGAGATACTATTTGTGTCCAACATCACCCTAAAGATCCTAGTTAAAGTTTCTGGGAGGGGAGGGTAAGAGTCCCTCTTTCCCATTCGTCTTTGGTCGTAGGATGTGGGAGGTCTAACCTCGTTATAAGAGCTTTGTATGGGTTGCCTAGGGGTTGGATTTTGTGCTCTTGGGGGAGCAGAGTAAAAGGGAGCCCGAGTTCGGCTCTGGATTATAGGGCTTTCGAGTGGGAAACTTTGGACTGTGGGGTTTTGTCGTATTGGCACGGGGACGGGTACTGATCGAGGGGTAAAATTTTGATTCGCTTGCCGAGGCGGTGCATATCCGGATGATCCGGGCGTGTACTGTCTCAGAGCTGTTCCTCGGTCAGGAGCTCCTGCTCCGTTCGGGTAGAGTGCCGATACTTGGTTAATGATCCCCTCTACCGTGGGGGTTTGCACCTTACGAGGCGGTTGTCCAACCCTATGGCTGATAGGTGGGGACTGGTTTTGGACTGCTGGGGCTGCACAACGGGAAATCCAGTTGTGGCGGTCAATCAGAAGTTGATACGTAGTGCAGTCTCCGTACGAAAGGCTCGTACGGAGCTCTGGACTCAGGCTCTGTAACATCATGTCAATTTCTTGACATTCTGTGAGTTGCAGACCGGTTCGGTGGACAAGGGTGCGCCACCGAGACACGTATTCTTCGAATTCCTCCCTAGGCCTCATTCTCTCTACGGTTAGATCTGAAATAGAGGGGGTCCTAATCCTCTGGTAACCGTAGCGGCCTAAGAATTTCTCGCTTACAGCCGAGAAATTCGACAAGTGATCTACAGGGAGGGTGGAGAACCATTGTAGTGCTTCTCCTTCCAATGATTTCTGGAAGAGGAAGACTAGTAGAGGTTGATTATCTAGAAACGGGCGTGCGTCTAGATAAAAGGTAGTTAAATGAATGTCTGGGTCTCCACGACCGTTGTACCAGCGGAATTTGGGGACTTTGAATCCCTCCGGTAGGTGGACTAACGGGATTTGTCTCAGGTTATGTAGAGACATGTGTTTGGGGGCCGAGGGACCAGTCTCGGAGAGAATTCTCCGGATGGTATCGTCCAGTGTTTCTCCCCGGGGAGGGCTGCCTAGCGGTCCCGGGTTTGGGGTGGTCTGGTAGGGGCCTGGGGTGGAAACAACTGGTAATTTTGGATTTGCGGGGGAAAGGGGGGTGAACGAAAAGACACTCGGCTTGACCGAGTGACTGGGTGTGGATGGGGCTTTGGGAGTGGATTTAGGGGTTTCGACAGGGGTTTCCTGTCTCGAGGTCTTGGCATGACGGTAGTCAATGAGGTCATGAAACATGTCCTCTACCGTTTGATACCCTAGACTAGCCATCCTTTCCTCTAGATGGGTCAGGAACTGTGTGGCCTGACCCTCTTGGTGATTCCTTTCCTCTAATATCTCCTCTTCTGTGTGGGATTCCATGACGTAGAGTGGGGGGATGAATGCAGATTGAAAGTAGTAAATAAAGCAGTAAAGGATTGCGCAGCTGTGTGCGACTTACGAAAGCAGTAAAGGATTGCGCAGCTGTGTGCGACTTACGAAAGCAGTAAAGGATGTTATAATGCACAGTAGAAGAGGATTTAATTCAAGGAGTGAGAAACTCTAACCTTCCTAGAGGGTTGATAGCATTTTAGTCAAGTTTGTAAAAGGGGGCAGAAGAGGATTACCTTTTGTTGTTTTTCACGAGGGAGGTCCCACCGTGATCGCCAGAATTTGTCGGTGTCGAAAAATCCGCGTGTGTGGGGTTTCTTCGGAGGGTTCGGATTGGATGCGTGCCCTGGCGGGCTCGGCCGGATCGTCTTCTCGGAAGGGGTGAGGGTGTGGTTCCTTGTCGAGGCGCCCGACAGCGGCCCAAGAGGATTCAGGGGGGGTTTGTGATCGCCACCTGCTTTTTCTAAAAACAGGAAAGGGTTTGGGTTGGATTTGATCGCCTACGTGGGGAGTTTGTGGGGTCTCCGCTCTGAGACACGGATATACCGTACACAGAGGTGAAAAACAGGTAATCATATTCTGCTTCCGGGCTTGACTAAAGGAGTTATGGGTCAAAGGGATGTTGATATGGGGTGTGGATAGGGGGCGGCTAGTTGTGGTTAGCCGTCGGCCAGGGGGCGGCTAGCTAGGGTTAGCCGTCCAGGGTCTGGGGAATTTAGGTAGGGGTTTGGTAGGTAAAGGGTGGGGTCTTGGGCAGAGGCTAAGCTTGGTTTAGCCTGGGTTTATAGAGGGTGGGATGAGAGGGTATTTTATGTGGGGAATGGGTGTTTCTCTCACAAAAGGGACTCTCTCTCTCTCTCTCTCTCTTGGGATTTCTGGTGGTGGAAGGGTTTGAAGATGAATTGGTGATTGTTGTGGATTTTGTTGGGTGTGTTGGTTGTTGTTGAAGGCTTGGGACCTCCTCTATTTATAGTAAAAGAGAGGTAGGAAAATATCCTGAGGGTAATGGAGTGGGTTGGCTTTGATTGGACCTCTCATTAATGCTCTGGTTCTTCTGCCAGAGAACAGGTGAAGGGCGGCTTGCTAACTAGCTGCCCGGGATGGGGCGGCTACTTCGTGGTAGCCGCCCCTATCATGACCTGCCAAACGTCCCATCTCTGACAAGCGGTGGCTTGGGTCGGCTACTTGGTTTGATCCGGCCAAGAGAGGGCGGCTAAAGGTCATGACCCGCCGCAATGATCAGCATTTAATATTGCTTTATGTCCCATCCAGGGGACTGGTCCAAAGTCGGCCAGGGGGCGGTTAGGGGGCCGGCTAGTGTAAACTAGCCGCCCAGTGAGGGGCGGGTAGTTAGGGATAGCCGCCCCTTTCCAGGGGCTTTAGGTTTTTAGGGTTTTGGTTTTTAGGGTAGGTTTAGGTTTAGGTCTGGGTTAGGGTTTGGCTTAGGTTTAGGGTTTGGGCTAGGGTTTGGGGTTAGGTCAAGGTTTAGGGTTTCTGGTTTAGGGTTAGGTCAAGGCTGGGATTAGGGTTTCTGGCTTACCGAACCTTTGGTTCTCTATTGGTGTCCATTTGTGGGATATTTCCGTGTGTTACTTGAAGTATTTCTGTCTCTCTGGACGGTCAAAATTGGGGTATCTACACTCTCGTCCTTCAGCGTCTCAGAGTCCTGGGATATACGCGAGGGCCGCGTCTTCGGTTCGAGAGACTCCTCCCGCTCCCGACGCTCCAGAGGTTCACTCTTCTCCTCATCTGCCGCTCCCTTCTCAGCCAAGTCAGGACGTTCCTCCTACTCAGCCTCCAGCGGATGACGATACGCCGAGGTATAGCTTCTTTGTGTCTTGGTTTTAAGTAGAAAAATAGTATATATGCGATGAATTCATGCTTTTCTTCTTTTGTTTTTGGTTTTAGGTGATATTTCAGTGAGGTATAGCTCAAGACTTCGGAGTTTGAAGCGTTTCGAAGGAAAAATATCATCTTTTATGCTTTCTCTTAGGTTTAGAAAAACAGTCTATGTTTGTGGTTTTGGAGGGACAATTTAATTTCTCGTTTATATGCATGGTTTAGAATAATTTAGCATGGATGTTTAGGTGTTTAAAGAGCTCCCATTATTTAGAAAAACGAGTATTTCGTGGATGGGTGATTTTGGTGTTTTTTATACTCTTAATTCATGGAGGGGTGTAGGGTTTTGATTATATATTAGTTCTAGCATGGTATTTATACCGGTTTTGTGTATGAAATGTGTGTATGAAATGTGTACATGTGGGTTTTGGAAAGAACTGATCTCAATACGTAAAGAAGTGTTGAAGAGTTGATCGAATACGGACCGACACAGCTGAAATAGGTGCAGGCAGGGGGCGGCTAGTGTAAACTAGCCGCCCAGTGAGGGGCGGCTAGTTGTGCTTAGCCGCCCCCTGCCTAGGGCTTCCTCACCTGAAACAAAGGGCAGGGGCGGCTACTGTCAAATAGCCGCCCAGTGAGGGGCGGCTAGTCGAGTTTAGCTGCCCCCTGCCTGGGGCAATTTGGTTCTGCTGCTCTTGTCTGCTGCTGCCGCCGAAAGTCTTCGTGACCGTTTTAATCTTCGAGACCTACAAAAACATCCCTTCCATGGACCAAGTGTTAAATCTGTTCGGATTGCGCCCCTGCACTGACTTTCGAGCCCTTCTTGCTTGAATTGTCAAGGGCTACAATCCATCTTAAGGTGAAATGGAAAAAGATAATGCAAGAAAATAACGTGCGGGAGACCATGCCTTAGTGCGTAAGGAAGAGATTCCAAGTGCGTGAGTGAAGAAAACTTTAAGTATGTGTAAAAAGGTGGGACAATTTCTTCTCAGGCATGTGCGGCAAGGGTACGAAATGAGTGGGGACAATTTTAATATTTGTGGGGATAATTTTCATATGAGTGGGGACAATTTTAATATGAGTGGGGACAATTTTCATATGAGTGGGGATAATTTATGAGAAAATCAGATGCCAAGGTGTTTTGGAAAAGGAAAATGCAAGCTTATGCGTAAGTATATGTGGCATAAGGGGGCATTTTAGTTCTTCAATGGCTTTTCATGTGAGAGGGCAACATTCTCGATTTCCTTAAGTAAAATATACCCTCAAATCCCTGTGTAGGAGCCCTTGTGGTCACCTATGCCCAAACCAGGATTGTATTTGAAAGGTATAGGCCTTAGGTGTCAATTTTTCTAGGTTCATGGGTTTCAAATGCTTAATCGTATTATTCTAAACGTGCTGAAAAATCCATGAGTGTACCAAGAGTCGAGTCAAATAAGCTTCCCTTGGATAAGCAAGTTTCTAAGTGAACTCATGTGAGTGTGTGTAGTTTGTAAACCTGGACATGATCTATCTTTGGTCGAAATTTCGCATTTCCCGGCATACGTAGTTCAATTTAGAATCCCATTGCGAAAATAAAAAGGGGGGGGGGGAATGGGGTAAGAGAAATATCTTCCTTTCGGGCAATATTTTAGAATTGACCCAGTCTAGCATATGTCTTACTTTCTAGGTCCCTCTGGCTTTCTTCTTTTTATCACTTCTTTATTTTGGATAGAAAGTACAGTCCGTTGTTTGGACCTGTATTGGTATAGCCATTGTCTAGCGTATACCGTGCGTAAAGGCGTGAAAGCCTGCTAAAATAGAGAGTTTAACCCGTTCACTTGGGTGTTATTTTTCTTTTGTTGGCCTCTCATTGCCTGATTTTTTTTTATTTGAGGGGGGGGGCTCTTCTGTTTTTCACCCCGATTCTTTTCATGCTTCCCCTTTAGAAGTGTTTGTATAGTGCCAGAGCCTGTTTTGGGACATATGCCAGGTCTAGGTAACTCCTCATTTTGACCTAGGGTTAATACGAGTAGGGCGGAAATAAGGGATGTTTTTGGTTTGGGGGTTTTTAAATTGTCCCAGTCTACGGGGTAGGCAATTTCTCTTCTTTCAGGTGAATCTAGTCCAGTTATACGTGTGTGAAGGAAATGACATGATTTGGCGGAGATGTGTCCAGGTTTACAAACTACACACACTAACATGAGTTCACTTAGAAACTTGTTTATCCAAGGGAAGCTTATTTGACTCGACTCTTGGTACACTGATGAATTTTTCAGCACGTTTAGAATAATACGATTAAGCATTTGAAACCCATGAACCAAGAAAAATCGACACCAAAGGCCTATACCTTTCAAATACAATCCTGGTTTGGGCATGGGTGACCACAAGGGCTCCTCCACAGGGACTTGATGGTATATTTTACTTAAGGAAATCGAGAATGTTGCCCTCTCACATGAAAAGCCATTGAAGAACTAAAATGCCCCCTTATGCCACATATACTTACGCATAAGCTTGCATTTTCCTTTTCCAAAACACCTTGGCATCCGATTTTCTTATAAATTGTCCCCACTCATATGAAAATTGTCCCCACTCATATTAAAATTGTCCCCACTCATATGAAAATTATCCCCACAAATATTAAAATTGTCCCCACTCATTTCGTACCCTTGCCGCACAGGCCTGTGAAGAAATTGTCCCACCTTTTTACACATAATTAAAGTTTTCTTCACTCACGCACTTGGAATCCCTTCCTTACGCACTAAGGCATGGTCTCCCGCACGTTATTTTCTCGCATTATCTTTTTCCATTTCACCTTAAGATGGATTGTAGCCCTTGACAATTCAAGCAAGAAGGGCTCAAAAGTCAGTGCAGGGGCGCAATCCAGACAGAATTAACACTTGGTCCATGGAAGGGATGTTTTTGTAGGTCTCGAAGGTTGAAACGGTCACGAAGATTTTCGGCGGCAGCAGCAGACAAGAGCAACAGAACCAAATTGCCCATGGCAGGGGGCGGCTAAACTCGACTAGCCGCCCCTCACTGGGTGGCTAGTTCACAGTAGCCGCCCCTGCCCTTTGTTTCAGGTGAGGAAGCCCCAGGCACGGGGCGGCTAAGCACAACTAGCCGCCCCTCACTGGGCGGCTAGTTTACACTAGCCGCCCTCTGCCTGCACCTATTTCAGCTGTGTCGGTCCGTATTCGATCAACTCTTCAACACTTCTTTACCTATTGAGATCAGTTCTTTCCAAAACCCACATGTACACATTTCATACACATATTTTATATTTTTCTTTCGAAACGCTCCAAACTCCGAAGTCTTGAGCTATACCTCACCGAAATATCACCTAAAACCAAAAACAAAAGAAGAAAAGCATGAATGCATCGCATATATACTATTTTTCTACTTAAAACCAAGACACAAAGAAGCTATACCTCGGCGTATCGTCATCCGCTGGAGGCTGAGTAGGAGGAACGTCCTGACTTGGCTGAGAAGGGAGCGGCGGATGAGGAGAAGACTGAACCTCTGGAGCGTCGGGAGCGGGAGGAGTCTCTCGAACCCTGGTAGCCCACGACTCTGAGACGCCGAAGGACGAGAGGCACGGCTGAAGGTGGCCCTGGTAGCCAAGGAAGTCGAGAGAGAATGGTCAGGCTCAAGTGGAAGAAGATCGAGGTCCGCCTCGGTCATAGTCGCCTCCCAAAGACAGACTTGCTGCATGTCTCTGTCTCTTCTCTCCAATCTCTGTCGAAGGCGTCTCTCTGTCCCTCTGGCCCAATCCTCGGCGGACCTCAACCTCTCTTTCAACTCCCGCGCCCTCGCCTCCGACACCCTGAGCGCCTCTCGATCCCTATCCCTGGCCGCCTGGAGAGAACGAACCAGGTCCCCCATCAAACCTCCGGGGACACCCGCCGAAGCCTCCAACTCCGACACCCTCATCTGGAGGGAGTCTCTCTCACGGCCTAGGGTGATAAACCCCTCCTCTCTCAAAGCCACCATGGACCTACTCCGGGCCGCATCCAACTCCCTCGTCAGCTCAAGCCCTCGCTCGGAAACCATGGAAGGAGGAGGGGCGGAAGAAGGGGAAGCACCATCAGCCCTCGCTCTCGACAGAGCATCCACCTGAGCATCGAGGAACCGGACCTGGTCCTGCAAGCGTCCCCTCTTCTCCATCTCGTTCAGCTCAACCTACAAAAAAGCAACATCAGTCAGAAATTACTCGAGGAGAAGAATAGAAAAGAAAAAAAAGACTTACATAGGCGTCCGAGATCTCCTCCTCTATAGTCCCAAGGATGCTGGCGTATACCTGGCGGTACCAAGCCATATACTCCTCACTGCTAGTCACCTCAGGACGACGCTCCACCAAGACGCCTC
This sequence comes from Acorus calamus, assembly GCA_030737845.1. Lineage (NCBI taxonomy): Eukaryota > Viridiplantae > Streptophyta > Magnoliopsida > Acorales > Acoraceae > Acorus > Acorus calamus. The sequence continues at coordinate 12,517,686 of CM060873.1, read as the reverse complement.
GGCTCATCCATCCCGCCACATACGTCGCATAGTTCCTCGGGAGGTTCGTATCCCGAGGGATCCCAGCCACCGGGATCCAGGCACCCACTGATGGTACCCAATCTGGCGGACATCCCGGCTGATCGCATGGAACACGACCTCAATAAAGTAGTTCAGCCAGAAATCTCGCGCCAGAGCCTCGGGAACCTCTCCCGAGTAAGGCCTCCACGTCATCTAAAAAAGCATCAAAAGATAGGAAGAGTGCTTAGCCAAAAGAAAACCAAATACAAGCCAAAAAAATTCAAAGAAAACTTATACCTCTTCCTCCGACAAGACGCGGAAGGCCTCTCGGAATTGAGCGAGGCGGTGCAAGCGGGAAGATCCCCGGGGTTCCCATCTCATGGCCCAAGGGAGGGCATGATCAAACGGAGCCAAAGTCGGGCGATCGATGGCGAAGTGCTCGTACCCGAAGATCTGACAAAACGAGAGGAAAACCATCACGATCAAAGTGAACTAAACTAAAAAAAAAGACATTTACCAATCACTTGCACATACCTGAAGAAAGCCGCCAAGGTTTTTTCCACCGGCCCTCTTGACTTTCTTCGAGAGCTCCGCAAATAGATGGGCAAGCATCGCCGCTCCCCAGGCGTATCGCTCCATGCCCTCCAGGTCCCTCATGAGCAAGAGAGAGTGAGAGGAAACCTTGTCAGAGGCCGTCGAGAAGAGAACCCGGCTGAAGAAGTAGAGGAAGAACGCTCTCAACTCCCTCCGTGCCCTCTGTGGGCACGCGGCCGCCTCTCTCGCCTCGATCATCGCCCGCCGCCTCTTAAAGCTAGCTGCAGCTTCGCCCTTCTGACGTTTTGTAAAGGAGCCAAGGCCGTATTGCCTCGACAACTGTCCGAGGGGGATCCGGTTCAGTGTCCTCACACGCTCCACATAGTCCCATTCCCCAATCAACTCCTGGAAAAGTGCCTTATAGTCAGCGAGGGTGGCCGCAATCACTGCCTCCCCTGACACCGGAAGGCCGGTAATCCAGTGAACGTCATCGAGGGTCGGCATGATAGCACCAGTAGGGAGAATGAATGCGCAACTCTCCGGATCCCACCTCTCCGCCAAAGCCTCCACATAAGGACGGTGGACGTGGAATGGCTCGATCAGGAAGAAGGAACGGAATCCCGCTCCATCCACCAAGCTCCTCTCCTCCTGCCCCAAGGCATCGTACCACCTCTTCGTCCCATGCCATAAAGTCCGGATACGATTCGGCCTCTACAAAACAAACGAAGGGAACATGGGTTAGTTTAAAAGCGAGCGAGAGGTGAGATTCCAAGTCTATGAAATCATTTTAAACCATGCTTAGCGAAATGAAATTTCCACATGTTAAAAGAAAAAAGGAAACAAAAGCATGAAAGTAAGAAGCTACACTCCTCATATGATCACGCATGCTAGACGAACATCAAACACATCCCACCGTGGTCACCAAACACACGCTTTCATACATCACGGCCTATCATGCTTATACCTCCCTTAAACACACCTAAGCAACACAGCAAAATAGAACTTGGACCCATGAAATGCATGCATACACTCCCTCATGCTCTACCACGATAAAACACGTACGAAGTCATATACACGTAGAAAAATATCACATGCAAGCATACTAAGCCATACCATTTCCTTTATATATGTGACAAGCATGGATGTACGCACGAAAAATTATCCCCCTCTATACAACCCATACCCGTTCGCACGCTTACAATATCCCTCCGAGATCAAACTATACATACAAGCATGCATATTAGACACACGCATCAACCACTATTATCTATTCATGCTATTAGAAACACACGTACATAAATATCACATACACACATAAATAAAAGGCTAAGACTAAAAGGTTAGGCACATACCACGGCCCGTGTGGACTCAGGGGCATCCACCTCAGCCTCGTCGGGATCATCCATCCCATCATCATCCTCCTCCTCATCCTCCTCGAACACGGCCTCCTCGGCCTCAGCCCCAACACCGGCCTCTACAACCCCGGTGCCCATACCCTCGGCCTCCCCGGCTCCATCCCTAGCCTCTCCTATCCCCTCCACCCTCCCCACACCGGAGATAAACTCCACAAAGGCCCCTATAGCCCGACTCTCCTCCTCCTCAGCCCTAGCCTTTGTGGCCTCCCTATCCAACATCCCAACGAGGGCATCCAACGACTCCCTCACCTCCTCGCTAACTCCCTCGACCCCTACCCCCTCGGTTGCACCCTCAATCGATCCTCCAACCCCCGGAACCACCTCCTCGGCTACCACCGGTCGATCTCCACGCCTCCTCTTGCGTGTATAGCCTATCACACTCCCCCTACCTCCGGGACAGCCCCCGAAGGCAAATCCCCGACCTCACCCACGCCGATGTCCGCCGGCGGCACCTCCGTCGAAACCATAGCCTCCCCCACGGCCTCGACCTCCGGCCTATCGCTCTCCGATGATGAAGAGCTCGGGCTACGCTCTCCACGAGCCACCCGTAGTCGCTTTTCCCTCGAAACAATCGCCTTCGACCTCGTCATCTTCCTCGGTGTGAAAATGAAAAAGGAGAACCCAAACCTAGTGCTTCGAAATCAAAAGAAAGAGAAAGATTGAGGTCGAAATGGAGGAAAGAAAGGCAAAAGAAATCAGGGTTTTTGAGTTTGAAACCGAAGAGAAGAAGAGAGGAGGGAAGAGAAACCGTTTTGAAACGTATGGAGAGAGAGAGGGTCTTTTCGGTTATAAGGGACCCAGTCCAGGGGTGGCTACCCTCGAGTAGCCGCCCCCTCTCAGGCTGCTAGTTACAACTAGCCGCCCCTCCCAGTTTTATCTTTCATTTAGAAAACCCCTTTCCAATCTTTTCAGCCCTAAATTGCAAGGTTCTCCATACCAAACAGCCATGTATTGGCTTATTTCCAGACATTACTTGATGAAACATGACTTTCCCGAAGCTTCGCCGCACTTTCAGTACCGTTTAAATTCAAATTTCTTCAGTTCTGGTTCTTTTCCAGGATTCTTACCCTTCGGATGATCCAATTCACCCAAACTCAACTGTTACTTGCTTTCTGTCGGCGATATCCCCTCCTTGCTGAGTTTTCCCAAGCACGGGAACGGTAGGCACGAGGAAACTGATGCTGGGCTGCTCCCACACGATAGCTAAGAACCCCGACCGCGGGTTGGATCACTCCCAATTTACTTTTCCCCACCTTCCACCTGGATCATCCTTTAGGCTAAAAATTCTAAGTCAAGACATAGCCTCTGACAGTCTAAATCAACTCCCCGAATAGAACTGTTCGTGTTGGCATGACTGTTTTGTTTTAGACAGAGGCTAAGCTAGGTTTAGCCTGGGTTTCTGGAGGGTGAGATGAGAGGGTATTTTGTGTAGGGAATGGGTATTTCTCTCACAAAAGGGGCTCTCTCTCTCTCTTGGGATTTCTAGTGGTGGAAGGGTTTGATCAAGTGAGGATGGTGGATTGGTGATTGATGATCTTGTTTTTGGGCTTTGGGACCCCTCTATTTATAGTAAAAGAGAGGCAGGGAAATATCCCGGGGGTAATGGGTTGGCCGGCCCGACCTTCTAGAAGTCATGCCAACACGAACAGTACTATTCGGGGAGTTGATTTAGACTGTGAGAGGCTAGGTCTTGACTTAGAATTTTTAGCCTAAAGGATGATCCAGGTGGAAGGCGGGGAAAAGTAAATGGTTAGTGATCCAACCCGCGGTCGGGGTTCTTAGCTATCGTGCGCGGAGCAGCCCAGCGTCAGTTTCCACGTGCCTACCGTTCCCGTGCTTGGGAAAACTCAGCAAGGAGGGGATATCGCCGACAGAAAGCAAGTAAAAGTTGAGTTTGGGTGAATTGGATCATCCGAAGGGTAAGAATCCTGGAAAAGAACCAGAACTGAAGAAATTTGAATTTAAACGGTACTGAAAGTGCGGCGAAGCTTCGGGAAAGTCGTGTTTGATCAAGTAATGTCTGGAAATAAGCCAATACATGGCTGTTTGGTATGGAGAACCTTGCAATTTAGGGCTGAAAAGATTGGAAAGGGGTTTTTTAAATGGAAGAGAAAAACTGGGAGGGGCGGCTAGTTGTAACTAGCCGCCTGAGAGGGGGCGGCTACTCGAGGGTAGCTGCCCCTGGACTGGGACTCTTATAACCAAAAATACCCTCTCTCTCTCCATACGTTGCAAAACGGTTTCTCTTCCCTCCTCTCTTCTTCTCTTCGGTTTCAAACTCAAAAACCCTAATTGCTTTTGCCTTTCTTTCCTCCATTTCTACCTCAATCTTTCTCTTTCTTTTGATTTTGAAGCCCTAGGTTTGGGTTCTCCTTTTTCTTTTTCACACCGAGGAAGATGAGGAGGTCGAAGGCGATTATTTTGAGGGGAAAGCGACCACGGGTGGCTCGTGGAGAGCGTAGCCCGAGCTCTGCATCATCGGAGAGCGATAGGCCGGAGGTCGAGGCCGTGGGGGAGGCTATGGGTTCGACGGAGGTGCCGCCGGGGATTTGCCTTCGGGGGCTGTCCCGGAGGTAGGGGGGAGTGTGATAGGCTATTCACGCAAGAGGAGGCGTGGGGATCGACCGGTGGTGGCCGAGGATGTGGTTCCGGGGGTTGGAGGATCGATTGAGGGTGCAACCGAGGGGGTAGGGGTCGAGGGAGTTAGTGAGGAGGTGAGGGCGTCGTTGGATGCCCTCGTTGGGATGTTGGATAGGGAGGCCACAGAGGCTAGGGCTGAGGAGGAGGATAGTAGGGCTATAGGGGCCTTTGCGGAGTTTATCTCCGGTATGGGGAGGGTGGAGGGGATAGGAGAGGCTAGGGATGGGGCCGGAGAGGCCGAGGGTATGGGCACCGGGTTTGCAGAGGCCGGTATTGGGGCTGAGGCCGATGAGGCCGTGTTCGAGGTGGATGAGCAGGAGGATGACGATGGGATGGACGATCCCAACGAGGCCGAGGTGGATGCCCCTGGGTCCACACGGGCCGTGGTATGTGCCTAACCTTTTAGTCTTAGCCTTTTATTTATGTGTGTATGTGATATTTATGTACATGTGTTTCTAATGGCATGAATAGATAATAGTGGGTGATGCGTGTGTCTAATATGCATGCTTGTATGTATAGTTTGACCACGGTGGGATATTGTAAGCGTGCGAACGGGTATGGGTTGTATAGAGGGGGATAATTTTTCGTGCGTACATCCATGCTTGTCACATATATAAAGGAAATGGTATGGCTTAGTATGCTTGCATGCGATATTTTTCTACGTGTATATGACTTCGTACGTGTTTGATCGTGGTAGAGCATGAGGGAGTGTATGCATGCATTTCATGGGTCCAAGTTCTATTTTGCTGTGTTGCTTAGGTGTGTTTAGGGGAGGTATAAGCATGATAGGCCGTGATGTAAGAAAGCGGGTGTTTGGTGACCACGGTGGGATGTGTTTGATGTTCGTCTAGCATGCGTGATCATATGAGGAGTTTCATTTCGCTAAGCATGGTTTAAAATGATTTCGTAGACTTGGACTCTTACCTCTCGCTCGCTTTTAAACTAACCCATGTTCCCTTCGTTTGTTTTGTGGAGGCCGAATCGTATCCGGGCTTTATGGCATGGGACGAAGAGGTGGTACGATGCCTTGGGCAGGAGGAGAGGAGCTTGGTGGATGGAGCGGGCTTCCGTTCCTTCTTCCTGATCGAGCCATTCCACGTCCACCGTCCTTATGTGGAGGCTTTGGCGGAGAGGTGGGATCTGGAGAGTTGTGCATTCATTCTCCCTACTGGTGCTATCATGCCGACCCTCGATGAAGTTCACTGGATTACCGGCCTTCCGGTGTCAGGGGAGGCAGTGATTGCGGCCACCCTCGCTGACTATAAGGCACTTTTCCAGGAGTTGATTGGGGAATGGGACTATGTGGAGCGTGTGAGGACACTGAACCGGATCCCCCTCGGACAGTTGTCGAGGCAATACGGCCTTGGCTCCTTTACAGAACGTCAGAAGGGCGAAGCTGCAGCTAGCTTCAAGAGGCGGCGGGCGATGATCGAGGCGAGAGAGGCGGCCGCGTGCCCACAGAGGGCACGGAGGGAGTTGAGAGCGTTCTTCCTCTACTTCTTCAGCCGGGTTCTCTTCTCGACGGCCTCTGACAAGGTTTCCTCTCACTCTCTCTTGCTCATGAGGGACGTGGAGTGCATGGAGCGATACGCCTGGGGAGCGGCGATGCTTGCCCATCTATTTGCGGAGCTCTCGAAGAAAGTCAAGAGGGTCGGTGGAAAAAACCTTGGCGGCTTTGCGCCATTTCTTCAGGTATGTGCAAGGGATTGGTAAATGTCTTTTTTTTTTAGTTTAGTTCACTTTGATCGTGATGGTTTTCCTCTCGTTTTGTCAGATCTTCGGGTACGATCGCCCGACTTTGGCTCCGTTCGATCATGCCCTCCCTTGGGCCATGAGATGGGAACCCCGGGGATCTTCCCGCTTGCACCACCTCACTCAATTCTGAGAGGCCTTCCGCGTCTTGTCGGAGGAAGAGGTATAAGTTTTCTTTGAATTTTTTTGGCTTGTATTTGGTTTTCTTTTGGCTAAGCACTCTTCCTATCTTTTGATGCTTTTTTAGATGACGTGGAGGCCTTACTCGGGAGAGGTTCCCGAGGCTCTTGCGCGAGATGTCTGGCTGATCTACTTTAATGAGGTCGTGTTCCATGCGATCAGTCGGGTTGTCCGCCAGCTTGGGTACCATCAGTGGGTGCCTGATCTTCTGCCGAAGCGCCCCTCGATCCCGGTGGATGGGATTCCTCGGGACACGAATCTCCTGAGGAATGACGCTACGTACGTGGCAGGATGGATGGGTCGAGGCGTCTTGGTGGAGCGTCGTCCTGAGGTGACTTCGAGTGACGAATACCTAGCTTGGTATCGTCGGGAGTATGCGGGTATCCTCGGGACGATGGAGGAGGAGATCCCGGATGCCTACGTAAGTTTGGAAGCTCTTCTTTCCTTCTTCGTTCTCTTTTGCTTGAATATTTTCTGAGTGGTGTTTGCTTTTGTAGGTTGAGTTGAATGAGATGGAGAAGAGGCTCAAGACCGCCAATTAGCACCTCCAAGCGCGGGCCAGGCAGATAGAAGCGCTGCGGGTTCAGAGGGGACGCTTGCAGGACCAGGTCCGGGTCCTCGAGGCTCAGGTGGATGCTCTGTCAAGAGCGAGGGCTGATGGTGCTTCCTCTTCTTCCGCCCCTCCTCCTTCCATGGTTTCTGAGCGAGGGCTCGAGCTGACGAGGGAGTTGGATGCGGCCCGGAGTGAGTTGACGGCCGTGCGGATGGAGCTAGGCCAGGCGAGGGGTAGGGCTTCTCGGGCTGAGGAGGAGGCGGACCGGCTGACGTCCATGGTGGCTTTGAGAGAGGAGGGGTTTATCACCCTAGGCCGTGAGAGAGACTCCCTCCAGATGAGGGTGTCGGAGTTGGAGGCTTCGGCGGGTGTCCCCAGAGGTTTGATGGGGGACTTGGTTCGTTCTCTCCAGGCGGCCAGGGATAGGGATCGAGAGGCGCTCAGGGCGTCGGAGGTGAGGGCGCGGGAGTTGGAAGAGAGGTTGAGGGCCACCGAGGATCGGACCAGAGGGACAGAGAGTCGCCTCCGACAGAGATTGGAGAGGAGAGACAGAGACATGCAGCAGGTCCGTCTTTGGGAGGCGACTATGAGGGGGAAATTGGTCCGTCTTTGGGAGGCGGACCTCGATCTTCTTCCACTTGAGCCTGACCATTCTCTCTCGACTTCCTTGGCTACCGGGGCCACCTTCGGCCGTGCCTCTCGTCCTTCGGCGTCTCGGAGTCGTGGGATATACGCGAGGGCCGCATCTTCGGTTCGAGAGACTCCTCCCGCTCCCGACGCTCCAAAGGTTCAGTCTTCTCCTCATCCGCCGCTCCCTTCTGTACCAAGTCTGGACGTTCCTCCTACTCAGCCTCCAGCGGATGATGATACGCCAAGGTATAGCTTCTTTGTGTCTTGGTTTTAAATAGAAGAATAGTATATCTGCGATGAATTCATGCTTTTCTTCTTTTGTTTTTGGTTTTAGGTGATATTTCGGTGAGGTATAGCTCAAGACTTCGGAGTTTGGAGCGTCTCGAAGGAAAATATTCTTTTTTTTTATGCTCTTAGGTTTAGAAAGACAGTCTGCGTTTATGTTTTTGGTGGGACAATTTAATTTCTTGTTTTGTATGCATGGTAGCATGGATTTTTCATGGATATGTATGTTTGTGTAGATGAATCGTGGTTTTTATAGGTTTGATTCATGGATGGATGTAGGGTTTTGATATATAATTGTTTTAACATGGTATCTATAAATGTTTTGTGTATGAATATGTGTATGAAATGTGTACATGCAGGTTTTGGAAAGAATTAATCTTTCATAGGTAAAGAAGTGCTGAAGAGTTGATTGGATATGGACTGACATAGCTGAAATGGGTGCAGGCAAGGGGCGACTAGTGCAAACTAGCCGCCTAGTGAGGGGTGGCTAGTTTAGTTTTGCCGCCCCCTGCCCGGGATATGCTCACCTGAGACAAAGGGCAGGGGCGGCTACTGTGAACTAGCCGCCCCGTGAGGGGCGGCTAGTCGAGTTTAGCCGCCCCTTGCCTGGGGGAATTTGGTTCTGCTACTCTTGTCTGCTGCTGCTGCCGAAAGTCTTCGTGACCGTTTCAACCTTCGAGACCTACAAAAACATCCCTTCCATGGACCAAGTGTTGCGGGTGTCCCCGGAGGTTTGATGGGGGACTTGGTTCGTTCTCTCCAGGCGGCCGGGGATAGGGATTGAGAGGCGCTCAGGGCATCGGAGGCGAGGGCGCGGGAGTTGGAAGAGAGGTTGAGGGCCGCCGAGGATCGGGGCAGAGGGACAGAGAGTCGCCTCCGACAGAGATTGGAGAGGAGAGACAGAGACATGCAGCAGGTCCGTCTTTGGGAGGCGACTATGAGGGGGAAATTGGTTGGAGGGGGCTCTATGACCGAGGCGGACCTCGATCTTCTTCCACTTGAGCCTGACCATTCTCTCTCGACTTCCTTGGCTACCGGGGCCACCTTCAGCCGTGCCTCTCGTCCTTCGGCGTCTCGGAGTCGTGGGATATACGCGAGGGCCGCGTCTTCGGTTCGAGAGACTCCTCCCGCTCCCGACGCTCCAGAGGTTCAGTCTTCTCCTCATCCGCCGCTCCCTTCTCAGCCAAGTCAGGACGTTCCTCCTACTCAGCCTCCAGGGGATGACGATACGCCGATATATAGCTTCTTTGTGTCTTGGTTTTAAGTAGAAAAATAGTATATATGCGACGAATTCATGCTTTTCTTCTTTTGTTTTTGGTTTTAGGTGATATTTCGGTGAGGTATAGCTCAAGACTTCGGAGTTTGGAGCGTTTCGAAGGAAAAATATCATCTTTTATGCTCTCTCTTAGGTTTAGAAAAATAGTCTATGTTTGTGGTTTTGGTGGGACAATTTAATTTCTCGTTTATATGCATGGTTTAGAATAATTTAGCATGGATGTTTAGGTGTTTAAAGAGCTCCCATTATTTAGAAAAACGAGTATTTCGTGGATGGGTGATTTTGGTGTTTTTTATACTCTTAATTCATGGAGGGGTGTAGGGTTTTGATTATATATTAGTTCTAGCATGGTATTTATACAGGATTTGTGTATGAAATATGTGTATGAAATGTGTACATGTGGGTTTTGGAAAGAACCGATCTCAACAGGTAAAGAAGTGTTGAAGAGTTGATCGAATACGGACCGACACAGCTGAAATAGGTGCAGACAGGGGGCGGCTAGTGTGAACTAGCAGCCCAGTGAGGGGCGGCTAGTCGAGTTTAGCCGCCCCCTGCCTGGGGCAATTTGTTTCTGCTGCTCTTGTCTGCTGCTGCCGCCGAAAGTCTTCGTGACCGTTTCAACCTTCGAGACCTACAAAAACATCCCTTCCATGGACCAAGTGTTAAATCTGTCCGGATTGCGCCCCTGCACTAACTTTCGAGCCCTTCTTGCTTGAATTGTCAAGGGCTACAATCCATCTTAAGGTGAAATGGAAAAAGATAATGCGAGAAAATAACGTGCGGGAGACCATGCCTTAGTGCGTAAGGAAGGGATTCCAAGTGCGTGAGTGAAGAAAACTTTAAGTATGTGTAAAAAGGTGGGACAATTTCTTCTCAGGCATGTGCGGCAAGGGTACGAAATGAGTGGGGACAATTTTAATATTTGTGGGGATAATTTTCATATGAGTGGGGACAATTTTATTATGAGTGGGGACAATTTATAAGAAAATCGGATGCCAAGGTGTTTTGGAAAAGGAAAATGCAAGCTTATGCGTAAGTATATGTGGCATAAGGGGGCATTTTAGTTCTTCAATGGCTTTTCATGTGAGAGGGCAACATTCTCGATTTCCTTAAGTAAAATATACCATCAAGTCCCTGTGGACGAGCCTTTGTGGTCACCCATGCCCAAACCAGGATTGTATTTGAAAGGTATAGGCCTTAGGTGTCGATTTTTCTAGGTTCATGGGTTTCAAATGCTTAATCGTATTATTCTAAACGTGCTGAAAAATCCATGAGTGTACCAAGAGTCGAGTCAAATAAGCTTCCCTTGGATAAGCAAGTTTCTAAGTGAACTCATGTGAGTGTGTGTAGTTTGTAAACCTGGACATGATCTATCTTTGGTCAAAATTTCACATTTCCCGGCTGACGTAGTTCAATTTAGAATCCCATTGTGAAAATAAAAAAGGGGGGGTCGGAATGGGGTAAGAGAAATATCTTCCTTTCGGGCAATATTTTAGATTTGACCCAGTCTAGCATATGTCTTACTTTCTAGGTCCCTCTGGCTTTCTTCTTTTTATCACTTCTTTATTTTGGATGGAAAGTACAGTCCGATGTTTGGACCTGTACTGGTATAGCCGTTGTCTAGCGTATACCGTGCGTAAAGGCGTGAAAGCCTGCTAAAATAGAAACTTTTGTTTTGAAGGAGAGTGTGGAAAATATTTTTGTAAAAAACATTTTTTTTGTTTTTAAAGAGGACTGGAAATAAAGCAGAAAACAAGTATGTTCAGAGTTGGGGAATGAAAGCTGATCAGCATGTATTTTTGGATTTTGGTTTCTTTTAGGAAAGCAGGTAAACAAATATGTATAAGGTGATGAAAGCGAAGGCTGATAAAAAAATATATTTTTCGATTTTGGATTTTTTAGAAAAAGCTGTAAACAAATATGTACAGGATGTCGAAAGCGAAGGCTGATAAACAAATACTTTTCAATTTTGGATTTTTTTAGAAAAATCTGTAAACAAATATGTACAGGATGTGGAAAGCGAAGGCTGATAAACAAATATTTTTCGATTTTGGATTTTTTAGAAAAAGCTGTAAACAAATATGTATAGGATGACGAAAGCGAAGACTGATAAACAAATATTTTCCGATTTTTGATTTTTTAGAAAAAGCTGTAAACAAATATGTACAGGATGACGAAAGCGAAGACTGATAAACAAATATTTTTCGATTTTGGATTTTTTAGAAAAAGCTGTAAACAAATATGTACAGGATGACGAAAGCGAAGGCTGATAAACAAATATTTTTCAATTTTGGATGGGTGTCGGGTGGATTTCGATGCTGTTGAGCCATTTCCTCCCAACAATCAGAGGGTGGGGCGACTGAATGTTCATCACCATGCAGTTAACGATGGTGGAGATTGGGCCGATCTTCAGTGGGAGTGTGACCAATCCGCAAGCGTTCTTGCGCGTGCTGTCGAAGGCATAAATGTATTCGTCCGAGGGCTCCAATCTGGGAACCCGGCCTTCCAGCTTTTGGAAGGCGGAATACGTAAGAACGTTAGTTTCCGCTCCCGTGTCAATGAGAATGTGCCGGAATTCCCTTCCTCCGAGTATGGCGGTGATAGCGAGGGGTGCGGAACGTGCTCCGGCTTTGGCGACTTTGTGGGGGAGGAAGGTGATCGAGTTGGGCTCCAAAAGATCATTCGGTGGATGAAGGGTCCTGGCCGTTTCTTCTGAGGGGTAGCTGTTGTAAGGGGACCCAGGTGGACTACCACTTTCATCCTCGTTTCCCGGTCGTTGGCCTAGTGTGAACATATTATGTATAGCCCAATTGTTCTCGTTCTCATGCTGGAGGCGCGCCTCTCCCCAGATTGTCAGGATATGACTTAAGAAGGGCAGTCGAAGACATTGATGCCGGGGGGAACAGATAGCTTGAATGTTGTCTAACCATGGTCGTCCCACCATTAATGGGTACCGCGTGTCGATGTCGGCCACGAAGCAGGCTACCTCACAGATAAGAGGGCCGACAGACAACTCGAATGTTCCTAGTCCGGGTTGGATGGGGGGACGCCCTAGTCCGGGTATCTTTTAGTAGGTGGAGCATGTCATTATGTTCATTCCTGACCCTGGATCCACGAAGATGTTGTTTAGCTACAACATTTGCAGTCGTTCGCGGATGTGTAGGGGGTAGACTCGTAGTCTGGGATCCGGGAGGTCTTGGTCAGTGAATGAAATGGTCATTGGGCGGCGGGGGCCGTCGACAGTGTCAGTACTCTTGGAGGACCCGTTGTCGTCCGGATGCAGATCATCCGACGTACATTCCCCTCCTTCGGGTCCTTCGCTAGCTCCTTCGGGGATCTCCTCAAATGGCTCTTCTTCTTCGTCTCCTCCCAGGTTTTCTAGTCCGATTTCGTCGGACTCGATGTTGATGACTACGGGAAGGGCGAGAACTGCATCTTCTTCTTCTCCATAGAGTATGGCAAGGTCATGATTGTCGAGGTTCAGCTGGAAGGGCTCGTTCTGCTCTTCCTCCTCGGATTCTTCATACAGACTGTCGTCAGTGACGTCTTCTGAACTGCTTGGTTGTGGTGATGGTTGTCTGCCTCTCCTGACCATGTTTACTATGTGGGATCCAGATGTGGATGCTTGGTTGTGACCTGGCAATGGGTCAGTAAAATGCCAAGTGGCTTGGAGGCTCAAGAATTGCCCTGGTTTAAGTGGCTTTTGATCATGGCCCAATCAAGGCGCCTGTCACCATTTAAATCATAGATAAAATCCCAAAAAACAATGCATTGTTCTACGGTATGACCATGTTGTTGGTGGTATTGACAGTAACGCAGTCTGCTGGCCCCGGGGAGTGGAGGTTTAGCAGCTGGGAGGGAGATATTATTTGTGTCCATCAGTACCCTAAAAATCCTAGTTAGTGTTTCTGGGAGAGGAGGGTAAGAGTCCCTCTTTCCCATCCGTCTTTGATCATAGGATGTCGGAGGGGAGACCTCAATATACGTATTTTGGGAGGGCTGCCTAGGACTTGGGTTCTAACTTCTTAGGAAGCTGGAATAAAAAGGGGTCCTAGGCTGGCCTTGTCTTGGAATTACAGGGTTTTGGACTGGGGAACTTTGTATTACTGGGTTTCGTTGTGTCGGCGCGGGGACGGGTACTGATCGAGTAGTGAAGTTTTGGTTGATTGGCCGAGGCGGCGCATTCCCGGATGAACCGGACGTCTACTGTCTCAGAGCCGTTTCTCAATCAGGAACTCGTGCTCCGTTCGGGTAGAGTGCCGATACCTGGGTGATAATCCCCTCTACCGTGGGGGTTTGTGCCTTGCGAGGCGGTTGTCCAACCCTATGGCTGATAGGTGGGGACTGAGTTTGTACTACTGGGGCTGCACAACGGGAAATCCTATTGTGGCGGTCAATCAGAAGCTGATACGTAGTACAGACTCCGTACGAAAGGCTCGTACGAAGTTCTGGACTCAGGCTCTGTAACATCATGTCAATTTCTTGACATTCTGTGAGTTGCAGGCCGGTCCGGTGGACAAGTGTGCGCCACCGAGACACGTATTGCTCAAATTCCTCCCTAGACCTCATTCTCTCTACGGTTAAATCCGAAATAGAGGGGGTCCTAATCCTCTGGTAACCGTAGCCGCCCGATTTGGGGCGGCTAGTTAGGGCTAGCCGCCCGATTTGGGGCGGCTAGTTAGGGCTAGCCGCCCCTTTCCAGGGACTGATGGTACCCAAGCTGGCGGACAACCCGACTGATCGCATGGAACACGACCTCATTAAAGTAGATCAGCCAGACATCTCGCGCAAGAGCCTCGGGAACCTCTCCCGAGTAAGGCCTCCACGTCATCTAAAAAAGCATCAAAAGATAGGAAGAGTGCTTAGCCAAAAGAAAACCAAATACAAGCCAAAAAAATTCAAAGAAAACTTATACCTCTTCCTCCGACAAGACGCGGAAGGCCTCTCGGAATTGAGCGAGGCGGTGCAAGCGAGAAGATCCCCGGGGTTCCCATCTCATGGCCCAAGGGAGGGCATGATCAAACAGAGCCAAAGTCGGGCGATCGATGGCGAAGTGCTCGTACCCGAAGATCTGACAAAACAAGAGGAAAACCATCACGATCAAAGTGAACTAAACTAAGAAAAAAGACATTTACCAATCACTTGCACATACCTGAAGAAATGGCGCAAAGCCGCCAAGGTTTTTTCCGCCGGCCCTCTTGACTTTCTTCGAGAGCTCCGCAAATAGGTGGGCAAGCATCGCCGCTCCCCAGGCGTATCGCCCCATGCCCTCCAGGTCCCTCATGAGCAAGAGAGAGTGAGAGGAAACCTTGTCAGAGGCCGTCGAGAAGAGAACCCGGCCGAAGAAGTAGAGGAAGAACGCTCTCAACTCCCTCCGTGCCTCTGTGGGCACGCGGCCGCCTCTCTCGCCTCGATCATCGCCCGCCGCCTCTCGAAGCTAGCTACAGCTTCGCCCTTCTGACGTTCTGTAAAGGAGCCAAGGCCGTATTGCCTCGACAACTGTCCGAGGGGGATCCGGTTCAGTGTCCTCACACGCTCCACATAGTCCCATTCCCCAATCAACTCCTGGAAAAGTGCCTTATAGTCAGCGAGGGTGGCCGCAATCACTGCCTCCCCTGACACAGGAAGGCCGGTAATCCGATGAACGTCCTCAAGGGTCGGCATGATAGCACCAGTAGGGAGAATGAATGCGCAACTCTCCGGATCCCACCTCTCCGCCAAATCCTCCACGTAAGGACGGTGGACAAGGAATGGCTCGATCAGGAAGAAGGAACGGAAGCCCGCTCCATCCACAAAGCTCCTCTCCTCCTGCCCCAAGGCATCGTACCACCTCTTCGTCCCATGCCATAAAGCCCGGATAAGATTCGGCCTCTACAAAACAAACGAAGGGAACATGGGAACAAAAGCATGAAAGTAAGAAGCTACACTCCTCATATGATCACGCATGCTAGACGAACATCAAACACATCCCACCGTGGTCACCAAACACACGCTTTCTTACATCACGGCCTATCATGCTTATACCTCCCCTAAACACACCTAAGCAACACAGCAAAATAGAACTTGGACCCATGAAATGCATGCATACCCTCCCTCAAGCTGTACCATGATCAAACACGTACGAAGTCATATACATGTAGAAAAATATCGCATGCAAGCATACTAAGCCATACCATTTCCTTTATATATGTGACAAACATGGATGTACGCACGAAAAATTATCCCCCTCTATGCAACCCATACCCGTTCGCACGCTTACAATATCCCACCGTGATCAAACTATACATACAAGCATGCATATTAGACACACGCATCACCCACTATTATCTATTCATGCTATTAGAAACACACGTACATAAATATCACATACACACATAAATAAAAGGCTAAGACTAAAAGGTTAGGCACATACCACGGCCCGTGTGGACCCAGGGGCATCCACCTCAGCCTCGTCGGGATCGTCCATCCCATCGTCATCCTCCTCCTCATCCTCCTTGAACACGGCCTCCTCGGCCTCAGCCCCAACACCGGCCTCTGCAACCTCGGTGCCCATACCCTCGGCCTCCCCGGCCCCATCCCTAGCCTCTCCTATCCCCTCCACCCTCCCCACACTGGAGATAAACTCCGCAAAAGCCCCTATAGCCCTACTCTCCTATCCTACATCCCAACGAGGGCATCCAACGACGCCCTCACCTCCTCGCTAACTCCCTTGACCCCTACCCCCTCGATTGCACCCTCAATCGATCCTCCAACCCCCGGAACCACCTCCTCGGCCACCACCGGTCGATCCCCACGCCTCCTCTTGCGTGTATAGCCTATCACACTCCCCCTACCTCCGGGACAGCCCCCGAAGGCAAATCCCCGACCTCACCCACGCCGATGTCCGTCGGCGGCACCTCCGTCGAACCCATAGCCTCCCCCACGGCCTCGACCTCTGGCCTATCGCTCTCCGATGATGAAGAGCTCGGGCTACGCTCTCCACGAGCCACCCGTGGTCGCTTTCCCCTCGAAACAATCGCCTTCGACCTCGTCATCTTCCTCGGTGTGAAAAAGAAAAAGGAGAACCCAAACCTAGGGCTTCGAAATCAAAAGAAAGAGAAAGATTGAGGTCGAAATGGAGGAAAGAAAGGCAAAAGAAATCAGGGTTTTTGAGTTTGAAACCGAAGAGAAGAAGAGAGGAGCGAAGAGAAACCGTTTTGAAACGTATGGAGAGAGAGAGGGTCTTTTCGGTTATAAGGGACCCCAATTTTGACCGTCCAGAGAGACAGAAATACTTCAAGTAACACACGGAAATATCCCACATTTGGACATCCAGTAGAGAACCAAAATTCGGGAAATCGGAAGCCTTGGAAGCCGGAAACCCTAACCCTAGCCTTGACCCTAAACCATAAACCTAAACGCTAACCCTAAGCCAAAACCTAAAACCTACCCTAAAACAAACCCCAAAACCCTAAAAGCCTAAGTCCCTGGAAAGGGGCGGCTAGCCCTAACTAGCCGCCCCAAACCGGGCGGCTAGTTTACACTAGCTGCCCCCCTAACCGCCCCCTGGCCGACTTTGGACCAGTCCCCTGGATGGGACATAAAGCAGCATTAAATGCTGATCATTGCGGCGGGTCATGACCTTTAGCCGCCCTCTCTTGGCCGGATCAAACCAAGTAGCCGACCCAAGCCACCGCTTGTCAGAGATGGGACGTTTGGCAGGTCATGAGTGGGGCGGCTACCAGGAAGTAGCCGCCCCATCCTGGACGGCTACTTAGCACTAGCCGCCCTTCACCTGGTCTCTGACAGAAGAACCAGAGAATTAATGAGGGGTCTAATCGAAGTCAACCCACTCCATTACCCCCGGGATATTTCCCTGCCTCTTTTTTACTATAAATAGAGGGGTCCCAAAGCCCAAAAACAAGATCATCAATCACCAATCCACCATCCTCACTTGATCAAACCCTTCCACCACTAGAAATCCCAAGAGAGAGAGAGAGAGAGAGCCCCTTTTGTGAGAGAAACACCCATTCCCAACACAAAATACCCTCTCATCCCACCCTCCAGAAATCCAGGCTAAACCTAGCTTAGCCTCTGTCCAAAACAAAACCCATTTCTTATTGAAGTTCTGCCCAAACCAACCCAGACCCTGGACGGCTAACCCTAGCTAGCCGCCCCCTGTTCGAAGGCTAAACACAACTAGCCGCCCCCCTATCCACACCCCATATCCACATCCCTTTGTCCCATAACTCCTTTAGTCAAACCACGGAAGCAGAATAGGATACCTATTTTTCACCTCTGTGTACGGTATATCCGTGTCTCAGAGCGGAGACCCCACAAACTCCCCACGTAGGCGATCAAATCCGACCCCAACCTTTTCCTGCTTTTAGAAAAAGCTGGTGGCGATCACATAAACCCCTGAATCCTCTTGAGACGCTATCAGGCGCCTCAACCTGGACCGACACACCCTCACCCCTTCCGAGAAGACGATCCGACCGAGCCCGCCAGGTCATGCGTCCGATCCGAATCCCCGAAGAACCCCCACACATGCACACGCGCTCACCGTGCACCCCGCCGGGATCTGCACCGACGCACCGGAGGCCTCCCCGACGGTACCGACATAGAGGACATGTTTCATGACCTCGTTGACTACCGCCAGGTCAAAACCCTAAGACAGGAGGTCCCTGTCGAAACCCCTAAGGCCATTCCCAAGTCCCCATTCACGCCCAGTCACTCAGTCAACCCGAGCGTCTTTTCATTCACCCCCCTTTCCCCCGCGAATCCAATATTCCCAACCGTTTCCACCCCAGGCCCATACCAGGCCACCCCAAACCCGGGACCGCTAGGCAGCCCTCCCCGGGGAGAAACACTGGACGATACCATCCGAAGAATTCTCTCCGAGACTGGTCCCTCAGCCCCCAAACACATGTCTCTACATAGCCTGAGACAAATCCCGTCAGTCCACCTACCGGAGGGGTTCAAAATCCCCAAATTTCTCCGGTATAACGGTCGTGGAGACCCAGTCATCCATTTAACTGCCTTTTATCTAGACGCACGCCCGTTTCTAGATAATCAACCTCTGCTAGTCTTCCTCTTCAAAAAAATCATTGGAAGGAGAAGCACTACAATGGTTCTCCACCCTCCCTGTAGATCACTTGTCCAACTTCTTGGCTGTAAGCGAAAAGTTCTTGGGCCGCTACGGTTACCAGAGGATTAGAACCCCCTCTATTTTGGATTTAACCATAGAGAGAATGAGGCCTAGGGAGGAATTTGAACAATACGTGTCTCGGTGGCGCACACTTGTCCACCGGACCGGCCTGCAACTCACAGAATGTCAAGAAATTGACATGATGTTACAGAGCCTGAGTCCAGAACTCCGTACGAGCCTTTCGTATGGAGACTGTCCTACGTATCAACTTCTGATTGACCGCCACAACAAGATTTCCCGTTGTGCAGCCCCAGTACTATCAGCCATAGGGTTGGACAACCGCCTCGCAAGGCACAAACCCCCATGGCAGAGGGGATTATTACACAGGTATCGGCACTCTACCCAAACGGAGCACGAGTTCCTGATCGAGGAACGGCTCCGAGGCAGTACACGTCCGGTTCATCCGGGTATGCACCGCCTCGGCCAATCAACCAGAACTTCACTACTCGATCAGTACCAGTCCCCGTGCCGATACGACAAAACCCTGCGACCCATGATTCTCCAATTCAGGCCCCCTCAATCCAAAACCAAGACCAAAACAGGAGACCCTTCTACCCTATCTCCCCAAGAACGCAAGGTATAGCCCCTAGAGAACCCGCGCGCATCCCCCATGATAGGGCTGCACTTCCCTCTTTCTACGGCCCAAAATGGTCAAACAGAAGAGATAGCTACCCTCCCCTTCCCCTAGGGAACATCCTCAGAGCCTTATTAAAAGTCAATGGCATTTCCTTACCCATAGCTAGACCTTCACCTATCGGTGCTGACCCCACCCGTTTTTGTCAATATCATTGACATCACGACCACACCATCGAACAATGCTCCTCGTTTCGAGACATTGTCTACAACCTTGATGAAGAGAGGCGCTTAGACTGGGCCACCATCAGGGGACTCAAAGACAACCTAGCTACAAAAGCCCTAGAAGTCAAGCCAACCCCAGAAACCCCCAACCCTGTAGAAACCACAACTCAAGACCCAAGGCCAGCCACGAAGGCTCCCTTGGAAGAACCAGAGAGCCTAAACTATGAAAGCGTCTATACCATAAAAGACGCTGAGCACGAAGAGTCACCCAGGATCATCCCAGGTGGCTTAATCTTACCAGCCTCTTCCCCCGTCCTACCAGTCCCCTCCCCCATTCTCCCCAAACCCACAAAGCTCTCTCTCCCTAAAAAACTCCAACCATTATCCCCTTCACCAATTAACGAAAGCCTATACCCATTAAAACAAAACCCCGAACCACCATTGACGCACTGAATCATCATACTACTAGAGCAGGCAGAATTTTCAACACTGCACCCTCTTACAGACACCCCCTGCCTGAAACAGAGAGTGAGGAGCCCCACACCGGAGATAAGATCGACATCCTAGACCAACTCTGAAAAATCCCCCCGAAAATTTCCTTTTTAGAGCTAATCGAAACCTCAGAACACCACCAGCAGGCTCTAAAAATGTTCCTAGAAAGAATCCAAGTCGACCCACAAATCTCTACCCTAGGCGTACCAATAGCTCTAGCCACCGCAGGACTAGGACCCATCATAACCTTTAGACCTAAAGAAGAGATTCACGATAAAGTCGTTAGCACCTCAACCCTATGCATAACGATTAACCTCGAAGGATACTCGGTGGATAAAGTTCTAATTGACACCGGGGCGGGAGTAAACCTCATATCACTACAAACCTTCGAGCACATTGACGGACGCATAACTACACTCTTCGAAACGGACACCCGTATATTTGCCTATGACAAAACGGCTCTTCCGGTTCTAGGCTTTAAGGACTTCCGATTAAAGGTAGGGCCACTAGAAACTAGCGCTAAAGCATATGTCCTAGAAATGGATTCAGATTATAATATGATCCTAGGACACAAATGGCTAGCATCCATAAAAGGGGTCTCCTCTCCCCTACACCAATGTTTGAAATTCCCCTTGGGGGGTCGAATAATCAAAATACAAGGAGATGCAATCAAAGGACCTAAATCAAGGTTCGCCGATAATGAAACCGTCACTATAAAAACCAGTAGCCCAAAACCCATAGAATCCACCATCCACATTTTAGATTTTCCAGCCGATTGGCTAAATCCCCGGAATACTCTCCCCGCTACCTCAAAAGCAAGCCACCCTAGGCTTGAAAACCCTGGCTGGCATATCATGGGGATCATGGGTTACCTTCCCGGGGAAACCCTGGGACACAAAAATGGGATCTTGAACCCCATAAGAAAGGCATTGGCTCGTCCAAGCATCGCCCTAAGCTAAAAGAAAAATGCGATTGGAGGTTGTACGAACATTTCATAAGAGGAATAATCATAGAGCCCGCCAAAGAGGTCACATGCCCCTACCCCCTGGACCCTATCCCGGAGACAGAACCAGACTGTCTCTCTGGCTCCCTAGAGTGGCTGTTCCCACTGCCTGATAAACACCTAAACACACACTCACCGCCAGACGATAAAACTCCAGCTGACCCAACCTCCTTTTCTCGCAGTGCTCAAGCATCGCAACAAAGGAGCGCCAGCTGCTGGAGAAAAGTCGGTTGAAGCGCTTCCATCAATCCAGCAGATTGTAAATAATAAGTGTCTTTTCTGTTCAAAAAAAAATGAAAACCAAAACCCTTGGATCCATGTTCGACAATGATGATTTCACCCCAGCATGGCACCCCTTCAACGATGACTCTGATCTCCTGAATAAACTACAACGTCTAGCCAGTCAGGCTAAAAATCCCAACCCTAGTACCTCGTCCAAAACACTCAAACCTACTAGGAGTCAAATTCCTGACCAGACCATTAGCAACTTAGAAGGGTATGGCAGGACCATGTTAGGTTTAGAAAAATTTGAAACAATAGCAGTTATAGAAGAACCAGACCTAGATAACATAGAGAACCCAGACGATGGTCTAGGAGTCTTCGAAATCTGTGATGAGGACGATGAAGAAAAAGGGGACCTATCTGAAGAATTCAAGCAGAGCCTTCAAAGGTTCGATGAGAAGACGGAAGAAGCAGATGAGAAGATAGAGGAGCTAAACCTAGGGACAAAGACTGACCCCAAAATCATTTCAATTAGCGCAGGACTAAATCACAATGAGAGGGAGGGCCTGGTTAAAATATTACACGAGTATAAAGACGTCTTTGCGTGGTCTTACAAGGACATGCCCGGACTCGATACCTCGTTAGTCGAACATCAGTTAATTTTAGAACCAAACGCAAAACCAGTAAAACAAAAACTGAGACGCCTTCATCCCGAGGTAGCTTTAAAAATCAAAGATGAGGTAGACAAACTCCACCAGGCTAAATTTATCCGGGTAGTTTTATACCCAAAATGGGTGGCAAATATTGTTCCAGTGTCCAAGAAGGATGGGAAGATCCGGATATGCATCGACTTCAGGGACCTCAATCGAGCGTGCCCAAAAGATGACTTCCCACTCCCACATATTGACCTCCTTGTCGACAACACGGCAGGATATGAGATGCTCTCGTTCATGGATGGCTTTTCTGGATACAACCAGATCCGGCTGGCAGAAAAAGACCAAGAAAAGACTTCCTTTACCACACCCTGGGGAACTTACTGCTACATAGTGATGCCTTTCGGGCTCAAAAATGCGGGTGCAACATATCAAAGGGCTATGACCTCAATATTCCATGATATGATGCACAAGCTAGTAGAAGTATATGTGGATGATATCTTAGTCAAATCTAGGACTCGAATAGGACACGCAGACATACTTAGACAAGTGTTACAGAGATGCAGGGAATATTCACTCAAAATGAATCCAAAGAAATGTCGCTTTGGGGTCTCCTCTGGGAAACTTTTAGGATTCATGGTAAGTAAGCGGGGAATAGAAATAGATCCGACCAAGGCAAAAGCCATCGCCCAAATGCCCCCACCTAAGAACCTAAAAGAATTGAGGGGGCTCGTAGGAAGGTTGCAATTTATTAGGAGATTTATTTCGCAACAAGGTGAAAGATGTCGCCCCTTTTACAAACTGTTGAAAGGAGGAGTCAAGTTTAATTGGGATAGTGAATGCCAAAAGGCCTTTGATAATTTAAAAACGTACCTTCTTAATCCCCAGTCCTTTCGGCTCCAGTACCCGGACGACCCCTGCTCCTCTATATAGCTGCAACTAAGGAAGCCATTGGTGCGGTGCTTGCACAACACGACGACATGGGAAGAAAGGAAAAGGCCATTTACTACCTGAGTAAAACCCTGATTGAGTACGAAAAAGCCTACCCTCCTACAGAAAAGACTTGTCTAGCATTAGTATGGGCTTCTCAAAAGTTACGACATTACTTTCTTGCCCACAAAGTCAAATACTTTGCCAAAATGGACCCAGTAATGTTCCTATTCGAGAAAGCCATATTAACTGGACGCTTAGCCCGATGGCAAGTACAGTTAAACGAGTTTGACATCACGTATGCCACTCAAAAATCCATCAAAGGGCAAGCCATCGCTGACCACCTCGCTCAACTACCCCTCCCTGATTACGAACCAGTAAAAACTGACTTCCCGGACGAAGAAATATTTGCGCTTATTAAAGAAAAGGATAGAGAGACATGGACGCTATACTTCGACGGAGCGGTCAACCAAAAGGGAAAGGGAATAGGAATAGCACTAATCTCCCCCGAAGGCGTCATTATCCCACAAGCATTTCAGCTTACGTTTAAAGCCACCAACAATATTGCCGAATACGAGGCCCTGATAGCAGGTTTGAAGGCGGCCCTAGCCCTAGGAGCTAAAAATTTAGACATCGTTGGGGACTCCCTCTTAGTAATCCGCCAAACTCTTAAAAAATATCAGACTAGAGACCCAAAACTGAAGCCGTACAGAGAACTAGCCATAGTCCTGCTAAAACAATTCCGTGAGGTTACTCACATTTTCATACCCCGGACCGGCAATATTCTTGCAGATTCTCTAGCCTCTTTAGCCTCATCGCTCACCTTTCCCTTATCTAGGACATCTGAAACAGTCACTATCCAGAGACTAGAAACACCTGCCACCGAACTCGGTGACTATAAAACTCAAAGTCTCCTAAAAATGAACCGGGCCAACAAAAATGCTAGTACCACGGAAATCCTAGCCCTTGAACTAGGAGATATAGACGACGGAAACCCCTGGTACTTTGATATTAGAAACTACCTTAAAAACGGTTCATTCCCAAGCTACGCTACCAGCAACGACCAGAAAATAGTCAAAAGGATAGCAGTCAAATACTGCCTCCGAGGGGAGATACTCTTCCGAGCCTCCTTCAATGGGGAACTACTTAGGTACTTGGACGACAAAGAAGCATATACCATTGTAGAAGAAGCTCACTCTGGAGTATGCGGAGGACACGTCAACGCCCAGATGCTAGCGAAAAAGGTATTAAGAATGGGCTACTATTGGCCCACGCTTGAAGGGGACTGCAACAAATACGTTAAGCGTTGTATCGAGTGTCAAACTCATGCCAACAAAATACACGCACCAGCATCTTCTTTACATCCCATGACTTCACCATGGCCCTTCTCTATGTGGGCATTAGATGTGATAGGACCATTCCGGGACACTATAGAAAACACTACCCAAAAAGCTTTCATCCTCACCGCTACAGAATACTTTACCAAATGGGCTGAAGCTGAGTCCTATGTAGTAATTAAAAGCTCAACCCTGGCTCGTTTTGTCCGCACCCACATCCTTGCACGGTTCGGTACCCCCAAAGCAATTATAACTGACAATGGTCCCCAATTCATCTCCCAAGAATTTCAAGACCTATGCAATAAACATCATATAGAACTTCATCATTCCACGCCATATTATCCATAGGGGAATGGACAGGCAGAGGCCACCAATAAAACCTTGCTCAAAATTATAAAGAAAACGGTAGAAACCCATAAGGCAACCGATTGGCCTGATAAATTGGTAGACGCCCTCTGGGCATACCGAACCTCCATTAGGACACCCACTGGTCAAACCCCCTATTCACTCACGTTTGGGGCCGAAGCAGTAGTACCTTACGAAATCCTCGTCCCATCCTTAAGAATAGTACTAGAAGAAGACCTCCAAATTGAGGAAAGGAGGGAGGCACTCCTACTACGCCTCGAACTACTAGACGAGAAAAGATTAAGGGCGACAGACCATGCCCAGGCCTATCAAAGAAGGGTGGCAAGGGCATTTGAAAAGAAGGTAATAAAAAGAAAATTTGAAATCGGGGAATTAGTACTCAAGCAAATCATGCCATCAAGACAGCCTCACCCAAGAGGAAAGTTGCAACCCACATGGAAGGGACCTTATGTGATCACCCATGCCTATTCCGGGAATGCCTACCGCCTGGTAGATGCCGAAGGAGTCGAGGTTCCAGGTTCGTGGAATGCACTTTATCTAAAGAAATTCCATGCATGAATAGCTTTCAATACTTAAGAACTATTATTCTTCCTTCCTGCGATTTCCAGCGTTTAGTACTTGATGATAGAATTATAAGACTCTCAAAGATAAACTCGTATCTATTTGAACACATCTCCGCCAAATCATGTCGTTTCCCTCACACACGTATAACTGGACTAGATTCACCTGAAAGGAGAGAAATTGCCTACCCCGTAGACTGGGACAATTTAAAACCCCCATAGAAAAACATCCCTTATTTCCGCCCTACTCGTATTAACCCTAGGTCAAAATGAGGAGTTACCTAGACCTGGCATATGTCCCAAAACTGGCTCTGGCACTATACAAACACTTCTAGAGGGGAAGCATGAAAAGAATCGGGGTGAAAAACAGAAGAGCCCCCCCTCAAATAAAAAAAAATCAGGCAATGAGAGGCCAACAAAAGAAAAATAACACCCAAGTGAACGGGTTAAACTCTCTATTTTAGCAGGCTTTCACGCCTTTACGCATGGTATACGCTAGACAACGGCTATACCAGTACACATCCAAACAACGAACTGTACTTTCCACCCAAAATAAAGAAGTGGTAAAAGAAGAAAGCCCGAGGGACCTAGAAAGTAAGACATGTGCTAGACTGGGTCAATTCTAAAATATTGCCAGAAAGGAAGATATTTCTCTTACCCCATTTCCCCCCTTTTATTTTCGCGATGGGATTCTAAATTGAACTACGTCTGCCGGGAAAGGCAAAATTTCGAGCAAAGATAGATCATGTCCAGGTTTACAAACTACACACACTCACATGAGTTCACTTAGAAACTTGCTTATCCAAGGGAAGCTTATTTGACTCGACTCTTGGTACACTCATGGATTTTTCAGCATGTTTAGAATAATACGATTAAGCATTTGAAACCCATGAACCTAGAAAAATCGACACCTAAGGCTTATACCATTCAAATACAATCCTGGTTTGGACATAGGTAACCACAAGGGCTCCTCCACAGGGACTTGATGGCATCTTTTACTTCAGAAAATCGAGAACATTACCCTCTCACGTAAGAAGCCATTGAAGAACTAAAATGCCCCCTTATGCCAACTATGCTTACACATAAGCTTGCATTTTCCTTTTTCAAAACACCTTGGCATCCGATTTTCTTGGAATATTAAAGTTGACCCCCCGTGCCTAAATATTAAAATTGTCCCCACTCATTTCGTGCCCTTACCGCACATGCCTGAGAAGAAATTGTCCCACCTTTACACACACTTGGAATCCCTTCCTTGCATACTAAAGCATGGTCTCCCGCACTTTACTTTCTCGCATTATCTTTTTCCATTTCACCCTAAGATGGATTGTAGCCCTTGACAATTCAAGCAAGAAAAGAGCTCGAAAGTCAGTGCAGGGACGCAATCTGGACAGATTTAACACTTGGTCCATGGAAAGAATGTTTATAGGCCCCGAAGGTTGAAACGGTCACAAAGACTTTCAGTGGCAGCAGCGGACAGGAGCAGCAGAACCAAATTGTCCCAGGTAGGGGGCGGCTAAACTCGACTAGCCGCCCCTCACTGGGCGGCTAGTTTACACTAGCCGCCCCTGCCCTTTGTTTCAAGTAAGGATACCCAGGCAGGGGGCAGCTAAACACAACTAGCCGCCCCTCACTGGGCGGCTAGTTCACACTAGCCGCCCCTTGCCTGCACCTCTTTCAGTGCTGTCAGTCCCATTGTAATCAAATCTTCGTATCTCCAACACCTGTTAAGAACATTTCTTTCCAAAAAATTGCATACACACATTTCATACGCATATACATTCATAAAGCCAATATAAATACACTTCAAAAAACAACCATATCTCAAAATCATATGTCCATCCATGAATCAAACCTATAAAGCCAAGATCCATCTACACAAACATACATATCCATGAAACATCCATGATAAACTACTCTAAAAACATGCATATAAACGAGAAGTTAAATTGTCCCGCCAAAACCACAAACATAGACTGTCTTTCTAAACCTAAGAGAGTGCATAAAAGAGGATCTTTTCCTTCAAAAACGCTCCAAACTCCGAAGTCTTGAGCTATGCATCATCGAAATGATCACCTGAGTCAAAACGAAAGAAGAAAAGCATGAATTCATCGCATATATACTATTCTTCTACTTAAAACCAAGACACCAAAAGCTATACCTTGGCGTATCGTCATCCGCTGGAGGCTGAGTAGGAAGAACGTCCTGACTTGGCTGAGAAGGGAGCGGCGGCTGATGAGAAGACTGAACCTCTGGAGTGTCAGGAGCGGCCGGAGTCTCTCGAACCGAAGACGCAGCCCTCGCATATACCCCGCGACTTCGAGACACCGAAGGACGAGAAGCACGGCTGAAGGTGGCCCCGGTAGTCAAGGAGGCTGAGAGAGAATGGTCAGGCTCAAGCGGAAGAAGGTCGAGGTCCGCCTTGGTCATAGAGCCCCCTCCAACCAATTTCCCCCTCATAGTGGCCTCCCAGAGACGGACCTGCTGCATATCTCTATCTCTCCTCTCCAATCTCTGTCGGAGGCGACTCTCCGTCCCTCTGGCCCGATCCTCAGCAGCCCTCAACTTCTCCTCCAACTCCCGCGCCCTCGCCTCCGACGCCCTGAGCACCTCTCGGACCCTATCCCTGGCCGCCTGCAGAGAACGGACTAAGTCTCCCATCAAACCTCTGGGAATACCCGCCGAAGCCTCCAACTCTGACACCCTCATCTGGAGGGAGTCCCTCTCACGGCCTAGGGTGATGAACCCCTCCTCTCTCAAGGCCACCATGGACCTCAGCCGGTCCGCCTCCTCCTCAGCCCGAGAAGCCCTGCCCCTCGCCTGGCTCAACTCCATCCGTATGGCCGCCAACTCGCTTTGGGCCACATCCAATTCCCTCATCAGTTCGAGCTCCTGCTCAGAAACCACGGAAGGAGGAGGGACGGAAGAAGAAGAAGCACTGTCGGCCCTCGCTCTCGACAGAGCATCCACCTGAGCCTCGAGGACCCGGCCTGCAAGCGTCCTCTCTGTGCCCGCAAGGCCTCTATCTGTCTGGCCCGCGCTTGGAGGTGCTCATTGGCGGGTTTGAGCCTCTTCTCCATCTCGTTCAGCTCAACCTACAAAAAGCAACATCAGTCAGAAATTACTCAAGGAGAAGAAAAGAAAAGAAAAGAAAAGAAAAGAAAAGGAGAAAGACTTACATAGGCGTCCGGGATCTCCTCCTCCAAAGTCCCAAGGATGCTGGCATATTCCTGGCGGTACCAAGCCATATACTCCTCACTGCTAGTCACCTCGGGACGACGCCCCACCAAGACGCCTCGGCCCATCCATCCCGCCACATACGTAGCGTAATTCCTCGGGAGATTCGTGTCCCGAGGAATCCCGGCCACCGGAATCGAGGGGCGCCGCGGCAGAGAATCGGGCACCCACTGGTGGTACCCCAGCTGGCGGACAACCCGGCTGATCGAATGGAACACGACCTCATTGAAGTAGATCAGCCAGACATCCCGCGACAACTCCTCAGGGACATCATCTATGAAGCATCAAAAGATAGGAAGAGCGCTTAGTCAAAAGAAAACCAAATACAAGCCAAATAAAACTCGAAGAAAATTTTTTTTTACCTCTTACTCCGTCAAGACACGGAAAGCCTCCCGAAACTGAGCGAAGCAATGCAAGCGCGAAGATCCCCGGGGTGCCCATCTCATGGCCCAAGGGAGAACACGATCAAAAGGCACTAGGGTCGGGCGGTCAATCGCAAAATGCTCATACCCAAAGACCTGCCCAAACAAAGATGTGAATTATCAAAATCAAACGAGTCGAACCAGTAAAGAAAACACCCTCTACTCACACATACCTGGAGAAAGGGAGCAAAACCGCCAAGGTTCTTTCCTCCGGCCCTCTTGACCTTCTTCGAGAGCTCCGCGAATAGATTGGCAAGCATCGCCGCTCTCCAGGCGTATCGCCCCATGCCCTCCAGGTCCCTCATGAGCAAGAGAGAGTGAGAGGAAACCTTGTCAGAGGCCGTCGAGAAGAGAACCCGGCCGAAGAACTAGAGGAAGAACGCTCTCAACTCCCTCCGTGCCCTCTGTGGGCACGCGGCCGCCTCTCTCGCCTCGATCATCGCCCGCCGCCTCTCGAAGTTAGCTGCAGCTTCACCCTTCTGACGCTCTGTAAAGGAGCCAAGGCCGTATTGCCTCGACAACTGTCCAAGGGGGATCCGGTTCATTGTCCTCACATGCTCCACATAGTCCCATTCCCCAATCAACTCCTGGAAAAGTGCCTTGTAGTCAGCGAGGGTGGCCGCAATCACTGCCTCCCCAGACACCGGAAGGTCGGTGATCCGATAAACGTCCTCAAGGGTCGGCATGACAGCACCAGTGGGGAGAATGAAAGCACAACCCTCCGGATCCGACCTCTCCGCCAAAGCCTCCACGTAAGGACGGTGAACGTGGAATGGCTCGATCAGGAAGAAGGAACGAAGCCCGCTCCATCCACCAAGCCCCTCTCCTCCTGCCCCAAGGCATCATACCACCTCTTCGTCCCATGCCACAGAGCCCGAATACGGTTCGGTCTCTACAAAACAAACGAAGGGAACATGGGTTAGTTTAAAAGTAGTCGAGAGGTAAGAATCCAAGTCTACAAATTCATTTAGAAACCATGCTTAGCAAGATAAGCTTTCATATGCTAAAACAAAAGCATGAAAAATAGAAGACTTCACGCGTAGGCCCACCTTCAGTTATTCACAAAACACGTTTCATATGACTACCTGTTATACCTTCTTATCCCACC
Source organism: Acorus calamus (assembly GCA_030737845.1). Taxonomy (NCBI): domain Eukaryota; kingdom Viridiplantae; phylum Streptophyta; class Magnoliopsida; order Acorales; family Acoraceae; genus Acorus; species Acorus calamus. The sequence goes on along the minus strand of CM060873.1, from coordinate 12,488,109 downwards.
GTGGTCATTACTTGCATACCTTCTCTATTTTTACTGTCTAGCATGATTATACACCTCTCACAAACCCACCCAAGGCATATAAAGGAGCTTAGACCCGTAAATTGCATACTCATATTGTCTCTTACTCCACCATGATCGAATACATATGAAAATATATATTCTGAACAAATATGTATGCATACAAAAGCCACCACATGAAAGCATGCTAAGACGTGTCATTTCCCTTCCCTTATACGACAAACATAGATGCACATATGAAAAATTGTCCCCTTCTTTTGTTCCAACATGAACCCATATTCACATGCTGATTATCCCACCGTGATCTAACTATACATGCAAGCATGCATATTAGAAACATATATCACCCACAATTACCTATTCATGCTATTAGAAACACACATATATAAATATCACACACACACATAAATAAAAGGCTAAGGCTAAAAGGTTAGGCACATACCACGGCCCGTGTGGACCCAGGAGCGTCCACCTCAGCCTCGTCGGGATCATCCATCCCGTCTGTCACGCCCCAGAGCGGCCGTCTCCGAGACGTGGCAAATATATAATATCAGCAATCCATACACGAGGTCAATAAAAGACTCTACTCAATCATCAAAGGTACTTAAAACATTTAACAAGGAAGCTGACATGATATATAAACATATGACGGAAGCTTAAAATGACTTAGTCTGTAATTTAAAGACATATTACAGACCGGAACACATAATCAACTGTCCTGTGAGAGCCAATATACAACAAAGACATCAAACACCAGTACTGTGCTCAAGCACGAGTAGCAATACATACAAGGAAACGGGGGATGCTGATGGCCTCTCTCACTCGCAGATCCAAAACACGTGCGCTGCTCTGCTACTGTACTGCGCCTATGGAAGCTCCACCTTCAGGTCCGGCTCAGCGACAACTGGAGGAAAAACATATGCGAGGGGTGAGCCACACGCTCAGTGAATGGTACGATCCATGCATCACAACACATATTAATCTTTCAAGCATTCAAGTCTCAATAAACGAAACAACAACTTAAGTTGGCGGTTGGGTGTTGACCCAAACCTACCACACCACATTAAATATTCTGAGTGTTTGGGGTTCCAACGGAAGGAACAGTCACTTAAGTCCTTGGGTTGGGTCTCAACCCAACCCACTACTCCCTCACCCTCACCCTTAGGTGACATAGGATTATTGGGGAAAGGTCAACTGGTCTACGCCTTTCGTCTTCCGGTAGCCCTCTGCCGAGTAGCCTCGACCTGGTATCCTCCCATGACCTCTACCTCTACCGTATGGGCGCACCACCCGGCGTCATGAATAGCGTCTGGGAGAGCCTAGCAGGACAACTAAACCCGGGTAGCTTCGACACGGAAGCGACGAAGGGGAGAGCACTTAACATACGCGGTTTCGATCCTCATGGATCCGTCGTCGGTAAGGTTACGAATTCTCATGAATTCCCACCAGAGCGCATAACTCAGATGCGGGGAAGACAGATGATTCGTAATGTCGATGCCACAGTATGACCCATCAAAGGTCATACACTTGCTTAATCTTATTAAGCAAGGTTCATGGCCTCTATATATATATACATAAGATATGTCTAGAGATATAATCTACAACACATAATTAATTACACAAAGAATTAATCAAGGAAGCATACAAGTAATGCTATAACCAAATTTTAATACTGTCTAAGGCATGCTTGGGCTCATATGTATAACACATGGATGTAATACTCTAGTATACAAGTCTAACATGATAGAAAAATATTTAAGGTCACTACCTTATTCATGCCTTATACTCATGCCTTATACTCATGCATACATGTAAATAATAACGCATGAATAACCTAGCATGGGACACAATACATAGACAAGTATGGGTCCCTACTCATGGTACTAGGGTGTATGATCCTAACATATTAAGTTTTAGAATGACATGGATGCAACCAAGCAAGATAAGCAATAACATGCACACTTAAGAAGGTTAATATGTGGTTACGGTGCCCCAGGGGAGGGCAATGCACGTCTACATGCATCGAACACCTCCCGACTGGGTTGGATTGACCCACTCACCGTAAACCGGGTCGTCGCGGGACCGCTCGCCAAGATCTGCAAGACAGGGCATCCAAATAGGTGAGTAAAATCCACATAAAGACACTTAAAACAACTAGAAATGCTAAGGACTTGGATATGCACGCATACGGGCTCGCACGCATGCGAGTACGCACGTACGCGCACCTGTCCGAGTGCCCCGACACTTACCCGAGCCCCCGGGCAGCCACACGCATGGCCCCCGCACGCGTACGCACGTGCAAGCACGCGCGCACGCGCCCCCGCGCTCGATGGCGCACTGACCCGCGCCTCCGGACGCGCTGCCCGCACGTCCAGCCCCTCGCCGCGCACCCGGACGCGCACTCGCGCGCCCAGACGCGCAGCTCGCGCACGCGCGCGCGCTCCCGCGCACAGTGCGCGACACTGTGCCTCGCACGTTCCCCCCTCCCCCGCGCGCGCCTGCGCTCGCGCGCCTGCGCTCGCGCGCCCACGCGCACGCGCAGCGCGCGTCTGCACGCTCGCCAGGCCGCCAGGGCCTCTCCTGCGCGCGTCTCTGCGCGCGCACGCGCGCGGATGGACCCGCGCGCGCGCCCAGGGCTGTCAAGCCCCCTTCTTGCCCTCTCCACTCACCCCTAACTCAAACACCTAGCATCCATGATTCCCTAACAGCCCCCTAACACTTGAAAACCAAAAGGAAAGGAGGGAAAATGCTTACCAATGGAGGGGGAAGGGAGAATGGGAGGTTTGGACCCCTCCGGTGCCTCGGCACAACCTCAACCACTACCACCACCACTCTTGCCCCTCCACCAGCCCTCCTTGGCTGGAAATCAGTGGACAAAAAGGGGGTTTTAAAGGGAGTCTAAAGAGAGGGAATCAACACAACACCACACACACACACATACACACCTTGTTGTTGTTTTTTCTTCCTAGCCTTCTCTTCCACTTCTTCACACACACATGGAAAGAAAAGAAAGAAAAACAAAAGAGGGGGTGAGAAATGCAATCCACGACTACAAATGGGGAGGGAGAGAGAGAGAGAGAGAGAAAAAGAGAGAGAGAGGGAGCAATCAATGCTCAAAAAGGTGGTGGTTGGGGTTTGACCTAGGTCAACCCAACCACACAAAAAGACAAAGCCCATTGACTAGTCAAGAGACATCCTTGAATAGTCAAGGTCTTCTTTGACTTGGTCCAAGTCCCCCCCCCTTGACTTGGTCAAGGTCTTCTCTCTTTGACTTTCCCAAATTTGACCAAAATCCGGATACGATTCGGAACTGCATAATTTCCTAAAATGTAACCGGAATTCGATGAAAAATTTATGGGTGGTATAAAACGGTACCAGGACCCATAATCCGCAGTCAGATTTTCAATCGGAGTTTTCTAGCTCCCGCAGATGGCTAAAAGCCAAAATCTTTGCGGTTCCGATCGAAAAAAAGAAAATTCCAAAAATGGCCAGAATTGACCCAAGGGTTACCAGAAGGCTGAAAAGTGACACATATATAACACCGTCATCATCCCCCTCCTCGTCCTCCTCAAACATAGCCTCCTCGGCCTCGGCCCCAACACCAACACCGGCCTCCGCGGCCCCCATGCCCACACCCTCAGCCTCCCCGGCCTCCTCCCCAACATCGGCCTCTCCAACCTCCGTGCCCGCCACACCGGAGGCTAAGCCCTCGAAAACACCCATGGCCTTTCTCTCCTCCTCTGCTGCCCTGGCCTCTATGGCCTCCCTATCCAACATCCCAATAATGGCGTCCAATGACGCCCTCTCACTCTCACTTACCCCCTCGGCCTCGGCCCCTCCCTCCATCACACCCTCAACCGATCCCCTTACCCCCGAAACCACCCCCTCGACCACTGCCGGTCGATCCCCACGTCTCCTCTTGCGTGTGTAGCCTATCATAGTACTCCCAACCTCCGGGACAGCCCCCGAAGGCATACCCTTGCCTCTAACCGCACCGGTATCCACTAACGGCACCTCCGCCGCACCCACGGCCTCCCTCGTGACCTCCTCCTCCACCCGATCACTCCCCGATAAACTAGACCCCGAGACAGCCCTTCTCTGCTCTCGGGAAGACCTGAGGTGCTTCATCATCGAAGCCGTCCTCTTCCCCTTCGTCATCTCCTCCGATTTCGCACAAAAGAAAAACCCCAAAGAAAATCTAGGGCTCCGAAATCAAGAAAGAAAGGAATGATGGAAGGCAAAAACAAAGGATTCAAGGTGTTTTAAAATCAAGGTTTTCGGTTTAAAATGAAAAAGAAGAAGAGAGGAGGGAAGAGAAATCGTTTTAAACGTATGGGGAGAGAGAGGGTCTTTTCGGTTATAAGGGACCCAGTTATGGGGCGGCTACCCGCGAGTAGCCGCCCCCTCTCGGGCGGCTAGTAACAACTAGCCGCCCCTCCAGTTTTTTTCTTCCATTTAAAAACCCCTTTTCAATCTTCTCAGCCCTAAACTTCGAAGTTCTCCATAACCAAACAGCCATGTATTGGCTTATTTTCAGACATTACTTGATCAAACACGACTTTCCCGAAGTTTCTCCGCACTTTCAGTACCACTCAAATTTGAATTTCTTCAGTTCTGGTTCTTTTTCCGGAGTTCTTATCCTTCGGATTATCCAATTCACCCAAACTCAACTTTTAATTGCTTTCTGTCGGCGATATCCCCTCCTTGCTGAGTTTTCCCAAACACGGGAATGGTAGGCACGATGAAACTGACGCTGGGCTGCTCCGCGCACGATAGCTAAGAACCCCGACCGCGGGTTGGATCACTCACCATTTACTTTTCCCCGCCTTCCACCTGGATCATCCTTTAGGCTAAAAATTCTAAGTCAAGACCTAGCCTCTGACAGTCTAAATCAACTCCCCTCGTATCGGCATAACTTCTTGAAGGTCGGGCCGGCCAAAATAGGGGTCTCTTTCCTTATCATCGGTCGAAGTCTTTCCTGCTTTGCACAAAGACTCCGTCCGATGAGGGACAATTGTAGATACCCCAATTTTGACCTTCCAGAGAGACAGAAATACTACAAGTAACACACGGAAATATCCCACAATTGGACATCTAGTGGAGAACCAAAGTTCAGGAAACCGGAAACCCTAACCCTAGCCCCGGACCTAAATCTAAACCCTAAGCCTGGCCCCGGACCTAAATCGGAAACCCTAGCCCTAGCCCCGAACCTAAGGCTAAACCCTAACCCTGGTCCCGAACCTAAGCCTAAACCCTAACCCTAGCCCCGAACCTAAGCCTAAACCCTAACCCTAGCCCCGGACCTAAACCTAAACCCTAACCCTGACCCCGAACCTAAGCCTAAACCCTAAACCTAGCCCCGGACCTAAAAACCCTAGAACCCCAAGTCCCTGGCAAGGGGCGGCTAGCCATAACTAGCCGCCCCACACCAGGTGGCTAGTTTACACTAGCCGCCCCCCTGGCCGACTTTGGACCAGTCCCCTGGATGGGACATAAAGCAGCATTAAATGCTGATCATTGCGGCGGGTCATGACCTTTAGCCGCCCTCTCTTGGCCGGATCAAACCAAGTAACCGACCCAAGCCACCGTTTGTCAGAGATGGGACGTTTGGCAGGTCATGATAGGGGCGGCTACCAGGAAGTAGCCACCCCATCCTGGGTGGCTAGTTGGAACTAACCGCCGTTCACCTGGTCTCTGACAGAAGAACCAGAGAATTAATGAGGGGTCTAATCGAAGCCAACCCACTCCATTACCCCCGGGATATTTCCCTGCCTCTCTTTTACTATAAATAGAGGGGTCCCAAGCCCAAATACAACATCACCAAAAAAAATCCACAACAATTATCAATCACCAATCCACCATCCTCACTTGACCAAACCCTTCCACCACAAGAAATCCCAAGAGAGAGAGAGAGAGAGAGAGAGAGAGAGAGAGAAACACCCATTCCCTACATAAAATACCCTCTCATCCCACCCTCCAGAAACCCGGGCTAAACCTAGCTTAGCCTCTGTCCAAAACCAACCCCTTTTGCTACCGAAGTTCTGCCCAAACCAACCCAGACCCTGGACGGCTAACCCTAGCTAGCCGCCCCCTGGCCGACGGCTAAACACAACTAGCCGCCCCCCTATCCACACCCCATATCCACACCCCTTTGTCCCAAGACTCCTCTAGTCAAGCTCCGGAAGCATAATAGGATACCTGTTTTTCACCTCTGTGTACGGTATATCCGTGTCTCAGAGCGGAGACCCCACAAACTCCCCACGTAGGCGATCAAATCCGACCCAACCTTTTCCTGCTTTTAAAAAAAGCAGGTGGCGATCACACAAACCCCTGAATCCTCTTGAGACGCTATCGGGCGCCTCAACCCGGAACGACACCCTTCACCCTTCCGAGAAGATGATCCGACCGAGCCCGCCAGGGCACGCACCCGATCTGAATCCCCGAAGAACCCCCACACACGCACGCGCTCACCGCGCACCCCGCCGGGATCCGCTCCAACACACCGACATCGGAGGCCTTCCCGACGGTACCGACAATAAGGATTCTAAAGGAATTCTTCTGAGAGACTGGAGAATAAATCTCTCTGAAATCAATGCCTTCCACTTGAGTGAACCCTTTAGCCATCAATCTGGCCTTTCTTCTTTCAATTCTGCCTTCTGCAATTCTTTTTGTTTTGAAGACCCATCTACTTCCAATTGGCTTCACTTCGGATGGCAAAGGAATCAATTCCTAAACATCATTTTTCTTCATCGATTCCAATTCCTCTTTCATAGCATATATCCTCTGCAGAACTCTCACTAGCCACTGCCTGAGAGTAAGAAATGGGATCTTCATCAATAGGAACATCAAAGTCAGTTTCTTGCAGATATACAATGAAGTCATCTGAAATAGTGGATCTTCTAGTTCTGTCTGATCTTCTCAATACAGACGAACCTCTAACACTTGTACTTACACCTTGATGCGTTAAAGTCTGCTGATCTTCTTGTGGAATAGGAACAACAGACTTAATGAGAGGTTCTTCAGTAAATGTTATTTTCTTTTCTTCTGGTCTCCCACTGATCTCCTCATACTCAAGGAATTTGGCATTGTTGGATTCTACAATCTCATTAGGTCTTGATGGATAATAAAATCTGTATCCTTCAGACATCTCTGAGTATCCAACAAAATAACAAGAGAGTTTTGGGATCCAATTTTTTCTCATGCGGATTGTAAAGTTTAACTTCTGTAGGACATCCCCATACATGAAATTGATTCAGGCTAGGCTTTCTGTTGGTCCATAGCTCAAAAGGAGTCTTGCCGATTGACTTGCTGGGAACTCTATTTAGGATATATATAGCAGTCTTAAGAGCTTCTCCCCAGAAAGACTCTAAAAGAGATGAGTGGCTTAACATTGTCCTAACCATATTCATCAGAGTTCGATTTCTCCTCTCAACAACACCATTATGCTCGGGTGTGCCAGGCATTGTGTATTGATAAACAATTCCATGCTCCCTTAGAAATAGAGCAAATGGCCCAGGGTTTTGACCTTCATTGGCATGCCTACCATAATATTCACCGCCTCGATCAGATCGGACTATCTTGATTTTCATGTCCAACTGATTCTCAACTTCAGCTTTATAAATTTTGAAGACATCCACAGCTTCAGACTTTTCATGTATCAAGAACACATAGCCATATCTGGAATAATCATCAATAAATGTAATAAAATATTTTTGACCACCAATGGATGGTAAAGGGAAAGGGCCACATATATCTGTATGTATAATTTCTAGCAACTCCTTGCTTTTATGAGCACCCTTCTTGGTTGTTCTAACCATTTTTCCTTTCAGACAATCAACACAAATCACAAAGTATGAAAAATCAACCGGATGCAGAATTTCTTGCTTGATTAACCTCTGAACACGTTCTTTGGAAATATGACCCAATCTCCTGTGCCATAGAAGAGATGAATTCTCACAAGTCCTTTCACATTTTCTGTTAATAGGCTAAGATGTATCAACATGAAGACACAATAGAGATTTGGCATAAGAAGGATCCAAATTCAAACGATACAGATTATCAACAAGAACACAAGTTCCAATTATATTAGAACCAAAATATATCTTACAAATCCATCACCAAAAAAGAACCTATAATTCTTCACATCAAATCTTGCAACTGATACAAGGTTCCTTCTCATTGTGGGAACAAAAAGAGTATCTTCCAGCTCTAAGACACAACCTATGTCCAAAATAAGACTGAAAATGCCATTAGCCTCCACTCTGGCCCTTTCAGCAGTGCCGTTATAGAGATATCGCTCCTCATCCTGAAGTCAACGCTGGGTTCGAAACCCCTACAATGAATCATAAATATGAGCACTTGCCCCAGTGTCTAGCCACCAAGTGTTGCATGGGACATCAACAAAATTGGTTTCTAGACAGACCAGGGATAGATCACTACCTTTCTTTTCAAGCCATTTCTTATAGTTCCAGCAATCCTTCTTGACATGACCCTCTTTCTTGCAAAAGAAACAAGCTCTCACAAATTGTTTCTGTTTAGGGTCTTTGACTGACTGAGGCTGAACATTCTGTTGTGGCTGAGTGAGCTGAAAATATTGATTCTGTTTCTGTTTCTTCTTTCCAGACTTCTTGAAAGGCTTCTTATTTGGTCCCCAACAAACCGCATGTGCATAGTCTGCCTTGCTTGTCTTCAACCTATCTTCCTCTTGAACACAATGGGCAATTAACTCATCTACATTCCACTTCTCAGTCATTGAATTATAATTGACCTTGAAAGTGTCAAATGCCCTTGGAAGAGAGTTGACAGACTTGTGCACTATATAGTCATTTCCCAGATCCAATCCGAGATCCTTCAACTGATATACCATGTCTGCTACATGCAAAATGTGTGCACGCACACGCCCTTGTCCATCAAATTTGATGGATCCCAATTTGTCCATCAGTAAGCCAATTCGAGCCTTTGCAGAACCCACATGTTGTCTCTAAATAATTTCTAAGAGTTCTTTTGCTGTTTCAGGTGTAGGAATCCCACCCCTGATAGTTTCAAATATGGAACCCTTAATAATCATCAGAGACATTCTATTCGCTTTCTTCCACCTTTGATGATTGGCTCGAACTTGATTACTGGAGGTAGGAGTGGGTCGCTGCGGCTCATCTTCTCTGATGGCAATATCAAAGTCCAAGCAGCCAAAGGTAATATCAAGTTGAGATCTCCATTTGGCATAATTGGTCCCATCAAGAACCTCAATGCCAGTCAGATAACTATGGACAACAATAGGATTCATATCTGAAAATAAATACTAATACATTCAATTTTCATGCATTAAATAAAAACACCCTTATTTTTTTTATTTTTTTAAAATTGATCTTAATCTTTGTCACACTAAGTCCCTCCCTTGGGCCGAGACCTAATGAACAAAGATTCTTTTGCAAAATCTCTTGCCTGTTAGACTAATTAACACATGAACCATAAACTCAGAAATCTTTTACTCCTTTGGGCTTAAAATAATCTTCATTTACGAGACACATGTTAACCATCTATTCCCACAAAGTAGCTCACATAATTGCCTCCTTTGGGTCGATCAATTATGTTTACTAATTTCATGCAATATGCAACGCACAATAAATATTCATTCATATAAATGGCAAATATCAATATATCTTTTCTTTAAAATTTTAAAATCCTTGTAAGTGGTCACTTTGGTGTCCCACAAACAATGGAAATTAAAATGGTAAAGTATAACATTTTAACCATCAATAACAACGATGGTTTAAGAACTGCATCTATATATATGTATTTATGCACATATGTCCATTCAGATGGACTACAAAACTTAATATAAATTGCATGCATAATCATTTCTTGCATTCAGCTCTCACAAAAAAAACTACATATATGCCAACAGAGACTAAAGCTTTAAGATCCTTATAGCCAATACTTAAAACAAAGTATAACATCATATACAAGTAGGGTTGAACAAAAAATCATACCAATCTCTATTTGGGTGTCAAGAAAACCCAAAATAAAACATTATAACTTAAATCAAATCATGGGCTGTAGTGTTTCATCTGGAAAGCTTGAACAAAACCAAATCTGAGAATTAAAAACAATATTAAGATCTTATTTGGATATAGAAAAACTCCAACACAATAGATTTAATCAAACTTAAAACAAGGGTTTATAAAGAACTCCAAGCAAACCCTAGTTTATACAAACAATCCCAAAATCTGAAAACCCATTCAAATCTGAACATAAATGTGTTGGCTCTGATACCAAATGATGGATTTAAACCCAAGATCAACACATTAAAATCAGATCAAATACATTTATATAATGGATCAAAAGTTGTATATACATACCTCATAAAACCTTCTTTTAAACCTGAGAGTAAATCTTGAAGAAGAAGGCCTTCTCTCTCCTTTTACCCTTTTATGATAGAACTCTTGACCCCAACAAAAAAAAACTTAACAAAGTGAAGTGAAAGACCCCTGTTTTCAACCACTTCTTTTAAGTCGGTGCTTCTCTTCTTCTCTTTTTTTTTTTTTTGATGTGTGCTGTCCACATGTGTAATATTGGCCACGTGTATACACTTTTTGGGGTATATAAAACAGGGTAATGGAGAGAGGGATCCCCTCTTTAAATATGTAATCAACTATGTGTGTTTTCCATCAAAACACAACACATCTTATGCATCTTTAATTGGTCAATCATGACCATCCATTTTGATGGACTCAATAAATGACGTAAATGTATTATCATCATAAACTTTTACAAATTGCATTACTTGATTCAGGATTTTAAAACAAAAGTGTGGGAGTTGTAAGACCACATTAGAAAATCCAACATTGATTGGATCAAATGCACACATATTTAAACTTTACATACCTTTCTACTAATATCATTGTCTATCTTGAAAGAAAATAAAGATGATGATAAAGACTGGTCAGATCTGATGGGATCAAATGTGTACGCATGTCTTATAAATTCTTCAAATTATACTAACACAATTGTCTATCTTTCAAAAACAAAAAGGTGGTGGTGGTGGAAGTGGAAGTGGAAGTGGAAGTGGTGGTGGTGGAGAAGGTGCAATAGAGAGGAGGAGACACTACAGGGGGGTGAGGCAGAGGCCATGGGGGAAGTGGGCGGCGGAGATAAGGGACCCGAAGAAGTTGGCGCGCGTCTGGTTAGGGACCTTCGACACGGCGGAGGATACCGCCGCCGCCTACGACGAGGCGGCCCTCCGCTTCAAAGGCACCAAAGCCAAGCTCAATTTCCCTGAGAGAGTCCAAGGCAGCCTCTTCATGACTAGAAGCACTTACCCACCGCCACACCAATGATGACTCGTCTGCCGCCACAACCGCTGCCACTGCAGACGATGACGACATACCCAGACCTCCTTCAGTACGCGCAGGTCTTTTGTAGTAGAGACGAAGACCTGCTAAACGTCGCTTCTGGATTGTACGGTAGAGATTCGTCGACGATGACGATGACGACGATGTCTTCGCAGGAGATGTTTAGGTTCTCTTCATCTTCAGCATCAACTTCTTTGGCTTCACCAAGGTTTGGTGGGTCTTATTATTTAAGTAGTCGTGATGATGATCAGCCTCCAGAGCAAAAGAGAGATGATCATCAGTTGTAGTTTATGGTGAGTTTTTGTTTTTGTTTTTGCTCTCTTAATGATTTTGAACCCGTTGGGGTTTAAAAGGTTAGGTTTTGAAGTCTTTGTTATGGATTTGATGATGCTTATAAGGAAATGAGAGTGGTTTTTTTTTATAATATATTTAGTGATCTAGTTGTGCAATTTGAAGGAATGTTTGGTTGGTTTTTTTGTGTTTTGGTTCATTTTATGGAAGATTTAGTGGAAACTTATAGAATCATCTGATCAGCTTCAAATCTAGGAGCATTGTCTGTGATGGAGACATCATTCAATTAAGGTAGATTATTCCAGTACTGTTTGTTTGCTTTTATAGTTAATAGTTTCTTTCTTAGAATATTAAAAGTGGTTTTAATGTTAATCAATTTGCAACATGAACCTTCTGATTGCTTTTTTTGGGTTGGTGATACAGTCAGTCATTTCTGCACATATACTTGTGTGATGAACTTCAACAATTCTAATTAAAAAACATTGGCACGCATGTAACAAAAATAACACATATTTAAAAAATGACTATTTACATTGTCAACAATATAACAGTAACATCATACAAACTATCTATATATAAAATGTAACAGTATCGAGTGTTACATTTATAAAATTAAAACGAAACAAAATAAAAAGTGTCATATGACGATCAATAGATAAAAAAAATTATTTTCTAAATTGAAAATATGTAACAAAGATTGAATATATGGTCGTAAAAATGTTAATTTTAATTTCGGATATGACTTGTATTTTAATAAGATCACAATATGATAAAAACAATTGTCAAACTTGATTCGGAAGACATTGATGGGAGATCCAACTCGAAAAAGAACAAATCAATATCTTCAAACTTCTCATAATTAAATTTTTAGATCTGCTACAGTGTGTTTATCATATATAATTCGGTTCCAATGATGGGAGATTGATTAAAATTGAGGTGAGATCCAAATAAATAAAAAAATGATTTCGTGCCTTCCAAAACCTCAAAATAGAATTTTTGATTTACTCCCTCGTGTTCTTCATAAACAAAATCAATTTCGAAATTCAAACATCGATTAATATTACTGCATGATTTTCAGAATCAATCAATGGTGAATAAATACAGGATTTTCAGAATTAAATGATACTCCACGATCATGGAGATACATGTTGAGGTAATTATCAAATAAAATGCATAATAGGTAATGTCATATTGGCACCTCATAGGGCTTACAATGGGGCCTATAAATGGGACTTGGAAATCGTTATTGACCAACAAAAATAAGGTTAGTTGGCAAAGTGGGGGAGGAGAGAGAGAAAAGGTGGTAGTGGGGGCGGCAGGCGGAGGGCACCGGAGGATGGAGGGGGTGGTAGGCAGAGGGAGAATGGGAGAGAGGGAGAGAGTAAGAGAGCCGGGACAAAGATCGGAGTGCTGCAGGTGGAGGAGGAAATCCAACCCGAGTCGACAATGTTTGGCTCAATTTGCATTCCACCTCCCCCATTCTGTCATGTGTGTTACATCTAGAAATCCATACTTGTCCCAACTTGGGTTGGATTGGATCCTATACAAAATATAACAAAAATTATCTAACAAATTTAAATATTTTTAGAATAAAAAATTACACTCATAAAAAAAAAAGATGTGTGCTCTCTTATACCAGTAAAATAGATTGGATATAATAATACAATTCCAAGGGGAACCTGAAATATTAATATTAACTTATTCTCACATATTATTGTATAAGTATACTCACATATTGCTTGCAAACAAACAAATTTTTATTCTTATTCATCATTATTCTACATTACTCCTCACTTATTCCGCTACCCAAACATGGGTATAGATCAAATATACCTGACTTACTAGTCCACCTGCATACTTAGACCACCAATCATTCACATACAGTGAGACCAAAGCCGACCAACCATTTCACAAGTGTTTTTTTTTCTACTATTTTAGAGAGACTTGATACACTCAATCAATTTTATAATTTACAGTAACCACATTAGTTATCATTAATATAATACATGAAATCTTCCACTATCTCTTTATATAATCTATTAAAAAAATACAATAATTATATATATGTAAATTTATTTTTTTTATAAAAACTTGTCATTTTTTTTATAATGTTATGTACAACCCTTTTTCAGCCATAAATCTAATCTACATGTTTTGAATTTTTTAAAAATAATATCCCTCATCTAATAAGGTACTAAATGCTTCTATATAAGGGTGGTTCTATTTGCACTCGTCAAATAATTAAGTACGCTCCTCATAAATGGATTGTGAAATGGAATATCCATTTAAATCTACTTGATTTGTACGCCCCTTCACCGTTGACCTCTATCTCGACTCGAGAAGGCACCATCGGGTTTCAGCCTCCACACATTCCTTGAACAGGGAGGTTGACGGGGACGGGCGTGGTTTGATTGTAGCTGTGAGGGGGATGCTACGGCGGAGGGGTAAGAGATGTTAGGTTTTTGATGAGAGAAAATACAAAAGGGCTTACTAATGAATTTGTTATGGGTTTAAATATTTGAGACTTTTAAATAAAATGTTCAAATATGGGTGTGTGTGTGTGTGTGTGCAAATAAAGGGGGCATGCTTAAAGATTTGAGGGGCGCAAATAGAGCCACCCTTTATAAAATAAAATGAAACATATATTACAATCAATTGAATGTATGAGATTGAATTTTTATTTATTTATAAAATGGTAGGGATGTACCTCATATTATATATAAAATAATCATGCCCAATTTAATAGGATGTGACTTTGTACATAAAATTGAAATTGGGGTAGAAAAAAAGGGGGGGAAGTTATATAAACCCCTTTCTATTTCTATCACCCCCCCCCCCCATTTTCCAATCCACCCCACCCCACCCCACCCAAATTTTATAAGCAACAAGCCACCCATCTATATACATCAAAATCTACACTATTTAACCCCACCCCATCATCAGATTTTTTTCTCCACTGCTCCGATTCTCCTCATCGCACCGAACTGATAATCGATGCCCGACCCGATGAACGAACACAACACCACCACCATCACCTCCACCACCACCACCTCCCCTTCCTTCCCTCGTCATCCGATGTTGTCCCCCTCTGGGAAAGCATATCAAGCATTCATCAGTCCTAACCACCACCACCAATCCTCAACAATAACCACCATCGTCATCGATCGCCCCTTCACCATCACCACTGCCATCATCTTCATCACTGTCGCAGAGCCCTGTGTGGTTCCAGAGATTGTGTTGGAATTAAATCTAGATGGCGGGATCATCTCAGGCTTGACATAAACTCCCACTTTGGCTTCACCGTCTCCACCGCGGGGACTTCGATTTCGACTGCATCAAGAGGTGAACTTGACGGTGGAGATGTTGCATGAAGAGAGGGGCTTTCGGGGTGCGGGTGGCGTCAGTTGTGGAGGACATGCACATATTGGGGACGTTGAAGAGCCTGCCGGCAGGCATGGCCCAGGACAGAGGCCACCAAGGCCACACTGCCTAGGGCCCCCACCCAGGGAGGGCCCCAGCCCTGCGAGGGGACCGATATTCCCACCCACATAGCTATTCACCCCACCCCTCTCAAAAAATTAAAATGTGATTTTTTTAAGGAGTGAACCCACCCCGTCCCATTTGACTTTGTGAAGTCGTCCAATATGTTATAGGTCGACATCACAGAGTCGAACTGGTTATAGACATAAAGTCATCTCCGTGGTCCACTGACTTTGTGTAGTCGTCAATTATATACTATGTTTGACATCACATAGTCGAACATGTCACATAAACTTTATGCTTTCTCTGTGACCCATTCGACTTTGTGAAGTTGTTCATTATTTTACAAGTTAACATCATAAAGTCGAACTGATCACAGAAACCTAAGACTCTACAACCCATTCGACTTTGTGATTTGAACAATGTGTTCATGTGTTATGACATTCTCAATGAAATGATATCTCAAACAATTGTGCGTTGTTCAATATCATGAAAGGCAGATCACTTGATGTAGTGTTTGAATATCTCTTTGTGACCCTTAGGTCTCTGGGACCAGTTTGACTATGTGATGTCAACTGTGACATAATGACAATGTTTTAAAAATTGAACCATTCAATGAACCAGAAAAATGAACGAGTCAAGGGTCATTGGTTCAACTATTGGGTCAACCGGATTTGAACCGTGACATAATTATAATATAATAATTTTTTTTAATTATCATTACTAAATATTTTAAAAAATCTTTGCATAAAGGTTTTATTTAACATTATAACATGATTTTAGTACATAAAATCTAAACTCTGTATTACATTTCATATTTTAACAAGTGATTAATCACAATTTCTATGAATAAAGAACCATTCGATATAATTAACCCGCAACCGATTCACAAAAATTGTTAGTTCAACCAATGAGTTGATTAAGTTTTACCAATTTTTTATATCATCGAGTTATATGGGTAAACCAAACCGGAATTCAAAGCGGGTGAATGTTTAACTACTTCAACCAGGCAGGTGAGGTTGAGTTTTAAAACACTGCATAACTGACGACTATGGGTCACATGAGAGTCTTAGGTTTCTGTGTCCTGTTCGACCCTATGATGTCGAGCATAGTATATAACTGACGACTACACAAAGTCGAACTGGTCACAGAGAGGGTCTTACATCTCTGTGACCAGTTCGACTATGTGATGTTGACTTGTAACATAATGGATGACTTTACAAAGTTGAATAGATCGAGGTGTGTTCACCTCATAAAAAAATCACATTTTTATTTTTTTGAAAGGGGTGGGTTGAAGAACTATGTGGGTGGAAATATCGGTGCCCGCCCTGCAAAGCCCATATAGTTTTAGCCTATGAAATTTTTTTAAAAACCTGACTGCCTTAGTTGTTGGACCTTTGAATACTCATTACTCACCCCAAGGCCCAGGCCCAACAAATATATTCTCCAAGTACCCAAAACCCATCCTATCATTTCCTATCCCAAGCAAATATTTTATAACCGTCCCCATTAAATTCCATGAAACTCCTCCCGACATTGAATCTCTAAAAATCTCCTATCCAATCAACAATGTCCCTTTGCTTCAAGACTCAAGTGATATACATTTGATTAATTGTTTTTTTGCTATTATACCTTTTTATTTGATTGATATTAGTACGAATATAATTTTGTATGGATATTTTAAAGTGTTTTCTAATGAAGTTGTTAAAAGGAATTTTTATTTAAGAGGTTTTTAATGATTGTATAATGTTGTATTTGTCAATTTATAACATTTGTAACTTAAAATAAAATAATATTCAAGACTTTTTTTAGTGTATATGGGGCCCCGCTTTAAAAATTCGTCTAGACCCCGCAAAAAAAATAATTCTCAGGGCTAACCCTGCCTGCCGATGGCGGTGACGCCGATCGCTACAAGAACGCGCAGTGCGTCTCAACCGGCTACACGAGGACAGGGTGGATTCCTGTCCTTAAAAGAAGTTGAATTTTTATTTTTTAATGGTGTGGGATAACTAACCAGAGCAGTGGAAATAATGCCCCCCCCCCCCAAAAAAAATGGACAGCTCTATCCCCACCATGCACTTTGCTGTCCCCCCCAACCAACTGATCCCACAAGTCAGATTTGTTATAATATCTGATCCCACCATCATTTATATTACAACCAAGTTAGATTCTCCCACCACTACATAGTTCTCCCTTTTCCTTCCCTCCTCTCCACTCCTCTCCTCCCCTACCCTCCCACCTGAGACATGACATGTATCTTCCACGATCCTATAAAGTACATACATTTATAAATCTTGTTCTCAGGGTTTTGGAATGATCCTAAATTTTTTTCTCCTCTCATCTCCCTCCCACCCAACCAGCCAATCATAAGGAGTAAGCCACGGTATCTTCCACGATCCTATAAAGTACATACAGGTATGTGTTCTTCTTTTTTCTTGAATGTGTATTTATAAATCTTGTTCTCAGGGTTTTGGAATGAAAGATTTATTATTGAACAAAAAAAAATATTTAGGGTTTGGGATAGAAACCCTAAATATGGATTGAAAGATTGGTTCTTCAAAAAAAAGTTAGGATTTGGGATGGAAATCTAGGGTTTGAGATAGAATGTGGAGTAAAAGATTGGTTATTAGAAAAAAAGGGTTTGGGATAAAAACCTAGGTTTGGGATATAATGTAGATTGAAATCTAAGGTTTGGAGAAAAAACGTGGATAGAAATCTTGGGTTTGGAATAAAATGTAGATTGAAAGATTGATTATTTTAAAAAAATTTATGGTTTGGGATACTAACCTAGAGTTTGGGATAAAATGTGGATTGAAGCCTATGATTTGGGATAAAATGTGGATAGAAACCTATGGTTTTAAATAAAATATGGATTGAAAGATAGGTTATTAAAAAAAATTATGATTTGGATAGAAACATAGGGTTTTCCATAGAAAACTAGGGTTATTTTTGGATTAAATTATATTTAGTGTTCAATATTGAAAATGAATGTTGACAACTCTTACATTTTATTGTTAATTAATTAAAATCAAATGGTCATTTAATTTGATAGAGTGAATTGATAGTTGTAGTTCATGTCCAAGATGGGTAATTGTTATTCTTGATAAAAGCATTTAAATTGCCATCAGTTAGAATGTATTGTCACATTCATTGGTCATCACTCTTAGAATTCTTAACTTTGAAATATCTTAATAATTAATTAACATTGATCGAAGATCAATATGATAAATAGAATTGGTGCTCCTAAAGGACTTGTATTTACCAATTACATGTTGTCTCACCTTGTTCGCCTGTTGTATATCTTCATAGAATGTATTGATTGTTTACAATCATTTGTTATATAGTTTAATGTAGATTTTCAATCCTCTTTATGTAGGATGACCCTTAAACAAGAAATTGGCTCAAATGGCCTCTACAAGTGTTCATACAATATACTGTTGATTTATTGTTATTTTTTAGTATGTGATTTCTTTTTTTATATAGAACTTGTTTATTTATAGCTTAAGGCAAATGTGAGGCAACATCTTCAGTCTTTACTGGATAGAAGGATAATTATTTCTTCTGCGTGATCCAACATCTCAGATGTGCTTCAATACTTGGAGAATGACACACCATTTCGCGACGACCAAGTGTGGAATGACGGTCGAAGCAAAGATATGATCAACAAGAATGATTTTAGAACAACCTTGTTATCACTTTTAAGTCGGCTCATGTTTGCAAGGAATGCATAGTTTAAAAGGTGTGTAAATTGTCGCTATTGGTTGGGGACCGATGTCGTTAAAAATGTATGTGAATGCCAATGATTGTAATAAATGTTTTGTTTAAAATGTGTATGAATAGTCAGTTAAGATGTAAATGATTGATTAAAGAAATGTTTAAAATGAATTTGAAACATGAAGTTTTTTTTATGTATCCTCTTATTTAGCTGATGTATGTGAGGACCCAATCATCATGAAGAAATGTGATAGTTTTGTATATTTGACTTCAGGGTTGTCGAACAAAATCTAGAACACAGGATGCTTGTTGGCTTGTTTGACGGGTCTCGTGTCGCTCATGACCCCCCAGGTCGACTGACTTGTTGTCATCTGCCAATACATATGTTTGACTTTAGGGTTGTCGAACAAATTCTAGAACACAGGCTGCCTCTTGGCTTGTTCGACGGGTCTCCTGTCGCTTATGACTCCCCAGGTCAACTGACTTGTTGTCATCTGCCAATACATAAGCTCAACTTCAGGGTTGTCGAACAAATTCCAGGACACAGGCAGCATGTTGGCTTGTTCGACGGGTCTCCTATCGCCCGTGACCCCCCAGGTCGACTAACTTGTTGTCATCCACCGACTCATATATTCGACTTCAAGGTTGTCGAATGACTTTCAAAACACAAGCGGCTCAGTATTCTGTTTGAAGGATCTACCATCGCCCGTGATTACTCAGGTTGACTGATCTATTGTTGTCCTCTAGTACATATGTTTGACTTCAAGATTGTCGAACAACTTCCAGAACACAGGCTGTCTTTGAAATCACAACACAAAAACCTCCACCGATGCAACCACCTCTCTATATTTTTGTATTTTGATTCAGGTAGTGGGGATGACCTTTTAAAGTTTTGGGCCGGTGAGGAGAGAAGGTGGGGATAATGAGTTTCATAACCAAAAAAAAAATTTGTGTTTTATATTTTTTTAGGTTTGGGAGAACTGCAAATGGTGGGGATAGAGCTCCCAAAATAAATTGTGTAACAAATTTCTTTGTTTGTTATTATCATAAACAACGTACATTAACTATGTACTTCAAAAAATTTATACCGGCAGCAAACCGGGTTGCGGGACCTTTGATTCCGGCTGTGTTGCTTTGTTTTGGTAGCAAAGCGAGACGGAGGTCGGATCAATAAAAAATAATGGCCGCCAATTTCTGGACTTCCTCTCACTTGTATCTCTCTCTCTCACTCTTTAACATATTATTTAGGGTTTCGATTCTTTCTCTCTGTAAAGTCCGATCCGTTTTGATTCGATCCAACGATGGTGGTGGTTGCAGCAAACAACTTCTTGACGCGATGGAGGTGGACGTGGTCCACTCCCTGGACAAAGAGAAGGGCCTCACCCCCGAAGAGTTCAGGCTCGTCAAGATCCACATGACCAACTGTAATCTCAATTTCACATCTGCCCCGTTTTGGGGAATCTTCGTTTGGTGTTCTTTTGTTGATCCTTGATTTGGGTTTTGTTGTTGTTGTTGCAGATATATGGAAACTGGCTCATCATGTCAAAGTGAGGCAAAGGTGATTGCTTCTTTTGGTTTTTGATCAATTTTATGTTGTGGGTTTGATTTTATTTTAGTGGTAGAAGGGGAGATTGGGTTGATTAGATAGAATCTATTGTGTGTTTTGGGAGATGACCCCATGTGTGGTTTATGTGGAGGACTTCTGTTCTACATTTTTTTGTTTCCCCACATAGATGGATAGTTAGAGAGGGAAGAAGGAAAAAAAGGAGCTTTTGAAGAAATCTAACAGAAGTGTAATTATTGAAAATCTAATTTCAAAGGCTGCTTTGGATTGTTTCATGGATGGACTTTATAAATCACCTTTGAATTTGATGTTTTGTCCTGCTCAAATGTACATTTATATGAAAATATCAGAGAAATGTGTACACTATAATACATATTTAAAAATTGATATGCATTTGGTAGCCTATATGATTCCATTTTCTAAATGCATCTAAAGGTGTATGATTTTTACAAGACAAATGGAGGAGTATTGAGAAAATTGTCACTTTTTTTTAATAGAAAACTAGTAGGTGTCCTACCGCCAGATTCATTAAAAGATTTGAGGATAGTGACACTATGTTTGAGACTAAAAAATGATTTATCATGTAATTTTTGTGGGAGGAAAATGTTTAGGGATGTGCAAGCATTCCTGGTTCCCCTTGATATATATTTTCTCTTGCGCATGATTAGATGTCCAGGGGGTTGACCAGTGTTGTATATGTGGCTTCAGTTTCCTTGTAATATTTCTGGTTTGTAACTTTCCTACAACAAATGCATGGCTAATCATTTTCTGACTTTAACTATCTCTTGATCTCTCAGGGTGATAGCCACCGCAGTTGCCTACTTTAGACGCGTCTATGCAAGGTATATTGTAAGTTCTTCTGGAACAATATGAAATCCTAGCCAATTATCAGTTGTATGAATTATTTGAAATAATGATTTTTGTTTTATCATCATCATCATCATCATCATCATCATAAAGTAAATGGTACTGCTGAGCATATGAATCCACGCAACTACCAAAACAACAGGAGAATCTTATTGCCATTGATTAGATGAGCGCCAAACACATCATAATAAACAAAGCAATTAATTAGAAATTCTTTACACTTTGCCTTCCCCACAATAATCACACATATAGTTTGAAACTGCTCTAGCTACCTAGTTAGCTTCACTCTCTGAAAAGGAGGTCAGGAGTTCAAACCTCACCCATGCCAAATGTGCGCATGGGGGAACCAATTTTTAAACAAAAAAAATATGGTCTCCATAAATTCCTTGATTCCTCTTACACCACTCTACCCAAGTAGCTAGCCATGCCACTAGGAAACAGGCATATTTAAATGTCCTTCTAACATACTTCACAATGCCCTACACTCTAGGCTAGCCCTTTCTGGCACTAGGTGACATGCATATTTGATAATCCCACTAACATCCTTCAGAACGCCCGAGGAAATACTCCTACAGCCATGCAAAAAAAAAAAAAAAACTCTACATATATGTTTTTTCACCCATTCAATCCCCTCCCAAACCTCTTGACAGGGCATAAATAGATGAAAGGTGGTGCCGCTGGAATTGAGCTGTGTCAAAAAGCCCCTCCAATGTCAACCCACAACCGATATACAAGGTTGATTGACTTTATAGCGGCCGTCCCCGAGACGTGGCAAATATATAAATGATATCAGTAATCCATACACGAGGTCAAATAAATACTCCACAAGAGAAAAGGCAATACACAAGTAACTGACATCAAATATATACAAAAAGCGGAAGCTCAAATGACTAAGTCTGTAATTCAAAGACATATTACAGACTAGAGTACACAATCAACGGTCCTGTCACACCTTAATTCTATGTTTGAATTTCTGGAGTTGTTCACAGCTTAGTTAATCCTATTTCCAATACAGTTGAACTCTTTCCTTCAAGTCCGTGTGTGTGTGTGTGTCCCCCAATAGATTTACCTCTTCATTAGAGGTGACTGCCAAAGAAAAAAAAACCCACCACCACCACCAACAACAAAAACAACAACTATATGCAATATTATAAGTGAAATACTGTCTCTTATATACTCTTTGTTGCATGTTACCATCATTATTAAATCTAAGTTACTTGTAATTTTAAGCATCATGTGACCTTCATACATGTCTATAATATGTTATTTAATAGCTGTGGTACAACTTGTCAAATAAAAAATGAAAACCAAAACAAACATATAAAATACAACAACCCCCAAGTTGAAGCAGTAGTCGATATAACTATTGCCTGAACTGAAGGCCAACCACCCCGACACATCATTCTTCTATGACCAGCCTCCCATTGTCGAACTTAACGCGGTTATGATGTTCTTGATGTCTCCATAATTGGCACAATTGTCCAAGGAGCAGATGATGCAACGGAGTAGCAGTCTTCAGGGTTCTGGATGAGTTGGAATTCCTTTCATTCAATCTGAGGATGTAGAGAGGGTCACATTCATTCTTTCTTCCTTTGTGTGTGTGTGCGCTTTTTTTTTTTTTTTTGGGGGGGGGGGGGGGGGGGGGATCAGTGTGAGTGAGATTGACAGTGTGCATGCATGTGGGCGTGCACGCGCGCGTGTGAAATAGCAGAAACATTGAACCTTTCTACAAATGCATTGAAAGGTTGTCCATAGAAAATGAAAAAATGCGAAATGAAGAATATGATGTTAATTCCTTACCTGAGAATTATCCTATTTCTGGTTGTGGAAAGGAATACCAAGGAACATGATGAAAGTGAAAAATGGTAAAGACTACACTAAAAATACAAGATATTAAAATATACAAAGATAAAGACACCTGACTCAAGCAAATAAATGTCTTTATCCATTTTATCACGAGTAACAATCATCTATGTTGACTTCCAATGGAAATCGACAGATGCAGGCTAGCCAAAATTATGAATTATTCATCTATTCAGCTGGAGAAAATTATTGACATTTTTGGACAAGGACTGAGACCATTATCGTCATCTCTCAGCCAATTGCATTTTTTTCTGTTGTAAAACGTGTATGAAAATGTTTTGATTGATGGATAGTTTCAGAGATTATCTGACATTTTCTTGGTGTGATAGCTGAAGCAAAACTGCAACTCTGTTCTGAGATTGATGTTTTATGTTTCTTGTGTTGAATTAGATGCATTTGAAATAGTTGTCTTTTCTACTTTAACTTTTCATTTCAATTTTTTCACCTGCAAAACTTTTGGTTTCAGAAAGAGCATGACTGAATATGATCCCCGTCTGGTTGCTCCAACTTGCTTATACTTGGCAGCAAAAGCAGAAGAAAGCACAATCCAGGCCAGGCTTCTTGTATTTTTCATCAAAAAAATATGTCAGTGCTCATCATTTCTGCACTTACTTCTGATTGTGCTTTGTTCATCCTCAAATATATATAACAAATATCAGATTTTAATTATTATTTGTGTTTCATGTTGCAGATGTAGATGAAAAATATCGATTTGAAATTAAAGACATCCTTGAAATGGAAATGAAGCTTCTAGAAGCACTCGACTATTATTTAGTTGTGTTCCATCCTTACCGTCCTTTGATTCAGTAAGTTTATGTTTCCTGATATTACATGAGCCCCCCGTTTTGAACCAATTTTCAAAAACATTTTTTTTTTCCATAAAGGCTACACTCAATGAGCATTTTCAAAAAAGATACTTTCAACCAACTTTTTCAGAAAAATTTGTTTTGTTGACTTTCATAAAAGAACCTAAGCCTTGCCCTTGGTTTGGCGAATTAATGTAAATTTTGCATTCAAAATTTGCGCTTCTGAATAATAACAGGGGATTGTAATTCTAATTTGCTTTAGAAACATGCATTTCTTTCAATACATTCTCTTTATTTGATGATACAAAGGGTTCTATAAAGAGATGGAAGGGATTGGGTTTAGTTGTATCTTGTCTCCCCCTCTTCCTTTGCCATTGGTACATTACATATATGCCTCTCGTCTCTCCCTTATTTCTCTCTACAGATGGTATCGCTCACATCCATTTTTTAATACAACGATATTCTACTCATATAAAATCTTAGCCTTTGTGTATGTGTCATTGAGTGGTATGTTGTGTTTTGCATGTTTGGTGTTAATCCTTATGTTCTGGTGAGTTAATTTAAACCATAACTGCCTCCCTTCTTCCGTTTTGCACGTGAGTGTACTTTTCCTCAGCAGACCTCCCACCTTCTGAATTTTCAACATTGTGAATTGTATCCTATAATATGTCAATGAAATTCATTGTGGTAGACTCCCCCCCAGGTCTTAAAAAAGGGTTACTTTTAATGAATTTCTGTCATGCCTTGGTTAATTTAATTAAGGGTTATGATAAGGTTGTGATGTGTTGTGTGTGTGTGTGTGTTTAATTTTCTTCCTGTGAATTTTTGAATGGTGGTGAGGTATGTGGGTGATCTTGATTGTGAAGTCCACATATGGCTAATGCTGACTTTGTTTCTCTATCTTCTACTGAAATAAAGAATGTGGTTTTTTAATTATATATTTATCTGTTTTATTGGGTTCAGTTTGATTTTTTCGAAAACTGAAATCAGGGAAATTTTAGGGCAACCTGGCATTCTGTGGTGGCTAGATCAATTAAACTCTACACTAGGTCACTTAGCTCATTTCTGTATTTTCTCTGTTTCTTTCCACATCATTCATGTCTTTGAGCATTTTCATCTGAACATTGCTTTTATGTTTTGTTGCATACCCTTTCTTTTATATTGTGTTTAAATGTCTCTGATATGAGAGTGCTATCTGAATAGGCTACTGCAAGATGCGGGAATGGCAGATTTGACTCATATATCCTGGTAAATATTTTGTATCATTACATTTTAGGATGAGTGAATTGAATCCTTTGGACATTTATTGATTTAGTTATTGTAATAATTCAGCGGGGTGAAGAATTTCTGAAAATGTTGATTAGATTCTCGACCTTATTGATTGAATCCCTTTCTGTCCCTTTATAGCTTGTTCTTTTGGCTCACGGTTTTGTGAATATTTGGGCGCGGTTACTCCCAACCCCCCTTTCGGTTACCCCTTCCCCATTAGTCGTCATCCCACCACACACACACACACACACACGAAAAACATTCTATCTCACCTTGTGACCCCCTCCCCGACCTCTCTCTCTCTCTTCCACTTTCTCCCCCCTCCCCCGCCTACCGTGCCCTCATAGGCCTCTCCCTCTTTCTCCCCCCCTCCATGCTCTCCTACGCCTGCCGCCCTCCCTGAAATCCCCCTCCCTAGCCTCATTCTCTCTATGTCTCTCTCTCTCTATCCCCAGCCTCCATGCCCTCACTCTTTCTCCGTCTGCCTCTTTTGATTACCTAATCTCAACAAAAAAATGGTTAGGCTGGGTTAATTGAAAGAGGGGGTGGGGTAACGCCCTAACCTGAAACTAGGAAACAAAGTGGTACATATATGAGCCGCAACACAACCACTGGTGGGTGTCTTTTGGGTCCATCAACTCATGAAAGGTTTAGCATATAAATTTTTTTAGAAGTGTTTTACCAGTTATATGGGTAGTCCAAGCACCAATTCCAAACAGCATGTTTACTTACTCTTGTTACAATGGTTGTTATGGTCATATTTGTCAGTAGGGACTTGACCATGTAAATTGTGGTCATAATGGGTTAAATAAATACATCCAGCTCCATTTTTAGTCTTCAAGATGTAAAATTTTATGTTAATGCATGTGAATTATGAATTTAC
The DNA here is from genome assembly GCA_030737845.1 of Acorus calamus. Lineage (NCBI taxonomy): Eukaryota > Viridiplantae > Streptophyta > Magnoliopsida > Acorales > Acoraceae > Acorus > Acorus calamus. Next base: position 12,462,003 of record CM060873.1, on the reverse strand, counting down.
ATCCATATAAATGCATGCACACTCATACAAATGCACATATCCTAGAGGCCAAGAACAAGATTACTGGGTTTATTGTGGTATGGACTCGCAATGTAACATTCTGGCTAAGCCCATTTTTTTTTACCCTAGGCTAGTAGTTTCCGATTAAGCTTCATGTACATCAAAATTATAACTACCTCCCCCCCCCCCCCCGGAAATACATGTAATACCACTTTTGTTGCGAGAGTCAATTTTCTATTGCTGCCTCTTATTTGGGGACAATAATACCTGAATCTGAGGCTTCAAATGCAATTATGTGATTTTTTGTTTCCAATCATAACTTCAGTGTGAGATGAAAAAAACTTTACCGCTGCATCATGCAGGAGTCTCGTCAATGACAGCTACAGGATGGATCTTATATTGGTTCATCCCCCATATATGATCGCTCTGGCCTGCATAAACATTGCCAGTGTTCTCAAAGAGAAGAATGCAACCGCATGGTTTGAAGAGCTCCGTGTGGATATGAATGCGGTAAGACTTGAGGTAGTTTAGTAACTCTGGTTTAGAAGTATAATGTTTTATCCCATGGAATCCATGGAGAAATCAAATGAATTTTGTGTGGGATGCCCAGGAATGGCCACAGGAATAAAAGATTCCAAACACCATATACATAGGTTTTCCAGTAGAAAGAGAATGAGAATATGTTCACCAGACCAGTTCTTACTATCTATACTCTGTTCTTGTTCACAACTTTACTTTTAATCTCTAAAATTTGGTGTGCATGTCCGATGTTGTTTCCAGGTCAAGAACATCTCAATAGAGATTTTGGACTTCTACGATACCTATAGAACTCATTCGGATGATAGGGTAAACCTGGTTCTCAGCAAGTTGAAGGCCTGATGGGAGGATATTAACTTGTATTTTATGCTACTGTAATAGAACTAAAGTATATGATACCAGGGTCATGTATAACCTAATACATTGTTTGTATTTGTACTTGTAATAGAAATTAAATGATATGTTCAGCTCCCATTACAGTCTCAATTGCGTCTCAATTGCTGTTCACTTCGGTTTTTTTTTTTAAGAAAAAAATCACTCTTCAAATAAAATGCATTTTATATGAAATAAAGTATATACTGAGGTATATTGGTTATTTTTTTTTCATGTTAAAAAAATGATAAATTTTTTTATATTATATACAATGATAGACTTCATACACTATCATAGTGTAGTATATATTATGTTACCATAGCGTATGAGACTGCATAATGGTGTATTTTGACGCTCTTTTATTTATATAGAAAGATGTTTTTTGAGTTATGTATTGCTCAATGAGACGCAGTAAACATGCACACTGGTTTAGGTGGTGTTGCTTTCTGGAATTGGATGTCACTGCTCAGTAACATGTTTGTAGATCTGGTACAGCATACTCTCTATTTTTGAGGAGCACTTACAGAAGAGTTCATGTAATGCTGCACTGCATTAATTGGGTCGACCCAACTCAACCCAACCTATAGTGGAAGGAAACCAACACAAACCCGATCTCAAAGAGTCAAACCGAATCCAATCCATCTATTTAATTCGATTTTACGTTTGATTCGATTTGATTGGGGTAGCAAAATGTAATTGATGAGTCTCATAAATTTAGTATAAAAAAAAATTATTCATTCTATTTACATATCCGATTAAACATTTAAGTTTATCATTCACCCTCATCAGGTTCGGGTTAAGCCCAGGTAGTCCCTCCCTCAACTCAAACCCAAATTGGATGAGAGTTTGCTTGGGTTTAGATTTAGGTTAAACCAGACCATTCGCCCAAGTTGCCCCCCTAATTTCATTGTCATGTCCTGATCCATTTTGAGAACTTCTGCTCCAAAATTGCTACTTAAGGTCTTTTTTGTTGCATTGGATAATATCACTCTATTTAAATAAGAATAGTATTCCAACGTGCCTGGATTTTAGGTCCAACCAGGATAACACTATAATCTCTGCATCTTCTCATTCATTTGAGCTTCTGCCTGTACATTGTCATGGTAAGAATAGCTGAACCCCATCCGAAGTCTCAAAAAGTTGAACTGTCTATATGACAATTCAAAAAGTGTACATTAACTACCATTTCTTTTTATACACTCTTTAAACATGCCTAGCACCATTCAGTGATCCATCATATAGAATTGCAGGATTCTTTTTCAGGAAAATGATACACTCACCGACATTCACCAACCAAAACTCAGACCTCAAGTCCCTGTTTGGAATCGGTATAACACCTCGGATAACCTCGGATAAGTATTTTGGGGTGTTTGTTTACCCCGGATAACCCCAGATAAATTATGCCAGAATTATAGGGATTCCAATCAGCCCCTAGAATAAAAATTATCTTAGGTTATTCCACCTAAAGAATATGTGGATCCACTGTCAAATCAACTGTCATCACCTATTATAAATCACCTGTCAAATCAACTATCATTACTTTTTTACCTTTTATAAATCCTTATCCATACTTTATTCACATTTTACCCAAACAACAAAACATTTATTTTTACGTTTATCAACGAGAATAATTCAAACACAACCAAACACAAAATCACTTTGTCCTTATTTATACTCACTTATGCTTCAATAAATCTATACCCTAGAATAAAATTCATCCCCGTTCCAAATGGGGGCCAAGTGCTTTCATTTTATTAAAAATAGTAAACATCATCTAATGATGTATATGCTTTGATAAAAAGTGCATATCGCTCCATTTCAAATCGAATGAACACATTTTTAGCAAGTGTAAGAAAAACTTCAATGAGGTATATACATCATCTAACGAGGTATATGCTTAATTAAATCTGTAACGAGGTATATAAGGTCCATATTTTGGTTGGTGAATGTGACTCGTGGAGGTAAAAATCTGCACCAGGACTCGTGTCATGATAAGGCAGAATGACGAAACATGGGCCGTACGGCAGAAAGCCCATCATGCCCAATCTACGAAAGATGACGTTACAATGACGTCACCTGGCGAGTCGACTCGACTAGGCCAGAGGATCTAGTCATACGATTGATCAGTCCGTAAAGCAAAACGGATCATCACGGGTAGTCCAAAGCACGATCAGACGACCGGTCCGGTCAGTCGACCTTACTCCTCGGATACGAGTGATCTAAGGCACGACTAGACGGCAGGTCTAGTCGGGCGACCTTATCCCTCGAGTGATCTAAGGCACGACTAAACGACAGGTCTAGTCGGGCGTGTCACGCCCAAGCGTCCCCGAGGCGCGGCAATTATATAAAGTATCAGCTATCATACAAGAGGTCAACAGATGACTCCAATAAATAATACACAAGGCTAACAATCAATGATAACGGATAACTCAAATGAAAGGCGAAAGCATAAAAATATCAATAAGTCTGTAAATCAAAATATTATTACAGACTCGAATACACAATCACTGTCATGTGAGAGCCAAGTCTAGCCAAATGAAATACAACAAGTGCCACATGCACGGTTTACAAATACACAAGACTCTAGGACTGCTGACAGCCTCGCACTCGCCAATCCGCCAGACAGAACGCTCCACGCACGCAAGACCACGCCACAAGGAAGCTCCAGCTCCACGCCCAACAACGCCCCTGTAAAGGAAAACAGTACGCGAGGGGTGAGCTATAAGCTCAGTGAGTGGTCAGAAACCAAACACCAACATAATCCTTTGATACTAAGGCAATCTCCTATCAAGGAAAACCATGGGTAGAAACCCAACAGTTAACAAGGTCAATACCCCGTTATCGCCCTCACTCCCAAGTGTGGAGGCTTTTGGGACTCGCAGGGAGGAATAGTCGTTAACCACTTGGTGTTACCGCGTAACAATTACAAGAGTCCATCCGCCTACGAGGTATAAATATAATTCGACACCTTAAGCGTTAGGAGGTATACCAAGAGTATTCTCGATGGGTACAACTCACACTCGCCCTTACCCTAACCCCCACAGGGGTGAACCTAAGGATTTGAAGGATAAAACTTGTTGTTCTACACCGTTCGTCATCTGGTAGCGCTCTCCTGGGCCGCCTCTACCTGGAGCCGGCCACGGTCAGTACATTGTCGACAGCGTCGATGGTACCTACAGGTGGGGGTCCACCCAGGGCGGCTCGTACCTAGGAAGCATCCACACGGATCCGGCGAAGGGGAGAACGATTCATGCTCGCAATATCATCCGGTGGTCCACCCTTGTGTAGCCTTAACTGGTACACTCCCATGATCAGTACATCTGCCGAATGCATCGGGAGTACCTATAAGTGGGAGTCCTCTGTCAGGGCAGCTTCAACGTCGGGACCCCGGTACGACGATATTGGGAGGACCCATTTACATGCTCGCAATGCGAACCCCACGGAAAAACCATCTACACAAGCTGATGGGTCGAGTATTAACTCGAGCCCACCCCACTCACGCCAACACCCTCACCCTCACCCCGATGGGTGACATAGGATCTTGGGAGCAATACCCTCACCCTCACCCCGACGGGTGACATAGGATCTTGGGAAATTGCACAAACTGGCAGATCGAACCAACGCCGTCCCACCACACCCTCACCCTCACCCCCTCCTCAGGGTAACATAGGCTCTTGGGGAAGAGGTCGATTGTTCTACACCGTTCGTCATCCGATAGTCTCTCCCGGTGTGGCCACTACTACCTGGTAGCCTCCTAGGTCCCTATCTCTGCTATATGGGCACACCAACAAAGCGTCGTGGACAGTTCCTAGGAGTATCACACAGGGTTCTGGCCTCTACCGGCTAGCCTCTTATGACCGCTACCTCGGCCGTATGGGCACACCAACACGCGTGTTATGAGTAGTACCTGGGGGCACCCACCGGCTTTACTACGCCGGGCAGTCTCTACACGGACCCAACGAAGGAAAGAACACTCGACACCCGCGAATACGATCCTTATGGATCCATCATCATCGGTTACCAAACACCGATAAGCGCAATGAATTCTCATGAATTCCCTCCAGGGCGCATAACTCAGATGCGTGGAAGACATTTTATTCTAAGTGTCAAAGCCATGGTATGACCCCATAGGAGGTCATACACTTGTTTAATCTCATTAGACAAGGCTCATGGCTCAAAAGGCATATACATAATATGCAATTAATTACCTAAGGATAACTTACTTAGACATGCATACGAGGGCATAATAAACATTCAATCACATAAGTATGACTCAAATAGGCATTGGGTATCACCAACTCAAAGGGGAGGGTTAAGCGCGATCCGCGCGACAATAGGTGCATGCCAATAATTCCAAGCAAACCCGAGTCAAGTAGGAACTACATCTACTCACTCGGTTCACGAAAAGAGGGAGGGCGAGAGAGAGGGAATACCTCATCCTCTCTCGAAGCTGGTCATAGTTTTGCCCCAACAAGATGGGTGCAACAACTATACCACACCCTCAAGTACTAAATCAAAAATATTACGCATACACCCCGTTATTAACCCAAGTTTAACATGCTTGATAAGTAGGGGTAGTATTACAAACAAAACTACCTAAGTCATGTCATATTCTATACAATACATAGACAAGTAGAAGGTAGAATAAGGGTTCTACACAATATACGTGCTATACAACCTAGCATGCATGATATCTAGCATATTTAGGGTGAAATTAAAGCCCCATGGAAGCGCGAAGCACGACTACGTGCATCGAGCGCTCCCGGAAGGGTTGGAATCAAACCACTCACCGATACCCGGGTCGTCGCGCATCCCAACCGACGAGGTCTGCAAGTTAAGGGTACCAAAAGGGGTGAGTAAAACAACATACAAACACATAGAAATCAATTTGGAATGCCTCAGGCTAGACATCCACGAATATGGGCTCGAACGCACGCAAGCATGCACGCACGCACGCGTGCCCGAGCCCCCCGGACACCCCCCAGGGTGCCGACCCTCAGCGCACCCAAATCGGGCCCCGGCAGCCTTGCACGCACGCACGCGGAGCCCCGGGCGTCCTGTGCGCACGCCCCGCGCGCGCACCCGGGCGCGCCCGCGCGCACACCCGGGCGGCTCCGCGCGCGACCCCGCGCACACCACCGCGCGCTCCGCGCGTAACCCGCGCGCACGCGCACGCCCGCGCGTACGCGCCCGCCAGCACCACCCCTGCGCGCCTACCTGCGCGCGCCCAGCACCCTCCAGCCCTCCCCCAAGCCCCCACTTGCACCCAAACACAAATACCACCCATGCATGACTCCCCAAGCACCCTAGCATGCATGAATACCACCAAAAGAAGAGGGAAAACTCACCAAAAGGAGAGGGGGGAAGGAAGGGGGAGATGGAGGGGCTCGCAAGCACACCCTCGCCCATCCCGACCGCAACCGCCGCTACCACCACCTCTTCCTTGCTCTTCTTGCTTCTTCTAAGCCATTGTGGCATTTCAACAAACACATGGGGGGCTGAAATCAAAAGGGGGGAGGAAAACAATTGAGGGGGAGCAATAGAGAAGGGGAGGCAACAACAATCATAACAACAACAACATACCTTCCTTCACTCCTTTTTGTGTTCCTCCTCCATCACCATTTCTTCCTCCACCCAAACCACACACACAACGGGGCTGGACCAGATCCAAAGAGAGGAGAAAGAGTGCCCAAGCTCGTGCACAAGGGGGTGGTTAAATAGGCAAAAGAGGGGAGAATGACCAAGCTGTCCCGGGCTTAAAAACTCTGGACAGCCTTCACTTAAACGGCCATAACTTCCTCAATACAGCTCCAAATTACACGATTCCAGTGGCATTGGAAAGCTAAGAAGATTATCTACAGTTTTCATGTTTACACCTTGATCAAATAACCTCTCCAGCTATTCCGAAATCTAGGCTAAACATCTTACAGGGCTGCTGCCTGGATTTCTCAACTTCGGGGTATACTCGGAAAAATACCCATAATTTTTGATATACGAATCCAGTTGATCCAATTCCACTTCTATATGGAAGCTATCTCAAAATTGAACATCTCGTAATAATATCGGATTTTTAGCTCTTCATCTTGGATTTTAACAAAATCAAATCCAAATACCAATCCGAAACTGCATAATTCCAAAAACGTTATCGGAATTAAACGAAAATTTTATGGGCAGTACTAAACAGTACCAGGACCCATAATATGCAGTTATATCTTCAATCAGAGTCCTCAAGCCCCAGAGTGTAGCTAAAAACCAAAATTTTAGCGACTTCAATTGAAATTAGGACTCTAAATGACACAGGCCTAACATTCTCCCCCACTTAAAAATTTAGTCCTCGAAATTTAAGGAAACCCAAAGGGAAGACCGAACGTAGAAGTGTCACACATAGATTCCATTGGCTCCCGAGTGGTCCGGACACCAAACTGGTGCTACCAACGCACTTTAACCGAAGGAACGGTCTAGGTGCAGAGCCTCTTCTCACATTGGTCATGGTCTCGATCAACTGCTCCACGAACGACAAATCTTGCTCGAGGATGAGCGGCTCAAACGGAATGACATGAGCAGGATCGTGGACATAATGCCTCAGCTGAGACATTGGAGGACGTCACAGGCACGAGTCTGCCACGGGGGCAAGGCTTCTTGACAGCCACCTCCCCTAATCCACTCAAGGACGAAAACCGGTTCGATGGAAGGCCGACGCAACTCGCCCCGAACGTCAAAACAGAGGATGCCCTTAAACCGGGACACCTCATGCCAACATGGTCACCGAACCCGAAGGTAGGCTCCTGGCGACAATGACCTACGTAGCTCTTCCGACGGTTCTGGGTGTTGCAGAGGCACGCGCGAACCATCTCAGCCACCGCAAGGTCAATAAAATAACTTGCGGCCACTCCAACTAGCGCTCTACAACCGTCCTGACACAAGGAAGGTATAAAACTGCGCCCGTAGAGTGCCTCTTCCATATCATCTGGATGCTCGAATGGCAGTCGTCTCACAGGCAGACCCCTACCCAAAGGGTGGTGCCTCATCCAACTGCCCCAAGTCGAGCACACAGGCAAATAGCATGTCCCCCAAGGCCTAAATCGTCCTCTTGTCTGGCTGTCCGTCAGCAGTGAAATGCTATACTTAAATGAAGGCTCTCACCAAAACCTACCAAAGGCTGTGCAAGCACCTCAAAGTAACACACGCATTTCGATCCGAAATAGCGCCGACCGGAGTGCCATGAAGACGAACAATCGCGAAGGCTCAAACCCGCGTCGAAGCGTCCAGAGAATCAGTCAGCTGGATAGGGAGGAAAGTGCGGACTTAGTCAATCGGTCAATGATCACTCAGACAGCATCGTGACCCGAACGTGACTTTATTGAGCCCACAATGAAATCCATGATAACTCACTCCCACGTCCACTGAGGAATCTCGATGGACGAACACATTCCAACGCGACGATCCACAACTTCGCCTGAGGGCATGCCGACCAACAACCTCAACGAGGGCTACCTCAGAACAGTCCACGGAGGTCCAATAAAACATTCGAGATCCTTGTAGGCATCTGGCGCATTTGTCTACCCCGACGGTAGTACACAAAATTCGTAGTGCCCGAAACGGTCACGAAAGGCCAACTAGGGAATGCCCAACTCCCAGATCTCCAATTAGGGTACCTTATGCGAAGATCGATCAACAGAAAGACACTAGCTCCCAAAGCTGGTCAAAACAGATCATCAATTCGCAGCAAGGGGTACTTGATCTTCAACCCTTATGGGGAGATCAAAATAATTCCTGGGACGATTAAGTCCAAATATGCTCCTCGAGCAAGGCTGACGCTCATGATGACCCTTACACGCTGGGTAAGCCGCTCGACCGCATTTAATCCACAAGACACGCAATAGGAGGTCGTCGATTCCCGACAACGCCTAAGCGACGTCATCTACCTGATATGGCGGTTGAGTCCCATCATGAACGCTTAACGTCTCGTCTCCTCATTTACGACCGATGTGGGGGCAAAACGCGACAGTACCACGAACTGTGCTTCACATGCCGCCACCAATAGGCCGCCCAACTATAACTGTTGGAACTCCAGCATCATGCACTCAATGGGCAGATTCATCACGGGGAGTCCAAGCTCTCGACGTCATCCAGTAGCACTCTCCCGGTGTGGCCACTACCTGATAGCCTCTCCCATGTCCACTATCTTTGCTATATGGGCACACCAACAAGCGTCGTGGATAGTCCCAGAGAGCACCTCACAGGACTCTGGCCTCTACCGAGTAACCTCCCACGTCCACTACCTCGGCCGTATGGGCACACCAACACGCATCACGAGTAGTACCTGGGAGCGCCTCACCGGACTCTGCTACACCGGGCAGATACTATGCACGATGATATATCGAAGCGACTCCAGATGCCACTATGGAACCCTAGTCCATAACCTATCGCCCACCAAGCTGCAAAATGACGCACCCAATCCCGATCGTATGCTTCACCACTCGCTATCGCACCTTCCAAGTGAGGAAAAATCCATCAACAATTTGATGCTTCAAAGGTATTCCTTGGATGGGAAAAGAACCTTGGGAGGGCCCCATGAGGTCCCGATATAGGATATCCTGATAACCAAACAAGGAACACGGAGTACCCTAGCCCGGGTCTCAACGCCGACCCTGCAAGGCCCCTTATCCTGAGTAGGAAGACTGGAAGAAGACATCACCCTTTAATGAGCAAAACGCGACATCCTCAACACTTGAAACCGGCGCCGTACGCGAACTCCATGGTTACTAGCAATACCGATGTCCGGGAATGAAGCTCCATAATTGAGACAAGATCGGAACCCACAATCACAACAAGCCCATCAATACGACACAACCGGGCTGGAAACTCATTACCAAGCCTTAGTCCCACAACAAGGAACCCAACACTGACCCTGATCAGTCGACCCAGTCGACAACTTAAGGGGAGTCCAGGGGTAGCAACGTCCACGTCCACGGATGCGAGGAGGCATGTCAGCAACCTAAGAAAACTTCTAAACCAGAGTACTCAGATAACAATCCTACGACTCATCTATACGACTCGACTTAGGCTCTGACAGGACCAGGCTCTGATACCAACTTTTGTCACGCCCCAGGCGTCCCCGAGGCGCGGTAATTATATAAAGTATTAGCTATCATACAAGAGATCAACAGATGACTCCAATAAATAATATACAAGGCTAACAATCAATGATAACTGATAACTCAAATGAAAGGCGGAAGCATAAAAATATCAATAAGTCTGTAAATCAAAATATTATTACAGACTCGAATACACAATCACTGTCATGTGAGAGCCAAGTCTAGCCAAATGAAATACAACAAGTGCCACATGCACGGTTTACAAATACACAAGACTCTAGGACTGCTGACAGCCTCGCACTCGCCAATCCGCAGGACAGAACGCTCCAAGCACGCAAGACCACGCCACAAGGAAGCTCCAGCTCCACGCCCAACAACGCCCCTGTAAAGGAAAACAGTACGCGAGGGGTGAGCTATAAGCTCAGTGAGTGGTCAGAAACCAAACACCAGCCCTCCCCCAAGCCCCCACTTGCATCCAAACACAAATACCACCCATGCATGACTCCCCAAGCACCCTAGCATGCATAAATACCACCAAAAGAAGAGGGAAAACTCACCAAAAGGAGAGGGGGGAAGGAAGGGGGAGATGGAGGGGCTCGCAAGCACACCCTCGCCCATCCCGACCGCAACCGCCGCTACCACCACCTCTTCCTTGCTCTTCTTGCTTCTTCTAAGCCATTGTGGCATTTCAACAAACACATGGGGGGCTGAAATCAAAAGGGGGGAGGAAAACAATTGAGGGGGAGCAATAGAGAAGGGAGGCAACAACAACCATAACAACAACAACATACCTTCCTTCACTCCTTTTTGTGTTCCTCCTCCATCACCATTTCTTCCTCCACCCAAACCACACACACAATGGGGCTGGACCAGATCCAGAAGAGAGGAGAAAGAGTGCCCAAGCTCGTGCACAAGGGGGTGGTTAAATAGGCAAAAGTGGGGAGAATGACCAAGCTGTCCCGGACTTAAAAACTCTGGACAACCTTCACTTAAATGGCCATAACTTCCTCAATATAGCTCCAAATTGCACGATTCTAGTGGCATTGGAAAGCTAAGAGGATTATCTACAGCTTTCATGTTTACATCTTGATCAAATAACCTATCCAGCTATTCTGAAATCTAGGCTAAAAATCTTATAGGGCTGCTGCCTGGATTTCTCAACTTCGGGGTATACTCGGAAAAATACCCATAATTTTTGATATACGAATCCAGTTGATCCAATTCCACTTATATATGGAAGCTATCTCAAAATTGAACATCTCGTAATAATATCGGATTTTTATGAGCAGTATTAAACAGTTCCAGGACCCATAATATGCAGTTATATTTTCAATCAGAGTCCTCAAACCCCAGAATGTAGCTAAAATCCAAAATTTTAGCGACTCCGATCGAAAGTAGAACTCTAAATGACACAGGCCTAACAGGGCGACCTTATCGCTCACGTGCGAAGTATGGCACGACTAGACGACAGGTCTAGTCGGGCGACCTTATCGTTCTGGTACAGACAATCGGAGGCACGATTGGACGGTGCGTCTGGTCGGGCGACCTTGTTATCCATCGGCGTTACGCATATCAAGAGGCCCCTAGCAGGTCCAGAAACGGTCAAAGGACCGTGAACATAAGGTCTAGAAACGGTCAAAGGTCCAGAAACAATGTCTGATCAAAACGACATCCCCGGAGGAGGTCAACAGATGACTCCAATAAATAATACACAAGGCTAACAATCAGTGATAACTGATAACTCAAATGAAAGGCGGAAGCATAAAAATATCAATAAGTCTGTAAATCAAAATATTATTACAGACTCGAATACACAATCACTGTCATGTGAGAGCCAAGTCTAGCCAAATGAAATACAACAAGTGCGACATGCACGGTTTACAAATACACAAGACTCTAGGACTGCTGACAGCCTCGCACTCGCCAATCCGCCGGACAGAACGCTCCACGCACGCAAGACCACGCCACAAGGAAGCTCCAGCTCCACGCCCAACAACGCCCCTGTAAAGGAAAACAGTACGCGAGGGGTGAGCTATAAGCTCAGTGAGTGGTCAGAAACCAAACACCAACATAATCCTTCGATACTAAGGCAATCTCCTATCAAGGAAAACCATGGGTAGAAACCCAACAGTTAACAAGGTCAATACCCCGTTATCGCCCTCACTCCCAAGTGTGGAGGCTTTTGGGACTCGCAGGGAGGAATAGTCGTTAACCACTTGGTGTTACCGCGTAACAATTACAAGAGTCCATCCGCTTACGAGTTATAAATATAATTCGACACCTTAAGCGTTAGGAGGTATACCCAGAGTATACTCGATGGGTACAACTCACACTCGCCCTTACCCTAGCCCCCACAGGGGTGAACCTAAGGATTTGAAGGATAAAACTTGTTGTTCTACACCGTTCGTCATCCGGTAGCGCTCTCCTGGGCAGCCTCTACCTGGAGCCGGCCACGGTCAGTACATTGTCGACAGCGTGGATGGTACCTACAGGTGGGGGTCCACCCAGGGCGGCTCGTACCTAGAAAGCATCCACACGGATCCGGTGAAGGGGAGAACGATTCATGCTCGCAATATCATCCGGTGGTCCACCCTCGTGTAGCCTTAACTGGTACACTCCCAAGATCAGTACATCTGCCGAATGCATCGGGAGTACTTATAAGTGGGAGTCCTCTGTCAGGGCAGCTTCAACGTCGGGACCCCGGTACGACGATATTGGGAGGACCCATTTACATGCTCACAATGCGAACCCCACGGAAAAACCATCTACACAAGCTGATGGGTCGAGTATCAACTCGAGCCCACCCCACTCACGCCAACACTCTCACCCTCACCCCGATGGGTGACATAGGATCTTGGGAGCAATACCCTCACCCTCACCCCGACGAATGACATAGGATCTTGGGAAATTGCACAAACTGGCAGATCGAACCAACGCCGTCCCACCACACCCTCACCCTCACCCCCTCCTCGGGGTAACATAGGCTCTTGGGGAAGAGGTCGATTGTTCTACACCGTTCGTCATCCGGTAGTCTCTCCCGGTGTGGCCACTACTACCTGGTAGCCTCCTAGGTCCCTATCTCTGCTATATGAGCACACCAACAAAGCGTCGTGGACAGTTCCTAGGAGTATCCCACAGGGTTCTGGCCTCTACCGGCTAGCCTCCCATGACCGTTACCTCGGCCGTATGGGAACACCAACACGCGTTATGAGTAGTACCTAGGGGCACCCACCGGGCTTTACTACGCCGGGCAGTCTCTACACGGACTCAACGAAGGAAAGAACACTCGACACCCGCGAATACGATCCTTATGGATCCGTCATCATCGGTTACCAAACACCGATAAGCGCAATGAATTCTCATGAATTCCCTCCAGGGCGCATAACTCAGATGTGGGGAAGACATTTTATTCTAAGTGTCAAAGCCATGGTATGACCCCATAGGAGGTCATACACTTGTTTAATCTCATTAGACAAGGCTCATGGCCCAAAAGGCATATACATAATATGCAATTAATTACCCAAGTATAACTTACTTAGACATGCATACGAGGGCATAATAAACATTCAATCACATAAGTATGACTCAAACAGGCATTGGGTATCACCAACTCAAAGGGGAGGGTTAAGCGCGATCCGCGCGACAATAGGTGCATGCCAATAATTCCAAGCAAACCCGAGTCAAGTAGGAACTACATCTATTCACTCGGTTCACGAAAAGAGGGAGGGCGAGAGAGAGGGAATGCCTCATCCTCTCTCGAAGCTGGTCATAGTTTTGCCCCAACAAGATGGGTGCAACAACTATACCACACCCTCAAGTACTAAATCAGAAATATTACGCATACACCCCGTTATTAACCCAAGTTTAACATGCTTGATAAGTAGGGGTAGTATTACAAACAAAACTACCTAAGTCATGTCATATTCTATACAATACATAGACAAGTATAAGATAGAATAAGGGTTCTACACAATATACGTGCTATACAACCTAGCATGCATGATATCTAGCACATTTAGGGTGAAATTAAAGCCCCATGGAAGCGCGAAGCACGACTACGTGCATCGAGCGCTCCCAGAAGGGTTGGAATCAAACCACTCACCGATACCCAGGTCGTCGCGCATCCCAACCGACGAGGTCTGCAAGTTAAGGGTACCAAAAGGGGTGAGTAAAACAACATACAAACACATAGAAATCAATTAGGAATGCCTAAGGCTAGACATCCATGAATATGGGCTCGAACGCTTGCAAGCATGCACGCACGCACGCGTGCCCGAGCCCCCCGGACACCCACCCCAGGGTGCCGACCCTCAGCGCGCCCAAATCGGGCCCCGGCAGCCTTGCACGCACGCACGCGGAGCCCCGGGCGCAGTCCCGGGTGTCCCGTGCGCACGCCCCGCGCGCAGACCGCGCGCAGACGCGTGCACACCCGGGCACGCCCGCGCGCACACCTGGGCGGCCCCGCGCGCGACCCCGCGCACACCACCGCGCGCTCCGCGTGTTACCCGCGCGTACGCGCACGCGCACGCGAACGCGTACGCGCCCGCCAGCACCACCCCTGCGCGCCTGCCTGCGCGCGCCCAGCACCCTCCACCCCTCCCCCAAGCCCCCACTTGCACCCAAATTCAAATACCACCCATGCATGACTCCCCAAGCACCCTAGCATGCATAAATACCTCCAAAAGAAGAGGGAAAACTCACCAAAAGGAGAGGGGGGAAGGAAGGGGGAGATGGAGGGGCTCGCATGCACACCCTCGCCCATCCCGACCGCAACCGCCGCTACCACCACCTCTTCCTTGCTCTTCTTGCTTCTTCTAAGCCATTGTGGCATTTCAACAAACACATGGGGGGCTGAAATCAAAAGGGGGGAGGAAAACAATTGAGGGGGAGCAATAGAGATGGGGAGGCAACAACAATCATAACAACAACAACATACCTTCCTTCACTCCTTTTTGTGTTCCTCCTCCATCACCATTTCTTCCTCCACCCAAACCACACACACAACGGGGCTGGATCAGATCCAAAAGAGAGGAGAAAGAGTGCCCAAGCTCGTGCACAAGCGGGTGGTTAAATGGGCAAAAGAGGGGAGAATGACCAAGCTGTCCCGGACTTAAAAACTCTGGACAGCCTTCACTTAAACGGCCATAACTTCCTCAATACAGCTCCAAATTGCACGATTCCAGTGGCATTGGAAAGCTAAGAAGATTATCTACAGCTTTCATGTTTACACCTTGATCAAATAACCTCTCCACCTATTCCGAAATCTAGGCTAAACATCTTACAGGGCTGCTGCCTGGATTTCTTAACTTCGGGGTATACTCGGAAAAATACCCATAATTTTTGATATACGAATCCAGTTGATCCAATTCCACTTCTATATAGAAGCTATCTCAAAATTGAACTTCTCGTAATAATATCGGATTTTTAGCTCTTCATCTTGGATTTTAACAAAATCAAATCCAAATACCAATCCGAAACTGCATAATTCCAAAAACGTTATCGGAATTAAACGAAAATTTTATGGGCAGTACTAAACAGTACCAGGACCCATAATATGCAGTTATATCTTCAATCAGAGTCCTCAAACCCCAGAATGTAGCTAAAAACCAAAATTTTAGCGACTCCGATCGAAATTAGGACTCTAAATGACACAGGCCTAACAGGGCGACCTTATCGCTCACGTGCGAAGTATGGCACGACTAGACGACATGTCTAGTCGGGCGACCTTATCATTCTAGTACAACAATCGGAGGCACGATTGGACGGTGCGTCTGGTCGGGCGACCTTGTTATCCATCGGCGTTACGCATATCAAGAGTCCCCTAGCAGGTCCAGAAACGGTCAAAGGACCGTGAACATATGTAAGTGCCACGGCAGCATTCAAGGCTCATTACTCACAGAACGTGGGTAATAAGGGCGATGTGGAGAGTAAATGTAGGGAACGTTTCCCTAAGAAATAGCCCACTACCAGTTGTGAGAAAACGGTTACAAAGTAACCAATTGAACTACGTGAGACTTGATCCCCAAGCGGGTACGTAGGCAGCCTATAAAAGAGGTCGCGCGACAGCACTCTTGGCATGAGAGATCAATTTGGAGATTACTAACCGAAGGTAATCGATAAGTTGAAAGTTGAGAAGTAGCAACATTGTTACTTCCAACAGCCAGGCACAGTCTCTTCCCCCCATCAAAAAATCCTGTTTCCATATAATCCTACCACCAAAAATTCTTTTAGCCAATTTTCTTTGAAGTTCCGGATCCTGCGAAATACAAATCTAATTGTGAGGGGAAAAATATTCTCCTCAGTTTGGCACCGTCTGTGGGACCCTGGAACAAAAAGCCGAGAGCTCACAATGTCTGATCAAAACGACATCTCCGGAGGAGGTCTGCAGGATGGAAGTATCCATCCACCTAACATTGGGGGTAACCCCCAAGTTAACGTTGGAGGCGGCTCACCTGGAACCTTGGCAAGCCAAGTCCAAAATCTCGTGCGGGCGATGGAAGGTTCACAGGAGAACCTGTTCATCCGATTGTAAGAATCAATGCAATAGATGTTCGAAGCTTCGATGCAGCAGTTCCACACGAACGGGCATCAAAGGCCACCGGTGTTGGAAGAAGCTCGCCCACCAGTTCCGGCACTTCTGCAAGCTAACATTGAAGTTTCAAAAGGGTGTACTTCTTCCTCCAATCAGAGACAATGGTCCCGGTGGCGTTCACGTACTCCGCAGGTGGGCCACCCACCTCACGAAGATCATAGGCATGGTCGTTCTCCCCACAGAGAACGATCCGCCTGAAGGGAAGCTTCGCGTAGACAAGCACACCAAGAGCGGTCTGCTCTGCGCGAAGCATCCGATAGAAACCAGCGTGATTCACCTCCCCGTCAGCCCACCAGGGAGATGGTCACGTTGCCCCGCCACACCTTGCGCTCTGAAGTGCACCGCATTTCTAGTCGAGAAATGGCGGATCACGCGATACGAGGATTCACATCCCCGTTCAGTGCAGAGGTGCTTAGAGAACATTTACCACACAGGTTTGCTCAACCCAAATTCAAGATGTACAATGGCACGACGGATCCTTATGACCACATCCTGGCATTCCGTCACTCCATGGCACTGTATGAGCTGTATGATGGGTTGATGTGCCGCCTCTTCCCCTCCAATCTGGAAGGGGCCGCATTGACTTGGTTCCATCTTTTTCCACCCGCAACGATCAGAACTTTTGAAGAACTCAGAACCATATTCGCTGAGCACTTCATCTGTAGCCGGCAGAGGAAGAAAGATTTGGGGGATCTCATGAAGATCCGGATGAATACGGGCGAGACGATTCGACAAAATGTCGATTGTTTTCATATACTAAAGTTTGAAGTGGAGGACTGCAACGAGGATGTTGTAGTCATGGCTTTCCGGAATGGCTTATCGATCGGAAATGGCCTCAAGGAATCGCTCTTCAAGCGCACTCCTCCTGACTTGAGGGACCTGATGGGGCGTGTTGAAAAGTACGCCAAAGTGGAGGAGGAATCCAAACTCCTGAAGCAGGTAATTACGACTTCCAAGCCAACTCCCGTTTCTACCTCTCCTCCAAACAGGTCACTCGAGAGTTTCGCCCGAAGAAGCAGCGCGGCGAGTGGAAAGTGACCAGGTACTTCGACCAACGAGGAACGCGAAGGGCAGGGAATGTTTTTCAAGATTCCCCCATCCCAAATTCTCTCCAAAATCCAAGGGAAACCTTGGTTCAGGTGGCCTGCTCCCTTGAAGAGTGACGAGTCAAGGCGAGATCAGAACCTGCGCTGCGACTACACCACCGACGGTTGCTGAATCCTCCGAGCATTTTTAGAAGATCAAATCCGGAAGGGCCACTTGAAGGAGTACGCTCCAGCGGAGATCGCCCCAAAACCCAACGCTCAGCATGTGACAAATATTGACCCAACACTGGTGCTGGGGTCATCGATGTCATATTCGGGAGAGTTCCTCACTTCACTCCGCCAAAAAGTACGAAGATGCATGTGTCGTTCGAGATGATGCAAATCGACCAGGAGCCAAAGCTGATCGTTAAAAGGCCTCGAGGGGATGACAACAGCGTCATCACTTTTTCTGATGCCGACTTGGAAGGAGTCCACGCCCCACATCTCTAACTTTAACGTGAAAAGGATCCTTGGGTGAGCCGATCCCCCTCTTGTCTAGCCATGCTGGGAGGTCGATGGGGTCCAGGATCCTATTTTTGTGTCCCAGAGTTTCCCCAGGAAGGTAACCCATGGTCCCCATTATATGCCAGCTAGGATTTTCAAACCTAGGGTGGCTTGTCTTTGAGGTAACGGGGGGAGTGTTCCGGGGATTTAGCCAATTGGCGGGAAATCTAAGATGTGGATGGTGGTTTCCATGGGTTTTGAGCTACTGGTTTTTATGGCGGTGGTTTCATTATCGGCAAACCCTGGCTTAGGTTCTCTGATCGCATCCCTTGTATTTTGATTATCCGACCTCCCAAGGAAATTTCAAGCACTGGTGCAGGGGAGAGGAGACCCCCTTTATGGACGCTAGCCATTTACGTCCTAGGATCATATTATAATCTGAATCCATTTCTAGGACATAAGCTTTAGTGCTAGTTTCCAGTGGCCCCACTTTTAATCGGAAGTCCTTGAAGCCTAGAACTGGACGAGCCGTTTTGTCATAGGCAAATATACGGGTGTCCGTTTCAAAGAGTGTGGTTATGCGCCCATCGATGTGCTCGAAGGTTTGTAATGACATGAGGTTTACTCCTGCCCCGGTGTCAATTAGAACTTTATCCACCGAGTGTCCTTCGAGGTTGATTGTTATACATAGGGTTGAGGTGTTGACGACTTTATCATGAACTTCTTCCTTAGGTCTAAAGGTGATGACGGGCCCTAGTCCTGCGGTGGCTAGAGCTATTGGTATGCCTAGGGTAGAGATTTGCGGGTCGACTTGAGTTCTTTCTAGGAACGTTCTTAGAGCCTGCTGGTGGTGTTCTGAGGTTTCGATTAGCTCCAAAATGGAAATCTTCGCGGGGATTTTTCAGAGTTGGTCTAGGATGTCGATCCTATCCCCGGCGTGGGGCTCCTCAGTTTCGGTTTCAGGCATGGGGTGTCTATAAGAGGGTACAGTGTTGAAGATTCTGCCTGCTCTAGTAGTATGATGGTTTAGTGCGTCAATGGTGGTTCGAGGGCTTGGTGTTATTGGGCGCAGGCTTCTGTTGATTTGTAAGGGGGATATTGGTTGGTCTTTTTTGGGGGGAAAGAGTCTTGTGGGTTTGGGGAGAATAGGGGAGGGGGTTGGTAGGATGGGGGAAGAGGCTGGTAAGATTATGCCACCTGGAACGATTCTGGGTGACTCTTCATGGTCAGCGACTTTTATGGTGTAGACGCTTTCATAGCTCAGGTTTCCTGGTTCTTCCAAGGGAGCCTTCGTAGCTGGCCTTGGGTTTTGGATTGTGGTTTCTACGGGGTTATGAGTTTCTGGGACCTTCTTGACTTCTAGTGATCTCGTAACTAGGGTTGTTGTTGAGCCCCCTAATGGTGGCCCAGTCTAAGCGTCTTTCTTCGTCGAGGGTGTAGACAATGTCTCTAAACAAGGAGCATTGCTCGATGGTTTAGGGTTAGGGTTTGGGCTAGGGTTTGGTTTAGGGTTAGGGTTTGGTCAAGGTTTAGGTTTAGGGTTTGGTCAAGGTTTAGGGTTAGGGTTTGGGCTAGGGTTTGGTTTAGGGTTAGGGTTTGGTCAAGGTTTAGGGTTTCCGGTTTAGTTTTAGGTCAAGGCTAGGGTTAGGGTTTCTGGGCTTACCGAACCCTTGGTTCTCTATTGGTGTCCACTTGTGGGATATTTCCGTGTGTTACTTGAAGTATTTCTGTCTCTCTAGACGGTCAAAATTGGGGTATCTACAATTGTCCCTCATCGGGCGGAGTCTTTGCGCGGAGCGAGAAAGACTTCGACCGATGATAAGGAAAGAGACCCCTATTTTGGCCGGCCCGACCTTTAAGAAGTTATGTCAACACGAACAGCACTATTCGGGGAGTTGATTTAGACTGTCAGAGGCTAGGTCTTGACTTAGAATTTTAGCCTAAAGGATGATCCAGGTGGAAGGCGGGGAAAAGTAAATGGTGAGTGATCCAACCCGCGGTCGGGGTTCTTAGCTATCGTGCACGGAGCAGCCCAGCGTCAGTTTCCTCGTGCCTACCGTTCCCGTGCTTGGGAAAACAAAGCAAGGAGGGGATATCGCCGACAGAAAGCAAGTAAAAGTTGATTTGGGTGAATTGGATCATCCGGAGGATAAGAACTCTGGAAAAGAACAAGAACTGAAGAAATTCGAATTTTGAATGGTACTGAAAGTGTGGTGAAACATCGGAAAAGTCGTGTTTGATCAGGTAATGTCTGGAAATAAGCCAATACATTGCTGTTTGGTATGGAGAACCTTGAAATTTAGGGCTGAAAAGATTGGAAAGGGGTTTTTAAGTGAAAGAGAACTCGTGCTCCTTTCGGGTAGAGTGTCGATACTTGGCTAATGATCCCCTCTACCGTGGGGGTTTGTGCCTTACGAGGCGGTAGTCCAACCCTATGGCTGATAGGTGGGGACTGGGTTTGGACTGCTGGGGTTGCACAACGGGAAATCCTGTTGTGGCGGTCAATCAGAAGTTGATACGTAGTACAGTCTCCGTACGAAAGGCTCGTACGAAGTTCTGGATTCAGGCTCTGTAACATCATGTCAATTTCTTGACATTCTGTGAGTTGCAGACCGGTTCGGTGGACAAGGGTGCACCACCGAGACACGTATTGTTCGAATTCCTCCCTAGGCCTCATTCTCTCTACGGTTAAATCTGAAATAGAGGGGGTCCTAATCCTCTGGTAACTGTAGCGGCCCAAGAATTTCTCGCTTACAGTCGAGAAATTCGATAAGTGATCTACAGGGAGGGTGGAGAACCATTGTAGTGCTTCTCCTTCCAATGATTTCTGGAAGAGGAAGACTAGTAGAGGTTGATTATCTAGAAACGGGCGTGCGTCTAGATAAAAGGTAGTTAAATGAATGTCTGGGTCTCCACGACCGTTGTACCGGTGGAATTTGGGGATTTTGAATCCCTCTGGTAGGTGGACTGACGGGATTTATCTCAGATTATGTAGAGACATGTGTTTGGGGGCCGAGGGACCAGTCTCGGAGAGAATTCTTCGGATGGTATCGTCCAGTGTTTCTCCCCGAGGAGGGCTGCCTAGCGGTCCCGGGTTTGGGGTGGTCTGGTAGGGGCCTGTGGTGGAAACGGCTGGGAACATTGTATTCGCGGGGGAAAGGGGGGTGAACGAAAAGACGCTCGGGTTGACCGAGTGACTGGGTGTGAATGGGGTTTTGGGAATGGATTTAGGGGTTTCGATAGGGGTTTTCTGTCTCGAGGTCTTGGTATGACGTAGTCAGCGAGGTCATGAAACATGTCCTCTACCGTTTGATACCCTAGACTAGCCATCCTTTCCTCTAGATGGGTCAGGAACTGTGTGGCCTGACCCTCTTGGTGATTCCTTTCCTCTAATATCTCCTCTTCTATGTGGGATTCCATGACGTAGAGTGGGGGGATGAATGCAGATTGAAAGCAGTAAATAAAGCAGTAAAGGATTGCGCAGCTGTGTGCGACTTACGAAAGCAGTAAAGGATTGCGCAGCCGTGTGCGACTTACGAAAGCAGTAAAGGATTGCGCAGCTGTGTGCGGCTTACAAAGCAATAAAGGATGTTATAATGCACAGTAGAAGAGGATTTAATTCAAGGAGTGAGAAACTCTAACCTTCCTAGAGGGTTGATAGCATTTTAGTCAAGCTTGTAAAAGGGGGTAGAAGAGGGTTACCTTTTGTTGTTTTTCACGAGGGAAGTCCCACCGTGATCGCCAGATTTTGTCGGTGTTGAAAGATCTGCGTGTGTGGGGGTTCTTCGGGGATTCGGATCGGATGCGTGCCCTGGCGGGCTCGGTCGGATCGTCTTCCCGAAAGGGGTGAGGGTGTCGTTCCTGGTTGAGGCGCCCGACAGCAGCTCAAGAGGATTCAAGGGGTTTTGTGATCGCCACCTGCTTTTTCTAAAAACAGGAAAGGGTTTGGGTCGGATTTGATCACCTACGTGGGGAGTTTGTGGGGTCTCCGCTCTGAGACACGGATATACCGTACACAGAGGTGAAAAACAGGTAATCCTATTCTGCTTCCGGGGCTTGACTAAAGGAGTCTTGGGACAAAGGGAGTGTGGGTGGGGTGTGAGTGTGGGGCGGCTAGTGGGTTTGAGCCGTCTGGATTGGGGCGGCTAGGTAGGGTTAGCCGTCCAGGGTCTGGGGGAATTTGGGCAGGGCTTTGGTAGGAAAAGGGTGGGGTCTTGGGCAGAGGCTAAGCTAGGTTTAGCATGGGTTTATGGAGGGTGGGATGAGAGGGTATTTTATGTAGGGAATGGGTGTTTCTCTCACAAAAGGGACTCTCTCTCTCTCTCTTGGGATTTCTAGTGGGGAAAGGGTTTAAACAAGTAGGGATGGTGGAATGGTGGTGTTTTTGTGGGTTTTGTTGATGTTGTTGTAAGGCTTGGGACCTCCTCTATTTATAGTAAAAGAGAGGCAGAGGAAGATCCAGGGGGTTATGGAGTGGGTGGCTTTGATTGGACCTCTCATTAATTCTCTGGTTCTTCTGTCGGAGACCAGGTGAAGGGCGGCTAGTGCTAACTAGCCGCCCGGGATGGGGCGGCTACTTCCTGGTAGCCGCCCCTATCATGACCTGCCAAACGTCCCATCTCTGACAAGCGGTGGCTTGGGTCGGCTACTTGGTCTGATCCGGCCAAGAGAGGGCGGCTAAAGGTCATGACCCGCCGCAATGATCAGCATTTAATATTGCTTTATGTCCCATCCAGGGGACTGGTCCAAAGTCGGCCAGGGGGCGGTTAGGGGGGCGGCTAGTGTAAACTAGCCGCCCAGTGAGGGGCGGCTAGTTAGGGCTAGCCGCCCCTTTCCAGGGACTTAGGTTTTAGGGTTTTGGGTTTTAGGGTAGGTTCAGGTTTAGGTCCGGGCTAGGGTTTGGTTTAGGGTTAGGGTTTGGGCTTTTGGTTTAGGGTTAGGGTTTGGGCTAGGGTTTGGTTTAGGGTTAGGGTTTGGTCAAGGATTAGGTTTAGGGTTTGGTCAAGGTTTAGGGTTAGGGTTTGGGCTAGGGTTTGGTTTAGGGTTAGGCTTTGGTCAAGGTTTAGGGTTTCCGGTTTAGTTTTAGGTCAAGGCTAGGGTTAGGGTTTCTGGTCTTACCGAACCCTTGGTTCTCTATTGGTGTCGACTTGTGGGATATTTCCGTGTGTTACTTGAAGTATTTCTGTCTCTCTGGACGGTCAAAATTGGGGTATCTACACTCCCGTCCTCGTATAACGCGATCATCGGGCGATCCTGGCTTGCGGCGATGAAAGCAATTCCGTCCACCTATCACCAACGTCTCCGTTTCTCCACGGCACAGGGGATAATGGAAATACGAGGTGATCAGGTGGCCGCAAAGCGTTGTTACATAGCGGCGATGGCCTAAAAGTCAACCCTGCCATAGGTAGAGGAGCTACCTGAAGATGGGGAAATCCACCCGAAGATAGCAATTACTTCAGGATCGGGTCAAATCTGATGAAAGCTGGCCCGGTCTTGAAGAGAGGGTCTTGGAAGACCTGGAGCAGGTCCCGATAGATCCGCTTGACCCCGAAAAGTAATTTCTCATCGGGAGTCTGCTCTCTACAAAAGAGAGGCATGCAATATTCGACCTCCTTGTGGAAAATAAGGATGTATTCTCTTGGAGACCACAGGACATGCAAGGGATCCATCCCGAGGTGGCAAGCCACAGACTGTTCATCTCTCCGATCGTTCATCCAGTCCGACAGAAGCAGAGACGAATGGCTACGATCTATGTCGAGGTGGTACAAGATGAGGTGAACAAACTTCTAGCCACTGGGTTTATCTGTGAGGTGCGACACCCTGAATGGCTAGCCAATACGGTGGTGGTCCCCAAAAAGAATAAGAAATGATGAATTTGCGTGGAGTTCACCGATCTAAACAGCGCGTGCCCAAAGGATAGCTTTCCACTGTCGAAGATCGACCAGCTGGTGGACTCTTCATCAGGTAACGAACTAATGAGTTTCATGGACGCTTACTCAGGATATCACCAGATCCCGATGTACGAGCCCGACCAGGAGAAAACGGCGTTCATAACACCCACTGGCATTTATTGCTATAAAGTAATGCCATTCGGGTTGAAAAACGCTGAAGCTACATACCAAAGGCTGGTGACACGAGTCTTTCAGAACCAGATCGGAAAGATTGTGAAAGTCTACATCGACGACATGATGGTCAAAAGCGCAAATCGGGGTGATCACCTGATACACCTCAAAGAAGTTTCACCGTGTTGCGAAAGTATCGCCTCAAACTGAATGCCACCAAGTGCTCATTTGGAGTCACGTCGGGCAAGTTTTTGGGGTATTTGATGACACGACGAGGGATCGAGGCCAATCCTGACCAAATCAAGGCGATCGTGGAGATGGAGCCTCCTCGGAGCAGGAAAGATGTACAAAAATTGGCAGGGAGATTAGTCGTGCTCAACCGGTTCATCTCCAGGGCCACCGATCGGTGCCAGCCGTTCTTTCAATGCTGCGGAAAGCTCAAAAGTTCGAATGGACGCTAGAATGTCCGAAAGCGTTCGAAGAAGTCAAGAAGTACCTCAGCACACCACTTCTGGTGAGTCCATCCGTAGGAGACATCCTACTCCTCTACATCGCGGCATCCAAGCATGCCGTGAGCTCAGCACTATTGAAGGACAATGATCACGGGCAGAGAGTTGTCTACTACGCCAGTAAAGCACTCAGCGGAGCAAAAACCAGGTACTCTCGTATTGAGAAACTTGCGTTTGCCTTACTTGTTTCTGCTCGGAAACTATGCCACTATTTTCAAGCCCACTCGATACATGTCGTCACAGACTCTCCTCTCAAAGCCGTGTTGAGAAAGGCAGACGTTGAAGGTCGACTGCTAAAATGGGCAGTGGAGCTGTCAGCTTTTGACATCCACTATCGGCCCAAAAATGCGATCAAGGGACAGGTGGTTGCCGACATCATTGTCGACCTGACACCCAAAGAACAACAAATCTGCGCCATCACTGACTACAGACCCATTTCTTGGACACTCCATGTTGATGGGGCATCCAACCAAAAAGGGTCAGGAGCTGGGTTGATCTTGCGAAGTGAAGACGGATTCCTCTTCGAGCACGCGATCAAGCTGGGATTCGAATTTTCCAACAATGAGGCCGAATATGAGGCTCTCATCACTGGCCTGGAATTCGCGGTAGACTTGGCATCGAAAAATTGTCAATCTATAGCAATTCCCAACTAGTGGTGTGTCAGAGCACAAGAGAATACCAAACGAAGGACGATCGCATGGCGGCCTATCAAAGCCACGCACGTACTCTGCTCGCACGGATCGACCACTGGGAGATCCGTCCCATCGACCATGATCACAACACTCAAGCTGACGCCCTGGCGAATCTGGCGATCGCTCTTGAAGGAAGACCGTCTCAAGAAATCAGGGTCGAATTATTGGGGGAAGCAAGCATCGCTCACCTCAAGCAGGTTATAGCGATGGAGTCAGAACCCCCAGAAATGACCTGGATGGACCCCATACTGTCGTTCTTGAAGAATGAACACCTCCGGCGGACAAGGAAGAAGCCAGAAAGATCAGAACCCGATTAGCTCGGTTCGTGATCTCCAAAGGGGTGCTGTACAAACAAAGCTTCAAAGGTCTGCTCCTCAGATGCGTCACCATCGAAGAGGCTCAAAAAGTTTTAGAAGAATTGCATTCTGGAATATGCGGTTGCCATATGGCCTCGAGGTCTTTGGCAAAACGCGTATTGACCGCAGGATACTTCTGGCCCACCCTGGCGAAAGATGCACTTAACCTTGTCAGAAAGTGCGATAAGTGCCCTGTCAAATCCTTGGCCATTCGCACAATGGGGTTCGACATTGTCGGACCTATGCCGATAGCACCATCATAGAAAAGGTTCCTCCTTGTCACCATCGACTACTTCACTAAGTGGGTGGAGGCTGTGGCCCTGGCCAGAATCCGCGACACCGAAGTGCGGGATTTCCTTTGGAAACAGATTGTATGTCGATTCGGGGTACCGAACGCTATAATCTCTGACAATGGGACGCAATTTTACAATGCTACGATCAGGGAATTTTGCGAGGAGCTAGGGATAAAACATCTTTTCTCCTCCCCTCGCTACCCTCAAGCGAACGGCCAAGCCGAGATCACCAACCGAACCATCGTGGACAGGATCAAGAAGCGGCTTGATACAGCCAAAGGCAACTGGGTGGATGAGCTCCCCTCAGTACTTTGGGCATATCACACCACGGCGCGGAGAGCCACAGGAGAGACTCCATTCTCTCTGGCCTTCGGCGTCGAAGCGGTTATTCCCGTGAAGATTGGGATTCCAACCTTTCGTACTGAAAGCTTTGAACCTCAGACCAACGAAGAAGTCTTGGCGTCCGAACTCGATCTAAGGGATGAACGAAGGGGAGCGGCCTCCATCAAGATGGTCAATTATCGAAACCAGATCGCTCGAAGCTACAACAAAAGAGTTTCACGACGAAGCTTTCGAATCAGGGACCTGGTCCTTCAAGAGGTATTCTCCGAATCCTGAAAACGATCAGATGGTAAGCTCGGACCCAGTGGCCGGACTGGGCTCCAATGGTGCTTACTATCTAGAACGAATGAATGACGAGACACTCATATGACCTTGTAATGTAATGCATCTAAAAAAGTATTACTTTTGAAATAAAAAATTAGTTGCATTATCCCTAGTTAGTTCATGCATTGTATGCCATGTGAATAAAAGCCTATTCGAGGTCGCGCTGTAGCAATTGGTTTTCAGATATGACATTCTTACGAGAGGTCGCGAGTTAAGCACTCTCTAACAGAATGTTGCACTCCTAAGAGGTCGCGAGATATAGCACTCTATGGAGGTCGCGCGATGGACCAGTTCAGGTCGTTGGATGAGCACTCTCGCTGAGAGGTCGCGCGGGGGACACCCCATCCTTCGATTAGCACTCGAATAAAAGGCAAACAATGAGACACATAGGTTACACTCACAAAGGTGAGGTCGTTCGAAGTAAAGCTTCTCCTATGCTCACAAGGTCTAAATGGGCCCAGGCCATACGACCAACATTTGGAGGTCGCGCTGTAGGAACGAACAAAGTTAGCCCTGTCGGTGTCGAAAAATCCGCGTGTGTGGGGTTTCTTCAGAGGGTTCGGATCGGATGCGTGCCCTGGCGGGCTCGGCCGGATCGTCTTCTCGGAAGGGGTGAGGGTGTGGTTCCTTGTCGAGGCGCCTGACAGCGGCCCAAGAGGATTCAGGGGGGGTTTGTGATCGCCACCTGCTTTTTTAAAAAAACAGGAAAGGGTTTGGGTTGGATTTGATCGCCTACGTGGGGAGTTTGTGGGGTCTCCGCTCTGAGACACGGATATACCGTACACAGAGGTGAAAAACAGGTAATCCTATTCTGCTTCCGGGTTTGACTAAAGGAGTTATGGGTCAAAGGGATGTTGATATGGGGTGTGGATAGGGGGCGGCTAGTTGTGGTTAGCCATCGGCCAGGGGGCGGCTAGCTAGGGTTAGCCGTCCAGGGTCTGGGGAATTTAGGCAGGGGTTTGGTAGGTAAAGGGTGGGGTCTTGGGCAGAGGCTAAGCTAGGTTTAGCCTGGGTTTATGGAGGGTGGGATGAGAGGGTATTTTATGTGGGGAATGGGTGTTTCTCTCACAAATGGGGCTCTCTCTCTGTCTCTCTCTCTTGGGATTTCTGGTGGTGGAAGGGTTTGAAGATGAATTGGTGATTGTTGTGGATTTTGTTGGGTGTGTTGGTTGTTGTTGAAGGCTTGGGACCTCCTCTATTTATAGTAAAAGAGAGGTAGGAAAATATCCCGAGGGTAATGGAGTGGGTTGGCTTTGATTGGACCTCTCATTAATGCTCTGGTTCTTCTGCCAGAGAACAGGTGAAGGGCGGCTAGTGCTAACTAGCCGCCCGGGATGGGGCGGCAACTTCCTAGTAGCCGCCCCTATCATGACCTGCCAAACGTCCCATCTCTGACAAGCGGTGGCTTGGGTCGGCTACTTGGTTTGATCCGGCCAAGAGGGGGCGGCAAAAGGTCATGACCCGCCGCAATGATCAGCATTTAATATTGCTTTATGTCCCATCTAGGGGACTGGTCCAATGTCGGCCAGGGGGCGGTTAGGGGGGCGGCTAGTGTAAACTAGCCGCCCAGTGAGGGGCGGCTAGTTAGGGATAGCCGCCCCTTTCCAGGGGCTTTAGGTTTTTAGGGTTTTGGTTTTTAGGGTAGGTTTAGGTTTAGGTCTGGGTTAGGGTTTAGCTTAGGTTTAGGGTTTGGGCTAGGGTTTGGGGTTAGGTCAAGGTTTAGGGTTTCTGGTTTAGGGTTAGGTCAAGGCTGGGATTAGGGTTTCTGGTTTACCGAACCTTTGGTTCTCTATTGGTGTCCATTTGTGGGATATTTCCGTGTGTTACTTGAAGTATTTCTGTCTCTCTGGATGGTCAAAATTGGGGTATCTACAATTGTCCCTCATCGGACGGAGTCTTTGTGTGAAGCAGGAAAGACTTCGACCGATGATAAGGAAAGAGACCCCTATTTTGGCCGGCCCGACCTTCAAGAAGTTATGCCAATACGAGCAGTACTACTTGGGGAGTTGATTTAGACCATCAGAGGCTAGGTCTTGACATAGAATTTCTATCCGGGAGGATGATCCAGGTGGAAGGCGGGGAAAAGTAAATGGTGAGTGATCCAACCCGCGGTCGGGGTTCTTAGCTATCGTGCACGGAGCAGCCCAGCGTCAGTTTCCTCGTGCCTACCGTTCCCGTGCTTGGGAAAACTCAGCAAGGAGGGGATATCGCCGACAGAAAGCAAGTAAAAGGTTGATTTGGGTGAATTGGATCAGCCGAGGGATAAGAACTCTGGAAAAGAACCAGAACTGAAGAAATTTGAATATGAATGGTACTGGACGTGTTGCAAAACTTCGGGAGAGTCGTGTTTGATCAAGTAATGTCTGGAAATAAGCCAATACATGGTTGTTTGGTATGGAGAACCTTGAATTTTAGGGTTAAAAAGATTGGAAAGGGGTTTTTAAGTAAAAGAAAAAAAACTGGGAGGGGCGGCTAGTTGTAACTAGCCGCCTGAGAGGGGGCGGCTACTCGCGGGTAGCCGCCCCATGACTGGGTCCCTTATAACCGAAAAGACCCTCTCTCTCCCCATACGTTTTAAAAATGGTTTCTCTTCCCTCTTCTCTTCTTCCCTTCGGTTTCAAACTCGAAAACCCTGATTTCTTTGCCTTTCTTTCCTCCATTTCGACCTCAATCTTTCTCTTTCTCTTGATTTCGAAAACCCTAGTTTGGGTTCTCCTTTTTCTTTTCCAAACCGAGGAGATGACGAGGTCGAAGGCGATTGCTTCGAGGGGGAAACGACCGCGGGTGGCTCATGGAGAGCGTAACCCGAGCTCTTCATCATCGGAGAGCGATAGGCCGGAGGTTGAGGCCATGGGGGAGGGTATGGGTACGACGGAGGTGCCGCCGGTGGATATTGTCGTGGGTGAGGTCGGGGATTTGCCTTCGGGGGCTGTCCCGGAGGTAGGGGGGAGTGTGATAGGCTATATACGCAAGAGGAGGCGCGGGGATCGACCGGTGGTGGCCGAGGAGGTGGTTCCGGGGGTTGGAGAATCGATTGAGGGTGCAACCGAGGGGGTAGGGGTCGAGGGAGTTAGCGAGGAGGTGAGGGCGTCGTTGGATGCCCTCGTCGGGATGTTGGATAGGGAGGCCACAGAGGCCAGGGCTGAGGAGGAGGAGAGTAGGGCTATGGGGGCTTTTGCGGAGTTTATCTCCGGCGTGGGGAGGGTGGAGGGGATAGGAGAGGCTAGGGACGGGGTCGGGGAGGCCGAGGCAAATCTAGTCGAGTTATACGTGTGTGAAGGGAGTGACATGATTTGGCGGAAACGTGTTCAAATAGATACGAGTTTATCTTTGAGAGTCTTATAATTCTATCATCAAGTACTAAACACTGGAAATCGCAGGAAGGAAGAATAATAGTTCTTAAGTATTGAAAGCTTTTTTATGCATGGAATTTCTTTAGATAAAGTGCATTCCATGAACCTGGAACGTCGACTCCTTCGGCATCTACCAGGCGGTAGGCATTCCCGGAATAGGCATGGGTTGTTAGACCTGTGTCATTTAGAGTCCTAATTTCGATCGGAGTCGCTAAAATTTTGTTTTTAGCTACCTTATGGGGTTTAAGGACTCTGATTGAAGATATAACTGCATATTATGGGTCCTGGTACTGTTTAGTACTGCCCATAAAATTTTCGTTTAATTCCGATAACATTTTTGGAATTATGCAGTTTTGGACTGGGCATTCGGATTTGATTTTGTAAAAATCCATGATGATGAGATAAAAATCTGATATTATTACGAGATGTCCAGTTTTGATATAGCTTCCATATGGAAGTGGAATTAGATCAACTGGATTCGTATATTAAAAGTTATGGGTATTTTTCCGATTATACCCCTGATTTGGTGGGTGAGATATTTCACTCGTCCATGTTACTTTACGTGGTCACCAAGGCTTAGATATTTATTGTGTGTGTGGTGAGAAAAGTCAACCCACTCATACCCCCTTTTTAATTACATTTAATACCCTCTCTTAGCTTTCAATCCCTCTCTCACTCTCTGGACACTCTCTCCCTCTCGCTCTCTCTCGGGATGGCTTTGACGAGGAGGAAAGCAAAATGAAAGAAATAAAATGTGAAAGGTTAGGGGTGTTTGAGCATGTTCAGGCCTTCTTCTTCTTCCCTCATGGAGTGGGGAGGTTCATGCTTGTGGAAGGGAGCGTGGAAGCTTCGAGCGTGATAGCGGATGGAGCAAATGCTCGGAGCAGTCGGGTCCGTTTGAAGTGCATGGTGTGCATGTATGGAGGCTCCATTGCTTTGTGGTGGTTGTGTGTGTTCTTAGAAGTGAAGAAGATGAGGGAGAGAAGCACATACTCATGTGTTATGTGTTGTGTATGTGTGCACACCACCTGTTTGTGGGTATGTGTGAGTGAACCAAGTATGCCTCTCCTTCTCCTCTTTCCATTGGTTTCCCTCATGCATCACCTAAACTTGTGTTTGTGTGCTAAAGGGGTGTAGAGTTGGCACATCGGTGCACTCGAGATCACATGCGGGGCGGTGGGTGCGCGCTCGGTGTGCGGGCAGCGTGCACGAGGTGCTCGAGGGCGTGCTTGGCCTTGCCCGATGCGTGCGGAGTGTGCGGGCAGCGTGCACGAGGTGCTCGAGGGCGTGCTTGGCCTTGCCCGATGCGTGCAGAGTGTGCGGGCAGCGTGCACGAGGTGCTCGAGGGCGTGCTTGGCCTTGCCCGATGCGTGCGGAGTGTGCGGGCAGCGTGCGCGAGGTGCTCGAGGGCGTGCTTGGCCTTGCCCGATGCGTGCGGAGTGTGTGGAAAGCATGCACGAGGTGCTCGAGGACGTGCTTAACGTTGTTTGATGCGTGCGGGGTGCATGGGCAGCGTGCACGGGGTACTCGAGGGCGTGCTTGCGGTGCTCAGACGCGTTCGGAGTGCTTCGTGGTGTCGAGCAGCTTGTTATAGCCAAATGCAACCATTGGATGATCCTTGGCGGTTTGATTTCAGGCTTCGGATTCAATTCGTCGCTCTATTGCGTTTCGCGAGCCGTGCGCTCGTTAGGTGAGTGGTTTGATTCCAACCCTTCCGGGAGCGCTCGATACACGTAGTCGTGCTTCGCGCTTCCATGGGGCCTTAATTGCACCCTAAATATGTTAGATATCATGCATGCTAGGTTGTATAGCTCGTATATTGTGTAGAACCCCTATTCTACCTTATGCTTGCCTATGTATTGTATAGAATATGGCATGACTTAGGTTATTTTGTTGAATTACTACCCTTATTATTAATTGAACACATCTGGCATGTCTAACTTGGGTTAATAACGGGGTGTATGCGTAATAATCCCGATTTAGTACTCGAGGGTATGGTATAGTTGTTGCACCCATCTTGTTGGGGCAAAACTATGACCAGCTTCGAGAGGGAATGAGGCACTCCCTCTCTCTCGCCCTCCCTCCTTTCGCGAACCGAGTGAGTAGATGTAGTTCCTACTTGACTCGGGTTCGCTTGGAATTATTGGCATACACCTATTGTCGCGCGGATCGCGCTTAACCCTCCCCTTTGAGTTGGTGATATCCAACGCCTGCTTAAGTCGTACTTATGTGATTGAATATTTATTATGCCCTCGTAAGCATGTTTAAGTAAGTTATCCCTGGGTAATTAATTGCATATTCTGTATATGCCTATTGGGCCATGAGTCTTGTCTAATGAGATTAGACAAGTGTATGACCTCCTATGGGGTCATACCATGCCTTTGACACATAGAATAAAATGTCTTCCCCGCATCTGAGTTATGCGCCCTGGAGGGAATTCATGAGAATTCATTGCGCTTATCGGTGTTTGATAACCGATGATGACGGATCCATAGGGATCGTATTCGCGGGTGTCGAGTGTTCTTTCCTTCGTCGGCTCCGAGTAGAGACTGCCCGGCGTAGTAAAGTCCGGTGGAGATCTCCCCGATACTACTCATGACGCGTGTTGGTGTGCCCATACAGCTGAGGTAGCGGTCTTGGGAGACTAGTCCGGTAGAGGCCTGAACCCTGTGCACGAGGTAGTAGAGGCCACACCGGGAGAGACTACCGGAAGACGAGTGGAGTAGGACAATCGACCTCTTCCCCAAGAGCCTATGTCACCCCGAGGAGGGGGTGAGGGTGAGGGTGTGGTGGGTCGGCGTTGGTTCAATCTGCCAGTTCGTGTAATTTCCCAAGATCCTATGTCACCCGTCGGAGTGAGGGTGAGGGTATTGTTCCCAAGATCCTATGTCACCCGTCGGAGTGAGGGTGAGGGTATTGCTCCCAAGATCCTATGTCACCCATCGGGGTGAGGGTGAGGGTATTGGCGTGAGTGGGGTGGGCTCGAGTTGATACTCGACCCACCAGCTTGTGTAGTAGGTCTTCCCATGGGGTTCGCGCTGCGAACAAGTAGTGGTTCCTCCCAATATCGTCGCATGTCGTGGCCCAGATGTTGAAGCTGCCCTGACAGAGGACTCCCACTTGTAGGTACTCCCGATGCATTCGGCAGATGTACTGATCAGGGGAGTGTACCAGGTGGGGCTACACGAGGGTGGACCACCGGACGATGTTGCGAGCATGAATTATCGTTCTCCCCTTCGCCGGATCCGTGTGGATGCTTCCTAGGTACGAGCCGCCCTGGGTGGACCCCCACCTGTAGGTACCATCGACGCTGTCGACAGTGTACTGACCGTGGCCGGCTCCAGGTAGAGGCTGCCCGGGAGAGCGCTACCGGATGACGAACGGTGTAGAACAGCAAGTTTTGTCCTTCAAGTCCCTAGGCTCACCCCTATGGGGGCTAGGGCGAGGACGAGGTATGGTTGCACCGCCGTGTGACCTTGTTAACCGTTGGGTTTCTACCCATGGTTTCCTTGATAGGAGATTGCCTTAGGATCGAATGTTATGTTGGTGTTTGGTTTTTGACCACTCACTGAGCTTGTAGCTCACCCCTCGCCTATGTTTTTCCCCAGTTGACGCTGAGTCGGATCCAAGAGAAGAGCTCCCTTGGCGCCATCCGAGTAGGAGACCCGCGTTCGCGTTGGATGTCTTGCGAGTCGGAGGCTATCAGCATTCCCTTTTCATTGTATGTATTATACTTGTGCTTGTGCACGGTATGTAGATTGTTGATGTCAGTTATTGTATATATTGGCTCTCACAGGACAGTTGATTGTGTACTCTAGTCTGTAATATGTCTTTGAATTACAGACTTAGTCATTTGAGCTTCCGCTTTTTGTATATATTTGATGTCAGTTACTTGTGTATTGCCTTTTTATTGTGGAGTATTTATTTGACCTCGTGTATGGATTACTGATATCATTTATATATTTGCCACGTCTCGGGGACGGCCGCCCTGGGGCGTGACATGGGTGATCACATAGGGTCCCTCCCATGTGGGTTGCAGCTTTCTTCTCGGGTGAGGCTGTCTTGATGGCATGATTTGCTTAAGTACTAATTCCCTGATTTCGAATTTTCTTTTTATCACCTTCTTTTCAAATGCCCTTGCCACCCTTCTTTGGTAGGCCTGGGCATGGTCTGCCGCTCTTAATCTCTTCTCGTCCAGTAGTTCGAGGCGTAGTAAAGACAAATGTATACTTATGTTTTTTGGAAAGGGTCCTGTGTCGGCGAAAAGATATGTTTTTGGAAGGAATGGAGATAAAGTTTGGAAAACGATTTTGTTTTTAGAAGACAAGTATGGAAAGATAGTTTGTAAAAATGTTTTTCGGCGGAAGTACGGCTTTGTAAAATATTTTGTTTTGAAGAATGGTGTGGAAGCGCAGATTTGGAAAACATTTTCGTCGTGAAGAAGAGTGTGGAAATGTAGTTTGTAAATATTTTCATGGGTTTTTTTTTTTTTTTTTGGAAATGATGTAAAGACAGTTAGAAAATATTTTTTTTTGTTTTGAAGAAAGACGTGGGGGTAAACCTGGAAACAAGTATGTCCAAGGTTGAGAAATGAAAGCTGATTAGCATGTATTTTTTTGGATTTTGGTTTCTTTTTGGAAGCAGGTAAACAAATATGTATAGGAGTTGAAAGCGAAAGCTAGTAAACAAATATTTTGATCTTTTGATTTTTTTGAAAAAGCTGTAAACAAATATGTACAGGGTGATGAAAGACGAAAGCTGGTAAACAAATATTTTGATCTTTTGATTTTTGGAAAAGCTGTAAACAAATATGTACAGGGTGATGAAAGACGAAAGCTGGTAAACAAATATTTTGATCTTTTGATTTTTTTGAAAAAGCTGTAAACAAATATGTACAGGGTGATGAAAGACGAAAGCTGGTAAACAAATATTTTGATCTTTTGATTTTTGGAAAAGCTGTAAACAAATATGTACAGGGTGATGAAAGACGAAAGCTGGTAAACAAATATTTTGATCTTTTGATTTTTTTGAAAAAGCTGTAAACAAATATGTATAGGTGATGAAAGACGAAAGCTGGTAAACAAATATTTTGATCTTTTGATTTTTTTTGAAAAAGCTGTAAAGAAATATGTACAGGGTGACGAAAACTTACCCGGGAGGATCGGTACCTGGTTCTTGAATTTGTATTGCCTCCTCGGGTCGGCTTCTTTTTGATGGCCAGCTGATGTCTGGTGGGGGTCCCTTGTTCCCAAATTCTCCCTCCCTGAGTCTTTTCAAAGGCCTCCCTTGATGGAGTA
Source organism: Acorus calamus (assembly GCA_030737845.1). NCBI lineage: Eukaryota > Viridiplantae > Streptophyta > Magnoliopsida > Acorales > Acoraceae > Acorus > Acorus calamus. Next base: position 12,426,647 of record CM060873.1, on the reverse strand, counting down.
GTTCTTCGTCTGTGGCGCCTGGTTGCCAACATGCGAGCACCTCTAGCCGGATGTGCATGGCGCAGACGCTCCAATTTCGAGCCTGAGTATTATTAGAGCGCGCCTCTCCCCATATGGATATTACCTTCCCGCGGTACGGGAAGCGAAGACATTGGTGTCGGGTGGATGAGACGGCTTCGATGCTGTTGAGCCATGTCCTCCCAACAATCAGAGGGTGGGGTGATTGAATGTTCATCACCATGCAGTTAACGATGGTGGAGACTGGGCCGATCTTCAGTGGGAGCGTGACTAGTCCGCAGGCGTTCTTGCGTGTGCTGTCGAAGGCGTAAATGTATTCGTCTGAGGGCTCCAATCTGGGAACCCGGCCTTCTAGCTTTTGGTAGGCGGAATATGTAAGGACGTTAGTTTCCGCTCCCGTGTCAATGAGAATGTGACGGAATTCCCTTCCCCCGAGTATGGCGGTGATTGAGAGGGGTGCGGAACGTGCTCTAGCTTTTGCGACTTCATGGGGGAGGAAGGTGATCGAGTTGGGCTCCGCAAGATTGCTTGGTGGACGCTGGGTCCTGGCCGCTTCTTCTGAGGGAGAGTTGTTGTCACAAGGGGACCCAGGTGGGCTACCGCCTTCATTTCGTTCCTCGGTCGGAGGGCTAAGGTGAACATATTGTGTATGGCCCAATTGTTCTCGTTCTCGTATTGGAGGCGTGCTTCTCCCCAAATTGTCAGTACATGATTCAAGAAGGGCAGTCGAAGGCATTGGTGTCGGGGGGAACAGATAGCTTGGATGCTGTCTAACACGGTCGCCCCAGCATCAATGGGTACCTCGTGTCGATGTCGGCCACGAAGCAGGCTACTTCGCAGATGAGAGGTCCGACGGATAGCTCGAATGTTCCGGGGCCGCGGAGAGTCTTCCCGGTATGGTTGAAAGCTTGGATAGTATGGTGGGCCGGGTGGACGGGAGGACGGCCTAGTCCGGGTATCTTCTGGTAAGTGGAGCATGTCATTATGTTCATGCCCGATCCTGGGTCTACAAAGATGTTGTTCAGCCACAACATCTGAGTCGTCCGCGGATGTGTAGGGGGTAGACTCGCAGTCGGGGATCTGGGAGGTCTTGGTCAGTGAATGAAATGGTCATTGGGCGGCGGGGGCCATTGACAGTGTCGGTACTCTTAGAGGACCCGTTGTCGTCCGGATGCAGATCATCCGACGTACATTCCCCTCCTTCGGGTCCTTCGCTAGCTCCTTCGGGGATTTCCTCGAACGGCTCTTCTTCTTCGTCTCCTCCGGATTTTCTAGTCCACTTTCGTCGGACTCGATGTTGATGACCGCGGGAAGGGCGAGGATGCGTCTTCTTCTTCGCCATAGAGTATGGCGAGGTCATGGTCGTCGAGGTTCAGCTGGAAGGGCTCGTTCTGCTCTTCCTCCTCGGACTCTTCGGATAGGCTGCCATCAGTAGCATCTTCCGAGCTGCTTGGTTCTGGCGATGGTTGTCTCCCTCTCCTGATCATGTTGACCGCGTGGGTTCTAGATGTGGAGGCTTGGGTGTGACCTGGCAAGGGGTCAGTCAATATGCCAAGTGGCTTGGGTGCTTGGGGATTTCCCTGGCTCAGATGGCCTTTGATCATAGCCCAGTCAAGGCGCCTGTCATCATTAAGATCATAAACGAAGTCCCGAAAAACAATGCATTGTTCTACGGTATGGCCATATTGTTGATGATATTGACAGTAACGCGCCGTGCTGGCCCCGGGTAGTGAAGGCCTGGCGTCGGGGAGGGAGATACTATTTGTGTCCAACATCACCCTAAAGATCCTAGTTAAAGTTTCTGGGAGGGGAGGGTAAGAGTCCCTCTTTCCCATTCGTCTTTGGTCGTAGGATGTGGGAGGTCTAACCTCGTTATAAGAGCTTTGTATGGGTTGCCTAGGGGTTGGATTTTGTGCTCTTGGGGGAGCAGAGTAAAAGGGAGCCCGAGTTCGGCTCTGGATTATAGGGCTTTGGAGTGGGAAATTTTGGACTGTGGGGTTTTGTCGTATTGGCACGGGGACGGGTACTGATCGAGGGGTAAAATTTTGATTCGCTTGCCGAGGCGGTGCATATCCGGATGATCCGGGCGTGTACTGTCTCGGAGCTGTTCCTCGGTCAGGAACTCGTGCTCCGTTCGGGTAGAGTGCCGATACTTGGTTAATGATCCCCTCTACCGTGGGGGTTTGCGCCTTACGAGGCGGTTGTCCAACCCTATGGCTGATAGGTGGGGACTGGTTTTGGACTACTGGGGCTGCACAACGGGAAATCCTGTTGTGGCGGTCAATCAGAAGTTGATACGTAGTGCAGTCTCCGTAGGAAAGGCTCGTACGGAGCTCTGGACTCAGGCTCTGTAACATCATGTCAATTTCTTGACATTCTGTGAGTTGCAGACCGGTTCGGTGGACAAGGGTGCGCCACCGAGACACGTATTGTTCGAATTCCTCCCTAGGCCTCATTCTCTCTACGGTTAGATCTGAAATAGAGGGGGTCCTAATCCTCTGGTAACCGTAGCGGCCTAAGAATTTCTCGCTTACAGCCGAGAAATTCGACAAGTGATCTACAGGGAGGGTGGAGAACCATTGTAGTGCTTCTAGATAAAAGGAAGACTAGTAGAGGTTGATTATCTAGAAACGGGCGTGCTTCTAGATAAAAGGCAGTTAAATGAATGTCTGGGTCTCCACGACCGTTGTACCGGCGGAATTTGGGGATTTTGAATCCCTCCGGTAGGTGGACTGACGGATTTGTCTCAGGTTATGTAGAGACATGTGTTTGGGGGCCGAGGGACCAGTCTCGGAGAGAATTCTCCGGATGGTATCGTCCAGTGTTTCTCCCCGGGGAGGGCTGCCTAGCGGTCCCGGGTTTGGGGTGGTCTGGTACGGGCCTGGGGTGGAAACAACTGGGAATTTTGGATTTGCGGGGGAAAGGGGGGTGAACGAAAAGACACTCGGGTTGACCGAGTGACTGGGTGTGGATGGGGCTTTGGGAGTAGATTTAGGGGTTTCGACAGGGGTTTCCTGTCTCGAGGTCTTGGCATGACGGTAGTCAACGAGGTCATGAAACATGTCCTCTACCGTTTGATACCCTAGACTAGCCATCCTTTCCTCTAGATGGGTCAGGAACTGTGTGGCCTGACCCTCTTGGTGATTCCTTTCCTCTAATATCTCCTCTTCTATGTGGGATTCCATGACGTAGAGTGGGGGGATGAATGCAGATTGAAAGCAGTAAATAAAGCAGTAAAGGATTGCGCAGCTGTGTGCGACTTACGAAAGCAGTAAAGGATTGCGCAGCAGTGTGCGACTTACGAAAGCAGTAAAGGATGTTATAATGCATAGTAGAAGAGGATTTAATTCAAGGAGTGAGAAACTCTAACCTTCCTAGAGGCTTGATAGCATTTTAGTCAAGTTTGTAAAAGGGGGCAGAAGAGGATTACCTTTTGTTGTTTTTCACGAGGGAGGTCCCACCGTGATCGCCAGAATTTGTCGGTGTCGAAAAATCCGCGTGTGTGGGGTTTCTTCGGAGGGTTCGGATCGGATGCGTGCCCTGGCGGGCTCGGCCGGATCGTCTTCTCGGAAAGGGTGAGGGTGTGGTTCCTTGTCGAGGCGCCCGACAGCGGCCCAAGAGGATTCAGGGGGGGTTTGTGATCGCCACCTGCTTTTTCTAAAAAACAGGAAAGGGTTTGGGTTGGATTTGATCGCCTACGTGGGGAGTTTGTGGGGTCTCCGCTCTGAGACACGGATATACCGTACACAGAGGTGAAAAACAGGTAATCCTATTCTGCTTCTGGGCTTGACTAAAGGAGTTATGGGTCAAAGGGATGTTGATATGGGGTGTGGATAGGGGGCGGCTAGTTGTGGTTAGCCGTCGGCCAGGGGGCGGCTAGCTAGGGTTAGCCGTCCAGGGTCTAGGGAATTTAGGCAGGGGTTTGGTAGGTAAAGGGTGGGGTCTTGGGCAGAGGCTAAGCTAGGTTTAGCCTGGGTTTATGGAGGGTGGGATGAGAGGGTATTTTATGTGGGGAATGGGTGTTTCTCTCACAAAAGGGGCTCTCTCTCTCTCTCTCTCTCTTGGGATTTCTGGTGGTGGAAGGGTTTGAAGATGAATTGGTGATTGTTGTGGATTTTGTTGGGTGTGTTGGTTGTTGTTGAAGGCTTGGGACCTCCTCTATTTATAGTAAAATAGAGGTAGAAAAATATCACGAGGGTAATGGAGTGGGTTGGCTTTGATTGGACCTCTCATTAATGCTCTGGTTCTTCTGCCAGAGAACAGGTGAAGGGCGGCTAGTGCTAAATAGCCGCCCGGGATGGGGCGGCTACTTCCTGGTAGCCGCCCCTATCATGACCTGCCAAACGTCCCATCTCTGACAAGCGGTGGCTTGGGTCGGCTACTTGGTTTGATCCGGCCAAGAGAGGGCGGTTAAAGGTCATGACCCGCCGCAATGATCAGCATTTAATATTGCTTTATGTCCCATCCAGGGGACTGGTCCAAAGTCGGCCAGGGGGCGGTTAGGGGGGCGGCTAGTTACACTAGCCGCCCAGTGAGTGGCGGCAAGTTATGGATAGCCGCCCCTTTCCAAGGGCTTTAGGTTTTTAGGGTAGGTTTAGGTTTAGGTCTGGGTTAGGGTTTGGCTTAGGTTTAGGGTTTGGGCTAGGGTTTGGGGTTAGGTCAAGGTTTAGGGTTTCTGGTTTAGGGTTAGGTCAAGGCTGGGATTAGGGTTTCTGGTTTACCGAACCTTTGGTTCTCTATTGGTGTCCATTTGTGGGATATTTCCGTGTGTTACTTGAAGTATTTCTGTCTCTCTGGACGGTCAAAATTGGGGTATCTACAAGCCCCAAGGCTTAAATTCTAAAAGGGTCCAGGCCCCCTCGTTCCGAGCACTCCACCATCATTGTAGCGTCAGGAGCGCATGCACGAGATATCCTTGTACGATAAGTGTGGAACCAAAAGAGACTCGCAAAATACCAGAGGCTCGCAAGGTCTAAACAGGCTCAGGCCATACGATCAACGATCAAAGGATTTCCAAGGTCAAAACGGGCTCAGGCCATATGACCAGCGACCAAAGGATTTCAAAGGTCTAAACGGGCTCAGCCATACGACCAGCGATCAAAGGATTTCAAAGGTCTAAACGGGCTCAGGCTATATGACCAGCGATCAAAAGATTTCCAAGGTATAAACGGGCTCAGGCCATACGACCAACGATTAACAGATTTCCAAGATCTAAACAGGCTTAGGCCATACGACCAAAAGATTTCCAAGGTCTAAACAGGCTCAGGCCATACGACCAGCGTGCCCAGCGATCGAAAGATTGACACGGTCTAAACGGGTTCAGGCCATACGACCAGAGTACGGAGGTCGCATAGAAGGGCGTATAGAATTAGCCCCTAAGCTTAAATTTTGAAAGGGTGATGACCCTCTCGACCCAAGCACTCCAAACATTCTAAATCAATCAGAAGACAATCAAGCAAATATGAAGACAAGTTTACAAAAACACTGTTATTTACAAAGAGAGGCTTAGGCCCTGATCTAGGCCTCGGGGCTAACAGAAGTGCTGGAAGGAGATACGACTACAACTCGAAGAGATACATTGTTGGATCTATCTTCATATCCCTGAAGATATCCACGATCATAGTTCTTCTCGACGTCCGACGTCAAGGAGTTGGTGATCTCCTTCACTTGGTCCTTCAGCGTCGCAAGGGCCTCATCCCGCCCCTTCGCAAATCCTTCATCAAGAGCAGAGGCGCGGTCAGCCTGAAGTACGCAAAGCTTGACTTGCAGCTCCTGCAGCTCTTTTGTCAAAGATTTGACTCGCTCATCAGCATTCTGCGCCCGCAGAGAAAGGGAATTTTGATCGAGGGAGTGGGAGAACCTTTGCTCAAGAAGTTCCCTTACTCTTTCTTCAGCAGCTTTGGCCCGATCCTGGGCGATAGCGACTTCTCTGTGATCAGCCGACTTAGCGAGCTCCAAGGAATGGCGAGCTTGATTCTCAACTGTCAACTGCTCATCCACCGACCTCAGTTGTGCCTCCCTTCGAAGGGTCAGGTCTTGGGTTGACTTCAGCAGGGCCTCAAGCTTCACGATCTCTGAACTACGCTCGCCCAGCACTTGCCAGATGACATAATTCTGAAGAAAAATTGATCAGCACCGTGAATAAAGAAATCTATGAGGAAGGAGGCTCGGACTACTCATATTGTAAAGGCTCAAACCGAGCCGAGCAAAAGTGTATCCGTGGTAGCCTGACATGCGCACATCAGATCATCCTCAAGAAGGCACCCCTTAAGCCGAGCACTAACATATTCCCTGCTGGCGCGGTTGTTGGTGTTGAGAAATCCGCGTGTGTGGGGGTTCTTCGGGGATTCGGATCGGATGCGTGCCCTGGCGGGCTCGGTCGGATCGTCTTCTCGGAAGGGGTGAGGGTGTCGTTCCTGGTCGAGGCGCCCGACAGCGGCTCAAGATGATTCAGGGGGGGTTTGTGATCGCCACCTGCTTTTTCTAAAAACAGGAAAGGGTTTGGGTCGGATTTGATCGCCTACGTGGGGAGTTTGTGGGGTCTCCGCTCTGAGACACGGATATACCGTACACAGAGGTGAAAAACAGGTAATCCTATTCTGCTTCCGGGCTTGACTAAAGGAGTTATGGGTCAAAGGGATGTTGATATGGGGTGTGAATAGGGGGGCGGCTAGTTGTGTTTAGCCGTCGGCCAGGGGGCGGCTAGCTGGGGTTAGTCGTCCAGGGTCTGGGGGAATTTGGGCAGGGCTTTGGTAGGAAAAGGGTGGGGTCTTGGGCAGAGGCTAAGCTAGGTTTAGCCTGGGTTTATGGAGGGTTGGATAAGAGGGTATTTTATGTAGGGAATGGGTGTTTCTCTCATAAAAGGGGCTCTCTCTCTCTCTCTCTCTCGGGATTTCTAGTGTGGGAAGGGAATGTGAATTGTGGGATGTTGGTGTGGAGATGAATTGGTGATTTTTGTGGATTTGTTTATGTTGTATTTGGGCTTGGGACCCCTCTATTTATAGTAAAAGAGAGGTAGGAAAATATCCCGAGGGTAATGGAGTGGGTTGGCTTCGATTGGACCTCTCATTAATTCTCTGGTTTTTTTGTCAGAGACCAGGTGAAGGGCGGCTAGTGCGAACTAGCCGCCCAGGATGGGGCGGCTACTTCCTGGTAGCCGCCCCCATCATGACCTGCCAAACGTCCCATCTCTGACAAGCGGTGGCTTGGGTCGGCTACTTGGATTGATCCGGCCAAGAGAGGGCGGCTAAAGGTCATGACCCGCCGCAATGATCAGCATTTATTGCTGCTTTATGTCCCATCCAGGGGACTGGTCCAAAGTCGGCCAAGGGGCGGTTAGGGGGGCGGCTAGTGCAAACTAGCCGCCCAGTAAGGGGCGGCTAGTTAGGGCTAGCCGCCCCTTTCCCGGGACTTAGGTCTTTTAGGGTTTTTGGTTTTTTTTAGGGTAGGTTTAGGTCCGGGCTAGGGTTTGGTTTAGGGTTAGGGTTTCCTGGTTTAGGGCTTCGTCAAGGTTTAGGGTTAGGGTTTTGTCAAGGTTTAGGTTTAGGGTTTGGTCAAGGTTTAGGGTTAGGGTTTGGGCTAGGTTTAGGTCAAGGCTAGGGTTTAGGGTTTCCGGTTTACCGAATCCTTGGTTCTCTATTGGTGTCCACTTGTGGGATATTCCCGTGTGTTACTTGAAGTATTTCTGTCTCTCTGGACGGTCAAAATTGGGGTATCTACAATTGTCCCTCATCGGACGGAGACTTTGTGCGAAGCATGAAAGACTTCGACCGATGATAAGGAAAGAGACCCCTATTTTGGCCGGCCCGACCTTCAAGGAGTTGTGCCAATACGAGCAGTACTACTCGGGGAGTTGATTTAGACCATCAGAGGCTAGGTCTTGACTTAGAATTTTTATCCGAGAGGATGATCCAGGTGGAAGGCGGGGAAAAGTGAATGGTGAGTGATCCAACCCGCGGTCGGGGTTCTTCGCTATCGTGCACGGAGCAGCCCAGCGTCAGTTTCCTCGTGCCTACCGTTCCCGTGCTTGGGAAAACTCAGCAAGGAGGGGATATCGCCGACAGAAAGCAAGTAAAAGTTGAGTTTGGGTGAGTTGGATCATCCGAAGGATAAGAACTCTGGAAAAGAACCAGAACTGGAGAAATTGGATTTTGAACGGTACTGAAAGTGTGGCAAAACTTCGAAAAAAGTCGTGTTTGATCAAGCAATGTCTGGAAATAAGCCAATACATGGCTGTTTGGTATGGAGAACCTTGAAATTTAGGGCTGAAAAGATTAGAAAGGGGTTTTTAAGTGAAAGAGAAAAACTGGGAGGGGCGGCTAGTTGTAACTAGCCGCCCGAGAGGGGGCGGCTACTCGCTGGTAGCCGCCCCTCGACTGGGTCCCTTATAACCGAAAAGGGGACCCTCTCTCTCTCCATACGTTTTAAAACGGTTACTCTTCCCTCCTCTCTTCTTCTTTTTCATTTTAAACCGAAAATCTTGATTTTAGAACACCTTGAATCCTTTGTTTAAGCCTTCCATCATTCCTTTCTTCTTGATTTCGGAGCCCTAGATTTTCTTTGGGGTTTTTCTTTTGTGCGAAATCGGAGGAGATGACGAAGGGGAAGAGGACGGCTTCGATGATGAAGCGGCTTAGGTCTTCCCGAGAGCAGAGAGGGGCTGTCTCGGGGTCTAGTTCATCGGGGAGTGATCGGGTGGAGGAGGAGGTCGTGAGGGAGGTCGTGGGTGCGGCGGAGGTGTCATTTGTGGATACCGGTGCGGCTAGGGGCACGGGTATGTCTTCGGGGGCTGTCCCGGAGGTTGGGGGTGTTATGATAGGCTACACACACAAGAGGAGGCGTGGGGACCGACCGGCAGTGGTCGAGGAGGCGGCTACGGGGGTCGGGGGATTGGTTGGGGGTGCAACGGAGGGAAGGGCCGAGGCCGAGGGGTAAGTGAGAGTGAGAGGGTGTCATTGGACGCCATTATCGGGATGTTGGATAGGGAGGCCATAGAGGCCAGGGTAGCAGAGGAGGAGAGAAGGGCTATGGGTGTTTTTGAGGGTTTAGCCTCCGGTGCGGTGGGCACGGAGGAGGTCGGAGTGGCTGATGTTGGGGAGGAGGCCGGGGAGGCCGAGGGTGTGGGCATGGGGGCCGCAGAGGCCGGTGTTGGTGTTGGGGTTGAGGCCGAGGAGGCCGGGTTTGAGGAGGACGAGGAGGGGGATGACGGGATGGACGATCCTGACGAGGCCGAGGTGGACGCTCCTGGGTCCACACGGGCCGTGGTATGTTCCTAACTTTAGTCTTAGCCTTTTATTTATATGTGTATGTCTTTCGTGTTTATAAATAGGTGATAGTGTGTGATATGTGTGTCTAATATGCATGAGTAGGTAGTAGTGAGTGGTATGTGGGTCTAAGATGCATGCTTGTATGTATAGTTTGATCACGGTGGGATTTTGTAAGCATGCGAACGGGTTCGTGTTTGAAAAAAAAAAAAAAAAGGAAGGGGTCAATTTTTTTATATGTACATCCATGCTTGTTTGTATGCATATAAAAGAAAGAGGAGTGATACGGCTAGCATGCTTGCATTTTGATATTTTTCTACCTGTATGCGACTTCGTATGTTTTTTATTGTGGTAGAGCGTGAGGGAGTGTATGCATGCATTCTAAGGGGTCCAAGTTCTATATTGCTTAGGTGTGTTTAGGGAAGGTATAAGCATGATAAGCTGTGATGTAAGAAAGCGTGTGAGTGGTGACCACGGTGGGATATGTTGATGTTTGTCTAGTATGCGTGGTCATATGAGGAGTGTAGCTTCTTACTTTCATGCTTTTGTTTCTATATTTAGCACGGGCCAATATGGCCTTGGCTCCTTTACAGAGCGTCAGAAGGGCGAAGCTGCAGCTAGCTTCGAGAGGCGGCGGGCGATGATTGAGGCGAGAGAGGCGGCCGCGTGCCCACAGAGGGCACGGAGGGAGCTGAGGGCATTCTTCCTCTACTTCTTTGGCCGGGTCCTCTTTCCGACGGCTTCTGACAAGGTTTCCTCTCATTCTCTCCTGCTGATGAGGGACCTGGAGGACATGGGGCGATACGCTTGGGGAGCGGCGATGCTGGCCCATCTGTTTGCGGAGCTCTCGAAGAAGGTCAAGAGGGCTGGGGGAAAGAACCTTGGTGGCTTCGCGCCATTCCTTCAGGTATGCGTAAGTGATGAGTGTCTTCTTCTTGGTTTAGCTTACTTTGGTCATGATAATTTCCCTCTTGTTTCGCTAGATCTTTGGGTATGAGCACTTCGCCATCGATCGCCCGACCTCGGCACCGTTCGATCGTGCCCTCCCTTGGGCCATGAGGTGGGCACCCCGGGGGTCTTCGCGCTTGCATCGCCTCGCTCAGTTCCGGGAGGCCTTCCGTGTCTTGACGGAGGAAGAGGTATAATTTTTCCTTCGAGGTGTGTTTTGGCTTGTATTTGGTTTTCTTTTGACTAAGCGCTCTTCCTGTCCTTTTGATGTTTTATAGATGACGTGGAGGCCCTACACGGAGGAGGAGGTCCCGGAGGAGCTGTCGCGGGATGTCTGGCTGATCTTCTTTAATGAGGTCGTGTTCCACGCGATCAGCCAGGTTGTCCGCCAGCTCGGGTACCACCAGTGGGTGCCTGATCCTCTGCCGAAGCGCCCCTCGATCCCGGTGGCTGGGATTCCTCAGGACACGAATCTCCCAAGGAACTACGCTACGTACGTGGCGGGATGGATGAGCCGAGGCGCCTTGGTGGAGCGTCGTCCCGAGGTGGCCGGCAGTGAGGAGTATATGGCTTGGTATCGCCAGGAATATGCCAGTACCCTTGGGACTATGGAGGAGGAGGTCCCGGACGCCTATGTAAGTCTTTTCTCCCCTTCTTTCTTTTCTTTTCTTTTCTTCCCCTTGGGTATTTTCTGACCGATGTTGCCTCTTGTAGGTTGAGTTGAACGAGATGGAGAAGAGGCTCAAGATTGCCAATGAGCACCTCCAGGCGCGGGCCCGGCATATAGAGGCCTTGCGGGCACAGAGGGGGCGCTTGCAGGGCCAGGTCCGGGTCCTCGAGGCCCAGGTGGATGCTCTGTCGAGAGCGAGGACCGACGGCGCTTCTTCTTCCTCCGTCCCTCCTCCTTCCATGGTGTCCGAGCAGGAGCTCGAACTGACGAGGGAGCTGGATGTGGCCCGGAGCGAGCTGACGGCCACAAGGATGGAGCTGGGCCAGGCGAGGGGCAGGGCTTCTCGGGCTGAGGAGGAGGCGGACCGGCTGAAGTCCATGATAGCCTCGAGGGAGGAGGGGTTCGTCACCCTAGGCCGCAAGAGGGACTCCCTCCAGATGAGGGTGTCGGAGTTGGAGTCTTCGGCGGGTGTTCCCGGAGGTTTGATGGGAGACTTAGTCCGTTCTCTGCAGGCAGCCGGGGATAGGGACCGAGAGGCGCTCAGGGCGTCGGAGGCGAGGGCGTGGGAGTTGGAGGAGAGGTTGAGGGCCGCTGAGGATCGGGCCAGAGGGACAGAGGGTCGCCTCCGACAGAGATTGGAGAGGAGGGACAGGGATATGCAGCAGGTCCGTCTCTGGGAGGCGACTATGAGGGGGAAATTGGTCGGAGGGGGCTCGATGACCGAGGCAGACCTCGACCTTCTTCCACTTGAGCCTGATCATTCTCTCTCGGCTTCCTTGGCCACCGGGGCTACCTTCAGCCGTGCTTCTCGTCCTTCAGCGTCTCGGAGTCGTGGGGTATACGCAAGGGCTGCGTCTTCGGTTAGAGAGACTCCCGCCGCTCCTGATGCTCCGGTGGTTCAGTCCTCTCCTCAGCCGCCACCTCCTTCAGGCCAGGACGTTCCTCCTTCGATTCGGCCTCCCGGGGATGATGATACGCCGAGGTATAGCTTCTTTGTGTCTTGGCTTTAGGTAGAGGAATAGTATATATGCGATGAATTCATGCTTTTCTTCTTTTGTTTTTGTTTTAGGTGATATTCCGACGATGCCCGGCTCAAGACTTTGGATTTGAAGTATTTGGTGGACCTACCACTTTCTTATTCCTTTTTATGAAGACTCTCTTACTCTTTCTTTGTTTATGGTTTTGGTGGGACAATTTAATTTCTTGTTCATATGGATGGTTTAGCATGGATGTTTAGTGTCTTAGAAAGCCCTCTTAATCTATAGGAATGTGTATGTGTGTGCAAATGAATGAACTTGATGTTTATAAGCTTTGATTTATGGATGGATGCAGAGTTCTAATAGCGTGGTATTGATACAGGTTTTGTGTATAAACATGTCTAAAATGTGTGTATGCATGTTTGGGAAAGGAATGTTTTGACAGGTATTCAAAGGAGTCGAAGAGTTGATTGAGACTGGGACTTACAGGGCAAATGGGGTAGCAGGTGAGGGGCGGCTAGTTGCGTTTAGCCGCCCAGTGAGAGGCGGCTACCTGCATTTAGCCGCCCCTTGCCTGGGGTTTTTACCTGGACAAGAGGGGCAGGGGAGCAGGGGCGGCTAGTTCAAACTAGCTGTCCATTGTGGGGCGGCTAGTCGGGTTTAGCCGCCCCTTGCCTGGGACTAATCTTCTTGTTCTGCTTCAGGCAAATCTAGTCCAGTTATACGTGTGTGAAGGGAATGACATGATTTGGCGGAAACGTGTTCAAATAGATACGAGTTTATCTTTGAGAGTCTTATAATTCTATCATCAAGTACTAAACGCTGGAAATCGCAGGAAGGAAGAATAATAGTTCTTAAGTATTGAAAGCTTTTCATGCATGGAATTTCTTCAGATAAAGTGCATTCCACGAACCTGAAAACTCAACTCCTTCGGCATCTACCAGGCGGTAGGCATTCCCGGAATAGGCATGGGTGATCACATAGGGTCCCTCCCATGTGGGTTGCAGCTTTCCCCTCGGGTGAGGCAGTCTTGATGGCATGATTTGCTTAAGTACTAATTCCCCGATCTCGAATTTTCTTTTTATCACCTTCTTTTCAAATGCCCTTGCCACCCTTCTTTGGTAGGCCTGGGCGTGGTCTGCCGCTCTTAATCTCCTCTTGCCCGGTAGTTCGAGGCGTAGTAGGACAAATATATACTTATGTTTTTGAAAAGGGGCCGGTGTCGGCGAAAAGATATGTTTTTTTGGAAAGAAAAGAGTGGAGATAAAGTTTGGAAAATGATTTTGTTTTTATAAGGAAAGTATGGAAAGACAGTTTTGTAAAACGTTTTTCGGCGGAAATCACGGAAGTACGGCTTTGTAAAACATTTCGCTTTGAAGGAAAGGTGTGGAAACGCAGATTTGGAAAACATTTTCGTCGTGGAGAAGAGCGTGGAAATGTAGTTTGTAAATATTTTCGTTTGTTTTGGTAAACAGGTAAGGAAAGTTCGGGAAAGTGCTTTTATTTTGGTTTTGAAGTACGGAAATACTGTTTTGTAGAACTTTTAGTTTTAGAAGAGAGTGTGAAAAACATTTTTAGAAAAGCTTTTTTTTTTTTGTTGTTGTTTTTTTTTTGTTTTTAAAGGAGAGTGGAAATAAAGCTGGAAACAAGTATGTTCAGAGTTGGGGAATGAAAGCTGATCGGCATGTATTTTTTGTGTTGGATTTTGGTTTCTTTTTAGGAAAGCAGGTAAACAAATATGTACAGGGTGTGATAGCGAAAGCTAGTAAACAAATATTTTGATCTTTTTTATTTTTAGAAAAAGCTGTAAACAAATATGTACAGGGGGGTGAAAGACGAAAGCTGGTAAACAAATATTTTGATCTTTTTGATTTTTAGAAAAAGCTGTAAACAAATATGTACAGGGGGGTGAAAACATACCCGGGAGGATCGGTACCTGGTTCTTGAATTTGTATTGCCTCCTCGGGTCGGCTTCTTTTTGATGGTCGGCTGATGTCCGGTGGGGGTCCCCTGTTTCCAAATTCTCCCTCCCTGAGTCTTTTCAAAGGCCTCCCTTGATGGAGCAGTTCTTCGTCTGTGGCGCCTGGTTGCTAACATGCGAGCACCTCTAGCCGGATGCGCATGGTACAGACGCTCCAATTTCGGGCCTGAGTATTATTAGAGCGTGCCTCTCCCCATATGGATATTACCTTCCCGCGGTACGGGAAGCGAAGACATTGGTGTCGGGTGGATGAGACGGCTTCGATGCTGTTGAGCCATGTCCTCCCAACAATCAGAGGGTGGGGTGATTGAATGTTCATTACCATGCAGTTAACGATGGTGGAGACTGGGCCGATTTTTAGAGGGAGCGTGACTAGTCCGCAGGCGTTCTTGCGTGTGCTGTCAAAGGCGTAAATGTATTCGTCTGAGGGCTCCAATCTGGGAACCCGGCCTTCTAGCTTTTGGTAGGCGGAATATGTAAGGACGTTAGTTTCTGCTCCCGTGTCAATGAGAATGTGCCGGAATTCCCTTCCCCCGAGTATGGCGGTGATTGAGAGGGGTGCGGAACGTGCTCCGACTTTTGCGACTTCATGGGGGAGGAAGGTGATCGAGTTGGGCTCCCTAAGATCGCTTGGTGGACGCCGGGTCCTGGCCGCTTCTTCTGAGGGAGAGTTGTTGTCATAAGGGGACCCAGGTGGGCTACCGCCTTCATTCTCATTCCCGGGTCGGAGGGCTAAGGTGAACATATTGTGTATAGCCCAATTGTTCTCGTTCTCGTATTGGAGGCGTGCTTCTCCCCAAATTGTTAGTACATGATTCAAGAAGGGCAGTCGAAGGCATTGGTACCGGGGGGAACAGATAGCTTGGATGCTGTCTAACCACGGTCGCCCCAGCATCAATGGGTACCTCGTGGCGATGTCGGCCACGAAGCAGGCTACTTCGCAGATGAGAGGCCCGACGGATAGCTTGAATGTTCCGGGGCTGCGGAGAGTCTTCCCGGTATGGTTGAAAGCTTGGATAGTATGGTGGGCCGGTTGGACGGGAGGATGGCCTAGTCCGGGTATCTTCTGGTAAGTGGAGCATGTCATTATGTTCATGCCCGATCCTGGGTCTACAAAGATGTTGTTCAGCCACAACATCTGAAGTCGTCCGCGGATGTGTAGGGGGTAGACTCGTAGTCTGGGATCCGGGAGGTCTTGGTCAGTGAATGAAATGGTCATTGGGCGGCGGGGGCCATTGACAGTGTCGGTACTCTTGGAGGACCCGTTGTCGTTCGGATGCAGATCATCCGACGTACATTCCCCTCCTTCGGGTCCTTCGCTAGCTCCTTCGGGGATCTCCTCGAATGGCTCTTCTTCTTCGTCTTCTCCCGGGTTTTCTAGTCCGCTTTCGTCGGACTCGATGTTGATGACCGCGGGAAGGGCGAGGACTGCGTCTTCTTCTTCGCCATAGAGTATGGCGAGGTCATGGTCGTCGAGGTTCAGCTGGAAGGGCTCGTTCTGCTCTTCCTCCTCAGACTCTTCGGACAGACTGTCGTCAGTGACATCTTCTGAACTGCTTGGTTGTGGTGATGGTTGTCTCCCTCTCCTGATCATGTTGACCGCGTGGGTTCTAGATGTGGAGGCTTGGGTGTGACCTGGCAAGGGGTCAGTTAATATGCCAAGTGGCTTGGGTGCTTGGGGATTTCCCTGGCTCAGATGGCCTTTGATTATGGCCCAGTCAAGGCGCCTGTCATCATTAAGATCATAAACGAAGTCCCGAAAAACAATGCATTGTTCTACGGTATGGCCATATTGTTGATGATATTGATAGTAACGCGCCGTGCTGGCCCCGGGTAGTGAAGGCCTGGCGTCGGGGAGGGAGATACTATTTGTGTCCAACATCACCCTAAAGATCTTAGTTAAAGTTTCTGGGAGGGGAGGGTAAGAGTCCCTCTTTCCCATTCGTCTTTGGTCGTAGGATGCGGGAGGTCTAACCTCGTTATAAGAGCTTTGTATGGGCTGCCTAGGGGTTGGATTTTGTGCTCTTGGGGGAGAAGAGTAAAAGGGAGCCCAGGTTTGAGTTTGGCTCTGGATTATAGGGCTTTGGAGTGGGAAATTTTGGACTGTCGGGTTTTGTCGTATTGGCACGGGGACGGGTACTGATCGAGGGGTAAAATTTTGATTTGTTGGCCGAGGCGGTGCATATCCGGATGAACCGGGCGTGTACTGTCTCGGAGCTGTTCCTCGGTCAGGAACTCGTGCTCCGTTCGGGTAGAGTGCCGATACTTGGTTAATGATCCCCTCAACCGTGGGGGTTTGTGCCTTACGAGGCGGTTGTCCAACCCTATGGCTGATAGGTGGGGACTGGGTTTGGACTGCTGGGGCTGCACAACAGGAAATCCTGTTGTGGCGGTCAATCAGAAGCTGATACGTAGTGCAGTCACCGTACGAAAGGCTCGTACGGAGCTCTGGACTCAGGCTCTGTAACATCATGTCAATTTCTTGACATTCTGTGAGTTGCAGGCCGGTTCGGTGGACAAGGGTGCGCCACCGAGACACGTATTGTTCGAATTCCTCCCTAGGCCTCATTCTCTCTACGGTTAAATCTGAAATAGAGGGGGTCCTAATCCTCCGGTAACCGTAGCGGCCCAAGAATTTCTCGCTTACAGCCGAGAAATTCGACAAGTGATCTACAGGGAGGGTGGAGAACCATTGTAGTGCTTCTCCTTCCAATGATTTCTGGAAGAGGAAGACTAGTAGAGGTTGATTATCTAGAAACGGGCGTGCGTCTAGATAAAAGGCAGTTAAATGAATGTCTGGGTCTCCACGACCGTTGTACCGGTGGAATTTGGGGACTTTGAATCCCTCCGGCAGGTGGACTGACGGGATTTGTCTCAGGTTATGTAGAGACATGTGTTTGGGGGCCGAGGGACCAGTCTCGGAGAGAATTCTCCGGATGGTATCGTCCAGTGTTTCTCCCCGGGGAGGGCTGCCTAGTGGTCCCAGGTTTGGGGTGGCCGGGTAAGGGCCTGGGGTGGAAACAACTGGGAATTTTGGATTCGCAGGGGAAAGGGGGGTGAATGAAAAGACACTCGGGTTGACCGAGTGACTGGGTGCGAATGGGGTTTTGGGAATGGGTTTAGGGGTTTCGACAGGGGTTTCCTGTCTTTAGGTCTTGGTATGACGGTAGTCAGCGAGGTCATGAAACATGTCCTCTACCGTCTGGTACCCTAGACTAGCCATTCTTTCCTCTAGATGGGTCAGGAACTGTGTGGCCTGACCCTCTTGGTGATTCCTTTCCTCTAATATCTCCTCTTCTATGTGGGATTCCATGACGTAGAGTGGGGGGATGAATGCAGATTGAAAGCAGTAAAGGATTGCGCAGCTGTGTGCGACTTACGAAAGCAGTAAAGGATTGCGCAGCTGTGTGCGACTTACGAAAGCAGTAAAGGATTGCGCAGCTGTGTGCGACTTACGAAAGCAGTAAAGGATGTTATAATGCACAGTAGAAGAGGATTTAATTCAAGGAGTGAGAAACTCTAACCTTCCTAGAGGGTTGATAGCATTTTAGTCAAGTTTGTAAAAGGGGGCAGAAGAGGATTACCTTTTGTTGTTTTTCACGAGGGATGTCCCACCGTGATCGCCAGAATTTGTCGGTGTCGAGAAATCCGCGTGTGTGGGGGTTCTTCGGGGATTCGGATCGGATGCGTGCCCTGGCGGGCTCGGTCGGATCGTCTTCTCGGAAGGGGTGAGGGTGTCGTTCCTGGTCGAGGCGCCCGACAGCGGCTCAAGAGGATTCAGGGGGGGTTTGTGATCGCCACCTGCTTTTTCTAAAAACAGGAAAGGGTTTGGGTCGGATTTGATCGCCTACGTGGGGAGTTTGTGGGGTCTCCGCTCTGAGACAAGGATATACCGTACACAGAGGTGAAAAACAGGTAATCCTATTCTGCTTCCGGGCTTGACTAAAGGAGTTATGGGTCAAAGGGATGTTGATATGGGGTGTGAATAGGGGGCGGCTAGTTGTGTTTAGCCGTCGGCCAGGGGGCGGCTAGCTGGGGTTAGCCGTCCAGGGTCTGGGGGAATTTGGGCAGGGCTTTGGTAGGAAAAGGGTGGGGTCTTGGGCATAGGCTAAGCTAGGTTTAGCCTGGGTTTATGGAGGGTGGGATAAGAGGGTATTTTATGTAGGGAATGGGTGTTTCTCTCATAAAAGGGGCTCTCTCTCTCTATCTTGGGATTTCTAGTGTGGGAAGGGAATGTGAATTGTGGGATGTTGGTGTGGAGATGAATTGGTGATTTTTGTGGATTTGTTTATGTTGTATTTGGGCTTGGGACCCCTCTATTTATAGTAAAAGAGAGGTAGGAAAATATCCCGAGGGTAATGGAGTGGGTTGGCTTCGATTGGACCTCTCATTAATTCTCTGGTTTTTTTGTCAGAGACCAGGTGAAGGGCGGCTAGTGCTAACTAGCCGCCCAGGATGGGGCGGCTACTTCCTGGTAGCCGCCCCCATCATGACCTGCCAAACGTCCCATCTCTGACAAGCGGTGGCTTGGGTCGGCTACTTGGATTGATCCGGCCAAGAGAGGGCGGCTAAAGGTCATGACCCGCCGCAATTATCAGCATTTATTGCTGCTTTATGTCCCATCCAGGGGACTGGTCCAAAGTCGGCCAAGGGGCGGTTAGGGGGGCGGCTAGTGCAAACTAGCCGCCCAGTAAGGGGCGGCTAGTTAGGGCTAGCCGCCCCTTTCCAGGGACTTAGGTCTTTTAGGGTTTTTGGTTTTTTTTAGGGTAGGTTTAGGTCCGGGCTAGGGTTTGGTTTAGGGTTAGGGTTTCCTGGTTTAGGGCTTGGTCAAGGTTTAGGGTTAGGGTTTTGTCAAGGTTTAGGTTTAGGGTTTGGTCAAGGTTTAGAGTTAGGGTTTGGGCTAGGTTTAGGTCAAGGCTAGGGTTTAGGGTTTCCGGTTTATCGAATCCTTGGTTCTCTATTGGTGTCCACTTGTGGGATATTCCCGTGTGTTACTTGAAGTATTTCTGTCTCTCTGGACGGTCAAAATTGGGGTATCTACAGCGGTAGGCAAAGGGATCTCTGGAGGAAGTACCAGCTGATGTCTTAGGGACGGAGGTCGAAGCCAACGGAGCAGCAGACATATCCGAGACGTTCTCACGGAGGGGCTCGGCGCCTACCACTGGGGGTATCCCCCGCTGTAGTTGAAGCGACTGGGGGTATCCCCCCTGTACCAAAACCAACCGGGGATGCCTCCTTTACAGTCTGAGCGACTGGGGGTCGGAAGTTTCCCTCTCGGCATTCTCCTCAACGGGAGGCATCCCTGACGATGTCGCCAAAGAAGGACCGAAGACGGAACGGTCGATCACAACCACCTCCGGCGAAGAAGGGACCATCACCATCTCCAGCGCGCGTTGAACCAGTGAATTGGATGGATGTTTTCGGGTGGTCGCCACCCCAGCAACGGCTGAGGGCAAATCTCCACCTGGGACAGAGGAGGATGGCGCTGCAAGACCAGGATTTTTGACCCAGTCGTCGCACCCATTTCATCAGGCGACAAGGCGCATCGTGAAACTTTGGTGTGGGATTTTGAAATAAGTGGCAGCCTCGGCCGCTTCCTGAATGCCGACTTGCCCTTGGCAGCGGCAGAACATTCTGCCACCTCTTCAACCGTGCAGGGGATTGAGGCAGAAGGAGCATCAGAGCCGGCAGCCCTCGAAGAAGAGCCAGCAGCTCTGAGAGGCGGAAGGCTAAGGATTTCTCAGAAATCCCTATCCTGAAGAAACTGAGCTCGAGCAATCTGGTCGAGCTTGACCAAAGACAGGTCTGGAGTCTTTTTCTCTGACTCATCTGCAAGAAGGATAGAAGAGCGATCAGCCTGATTCGAACCGAAGGAATTGTAAATTCACTGGTTCAATACTTACCGTGGCGGTTAGGATGAAATCGGTATGGGATGGTCGCCTTCCCGGCCACCACAGGGGCTGGAAGGACCCAGAGACCAGTCAGCTGCACCAAAGTCTCGTCTCGCCATCCGCTATCGGAAGACGGGAGTTTTTCCACAAGAGGGGTGGCGTTGGTTCTAGCACGAAGATAGTACGCATGCTCCGTCTTCCAGAGATCGTACAAGTGAAAGATGTCGTCGACACAAAGATCAAGCTGCATCTCACAGTTGATCGTGACGACACACATTAACACCCTCAATAAATTGGGAAAGCACTGAAGACGGTGAAGCCTGAACCGACGCATGAAATCCTTTACCAGCTCAGGGAGAGGGAAGGAGAGAGCACTCCTCAGCATCTGGGAAGGATACATGTACAGCTTGTCCGGAGCAGCATCCTTCACGTCTTCAAAAAATTTAAAGGGCGTTGGGGAGATGTTGGTGGAGTCCAGGATGGACAAGGCGGACTGCAACCTCTGAGCTATATCGATCGACATGGTGAAAATCGTGAAAGAAGGACTAAGGATGAATCGAGAGGAGGTATTCTTTTCTTCAGATTGCAGTGTCCCTCTATTGTCTCGAAGTGGAAGAGTTTTTATGGGATGGAAGCGTCTCCTCGAAAACCCCCATCATGAAGGAGCGCGAAGATCAAAATCATGGAAAGATTTGTCGTCGAAATCTTCTGCGAAAATCGAGGCCCAGCTGGCGCAAAAGGCGAAGCGACGGTTTCAGACACGTGGCAAGCAATTTAATTACTACATCCTTGCGTGTCACAAAAGTTACGTCACTTCAGGTCGACGAAAATAGTTTGGGAAGTCTGATCGCAAAGTCTACTCGTATGCGTTACTCAAAAAACACGTCAATGTTGATCGCTTCAACGACCAAGTATCTCAGTATAGCATACAAGGGGGTGCCGAGAGAAGTCAAATTTTCATTGAGAGGGCAGACAAGTAATGATATGAACAAGATTGAACAAAAAAAAAAGGGGGGTAATTTTTTATTCATTTGATGGATAATGGTTACACAAAAAAAAATTTACAAGGAAAATTCAATCCTCTGTCATATCTTCTGCTCAATCCTTTCCTCGAAGTCTTTTCTCCCGTGTCGCATGAAACAGGGTGGGCAGCTCTTCGTTGCTCATCTCTTGAAAACCATGCGAGTGGTCAGAATAGCCCAGGCGATATCCACTAGCGAAGTCCGAAAGATGATCTGCTTCATCACCCTCGCAAGCTTCACGAAGAGAACGCAGCTGATGATCTATGGAAACGACGGCGGCGGCACGAACTGAGGCTTGTAAGTTCCTCGAAGGATGACTGAAGGGGAGAAGGACCCCGTGCAAGCGTTCTTCAGGCGTAGGAGCAGCGTCTGCCCCAACACCCAAGTCCACAGGCGACATTGTTGGGCGAGGGTCAATCTCCATATGGCGAGGGCTAAGGGCAATGCCCTTACCATCAGCAGGTACCACAGAAGACGTAAAGGATTGAGAAGAAGAGGAAGAAGTAGAAGCGGAAGAGGAGGACGATCGAACGGTGAGAGATGGGGTTGGTGAGTCAGGAGAAGGCGGCGTCGACATCAGATGCACCGGTTGGGCAGTGGAACATGATCCAGAACCCAACCGAAGGAGCTTTTGAGAGCGCCGCCTCGCTCCAAGATGCAGTCCAGGAGAAGGATGAACCGAACCCTGACCCCCCAACGGCTCAACCACACTGGTAGGAGAGGTTGCAACCGGAGGAGATCGTCTCGGTTCCTCCAACCCGAGAAGCACCCACCACGATCGATCAGGATACTCCATGGCCCGGGAGATGGCTTCCATATTCACCTCCTCGACCTCGGGCCTGGGGGCATCAACCATCGGCCTTCGGGGACAACACAAGTGGCATTGGAAAATATCTCAACCAACCGACATCCATGGACCCCGAACCAGAACCCGACGGTCCTCCCAATCGTACATATTCCCCCGAGACATGCCGAGTACCAGTTTTGGTGTTCCGGCACGACGGGAGATATAAAAAGACGGAGAGCGCCCTAAAATTAAGCCCTTGATCTGGTAAATCCACCGGATCTCCGACAGGTCCAACTCAGCCCCCGTCATCTTCCCCAACTCCACCATGCACATCAGGATGCGGTATACGTTGGGGACGACCAAGATGAGGTGAAGTAAAAAAAAAGTCAAGAAATTTGACTATCAAGCGTGGTAAGGGTAGAGAAAGACCACCATCCTTGAAATAACTTGGATGGAGGAGGATAGAGTCAAGAGTAAGGGTGGGGATCTCATCCTTAGACAACTCATCAACTGAGAAGATCGACGAAATCCCCAACTCCTTATGAAGGTCTGAAACAGGAGCAGTGTTGTTACAATGACGTCACCTGGCGAGTCGACTCGACTAGGCCAGAGGATCTAGTCATACGGTCGATCAGTCCGTAAAGCAAAAGGTATCATCACGGGTAGTCCAAGGCACGACCAGACGACCGGTCCGGTTAGTCGACCTTACTCCTCGGATACGAGTGATCTAAGGCACGACTAGACGGCAGGTCTAGTCGGGCGACCTTATCCCTCGAGTGATCTAAGGCACGACTAAACGACAGGTCTAGTCGGACGACCTTATCGCTCACGTGCGAAGTAAGGCACGACTAGACGACAGGTCTAGTCGGGCGACCTTATCGTTCTGGTACAGACAATCGGAGGCACGATTGGACGGTGCGTCTGGTCGGGCGACCTTGTTATCCATCGGCGTTACGCATATCAAGAGGCCCCTAGCAGGTCCAGAAACGGTCAAAGGACCGTGAACATATGTAACTGCCACGGCAGCATTCAAGGCTCATTACTCACAGAACGTGGGTAATAAGGGCGACGTGGAGAGTAAATGTAGGGAATGTTTCCCTAAGAAATAGCCCACTACCAGTTAGTGAGAAAACGGTTACAAAGTAACCAATTGAACTACGTGAGACTTGATCCCCAAGCGGGTACGTAGGCAGCCTATAAAAGAGGTCGCGCGACAACACTCTTGGCATGAGAGATCAATTTGGAGATTACTAACCGAAGGTAATCAATAAGTTGAAAGTTGAGAAGTAGCAACACTGTTACTTTCAACAGCCAGGCACAGTCTCTTCCCCCCCCCCCCCCCCCACCAAAAAATCCCGTTTACATATAATCCTACCACCAAAAACTCTTTTACCCACTTTTCTTTGAAGTTCCGGATCCTGTGAAATACAAATCTAACTGTGAGGGGAAAATATCCTCCTCATGACTGAATGTAGCAACACTCTTTTTTAATTACAAAAAGCTCTTGATTCAACCGGTTCATCAAAGTGCCACAAATTGTTCCCTTTGAAGATTATATATATGAATTTCCATTAGAAGGGCTAGATGAACTAAAAGCTCATCTAGTGGCACTACAACAAAACAGGGTTTCAGTGACATGCATTTTGAATAGCTGTCACCTAAAACTATTGTAAGGTGATGGTTAGAAATACATGTCACAATAAATATAATTTTTTGTGACTGTTACGTTTGTTTGTCACAAAATTTTATTTTTGTGACAGTTGCTTAATATGTCTGTCACATAAATACTAGTTATCGTGACACACATGTTAAAAAAGTCACAAATGATATTTATTAGAGGACAAACATTATTGAAATATTATCATTTATATTTATTAGGTGACATACACTAATGGAATATTACAAAAAACGTATTACACAATTAAATTTAAAAGTTATATTTAGTATCCCTATAATTATATTATAATTTAAAATCTTATAAATAAATGAGAATCAATAGATCCAAAAAATCAGTATGTCTTTTCCATATTTACCACAATCCCCCATGATTGCTCCCCCATAAAACAAAAAAAAAGGTTGGTCTCTGCTATTTCACATTGTTGCACCATCAAATATTTAATTAAAAACCTCCCCTCCATCATCACCTCTAAGTCAGTTCTTCTCCATCATCTTCTCCACGTTTTCCAAATTCCAATCCCCCGTGGCAAAACTACTACGAGGTCCTCCTCCTCTCTCCCAATTCTTCTTTATTTTTGATTTGTTGAAACACCAACTAATAAGCTTGTTCTTCATTAGATTCTACTAGAAAATTGATGAGACGACATGGAATACTTAAAGCCATCAAGGATGCTATTATACATCAAATTGCGTGGCCTCAAGCATTTGTAATCGTGTATTAATTTTTTTTATTTTTGTGATTAATATAACTAATGTTTCATTAATCAATTTTTTATAATTAATATTTTTGTAGGTGGAGATAGATTGGACGAAAGTGAAGAGGAACAATATTATTCAAGGCCGTTGATTTTTTATTTTTTCACATTGAAACTTTTGTAATAATGTAATTGAATATTGATTGAAATAATGTAATAAATTGTTGAGATTCTCTTATATGTGAAAAGTTTTAATTATTTTTACTTTTTAATTTGTGATTGTACAAGTTATTATTTTATTTTTTTAATAAATTAATTATTTATAAATTATTATATCAAAAATATTTAATTATTGATATAGCAACTCTGAATGTTGACTATCATAGAAAATTTGGATTGAAATTATATATTCTATAATGATAGTGATAATCTGTCACTAAATATCTACAAAAGATTACTGTCATTAACTACCAATCCATTACTTATTAGCTTATGGTGACAGACATGTCTATCACCATATACTGCCTATGGTGGCGGTCAAGTGTCAACCGTCATTGAAACTTGTGCACCGCCTGTTACTGAATGTCGGTCAATGATGACAGACATTTGTGCCCGTCACCTATTATCGACCTATGGTGACGAGTGTGTCTGTCACCATATGCCACATATGATGGCAGACAGGCTTTGACTGTCACGCAAACCTATGGTGACTGGTTTAGCAGCGACACACACTCGAGCGTCACTGTAAGTTTTTCGTGACAAACAAAAGAGTTTTGGTGACAGTTTTTGCGCGTCATCGAAACCCTATTTTGTTGTAGTGTGGGTGATATAGAAGCATTAGCCTCAATCTAGTTATTCCTTTCACCCAGTTGAATGTCTTTTTTTTAAAACACATTTGGATAATCCTGATTTTGTGGGAATCAAACTCAACTCAATTATGTTTTCAAGTACCCCAAGTGATCCCAGCTTTTGAATAAAGAAGAAAGCATCTCTTAGTTAGTTATAAATAGTGCAAAATGCAACATTTTATGAATCTAACAAAACTATGCTTTCTGAAAAGAAACTTTAAATAAAAGCTCAATTTTTGTTTCCAAATGCTACCTAATAAGACATACAGGCAAGAGTGTGGGGCATTACATTATACTCCATGATGAACACCTAACTGAGATGTTTTCTTATATGGTAAAACAATTTAATTAGACCAACAAGAAGTAACTAAGAAAGTGGAGTAAAAAAGATCTTGTTGTAACTAAGTGTTATAAATTTCCATTAACTTGGCTTATGAGGTATAGCTCTTCTCCCCACAATCTAAAAGAAAAATATGAGAGAGTATGCATAGTTAGCCACATATTGACACAGCTACATTTAAAAAAAAACACACACACACGCACATGAAGCATGTATAAAGTCCACCAAACCATTTCAAAATAGGCAAAACAAGGGACCCTCTGCAACACTAAAGCCAAATCCTTCATCTCTTGCCCTTCTTTTTCTCTGTCAATTGAGGTCCAAAAAAAAGGGAAGAGTTTTTAGTTCAACAGAGAAATCAAACTTTCAAAAACCAAAAGATGTATAACCCATTTCACCATACATAAACAAAAGTCATTTCTGCAATCCTTTCCCATAATCTTAGTATATACCATGCATATACTAACCTAGCATATATTAATTTAGAAATTAAAAAGTTATGAATTCAATACATTCAAATATATATTTCATTCAGGCGAGTATGTTTTGCAACCCTGAATGTAGCCCAAAAGAGGTCCCCGATCGACTTTCATTCCACCAGTGGAGTGTACACTGATAGCGCAATATATATTTCACTACTATAGTGTATGAAAACTAAAAAAAATTTAAATCTTTAAGAGGAAATAAATATATACTTATTTTTCTAGATATGAACTTCATTAGACAATTATATGCTTTTAAAAAAACAAAATGAACATATCATTTTGCACTTCATTTTTATTAGAAAAAATTAATTAAAGGTCCCTGTGGACACTTCTGTAATAACAATAGGTCCCTGAACATTTTCTTATTTTCTTTAAGTCCTTCAGTTAGTGGTAGTATTATGTTTAGATCCTTCCATCCAACCTAATTTTGTTCCTTCCTCTTTTACCCCCAATTCAATATGTTTTTCCTTTTCTCCCCTAACTTTTCTCTTTTTCCCCCCAAACAAATGAAAATGTGAGACCACCTCCACCCCCCCCCCCCCCCACCACCACCACCACCACCAGCCAATCTCGCCTCCACCAGCGCCCCCAATTGCAACCCCCGACCTCCCACCAATTGCGCCCATCGGAGCTCGATCGCCTCCCGCGACCCCATCGCCGCCCACACCCCCTCCTGCGACCTCATCCGCGACCTCGACCCCGTCCTAGATCCCGACCTCTCCCAAGCTCTGATCTCACCTACCGATATCAGTGTACAAACTACAGATAACAGTATACACGGTGAAACACACAGAACCTGTAATAGGTATAAGAGTATAAACACTGCGAATAATGGTGTACACAGTGAAACACACAAAACTCATAACTTGTATAAGAGTGTACACACTATGCATAACAGTGTACATAGTATAATACACAGAACCTGTAATAGGTATAAGAGTGTACACGCTACGCATAACAATGTACATACTGGGGGTATAACGAGAAGAATGCACACAAAATAAAACGCCTGTTAGTGCCAAGGATCCAAAAAAAATAGTTCAACCATTTTAGGGACCTAAAAAAATAAAAAAATTCCAATGACCTATTGTTATTACAGAGGTGACCCCACTCCCAGGGACCTCTAATTAATTTTCCCTTTTATTATAAACGTGGTTACTTTATTATTTATTACTCAAGTATAGACCTTTAAAAAATTCAAAATAGGGGACTCGATGTATGATTTTCCATAACATTATTTTCACAAATAGGTGGATAGAGAGGAAAACAAACCTAGTTTCCTCCTAGCTTCGGATTTTGCAAAAAACTCCATCCACCCATCTATCATTACAAACAAGTCCTCCTCCTCTTCCACTGGTTCTTCTTGTTGTTGTTCCCCACTTTCCTTCAAATCTCCCCTAAAAAAAATCTCAGGTTTTATAATCAGCACAAGACATGAAGAAAGAAAACCCATTGTTGACAAGTCTAATAGAATATGCTTTCCCCACCCGAAAACATCAGTTTCAGTTTGATTTGAGACCCCTAAATTCACATATGCAGAAGTGGGGTTCTGTGAAATTGGGTGCTGATCACTCAGAGGATGTGGTGGTGGGGTTAGTAATGGGTGGTGGTGGTGGGCGAGGCAATGGAAAGCATGTGGGCACAGATTTGGGCACCCAAGTTGGTTGTGGTGAAGGTGGTGGTGGTGGTGGACGAAGAGAGGGCAGATGAAGATTGGGTGGTGGTGATGGTGGTGAGGGAGAGGTTGGAGTGCCCTAGGATTGGTGGGATGTGCCATGAATGGATTTGTTAGGGTTTCTGTGAGAAGTTCTTTCAGGAGAGGCTATTGATGAAGAAGAGGAAGCACGTGCGGTTTACGTGTTTGTGAATGCGGGATCTTTTCGTAAATTGTTTTTCCTGGGAACGAGGGTTTTATTGGAAATATTACTTTGTGGAGGGATCAAACAGTAATGTATAATTTGAGATTGGTAACAGGGGTCTTCCTTCCCCAAACAAAAATAAATCTTTTATTTATTTATTCAAACTAAAATTTATTGTATTGTGATCTATATAATTCATGCCGGTCATTGGATTAAGAATTTTGTTATTGAGTACTATATGAACACTTGTTGACCTACATTTATTGTTATCTTTTTAAACAACCCAATAAATCTAATTATGATAAAAATTCATTAAAAAATTAAAAGATCTTTTAAAACACCAACAATACCCTTAATAAATTCGCCAACTTTTTTTCTTCTCTCCCTCCCATACCCAATTTTATCTCTCGTACCCAAATTTTTATATTAAATCATCACTTTTTTTACATGTATTTCTTATAATTTAATTTTTATTAATACGTTTTTCAATGCACAATCTATAATACCAATCCACTATAATGAAAAACATAAAATTTAAATTCAACATCTTCTCTATAAATAAAATTACAAAGCACATCTCTTTTCTCATTTATCGGGAATCTGCCTACACCGATTTGATGTGAAGCACCGGTCGGAGCCGGAAGTATACAAGACCATTTATTTGTAATATATTGAAATAAATTTAAAGATAAAAAAATTAATAAAGATGAAGGTATATATAAAATATTAAAAATAAAAGATTAAATCAAACAAATAATAAAAATAAAATACCTTATATACCACAAAAAAAAATATTTTCACGTAAACAATATTAAATTAAGTATCACAATCATATGAGATATGTTATAAGAATAAAAATAAAATGAGATGTACATTTTTACATTTTCGGATGAAACTTTTGTAAGAGGAGTGAAAATTTTGGTTATGAGAGAAAAATTAGATATGGGAGGGCAGAAAAAAAATGTGATGAATTTATTAGGAGTATTGTTGGTATTTTAAAAAATCTTTTAATTTATTGATTTTTATCATAATTAGATTTATTGAGTTGTCTAAAAACGAATTAACAAATGTTCACCCTTGTAATAAATACGACCAGATATAGATTTTATGACCCTAAACATTCTCTTCTACTTATTAAACAAGTTTATTTATCAGACAAGATTTGGGGTGCGGTTATCCCCACCCATATTTCTTTAATCCCACTCCAATAAAAACCTCAAACATTACAGGAGAATTTAATTCTGGGTTGTCCGGGAACCCTGAATTATTTTTCATTTTTACCCGTGTACACGGTACACCGTTAAAGATTGCTTACAATTAAGCCGGTTAATCGGACAGATACGGATCGGATAGGCCCATATCCGTATCCGTATCTAAATTGGATATCCGAAAAATATCCGTATCCGATATTTGACGAATATTCTAAACCACATATCCGTATCCGATCTGAAATTCCAAATATGGATTCAGATAATATCCGAAATATCCGAACCATATTAAAATATAAATAATTTAAAAAATTTTAAGTCCTAACATAATTAAATAGGTATTCATGAAAGACATAAAAACACAAATCATAATATAGTTAAATAAGTATCCAATATGATTAAATATATTTGTGTTTTGTCATAAATTATGAGCCATTGGATTTTCATCTAAGGGTTGAAACTAATTCTAACATATATAAATAAAATAACAGTTCGGATACGGATATTGTTCGGATCGGATATAGATTCAAAAATTTTCGGATACGGATAATTTGGTTTGGATACGGATACGGATTTTCGAATATCGGATATTTTCTGCATTTTCGGATACAGATTCGGATCGGATACGAATATTTTTTCAGATAATTGACTGGCTTACTTACAGTGTTATGTATACAATGTTGTTAGAATGAGAGAATGGAATAATAGGAATCTTTGTATTCCACTTAGGATTAAATCCATTTATATAGACAAGTGCCTAGGTGTGACAGCCCGTGTCCCAAACGCCGACACGTGCACGCCACCAATGCTCTGATACCAACTGTGGCGGCCTGTGACCAAAACACCGACACGAGCGCGCCACATGCCTAACATGCCACCATAATCTCTTTTTTTATAAAACATCAAAATGTCCACCCTATATAATCACATATGATAACAACCCTGGGATAACAGATAATCAACAAGATATATATAATCACCTTATATAAACTCACCCAGGAAAGTTTAAGCAGTCAACAGAGCATCTAACACACCTCATATACAGTCATCCATATATACAAAGCAGTTTAACATAGGCCTGGTTTGGCAGACCAGCCTCTACCAAAATAAATATATACATATCCAAAACCTCCAAATATACACACACATATATATATACCTATCACCAACTGGACGTGACACCAAAAGGAGACAAAGTCAAAGTCCAGGAACCCCGCCTCTACTCCGCAAAAATAAGAGAAAAGGAATTGAATGAGTGAAAGATGCTCAGTAAGTAACCCAGACATTCCACACAGATGAAAACCAGATATGACATCAAAACTATAATAGAATCAAGCTCAATAATCTCAATAACGTCATATCGAAGCATGAATAACAAATGGAATCACTGAAAGGTCATCAACAGAGAACAGAAACAACATTGCTGATAAACCCACCAATCAAACTGGAAGGAATAACTCAGAATAACACATCACAACCGACAAGGCCAACCGATAGCATCAAGAGGCATCACCGATGAACTGAGAACAAATACCCTGAAATCACAATCAAGCTGAATCATCCCAATCTGAATGATAAGAAATCACAACTCTGACCCAAGAACGTCCAGAGCGCAGGATTGACCATCTACATGACCTCATCTCAGCCCCTAGCCATCCGAGATGTCCATAACACACAAACCTCGCGCGTGGCCCTCGAAACATCCACCGCGGATATCACGCTACCTGGCCCCCCACCGTCCAGGCACGGTAGGGTATTAACCGGCCCCCCTATAGGACCTGTACGTACATGCACGCTCATGAGAAGTTAATCCTCAACCCAAATGTAAGGTCAATGGTCATCCAACTCCAAGCAAACAAAATGGTAATATAAGAAGCAGCGATATCAAGTACACCACAAGGCTCCATGGTCGGACAGCACAACCACGCTGATCATAGGATGCCAACAAATTACTAGGATGTATATCATAACATCAAAGAAGGCTCACCATACTAACAAGTCAATTAAGTTTACAAGAATCAATAATGAATTATATAAAAAGGTCACAAAATAAGAAATACCCTGGAATCTCAAAATAAATAGACCAATGATATGAATATTGAGAATCTCAATCAATTACAGAATCTCGAATAACCCAAACAGCAAACCAAATGGTAACAACAACAATAGAACGTGGAATGGAATGGAACAAGCAAAGTCGATCGGGTTATTTACAATAATACAACGTGCAATGGAATGAACAAGCAAAGTCGGTCGGGTTACTTACCTCACAATTCAACACCCCAAGTTGGACTCACCCTATTCCAGCTCCTAATTCATGCAGAAAGGAACCCACTGATCAAAATATAACCCCATTAATCAAACAATTCCCAATCTACTAAGACAAACATGACATCCTCACTACAAATCCTAAAATTAACACCATAAAAATAACTCTCTAATCTTATTTATCCAGCTCCAAAAACATATTCATATTCCAGCCCCAAATCACAAATTTGATTCAAAACTGAAATAGAATAATCCTAGACAAGAATAACAATGAAAAAAACAAGAATCTTTACCCAGTGTATCATGAAAATTACTTGACGAAGCTTTTTCTAATTTTTCTAATTTTTTCCTTCATTTCCCCTCTTTTTTCCCCCGAAATGAGTCTCAGCGACTCTCTCTCTCACACACCATATAAAACCAGCCCAAGCAGCTCCACCGACTTAAATGAAATTGAGGAATCCTGGCAAATTACCAAATTGCCCTTCCACTAATAATCTGCGCAGCCTCGACTCAAACAGTCATATCTTCTTGCAGAGAAATCCAATTCAGATGATTCAACTTCTGTTGGAAAGATAACGAAAATATCTACAACTTCTATGTTAGGCCAAGATCAAAAGAAGCCTCCAGCTATATTTAAAATAGCGATGAACTGAAGACCTTGCAATTTATTCTTCTAAGGGCGGAAATGGTAAAACAGCCATAACATTTCTAATATAACTCCAAATAATGTCAAACTAATTTTATATGAAAGGTAACTTAAAAATGAAGACTTCATATGTTGAGCATGAATTCAAATATGCGTTGAAGGTGCTTTTCAAAAATTAAACCAAAGGCAGGACTTCAGATATAATAAAGATCAAAAATCCAATAGCATAAAATTATCCTATCCTGCAATCCAAACATGTAAATATTAACATAAACTGTATAAGAGGGTTCGGGCTATTACACTAGGAGTTACACGTGTAATGCACTACACACATTATGAGATAACACATATAATCTAACAGTCCCCCTCAAACTCACGGTGGATCATACAAAGTGAGTTTATGAAGGAGAAACTGAAATCGAGGAACTGGATGTGACTTCGTAAAGAAATCAGCAAGCTGCTCGGCAGAGGAGATGTGCGGAAGCGATAATGTCTCTGCAAGAAAGTGCTGACGAACGAAGTGACAATCGATCTCAATGTGTTTGGCCCTCTCGTAAAAAACTGGATTGCTAGCATCTAAATAGCAGAGCGGTTATCACAATGAAGAGGAGTAGGACCAGTCATAGTAACTCCTAGATCCACCAAGAGACGTCTAAGATGAACAATCTCCTTGGTGGTGATGGCCATGGCTCGATACTCAGCCTCAGTGCTAGATAGTGAAACAACCTCCTGTTTCTTGCTGCGCCAAGAAATGATGGAATCTCCAAGAAATATGCAGAACCCACTGATGGAGCGTCTAGTGGTCGGATCTCCAGCCTAATCAGCATCAGTGTAGGCCCTGAGAACTAGAGGCGAAGAGGATGACAGATAGATCGATCTCATGATAGTACCGCGTATCTAACTGAGAATACGCATAAGAGCACCATAATGCACTGATCGAGGAGCTGAGACAAACTAACTAACAATACTGACGGCATGAGCTATGTCAGGTCTAGTGATGCAAAGATTCACAAGTTGACCAACAATCTGTCTGTACCGAGTTGGGTCTGGAAGGAGCTCACCATTTGTAGGACGAAGCTTCACATGAAGCTCAAGAGGAGTATCTACACTGCGAGTATCTGAGAGGGCAGCGTGCTCAAGAATGTCAGCCGTATACTTCTGTTGAGAGAGAAGAATCTCACGATCACTCTGTGTAATCTCGAGACGAATGAAGTAGCAAAGAGTGCCGAGATCATTCATCTGAAACTGTCGACTGAGGTGATTCTTGACCAGAGTAATACCGGCAGATTCATCGCCAGTGATAATCATGTCGTCAACATATAGAAGAATGATAACCCTGCCCTGCGATGAGGATCGCACAAACATAGAGTGGTCCTGAAAGCTCTTAACAAAATCAGCTGCCAGAATAACGCTGTGAAAATGCTCAAACCAGACACGAGGAGCCTGTTTGAGACCATATATAACCCGCCGAAGATGACAGACATGCTGAGGGCTGAGACCTGGAGGTGGCTATATATAAACAACCTCAGATAAATCACCATGAAGAAAGACATTCTTCACATCCATCTGAAAGAGAGGCCAGCGACGAATAGCAGCAACTACAAGAAGGGTGCAGACAATAGTCATCTGAGCAACGGGAGTGAAGGTCTCCTCATAGTCAATGACATACTCCTGAGTGAAATCTCTAACAACAAGATGAGTCTTATGTCGTTCAATGGATCCATCAGGTCGATGCTTGATCGTGAAGATCCATTTGCAACTGATAGGTGTAATGCCATCCAGAAGTGGAACAACATCCCAGGTCCATGTCTGCTCAAAAGCTTGAAACTCCTCATTCATGGCCTGCTGCCACTCAGGATCCTCTCGATAGGATCTGGGCTCACGATGGACATGGATAGCGGTGAGATAAGCCTGAAACTGTGGAGAATAGATACTCACTGAAGCAAAGCCAAATCAGTCAGGTGGTCCAGAGTCAAAACTAAAGCGAGCAGGTGGATGACGTTCACGCTGAGGGTAGCGAGTCGAGGGACGAGGATCCACATCAGAGGGAGGTCCGTCAGTCGTGGAAGGCGGAGTACCAGCGGAGTTATCTGTGGGAGAAGCAAGAGGAGACACAATAGGAGGAGAACTAGGAGGACCAGGGGAGTTGGCTACAGGAGTGCTAAGATGAGGCTCAGAGAGAGTAAAACTAGGAGTGGACTCAAGCACAACAGACGGCTTGATAAAAGGTAGAGACTCAATAGGGGAGGTCTGAAGAGGAGAAGGCAAAAGAGGAGAGACCTGGACAGGAGAAGGCACAGGAGGGGAGGAGGCAGTAGGTGTAGAAGAAAAATAGGGAACATCCTCGACAAATGACACATGATGAGCAAGCCAAAAATGATCTCTAACAGGATCGTAG
This sequence comes from Acorus calamus, assembly GCA_030737845.1. Taxonomy (NCBI): domain Eukaryota; kingdom Viridiplantae; phylum Streptophyta; class Magnoliopsida; order Acorales; family Acoraceae; genus Acorus; species Acorus calamus. The sequence goes on along the minus strand of CM060873.1, from coordinate 12,392,666 downwards.
CAGCGATATCCCTTGTGTTCGAAATTAATCCCCAAGAATACACACTTGACTGATCGAGCAACTAACTTGGTGCGTTGATGAGGAGGGAGAAGCACGAAACAAGTACATCCAAAAGTGCTAAGTCTACTATAATCAGGTTCGGAGGAGTAAAGGCGCTCATGAGGAGTCATACCAGAGAGGACTGAAGAGAGAGTGATATTGATAAGATGAATCGATAGAAGAGCTCTGCCCAGAATGTGCCGGGGACTGAAAAAGACAGTAAGAGGGAACGAGCGGTCTCAAGAATATGGTGATGTTTTCTTTCAGCAACACCATTCTGCTCATGAGTACAAGGACAGGAATGCTGGAAAAGAGTGTCATGAGATTGAAGAAGAGAACGCATCGTGAAAGAAATATATTCTCGAGCACAATCAGACCTAAAGATTTTGATACGAGTATGAAACTGGGTATGAATCATAGTGGTAAAAATCTCATATATTTTTGGGACCTCAGATCGATAACGCAATAAATAAATCCAGGTAAAACGAGAATAGACATCAATAAAACTGATATAATACGAAAAATCACTCTTTGATGTGATATGAGAAGGACCCCAGATATCAGAATGAACAAGTTCAAATGGACTAGAGGACTGGTGATTACTAGAATGGAATGGAGTAACAAAAGGTTTGGCCAATTTACAACCCTCAAAAACAGAAAGAGGAGAAAAGGAAACACGACCTAAATCACCAGATTGAATAAGGTCTTTAAGTCGAGACTCAAAAACATGACCTAACCTTTTATGCTACAAATCAGCATCAGAGGTGACAGCGCCAGAGAAAGCTGAGGAATCGGATACAGGAAGATGAAGATACTCCACATAATATAGTCAGCCAATCCTACGACCAACACCAATCCTCTGCCCTCAATGTGGATCCTGCACAAAACACCCAGAAGAGGTAAAGGTAACAGTGAGTCCAGAATCACACAGTCGACTAATAGACACAAGATTCATGCAAAGGTCAGGAGCATGCAAGACAAATGGCAAGGAAAGTCGGTCAATAGGGTCAGAGGTGGTGGTGATCGATCCACACTGTGTGATGACCAAAGGAGAGCCATTAGCAGTATGAATCGAAGGTAGGTGGGAGGGTTCAGGTGAGCATGCAGTGAGGACAGAACTATCAAGTGTCATGTGATGTGAGACACCCGAATTAAAGATCCAATAAACAGGAGTACCCGTAGTAGAAAACAATGCAAAGGGAGTAGAAGAATCAGAAATAGATTGCTACAGAATCAGGTGGTCGAGGCACTGACTAATCTAATCAGGCTGTCTCAATGGTGGCAGAATGGAGCAAAGCGGAGTAGCAGTCGCAGCAGCAACAGGAGAAAGACTGTGTCCTCGTATTTTCGGTCTATGACGCGTCGTAGTAGATCTTCGTCTACGCGATCTATAGTGCTTCGTAGTAGGAGCGGCCCCCAAGATGCCCTCATAGATGACCGACAAAGGACGGACGAGTTATCATAGAAAATTTGCTTGTCTGAGGAGAATTGATATCAATTTTTTTTTTGAAGTTAAAAATCAAATGATGATGTCGGGGACGAAAAATCGATCAAAATGGACTCTTGAAACACCTTAATCGGACTTTCAAATAGGAAGATATGATCGATTAAGTGAGTTGAAATCTCAAGGCTGAGGGGCGGCTGAGGGCGGCCGGAGATGCCGTAGGGCAGTCGGAGATGACCGGAGGAGAAATATGGATCGGGTGACTGAGCGCGGACTCGAGCGGGCTAGGGACAGGTGCCTGGAAGATCTGGGACAGGTGCCCGGGATATCCGGGATTGGTGTCCGGAGATCCGGGACAGGTTCCCGGAAGATCCGGAATTGATTCTCGGGCACGCGCTGCAGGGAGATCCAGGATGGATGCTGGGCCGGGTTCACGGATCCGGGTCAGACCCGAGTCTGATGTCGGGTCGAGTTCGCGGATCCGGATCTGACCCCGGCAGATGCTGGGCCGGGCGTGCGCTGGGCCAGGCGCGTGCTGGGACGGGCGCGGGTAGATGCTGGGCCGGGCGCGGACGAACGCTCAGGAGCACTCGGACAGGCTGGCACAGGTTGTCCCAGCAGATCCCGAGAAATCCGCTCGGAAGGATTCTTGTCGGGCACAGCAAATCCCGGGTGATCCGGGCAAGGCGCCCGGGCAGGGCGCTCGGGCAGAGGCGCTCGGGCAGGGCACGCTCGGGCAGGCAGGGTGCTCGGGCAGGCAGGGGGCACGCTCCGGCAGGGCGCGACAAGGCGCTCGGGCAGGCAGGACGCGTGCTCGGGCAGGGCTGGACGCGGCAGGGCTGGGCGCGGCAGGGTGCGGTAGGGTGGGCGCGGCAGATAAGGGCGGCGCTGCAGGGCTGGGTGCGGCAGATCAGGGCGCGGCAGATCGGGGCTGGGCGCGGCAGCGGCAGGGCGGCGCGGGTCAGTGGCAGGGGCGGCGACGACGACGACGGTGACGGATGACGATGACGGCGATGGATGACGGCGACGACGACGGCGATGAAGGATTCCAAAAAAAAAAAAAATTTGGGTTTTTAAGGTGGTGGCTCTGATACTATGTTAGAATGAGAGAATTGAATAATAGGAATCATTGTATTCCACTTAAGGTTAAATCCTTTTATTGACAAGTGCCTAGGAGTTACACGTGTAATGCACTACACACATTATGATATAACACATATAATCTAGCAAATGTTATGTAAACTTTTGGAAAGTCCAAATACACTTTAATCATTATGTGTACACTATTATATACATTCTATGCACATGTTAATTACACGTGTACTACGATGACTCTTCCATCAACATGCATGCTTGCAAATCGACAAACAGATTTTATTAATATCACAACATTCATCATGCATTTAAACCAAAATGATGACTAGTACACAATCTCCACCAATAATTATGTTTATTCATCATTATAGAAAGAAAAAAAGATAACCCCGTATTAGCTAATATATTTAGTTACATGCCTTCAAATAATGTGATAATATTTAGATTGAAAAGGTGGCATTCGCTTTGTTATTATAAAAAATAATTATTACCATTATTAATATAACTGAATGATCAGTCGGTATTCCAAAAATATAACTAATAAAAACAAGGATTCCACGGTATCCCATTAACGTTATTAAATGCTCAATAATTCCTTTTATATTAAAGTTTATATATATAATTATTAATCATTAATATTTCAAGTCTCTTTTATTTGCTTCGCCAAACCAGAACCTCCCTCACAAAAACCCTAATGAATGGCACCGCCCCCGCCCTTGCCGGCGCCCACCACCCAATTCATCACCGCCATCACCCGCGTCGCCGTCTCCCAGATATGCCGCTCCGTCGGCTACGACGCAGCAGAAGGCGGAGCCCTCGCCGCCCTCACCACCCTCTACCTCCGCTCCCTCGCCACCTCCGCCGCCTCCTCCGCCACCTCCTCCGGCCGCACGCAACCCAACCTCCTCGACCTCGCCTCCGCCGTCGACTCCCTCGCCTCCCACCGCGGCTTCCCCGGCGCCTCGGACCACCGCAGGCCGATCCTCTCGTCGTCCGCCGTCAGAGACGTCATCGCCTTCGCCGCCGCAGTGGAGGAGACCCCTTCGCCGGACCGATCGAAAAACAATCGGAGGTCAGCGTTTCGCGGTCTAGTTATGTCGAGGCGGGGAGGGACCCGCCGTCGCCGTGGGTGCCGCCGTGGCTTCCGATGTTTCCGGAATCGGAAGGTGAAATTAGGGTTTCTGAAGAGGCTGAAAATGTGAAAGAGAGATGCTTTGACGATGAAGAGAAGAAGAGGAGGAGGGGTTTTGATGGAGGAGGGGATCTGCCATTGGAGAGGGGGAGGGTTAGGTTCAAATTAGGGTTAGGGTTTCGGGGGACGAAGGAGACGGCGAGTTGGATTCGGACGAATGGATCAGATCGGAAGAGAAAAAGAGTTTAATATATAATATATATATATTATATATCACATATATTACTATTACATATATTTATATGTTTATATTATATTTGTTTATTATTAAACATAAAAGCAGAATCCAATCAATTTTTGTTTTGAAAATGTAATTGCTGAGGAGATTCGATCCTCTGAAGTTTGAATGGGGTTTGTGGACCACTAACCAAGTTTTCATGGTTGGGTGGAGTTTTGGGAAAAATTTATTTATATTATGTTATTCTTGCTATTCATGATATGTTATTCAGCTTAACAATTTTATTCATTCTTCGTTTTGATAAATAAAAAAAAAAATTCTTTTGGATATTAGATTATTGGAGATTTAAATGGATTTTTTTTATATTACAAAGTCATCAAAACTGAAGATTGTGTATTTCAAAATAGTTACTGGATCCAAACAAACAACCATAATAACAAAATACTTTGTACTTCTTGAATCTTCTATATAAAGCGTATCGAACATATTGCATGTGAAATTCATTAATATATATTAATGCTTAAATTATTTAGAAAATAGGTTAATTGTTTCTGTATTATTTCTTATAATTTATAAATGTACACATACTCGTAGATGAACTTTGTCATTACGCAAACAACCCTATATTTTATCTTTCTCCTTATTTAGTTTTCTTTCTTGATCGAGACTTAAAAGCTATGAAAGTTGAGTTTTTAAAAGCAATGTGTGAAACATAAGTTTAAGTGTATATTTGATTTTTAATCTCACATCCAAAACCATTAGTCAGAGAAACAATTAAGTTGAATAATTATATTGTAATACAACATGCTTGCCTCATACATGCCAGCCATTGAAGTAGAAGGTTTAGTACATCCAATTTCATTATGTCAGATTTTGGTAAATGTTACAGAACAATCCCATCATTTTTTTTAGGGAAAGTTAGTCCATATATATCTTAAATAAAAGTACAAATTGTCCAGTAAAAAAAAATAAACCTTTACAAAAACAAACTACATACTTGGATGAATTGAACATAGTTTATATATATTATTAATCTAGTATATAATAGCCTAATCTAGTACATACTAGGTTAGGGAAAAGCAAAGAAATTTAATCTCCTATTTGTTTCAAGAATCTGAGGACTGGTGAACCACATAAAGGAATCCATGGTCTCTTTCGTTTAACTCCAGCAACAATCAAATAAATTCCAAAAAAAAAATGCAATTTATTCATCTAAGATCACAAAATATCTAATAATACATCTTAATCGGTGCCCCAGTTTATCAAAAATTATAGCCATTTCATGGCAATGGAAGCAAAGAATACAATACCAGGTGTGGCACATTATAATTAGTGCTCAATCTTTATAAAAAAAAATTGCAATAGTAAGTAATGGGTCCTATGAAAAGAAAGCCAAAACTTTCTTTAAATCCTTCTTCAAGGGGGCAGACCCTGTTATGCATACCCTCCAATCTATAAATGATGCACTTTTCTGCAGCTTCTGTCAAACAATGCAAAAGTGTGATACCATATTCATCCACCATGCCAAGACTAATGGTTAGGGCTGTTCCAGACAATCTCTTGAAACTTTTCCTTTGCATCAATGTCCGATGAAAACCGACCCATTGAAACCATCGTGCCCGTAGTACTCCCCACCTTCTCGATCCCTCTCGCAACCATGCATATGTGAATGGCTTCCACCATAACAATCACACCCCCACTAACAATCGAAGAGACCACCTCCGCAATCTGCCTTGTCAACCTCTCCTGCACTTGGAGCTTGCAACCGAAAAAATGCACTATGGATTGCAAAACAGATCTATTAATGGAGTTGCCTTCGACATCAATGTAGCCAATGTGAACCATGCCATGGAATGGCAAGAGATGGTGCTCGCATTGCGACCAGAATTGCAAGTTCAACTCATGTTGGATCTCTCCAACTGCTCTCTTAGTGCCACCATGTGCCGAATCACTGAGGACATTCATTTCCAAATTCGATCTCTTAAAGTTCATTAGCCACTTCACGAAACGTTGAGGAGTTCCCACAAGCTCCTTACGGAGTGGGTCCTCTCCTAGTGCTCTGAGAATAACAGATGCCGCAGCCACCATATCGTTGTATTTCGAAGGATATCTACTGTTTGAGGGATTTCGTTTATCATGGCCATTGCAGCATGAGATCTCCTGAGGCCTCATGGGGCACCAATCCAGGGAATCATTTGTACCCATCACTCCTCTAAGCTTCGCAACAAACAAAAAGTCTCTCCAAGAACCATTGCTTCGATCTTCAAAAACTCCAAAACCAGAATGGACAAACATCGAATTCCAATTCTGCATTCCCAGTTCCAAAGTATGTGAATGGAGAACGTCGGAACTGTTCATTTCTGCTTTGGGGGTTTGGATGTGCCAACACTGGAGGACGACAGCCACTCCGGCTGATTTGATGCTGTGGTGCAGAGCGGAACATATGTCATCGGCGAGCCTTTGTGGATTTTGTAATCTCTTGGCAAAGACTTTTGCGACTCTAGGAAGCTTGCTGAGGCCCACAACTTGTTGTTTCGAAGGGATGTACCCTATGTGGCATTCGACCTTGAATGGGAGCAAGCAAGATTCACAGTAGGAGAAGAGAACAGTGTCTCGAACAGCCACGTGCATGCTTTTTCCGAGGGTGTGACTGGTTCCACCTTCCAAACTAGTTTCTGGGAACAAAGCTTCTTGTACGATATCCTCCGCTTTTTGTCTATAACCTGAAGGAAGTGAAAAAGGACAAAAAAATTAAGGTTTCAGAGTAGCTTAGCATTAATGGAAGCCAAATCATTGGAGTTCATCAAAACAACTTGTTTATATCCTAAATTCAACTCAATGATTAGTCAATAATTTTATAAACATCAATTGTGCATCAAACAAAATATAACATGCAGTTAATAGGGCTTCACCCCACATATTATGTACAAGACCAGAATAAGATAGCATTGAATTAACAGTATCTAAAAGTGTTCTATTTTTCCTTTCAGCAATACCATTAGAATGTGCAGAATAAGAGCTGTAATTTCATGAATAATACATTTTTCTTCAAAAAATTGTTTTAACTCATTAGAAGTATACTATCCTCCCCTATTGGAACGAATTCTTTTAATTGTTTTTCCAATTTGATTTTCAACCAAGTTTTTATAACCTTTAATTTTGTCGATAGCTTTATCTTTTGTTCTTAATAAATATGTGATACAATAAGAATAATAAAATATCTTTTACCATTTCTAGTCAACACACCATTTAAATCACATATATCAGTATGAATAAGATCAAAAATTTCAGAATTTCTATTTATTGATTTAAATGAATGACGAGATAATTTAGCTTCTACACAAGTTTAACATTGAGACTTAAGATTAACTTTCGTTTGGGGAATGAAATTCAAATTCATCATTTTTTTTCATAGTTTTATAATTTACGTAACAAAGTCTACATAAAACGGATAAAATGGAAGGAACAGGAAGAATAATAGTCATTATTCTTACAATGACTAAAACGGAAAAAAATGATAACAATCATTCAATTTCAATTTCTACATAAATTTGAAATCTCTGAGATTCCTAATAACATAGAACAAGATAAAAATTTGGATAAAAAATTATATGTATAACCAACAAGTTTCTATTGCAAAAGCTGAAATGAGCCATGCAGTAAGCAAGCCAAACATGACTCTAATTCTATTTATAACATTCTCCTCAGCAAGCCAAACAAGATAACTATCACAATGTCTAGATAATAGTATCACCATCACAATTGGAGCAGTCTTTGTTAAGGCGTCATACTTAGTTTTGGAAACATTTTCATGTTAAAACTGAGCTGAATTCTGCGCTCATAGAAGTTTTATCCTGAAGAAAACATTAAGCAAAAAGTTATTAGAGAGTGGGGTGAAAATCATTTGCCATGTGGAAAGTAAAGAGCAAGGTCACTATCAATGAAGTCCTCTCCCAGTGCTCCAAAATTGTGAAGTTATGGATGTGTCCATAAAAGAGAACTAAAGCTGATCATCATATGTCATGAAGGGAGTTTTAAATTCCAGCCAATTCCCAAGCAGATAGAATCAAACAATATTAGTTCACTGTTCTTGGATATGAAAATTGAAACAAAGTAGACAAAGGAAGACAACCTCGATTAGAATATAGTATGTTATGTACATCGATATCATAGCAGGTCATTCTATTTAGTAGGGATAATATTGTTGAGTCCAAGTTGTTAGGATAGATCGAATAATCAGGGAAGAACTGATATCCTATTTTATTGCTAGATGTAACTTCTTTTTAGATTTTGTTGGTGTGCCTATTTATATGTCAAGGCATGCAAGGAATAAGGGATATCGATTATTATCTTCCATATTTTCTTTCATTACGAGGCATAGGTTCCTCAGTTAACCTAATATCTTGTTTCAAGATTGGTACCAACAAAGAAAAGAGGAGTAATCCTCAGTACGTACCATTGTGGTATCAGAGCAAGGGCATGGATCAGAGAGTCGATAAGTTAGAGGCTGAAGTGGGCTCCCTCGTCACCGGCCAACAATAGATTATGCAAAAACTTACAGAGTTATTTGACAGGCTCAAGTCACAAACTAATTCACCCCTGGCCAACCTAGTGCACGAGGAAGAACCTCTAGGGATCTACCTTAGAACCATGGTGGACGATCTGGAAACACACCAGGAACTCGTCAAAATGGATCGCAACATTCCTATGCTCCAAAATTCATCAAACTCGATTTTCCCTGTTTTAATGGCAGAGAAGACACCACAAGTTGGGTTTGTAGGGTGGAACAATTCCATCAAACATCTGAGGAAGAACGTGTGGTGCTTGCATCCTTTCATTTGGAAGGAGACGCTCAATTATGGTACCAACTGCTTAGGCAAGAAGGGGGCATGCTAACTTGGCAGGAATTTTGTGATGGTTTACATACTCGGTATGGCCCCACCCAATTTCAAGACTTCTTCGGAGAGCTAACAAAGTTGCAAAGATGGATCTGTACGAGATTATCAAACCCAATTTGAGAAGTTGTTGTCTAAGGTAGGACACCTTCCTCAAAACCGACAAGTCTGATGTTTCATTAATGGATTGAAGAGCACAATCAAGGCTAATGTGCTATCTAGATGTCCTACATCATTATCATCTGCCATTGGACTAGCTCGTTTGTACGAAGCTCGTAATGCCGCACAAAGGCGAATCACTTCAACCCAAGATTCAAATAAAGAACCTTTTGACGAATAAGGAGATGACAAGCAACGGCTCTTCTATTCTAGTTCGACGAATGTCATCCGCGGAATTACAGGAGCGACATGCTAAAGGTTTGTGCTATAATTGTAATGAAAAGTTTGTTCCTGGACATCGATGCAAAAAAATATTCTTGATTGAAGCATGTTACGAAGAAGATAATGGTGATGTAATTATGGATGACGAAGAAACCATTCAAGAAGACTTCAAAGAGATGCCTGAAATTTCTTTGAATGCTATTTCTGGCACACGAGCTCCATAAACGATGCGTGTGAAGGGATGCATATGGCACATATCAACCACTGTTTTGGTGGACTCAGGAAGCACTTATAATTTTATTAGTGAGGTTCTTGCTAATAAGGTGGGATTACAACCTGAGTGTGGAGGACGATTTGAAGTTGTGACGGCTTCGGGTGATAAACTATCTAGTCCAGGTAAGTGCACAAACGTAAAATTAATGTTGCAAGGAATACCAATTTTTGTGGATTTTTATTTGCTTCCATTGGAAGAGTATGATATTGTGTTGGGCACGCAATGGTTGCATACACTTGGTCCAATTTTGTGGGACTTTGCTAAGTTACAGATGAAATTCAAAGTAGCAGATAAAGAGGTGGTTCTTCAAGGGGTATGCACTCCAGGTGAAAAACTAATTGGGGATACTAAATTCAGTCGTGAAGCAAGAAAAAGTAAAAAAGGGGTGTTGCTGAAATTGTTCTCATTTGGGGCTCCCACTTCTCAAAGATAAGGTTGAACATCAACCTCCACAAGTGCAACAGATTCTGGAAAATTTTCAGGATATCTTCAAAGAACTCACTCGCCTACCTCCTCCACGTGTCCAAGATCACAAAATTCCCTGGCAGGAAGTGGACCAGTGTGTGTCAAGCCCTATCGTTAGACACATTATCAAAAGGCTGAGATTGAAAAATTAGTGGTTGAAATGCTATCTACAGTGTGATCAGACCCAGCAACAGTCCTTATTCATCACCAGTCATCTTAGTTAAAATGCATGATGGATCACGGTGCATGTGTGTTGACCATCGAGCCCCCAACAAGATCACAATTAAGGATCGATTTCCGATTCCAGTTATTGATGCATTATTGGATGAATTAAATGGAGCAAAACTTTTCTCAAAGCTTGATTTAAGAAGTGGGTATCATCAGATTCGAGTGATACCAGAAGATATAGCAAAGAAGCTTTCAGGACGCACCATGGCCATTATGAGTTTTTGGTAGTGCCATTCGATCTTACCAATGCTCCATCTTCCAAGCTTTGATGAACAAGGTATTTCAAAATTATTTGCGAAAATTTATCCTAGTATTTTTTGATGATATGCTTATATACAGTAAAAATTGGGATGGACATTTTCAGCATTTAAAAATTACCTCGTCTTTACTAAGGTTTCACAAATTGTTTGTTAAAAAAGAAAAATGTCAGTTTGGCCAAAAAAGGGCATGTAATTTCTGATACAGGACCTAGATAAAATTGTTGCGATGATAAACTGGCCTAAACCAACCGCACCTAAGGCGTTGAAAGGCTTCCTTGGGCTGACCTGACCGGCTACTGTCGCAAGTTTATTCAGAACTTTGGAAAAATTATTGGACCACTTACAAGAATGCTGAAGGACTCCTTCATACGGACACCGGTTGCAGATGTAGCATTTCATAATTTAAAAGAAGCTAAAACTAAAGCCTCGGTGTTAGCTCTACCAGACTTCTCAAAGAAATTTATTATTGAATGTCATGCTAGCAGATCGGGTGTGGGAGCTGTCCTAATGCAAAATCAGCCAATAGCATTTTACAGTCATGTATTACATGGAAAAAACTTAATGTTGTCCACATATGAGAAGGAGATGCTAGCATTAGTACTGGCTGTACAGAAGTGGTGTCCGTATTTATTGGGGCGACAATTTGTGGTGAGAACCGATCATCGTAGCTTGAAATATTTGTGGGACCAAAAGATTCTTACTTCAGCCCAGCAAAGATGGCTATATAAGTTGATGGGATTTGACTTTGTTATTGAATATAAACAGGGGAAAGAAAATATTGTGGCTGATGCTCTCTCCAGAAGAGAAAATGCTGAAGTGGTGGTGGAAAGAGAGGAAAATGGAAAACTGACAGCAATTTCTCAACCAATTCCTAAATGGGTTGAAGCCGTCAAGGAGGAAGTGAAGTCCAATTCAATTTTGCAAGGTTTGACTCAACGCATCAAGGATGATGAAGCAGTGGGCCCGTGAGAATTCAAAGATGGAATCATTTTTAAGGAAAGAATTTATCTTGCTGAAAATTCTTCCTTAATTAATGATATAATTGGCCAGTTTCACAATAGCACACATGAGGGATACCAAAAAACTCTCCAAAGGATTAGAGCAAATTTTTACTGGACGGGAATGAGGAGAATATTCAAGAATTTATTGCGGCCTATGACACTTGTCAACAACACAAGACAAAACAACTTGCTCCTGCAGGATTATTCCAGCCGCTTCCTATTCCAAGCCAGGTATGGGAGGATATTTCTATGGATTTTGTTGATGGTCTGCCTATGTCTCATGGAAAGTCTACAATTCTGGTAGTTGTTGATAGATTGTCTAAATATGCGCACTTTATTTCTTTATCACATCCATACACGGCTAATGGAGTTGCACGGATTTTCTTTGATAATATCTTCAAACTGCATGGGATGCCAAGGACCATTGTTTGTGATCGAGACCCGACTTTCACAAGTATATTTTGGTCAGAATTATTCAAGTTGAATGGCACTAATTTTAATTATAGTTCAGCCTACCATCCTCAAACTGATGGTCAAAGCGAAGTAGTGAATCGTACAATGGAGATGTATCTACATTATTTCACGAGCTCGTGGCCTAAGGAATGAACTATGTGGTTAGCATGGGCTGAATATTGCTATAATACCAGTTGACATTCAGCCATTAAAACCTCCCCTTTTGAAATTGTATATGGTCGGCCACCACCTACCTTGTTGACCAACATTCCAGGCTTGGCTAAGGTTGACGTTGTGGAGAGGCAATTAAAGGATCAAGATCAAATTATTAAAGAATTGCAGATCACACTCAAGGAAGCTCAGTCACGAATGAAGAAGGTATATGATCGACATCATACAGAAAGAGAATTTGAAGAGGAAGACTGGATTTATCTTAAACTTCAGCCATATCGGCAAGCATCGATATCACTGAGATCTGAAGCTATCTCCTAAATATTATGGACCATTCAAGGTTCTTAAGAAAATAGGAGCCCTGGCTTATAAGTTGGATTTGCATAAGGAGTCATGAATTCACCCGGTTGTCCATGTCTCATTGTTGAAGAAGAATATTGGTGAGAAAATTCCTGTGCAAAGCGAGCTTCCTATTGTACAAGATGATGATGAAAATCTTTATCCTAAACCTCAGGCAATTCTCGATCATCGGAGCCGTAAGAAGAAGGAAGAAGTTCTCATCCATTGGCAAGGACTATCTCCAACTGATGCTACTTGGGAGGACCTTGCAGCCATGAAGAAGCAGTTTCCTAATCACAGCCTTGAGGACAAGGCCCTTTTTGAGCGGGATGGAATTGTTACATGCGTGGATATCATAGCAGGTCATTCTATTTAGTAGGGATAATATTGTTGAGTCCAAGTTGTTAGGATAGATCGAATAATCAGCGATGAACTGATCTCCTATTTTATTGCTAGATGTAACTTCTTTTTAGATTTTGTTGGTGTGCCTATTTTATATGATAAGGCATGCAAGGAATAAAGGATATCGATTATTATCTTCCATATTTTCTTTCATTACGAGGCATAGGTTCCTCAATTAACATAATATCTTCTCTGTTCCAAGATTGGTACAAACAAAGAAAAGAGGAGTAATCCTCGGTACGTACCATTGTGGTAGCAGAGAAAAAGAGCTATCCATGAACTGGATATGAAATCAGAAGGTGAAGAAAAGTAAAAGAATGTTGAAAGGGAGCATCAGGCCATGACCAAAATGAATAATAGTGATCTCATAGAAATTGATTTACCATATAATCAGCAGACAAATTTTCTCTCTGAGAATGGTGGGGTGTCTACTTAATTCATATAATACCGGTAAACATCTGTAATTAGGACATGATGTCTCCCAACAAAGACAAACAAGAAAATTTAAAAAGAACAAAAACCGAACCCCTCTATTAAAAAACAAAGCACCATTCCCCATCCAATATTAGCGCTATTGTGCTGAAATATTACGTTCTCATCCTCTTATGAATTCCAAAATTCTCTGACTTACACTTTTTACATGGCAGACTCTAGCTTGAATATTTTCATTTCTCAAACAGCATGTGATAGTAGTTAAAATGAGTTCATACTCAATGGATATTTATAACCCTTGCTGAGAGTGTGGAATAGCTGCCACATTTTGAGAACCGAAAAAAAAGTCTCTTCTTACTAAAATAGTAGCCACCTGCCTGACTGTACATGCGGCATACTACCAATCATTAGGTGATGTGTGGACACGATGTCCAAGCCACAAATGTCATACTTCATGAACCCATCCTGTGCTCATTTCTCCCTATTCCCTTTAGTCAAAACTTGGTATGGATACATCAACCACATATACACTTGAACCTTCAAGGATATTTTATTTGATGATAATAGACATTCTAGGTCTTATCAACCTCTAGAAAATCATTCCTCTACAAACCCAATTTAGTATCAATAAATTTTCATTCCTATGGTCAAAAACTGAACACATGTATAAGGAGTGTCGCCCAACTTTGACACAATTGGCCCACAAAATTGCAAAAAAAAATCTAAAGTGTGCAAGCAAACAGCCAATATCATACACCAAGAACTCTCTGCTCAAAACCCCATATCCATTGGTGCCTCAAGCTGTCTGCTGGCACATTTGGCAAAAAAGAAATGATAAAACTTCCAATAGAAAAGAGAGTTTTGTTGATAGTACTAAGGAATTTCTGATGTCCCCACCTATGTTTTTCTTAAAATTTTCTGCATCTTTGAATTTCTTAGCATGAATAATCTATTGAAATTGGTATTATCACCCTTCAAGAACAAAAACACTATTAATACACTTCCAAAAATTAAGCCCCACTTTCATATATATCTCTAAGAATGAACCATAATCACAGAAAACACACTCCGGAACATGCAGCTATAACATGCTCCCAATCCGTCCAGATTTCAAATGATGCTCGCAACCGCACAAATACCATGTCGACAAACAGATAAACAGGTCCCCAACCACAAGTCTCGTTCTATGAAAACCATCAAATCTCAATATCTTCCATTCCAAAATTGAACCTTTCCATACTACAAGTTCCAAAGAGAGTAAAATCACACAAAGTAACCAACTAAACCCAATTCAAATTCAAACCAACAACACAAGCTCACTTATTACTACCAACTCTTCAAAACCCAAATCAAAGAAGAAGAAAAAACAACCCAAACATAGAAAAACAATCCAAAACTTATATCAGCGTTTGAAATCAGCTTTTCTAAGAGCATATTTTGTTAGATTTCTGAAAAGCTGTTTTTTTTTTCTTTTTGAAAAAAGCTGTTACCAATTGAGATGTTTGTAATAAACGAGTTTGAAGTAAAGCATGATTTCTGTAAGAATAGAATCTCCAAAAGCTGTTCAAACCCATAGAAGGAAGGGCAAACAAAACACTGTTTAACAGATTCACAAAAAGAAAAACAAGAATTGCGGAGAGAGAGAGAGAGATGAACCCCTTGTCCCCTCGCGAAGGGCCGTGGCGACGCGGCGGGGGGTCTTCTTGATCCCCTCCCTCTCGCAGTCCTCGCCGAGACCCTGCAAGAGGACCCTCACAGCGTCCTCGATCACCACATCCTCCTCTCCACCACCACCACCAACAACACCACCGTCCCCAGCCTCCCCACCGTCCAGTTCGGAGTCGGCGCAAAGACCCACCTCGAAAAACCTCAGCTTGGATCCCTCGGTCTCGAAGTCCCCGGCCAGGTAACGGCACCCCTCACCCAAAGCTCCCATTTTTTTACAAAGCCGAAACGATGGTGGGAGCGAGAGAGAGGGAGAGAGACCCAGATAGAGGGATCTGGAGGATCTGGGCAACGGACGGTGGAGGTGACGAGGTTGATCCTGTGGTGGGCGCTTTATTGACCTTGGTGTGGTTTTGGTGGCTTTTGGTGGGTGGTTGGGTGGGTAGGGTCACATTCGGTGACATTTCTCTTTTATGTCGTGGGTCACGAATTTTTTTCGTGGTGGTAATCTTTTCTTCTCATTCTCTCTCTTGTCTAAATTAGGGGTAGGTGGGACTGGAATAACTCGACTAGGAAACTGATACATTCAACCCTCATTTACAATTCACATCAGTTTTCTTTTTTAAAAAAATCATACTAAAATGCATGTTGTTATATGAAATAAAATATATGATATGATACACTAGTATATTAGTTTTTAAATTAAAAAAATAATAAATTTTTTTTATGTCATATACTATAATAGAAGTTTTGCAGTATATGATATGTTATCATAGCGTATGGGACTGCAAAACGGGCTATAAAACGGACTGTCTATCAGCGCTCAACTAGAATAATAGATCTTGATAAAAAAAATTATAGGTAAATTATAGATATATCTATTTCATTAGAGTAGCAAAATAAACAATGTCTAAATGGGATGAGAGAAATAGAGAAAGCAAAACAAAATACAACATAAAGGAAGAAAAACACGCACAGTAGATAAGACATCTGCCCGAAAACTCATCACCAATAAGGATGCGGGTTGCCCCCACCAACCCGAATTTCCACTCGATAATATCGCAGCGCACCTTCTCCCATATTCAATCAAAATAGAAGAGAGCATTTGAGAAGATTATTTTCTTCTAACGCCATATAGCCCAAGCACAAGCCGGAAAGCAATAATGACTTCAAGGCCCCATCTTATAGGCGCTTTATATGTCTCATGAGGTAGCATAAGTTTTGGGCACGTCTAGTCCCACCAACGTTTTTCTTACCCCACCAATCGGCTAAAAAAACCCGTTGTTTTGCTATCCCCACTTATTCGGCCAGTTTGACCAAATTTGTTCGCCATTTCAAGTTTTGGCGACCGTACTTTGTCGTCATTTCAGGTTTTGGGCGACTGGATTTGGTCATCATTTCAAGTTTTGGGCGACCGAACCTAGTTGAACAAAGTTTATAATTTTTTTTCTTGAAAACATAATCCCACGACGTGTATCCTCCTTAAATCATTCATATCACTCCAAGTCTGAGTTGTAATGTAGGGAGAATAAATCATTATTCTTAAATGTAGAATATAAGAAAAAAAAATTTACATAAGTTACAGATAAATTTCAAAAGCCAAATATAAAATGTGTTTGGATCAACTGGTAGGTTTTTTTGTTTTCAAACAAAGAATCATCTTAACTACGAATTCAAACAAAGCTTAAAAATAATATATATTTGTCTAATAATATATTTTTCTATAAAAATTTGAATTAATTGAAAGTATACATACTTACATTTTTTCAGTCCCTTAACTGTTGTTTGGATAAAAGAATAAATGTAGAATGTGATGGATAAACCCAAAAATTTATTTGTTTACAAAGAATAGTTAGATATAGTTCTGAACCATGTTCGATCAATTACGGTCGCCCAAAGCTTGAAATGCCGATCAAATCTGGTCGCCAAAACCTGAAATGGTGACCGATTTCGGTGGATCTGGATTGGTGGGAACAGCAAAACACCAGTTTTTTTTATGGTGGGTTAGGTGAAAGGCTTGGTGGGGATAGATGCGCCCTAAGTTTTTATACATGTTTTTACCATTTTTGCCTTTTTCGGTCACTACTCCCTATAATCAAGGAGTCGATTACAATTTTTACATTTGGAACCATGCGACGAGTGGAGTATTAATTGGCATTTTTTTTGTATCTACAATGGAATTGTTATTTATCCATTATAATCGATCATTTTTTTAGAACATTTTTATTGTTTTTAAGAACACCTAGTAGCAAATTGGAAAGTCTTTTTGGATGTTTTTTCAGCCATTGATTTATATATTTATGTTTTGTTGAATTTGGTATTTGACGTTAAATTGTATTTTATTGGCATGTTCTTACTTTTTTAATAATCTGAAAAAAATCATTTACATTCATTTAAATATTTTGGTTTTGGTTGAAATTCAACTTAATAGCTAAATGTGTGTTAACATTCAAAATCAGTTACATTTCAAACTATCTTCAATTTCATATGCATTATTGTTTAAAATCAATTACTTTTCAAATTAATATGAATCTTTTATGCATTTATTTTTTAAGGTAAATTACATTTCATACCAATTTGAACCTTATATGCAATTTTTTCAGAAGTTAGGTACATTTCATTCTTATATGCATTATATAATAAACGTCAATTACATTATCAAATGTAACTGAATGTGGTATACATTTTATCATTTGAAAGTCGGTTGCAATTTAAAATGTAACTGAACTTTTAGTGTATTATATTTTGTAAGTCAGATCTTAGTGAATCTATGAATACTGTAATTCCATACTGACATTCATGTTTACATTTAATTATCTATCTTTTTGGGTCCTGCATCAATTTTAAATTGAATGTTATGCAATTGAAAGCATCTAATTTGTCAGATATTAAATGAAATATACATATAGAAATCAGTTACAATGGCCCAACATTCAATTACATCTCATACACTATGAAACATACTGTAACGACTATGGTTTTCCTAGTCGTTCCATGTTTTGTGGCTTAATTTTGTGCATTGAGTTATATTCATATAGGGTTTTGGAGGACTTATATACCTCAAATTTCAGAAGTTAAGGTATGGTTAGAATCCTTATTTTGTTAGCTTTCTAACACTTTTACGGATCGTGAATCAGATGAGTATCAATCAAGTTATGGATCAAATTGTGATAGGGTGTTGGGCAGAAAAAATGGACAGCTCGGGTAGGAGCTGTCGATTTTAGTGACAGGTCTAATAGGAGCCATTGGAGGCAGTTTCAAACTCGAATATTTCAGTTTTTATAAGGTTTTAATGTAATTTATTTGATTGGAAGGTGTCGATTTGTTGTCCCCAAGTGTATGAGGTTTATTTTAACCTCTCTCTCTCATTTGCATTGAAACCCTAAAACCCTAAAACCTCTTTTTCTTCTTCTGGTGTTTTTGGCACTATTGTTGAGGAGCTCGGAAAGGAAGTTCGAGCAAGAATTTTTGTGAGTATTATCCTCTATTTTGAAGAGCTTTTGATCGTTATAGATCCCCTTTAGAAGTCATTTGCATGTGTTCTCGATTTTAAGTTTTTCTAACAAAAGAATGATTTCTTCTTCTTGATTTTTAAGTATTTTGTGTGACTTTGGATTCTTATATTATATCAATGATATATCGATAATTTCATGATGTTTTTACAAGTTTTTGATGATGTATTAGGTCTCACGTTTGTACTTCGAATTCTATTGATCTCTAAAGTTTTCTTCTTGAGTTTTTTATAGTTTTGATGAATTTCATATGATTTTCGGATCCTTATGTTATAGCTATGAAATCATGAAGTTTTTAAAGTATTTTACAGATCTTTCATGTTATGTATATACCATGTCTAGGGTTGTTTATTAAGAATAGAAATCATGTGTATAATTGTTTAAAGTCTTGTTTTGACCCTTATATGCATAGATCCGATCCTACATATGTTTTTTTTAATGAATTTTAAGAGTTTTATCATAGATCCATGTTAATTATTTTCTACATATAATAGATATATAGTTTTCAATGATTTTTGAGATATAGTTTATTGATTTCTTATGAATGTTTTGTGAATCCTTTAAGGATATCATGCTAGGTATAATAATACATCTCTTGCGGTTTTCAAATAATTTTACAAAGTATAATCAGATCCTTGGGTGTATCAAGTATTTTAATGTTTCACCAATATTTTTACCGTTTTTCCATAAGCTAGGGTTTCAAATGGATTTTCATTATACGATCTTCGATCTATCTCGTAAATATTTTGTATCATTTTACATATTATGTATTACTTTTATACCTATGTTAGATATAGGGTTTTCAAAGATGTTTTCAATGAATTTTGTTTTGTTTTAATTGGATTTTCGTACGCATGATTTGATTTCGATATGAGTTCTTTATTATTTTACAACGTTTAAACGACTCATGTATGCTTTTCAATTATAGAATATGTTAGGGTATTTTTAACAAAAAAAAATATAGGGTTTTGTTTTCTGTTTCGGGACGGCTCCAATGAGAGCCGTCAGATATGCTTCTAGACGGCTCCCAGAGGAGCCATCGGTTCTGGAATGGACGGCCCCTATGGGAGCTGTCGGTCTGCCTCTGGACGGCTTTGCCAATAGCCGTCAGTTTTCTATGAGTATGGATACCATCAGGTCTAGTACTGTTTGTGCACATTGTGACCTAGTCGTATTATTTCAAGTCTGGTTAGATTGCTATAGATTGGTTGCGATCGTTGGACCGTAAGTGAGTGGGTCTAGTCTCCTATGTAATTTTTGAAGGATTTTATGAATGATTTTAAATGTTATTTTATGTATAATCTCGAGCATGTCATATTATATAGGTTGATGCTTTATTATGTATTTGTGTTGGGAGTATTAAATTTTGAATCTATCGCATGCATATGTTTTTGGGATAAAATAAGTGTTGATCATGCATGCATCGCATTGCCTAGGTAGTGCAGCCTAGGTGGCTCAGTCTAGGTGATTGTGATTCATAATGGACCAAAGTCCAGGTGACTTTGTCTAGATGACATGATTTCTAGGTGCCGTAGATGACTAGATGCCATGGATATGGGCATGCGTGTTTGTTGCATTCATACGCATCATGTGTTTTAATTGAAACTTGAGACATGCATCTTGAAATGAGATTTCTATTAAGTTTTAGTTTATTGGAAAATTTACTATATTTGTAAATATCATTTTATTAAATATTGCAAATGGTTCCTTACGATATATTATTGAAGAATATTATTTTGTTATATAAATTATTTTTGGGACCTAAGATCCATTCACTGAACGTGTAGTAGCTTACCCCTCTTTTCTCAATCTTTTAGATTTAAAAACTTAGATTGGTGGATCTCGTGTAGCTGCGAACGAGGTCGTGGGTGCGAGAATGTTAGACTTGCTTGGTCGAAGGACTTGATCAATTTTATTTGGCATGTAGTTGGCTCATCTTCCTAGTAATCATGATTATGTCAAGTTGTATATCTTTTATGTATAAGTTATATTTAGACACATTGGAAGTATTTTTAAAATCTTAGATGTTTTAGTATCTTTGAAGAATGAAGTTTATTTTAGTATTATTTTATTATATCTCTGGATAAAAGGAAATATAGAACTCTGAGATTCGAGAAATTAAGTTAATGCAACCGGATTTCACGCTCGAAAAATGGGGTCATGAATTCAGGGGCGTTATACATACATTCCTTCATTGTCAATTACATTTAAAAAAAGTTGGTTACATTATGCAATTCTCAGTTACATTTAACAAAAAGTCAGTTATATTTACTAAAAGTCAGTTACATACTTCCATATTTTGTCAGTTATATATATAATTAGTGAATGATTCGAGTTACATTATGACAAACACACATAAAACATTTTCCAAAAATAAGTAACATTCAACAAAAAGTCAGTTACATTATGGAATTATTAGTAAAATATAACAAAAAGTAAGTTACATTTACCCAAAGTTAATACATTATTGTATGATATCTATGCAACATATATACTGCTATACAGTTGCATTCATCAAAAGTCAATTGCATTCATCAAAAGATAGAAGTGAATGTTGGAGGAGCTGAAAAAGTAACTGAACCACCTCTCCTATGATAAAGGATGGCGAGAGGAATCCAGGGGTGATGACACCAGTCGTCAAAGATGAGTATGTCAGCCATAATGATTTTTTTAAGTGGCGGATGTGAATAACAAAAAATGGTTGAAATTTTTTTGAAAAAGGTGGGATGTGTTTCAGGAGGAGGAAAACGTGGGGAATTAGATGAAGTGTAGTATTGTATTTTATTTTTTAGTTTTTTTAAAAAGTCAAACAATCAATGGAAAAAGCCGCCTAAAGAAGCTTGTGAGTGGAGCCTAAAAACTGGGGCCTAGGTAGTAGGACTCCCGGAAAGATAAACAGCCTTATTTTAGTGTTGCACTCTTATCCCCCTTCCTTTCTAGATCCGCTACCGCCAACCAAATATCCTGTAAAGAGTCCAAATGAAAGCGCTTGTTGGAGAACTTGCCCACAATGGATCAATGTGCTCAATCGTCAGGCATATGCAAAATAGGTGCGAACTGGATTCGAGCGCTCCCTAACATAAGGCGCAATTAGAATTTGTAAGTGGATGCCATTTCACACGATATTCCCTAGTATCCAACTTGTTGTGAAGAAGCAACCACATGAATATATCCTGAAAATTATGTTTATATAAGTTAACAATAGTTAATTACACGTGTCAAACTTACAGGGTACAATATTATGTGTTGTATATCTAAATGTACTTCTATATTGTATTATTTATAGTTATAATATTGATATGAATAACACAAAACATATGATATTTATAAAATATTGAACCACCTAAAAAGTTTATATAGGGTAATAACTTTATATATCATGTAATATTTTTTATTTTATAATAAAAATAAAGTAACAATTTTTTATACAATCAATCAATTAAACCCAATTCAAATTCAAATTCAAACCAACAACAAATTATAGAATTACATAAAATATATACCTTTAAAAACATAAAAACATGTTGGGTCTGCTCCCCTGCTCAAGGGATTTATTCCCAAACATCAATCTAAAGAAATATACTACTATAATGGATATTAATTTTAAGAATAAAATATGTATTTGAAAGAACTGAATATGTTTTTTTTAAGAGAAAAAAGTAATATATAAACACATATATTAGTTTTATACATGTGTCAAATGCAAGTGGAGATGTAAAATAATACAATATAGATAAAATATTTATAGAATTTTGAATTATCCAAAAATCTCATTTCATTTAACATATATGATAATAAATGTATATACCATGTAATATGTATATTAATATATTATAATAAAAATAATATAAAAAATCTTTATAAAATTCAATTGAGATAGATTTAGTGAGTAACTTTAATTGATATGATTAGCTTAAATCTGATTTTAAATTCTTAAAATATATCGATGATTTATGTAAATCTAATTTGAAATCTTAAATTTTTAATAAATAGATATAAGTAATTGTTAAATTCATAGTAGGGTGAAAACATAAACAAAAATTAGGTCAATTTGCAAATAATAAGTAAGTAATAGATATATGATCCGTACTTGATATCTATTACTTACTTATTAAAATTTCATTTCTCTTTTTATCCTTCTTTAATCAGTTGTGACCCAATATTTTCATTTCCCTTTTATCATTCTTTAATCAATTTTATAATTACTAGTAGATTTTTAAATTTTAAAATTTATACTTATCTGTATTATATTACACCATAGATTTAGATAATTATCTTTAAAAAGTTCACATATCTTTTGCATGGTTATCTTTCTATTTAAATTTTACATCAGAAACCTTATATAATACATTATAAATAGTTATTTGAATCATCGGTCTGCAATGAAATTCTTCTGGAAGTTTTTTTATTAGGTAATATCACAATAATTTTCTATTTCCTTTGGATTTCTCTTTCCATAATTACATCTATCAAATTTTATTTATAATTTCATGTCCATGATTTTTTTTTCTAATTAATTTTCATATATGTAGTTGCTATTGTTTTCATTAGTTGCGGATGTTAATCTTTATATTTTCTTTTTTGGATTTTTTGCTAGGATTACATTAAATTCGATTTGACTATTAATTATAAGTTTCATGTTCATGATTTAATATTATAAAGTTGAGTTTCATAGTACGTTGGATTAATTTATTTTGATTACATTAATTATTTATATGTTCATTGATTTATTATTGTTAAAATTTTACTATTTGTTTAATTTCTTATTTATAATGTTGAGATTTGAAATCATGATATCATAATACATGATTAAATGGAGCATTTTTGAATTCACACAGTATGCATAATAATTGTATGATAATTGTATGAACCGCCCATTTTAATTACATTTATATAAAGGAACCGACTATTTTAGTTGCATTTATATAAAGGAACCGCCTATTTTAATTGTATGATGATATTTTATAGGAATTTTATATTTTTGTTTAAAAAAATTTGGTCCTATTTTAAATAATTTTTATCTACTCCAAATTTTATAGGGATTTATTTTTATTTATTCATATGTAATCATAATTACATGTTTCATTAAAAATAATGTAATTTTTTTCCAATATTTTTTTTTCACTTTTGCTTTTATTCATATTTTTTGTAATCTAATCCCTATTTTATATAAAATTATTTGCTTATTTATAATAGATAAGCTATAATAGTTTTCTTTTATTTGAATTTTAACTAAAATTCATGGTTTTATAAGATATATTTTGTTTTTTAACTTTTTTATGTGAAATCTCATAAAAAAGTATAATAGTAAAATAAGCTTTTCGATATTTAACTTTTGATATATTTTGTTTTTTAAAACTTTAACATATCCGTCCATTTATTTAATTTTAATTATATATTTTAGTCATTGAGAAAGCATCATAATTAATGCAAATAATTTATATTTTTTTTATTTTTTAAATTTTATTTGTTTCATTTTTCTTTGATTCATTTGTTATATTTTTATCAATCCCTATTTTAATGGGATTTATTTAGTTTTTATTATCATAATTAACATCCTTAAAATTATATCTGCACTTTTTTCCATCTTAGTTATTTGTATATTTTATCTCATCTCGATTTTTTAGAGATTTATTTATTACCTATAATTTTGAATATTTTTTTACTTTTTTGTCTCTTTTGGTTTTATTTGTTTTTTTATCTAATCCCTATTATATAGGGATTGTTCGTCACAAAAAAGATATTAATTTTAAAAAATAAATGAGTAAAATAAAATTCTTTATTTTTTTAAGAAAAAAATATAAAATTTAATATATGATACATATAATAATCAATTTTTAAATTTGAAATACATGAAATGGATTAAATGTAACAAAAAATTAAAAAAATTCGGTTTTTAATGAATTTTAAATGTCAAGTACATCAGATATAATTTAAAATTAAATATATTGTGCTTTTAAAAAAATAAAAAAATAATATACTCGATAGATAATTTAAATTAACTATAACGCATATGAAATCTGTTTTTACCAATCATTTTAATACATATTAAAATTTTAAAAATTTCAAATTAGATAATAGAATCTGATCAAATTTTTATTTCAAATTATTCAAATTTTCAATTTATATTTTAAAAAAATTTATGTTTTTAAAATTTTTTTTATACTTCAGATTAGATTTTTATTATATAGGGATTGTTTCTCAGAAAAAAAGATATTAATTTTAAAAAATAAATGAATAAAATAAAATTCTTTATTTTTTTAAGAAAAAAATATAAAATTTAATATATGATACATATAATAATCAATTTTTAAATTTGAAATACATGAAATGGATTAGAAGTAGCAAAAAAATTTAAAAAATTCGGTTTTTAATGAATTTTAAATTTCGAGTAAATCAGAGATAATTTAAAATTAAATATATTGTGCTTTTAAAAAAATAAAAAAATAATATACATGATATATAATTTAAATTAACTATAACGCATATGAAATCTGTTTTTACCAATCATTTTAATACATATCAAAATTTTAAAAATTTCAAATTAGATAATAGAATCTGATCAGATTTTTAGTTCAAATTATTCAAATTTTCAATTTAAATTTAAAAAATTATTATTTTTAAAATTTTTTTTATACTTCAGATCAGATTTTTATTATATAAAATAAATTTTTTTCTCCATTATTATATTTATAGATTATCTATTTTCTATTATATGTATATGTGTATTACCTTATTTGTAATTGTAATTTTTTATTTAATATTAAAATAAATAAATATATAACAGATGGTATATGTTTTGAAAATTATATAAACATTACTATAAAAATATATTACCTTATATATATATATTATATTACACTTTATTTTTTATTCTTTTTTTATTTTTTATATTAAATAAAATGGAAGAAAATTTTGATTTATAAAATTTTAATTTTCATTATTGCCCCTATATAATGGTAGTATATTCATTAGTGTTTTATATTATTCCCTTAGTATCTCCTTCAATTTTTTTTTATTTAGTTTTTTATTTTTTTGGGTTTTTCTTTCATTATTCTCAATGTTTTATACCATATATATTTGTGATATGGACATATAAAATGGCTTAATCATTTAGGGCCCGTTTGGGGTGTGACATAAGGTTTTTTTTTATTTAGATAACAATTTTTATTTTTTTTGGGTTTTTCTTTCATTGAATTCTCAATGTTTTATACAAACATATATATTTGTGATATGGACATATAAAATGGGGGTTAATCTACTGTATTCTCCCCTATCCAGGGTTTATTCCCCACCCCAAACGGGGGGTTAGTGCTTTCACATGTTATTCAAAGTTGGGCTATTTATTTATTATTTTTTAATTGAGTGGTTTTGTTTCAAAAAAAAATTTAATTTTTTTTTATGATGTTGGTTTTTGAGGGTTGAGAAAGAATGGGATCTGCAAGTTGACTTTTTCGTTAAAATTGGATTTTTGAATTTATGAGGATATTATGAGGTAAGAAAACACTTTTAATTAAAAAATTAAGATTTTTTTTTTTGAAAATGAGTTGAGGATGAAAATAGAATTCTTTCTCAAATATACGTCAATAACTCTGTTCATTTGTTTGAATTTTTTACCATTTGTTAAAATTATGATCTTAATTAATATAGAATTATAAATTAATATCAAAATTTTAAAATAAATAATTTATAAATATGTTTTTTTTAGTCTGGATAGTCATATCAATTTTTTAAAAAGAATTTCCTCTGGACAGTAATAAATTTTGTTAAAATACCCTTACTGTGTATGCAAATCTATGATGTAGCTCATAGTGTTAGATTTATTTATTTAAAATTCATTAGAATATTAATGTGTAAAATTAAATTTAAATATGATAAAATAATATTCATATCTAATTCAAAATTTCAAATAGAAAAAAAAATCATAATTCCGATATTAGATTAATAAACATATTTTAAATAAATAATCAACTAAACTAATCAATACTCTGAAAATATATTAATCATCTAGTTTAAATAGAGATGTGAAATTTAAAAGGATTTTGGGATAGATATTATATAACGCACATTCCCATGATTTTAGGACAAAATCCATCTAAAAATAATAAATAAATCCCACGCCTCACCTGTTCACTTCCTTCATTAATTTTTCTTTAGAAAATGATTCACAAGCCTCATTTCATAAGCCACATGTAAAGCATTTATTTGTGATTTGTTTTCCAATTTTGGATTATATTTTTTGAATCATCTATTGATAATTGAATTTTCTCCTGAATTGTTTTTGTCTTGGTTTTTAAATCTTCTTAAATATGGGAAAATATTTTATTTTTATTTATTTATACTTTGTGGTTTTTATATTGGTTATGTACTTATTATATTACAATAACAATTAAATTAAAAAGTTATTTTGTGTTTTTTAATATTTTTGAATGTTTTATTCTGATTTCTTCACAATTAATTTTTATCTTCTTATTTATTTTATTTGGATTGATATATTATTCTTTGATTAAAATATATTTTATTAAATGCTAAATTGAATCAAAACAAAATATATTTTACCTTTGTGAGATTCATTCGATCTATATATATATGTTGAAAGAGATTTACAGGATTGATTGTTTAGATTTTTTTCCTTGAACTCTTACTTTATATTTTTATTTTTAATGATTTATTCATGAGAGTGAAAATGTGGCACATACTTTGGATCAATCTTGATATTTTTAATATTTGTAATGGATGATGGTTTATAATTTTTCATTGAAAATATATTAATACAAAATAATTTATTTTTCTGATTTTTGAAAATTTATAGTGATATTTCTATTTCTATTACTTATTAAAAGGAAAGACCTTTCTTTTTTTTCATTTTTACCATCCTCGAATTTGTAATTACTTATGGCCTATTTATTCAAAATTTAAAATTTTCTATTAGATTTTAATAAATCATAAGTGACCTAATTTTTTTATTTTATTTTTACCCACATATAAATTTGATAATTATGTATATCCTATTTATTTAAAATTTATGATTCAAATCAGATTTTGATAAAACATAAATATCTTTTAAGATTTCAAAATAAAATATAATTAAATTATATCTCAAAATTTTATTTATTAAAAATATTCATTTTTTAAATTAAAAATAATATAATTTTAAATATTTTATATTCAAAATAATTATAGTTAAAATCGAATCTTAAGAAATTAAAAAATAAAAAGAGGTATTAATGATTTTCAACCTTAAATATTCATTATTTTTAATTCAAAATACATATATAGATAAAAATGGATCTTAAGAACCTAAAAAATTCATTTTAGTTGTTTTAAAATTTAAAATAATGGTTTTTTTTAAAATTAAAAATGCATATAATTATAATAGTAATTTCTCAACATATATGCATTTACATAAAATGGATCTTAAGAAAATAAAAAATTGGTTTTAATTATTTTCAAAGTAACATATTCGATTTTTTTTAAAATTCAAAATAGATATGTATAAAATAATTGGTTTCTATATTTAAACTAAAATATTTGAAAAAATAGTATGTTATAAGAAACAAAAATGGTTATTTCTACACAGCGTTCATTGAGTTTTCTCTGGTGGAAGGGATGCCGAGACATTGGCCACGGACCATGCGGGCAGCATATGGTCGCGAGGCATTCCTTATTCAAATTGAAGCTCGAAGTGCGATATTGGCTACAATTGTAGATGTCTTGTCAACAAAATAGTTTATGTGTAAAAGATATATGTAACAGATATAATAATCGGTTTTTTATTTTTACAAATTCAAAATGCATATAAATATAAGTATATCTTAATAGACAAAAAAATATGATTTAATGATTTTCAAATTTAAAATAATCTTTTTTTTTTAATTTTCATATAGATAGTGATAAGGTTATCTTGAAGATATAGATAAAGATGTATAATAAGAAACAAAAAAATTGGTTATTTCTATAAATAAAAATATAATAAGCATTTATTTAGAATGAAAAAATCTAACTGATCCAAAAAAAAATCTACAAATGCCCATATTCAATTCACTTTGTGGAGTTGTTTTTTTAGCTCTTTAAATCTTTGGAAGATGATTTTATATTTTTTTCATATTCATTTATTTATGTTTGAGTTTTTTTAATAATATTTAGATTGAAAGATTGAGTGTTTTTGTTTGTTTTTAATAAAAAAAATTTAAGGATGATAAATATTTTTTGTTTTTAATATTTTGATCATTTTTATTTAAAATGTTCTAACCATTTATTTTATTGAATGTTTTTTGTTATTTCAGGAGATTCGAATGTGCATGCAAAAGTTCTATTCAAGACGCACATCAAAAGAGTAAGTTGTTATTTTTAATTTTTAAATTTAATTTTATAATCTAATTCTTGATTTTAATAATTTTCATGTGTATAATTAATTTTCATATTTTGTGTACCAAAATAATATAGACAATGCTGAAATTAACGTTTTCAATGCCTATATCAAATATTTTAAATTTTTTAGTAATATGAATTGATAGAGGTTTAAATTGATATTGACCTGAAAATTCTATATGTTATGTGTCAAGCTATATATTTTAAAATAATCTTTTGATTTAATTTAATTGATAATGAAATGATAAAAAATATTTTGGAAATACTTATAAAATAAGATCATATTTTAATTTTTCTTCAATGAGAACTTGATATTTCTTTAAAATGTATACACGCCATTTTTGGATTAAGTTAATTACAAGCAAATCAATAGACATGTGTATCCATTAATTTATGTAATTATATTATTATGTGATCATCGTTTTTTATTTTTATTTTTATATGTTTTTTGGAATGTTATAACACATGCTATGATAACTAGTATTGTAGAATAAAAATTGGTTATGCACTAACTCAGCAAAAGTGAGGGCTAAACTTACTTGGAATGAGAGTGGTTGGAAAGACTTTGAAGTGATGTAGTTGGGATTTTTGTTAAGCAAGTCAATAGATTGGTTACGGATTATCTATCTTAATATTCATATCATATCCTAAAAATTTATTTATTTTGTCCCAATTTTATGAGGACTATATTTTATTTATTATTTTTTGGTAGGTCAGTTATTTAATTATGTGGGAAAAATGAATTACAAGAAGTATAAAATTACAAGTATTCTTGGTTTGTCTCAAGAGATGGAACTAAACCTACAAGTTCCGAACCGAGCGAAAGGAACATATTTTTCAAAAAAACAATTATAATGCTAATGACTGAAAAATTGTGCACAGAAAATTGTTTATATTTTTTATTTGGACTCATTGGAAGTGTGCAATGATCTTTGTATAATTCTTGAAAGACATAATTTTATATAATGTTTTAGTTTACATGTAAAATTATCATCAATACAAACATTCTATTCGTTTTCCTATTCAATCTCCAAGATTTTCATGTCATGGCTTAATGAACTGATAATATATGGAAAACTATATGTCTAAACTGCATGCAGCCCCATGTATAGCTTTCACGGTCACCGGTTTTCCTTTTTTTTAAAATATTAATCTTCACCATGCACGGTATTCGTATAAGTAAAACAGTATTTTGAAAATCTTTTTCAATCCATTTATACACGATACAATATATCATATTATATATACATAAATAAACTAATGATAAAATAAATCATTTATAAACTTTAAAATGAAACATAAAAGAGATATGTTACAACTAAAATGAGTTTTTTTTTTTTTTGCATATATACCCCCTCCACCAACTCTATATTGTATCATTTGAAACTCTAAAACCAATATATACCCGAAATTTGAGCAGATTTGGTTAAGATTTTAGCATTCGGGTCAACCCGAGCAACCCGAACCTATTTGGTTTGGGTTTGGTTTAATGGTTTGGGTAATTCAAATCATCCCGAACATGAAGTTTTCATATCTAAGTAAAATGTTTTAAGAAAAATTATAATTTTTAATGTGTATGATAAATTTTGAAATGTACAATTTATTTTTATGTAGAGCTTTCACTTCTATAGTTTTTATATATTTATTCTCTAAATAAAGATGTTTCTCATTTTCATTTTTTTTATTTTTGTTATGCAGAGAATTAACTTTTGTAAAGTTTTAATTGTTTAAAATAATATATATTTTTAAGTCAAATCCGAATCCAACCTGAACCCAATCGAACCCAACTCAACCCTAATCAAACCCGAACTCAACACAACACAACCCTAATCAATCTCGAACTCAACCCAACCCTAATCAAATCAGAACCTAACACAAACCAAAACAAAACCCGATGGGTTGGGTACGGGTTGGATCACATATTCTAAACTTTCACTTAGTATATAGATAGATGAGAATCAATTATGAAATCTAAAATCAGGGATTGCATTTATATTAATTGTGTGCTTTAAAAAATAATATATCTCATATTCTTAATATTTTGAGTACCCTATAATTCATTATAAACAATAATATACTTTAATATGTAATAAAAAATATTCCAAAAATATACTAAAAATATACTATAAAATGATTATGAGTAAGTTACAATTAAAAAATAATCCATTATATTTTCATAATTGAATGAGATTTGGTGGATTTGGATATGTTGTTATGATATTTAAAATCTATATATTGTCCATGATTTTCTTAACTTAAATCTAATAAAAAATAATACTAAAAATATGATGATGTGGCATGATCACCACCGTTCTTTTAATATATTTTTAAAACAATTATTATTGTGACACAGTTCAAAACACTTTTGGTTGGTAATATAGATAAATGAGTAATTAAATAATTGATTAAATAATAAAAAGTGAAATAAAAATACTGGGTCACATCATCCTTTTAATAAGTAAGTAATAGATAATTAAACAGCAAAGGAAATTAAAAAATTTTGGTCACAGAATCATTTTAATAAGTAAGTAATAGATACTATTAGTAATTAAATAATTTATTAAAGAATAAAATGAGAAATGAAAAATAATGGGTCACATAATCCTTTCAATAAGTAAATAATAGTCCTTTTAATAAGTAAGTGATAGATACTATTAGTAAATAAGCAATTGATTAAAGGATAAAAAAGAAAATGAAAATACTGAGTCACATAATCTTTTTAATAAGTAAGTAATATAAGTAATAAGTAATAGATAATTAAACAATTGATTAAAGGATAAAAATAAAATGAAAATTTTGGGTCAAATGATCCTTTTAATAAGTAATAGATATCATTAGTAATTAAACAATTGATTAAAGGATAAAAGAAAAATGAAAATAATGGATCACATAATCCTTTTAATAAGTAATAGTCCTTTTAATAAGCAAGTAATAGATATTATTAGTAATTAAACAATTGATTAAAAGATAAAAAATAAATGAAAATATTGGGTTACATAATCCTTATAATAAGTAAGTAATAGATACATTCATACATTAAAGTACATACAATTATAAAAAAAGTGAAGTATAAACTGAATCACATTAGTGTGTTTTTCTTAAAAAAAAATTCATACACTTCGATAATTCATTATACATATACTACATTATCGCAGTGTATAGTTTATAGGCAGGGCTGGCCCTAAAATTAACCCGGAGAGATTAGGCCCTCGGTGTGGTCCTAAAATAGGGCCCCTATATTCACATGCATTTTTTTTTAGAAAAAATAGATTGAAAGTAAAATAATATAGTATGCTTGAAATAGAAATTAAAAGAAGATAAAAAATGGAAAATAACTTAAAAATGAAAATGAAAAATAAAAATAACATGGAACAAATATGATTTTTCATTATAAATAAAATCAAATAATAAATCAAACAAAATCCCAGTAAAAGAATAAAAAACTAAAGATTAGATAAAAAGAGACCATGGATAAGTTTTTAAAATAAAAAGGTGGTTATAAAAAATCTTAGGCCCATTGGAATATACGATTAGATTCTGCATTTAAAAAACTAATAGATTCTCAAATGTGGATCAAAACACATTTTCAATGTTTAGCTTTTCAAACCATTATCTAACAATTTTAGGCTAAAAAAATCTAACAATTAAAAAGCTAACAAGAACAATGATTTTCAAAAATTGAGTTTAGAATGCAGGATTTTAAAAATCTCAGTATTTTAACCTAACATCCAAACACGCACTTAGTAAAAAATAGAAGATAAAATAACATAAAAACAAATATGAAAATAATATGTGATCCAATATGATTTTTAATTTAAAATAAAATCCACGTAAAATAGGGACAATCAAAATTAAAAAGTAGAGAGCTTATGGATAAGGTTTAAAGATAAAATAAAATAATTTGAAAATAAAATAAAAGAATCCCAATTAAATAGGGAGCAAGACAATGCAAAATGAATAGAAGTTAAAAACAAATAAATGGACCCAATAATAAAAATTCAAAATAAACATTGAAAAATAACATTTGTGTCGATCTTATTTTTTAAAATAAAATGATAAATAAAATAAATTTCATAAATTGAAACAAACAAAACTAAAATAACATATATAGAAGATATGAATGATTTTTAAAAATGAACTATATTAATTAAAAATAAAATAAAAATTCTAATAAATAAAGGATATTTTTTTTTGTTGAAAGATTTATGGACCCTACAAATGTGGGGGCTTGAGGCGACTGCCTTAGTCGTCTAGGGTCATGGCTGGCTCTGTGTATATGTATATGCAGCTGGGGTCCACTTTGAAATGAAGTCGAAGCTGTAAAACATATAGTATATAGAGTGTATTATCACTCATTCAATGTAGATTTTTTTTGGGGGTCAATATATCCATCAATTCCAATGGATTTCCACCAACCACTTTTTTTATGTCAATTTTTTCCTCGGGAATAAGAGAACAAAATTTGGACTACCCAAACTAAAGTCACACAGCTCAACTTTAGCCACAGTCCCATTAATATCATATTAAAAACATATAAAAAGTCAAGTTTGATAACCCTGAAAGTATTAAGATCAGATGCGCCAGTCAATAAGATCACATAAAAGACACAAAATCATTACTAATGAAATCACATTCACTTTAATTAAAATTTACATGAAAATCATACACTCCGATCTTAAAAATCATCGAGTGGGGTAGATTTGGGCAATTTGGCACATGAGTAACTCAACATGTTCCAGGGGCAACATTTTATGATGACAATCTTTGGGAGACCACATAAAGTTTCATGAAGGGTGGGGTAGATTCATTGCGGATGCCAAGCACATTGAATTTCATCCAGGAGCCATGTGGATTGAAGCATGACAAGAAGGGCAAAGAGAATATTAGAATTTGGTGACCAAAAATACATAATAATGTGTTGTAACTGGCCCTTATTATTACAAACTTTTTAGAGGTTTATTCACATATAAATGTTTTATAATTGCATGCATGAATGTTAATTAATGCATGAGTTACAAATGAAATCATTGCATGCATATAAAGAGTTTAATTCTCAAAAAAATGTTTAATCGGCTGATTTAATTGTATGAGACATTTTGCTTTATAAAGGACTGTGTCATATTTCTTGAAGGGAATCAACCCGTGAAGCATCTATTTCCATATACACACAAATATGTGAGTTTCTAAGTTTCATCTCCACCATAAAATGTGACCTGCTGCTAGAGGAGATGAGAGCGACATGCTTAGGGCTTTGCCACATCAACCAGAAAGTGTTCATTCTCAAAAGATTAAATCATCTATTCCTTTTTCAAATCTCTTGTTATTCTGATATTTGATCTGAGTGTCTGAAAGTATCGCAGTTAGGCATGCGGGTCGGGTCGGGTCGGGGTGGACCCGGACCCGACCTGGGCTTAGGTCCGCCGGACTTGGGTCCCGGGTGAGACCCGGCGGACCCAGCCAAATGAGGACCTGGGTCTAGACCCGGCGGACCCGAGTCGGGTCCGGGTCAACCCGGTTATACATGTACAAAAATAACCTGCATATGATGTCCACAATCCACATAGAAGACTTCATTCGTCCAATGAATCCCCAAAGCAATTTTTGATACATTTCATCATCCAATGTATAGAAAAATAGAAATTCAAGTTGAATGACCCAACAAAACTCGTAAAATACAGAACTTTATTCGTCCAATGAGTCTCAAAAGCAAATTTTGATGAGGGCTCTTACGGGTGGACAATGAAGGAGTCCTTCGAAGGCTCCCACTGGAAGGGGCAGATGCCAAAATGGACGACGACGAACCTCTCGACAGAGTCCTTCACCTTCAGGTACCCCACATTGAGGCTATGGAACTCGATGCCTCCCTCCATGGTGCGCTCGTCAGCCTCGTCATCTCCAGGTCCACCGACATGAAATCCGAGGCCCTCACCAGCCGCGGGAGCTCCTCCACCGCCGCCACGAAGTTCTCCCTCGTCATCCTTTTCACTGTCGCTCCTCCTCCGGATAAGGTGGTGTAGATGTGGTGATGGCGGAGGGTTAGGGTTTCATAGATTGCCCTAACAGACATGGTTTCCTCATTTTTTGGGGGGCTCTTGTTTTTTTTTCTCTGGTGAGAAGTTGTTTTGAAGTGATAGGGAAAAAGGTCCACTTGATCGGTTTTAATTACATCTCAGATCAACTAATTTATTATCAAAACATGAATCTCGGGGTGGTTCAGTGGGCTTGGGTGGGCTTGGGCTTGAATATTGAATACTTGGGTTGTGTTATAAATAAAAAAATGGAAGGGTTATTACTTATTACTAGGATTATTAGTCAAGACCTAAAATATTATCGGGTCCTACGGGTCCATGGGATCGGGTCGGGGTAGACCCGGACCCGTCCTGTTTAGACGATCGGGTCTTTTGGGTTGGGTCCATATCAGGTCTCGGGTCCTTCGGATCGGATATTTTACTCCTTTTATCGGGTCGGGTCCGGGTCGACCCGCGATCCGTTGACAGACCTAATCGCAGTTCATTCATTGTAGTTTTTTCGTAGCTCACAACCTGGAAGAATAAGACCCATTGTTGGGGTATCTCTCAGTGGTAGGAGTCATTCAACACTCTGCGTGAGGGGACCTTATTCACCGATGACAGAGTGTCTTTATTCGCTTCCACATTTTCAGATACACTTTTCTAATCCCTATATCATTTACATCTTGTTTTTACAATATATTTTAGAATATGCATGACTTAATATATATTTGATGTTTATATTCTTGATGTGATAATTATAAGAATTTGTGTTTAGTCTAGTATTTGTTTATCATGCACAAAAATTCCAACAAAGGAATCCTCTTTTATTCAAATCTCTTGTTGATAATTTATTGAATTTTTTATTTCATATTTTGATTTTTATATTTTAAAAATAACAAAAATATTTTTTTTATGAGAAAGTGGTTGAAATGACTTTTGTAAAAAAAAAGAAAAAAAAACTATTTTGAAATTTTGTTTGTGATAGGGTGATGGAATATGCATTGTACTCAGCTCCTCATGTGCTTGCAGTCCTTCATAACATAGTATCCCATTGGAGGTTCTCCAAAACATTGAATTTAAATTCAAGTTCAAATATATCACCTCCTCTTTTCTCGGATTTTATATAAAGGATTGGATCTTTACTTAATGAGTCTTACTACACAGGCCCCATCTTATAGGCCCCAGTCACAGGCTCCATTAGATGTCACATTATGATTGGCTGTTTGATTGACTTTTTTAAAATGGCAAAAAAGCAAAATACAAAACTACCCCTATTTAAAATCACTAGTTTCTCACGCCAAAACCCCTTTTTTTTGTTTTCTGTTTTGTCTTCCCTTCCATTTTGGAAACCGAATTTCAAATTTCAAATTATCTAGGGTTTCCAAAAATGGAATTGATAATCAAAATCATTCCAACAACCTCTTTCCATTTTGTCTAAAATAACGAAAAAGATCTAAAATTTGTTTGTGGCTTCACTTTCAACTAGAAATAAAACATTTTCTTCATTTGATTGTATAATCAATGGCGAAAATGGGTAAGTAGTATTTTTTTTTTGAAATGCATTTGTTGTTCTAACGATTATTCTAATAAAATCATCATAAAAAATTATTTGGGTAAGTAATATATTTTTTTTTCAAATGCATTTGTTGTTTTAATGATTATTCTAATACAATCATCATAAAAAAATTATTTGTTATTAGTATATTAGTTTTTTTTATGAATGATTTGAAGAATTATATGAATCTGATGTTATTCTAATTTTTGTGTAGCTAACCGGGTGCATCTAACTTTTTAGATAAATGTATCTGATGTTTCTGATACAGCTGTAGCAGAAATGTTGTTGGACGTGACATATTGTTTCCTAATTGCACAAGGAATGTAACTGAATTTTTATTTGTTTATATTTTATAATGTATAAATGTATCTGACTTTTAACAAGTTATTGGATGTATGTGGATTTCATATTCTTATGTGTAACATGTTTATTTTCTCCAAAATGTAACTAACTACTGAAATAATGTGATTGACTTCTTTTTATTATGTATATTATGTGTATCTGAATATTGCATGTGTATGTGTGTTATGAAGTATGTGGGATCATTCATTAGTTGTATATGTATCCGATAATGAGTGATTATGAGTGTTTTATCATATATGTAGATGATAAATGTTGCAAAGAACCATAAACAAGTTCAAATGTATTATGATATGTCTAAATGAAAAATTTTAATTTCTTGTAACTGATTTAAACTGAAATATAACTGACTTTTTAAAAATGTAACTTAATTATGATAAATGTAACTCACTCTCTCATTAAGCACATTACACACAGATTTAACAAAAAGGATACAAAACATGTCATTGGAAGAAAAATTAATCTAAGATGAAAAAAAAAAGAATATAAAAGAAGCACATCTAGCAGCTTCGCATTTTGCACATTGCAACATTTAGAATTATTCATTTTTTTTTGTTGGCTTGAAAACCTTAGATGTCTTCACCAACATACGCACATCTTCTTCTTAATCAAATGTCATTTCAACAATTTGAACAATTGCTTCTGCACATTGCTACTCAACTTCATCAATCGATTTTTTTCATGGACCGCCTTCCAAGGAAAATGTACTGAATCCCTTGTATTCCCTATATGCAAAATTCAGATAAAAAGTCAATTACAATTTGTGAATGTAATTTAGTTTCAAAATATATCACACAAAATTTTCAGTTACATTTGTGAATGTAACTGACTTTTACTATGTATTACATATAAACATCAGTTATATTAAAAAAGGTAACTGGCTTACAAAATGCAATACATAAAAGTTCAAATTAGTTGAAAATGTAACAGACTTTAAAAAAATAATTAAATATTTTTTGAATGTTAAAAATGTAATTGATTTTGAAAAATAATGCATATAAGTCCAAAGAAAAAGTTAGAAATGTAATTGATTTTTGAATGTTATTCAAGCCAATGCAAATATAACATCAAAACTCTAAAAAGTCATTCAAAAAAACAATATTAACATTAAAACAACATATTCAAACAACATCAACCATAAATTCAATAAGAAAATTTAAAAATCGAATGATTACCAATTCAATTGTCAAAACTAAAAAAAATAAGAAAGCACCCATAGTTCCACATGAGGAAGCTGTAACCGTCCAGTGGTTATTGAATGCACCCATTAATTACGTTGAGAAGTTATCTAAATTTGTTTAAAGGGTATATTCGGTAATACAAGCTATGCCACGTCATGGGGCTTACATGGGGCCTATATAATGGGTCTGTGAATCATTTTCCTTACTTTATTGGTCAAAATATGTTATTTTCAAACTCATGTATTGGCATGAAAATTATCTAAAATGGGCCTTATAAACTTGAGGGACAAATACAGCTCAAGTTGACATGGGAGAATTCAATTTGGGCCGTCCAAAGTTTGATTTATTAGAAAAGGAAAAAGAAAAAGTTTGGTTGGTGGAATCCAAAGTCCATGGTCCGTGCATTTTTAGTGGATGGATCAACACACAGAATATCCAATGACTTACTTTATGCAAAAAGTAGTACATGTTGGTGCTTGATTTTGACAAGCAATAGGAGGGACAGAAAATAGCGATCCGGGTTTGGATCGGTACGATCCATCCACTTCATTTTTCTTGACAGCTTTCATTGGATTGCTGGCGATCCTCTTCCTCGGGCGGCGTTAGAAACAAGGTTGTGGGTGACCTACAGAAGACCCTCTGATGAATGTACAACTTAAGATTTTGCAAAAAAAAAAAAAAAAAAAAACACCTACCTTAATGGAGAGAACTGATTCACTATATATAATACTTTGGTGGGTGCCCTATAATCAATGGTTTTCATAATCTCAATTGAAATAATGAACCTTCCACATCAAATTTTCATCATTATATATTTCAAAAGAAAAAAAGGAGTGGATCTCACTCCCATCACATGGATGGAGAGGAATCTTTGATGGGAAAAATCAGTCAGTGATGATCCTTTTTAAAAAAATCGAATGTAAAATACTGACTTGAGTTTGTGCTTGGTCGTAGGGTATAGATGGCTCGATGGATCAGATCCACGTTTGGTTGGCTATCCAGATCATAGGCCACCGGTACGTGGAGCATAGTTTGTGTACCTAAATTTTAGCCCCTACAGCAATACAAGCCTTTTGGGCATAAATTGAGGAATCTTATGATAAGGCAAAGTCTATATGACATAAAGAGCAAGTTATCCTGATTTTACATGGTTATACCCATGTTCATCAACCATAATCTATATTACTATATAAAAGTCTCTTAAACAAAAAACCTGTCGTTTGACCTATTTGCCCCTATCAATTCATTCAATCCCATTACAAAAAAATCTATTTACATCATTTTAATCTCATTTATAGTATTTTATAATACATATATTTTATTATGTAACATATTCATTAACTTATAATTAAAATTAATTATCATAATATTATTATGATACTCTTACATTTCTATTCAATCTCATGAAAATTCATTTACAACATTTTAATTTCATTCATAGTTTATTATAATACATACATTTTATCATGTAACATATTGATTAACTTATAGTTACATTTTATTATCATAATATTATTAGGATAAGACATGATCTATTATACATTAAAAATATAATTCCAAAAAAAAAAGAATTATTCTCATTTCATATGCAAAAACATGATACATTAAAAAAATATATCAAATATTAATGTAATTCACATCTATTAGCATTTATTTAATTCACACATATTTGATTAGCATTTACTCTATTCACTTTAGATTTCTCTACTCTATTAATGCCCCAAATAATCAATAGTCCATAAGATCTACCCAACAAAAAAAAGTATACTTCACGGTAATTAAAAATGCAATCCAATAAAAAAAACAAACGTATAAAATACTGCTACAAAAAAATTTATTGCTATAAAAATGGATAAATTCAGAATTGAGCTTTGTGTGAACTCAACAATAGATTTAATCCAATGAAAATCCATTCATATCATTGTAATCTCATCCATAATTTATTCATATTTTTATCATATTATGCATGACATATTAAAATTTTAAGCTTCACATTTCATCATACTTATATGATGACTACGATAGATATATCATAAAATAATATTAATAATTTACATCATTTATGATTAAATTACATTCATATGCCGACTTTTCCATGAAAAAAATTCCTTTACATCAATTATGATTAAATTACATTAATAAGCCGACTAAAATTATATTCATATGTTTATTATTTTATAATCATATTTGAATATCATAATATTATTAGGATAAGAGAATCCTTATAAAATAAAAATATATTCAAAATATAATTCCTAAAAAAAAATTCTCATTTCATATGCAAAGACATGATACATTAAAAAAGGCATCAAATATTAATGTAATCTCTTTATATAGATTTCCAAATTATGTTATGAATATTCAATACACCATTCAACTTTCACCTATGAAACGGCCACCCTCATTCATCCACCCTCCATTCAACTCCTCATCATCCATACCCTCTCCATTCAATCCATTCATCTTCTTCTAGAGACAATGGCTAATGCTCTTCCACAAACACCCAAATTTATTTATGCAACATTGAATACCCATTTATTGTCATCTCTATTCCTTTGGATAAATGGATCTATCATCTCTCTCTCAAAATTTTTTTTACCTTAGGAAGGTGAGTTAATCTTTTGTAGATATGATGCTTATTTTGGAGTTTTATGTTGCAAATAAACTAAATATGTTATTTTTTCATTTGGTTCCTTTTTAAAAAGAATTTGGTATGTATCTACTATTAGAAGAAAAAAATCTCAAATAAGAAATTTGTTTTCCCTTTAATAGATTGATCTTCGATTCTCTATTATGATTGGAAACAGTGCAATAGTGGATCTGATATTTATTCATATATCTTTTGTAATATAATTTCATTATGATATTTTCATCATTATAATAGAGTACCATTTTTTTCTATCTAATCATGAAAATATTATGATATCCGAATTTAATTGACTGTTTATCCAATTTAAAAAAAGAATTTTACTATCTGAATTTTTTTCCTCAATTTAGCTTTTCATGATACAGGATGTGTAGCTGTCTTCAAATTATTAAATCTGGTGATCTTAAAATATTTTATTTTAAATTTATTACCCATATCAATTGTTGGTTTTTGCATTCACCATGTTTGAGTTTTAATGATACAGTTTATAGCATTACCACTCGCCATCGACCAGAGAACCCACGTTCATAATCTTGTTAATTCAAATTGTTGATCTCATTATTTAAAAAAAAATTACCAGTGGACTATAAGTGCAACATTTTCCATTAACTAAAAACAACTTTGATTATTCTAAGTCTCTTAAATAAAAAACCCGCCGTTTGAACATTTTACCACTATCAATCCATTCAATCTCATTACAATCCATTCACAACACTTTAATCACAACCATTTTACCATTTTACCCCTACATTTGTATTTAATCATATGAAAATCTATTCACATCATTTTAATCACATTCATAATTTATTCCAATACATACATTTCATCATATAATATATTTATTAATTTATAATTAAAAATTCAAATCCCTTGTTATTGATTTTGTTAGCCTTTATTTCATATTTTGTTTTTTAGTGAAATCAATGAAATGTTATGACGTTTCCGTGATTTAATTACAGGCTTCTTAGAATTCGAGTTAGGTCATCCCTGGTAAACCGACACCATTTTTTATGACTGGGACACATTTCATTTCAATTAGGATAAAACTTCATCATGTTTTCTTTTTTTATAAATCACTCTGCACTTTAATGTGATGCTAACATGCTTCCTATCCTTTTTCATATTTTTAACTTTAATCCTTTTAATATTTTTTAAATATATGTAGCACACAACATATTTATCGTTTTTAATGTTGGGACTCATTATTGTCTCAGATATATCTCATTTTCTCTTTTTCCAAATTCAGTTCACATTTTTTTCTATTATTCTGTTTAAGGGACTCAGACGCATCACCTTCCCTTTTCAACATTCATCATCTCTATCCAGTCTCTATCTTTTCTAAATGCACGAGTTTTACTTGCACAAGGGAATCAAAACATAAAAAGTTAGGCAAAAGAGGGGTTCTTTGGACCATCCGGCCATTTACATGCATTTTATTTAGCTCAAGATAGGTAATCATCCCCTGATAATAAACAATTACTTTGATGAATGATGATTGTTTGATGCTG
Organism: Acorus calamus; assembly: GCA_030737845.1. NCBI lineage: Eukaryota > Viridiplantae > Streptophyta > Magnoliopsida > Acorales > Acoraceae > Acorus > Acorus calamus. The sequence continues at coordinate 12,350,607 of CM060873.1, read as the reverse complement.
ATCCAATCAGGCTTTTTGTGTAACCACTGAGAGATCTAATTTTTATGAAGTTTTTCATTTTAAAGGATTATTATGACTGTATAAATATTTTTATACATTTTTTTATTGTCATGATTTGTTTGAAATAAGTGATTTAATGACTAAATGATCATGTTTATAGGATTGGAATTGCATAATTATATGGATGAAGCATTAAATAGTTATCCTGGGTGATGGCCACAAACACAACATAAGAAATACAGATTAAAGACAGATAAATCCATGAGACAAGCACTGACTATACATTAATCCATGAGACAAGCACAAAAGAACTAAAATAGAGCAAAACTAAAGGACCACACATGAGTCCCCCTGATTAGGAATTCCTCTACAGATCCATGTGTTCCAAGAAAAAATATATATATACAGTGTATCAAGAGTACTAACTAATGAAAGGGATTTTTTTTCTTTCTTTCTTAAGAGTTGCTGTCAAGATAATTAAGTGGTTAGAAGATGTATGATTTAATTCTGCATAGTGAGATCTTCCAACAAATTCAATGTTGGCATAATGTCTCTATATGAGTGTCTCAAGTATAACTGAAGGATTCATTTGGATAGAGTAAACCCTAGATGGAAACCCCCAATAAAGATAAATCCTAGATGCCAACCCCTTAAAAATCATCACAAACTGATCTTCAAAATGCTACAAACCGCAATCACACTATGCTCATCATCAATCAAACAACAGAATCATGAAATGATATGATATTTAATCTATCAAAGTTTATTTTGTGATTTGGATAAATGAAACAAAATATTGTTAGGTCAGATTGTTATTGATTATCATTTTTTTTCTTTGTTAAAAAAATTAAACTTCATTTATAGGTTAGATAAGTTCATTTTTTTTATAATTTATTAATTTTTTTATGACACAAATATTAATTGTTCATCGCTTGGATTAATTATGTAACTCAATATTGTGTCGTTTATCATCAATCAAATATTTGTAAAAGGAGAACATATCTACAAGGTCCAGATTGTCAAGTCAACATTGAGGTATTTAATTGTCTCTTAAAAAATTAATGATGTTAGTTATCTCAAAGTAATGCATTATCAAACTTTTTTTATATTGAGTAATGCTTTAATTATATATGTTGATTTGATTTTCTTATTCTCCGTACATTAGTTAAAAAATATTAATCTGTCCATTGTCTTTAGTTTTCTTTTTACAAGAGTGATCTTGTAGACTAGGTTTCTCGACTAACAATTATATTTTTTCTTTTCTTTTCGTGTGTCATGTTGTTCTTATTTTTATTTTTTGGATGGTGGAACATTGTAATATTTTGAATGTTGCATGAAGATTTTTAACTTATTAGAGCATTGTAAAATTTAGATTCATTGTAGGACATTTAAATTTTTACATGAGAATATGAATTTTGTTTTTTTATATAATTTTCTGTTTGTTACATATATGACATTATTATAATAATATATATGTACCAATAATTATAAGAATAATTTTATTATCCTTAAATAGATATATGACATGAACTGCTTTGAAGACAATTACTAGGGACAAGATTACTGGAGCTATATGGATAAGTATGCGGGAATGACTAATTATGACTAACATCATATCTCCACATAATAAATCTAAATCATGCTTGTTTATGGAGCATTCATAAATGATTATATGATGAAAAGATAATTATTTTTTTATGTTGACACAATTATTTTCATCATTTGATTGAGTAGACTATAGACATTAGAATCCTTACATTTGGAGTCAATATTTTGAAAATGTTATTGTAACTAAAATTTTTAACAAATATTAATCAAAACATATATTACATTTTGTCTATGTGCATTTGCACATATACAACAACTAGTAATTTTATAAATGACATCCTTTAAGCAAGCAAATCGGTATGGCACATACTTTGCTCTGTTTGTTCCATTCAGTTGAATTTTCAATCAATGGAGGAATTGGGGTTGATTATTCGGCTCCCAAGAAACTTGGTCATGTTCAGGGACAATGTTTTTATGTTCAAAATCTTTGCGAATCAAAGGAATGTTTCATTAAAGGATGGAGCAGAATCATTGCGGGTGTGAAACGCACTGAATTTCGCAAAGGGGCCATGAACTTTGTGGTGTGAGTGCTCGACATCTTGTTGCGGCGGTGGAGTAGAATTATCTTATATTCGTAACTCTCGTTGGCGTTGCTACATTTCTTTTTCTTTTTCCCGTTTGTTGTTTCTACATTCTGTATTCTCTTCTTTTGCCTGCCTTCAGATGTTATGGCTTCAAATTCTATCAATGTTATCGGGGTTGCAATGATCTACCATTGCTTCAAAATAATAAATTTAGATATCATAACCGATTGTATGTCTCACTTTTTCTCGTCCCATCTTAACATGCCACATGTCCATTGTTCATAGTCATGTTCGAATTCCACTTATGCCACATGTCCATTGTTCTGAGTCATGTTCGAATTCCACTGATTTACCTCGTGGTAAGATTTTGGTTATATATATATATAGTCGTGATATTATACGGTCGTGCGGTCGGTACGGTCGCGATCATGGGCCGTCGATCACGGGTCCATTGCATCGGACGGTCGGGTGCGATCCACGTCGACCGTTGGATGCGATGGACCTGCGATCGGACGGCCTGCGATTGCGACCGCACGACCGCATATTATCGATTCACTATATATATATATATATATATATATATACGCGAGCGATTACGTGCGGCGAACGGCGGGTGCTGCCGCGACGTGGGCCGTTCGATCGTGGGTCCATCGCATCCAACGGTTGACGTGAATCGCACACGACCGTCCGATGCGATGGACCCGTGATCGACGGCCCGTGATTGACGCCACACCCGCCGTTCGCCGCACATAATCACTCCTCTATATATATATATATATATATATATATATATATATATATATATATATATATATATATATATATATATCTGGAACCGATTAGGTGCGACGAACGGCGGGTGCGGCGTCGATCACGGGTCCATCGCATCCAACGGTCGACGTGAATCGCACCCGACCGTCCGATGCGATGGACCCGTGATCGACGGCCCGTGGTTGACGCCGCACCTAATCACTCCTCTCTCTCTCTCTCTCTCTCTCTCTCTCTCTATATATATATATATATATATATATATACGGGGGCGATTAGGTGTGGCGAATGGCAGGTGCGGCGGTGACGTGGGCCGTTCGATCGCGGGTCCATCGCATCCAACGGTCGACGTGAATCGCACCCGACCGTCCGATGCGATGAACCCGTGATCGACGGCCCACGATCGACGCCGCACCTGCCGTTCGCCGCACCTAATCGGCCCTCTATATATATATATATATATATATATATATATCATTTGGAGCTAAGCTAAAAAAGGCTCCAAGGGCTAGTTTGAGAGGCGGTTAAGATTTTGAGGATACATTATTTAAATTTATAAAAATAAAAAAAATTATTAAATATATCATTATTTATATTTGTCATAATAAAAAAAGGCGCCGATATCCGCATCCCGAGTTAAAAGAAACCCACCCTTTAAAAAAAAAATTATGTACTGTAGCAGTAAATGGAAACCCACCCCGGAGTTGGCATTTCCTTTGGCGACGGTGGTGAATGATGGTAGCCAGAGATTACGGCTAGTGTACTAACTCAGGTCGGCATTCCCTCTGGCGAAGCGTGGTCGCCCGAAGGCCCGGCGAGCTAAAGTAAGAGAGAATAAATTCACATTTTTACAAGTTTCAAACCAAATAGACAAATTTCACATTTAAATACATATAATAGACATCCATAACAGCATTTAAAACACATCAAAATATGACGTTCACATTCCATAACTAACTATTCATGTGACTACACAACAAAATACATGTTCAAATTCCACAACCATGCATGTGACTATATTGATTTTTTCATATATAAAAATAAATAACATATCCAATAAAAACAATTACTCTTTTTAAAAAATAAGAATAAACATAAAAATAATTTGAACATGTATGTTGTAGTGTAGTCATATGAATGATTCATTATGGAATGCTAACATCGTATTTTGATGTGCTATAAATGTTACCATGAAGGTCTATTATATGTATTTAAATGTGAATTTATCATGTTTGGTCTGAAGCTTGTAAAAATGTGAATTTATTCCCTCTTACTTTAGCTCGCCGGGCCTTTGGGCAACCACACTTCAACACCGTCGCCAGAGGAAATGCCGACCTGGGTTGATACACTCGTCGGAACCTCTGGCGACCATCATTCACCACCGTCGTCAGAGGAAATGCTGACCTCAGGGTGTATTTCTGTTTACTGCTACAGTACATAAAGTTTTTTTTTTTAAAAAGGATGGGTTTCTTGTAACTCGGGGTGCGGATATCGGCGCCCTAAAAAAAAAGTGAGGAAAAACGTTATTCCAATCTTTAAGTGGAACAAAAATCATTTTTAATTTATACCTGAGGTGGATATTTTCTCCCTTAAGTTAGATTTGTTAATTCGGGACTGAAACTTCAAAGGATTTTTACAAGTGTTTAGGTAAGGATTTTTGGGTGGTAAAAACTAAACTAGGACTATGATTAGCTGTAACAGTGATGTCCCTATAGAGTGTTGGCTCGCGACTTCTTATAGGCTGCCTATGTATCCCTGGGGGATCAAGTCTCACGTAGTTCCAGATGAACCCCTGTAACCATTTTGCCACTAAATGTTAGTGGATTTTTTTTAGGGTAATGTCCCTAGTAATTATAATCCATGACGGCCATTGATAACCCACGTTCTGCTGGTAGTGGGCCTTAAGTGCCAATGTGGCAGTTACTGGTGTTACTGATCTTCTGACCGTATATCTACGATGAGTAAGGTCAACCGACGAGGCCTGGTGTCTGGTCGTGCCATAGACTACTCGAGGTGACATTTACTCACGAGGTGTTCGACCGTTCGACTAAATCCTTTAGTCTGATCATGTCTGCGCCCTTGATGATGTCACCATGAGGTCACCCGTCTTTGGCCGGGTCTTGTGGGCCCTAAGTCAGATGGGCCATGTTCGTCTTACTTTGACACGTCCTAGCGTAAATTTTTATCTCAATGTTCTTTTGAATTGTCGAGCGAGCAGGAGATACAAAACATCAGCTCGCATCCTTCCCCTTTCGGGAGTCAAAGATCTGGTTGCCTGTCTCCTTGGGATTCTCTGATCCGCTCAGGATTTGTCGGCTAATTTGCAAAGTTAGTTTTAATGATGTGTGGCTTCCCACGACATTCTTTTTGAAAATCCAAATGTCTACGTCTCTTGGGTTTTCGTGAATTCCTTTACGAGGCATTGATTACACCTCAATATCTGTAGCGAATAATTACTGTCATCATTATGAAGCGTCACCTCAGTAGTATTTAAAGATTGAATGGGAAGCGCCCTTCATCCCATCTCATCCTTCGCTTTCTGATATCTCCATTGTCTTTGATCATGGAGAAAACCACCATTGCTGCAACCCTTCAAAGGGAGTTGGGCATCTCCTCAGACTTTGCAGTCGATGAGTTGTTTGAGGATGAGATCTCTATCGTTTTTCTTGACTATGTCCACCTCCATCCGAGTTATTTCATAGATGGAGGTCTTTCTCTACCTCTGCCATGCTTGGTGGCAGAGTTTCTTGACTTCTTCGACCTCCAGTCCATATTGGTCGTCCCCAATGTGTACCGCATCCTGATGTGCGTTATCGCATTGAGGAAGAAGACAGGAGTCAAGTTGGACCTGATGGAGATCTAGTGGATCTATCATGTCAAGGGTTCGACCTCCGGACGGTCTCCGTCCTTCTATATCTCTCGCCGTACCCGGGCACCAGAACTGGTTCTCGGCATGTCCCGGGGTGATGTCCATGACTGGGAGAGCCACCCGGTTTTGGTCCGAGGTCCTTGGATGCTGGAGGGTTGGGATTCTTCCCATCGCCACTTGTGTCGTCCTCGGAAGCCGATGGTGGATGCCCCCAGGCCAGAGGGGAAGGAGGTGAAGATGGATGACATCTCCCGGGTGATGGAGTATTCGGACTAGTCATGGTGGGAGCTGCTCGGATTGGAGGAACCGCGATGTGCTCCACCTGTCGTCATGTTTCTTGGCGATGTGGTTGAGCAAGCCGGTGACCATGGTTTGGCTCCTCCTCTGTCCGTTCCATATAGTGGGACAAGGCGGCGCTCTCAGAGGCTCCTCCAGTTGGGTTCTGGATCATGTTCCATTGCCCAACCGGTGGATCTGACTTCGTCGGCCCCGCCTTCTGACTCACTAACTCCATCCTCTATCGTCCGATCGTCCTTCCCTTCCGTTTCTTCATCTTCTTCTTCATCGTCTACGTCAGCTTCTGCCACCACTAGGGGCATTACTCTTTCCTCCAATGGTATGGAGGTTGACACTCCTCCAAGGGTGCCTCCGATGATTCCAGGGGATGGGGCAGATGCTGCTCCTATTCTTGAGTACCGCCTGCTAGGTGTTTCTTTCCCTCCTGGTGGTCCTTCGAGGAACTTGTAAGCCTCAGTTCATGCTGTCGCCCTTTCCATAGATCAGAAGCTGCGGTCTCTCCACGAAGCTTGCGAGGGTGATGAAGCAGATCGCCTTCTGGACTTCATCAACGGCTACCGTCTAGGCTATTCGAACCACTTACGTGTTTTTCGACAGATGAGCAACGAAGAGCTGCCCATACTTCTTCATGCCGTTCAGGAGAGGAGAACTCGAGGGAAAGATCGAGCGGAAGATAGAGCAGAGCATTGAACACATGTTGTAACTTTTTTTTGTAACCTTTATCCAATCAATGAACAAAAAGTTATTTTTCCTGTTCAAACTTGCTCATATTTTTTCTGCTCGCATAACTGTTCCTCCTCGTTGTACGAAGCTTCAACAGCTAAGGCACCCCTAACTTTGTTTAACGAGTAGAGGTACCTGGTCATCGTCATAAATGTTCACAAACAGACTTCACGATCAGAACTCACGAACAAAATTCACGAACAGAACTCACGAACAGAACTCGCGATCGTGAATGTCTGCTCGCGAAAGCATTCGAATTGTCTTTTCTCCATGCCACGTAAGAAAGTCATAATCAAGAGCTTGCCACGTGTTTGAAACCGTCGCTTCGCCTTTTGTGCCAACTGTCCCCCAATTTTCGCAGAAGATTTCGGTGATAAATCTTCCCACGATCTCGACTTTCATGCCATTGTCATGATTATGGGGTTTTCTCGAGATAGGATTTTCCCTCCATATAATCATCTTCACCTCGAACATAACCGGCAAGAAATTTGAAAGAGAACATACCCTTTGCTTCTTCTCGTTCTCGACCATGTCGATGGATATTGTCCATAGGCTGCAGACCTCCCTATCCATTCCAGACTCTATCATTATCACCCTGACACCCTTCAATTCCATAAATGATATGAAAGATGTCAGTCCTGAGAGGCTTTTCATGTATCCTTCTTAGATGCTAAGAAGCTCTCTCTCTCTTTCCCTCTCCTTGTACTGATCAAGGACTTCATGTGCCGATTCAAGCTTCACCCGCTACAATGTTCTCCTAACTTGTTGAGTGTGTTGATATGTGTTGTTACGATCCTGCAAAGTGGTGGATGAGAAAGTAGTGATCCCATGTCAGTTTCATCCTGCAAAGTTTGATGACTCGGAGCTGTCGGTATGGGATTTCGTCGGTGTCGAAAAATTTGCGTTTTGCGTGTGTGGGGGTTCTTCGGGGATTCGGATCCAGTGCGTGTCTTGGTGGGCTCGATCAGATCGTCTCTCAGAAGGGTGGTGGGGTCTCATTCCTAGTTGAGGCGCCCGACAGCGGCTCAAGGGGATTCTGGTGTGTGTGTTATCGCTACCTGCTTTTTCAAAAAGTAGAAAAAGTGGGGTTGGATTTGATCGACTACATGGGGGAGTTTGTGGGGTCTGCGCTCTGGGATACGGATATACCGTATACAGAGGTAAAAACAGGTATTCTATTCTGCTTCTGGCTTGGCTAGAGGAGTCTTGGGTCAAGTGGGGGTGTAGGTGGGGGCGGCTACTGGGTTTGAGCCGTCGGGTATGGGGAGGCTAGTTTAGTTTAGCCGTTCGGGGCCTGGGTCAACCTGGACAGAACTTGGGTAGGAAATGAGTTTGGTTTTGGCAGAGGTTAAGCTGGGTTTAACCTGGGTTTTGGAGGGTGGATTGAGAGGGTGATTTTGTGTAGGGAATGAGTTTTTTTCTCTCACAAATGGGATTCTCTCTCTCTCTCTCTCTAGGGATTTCAAGTGGTGGAATGGGTTGTGAATGTGAATGATGAAAATTGGGGATTGTTGTGAATGTTGTGAATTGTGTTATAAAAGCTTGGGACCCCCTCTATTTATAGTAAAAAAGAGGCAGTGGATTGTCTAGTGGGTAATAAAATGTCTTGGATAATAGTGTGTTTGATTAAACCCCTCATTAATTCTCTGTTTCTTCTGTTAGAGACCATGTGAGGGGCGGCTAGTTAGGGTTAGCCGCCACCATCATGACCTATCAAACATCCTATCTCTGACAGGCGGTGTCTTGGGTCAGTTACTTGGGTTGAACCGGCCAAGATGGGGCGGCTAAAGGTCACAATCCACCGCAATGATTAGCATTTAATGCTGTTTTATGTCCCATCCAGGAATGCGGTTTGTAGTCAGTCAGGGGGGTGGCTAGTTGAAACTAGCCGGCCGGGATGGGATGGCTAATTAGGGTTAGTCGTCCCTTTCCAGGCCGGTTTCTCTAAGTGTTAGGATTTTCTGGTTTGGGTTTTTCTGAGAATCGTTTTCTATTTGATGTCCAAATGTGGGTTATTTCTTACTGTTACTTGAAGTATTTTCGTCTTTCTGGACGGTAAAAATTGAGGTAACGACCTTGGGTGTAATTGTTTCAAAGAGTGCTCATCCAATCGACCTGAATTAGTTCAACGCGCGACCTCCGCAGAGTGCTAAGCTCGCGACCTCTTTGGAGTGCAACTTTCTTGTTGAGAGTGCTATTCTCGTGACCTCTCTTAAGAATGTTTTATTGGAAACCAGTTCACGCGCGACCTCGAACGGGCGTTCATTCACATAAAATATTTGTAATGAATTGAAATCGAGTGAAAAACTTTTTATTTCAAAAGTAGTACTTTTTCAAATGCATTACATTGCAAGGTCTTATGAGTGCCTCTCCATTCATTCGTTCTAGATAATCAGCTCCTTTGGGGGCGCAGTCCAATGACCTTGTACGGTCCCTCTCAACTGTTAGAAGTAGTGTCCTAAAAACCATGACTTATGTAATAGACTCTATTATTAAGATGGTCTTAGCATTTTGATGACAATTATTATTAGTAAATGCTTGCATTATATTGTTTAAAATATTGTGCTTATTTTATTTTAGTCCTTTAATTTACACTGTAGATAATCTGGTGTGTGTAGAGTTCGGCTTACACATGGAAGATCAGATTATCAGTTCCCTATTAATTATAATTTGAGGTTCACGACTTTAGATGGACTTGGATAATCCATTGGATGAATGTTGTAGTGCAATTCATCTTATGTAGTCTATCTTGACTGTAAAAGACCGGTTCATAATTTTTTGGGTAATTGTTCTAGTACACCTCGTGTGTATTAAATGGATCAAATTGGGGTAATTATTTTTGTACTGACTATATAAAATAATTTATACCCCATATGTATTATGAGTGCTTATGCTCTTAATTCTAAAATGGTTCTTAAACATGTGCATTTGTTATTTGTCATTTTGATTCATAAAAGAGTGAGATTCTCTTATAGATCAATAGATTCGGTGAGCTGGGTGACAATAACACTTGTATGATGAATATTTACTATTGATGTAATCTACATCTCCTATTGGAGATTGATAATACTCCCTTGAGGATGCTTATACATTTGGTCATATCTAACCCGGTTGGTGGATTTAACTATCCGACATGTCAAATAAGTTAAGCGGAAGATCTCAAGGAAAATAAGATCATGTCGTGAAATAATATTGTCAGTAATAATTATTTCATAACGAGTATTGGAATCTCAATATGGGGAGATATTAAGCATATAATATAAGGAGCTTGAAATATTATTTTGAGATTAGTATATTTGGAGTGCAGTCATAATTCTTTAGTGGATTGAAATATGACTTATGTGCCTTTGGTTTTTAATTCTAGGTTGAATTATGACACCCAAGTCCATAGGAGTCAATTACTGATTTCTCCTTTAGGTCCCCGCCCTAGTCTATAAATATGTGGCTTTCTCTCTCTGTCTCAAAGATATCTGATTTCCACCGAAATCAAAACCCTAACCCTAGAAACCCTTTGGGATCTCTGGATCGAGAAAAAGTGAGGAAGGGAGAGAAAGAGTGCGAAGGTATTCGCGGCTATCATTTGAAGTAAGAAGGAGGCCACACTCTGCCGCGGATCTGCAGCATAGGAAGGACATACGGTAGAAGATCTGAAGGTTCCGATCGAGCGATCTATCATTGTCTATCAGATCCGATCTTACTCTTCGGCAGAACTTGAATCTTAGTTCTGAAGATAAACCCTAATTCTGCCTCGTAGGATTTGCATGAAAAATATTTAATAATTTTTTTGTTATCTGATCTATACCTCGATCAATGGATCTTGACAGTTGGGATTTATTTTTCTCAACATCAACTGGGTTCGAGCTTACCATCAGATCGTTTTTTAGATTTGATAAATAACTCTTGGAGGACCAAGTCTCCGACCCAAAAGCTTCATCACGAAACCCTTTTGTTGTAGCTTCGAGCGATCTGGTTCTGGTAATTTGCCATTCTTATGGAAGCCGTCTCCCTCCGCTTGTCCCTCAGATCCAGTTCAGACGCGAGAACTTCTTCATTATCCTGAGGCTCAAAGTTCTCGATCCGAAAGGTTGGGATCCTGAGCTCTATGGGAATTACTGTCTCGACCCTGATGGCCAGAGAGAATGGAGTCTCCCCTGTGGCCCTACGCACAGTAGTGCGATATGCCCATAATACCGAGGGAAGTTCATCCACCCAGTTTCCTTTGGTCTCATCGAGCCGCTTCTTGATCCCGTCCAGGATGGTTCGGTTGGTGATCTTTGCTTGACCATGCGAAGAGAGGAGAAAATGTGTTTTATACCCAACTCCTCGTAAAACTCACTCATGGTGGCGTTGTTGAATTGCGTCTCGTTGTCGGAGATTATAGTGTTCGATATCCCGAACCGGCATACAATCTCTTTCCAAAGTAAGCTTCGTATTTCGACATTGCGAATTCTAGCTAGGGCGACGGCCTTTACCCATTTGGTGAAATAGACACTGGCGACCAGAAGGAATCACTTCTGTGATGGCGCTAAAGGCATTGGTCCGACTATGTCGAATCCCCATTGCGCGAATGGCCAAGGACTTGACAGTGTATTCAAATCCCTGGTTGGTCGATGGATCAGCGGGCCGAATCTCTGACACTTATCGCATTTCCTCACCAGATCGAGCGCGTCATTTGCTAGGGTAGGCCACAAATATCTGGCAGTCAATATGCGTTTTGCCAAAGACCTTGAGGCCATATTGTAGATACCCCAATTTTGACCGTCCAGAAAGATGAAAATACTTCAAGTAACATTAAAAGATGACCCACATTTGGACATCAAATAGAAAACAAACCTCAGAAAAACCTAAACTAGAAAACCCCAACACTTAGAAAAACATTGGGCCCTGGAAAGGGGCGGCTAACCCTAACTAGCCGCCCCATCCCAGGTGGCTAGTTTCCACAAGCCACCCCCTGGCCGACCCCTGGCCGACCCCTTATCGCTTCACTGGATGGGACATAAAGCAATATTAAATGCTGATCATTGTGGCGGGTTGTGACCTTTAGCCACCCCATCTTGGCCGGTTCAATCCAAGTAACTGACCCAAGCCACCGCTTATGGGACATTTGGCTGGTCATGATGGGGACAGCTACTAGGAAGTAGCCGCCCCATCCTGGATGACTAGTTTCAACTAGCCGCTCTTCACCTGTTCTCTGACAGAAAAAACAGAGAATTAATGAGGGGTCTAATCAAACACACTATTTTCCAAGCCATTCTATTACCCATTGGACACTCCCCTGCCCCTCTTTTACTATAAATAGAGGGGGTCCAAAGTCTTTTCAACGACACCTTCAACCCACAACAATTCACAATCAATCCCAATCCATCATCCACATCCCAATTTTCACACCCACTACTTGAAATCCCTAGAGAGAAAGAGTTCCATTTGTGAGAGAAAAACCCATTTCCTACACAAAAACACCCTCTCAATCCACCCTCCAAAATCCAGGTTAAACCCAACTTAACTTCTGCCAAAACCAAACCTATTTCCTACCCAGGTTGACCCAAGCCATGGACGGCTAAACCTAATTAGTCGCCCCCTACCGGACGGCTCAAACCCAGTAGTCACCCCCCATCTACACCCCACTTGTGCCAAGGCTCCTCTAGCCAAGCCCATAAGCAACATAGGATATCTGTTTTTCACATCTGTGTACGGTATATCCGTATCTCAGAGCGGAGACCCCATAAACTTCCCCACGTAGGCGATTAAATCCCACCCAACTTTTCTTGCTTTTCAAAACAGTAGGTGGCGATCACACACACACATACACACACACACCAGAATCCCCTTGAGCCGCTGTCGGGCGCCTCAATATGGGAACGAGACCGCACCATCGTTCCGAGAGACGATCCGATCGAGCCGGCCAAGGCATGCACCGGATCCAAATCTCCGAAGAAGCCCACACACGCCGAAAATTTGGATTCCCTGACACCCGGTGAGAATCCCACACCGACAAATATGACTCCTGCAAATCCTAGAATGCATTTATTCCAATACTTCCTTGGCCTACTCGAGGGTGACGCACCTGAGGAGTGGGCCTTTGAAGCTCTATTTGTATAATACGCCTTGTTCAAAAATAAAAAATCGAGCAGTTCGGCTCTTTATTTTCCTGGCTTCTTCTTTGTCTGCGAGGAGGGAGTTGTCCTTCAGGTAAGACAGGATGGGGTCCATCCAAATCGCTTCCCGAAGTCCTGACTCTATCACCATGATCTACTCGACCTGAATTTTCCTGGATGGCTCTCCTTCTAGAGAACTCGCCAGGTTTGCCAGGGCATCGGCCTGAGTATTCTGCTCATGATCAATTGCGTGAATTTTCCAATCACCGATCTGTGTGAGTAGAGTACGTGCGTAGCTCTGGTAAGTTGCCATGCGATCATCCTTTGTTTGATACTCTACTGTGCTCTGACATACTACGAGATGAGAGTCGCTGTAGATCGTCAGCTTATGGACGCCGAAATTTATTGCAAACTCCAAGCCTGCAATGAGAGCTTCGTATTCGGCTTTATTGTTGGAAACCTTGAACCCCAGCTTGATCGCGCGCTCGAATAGGAATCCGTCTTTACTTTGGAAAATCAGCCCAGCTCTTGACCCTTTTCGATTAGATGCCCCATCGACATGGAGTGTCCAAGAAATGGGTCTGTAGTCAGAGATGGTGCATACCTGTTGCTCTGCAGGTGTCAAGTCAGGGATAATGTCCGCGACCACCTTCCCTTTGATTGCGTTCTTGGGTTGATAGTGGATGTCAAAGGCTGACAACTCTACTGCCCACTTTAACAATCGTCCAACGACATCCGCCTTTCGTAACACGACTTTGTGAGGTGAGTCTATGATGACATAGATCGTATGGGCTTGAACGTAATGGCGTTGTTTTTGGGCAGAGATGAGTTAGGCAAACGCTAGCTTTTTGATGTGGTACCTGGTTTCTGCCCCGCTAAGCGCCTTACTTGCATAATAGATCGCCCTTTAACCCCGTCGATGTCCTTCAATAGTGCGGAGCTGATGGCATGCTCAGATGCCACAATGTAAAGGAGTAGGATGTCTCCTAAGGAAGGACTCACCAGAAGTGACGGCATGCTGAGGAACTTTTTGATTTCCTCGAATGCTTTCTGACATTCTGGTGTCTTCTCGAACCTCTGAGCCTTCCACAGCAGCTGAAAGAATGGTTGACACTGATTAGTGGTTCTGGAGATGAACCGGTTGAGAGCGGCCAGCCTCCCAACCAGCTTTTGCACCTCCTTTTTGTTTCAAGTAGGCTCCTTCTCCATTATTGCTTTGATCTAATCAGGATTGGCTTCGATTCCTCACTGTGTCGTCAGATACCCTAAAAACTTGCCCGAGGTGACTCTGAAGGAGCATTTGGTGGCATTTAGTTTAAGGCGGTATTTACGCAACACAACGAAGACTTTTTCTAGGTGGATTAGGTGGTCAACTCGGCGTTCGCTTTTGACCATCATATCATCGATGTACACTTCCACAATCTTGCCAATCTGGCACTGAAAAACCTTAGTTACCAGCCTCTAGTACGTGGCCCCAGCATTCTTTAACCTGAACGACATTACTTTATAGCAGTGAATGCCAATGGGTGTTATGAACGCCGTTTTCTCCTGGTCGGACTCATACATCGGGATCTAGTGATAGCCTGAATAAGCATCCATGAAACTCATTAGTTCATTACCCGATGAGGAGTCTACCAGCAGGTCGATATTCAGAAGTGATAAGCTATCTATCTTTCAGGCATGCGCTGTTCAGGTCGGTGAAGTCCACGGATACCCCACACTTCTTGTTCTTCTTGGGAACCATTACGGTGTTGGCTAGCCACTCGGATTGCCACACCTCGCGAATGAACCCGGCGGCCAAGAGTTTGTTCACCTCATCTTGCACCGCTTCAGTGTGGACTGCGGCCATTCATTGCTGCTTCTGCTGGACTGGACGGATGGTCGGTGAGATAAACAACCGATGATTCACTACTTCAGGGTCAATCCCTGGCATGTCTTGAGGTTTACAGGTGAAGATGTCCTTGTTCTCAACAAGGAGGTCGAGTATCGCCTTTCTCTCTTCTGTAGAGAGCAAATTCCCGATGAGAAAGTATTTCTCGAGGTCAAGGGGATCTATCGAAACCTGCTCGAGGTATTCAAGAACCCTATCTTCGAGACCGGGCCGGCGTTCATCGGCCTTGACCCAGTCCTGAAGTAATTGCTACCTCTTCGGATGGATTTCTCCATCCTCGGTTAGCTCCTCGAACTCTGGCATGGCCGACTTCCCTACCATTACCATCATGTAGCAATGCTTTGTGGCAACTTGGTCTTCTCATATTTCCATTATCCCCTGAGCTGTGAGGAAACGGAGACGTTGATGGTAAGTGGAAGGAATCGCCTTCATCGCCGCCAGCTAGGATCGTCCGATGATTGCGTTGTATGGAGACGGGAGGTCCATGACATTGAATTCCATCATGGTGCTCTAGTTCCCCACTCATACTGGCAATGTAATGCGTTCTGCCGGGATGAACCATGCCCCGTTGAAAGCGACCAACGGGTCCTTTGTTGGGGTGAGATCGGTGGCTTTTAACCTCATTCAAAGGAAAGGCTTGATGAAGAGGATGTCATCCGAGCTTCCCGTGTCTACAAGAATCCTATTCACGTCAAAATTAGAGATGCGCAAGGTGATTACCAACGCGTCTGAGTGCGAGGCCTGGACTCCTTCCAGATCTGCGTCAGAGAAGGTGATGACGCTTTCATCATCACCTCTTGGTCTTTTCATGACCAGCTTCGGTTCCTGATCGATCTCCATCATTTCAAAAGAGACCTGCATCTTCTTCGAATCTCTCCTGGTGCCTTTTGCTTTGGAAAAATGTGGTACGCCTCCGAATATGACGTTGATAACCCCCGTTGAGGTGTTGGGGTTGATGTTCGTCACATGTCATTCGTCGAGAGTTGGAGTATTCTCTGCTAGAGTGTATTCTCTCAAGCGACCCTTTCGGATCTGGTTTGCCAAGAAGTCCGGATGATGCGGCATTGGTCGGTGGTGTGACCTGTGCCCTTGTGGTAGTCGCAGCGAAGACTTTGATCCCGCTTGGACTCGTCGCTTTTCATGGGTGCCAGCCATCTGAACTACGGCTGCCCTTGGATCTTGGATAAGATCTTAGACGGGGGGATCTTGAAATACATCCCCTGTCCTTCTTGCACCTCGTTGGTCGAGGCACCCGACTTCTTGCCTTTCTCGCCCCGCTGGTCCTTCTGGAGAGGTTCTTGTGCGCATTTCGTCGATGGTGCTGGATTGACCGCCGTTGGTGATGACTTTGGTGCAGCCACCACCTATTTCAGGAGCATAGACTCTTTCTCCACCTTGGCATATTTTTTAGCACGTCACATCAGATTTCGCAAGTCAGAAGGAGTGCGCTTGATAAGTGACTCCTTGAGACCGTTTTCGGATGGAGGCCATTCCAGAAAGCCATGACTGCAGCATCCTCGTTGCAGTCTTCAACTTTAAATTTCAGGATGCGGAAGCGATTGACATACTGTCGAATCATTTGTCCTGATTGCATTTGGATCTTCATGAGATCCCCAATATCTTTCTTCCTTCACCAACTGCAGATGAAGTGCTCGGCAAACACAGTATTGAGCTCCTCGAAAGGCCCGATCGTCACCAGCGGAAGGAGATGGAACCAGGTCAATGTGGCCCCTTCTAGGCTAGAGGGGAAGAGGCGGCACATCAACCCATCATAAGCTCAAACAACGCCATTGAGTGTCGGAACGCCAAAATATGATCGTATGGATCCGTTGTGCCGTGGTATAGCTTGAACTTAGGTTGGACAAACCTATGCGGGAGTCGTTCCCTGGGGATTTCTGTGCAAAATGGGGAGGCAAACCCCCGTATGGCATATTCTATTATTTCACGACTCGAAATGCGCTGAATCTCCTTGCGCAGGATGTAACGAGGCTGCGTGACCGCTCCCTCGGTTCGCCGATGGGGTGGAGAGTCATGCCGATGCCCTTTAGATACATCACGCTAAGCTGACCGCTCCTAGTGTGTTTGCCTGTGTGAAGCCTCCAGTTGGACGGAGCATTCTCCATGAGGAGAACGCCCGCACCTCTGTTCCTCATGAGGCCGTCAACCCGCGTGATCGTCGATTGGTCCGCTGCCTATGATTGGAGGAAGAAGTGCTTCCTTCCGAACCTTCGGCAGTGATGGCCGGGGGTTGGGCAGTATAGGAGGTGATAGATGGATTCCCTCCTGAGCTGGTTGTTGTTGATGCCCGGTCATATAGAACTGTTGCATCGAGACATCGATCATCTGTTGCACTGACCCATGGAGATGGATGAATAGAGCTTCTTGCGAAGACTCCATTGTCCGGCTGAGGTCTTGAACTTGACTCGCCAGGGTCCCTGGTGAGCAATCGCCAACACCAGTTGGAAGGATGTCTCCTCCCTGCCACCCCTTTGTATGAATGTTCTCAAGATCAGATATTGCGTATATTGGCTTTTAGTTTCAGAGGTCCCACAGACTGTGTCATGCCCCAGGGCGGCCATCCCTGAGACATGGCAAATATATATATGATATCAGCAATCCATACACGAGATCAAATAAGGACTCCACAACATCAAAGGCAATAAAGCAATAACCAAGTAACTGACATCAAATATATACAAATAGCGGAAGATCAAACGACTAAGTCTGTAATTCAAAGACATATTTACAGACTAGAGTACACAATCAACTGTCCTGTGAGAGCCAATATACACAACAAAAGACATCAACAGTCCACATACCGTGCACAAGCACAAGTATAATACATACAAGGAAAAGAGAATGCTGATGGCCTCTCACTCGCAAGACATCCAACGCGAACGCGGGTCTCCTACTCGTACTGCGCCAAGGGGAGCTCTTCTCTTGGATCCGACTCAGCGTCAACTGGAGAAAAACATAAACGAGGGGTGAGCTACAAGCTTAGTGAGTGGTCAGAAACCAAACACCAACATAATCATTCAACACTAAGGCTAATCTCCTATCAAGGAAAGCCATGGGCAGAAACCCAACGGTTAAAAAGGTCACACGGCGGTGTGACCATACCCCGCCCTTGCCCTAGCCCCCACATGGGTGAGTCTAGGGACTTGAAGAACAAAATTTGTTCTTCTACACCGTTCGTCATCCGGTAGCGCTCTTCCGGGCAGCCTCTACCTGGAGCCGGCCACGGTCAGTACACTGTCGAGTGCGTTGATGTACCTACAAGTGGGGGTCCACCCAGGGCGGCTCGTACCTAGGAAGCATCCACATGGATCCGGCGAAGGAGAAAACGATAATTCATGCTCGCAATATCGTCCGGTGGCCCACCGTTGTGTAGCCTCATCTGGTACACTCCCATGATCAGTACATCCGCCAAATGCATCGGGAGTACCTACAAGTGGGAGTCCTCTATCAGGGCAGCTTCAATGTCGGGGCCTCGGTAGGGCGATATTGGGAGGAACCATTACATGCTCGCAACGGGAATCCCATGGGAAAACCAACTACACAAGCTGGTGGGTCGAGTATCAACTCGAGCCCACCCCACTCACACCAACACCCTCACCCTCACCCCGACGGGTGACATAGGATCTTGGGAGCAATACCCTCACCCTCACCCCGACGGGTGACATAGGATCTTGGGAAATTGCACAAACTGGCAGATCGAACCAACGCCGATCCACAACACCCTCACCCTCACCCCTCCTCAGGGTGACATAGGCTCTTGGGGAAGAGGTCGATTGTTCTACACCGCTCGTCATCTGGTAGTCTCTCCCGGTGTGGCCACTACTACCTGGTAGCCTCCCAGGTCCCTATCTCTGCTATATGGGCACACCAACAAGCGTCGTGGACAGTTCTTAGGAGCACCTCACAGGGTTCTGGCCTCTACCGGGTAGCCTTCCATGACCGCTACCTCGGCCGTATGGGCACACCAACACGCGTCATGAGTAGTATCTGGGAGCACCCCGCCGGACTTTACTACGCAGGGCAGTCTCTACTCGGAGCCGATGAAGGGAAGAACATTTGACACCCGCGAAAACGATCCCTATGGATCCGTCATCATCGGTTATCGAACACCGATAAGCGCAACGAATTCTCATGAATTCCCTCCAGGGCGCATAACTTAGATGCGGGGAAGACATTTTATTCTAAGTCTCAACGCCATGGTATGACCCTATAAGAGGTCATACACTTGCCTAAAAGCATTAGGCAAGGCTCATGGCCAAATAGGCATATACATAATATGCAATAA